>OX335679.1:8492500-10892500 GCA_946894065.1 Acleris literana
ATTTCTTAAGTGAAAATGCAAATCTCGTTCACTTTTTATGAAACAGGACGCCCGTTTCCCAACGTTTTAATAAAGAAGGTTAAATTATGAAGTGATTCAATCACTGGCTTGGTTATCCTTTGGTTATAAACATGAACTGTGGCTCTAGAAGATCTATAGCACTGACGTAAGGTGCCAGACGGTTGCGTGGAGTGCTTATGTCAAATTGACAGAAAATGGTTTACAGCATTATGCATCTTGACTAGAGCCCCTGTAGGGTAAGCATAAGTTGTATTGTCTCATTTGTCGCTAGGCGCGGGACTTTCATTATGAATTAGGAAGAGAGGCATCACCAAATGGCAAAAAAGTCGCAGGCAACTTGAGCAAGCTAGGAATCGATAGGCTAGAGGAATATACTAAAACGAAGCTAAAGTAACGGTACCAATGTTGGACACTTTTGCTGAAGGCAATGCACACTTAACTCTTAATTCAATTGAGATCGTATTATGAATTTATTGTTGCAAAACAAATGAATAACCCTTATCTTCTGTAAAAGAAGAACCAGTGTCCATAATTGGACACAGAAAGTCAGGAAACCGTGCTCCAGCGTGTTTATATGTCCCGGAAAATGATGCCATCTATCAAAAGACGCAAGATAGAATATCTCGGCCACGTGCTCAGGAATGACAGATATACGCTGCTGCAGTTGATCATGATGGGCAAAGTGGAGGGAAAGAGACGCGCTGGGCGAAGGAAGAAATCGTGGCTGAGAAACATCCGGGAGTGGACCGGTATTGCTTCCGTCGAACAGCTGTTCCGGCTGGCTAAGGATAGGGACGAGTACAAGAAGCTGACGGCCAACCTTCACGATTGAAGAGGCACTGGAAGACGAAGAAGTCCATAATTGGTCCTCTGTCCATTACTGGTTCTGTTACAGCAAAGTCTCTGCAAAAAATGTAAAATAAAACCAACAACGGCCTTATCAGCGTTATTAATTTAAATTTTAATCAAGTCTTTTTGATACTTGTGCCATCTTGATGAATGATGCTAAAGGGTTCAATTTTCGGTCAGGGAGGAACAATTTTCCATTTGAAGTTTATGTATTTAGCTATCAATCTTTAACGACGTGAGTTAAAAGTAATTGATTACCGATCACAGCAATGGCTTGCTCAAGGTTCGTTAAACGTATTTTGTTAAGTTTTTACATTTTCATCTTGATGATTACGTTTCCTTTTGTGTTTTTATTTATTAAGAGAAGAAGATTTTCCTAGTTTTTTTTAAGTAGGTATACCTGTATTGTTTGACAAAACTACTAGTTTCGAAAGCGTTTAATAAAATAATATTCGCTCAATGTCATTACATTCTAATCCTCAAGATGTGCAACGCATTTGAAATCTTAGGATTGCGGTCTTGAGATGAAGTCTTGAGATTGGAAATGTCTATGGGTCTGAGATCCCACTTATCGTCTTGTGGCCTGAGTGCTTGTTTGCCTTCTCCGCGACATAAAAAAATAACTTTCAATGTGCCACTAACGTAATATGTTATGTTTTACAGTGTTTTTAGTTCTTACTAATTTTTAGCTGGTGTTCTTTTATTTTTCTTCTGTTACGATACGAATAATGCCCTTGGAGCAAGAAGAAGTTTAAAATTTAACAAGCATTGGATATGCGTAAGGTAGGTACAAGCAAAAAGTTTGATTGGGCTAAATAAACTAGGTATGTTAAATTATTCAAAATGTAATAAACTATTTACTTTACAAAAAGAAACCGGTCAAGTGCGAGTCAGACTCGCGCACCGAGGGTCCCGCACCGCTGCACAGTACGTATCATTGTGTTTCGATTTTTAACCGAATTAGCACGAGCCCGACTAACTTTTGACCATTATTTAGTTTTTGTTGTTTCTCTTCAGTGTTTATAGTTTATAGGTACAGTCAACGGCATAAATAAGTGATAATTTATGTACCTTGTCACTTTAACGTCGTGTTTGAAATGTCATACAAAATTCTGAAACGATTGAAAGCGACAAGGTACATAAATGATCACTTATTTATGCTGTTGACTGTACTATAATCATACCGAAATTGACGCTTTAAGTTTTATCGTTTCTAATATACAACAAAAAAAATACGTTGATAAAAAGCGTTTCTTGTATCGAACCCCATTTATTATGTCACTTTCTTTAAAAAAAATATAATTACTTTCACCAAAAAATATATATTCTAAAAAAAAATAACAGACAAACGAACGGACAGACAGCGTAGTCTTAGCAATAGGGTCCCGTTGGACGCCCTTCGGGTATCGAATCCTAAAAACCTAAAATAATAATACTCTTTTATTTATCACTGCTCTCACTCCATTGATTCTTTCAATCTCCACACGCGGTAATTTCATTAGACGCGGAAGTACTCCTCCCTTGCACGTCTAATGGCAATTCGACGTCTCGTATCGTATCGGGTGCTAATTGCTTCGGTGGATTATTCGGGCCAACCCCGACCCGTCACGCCTGGATCGATGACAGTAATCATTTGTTGATTGCGGTAATTCTTTTGTTGGTTCATTCGGCTAATGGAACTCTCCAGTGACGGTTCGTGGCATATTCTAATCTGCACTGCGAAGACAAATGGCAGTATTGCAGACAAAGCTCCTGTAGCCAGAGGAACCCCATTACTAACAGAAAAGGATAGAATCTTCTTTGGTTATTGAATTTGACATAATGCCTTTTGGCTTTTGAGGGCAGTAAGTTCTTGGATAAAAGTTGAGTCAATTTCGCTCTTTAATAGGGATGTTGACTCTTGTTAAACTTTACTTTATGATTTAATATGGATTGAAAAACTGGAAATTAAAATAACAAAGTAAAACCAAACAAAAAATAACAAAATTATGGTTATGAAACTTTAAAGATCCGAGAATTTCGTATTTTTTTTCCATCCAATAGTCATTTCAATATTATCAGAACCGTTGCCTTTAAATTTAAAAATGAATTGTATGGCAACTATGTACGGTCGGAAAAGAAAATGGTCTACCAATTTTGACAAAAGTTTCTGTGAGATCTAATTAGGTGTCGCTAAGGTTGACACTTGTCACTGTCATAATATTACTGAGAGGGAAAATCGAACTTGTTGTACGAGTATCATGACGTGCAAATGACCTTCAACCGTAGGGTGGTAGACCACAGTTTTTCACGACCACAATTTTAATTTACTTGTTTTTACCATACATTTAGTACAGTGTTTATCAATTTGTGACGTCATAGTTCAGTATCTGAATTTGTCTGACTGACTTTGTCTCCCGTTTCTGACTTTTGCAGTGTTCGGATTGCAGTTGGTCCCATATACAGTGTGTTACCGGCATGCGGACATTAATTAAAACTGCCGATAATATGTTGCTTTAGCAATTGTTTGCAAGTTTTATCAATTAAAAAATAATTAAAATAACTTCACAATTAATTTTCCTATATACTGTAAATTTTTAATGTAGTGCATGTGCTGCGTGTTCATTATCAGTATCACTGTTGCTTAGTACAAGGCATGTCGTGGTACGGGGGCAAATCCTAATAATCAAAGTATCCGTCGACTGTCATTTAAACCTTGACAAATTGCTGTGCTTTTTACATTGCTGGCAATTAAAATTTTGTTAGAAAGTTAACAAAGCCTGAAAAATTGTTTATTAATTAAATTAATGTCATGGTTACGTTACAGATATACGTTATTTTAACCTTCTTTAAAAAAGCCCGGGTGCTGGTAACACACTGTATACATTTCATCCGTTCAAAAAACCGAACGGCAGCATTTTTTTTCTTTCATCTGTAAAACTACCACTTGTGCCAATAAAATAATAAAACTTGAGTTCTTTTAAAGACAAAGAAACAAAGCTTCTGAAATAAAGCCAAGACAAAATACATCTTAAGGGTAGAGTTGCTTTTCGATTTTTAATTCGCAAAATCAGGTCGCGTTTACATTATACCCGTGCTCCTGCAATGTTCTTGTTTCATGAACAAGGAGTACTTTCAAATATTTAATAGCTTCGAGTTGAGGAAGTGAGTTATTTTCAGTGTCGGGTAACCTATGAGAACGTTTAATGTCGTATAAATACATAATTAACGCAAAGTATTAATTTCAATACCAATAATAGTAATTGTATGAAACATATTTTTTCATTTATGCTTTCTTCTACCTATATTAACTAATAAAATAAATAATAAATAAATAAATGTCAGGGGACAATGTCACACCAATTGACCTAATTCCAAACTAAGCTCTAGGCTTGTACAGTCAACATCATAAATAAGTGATCATTTATGTATCTTGTCACTTTAACGTCGTGTTTGAAATGTCATACAAAATTGTGAAATGATTGAAAACGACAAGGTACATAAATGATCAGTTTTTTATGCTGTTGACTGTACAATGGGTACTAGACAACGATAAACATACTTATATAGAGAAATATATACTTTTCACAACACTGCTCGGAAATATGGCCATAGATGGTCTTGTTTGGGGTCACAAAACGTCACTTATAAGGACAGACCAAAAATGTTTTTGTCGGCGTGTTTGCTGATTGGTCGAGAACATTGTTGTCCAACTTTAAGAACCAATGAAAATCAATCAATCAATTTTTGTGTCATAGCTCCTTAAAATGTAAAATTGAAATCGACCAATCAGAACACACCATTTGGTGTCATAAAATATTAGGTGTATTTTTGACTAAAAACTATGTGCTTTTTTTTTAAATGTAATTCAAACTTGGCCCCTAGTCTCGAACCACTAGAGATGAAATTACATGGGAGATATGGCGAAACAAATACAATTTTATATGGAGTTGACATTTTCATGCTGCATCCCGAGTGCCACGAGAATAGGAGTCCAGATTTAAAAAAAGTTATCTATGGTAAAATTGGCGGTGATGTCACATTCACAAGAATTAAAATTTGAGTTTAAATATGAATTTTTATTTTATTTCCTCTCAGTAGTTGTGAAAAGCACTATGTCTGCCTCGGTAGAAAGTGCAATTTATGGACTCGTACACTAGAGGGCCTCAACTACGTTTCGGTCCTCTATATGACTCGTCCAAAAATCGCGTACATTATATCCTCTGCAACAATGTACTATAAATACATAGAAAACATCCATGACTCGGGAACAAATATTCGCGCTCATGACACAAGTATCTGCCCTTAGCGGGGTTTGAACCCAGGACCGCTAGCTTCGTAGGCACTAGCCCTAGGTAAGCCTAGGTCACTACCAACTACGCCAACGCGTCCTCAACTAATAAGATCAAAACCTAAATACTTGCTAAAGTTTGAAAAAAGTTGCTTTAGTAAGGTTAGTACTTGGGCTATTTTTTACTTAGTATTTATATAAGGAATATAAGTTTATATTATTTTACATTGTTATTAGAAAAGTTTTATAAGTAAGTAAATATTGCGAAAGCTACTTGTAAATGCAGTAAACGTCATATTATTCCATGACTATAGATCAAGTGAATCAATTTACATAGATATGAGAAAGAGTGGATCAGTTTGCGCCCGATGACTCGCACATTTCCGTAAGTGCTTTCGGATTTGTGTTATAGATAATTCTTCATGAATAATAAATCAAATTTTGTGTTTTATTAAATCTTGCAATTACCTAAAATCATGGGCTCTATTCGACGGGGTAAAACCATATTCCCTTTGACATGTTATTGTATTGTCAACGTTACGATAGCTCTTATTAATATATTTTTTGTTAAAAAACGACTTTATATTTTAACTAGCAACCCGCCCTCGCTTTGCTTTGGTTTATGTAAGTTTTCTTTAACATCAAATAATCTAGAATGTATTTACATACAAAACTTTCTCTTTTCGGAACTGTTTTCATAGGTAAAGACCTATGAAAACCTTATTAAAATCCGTTGCATCGTTTGAAAGATCTAAGCGGGACAGACGGCGGGACGCGGCTTAGTTTTATACTAGGGTGATGGAACCAGTAATGGACAAGGCCCAATAATGGACACTTGAGTCTTATTTTACAGAAGATAAAGGTTTTTCATTTAGCAACAATTAATTTAGGACCGTAGAATCTTTGAATTAAGAGTTAAGTGTCCATAAATTGGTGACAGTCAGTTGTTTCCAACACTGGTACCATCACCCTATGTAAATATATGTATTTATCTTTGAAAACTTTTGACGGTATTATTTTAAAACGTTTGAATAATAAGAGAATAAGCAGTGATATCTTTAATTAAAATCGGTAGTTCCTAATTAATTTAGCTGTCCGTAATAAACGTCTTCTCTTTGAACTAATGCTTTTGATAAATCTCATTTAACAAACAACAGACAAGTGGGGGACAAATGATGAACGGAATACCGTGTCTCGATAGACAATAAAATTTATTTAACTAATCTCTTCAATATGACACCCAAGTTAATTTTGAGACGTCTCAAAGACGTTCAAAGGCTGTGACTCGAAACTCAATTTATCAAAACTGTTTACTCAATAGTTTTACAATAAAAGATCATCACTTAACAACTTTGCTCGTCTGAAAAAGGCCATTATTATATTTGAAATTCTTGTCAGTGTTAGGTCATGTTTTATTTATTTTCTATACTTTTACCCTCTGGTAGCCATGAAATATGTATAAAAATGGGTTTCCTTAAATCGTTTATTCGTATTTTATACACTTTCGCAGTTTTTATACTGATGAAAAATTTCAATTCCGGACCCAAGGTTTAGGTCAGGTTAGGTTAGTTTAGGTTAGTTCTTCAGCTGGCCCGGAGGGCCAAACCACCCAGATATAGGAGCTGCGCCTAAGCGGAGTTCCCAGTCGAGTTTCTGCGAAAGTGTATAAAATGCGATAAGTCTCCTAAATACTTTCAGATATTGCAACTTACGCCTTCCTTGATTGCGTTTGCCATAAGTATGGTAATTAATTAGTACCTGAAAACAGAAAAATATTTTATTAGTAGCCTTAAATTAAATTAGGTATACATATATAATTAACTAGAGGACGCCCGCGACTTTTTACGCCTAGAATTATTTAGTTTCGCGTTACTCACTATATTTTAACCCCTTAGGAGATGAATTTCCGGTTTTAACCGGTTATTTTCATACAAAACCGTTAATAACCGGTAAAATAGCATTCCCTAATGCCCAAGGAATATTCCCTCCAAACTTGAAGTTCCTAGGTCCAGCGGTTTCGGCTGTGCGTTGATCGATCAGCTAGTCAGTTTCTTCTTTGATATAGATTTGTTTTTAATGTGATTAATTAATCTGTTTTTATTATTTTATTACTGCATAGGTATAAATGTTATTCTAAATTAGATCTATCATTGTTATAACTAAATTGAGTGGAAAAAAGTCTGATTATTGAGCTTCTTGCGCCGTTTCTTATCAACAGTGGTTTTCTCTTGGGAGAGTGGTGCAAGCAAAAGTCAATATCTATATAGGGCCTATTACTAATTAAATCGATTAAAAACAATCCTCTTTTGTAAGTTTTTTTTCATTAGATTTTTATATTAACAGGTACTAATGGTAAAAAAACATGCTAATAAACCGACACTTATCGGCTCCTTATAGTTACAAGGAATGTCCTAAATACTCTATCAAAACAACTCAGTGACCCAGCATGGTTCAGAATATCTAACAACACATCAATCAATTCCTCGAAACAACTGTCATTAGGACTTTGTCGATTTGATCCGGTTCTTGTTTTGTTATTCTGATAAGGGTTCAGACGGAACTTGCGCAATTGTTTATGGACAATTAGTAGGACTTAGGCAGACAGGTGGGAAGCAGGTTTAGTAATCAGCATTATGAACTAGCTTTTGCCTGCGGCTTCGTCCGCGTTTCGATTATCGTTATTCCCTCGGGAACCGTTTGATTTTCTGGGATAAAAACTTTCCTATGTCCTATTCCACGACCTAACCTACATTAGGGGCGTGTCCAGTGGAAAAAAAAGTTTTAATTAGTCCGTCAGTAAGATTATCAAAAAATATTGAACACGTATTTTATGCTTTATCAAATCACCCAAAATTGATAAATATAACGCGCATCAAAGTTCGGGAGTGGGGGCTCATGACATCACAAAGTGGTATAAAGTGTGCCACGGCGTGACGTCACGCGAAACTTCAACGCACTTTATGTTCGTCCTTTTTTGTTTAAATTTCAAAAGAAAAAATATGTGTTCTATATTTTTTGATAATGTAAATGACGTACTAATTAGATGTTTTTAGGACACTAGCCTTTTGTGCCGAGTTTCATCCCGATCCGTTCAGCGGTTGAAGCGTGATTGAGTAACAAACATCCAAATATCCAAACTTTCTCATTTATAATATTGGTAAGATAAGATAATATAGGGATGTATGCATGTATAGTGTGTTACCAGCACCCTGTTTTTTTTTAAAAGAGGTTAAAATAACGTTTATCTGTAACGTAGTTAACCATGACATTAATTTAATTTTGTAAACAAATTTTCAGGCTTTGTTAACCTTCAAACAAAATTTTAATTGCCAGCAATGTAAAGCACAGCAATTTGACAAGTGTTAAATGACAGTCGATGGATACTTTGATTATTATGATTTGCCCCTGTACAGTCGACAGCATAAATAAGTGATCATTTATGTACCTTGTCGCTTTTGTCTCACAATTTTGTATGTTACGTATACGTTGTGTTTGAACAACGTTAAAGTGACAAGGTACATAAATGATCACTTATTTATGCTGATGACTGTACCGCGACATGCCTTGTACTAAGCAACAATGATACTGATAACGATGAACACGCAGCACATGCACTACATTAAAAATGGACATTATCTAAGAAAATTAATTGTTAAGTTATTTTCATTATTTTTCAATTGATAATACTTGCAAACAATTGCTATAGCAACATCTTATCGGCAGTTTTAATAAATGCCCGCATAACGTAACGTAATACACTGTATATATCAATTGAAGTATTATGACTTTCAGACATAATGGAATAATAAACTAAGTAGGGCATTTTTGGTCAATAAGCAGGACCCTTAGCGATAGTAATCAAAATGTTTTTTTAATGGGAAAATGAATGTATGTCTTAATGTCTTTGTTTACTTCAAAATAAAGCCATGTTGGTAAATGTGGACGTTAACCAAAATATTTACAGTAGCATTATATAGTCTCTTGAAAAGTTGCATGATAGAATTCTTAAAAGAAAATAATATTTGAAAGTAAATGAATCCCTCTACTCAATCGATTTAAGGTCTTTAAATGAGGCTTTTAACTTTGTTACTAAGAGCCAAAGTGCCTTTATTATTACTTGCTACGACGAAGTTAATCGCTTTAAAGCTGCTATTGACAGGGCAGTAAGTTTCTAGGATACTTTGATAAAAAGTAAAAAAGAACTCAAGACACTACAGGATTTTATGAAGGGTCAAGTTTCTGCAAAATAGAACGCTGAAGCACAAAATAATTGGAAAAGACCAACAGAAATACTTGCACTTCTTTTATTTATATTTGATGGAATAGGAAATTTCGAGTAAGCAATTTTATTCATTTTATATTTGAACATTTTGTATGATATAAAATAAAATTTAGTGATGATAAGGTAATATAAACCATTAAAGCCTATTCTACCATACAGCTTTACCTAACTTAAAAAAACCCTTGGCCTCGTGTGGTTGCCGAGTTAGAATAGTGCCACTCCATGTCTTCCCGTGGATGTCGTAAGAGACGACTAAGGGAATAAAGGCTTGTAGTACTTTTAGGCGATGGGCTTGCAACCTGTCACTAATACGCTGGTAAACATCTTAGCCTAATTGTGCAAATTGTGGTTATAGAATTATCAACAACTTTTAGAGATGTTTGTAATTCTGTAGCTCTGCCTACCCCACTCTGGGAACGAAGGCGTGAGATTATGTATGTATGTATGTAAAACAACCCTACTAGGCTTTCAAGCCGAAAACAAAAGGCAAACTATAGTGTTTTCAATGTACGAAATTCCGCCTCGCCAAATATTGACGTTGCACAGTTTTAAAAATTAAGTAGTATTTTTAAAAACTGTGCAAATTCAACATATAAGGCGAGGCGCCCTATCGCGGATGGAAAACACTGTAAAGGTGGAACTCACCCTTGTTGCGTATCCGTAAATAGTAGAGTATAGATAAACGCCGACGACGCTAGCCTAGTTGGTAGTGACCCTGCCTACGAAGCTAGCGGTCCTGGGTTCAAATCCCGGTAAGGGCAGATATTTGTGTGATGAGCACGAGTATTTGTTCCCGAGTCGTGGATGTTTTCTATGTATTTAAGTATATATTTCTCTATATAAGTATTTATATCGTTGTCTAGTACCCATAGTACAAGCCTAGAGCTTAGTTTGGGACTAGGTCAATTTGTGTGAGATCGTCCCTTGATATTTATTATTATTATTATTATAAAATAGAAAAGTTATAGTTGTTAATTTTTGTCCTACGGATAATAGATGCCTGGAATCGGACAAAGGGTACCTTTATCCAGGAACATCGGATGGCTTCCGATGAAAAAAGATAAACAACTTCTATTTGTCACAAGACAGAGACTAAAGAACGGAAATAATTAAATTTTTAAAGTATATTTTTAGGTTTCCTCGGAAAACCGAGGACTGCGTAAGCTGAGATAAAAGAGTATTCCATTTCACACAAAAAGAACTCAAAGAGCAAATGCGATGCTAGAATATTCTATGCACAAGCTGTAGCAGTGGTTTTGAAGCAAGATATTGTTTGATAAATGTAATGCCGGCACCACACTTCGCTATTCGCTATTCGTTATGCGGCTTATGCGCCTACATTCGACGAAGTGTGGAGGGTTTATTCGTCTATGTTTTCTTTATTCGCACGCATAACGCATAAGCGCGATAGCAAATATTTTAACAAATACGGCGCAGCCGCATAACGAATAGTGAATAGCGAAGTATGGTGCCGGCATAAAAATAATAGATAAAGTTTCGTCGCAAAGGACATTAAAGTGGAAGAATATTAAAATTAGTCGGTACTTAAATTGAAAAAAAAAGCGAAAAGGTAGTTTAAGATAACAAAATTCATAGGCGCACTACTGTCTTTTTGCTTTGGAGATTTGGTAGAGTTCGTTAGTGTATTGTTATATTTGTTTAAAAAATACGTTGTATTAAATCAAATAACGTTATGATTTTTAAAACTAATATATTCGTAACTAATTTTGTACATTCAATAAAAAAAATGTGAAATTAAGTAAACCGGTCCTTCTCGTCTTGAAACGTAATTTAATTAATTTTCTAGACAATGGTTTAAAGTTCAGTCTAGCAGTCATTATTTTTTCAAATTAAATTAATAAAGAAAAATCCTACAACTTCTGAGAAGCAGTGCCCTGATAAATGAATATAAAAGTAGATCGACTATACCCCAACCAATATGTACTCCAATATTTTTACTGACTACGTACTTAAACGTGCATGTAGGATGTTCCTCAGTACATTTTTTTTCCTGCAGCTGCAGCAAGTTAAAAGTTCCAATACGGTATCCTCATTGTATCCGACGATTAAGATATTGCAATGTGATCAACAATAAAACTACAACTGGTTGATGCGCCTATTTTGAGGGATCACCGACTGTGACGACCATTTGGCCAGTCGCCAAGTGTTGACCCTGTTAAGCCACATGGTTTCATCTCAGACGAAACTTTTGTAGCATGCAACCTTATTATTAACACGAGAGCATTGAATTTGCTTTGGCTATTGAATTTGAGATACGGTTTATTGCTTTAGGAGGGCACATTCCTAGTAATGTTTGGTTGTTCAGAGATCTCGCTTCGTGTCGGCATGTAAACAGAATAACGCTTAGCTGCAGTCAAACTCAGCTAAAATTAGTGTAACGCTAATTCGTAAATAGGTTGACAGATCTGATAAACTATGCGTAAACTGATGAAGTAAGATGTGTTTCTTAATAAATTACGGCAAGAAAGTCGCTGACAAAGGTGTATAAGCGTGTTTTGTTTTTGTTGATGGCTAGAAGAAGGCAAATATTCTCACTGAGACATTTTCGATTTTTATTTTTAGGGTTCCGTACCAAAATGGTAAAAATGAACCCTTACGGTGAGACTTCGCTGTCTGTCTGTCTAACTTGCTTGCCCGCATCTGTTTTTAGTAAAAAAAAATGAAATTAATTTTATTAATAATTGTAAAGTGGTCTAGAATAGGGGGTTAAGAAATGAAAGTGATTTGATTACATATAGGAAATGGGGTGTCATATGAAAGGGCGCAATCTGCACATTTCAAAATTTCTTTTGTTTTTTTTTGTTATGTAAGTTCTTTGAGATTTATAGCCGAAAATATACAAAAAATGACCATTCCCCCAACCCCCTCATCAAATCCCCAAAAAATCTGAAAAAATCCTTACGTATAGATAATTATTAATATTTTATGGGGAAATAAAATGAAGTGTTAATTATCTACAGTTTTTGATAAATTACAAAAAAACTTTCAGTGTCGGCCGTACCTTAGTTGCAAATTTTCGTAGATAAGATTGAAAAAGGAATAAGTTAATTGTTTTCAAGATGTCTCTGAGTACGGCGGTCAGATTGTACCTATACTTCTTATACTAAAGCCTTTATATTATACTAGCGACCCGCCCTCGCTTCGCTTCGGTTTATGTCAGTTTTCTGTAACACCCGTACATATCTAATCTAGAACTTATTATCAGAGATCGGAATTGGTAGAGCTAATTTGCCTAAACTTGACGCATATTCATTCATGCGTGAGAGAGATGGGAATACATTATTGAATGAACATGCATCAAGTTTAGGCAAATTAGCTCACCTATTCCGATCTCTGCTTATTATACATAAAAACCTTCCTCTTGAATCACTCTATTAATTGCTGAGAACTGAATTAAAATCCGTCATTTAGATTACAGCAAAATACAACGATGTAAACACCGCTGTTTGGCAGGTTAATGGATAAGATGAAAGGTGATGGTGCCGACCGGGGCGGATTCTGACCACGAGGCTTTTTTTTGAAGGACTTGCATAGTTAGCCTCTGATGGCTTTGGCTGCTTCAACGGAGAGAAGGCGAACCGCGAGTCACAAGTGTCACAACTTAATTCTCCCCCCTCCCTCTGGCGTGGAGCTTCCTCTATAATATTTAAATAAGTACATTCATTTTATATATTAAGAAGTATATCATATTGGAACAAATTACATTTTTTTTTTCAATATGATATTTGTGAACATTTAAGTGTAGTTAATTTTTGACGGGAATAAATGGCTTATAAAATATGATAAAACATTATCTGGTCTAATATAATAGTCAAGGTGATGTGGCCATTGGTTATCTATCTAAGTTTTCTACCTACCATTGAAGATCGCAAACATAGCTCTATTAGCTACATTGCGAATAGCTCTTAGAAGGTGCTTCGGGTTTGTACTTGTCTCTCACTCGCTCTCATACGCTCTTATTAAGAGCGAGTGAGAGACAAGTACAAACCCAAAGCACATTCTAAGTTCTCGCAGACTGTACAACGCTTTTAAGTCGTCGGCTGTCTAGATTGAGGCTTTGATATCAAACATGGCCACTGGTTATCTTACTTTGTTTTCTACTTGCCACAAAGGATTTTTAGTAATAACTCGCTATTCCTTTTCGTAACAATGGTTTCATGTCAAACTCTTTCGCCTTTCATGCAACTCGTCTCTGGAATGCACTCCCACTTCATATTAAACGAGCCTTCAGCAGGCTGGAACAAGATGTTGCGTAGAATTTTATCTAGACCCATCATGGAATATGTTATATTTATAGGTTTATATATAACTGTATTTATTTATGTATTATGAGGAAAGACTTTATTTATATCCAACTAAGTACAGAATTCAACATTAATACAATTAAAAATTAAAACTAAACGTATTTAAATTAAAATTAAACTAAGCTACTCAAATATTAAAGATATAAATAATAATCATCACTATAAAAAGATCACCCCCTCTAGCAGGTCCGCTCGCGGCATGGTCCCCATGACACTGGCTGCATTACCTCTCTGGATAGCTAGCCCAATCCTTTGGGAGAGGTAAGCACCAGCTCTAGGATCTCCGGAGGATTCTATGAGTCGAGAGGACCTTAATAAAGCTTTTCATATCAGCTGACCGAGGTCCCATGGTTTCCACTGCAAGCGCCAAAAATTCGTAATTATTTAATAATGACGAATACTTGCGGCGCTTGAGTGTTTGGGCCTGATCAGCTGCTGCACCGGCCCGATTACGGGTTGACTGGACGTGGGAAAGGGCGAATGTGTCAACGCACGTCGCGTCCCACACCAGTGCCCTACCTAGTTTCCACGGCACCAATGTAGCTCCGTCTGGTCGCTTGCCATCGTCTCTATGCAATCCTGCAGGTTCCAGGACAGCTGGTACAGAGGCAGTGGCAAGCGAACGACGGATCAGATCATTAATTATGCCGTGACAGTACAAACGGCCGGCACTTCTGAAGCATGAAAGGCCATGTCGTCCAAGCTCACTCACTTCCTTCCCGCACGCGCAAGTATGAGGTTCACAGAGTCTAGCCCCAAGCCGCAAGTTTATTGCTATGCGCAAGCTGCTTGGGTCCAAGACTGTGCCTATATTGCAGGAAGGAAGAGCGTGGAGCCAGTGACCTGATTCGCCTGCTGAGACAGCGAGGAGACGGGCGCGATCTGAATCGTCCGGACTATTTTCTATGAGGGATGCATGAATTGATATGAGGCGAGGTGTATCCCATGCTCTCTGGATATGCCTCTTGACTGGCATATCCACTCCCGGATACGACTCACACCAAGCATCCCTAGCCTCCACCAGGTTCGCAATCTCAACGTCAAGTATCTGTGGGTGATTTAAGATAATACTGACGAGAGGCAACGAACCATAGGCGGAGGACAGGAAAGCCGGTAGTGCCACGCTAGAAGAGCATCGAATACCAAGTCCACCGAAACGAATTGGGAGAACCGCTTGAGTCCAAGGCCTTAAACTAAAATTAATGTTTAATAATTTTTACAGAGTTGATTGAAGGGTAATATCTATAGAAGCCAAAATGTCTGGAAATTTCCAAATTTGACAACTTCGTAGCAAATACATGAACTTTGGAGTGAAAAGACAAAACCGAATAATAAAAAGGGCCATGTGGGGGTTTATTTCGTACAAAATGTTAGAAGTATTTTTAAACAGATTTAATTAACAATTTATAATGGGATTGATTGCTTCGTCTAAAATCGGTGAACCTAAAAGTGTTAAAGATGAATTTGAATGGACCGAAATGTTGGGTGAAGCTGCATTAAAATTAGTGACGGCATCAATTTTTATTTCTACAGAAATGTGATCAGGAATATAAATTTCGCACTTAGTAAAGTTTAATGAGAGGCTAATATTAGAAAATTTAGTGATGATCGTTTCCAGATCTTTTAGTACAGTTGACGCGTCCCCGCCAAGGGAACCGTCATCAAGGTACGGTCAGCGTCATAAATATATATACGTTAACAAGGTTTCAGAAATAAATATACACCCTTATTCCCTCGCAGCAGAGTCGTGTTTACATATTATTGAAAGTTTTACTGTGTCTATATATTTGATGCTGACTGTACCACAGATTAAATTTAGAATTTAGATCTGAAATAATTGAATGAATGAGTAAGCTAAAAATGACAGGCCCGAGCGGGTCTCCTTGTTGGCAACCCATGCATGAAGATATGATTTTGTCACCGAAAAGTAATTTTGATGGTGCCCCATAGCATTGCCACAAATAGCTGTATAATTCTGGAACTTCTTTTTTGACAGCAGCTAGAAGGGCACCACGATCGACCGAATTAAAAGCATTTTTGACGTCAATTTTTAGAAATACCATGTATTTATATTTATGTATCTATAGCAATATGCATCTATATACATACTGGGTGACCCTAAAACCAACGTCAAAACTGAAAGGGCTGATAGCTGATTCAGCGATTGTTACTAGTTTCGGAGATATTGATTATTTTAATCTGAATTTTTGTAATTTTCCGTTATGAAATAGAACATGAAATTAATGATTTTTCGTGACATAAGGGGAGGTAAGGGAAAAATCAGATTAAAATGATCAATTATCTCCGAAACTAGTAACAATCGCTGAACATACATAGGAGTTAAATCTATAGATTTTTAGCTGCTCTATCAGCCCTCTCAGTTTTACTGTTGGTTTAAGGGACACCTTGTATATATGTGTTTATATGATGTACCTTTTGTAATTACTTTTTGCGTAAAGTATTATTATTTTGTAAATATGTTCTTTGCTTTGTTTCCTGTCTTTCTTTTCCTGTGCACTACTTTTGTTAGTTTCTTTATGATTATTTGGTTGACTGGAAGAGAATACCATTAGGCATTAAGTCCGCCATTTGTAATTTTGAAAGGTTAAATACCTCATAAAGGTTAAATAAATAAAGGACATGGTAGTGCCGCCGGAAAGACCGATTTGTCGAAGTATAATATAACCACTATTTTCTTCTTAACACAAAGGATCGCAAGCACAGCTGTATTTACAACGCAGCTTTAAAGTTGTTGGTTAAGGATCACGTTTCACCAGTGCTCCTATGAGCACGGGCAAGAGATTAGTTTCCAATTAACACTTTCAGCACCAACCTCTTTGATTCCCATACAAATCTGTTGTTTTGTAATTCTTGGCGTGGAATAAAATGTCTTAAGTAGCGATGGGCAATTTCTGAAACATTTCACATATTACCTTAATTGTGACATATTTCAACTTTTGAAAATGACAAAATTGACAAGAAAAGTTTCTGACAGTAATGTTACCGAATAAATTACACTTAAATTTCATGTCAAGTATCCGCTACTTCTGACGTTAGGTAGAACGGGTTATGATTATAAAGTTCGAGACTATATATCAGTGGTCGCTTGGCCTAGGGGTGTCTGTTCCCAACTTCCCAGTTGATATACGATGGACGGAAGTTCAAGACCAAGTTAATAAATGCCTCGTTTTTTTTGGTATATACTTTTTGGTATATTTATTTATATTTATTTATATTTATTTATTTATTTAAGCTTTATTGTACAAAAAAAGTACAAATGGCGGACTTAATGCCTAATGGTATTGTTTTATATGTTCAAAGTAGGTATGTTATCTTTGTCGTAATAGAAAACACAATATACAGAGTAATTAAAGGAATTATGTTAAAGTGATGCTGAGATAACTACTAAGAATGTTGTTGTTTATCGGGGAGTATAAAATTACACACAAAAAGATAATTTACACCTGAAAAATACAGAAACTAAACAGAAATTTTCCATTTGAAACTTCCAGTAACTTACATGACATTTAAATGAAAGTTTCACTTTTGTAACTTACAAGCTGCCTATCACTAGTCTTAAGTCGGATACGACACGGTGTATTTTCTATATTTCGTGAAATGTTAAAGTTTGTGAGACCATTTAATTAACACAACTTTACGTTGTCAGTTTGAGTATCTTTTTGATTAATGAATTAATTAGGAGTTAATTAAATACAACGTTGTCCCTGTAATTACTCTAATGGATAAGCCTAGTTATTGTTTGCTTTTTTTCGTCAAAGTGGAGCATTGAAACAAAATAAAAAATAAAATAAAATACTAAAGAATAAAGATAAACGAACTTAAATCATGCAGAGAGAGAGCTTTAGCGAGTCACCGTTTAATTTACATACATTTAAGTGAAATGTTTTATATTGATTTTTTATTTGTACTTGTTCACTTAAGACGTAAAATAAATAATGAGTAAACTACATTTACCTACTAATGAAGGAGAAAAGGATAAAGATGAATGTATGATCGTTTTTTAATCAATACGTTTTTAACAATTGCCTAGAAGTTTTATAACTTGCCGATATGACTTTAATAGTAATCTCAACGGATAATAATACAAACAATCTATAGGTATATTACAAAGAATAACCGCAATTGCGATAAGAGGGTGTTCTGGATAAAACACAAATTGGGATGATGATAAAAAAAAAAGATAAAAGATGTTTATTCAGTAAGTAGGCCGCACGGGCACTTTTACACATCAAAAATCTACCAGCGCTTCGCAAGAGACCACTGCTGAGAAGAAACGCCGCAAGAAACTCAACAGTCAGTCGTTTTTTTTTAAATTACTTATACAATTATAGAACTTAACCTAGCATTATATAAAACAATGAATTTAACATTAAAATATATATATCATGCGTAGTTGAGCAGGAAAATGTGTCAAAACTCAGTATGTTCAGATGAACTCTTAAATTGTAATAATAATAATTATATATATACATATACTTACCCATGACGGTGCAAAACAACCACATAGTTTTGATACATTCTCCTACAGAAACCGTGTCCCCTAGACAATAATTATACCTACAATGTTTAGATATTTTCCTGACTAAGCTATTACTAAGTTATTTAGGTGTTTAATTTAGGCCAAGCATTTTAATCTGTTAGATAGTCCTCGACCCTATAATAAGCTTTCGACATCAACGACTTTTTCAAGTAATTTTTAAGTGCTGGAAATGATAACTTTAAAACTTCGTTAGGTAATTTATTATAGAAATGAATGCATTGACCAACAAATGATTTATATGATGTCTTGATAAGTATACTTCGAGTCGAATCGAGTCGAGTTGAAATCGAATTTACATCTGAATATAATAGGGTAATGGAACACGTAATGGACAAGGCACCAATAATGGACATTTTATTCTTATTTTACAGTAGATTAGGGTTATTTATTCTATTTGCAACAATTAGGACCGTATGAAATTTGAATTAAGATAAAGCGTCCATTAGTGGTGTCTGTCAGCTAAAAGTGTCCATTATTGGTGCCGTAACCCTACTGCGCAGCGGTACGGATCCCTCGGTGCGCGAGTCCGACTCGCACTTGGCCGGTTCTTAAGAGAATAAAAGCTCCGGGCTGGCACAGCTTTTATCACCTTAAGATAAAAGGTAACAAGATAAATGGTAGCTCTAGCACGTTATTCTGCAAGCATTATTCGACGTTGATACTGCAATACGGCGTAACTAACTTATTTAAAGTTGCAAAATGAACCTTACTGACTTACTTACTAAGGTGTATTTTGCACCTTATTTAATTTGTTAGTTACCCCGTATTGCAGTATCACCGACGAATATCATGTCGGGGATTTCGCTCACTTGTTATTATTGCGCTGAAAGAAATATGTGCAAGTTTATACCGTATGCACCGCTGTGTATTGTACGGTCTCCCCAGTTTTGGAGTGTATCTATACACATAAACGTGATTTATGATCTTTTTAATGAACTTTTCGTTTATTCATGTGCCCGAAAGTCGAGTACGCAACGTAGATTGCTGCTATATTTAAAAAGCAGTTGTTCAATAAACTAAAAAACGGAAACCGCACTATGTTTATTCGTAAAAAAACCCAGTCATGTGCGAGCCGCACACGCAGTAGCTGTCTTATTATATTCCGATATGAATTCAATTTCGAATTTATTCAACGCGAGCCCAAGTCATAGGTACTTGATTTTTAGTATTTGTTCACTTTATTTGTTATTAAACCAAACAGAACACATATTCTAAAAAAAAACCACTCGCTTTCTATTAACGTTCAAAAGGTACAGCTCTTTTTTTTTTTTTTTTTAGTTAAAAGTTAGGAAGGACGGACGGACGGCGTTGGTACCTATATTAGTAATAGGGTCCCGTTGAGCTCTCTTCGGGTTCGGGACCCTCACAACGTAGCACAATGTATTCACTGCGTAGATATTTGCCTACACGCTTCACGTAGCAGTTTTAACTATGCAGAATTCTCCTTAGGCATATCCTTTAAATATAAAACTTTATTTAAGCTGGTACCTAGACCACGTGACTTTTCGTATCACATCATCTTCCAGTGACGCGATTGGTTTAAAAACGAATCGAATAGAAACGTTAGTTAGCGTAGTGCATCTTGTTTGAGCCCTCAGTACATTTTAACTACAGGTATACAACAGGCTTAATAGCACATACGACACACGAACACAACATACGAGTATAATAATTATTATAACAAATATTTTATAAATCTTTTCAAGATACACGTAGTTGTATTGCAGGCTTACCTTTCCTGATTACCTGGGCATTCAGAATTAATACCATGTGTAATTGGAATATCTACCTAGTTAAGGTTTGCATTGAACCGCGTATGTGACTAATTTGTCGGACATACACCCACGCCGTCTAGTTATACGCTCTATAAACGTATTACCTACAGAATACAAAATTAACAGACATTGCGTAAATGGAGCTAAAGCTGTTTTAAAAGATTTAAAAGAAACGCAACTATAGGAGGATGTAGAAAACTTTACAATTTCAATGAATTTAAAAGAAAGAGAAAATGCGTTTTTTAAAGTTGGTCAAAGAAACAACATTTAAGAGAGGTAGAGATGTGGGTAGTTTAAAACGATGCGGTCTATTTGACATATAGGCATTATTGCACCAATTACAATCTTAAATGACTTTATATAAGAAGACGGGCCTTTTTTTAATTCAGAACTAGCACCCGCCCTCGCTTCGTACATAAAAATCTTCCGCGGAAAAATATCTAATAATTCCCTAACCAAGATGCATGACGCTGAATAGCGTTTTTATTCGTATCGTTTTTAAACCAATCGCGTCACTGGTAGATCACGTGATACGAAAAGTCACGTGATCTACCAGTGACGCGATTAGTTTAAAAACAAAACGTATAAAAACGCTAGTTAGCGTACCTAATGCATCTCGGCTATGGCCTCTGATCGCGAAAACCACATGACAATCCGTTTAATAGTTTTTTAAATCATTGCGAACATACATACACACAGACGTGGTCGTTTTCTAATATGTAGTTATATAGTAATTTTAGTATATAGGTAGTTTTCTATGCGTGGTTAGGAAAGCTTTTCAATCGTGTTACCATATGACGTATTTCCGTAATGGCCACTTCCGTTTTTTGAATGATTGAGTTAGGTCACGTTCTCAAGATCTGCTCTTATAAATTACATATTCTTAATTGCTTGCAAGCGTCTAAGTGCTGTTGTTTGTGGTTGGAGTACTCCTGAGCTGATTGTGTGCCAGAAGCCAGGATATAACCTGGGCCCTAGGTAAAGTCGAATGAAGCCACCACAAGGTAAGAGATGCATGCAAGACTTCTATAATTTTCTACAGTGCACTGCATTTGTTTATAGTACAGTAGTGATATTAATATTTAAAATTTAAGCTTAATACAATTTGTATAAATCAAGCTATTAAACGATAATTTATCACTTCCAATACACGTGAATCAAACAAGTGATCACATCCACAGTAAAAGGATATGGACCGCAAATAACTGCTGTACATTAACGGCGAACATTACCATGAAACCTGAACGAAATTCCAATTTCCTACGTCTGACCAGTTTATGTGCAGATAAAGCTTCGCACTGAAGATCACACGGAGAATTGAGTCGGACTCATTAAATTTTACGGGAAATCCTCTTGCTCTAATTATACCGTTTTTCCTTTAGCACTTTGATTAATGTTGGGAAATTTCTTTGTTATGTGCTGGCTTTTTTTTAGGATTAATTTGGTTTAAAATATACTGTGAATGTTCTTTCATTTTTATAAAGTAACATTATGAGTATAGGTAGCAATAAAACAATTTAATTCACATAAACAAACTATAATGGTAAAATAACTACATAAATATTAACTAAATAAATGTTTAAAAAAACAAAAAACCACCTTCAAAAAGCAAAAAATAACTTCTTTAAAATGGTAGGTAAATAGGTCAGTCCAACTGAAGTCGGCGTCCAACAATATTTTAACCAAAAGCAGACTAGGTAAATAGGTCAGTCCAACTGAAGTCTGCTTTTGGTTAAAATATTGTTGGACGCCGACTTCAGTTGGACTGACCTATTTACCTACCATTTTAAAGAAGTTATTTTTTGCTTTTTGAAGGCGGTTTTTTGTTTTTTTAAACATTTATTTTATTTTATACTTTTTAGTGATCCTATTTATGCTGTTACGTAGCTCCACTTCTAAATATTAATAAGAAACTATAGAACATTTCAAGCTCGCCGCAGACAACGCCGCGGGAATGTCATAGTCATATTTAAACCTAAATGTGCTTCGTCATAGTCGCTCAACTTCCTTTATCGAAATATCTTATCGCCACCCTTGAAATAGGTACAGTTAAGGAGTTCCGGTGGCCATCTGTGGTCTTCATCATCAGTTCCACTTCACCATATAGTACTTTTCAAAAGCAAATGCATGAGTTACAGTGAAAAATACCAAAATCGCTATAGGTGTGCCTATAATATTTGAGGAGTTCTCTTGATTTCTCCATGATCCCATCATCAGATCCTGACGTGGTGACAATGGGACCAACTAGAAAGTATATCCATTCGAATAACGAAAAAATTTTTCAAATCGGTCCAGTGGTCTTCGAGTAATCGGGGAACATACATAAAAAAAAAAAAAACTCGACGAATTGAGAACCTCCTCCTTTTTTTGAAGTCGGTTAAAAAGAGACGGCCCCCTGGCAAAGTACCACGAATGCTGGCAGCATTTCCTCGTTGTATAGTACATACAGCAAATAGTTAATAGTTTAATGTTGTGCTTAGTCAAATGCTTCAACACAATATCAGTAAAAATAATCTAGTTAATTAATAGTCAATAAATTATTAAAATATTAGGTTCAATGAAGATTAATGATAAACGAAGTCGAAAGAAACACATGCCGGATATTTACATTTTTATCTCATTACTAGCGGCCCGGCAGCGGCTTTGCCCCGCTGCAAATTTCCGATATTCCTGGTGGATTTTAATTTTTTTATTTCACACATACCTTGTCCTGACAATATCGAATACAGCAAAAAATAAATCAGCCAAATCGGTTCAGCCGTTCTCAAGTTATAGCGTGACCAGAGGGCCCTGACAAGATGCATTACGCTAACTACCCCTAGCATTTCTATTCGATTCATTTTTAATACATCTTGGCAGGAGAAACAGGGGTCCATTTTTATACATAGATTTGTAAAATGATTTTTGTTTGTGCAATATGAACCTCTTTTTTAAAGTTACCTAAGTAATGAAACATTTAAAATTTACACATGTTCGCACAATCAGTCATATTTCTACACCCACATACACAAATCTAAAACAGGCCGTCCAGTGTAATTGTCAGCAAATTCTCATTTGGCTGCGGAAATCGGCGTGTCCAATTCAGAGTTGCCTTTAGAACGTTACGCCTCCGGCGTACAGCCTGCGTAATTAGAAGCCACTCATGCATTATGTAGAGTCAGCAAAATAAGCAAAAAAAAAAACTCAAAATGGAAGTATTTTAAATAAATAAATATGAAGGAACAATCGCACATCACATCTAAATTGACCCAGTCCCAAACTAAGCTTTAGGCTTGTAGTGTGATGGGTACTAGACAATGATGAAGTTACGTATATGGAGAATATATGTATACCTACTTAAATACATAGAAAACATCCAAGACTCAGGAACAAATACTCGTACTCATCACACAAATATCTGCCCTTACCGGGATTTGAACCCCGGACGGCGAACTACGCTGTGTCACTATCGCGTCAATGTTTATTATCAATATTATCATTTAGTCAGTTTAGGCCTCTCTTTAGACTTACAAAGCCTGTATTGGCAAGCCTAATAATGTTTCAAAAATCCACATAAATGATACCTAGGTACTAAGGACTAATAAATTAAAACTATGCCCATGTCCAGTAACGTTGTAAAAAATATGTATGTGACAGTCAATTGTATAAAGGCAGCTATCGTGTCAAATATAAGTGACCTTATTATAGGGCGTGTACATATTTTTGACTTCTTGCAAACGTGTAAATATTTATGACTTTGCCTGTAGATGATGCAGTTTTTTTTAAATTAAATTTAAAAGGTACATTATGCATTGATTAATCGATACGGCCATGTCTTAAAAGAATCTTAGTGATTTAATAAAATCCTTAAGCTGGCTTGGTGAAATGAAAAAATAACATTTTATTTATACTTCCCTAAATCTTTACTATGTTTCAGGAATGACTGACTGTTGAGTTTCTTGCGGCGCTTATTCTCAGCAGGTAGTAGATTTTTGACGTGTTATAATGGCCGATTTACTAAATAAATATCTTGATCTGAACTTTATCAAAGGTTTTTTAAAGAGGGAATAAAAACAACAAAACATCATTTTAAGAACCGTTGAATTCAAATTTCAATTTCTACTCTCTTAGGGCTTTGTTCAAAGGGGTTTGGGTAAAAGTGTTGTCATTTGTAAAATTCATACATTTTCAAGGTGAGCGGCCATTCGTAATAGTGGTAAATTATGATAGAATTATTAAAAATAAACATATTTTGTTATGTAATGTAATACTGTTAAGTGCATCGGAGCGGAGATATTTAAATATTCATACTTGGGCGTACTTTTGTACTAAAAACTTAATACTTAAATCTTTAAAATCTCCTCTCCGATATTATTTAACGCCATAAATTATATATATCTCTGTGTATTTAGAGGTCCTCTAAATAACTATATAAAAATCATCCGTGGCCGCTGAAAAAAAAAGTGACAATATTCTTCAAACAAATTTACCCAATGCCCTTTCAGTTTTACTATCATACTTATTACTGCGACATGTCAACCATGTACACTATTCTCACCGATATAGTAAGAGCGTATGTTAATATGGAGCATCTTGTCCGCTTAGCCACTTCAGCTACTGACTGTATCGTTCACCTACGAGTATAAGGGCATATCTACCATGTAGGACACTTCTGCCGATACCGTGATTGTGTTAGCGCCGCCATGGCAATCTGCGGAGATTCCCCTGGGCCGCTTGCATCGAGATTTAGTTAATTATTAGGTTATGAAACCGAGAGGGCTATTATTAGAATTAGATATACAAAGGTGCCTGGTTTAATTACGTTATTGCAATCAATGCATGAAAGGCATTATTCGATGTGAAGTTATTGATCAGTATTTGAGAAAAAAACCCTAATTATTCAACAATCCATCAGTGCACTTTGCAGTTTTGGCATTAAAACCATATCTGAAAGATTTTAAAGCTGCATCGCCGTATTAAAAAAATGATCTTGAGTGAGATACACGTCTCAAGGTAAAAACAAAACATCAAGTAATTAAAACTTGTAGTTCAAGAAAAAGTAGACGGCAGAAGGGCACGTGGATTTATGCGCTGGACTGATCAGGTTAAGGCTGCTGTGCACTTAACGGACCTCTCCAAGAGTGCACGAGGAAAACAGCAATCGGAGAGGAATATCAACCCGGATATGACAGCCAAAACCACTCTGCCAAGAGTTTTTTGTTGTTTCGACCATTAAACTTGATTCTAGGTTAAAAGAAAGGTAACACATCTCTGAGAGTACACCTACCGCCTGTTCCTCCTATTGACATAAAGCCACTATCACTTTTAAATTTGTACAATTCTTCGTGACATCAAAAATGGCAATTCAGTTGTACATCGTATGTTAAAAACGAAACAATTGGCAATTTATTCCCGTGGTCGGAGCTACAGGAAACACTTTAAATTCACGGATACCGTATTCCACGCGACGAGCAGCAGTTGGGTTTACACGGCCAATTGAAACTAGCTCGGAATACCCAGCGAATGCATAATTAAATCCAATAGTGACACTAAATTACGAAAAAACTATTTGAATAATGACATTATTGCAGTTAAAAGGAATTAACTTGTGTATGAGTTCCTTTTTTGCAAAGTGTCACTGTTGAATTTAACATGCGTGTTTAATTTTACTATGTAATCTAGTAGTATGGATTGAAAAATTGAAAAATTAAATTAAATACAAAGTGAAAACAAACAAACATATCAAAATGATTTAAGTTTATAAGACTTCAAAGTTTCAAAAATTTCGTGTTTTTTTCTATCCAATAGAAAATTCAAGGGATTCAATAGAAAATTATCAGAACCCTTGCCTTTAAACTAAAAATAGATTATGTACTTAATAATGTACATAAACGCACAGTTTTTCACGACCAATATCACGAATTACTTGTTTTTACCATTAGTACATTTAGTACATTTTTTACTGATTTATGACGTCATAGTTCAGTATCAATTTGTACGGGGCGTTTTCAACGCTTAGTAGGAATGTCGGACTTTGATTCCCATTTCTGACTTTTGCGATGCTCGGATTGCATTTAATTCTATATACTTTTGATGTTTACAAAAAACTGAATGGAATGGCAGCAGTATTATTTTTTTTGTCAAACAGCCTATTCAGTACGAGTACGTATACGATTGCGGAAACAAACAGCTTGCTATTTTGTTTCAAGTACACATTATCCATTATGCCACTCTTAGAAATAAATTTAACTGATTGTTTACGAATACGATTCTAAGTATGGTCTCAATATCGATAAAGACCGACATTAGTTATTATTTATTGCGCATGGAATTCAAAAAGGATATTTGTAGGGAAATGAGGCGATTTTGTGGAGGCAAGTTTTATATAGGTAATATTTTAGTGAGATTCGGTCGGAATATAATATGTAGGCACCTAAGGTCTGTTCATCCTTACTTGTCTTATATAATAAACGACTTTTTAACCTCAAAATGAACCTTTTTTGGCTAAAACAGCTATTTTAAACAAAATAAAGCAATCACAGACAATGCATTAGCCAAGTGATGTCCAAAATGTTAACTCTGTTTACTTTATTTACGATAAAAGAGCTGTTTTAGCCAAAAAAGGTTCATTTTGAGGTTAGAAAGTTGTTTACTACGAGTATACTCGTATAAGACAAGTAAGGATGAACAGACCTTAATAAAACATGTTACGTGCCAACATATTATTTACTACGATTAGCCATAAAATTAAATAGGATCGCTTAAATAGAGTTCAAGACAAAAAGTGACGTGATATCGCTCGCGAAGATTTAATTTACTGATCAGCTAAATGGCTAGCCTAACCTAACCTAATAAGTAATTAATTACTTAATATAGTTACTACAAATTATGTATTTTCAATACACAAAGACGCTTAACTTCCCATCGCTTAAGTTAACGTTGCACGATTACGTTAATGTATGTCAAATTAAATAGTGGAATGGGTCTTAAGGGGCTCTATTCTGCACGGTAAAACAATATTGCTTTTAACATGTTGTCGTATTGTTTTTAACTCAGTCGCCATTACTTTTAAGTAAATAAAAGCTATTGCAACGTTGACAATACGTGTGGTTGATTAAAACTATTAGAGGTAGCAAAAACAACGGCGGTTTGAATTACGGCAAACGTTTGTATTTGGTGTTATTACGTTCATTATGTTTGCCTAGCCATTTACACAATCAATAGTTTACTGTCAATTTCACACTGTTCTGCAAAGGCGTTGAAATCATTGTTTATAATGATAATTAACACGAATGATTTAAGACCTAGTGTCAACTCATAGCTATCGTATCTCAGCAATGATTGAAAACCAGTAAAATGACTTAACGTATTTTATATATTGCTGGCAGTAAACACAGAAAAAAATGCCTTCGTAGTAAACAAATTATATCCAGGTAAAGGCACGGGTACCTATAAACTATACAGATATAATCTATAGTCTAAGGGACGCTAGACAAGATGGAATAGATAAGTGCTGTCGAAAATCTTGCTAATACTATATATGCTAATGTTTGTTTGTTTGTGATCATGTTAAGATGAAATTTGACACACAGATCAATGAATATTTGGGGCCAATCTCGCACAAATTGACCTAGTCTCATATTAACTTATAGGCATGTAGTTACTATATATACTAGATAATATGAAGACCGCCAAGACTTAGGATGCTCAGACACTTTTTGTCCCGATAAATGAACAGTTCCAAGAGTAGCCACTTTTCTCTATTCTCTGCCAGCTTTTTCACCTCCTGGTATGAAACGACACTGACCTGAAGGCTAGGTCTTCCTCGTCCTCTTTTTCTTCGACTTTGGCCTGCATAATGTTTCAGAAAAAACTGTCGGGTCTTATCAGTAGTCCCATAATCTTTCCTTTTCTACTTTCTATGGATTTTAAAATACTTATGTCTTTTCTCCTTTACCATCTTCAATATTTTTTAAGTTTTTAAATTTTCTGTCCAGCTAATCCTTTCTATTCTCCCTAGAGAATAATATACTGAAGGCTAGTAGAAATCATACTTAGAGGAACTTCAGCTGTTTGGTTAATAATTTCTGTTTTACTATTTTTACCTTACGGGTTCAGTTGTAGCCATACAGTGCAAACAAACGACCCACGTCAAAAACTTGTCCAGCTTCTACAACTTTTATTATTATTCAGCAAATTTTATTCCCAACAGGCAAAGTGAAAGGTTTCGCTAGTTTTTAACCTGATCACACATATTTAGCCAGATATACTTGAATTATACACCGTGCCCGGGACGTACCCGAAGGATTTTAACCATCGATTCTAGACCCTATTTGGAGTATACATGTAGTCCAATAACGCATAATTTCCGAGATTTTTATTATTTAAATAACAATTCCATAGTTAATTTAATTTGAACTCTGTCACCTTAACAGTTGTAAGTAGCAATATCATCAACGTACAACATAAATTAATTTAATCAATTTCTTAGTAAATAATGCTTTAAGTTAAGGTGACAGAGTTCAAATTAAATTAACTATGGAATTGTTTTTTAAATAATAAAAATCTCGGAAATTATGCGATATTGGACTACATGTACTACATCATATACTCCAAATAGGGTCTAGAATCGATGGTTAAAATCCTTCGGGTACGTCCTGGGCACGGAGTATTTAAACTATTATTTGTAATATTACAAATGCGATAACCGTATGGTTTTAACTATACGTATCTACTTATCGTGTAAAAGGTTTTTATATGGCCAAAAACAGGCCAACACAAGGGCCATTACTCATGACATGCGTTCCGGATTTAAATATATTTTGCGACTCTTTCTGAAAATCCGGATAGTAGCGGGAAAATCTCAGCAGGAAATATTAATATAGTATCCTTTGTACTTGTAGTATTTCGTGAGCTATTTATTAGGTTGTACATATTTTTGTCATAATGGGACAAGATGTCGGCAGGATGCTTTGGGCGATGGAACGATGACCCAATTCCACGTTGACGTATTTGCAGTAGATCTTTCATAGGCTTGCTTATTTTTATTATTAGCCGGTGTTATTCTATACATTTTTACGAACTTTAATTTAACTTGCTTCGTTCGTGTGTCTGTCGTTCCGGTTCAAACCACTTCCCGTTACCGTAATGAGGTGAGGTTTGGAATATACAAGAAAACACGAGTGCAATGCAATATTATTGCATCTAGGAACTGATTTGATAGTGGAGTCGGAATGGCAACATTTAATACAAACATATATCATACCTTTACGCCTTCATTCTCAGAGGAGGAGGAGGCAGAGCTACAGAATTACCAACAACTCTAAAAACTCATTTAAGAAACATTTAATCGTCATTCATTTATTTAATAAACAGTTTGCAACATAACAGTATTGCTACCAAAGCAAACATGGATATTCGCTGTGCTTAACGTAGACCCACCGAATTGGGATTTATTCCTATTGATTGCCATTATAGGTAGTGTACATAGATGAATCGGTTTAGCCTTGCTTTTGCTTACGTTTATTCAAGCATGTACAAATAAGTGACGATCGCAATTGATATTCAATATTACACAAGCCCGTGACGTGTAAGCCTCAATATCGATTCAAATTATTATGCTCTATTCCTATTGATTGCCAATATAGGTAGTGTACATAGATGAATCGGTTTAATCTTGCATTTGCTTCCGTTCATTCAAGCATGTACAAATAAATGACGATCGCAATTGATATTCAATATTACACAAGCCCGTGACGTGTAAGCCTCAATATCGTTCCAATTATTATGCTCTATTCCTACTGATTGCCAATAAGTAGTGTACGTAGATGAATCAGTTTAATTTTGCATTTGCTTACGTTTATTCAAGCATGTACAAATAAATGGCGAACGCAATTGATATTTCATATTACACAAGCCCGTGACGTGTAAGCCTCAATATCGATACAAATTATTATGCTCTATTCCTATTGATTGCCAATATAGGTAGTGTACATAGATGAATCGGTTTAGCCTTGCTTTTGCTTACGTTCATTCAAGCATGTACAAATAAGTGACGATCGCAATTGATATTCAATATTACACAAGCCCGTGACGTGTAAGCCTCAATATCGATTCAAATTATTATGCTCTATTCCTATTGATTGCCAATATAGGTAGTGTACATAGATGAATCGGTTTAATCTTGCATTTGCTTCCGTTCATTCAAGCATGTACAAATAAATGACGATCGCAATTGATATTCAATATTACACAAGCCCGTGACATGTAGCCTCAATATCGATCCAAATTTTTATTTGGTTAGCGTCAGACCGTAACCTGAGGGTGGGCCGGTTAAGGCAATTATTCGAAAGTAAATTATCCGATTGATGACAATGTGATTGCAATTTTGCCTTGCTCGTACCTAGGTTATTTGTTAGATGTATCTAGTTAAAACACGATATAGAAATACCAAGGAAAGGAATATTTCAAAAAATTATTACGTTGTCATTTCTAAAAATACCCTCTCCTGAAACAATAAGAGACATGTATACCTACAGCAACAGGTAAAATAACTCGGAACCTTCCTCACAAAAAGGAAATACCAGAAAATTGGAATGAAAATTCGTTATAACGAATTCAATTTGGTCTCCTGAACAGAAATAAATTTTGCATACGCATCGTCTTTTTTTCTTACACGTTTTCATTTGGATCTTTTGCGAATATTCCGACGATTTCACAACTTTTTAATAATAACGAAAGGTACTCACAACTTGGGAACAAAACATTTTCTAGAATCAACAAGTCCTATTTATGAAACTCTGGGGTCTCAGAATCTTTCAACTGACTGGAGTATTTTCCCGCAAGTGCATTTTATTTCCTTGAAAACAATTTTCTTTGAAGACGCTTTGATGTCAGTGTTTTTTCTTTTAAGTTTGTTATAAAGGTTGTGATAGACCTCTTTGTCTAAATGTTTACTGAATCCGCAAAAGGAATGTTGCTGCAAAACTTATTGTTAGACGGAATATCCTTAATTAACCTCTACTACAGCGCCATGTGCAATATAGTACATTTTACGAATTTTAATATAACACAGTAAGAGACACGATGGAGTGACGACCTTGTAAAGATCGCGGGAACGCGGTGGATGCGAAAAGCACAAGACCGGTCTGAGTGGAGAGCCTTGAGGGAGGCCTATGTCCAGCAGTGGACGTCTTTCGGATGACATGATGATGATGATGATGATGATGACAGTAAGAGCATAGGTACTGTACTGACCTCATCTCGAGTCAAACCTTCAAGCAAGAATTAAATTGTCTTTGGTATTTGACTGGTTAGAAAACGGAGAGAGTGTGGGGGTTGCTAGGAAACAGTTGGGAGTGGACGGGAGTGATCGTCGGGCTTGAAAAAATGTTTTCTTAAGATTTTTATTTGCTTTTCTTTATAATAATAGTGGTGTATCCACAAAATTTTCCTTTTATAATTAATAATGTGCGGTGTGCATAATTGTGAATAACATATAGGAGGTGATCTATAGGAATTTTGCAGCACAATAGGAGATTTTCGTGAGTTTTCATGTAGACTAAGTCTACTTAAAAAGGTAAATATTGTAGTCCTACCGTTGTTGGAAACACTTATCTATAAGAAATCATGTTTACGAATAATTTGGTTTATGGTTTGAGAACAAGAAAATCGAACTAGTGATTTCTCATAGGTATTTTAATCTTTCGTATATGTCTTATCATTTAGAATAGAGAAGCTTGGGGATGAGTGTTCTGGTTGAGGATCTGAAAGACGAATGGAAGGGTGATAGTCGTTGTTTAGAAAGGGTTCTGTATGGTGTTTAATTTATTGTGAATGTTTGTTGTGTTTCTAGGTATAGTAATAGAGTAAGGAAAACTTTCGTAGTACAGGGAAACCTTAGTTGCATATTTAACCTTTCATTTTAATACATTTCACGCGGGAGCATGACCCTGAGAGCTCCGTCGCTTACTACGAGGGCTTCTAAGCGGTTTGGTGTCGCTGTCGGGAGAGTTCGGTTTGCGGCTGCGCGGCCTTGACATCTCGTCGGGACCCGAAGCTAAGTGTTGTCTTTTAGTGGTTACTCGATGGGTGCATCGTTGCACGTGGGGTAGTAATGCAGCTGGTTACGAATGACATTTGATGTCGTCATTTTCAAAATATTTTGAATTATGGAAGATGTCATTGCAATTTTGACAACAAGGCTATTAGATCATTCGTAGCAAAGCTGTCCTTGTTAGAACATGTTTATTTGAATATTTTTCTTTGATTTTGATTTTTTTTTTATTTACGAATATTTTCAAAATGTTTTGAGTTTCGAAATTTTATTTTTTGGGAGGAACAATTTATTTAAAAAAACAGAACAATTTTTAAAAAAATAAATTCTTAGAAGCAAATCATATTGAATTTAATAGTGATATACGCTGGTCGTCGGAAAACCAAACTAGTGATAAATTTCTTTGAATTATTTCACGGGATTATAATTCTATCGCGAAACTAATAATTATTTAAAGGTAAATAATTTTATTGTTCATTTGATATTCTTTTATAAATGTTTTTAATCAAGGGAATTCAAAGGCTTATTAATAATTCAAGACTGATCTAATTCTTTTGGATCTTGTGTACCTTTTAGGACTCCATGTCTAATCTTCAGTTTATTGGAAGAACTTTTCTAAATTTTCCCATGCTGTTTGGCTAAGATTATTTAGTTCTCCTTCGGCTCTTATATTGGGGTTTACAGTTTTGCTTGTGTCCTGGCAATTTAAATTACAATTTATCTTTACCTTTCTCGTTTAATGCATCGGATATTATACATGTTCCTATTCGAGTCGAAGAGGGTTTAGTGTCTTGGTGAAAGTTATCAGCGGGTCACAGACGTCGATGACATCTTACCGCCACTAAACATCTTGGATTAAAATAGCAAGCAGAGACACTTCACACTGTACGCTCAGTTTCCATACAGACTGCACAGACTGCTTCAGTGTGTTAAAGGTTCAAGGTTAATAGCTTCAAAGTTTATCTTGGGGAACCGGGGGTCGGATTTGAGTTGCGTCAAGAGTCGATCTCACCTCTGGTCGAAAGACGTTAGTTAGTTGAGGTGACTTGCTGGCTTGGTTTTTATGATCTCATGTCAGCAAGGATGCCTGCGAGTTTAGCTCGGCAACTGCTTTCTACTCCCGGCTCTCATGTCGGTTCGTGGGGACTCGACTAAGCGAAGCGAAAGCTGAGCGTGTGATATCGGGTGCCTTGACGGATTCGAAGGGGAGGAGACCTCCAACATTCTGGGTTTACTTTGATACCTGTCATACTGGATTGCAGAAAACACACACATTCCGTCGTCCTAAATATCCGAGGACACAAGAGGGGTAGTTTAGGTCAATAGTCTCTCCATCTAAATTATTAGGAAAAGAATTAAATCCTGTCTCTTGGAGTGACTATAATTTGTCGGGCCCTCTGCTCTCTTGGTTACGAGGACTTACTCAGACTGACTTGGCGACGTAATGGAAGCTCTCCCCAGACAAGTTCGGGACAGGCTGGCGGAGTGTGTCCAGCCTGGAGTCGAGCACACGAGCAAGAGCGGGGAGGGGCTCTGCTTTTACCAGACCACAAAACTTGTCGAATTTCCATAAACTGAAGTTCTCTAGACGTTTCTTTTCTTCAACTAATACAATTATTTGAATTCCCTTATTCTTGAATATCTCTTTAATCAGAAGAATCTGTTATCCCTCATTCTCGCCTTAGGAACCATGGGTTACTAAAACATTTAAAAAAAACCACACAACGTTACTACCACTATTTCGATTGGCAAATATCTTTTGTCTACCGGTCCGCCAAACAGATTAAATAAATTAATCTTTCTTTTATATTTTATAAGGCCTGCCCCCTGGGGTCAGCACAATTGGTGCCGCGTGACCAGGATTCTAGGGTATTAAGCAGATTGAGGGGAAGAGATTTTGTGAATTAAGGGAGAGGCATTACTTTCGTTTCTCGAGAATTATGAATAGTGCAATTTGAAAGGTTGAGGTAGCTTTTACTATTGCGATTGAGGGAATAGGGTTAGGGAAAGACGGACATGGAAATTTATATCCCATATCGGCTAATAAGACTTGGTCAAATTTTGGTAGATGTGGTTTTGGGGATGAGAATAGAGTTCAGAATAAGGAAGTTAAGTTGAATTTAGATGCTTTTCCAAATCTTTCCCCAAGTTTATTAGATCGGCCACGTGTTTCTGAGTTTTTACAAACGTTTGTTGCGGCATCCTTGTTTGATGAAGAGGTATGTTTTGATGAGGGTTCTCGCAAGGTTAGAGCGGAGATTGTTATTGAGATATTAGGGAATACAATAAATGGGTTGATAGATACTGGGAGTGAAGTGAGTTGTATTTCAGAAGAGCTTTATGAATCTTTACAAATTACTAAAGATACAAGGTTTCCATCATTACCAGTGAAACCTATACAGATTAGAGGAGCAGTAGGGCAGAAAAGTTTGAAAATACAGCAGCTAACATCTATTGAGTTAAAAATTCAGGGGATAAGTTTCGATACTGGATTATTGGTAGTTCCAAAATTGACAGTACCGGTGATATTAGGCTTTGACTGGTTACTTTCCCATAATGCTGTTATTAATCTACGAGATCCTAAGTCTTTAATTCTGTCGGGTAATGGGGAAGAAGTTAATGTACCGTTTATTGATGAAAGTCAAGAGAGTGTAAATGTTAGAACTCTACAAGTCGGTCAGGATGATAAAAGGGATTCCACTGTGAAGAGTGAGGATTTTCTGGATAGACTTAATGTGGGAGTAAAATTGAATGATAGTATGAGGATGGATTTAAAGCAAGTTTTAGAGAGTCATAAGATAGTATTCACGAAGCAAATTGGTAGGGCAAATTGTTATGTTCATCATATAGAAATGTCTGAACACACTCCGCGAATAAATAGATCCTATCCGATTCCGTATGCTTATCGTAATAAGATTGATGAAAAATTAAATGAGATGGTAGAGTTGGGGATTATTTCTAGAGGGGCGACTCCTTATAGTAGTCCTTTAACATATACAAGCAAACCTGATGGGTCTATTCGTATTTTACTTGATGCTAGAGAAATTAACAAGTACATGGTGGCAGAGTCAGAGGCCCCACCAATGCAGATAGATGTTTTAAATGCATTTCATGGTGTAAAATTTATAACTATCGTAGATTTAAACAATGCGTATTTTCAAATTCCTATATCAAAAGAGAGTAGGCAGTATACCGGGTTTACTGTGAATGGGAGGTCCTATATGTATAATGTTTTGCCACAAGGTCTGAAGACGTCTGTGGGAAGTTTTAGTCGAGCGATGGATGTAGTGTTGGGGCCAGGAGTTAGAAGTTTTTGTGTAAATTATTTAGATGATTTGGCAATATTAACGAAAGGGAGTTGGGAAGAACATTTGGAGCAATTAGACAAGGTCCTAGAACGATTAGAGAATGCGGGTTTGACTTGTAATTTAGAGAAGTGTAAGTTTGCTTGTCGGGAAGTGAAAATGTTAGGACATATAGTTTCTACTGAAGGGATTCGGACTGATCCAAATAAAGTCAAGTCGATTCAAGAGTTTCCAACTCTGAAAAAGGTGAAGCATGTGCGAGCATTTTTAGGGTTATGTAATTACTACCGGAGATTTATTCCAAATTATAGTACTTTGATTATACCTTTGACAAGATTGTTAAAAAAGGAACAAGTTTGGTATTGGGATGAGGAGTTAGATACGGCATTTAAGAATTTGAAACAGGAGTTTTCTACAACTTTTATGTTGTCACATCCAGATGTAAATAAAGTTTATTATTTGCAGACGGATAGTTCAGGGGTAGGAATTGCGGGAGAGTTATATCAATATGACGATGAGGGTAATAAACGGATTTTGAGTTTTTGTGGAAGGTCGTTGAGAGGATCAGAATTGAGGTGGACAGTTACAGAACAAGAATTTTGGGCAGTAATTTATGGGGTTAAGAAGTTTGAGACTTATTTAAGGGGGGCGGAATTAATTATTAGGACTGATCATAAAGCTTTAGTGTTTGTAAAGAACATTAAATTATTTAATAGTCGGATTACAAGATGGATATTGTATTTAGAACAGTTTAATTACACAATAGAGCATGTTAGGGGGGTCGAAAATGGGGGAGTGGACGTTTTGTCTAGATTTCCAAGGGATGGGGACATTCAAGAAGGGAAAACTTGGTGTCCATCGATAATGTATATGGGGGTGCAGAATAATACTGAATTAGAATCTAAATTAGAACAGATGGTTCAGTTTCAGGATATGGATAATGTAGCTAAAGGCATTAAAGAACGCGTGCTAGGGCAAGTGGAAGGAGGAAGTCGATTGTCTAGGATAGCGATGCGTTGTTCAGTTGTCGATGGTGTGCTTTATTTTAGAAAACATGTCAACGATGTTGAAGTTTTATATTTACCAGAAGCTTTGCAAGCTGAGGTGTGTAGACAAGTTCATTTGGAGTTAGGGCATTTGGGGATTTATAAAATGATGAAATATCTAAAGCAAAGATTTTATTGGCTTGGAATGAAGAGAATGGTAGAGAAGTTTGTTAGGTGTTGTCATATTTGCCAATTATCCAAAGTGGATAATGTTAAGTATGTGGGGGCGTGTAATTCTATTGTAACGGAGAATCCAGGGGATTTAGTTATGGCAGACCTTTATGGACCCTTACCAGCGTCTAGGGGGGGAATAACATACATATTCGTAATACAAGATTCTTTTACTAAATACATTAAATTATATGGGTTGAGGGTGGCAACAGCGAAAGCGGTTATGGTTAGGATGCAAAATTTTGCATTAACAATAAAGCCGAAAACTGTAATGACTGATAATGGAAAACAATTTATAGGGAATACATGGAAATTAGGATTACGGAATATGGGGGTTAGGGCTATATATACAACTATTAGGAACCCTAGGCCAAATACGACGGAACGTGTTAATAAAGAGTTGGGAAAATTCTTTAGGATTTATTGTCATGAAAGGCATAGAAATTGGGGTTTATGGTTAGAGAAGATTGAGGAGTTGTATAACAATACATTTCATTTAAGTACGGGGTTTACACCTAATGAAGTTCTTTTTGGTAGAGTGACTCATTTATCAATAGATACCCATTTGCCTTATCTTGTACGTAGTAGGGATATAGGAGAGATTCGGGAGCAAGCTAGGGTTAATTTACAATTGGCTAGTCAACAGAGAAAGACTAGGTTTGATTTAACTCATAAATTAATTCAGTATCAGGTTGGAGATTTGGTTAAGTTGCGAAGATTGAATAAGTCTGACTCTATGAGTGGAGTTACTCGGAAGTTTGATTTAACTTATGAAGGTCCATACAGGGTAGCAGCAAGACAGTTTGATAATGTTTATGTTTTGGTACACCCCGAAACTTTGCAAGAGAAGGGGATGTTCAATGCAATACATTTAGCACGATATTATGTTTAATCAGGAAAATGAAGTTAGAAGTTGGGGAATTAGAAATTTTATAGGGACGTTGATGTCGGTTATGAATTTCCATGCAGAAGCATTAGTGAGTGTTATGTGGGGTAGGATTAATTCGGAGTAATTTTGCTTTGGAATATATTTGAGTATTAGATTATATGGTATTTGGTGTTTAGTTCAATATTATAAGGTTTTAGAAATATTAATAAAGTATTTGCTTACTGGCTAGTGGTTTTGAATTCATATTTGGTAATGGAGGTTTAATTTAGGAGAGGGGGGGGGGAAAGATGTAGCATAGGGGAAAAAGGATTGGGGGGGGGAAGAAAGATAAAATAAGTTAGGGGACTCCTTAAATAGTTTTGGGGTTCAGTTGGTGAATTGGTTATGAAATTTAACTCTTGTTTGGGATTGATTGGAGACAAGGAGTTGGAATAAGAAGGTTAAATCTTGGCTCCGTTGAATATCGTCAAGATTTAGGGGGGGATTGTACTGACCTCATCTCGAGTCAAACCTTCAAGCAAGAATTAAATTGTCTTTGGTATTTGACTGGTTAGAAAACGGAGAGAGTGTGGGGGTTGCTAGGAAACAGTTGGGAGTGGACGGGAGTGATCGTCGGGCTTGAAAAAATGTTTTCTTAAGATTTTTATTTGCTTTTCTTTATAATAATAGTGGTGTATCCACAAAATTTTCCTTTTATAATTAATAATGTGCGGTGTGCATAATTGTGAATAACATATAGGAGGTGATCTATAGGAATTTTGCAGCACAATAGGAGATTTTCGTGAGTTTTCATGTAGACTAAGTCTACTTAAAAAGGTAAATATTGTAGTCCTACCGTTGTTGGAAACACTTATCTATAAGAAATCATGTTTACGAATAATTTGGTTTATGGTTTGAGAACAAGAAAATCGAACTAGTGATTTCTCATAGGTATTTTAATCTTTCGTATATGTCTTATCATTTAGAATAGAGAAGCTTGGGGATGAGTGTTCTGGTTGAGGATCTGAAAGACGAATGGAAGGGTGATAGTCGTTGTTTAGAAAGGGTTCTGTATGGTGTTTAATTTATTGTGAATGTTTGTTGTGTTTCTAGGTATAGTAATAGAGTAAGGAAAACTTTCGTAGTACAGGGAAACCTTAGTTGCATATTTAACCTTTCATTTTAATACATTTCACGCGGGAGCATGACCCTGAGAGCTCCGTCGCTTACTACGAGGGCTTCTAAGCGGTTTGGTGTCGCTGTCGGGAGAGTTCGGTTTGCGGCTGCGCGGCCTTGACATCTCGTCGGGACCCGAAGCTAAGTGTTGTCTTTTAGTGGTTACTCGATGGGTGCATCGTTGCACGTGGGGTAGTAATGCAGCTGGTTACGAATGACATTTGATGTCGTCATTTTCAAAATATTTTGAATTATGGAAGATGTCATTGCAATTTTGACAACAAGGCTATTAGATCATTCGTAGCAAAGCTGTCCTTGTTAGAACATGTTTATTTGAATATTTTTCTTTGATTTTGATTTTTTTTTTATTTACGAATATTTTCAAAATGTTTTGAGTTTCGAAATTTTATTTTTTGGGAGGAACAATTTATTTAAAAAAACAGAACAATTTTTAAAAAAATAAATTCTTAGAAGCAAATCATATTGAATTTAATAGTGATATACGCTGGTCGTCGGAAAACCAAACTAGTGATAAATTTCTTTGAATTATTTCACGGGATTATAATTCTATCGCGAAACTAATAATTATTTAAAGGTAAATAATTTTATTGTTCATTTGATATTCTTTTATAAATGTTTTTAATCAAGGGAATTCAAAGGCTTATTAATAATTCAAGACTGATCTAATTCTTTTGGATCTTGTGTACCTTTTAGGACTCCATGTCTAATCTTCAGTTTATTGGAAGAACTTTTCTAAATTTTCCCATGCTGTTTGGCTAAGATTATTTAGTTCTCCTTCGGCTCTTATATTGGGGTTTACAGTTTTGCTTGTGTCCTGGCAATTTAAATTACAATTTATCTTTACCTTTCTCGTTTAATGCATCGGATATTATACATGTTCCTATTCGAGTCGAAGAGGGTTTAGTGTCTTGGTGAAAGTTATCAGCGGGTCACAGACGTCGATGACATCTTACCGCCACTAAACATCTTGGATTAAAATAGCAAGCAGAGACACTTCACACTGTACGCTCAGTTTCCATACAGACTGCACAGACTGCTTCAGTGTGTTAAAGGTTCAAGGTTAATAGCTTCAAAGTTTATCTTGGGGAACCGGGGGTCGGATTTGAGTTGCGTCAAGAGTCGATCTCACCTCTGGTCGAAAGACGTTAGTTAGTTGAGGTGACTTGCTGGCTTGGTTTTTATGATCTCATGTCAGCAAGGATGCCTGCGAGTTTAGCTCGGCAACTGCTTTCTACTCCCGGCTCTCATGTCGGTTCGTGGGGACTCGACTAAGCGAAGCGAAAGCTGAGCGTGTGATATCGGGTGCCTTGACGGATTCGAAGGGGAGGAGACCTCCAACATTCTGGGTTTACTTTGATACCTGTCATACTGGATTGCAGAAAACACACACATTCCGTCGTCCTAAATATCCGAGGACACAAGAGGGGTAGTTTAGGTCAATAGTCTCTCCATCTAAATTATTAGGAAAAGAATTAAATCCTGTCTCTTGGAGTGACTATAATTTGTCGGGCCCTCTGCTCTCTTGGTTACGAGGACTTACTCAGACTGACTTGGCGACGTAATGGAAGCTCTCCCCAGACAAGTTCGGGACAGGCTGGCGGAGTGTGTCCAGCCTGGAGTCGAGCACACGAGCAAGAGCGGGGAGGGGCTCTGCTTTTACCAGACCACAAAACTTGTCGAATTTCCATAAACTGAAGTTCTCTAGACGTTTCTTTTCTTCAACTAATACAATTATTTGAATTCCCTTATTCTTGAATATCTCTTTAATCAGAAGAATCTGTTATCCCTCATTCTCGCCTTAGGAACCATGGGTTACTAAAACATTTAAAAAAAACCACACAACGTTACTACCACTATTTCGATTGGCAAATATCTTTTGTCTACCGGTCCGCCAAACAGATTAAATAAATTAATCTTTCTTTTATATTTTATAAGGCCTGCCCCCTGGGGTCAGCACAATACTTACACCAAAGGAGTGGCCAACTGTATCAAAAACAAATCGTCAAGTTTCTGAATAAACCACAACAAGATAATTTCATGACTCGTATACCTAAAACTATTGGACTAAATAAAAGCTCCCTTGAAATAATATCTATTCTCTTAATATTTCGTGATTATAAAACATGCTAACTTGCTAAAAATACTAAAGTATAAGAAAGAAATGGTCTTCAATTAAAACAAGTTGTCCGAGCTCATTGACCTACAAATCTCCCCAAGAATTATCACGGTAAAAGCTTGAATGATGAATTATTATGGATGATGATTTATTAGTAAGATTCACGGTTGTCTGAATTATCTAGCAATAGTTTCACATTAAAAATGTTCTGATGGGTCCCGAGCATAACGAATATTGAGTCTGGTATTATTTAAACCTCATTTAACCTCTACAGATTCTTCAGTGAACTTTGTACTAGTTCATTGAAAGGGAAATGCGGGCGGTATTTAGATAATGCAAAGGTGTTCCTCTATTTTCTCCCCGGATAATGACACTTGAGCTAATATTTTTAATGTACCATCTGCGCATCTACATGAGGTTTTTATTCAATAACTTAATTATAAGAACCAATATTTCCCATTCATAGTACTGAGCATGACATGGCGACCTTCAAGAAAACAGTTTACATTGCTCTAAAATGACGGCAACGGACTGTCAACTCTTCTTGAGTTGCCGGTGTTTATGGACGGCGATGATTATAATACTACCTATCAAATACAAAAATATTCTTCAAATGTCTTATTTCCCGCTATGCCTATTAAATATTCCAAAACTAGTTTTCACTCTTAAATAATTATATCCGTAACTACATAGATTCACCTACAACTAATATACGAGGTTCTTCGTGAACTGTGATAATGATTCTACACCCGAACAATGACAACGGGGACACTACGCTTAAGCACAAATGGATAGTTTAGACATACTTAGCTCTCAAAGTAAAGTGTCTTCGATTGAGCCATAAGCGTGAACAGCAAGCACCAAGTTTCAGACCCATGTCTCCGCAATTTATCGAAGTGTCGACCCAGTGGGGCATTCCCTCCCCCTCTCTTTCAAAGATCGACTCGACCGGTATTATATTACTACGTCTCTAATCCCTCCTGACAAGCATAACTTGACCTGTGCTCTCGATATCATTGTGCTGGTGGAGGTATCTAAGATATTGGTGGAGTTGGCTCGAAATGCGACCTAGGTTTGTCGCACGAAGAAGATCGTACAAACAACATTTGAGTGTACTTTTTCAACTAGGTTAATCAAAACTCGCTCGTATTAATTCAAATGGTGTTTTCAGTCGCATTAAAACCACGAGTAAAGAACCTTTGCTCCAGCGGAGAAATGGCGTTCGGGCTAAAATGGATTTAATTCAAATAAGGGATGTATGACTCCGCTCACTCAATTGACTGTTCGACAAGTCGCCGTTTTATAAAAGTAGCACCTCAGCTTTAGCTGCCTCTAACAGTGTGTCAAATGACAAAGGTCGTTCACACGCTAGGTAGTTTTCACGCAGTCACGGGTCAAATCAGACTTGTCGGTGCGTTAGTCGACTACGAGTATAAATACCTTGAGAATAACACCCTACTTGATAGTCTAGAGGGCAATTCTCATGGTCTATTACGTCGCAGCTCTAGAACATTCTTCCGTCGTTCGTCGTTCGTCCGAGAAAATTGCCGCCTTGATTGCCAACCTTCGAGAGACACCTAAGTTTATCGCGAAGTTGTAACCATGTAGGTTTCCTCATTAAGTTGTCTTTTAGAGATGTTGAACGCGATTGCTTCAGGGATCTGCGAGGTTTTCTGTTAATTCAGGTAAGGAATAAGTTTTTAATTACAGGATAAAAGTAAATAATCTTTATATGTACAAGTAAAAAATACTTAACTGTTCAAAATACAATCTACACTATAAGTTCAAAATGAAGCTCATTATTATTATTATACAACTTATAAAATATTAACTTACCCCGGAATTGAATCCAATTATTTAGATTTTCTTCCTCTCTTGTCGCAAGGGGCATAAGTAGCTATCAATTTACCCTGTTAAAATTTACATAGGAAAGGTAGACGAGAAAACATTATGATTTGAATATATTTGTACTAGTAGAGAAAACACTATTAATCTGAGGACAACTATGTTAATTGATTAATAGTATTGTTTTATGTTCTAATATTTACTAGGTAATTATACATAGTGTTTGTTGTAAATTATCTTATTACCCGTAAGTATTAAATATATCACAAGATATAATTGGTTAAGTTTAACAATTTGGAATTCAACATTAAAATAGTTAAAAATTAGAACTAAACGCATTTAAATTAAAATTAAACTAAGCTACTCAAACATTAAAAATATAGATAATAATCACCACTATAAAATGAACACCCCCTCTAGCAGGTCCGCTCGCGGCATGGTCCCTATGACACTGGCTGCATTACCTCTCTGGATAGCTAGCCCAATCCTTTGGGAGAGGTCCGCAGCAGCTCTAGGATCTCTGGAGGAGTCTATGAGCCGGGATGACAGGGCCTTAATAATGCTTTTTATATCAGCTGACCAAGGTCCCATGGTGTTTGTTTGTATGTTCTGTTCTTATTATCCCGGAAAATCGGGCTGTTCCCAAGGTAATTGAAATAAACGACTTTAACACGGACGGAATTGCGGTCAAAAGCTAACGAAATATAAAATCACAACAGGGACAAAGAGGGCCCAGAGGGCCCTGCAAAGATGCACTACGCTAACTAACGTTTCTATTCGATTCGTTTTTAAACCAATCGCGTTACTGGGAGATGACGTGATACGAAAAGTCACGTGGTCTACCAGTGACGCGATTGGTTTAAAAACGAATCGAATAGAAACGTTAGTTAGCACAATGCATCTTTGCAGGGCCCTCTGACATAAGTCGAATTCGTCAAGTGTCGAATCATGACATCCTGAGGCTAGACAAGTTGCTTAACGCTAACGTAAATGATTCTCGAAAACTCCTATACGAACGCCAAATGCATCTTGTCTAGGGCCTTAGGGCGATGTATAAAGCCCCCCATACATGTACAGGCCGATCGGTTCAGGCCGAACTGCGTCAGTTCCGCCTGACCGGATCGAGTAGCCATACATGTAAAGACCGATGTGTTCAGGGCAAACTGCGTCAGTTCCGCGTGACCGGATCGAGTGGCCATACATGTAGAGGCCGATCGGTTCAGGCCGAACTGCTTCAGTTCCGCCTGACTGGATCGAGTGGCCATACATGATCAGTTTTTCCAACGGCCAATCGTTCAGGCGGACGGATGCGATTTGCCTTCAGGCCAAATTACACATACACGATGCTATTTTGCATCCGGTCAGTTAGACCTGAAGGCATAACGGATCATGTATGGAGGCCTTAAGATTGATGTATTCCGTCAGATGGTCGCGCGAGAGTCTACTTAAATTTTCGAAAATCGTTTACGTTAGCGTTAAGCAACTTGTGTAGCCTCATAGATTGGTCAAGTACTCAAGTCGTGTAAGAATAATAATAAGGAAGTTTGTGGATACGTTTTATGGCAAACATAAATGCTAGTTTAAGCTTTCTTATGCCCTGTTTTTGTCATGCGAAATAAGCTTCTTAGGTATCCCTATAAATAATGTTGCTGTTCCCACTTTGGAATAAAGTTAGATTCATCAAGTTGTATAAGAAAAACAATATCGACGAAGTTCCAGGACACGGTTTGTCAGAAATAAATACCACTTAAAACTTTATTTTGCCTTGTTGTTGTCAAGTGAAATTAGTTAATTAGTAATTATCCTTAATGTTGCTAGGAATTCTCACTATGAATTAAAGTATTTCAGTTGGAATTTATATATCCCTCTTATTCAATTCGCTAATTGGACTCCCGTCAAATCAGAACTGAATGGCTAATGATGGCACTGAAATTAAATCTTGGTAGTCAATTTTCCTAGGAACTGTGTTGAACCTTCGCCTGTATTGATGCTGCATCAAATAATCAATCAAGTTTGTTTATTTATTTATTAAGAAGGATTTCCGATGCTTTCTTTTTAAGGGGATAATGTAGAGTTTATTTTTTGTAAATAAAAAGTCCTTTTAGTCTTATTAAGTTATTTCAGTAAAAAAATAATTTAAATGAGGAAATCCGCAGAAGGTCACCAACATAGCTCAGCGAATTAATAGGCCGAAGTGGCAATGGGCAGGGCATACAGCTCGAAGAACCGACGGTCGTTGGGGCAGAACGGTTCTTGAGTGGAGACCACGACCTGGCAAGCGCAGCGTGGGACGACCGCCTGCACGATGGACAGATGATCTAATAAAGGTGGTAGGAAGTTCGTGGATGCAGGCCGCATTGGATACTTCTCGCTAGAAATCAAAGAGGGAGCCCTGTGTTCAGCAGTCCTATAGACGAGTACGGGCTGAAATGATGATGATGATGAAATAGAAATAGAGCTCCATTAAAAAAAGAATTTTGCATACATAAACTCATGCCCTCGTTCCCAGAGTGGAGTAGGCAGAGCTACAGAAAAAAAAAGATAAAGATAAAAGAAATTTATTCATTAAGTAGGCCGCACGGACACTTTTACACGTCAAGAATTTACCAGCGCTTCCCAAGAGAAGACCACTGCCGAGAAGAAACGCTGCAAGAAACTCAGCAGTCAGTCATTTTTTAAACATATTTCTTATTACAATGGTTCTACTTAGTCTAGCATTATATAAAGCTATAAATATTAAATTAAATATAGTATCAAATAACATGCGTAGTTCAGCAGGAAAACATACCAAATAAGAATCTTACGGGAGAGATAGAGAAAAAAAAACACATACTTATGTGTATATAAGATAGTGCGAGAGGACCACATAAAAGTTTCGATATGTTTTCCTACATCAACGGTGTCCCCTAGACAAGATAAAGATTTTGCATTTGAATAAATTATTATTGACTAAGTTTCGGATTTAGGCCATGCATTTTTGTCTGTTAGATAGTCCTCGATCCTATAATACGCTTTAGACATTAACGACCATTAACGACCAGAATTACCCACAACTCTAAAAACTTGTTGACAATTCCGTTAACATGTTTTCCACAATCGGCTAAGATGTTTACCATCGTATTAGTGACAGGTTGCAAGCCCATCGCCTAACAGTACTGCAAGCCTTTATTCCCTGAGTCGCCTCTTACGACTTCCAAGGGAAGACATGGAGTGGCACTATTCTAACCCGGCAACCACCCGGGTGAAAAGAATTTTGAATCTCAAAATAAGGAGTTTGCAATTAATTCAGTTTCAAAATAAAAAGGATTCCATGTATAAAAAATACGATTTCCCGAAAAGGTATTAAGATTTTTTGCGTCAAAAGCTTCTACTTTGCTACCCGAAAGAAAATACATCACAAACCAATAACCATGTAAGTATAATCGCTCTTGGACTATTATACTCGTATATGACGTATCAAGATGCATTGCAATGATTGCCCTAAATTGGACTTGATGCTTATCATCGAATACTTTGTTACATCGTCCATTTATGTGCAATTAAAATGTTTATAAAGACCTTTGGACTTGTGATGAACGGTTTCAAAGTTCAATTGGAAAAAGGCTAAGGAAAAACCGAAGGAGGTTTAATTCTAAATATTATACACACTTTATCCCTGTATACAGGGTGCCTATGCGTTTGTGGCTTTAAACGTATGTATCGATTTTATTCCTCAAATGCTACTTTTTGTGTTTGACTTTGAATATAACTGAATTTTCAGTGAGTTATACGTGATTAAACTTTACCCGTAAAATCAGTGAATTCAAACGGTAGGATACTATCACCCGTGTTTGTTGGTACAGGGGAGGTATTTAAGCCTGTCTTGTTTTGATGTAAAGAGTGTCAACAATGGACGTCGTCCATTAAAAATAATATTTTTCTGTATATTTAAAAGAAGAAACTGCCTGAGTTATCAATCAATACATAGCTGGAACCGCTACGCCTAGGCACATGAAATTAGGAGGGAATTTAGAGAATGCCATTACGTTTTAGGTCCGCCATTTGAACTTATTTTTGAACAATAAAGATTAAATAAATAAATATTCCTTGGAAATCCTAGGGGTGCCTAACAAGGGATTTTTGTAAATTGATTTCCTAAGGACTAAAAATAATCGAGAAGAACTAATAGAAGTTGCAGGCGTCCTCTAATTTTGTGTACAAGTATTTTTTTTAATTACCTACTTTTTTAAAGTTGTTGAACAAAAGGAATACTTAGGTACATTCAAGCCTCGAGCTTAAAGGCTCTGTGTGTCTGAGCCTAGTTGGTAGTGACCCTGCCTCCATAACCACCAGTCCATTTAGGGCAGTAATATGGACATGTGTGAGAAGAACGAGTATTTATTCCTGAGCCTTGCATGTTTACAGTTTACCCATAGTACAGTCGAGTTCATAAGTATGTGTAAATTTTAGTACCTTGTCTTTTTAATGTCATGTTTAAACTGCCATATATAAATTGTCACTGCGATTAAAGTGACAAGATACTAACGTGTACACATCGCACTGCTAGATCAAAACAGTAGTAACTCAAAATACAACTGTATTCCAAAAACAACTTTAATATAACTTCTATGAACTTAAAACAAAACTAGCAAGGATTTGAGTTCATACTGTTTTGATCTAAGTAGCAGTGCGACATATAGCATAGCTTAGTTTGCCACTAGTTCGATTTGTGTGAAATTAACCCCTAATATTTACTTTTTTTTTATTGACAGATTGAGTGATGTAAAAATTACAAAATAAATCGATCTTACGCGTCTGTGCCCACGGCCATAAATAATGTATAGCCATGAGAGGTATTATTAGCAGATACTGATTTATTTGATCTCGCTCGTTTTAGCCACGTGCGAGTAATAGAGAGCTGCCAAACTGAAATAGAATTATGATATGTTGTAAAATTTATGAATTTTCTATTATCAAAAACATGCGTTCGAATTGAAGGATGCACGGAAAGAACATGTCCAATAAAGTTAGTAACTTTTTGAGATATCGCGATTTAAAAGTTAGGAATCATGTTATTTCGCACGTTATTTGCGTGTAAGTACACACAGCTTTTTGAAAATTGAAAATAGAACAGTTATATTAAAATTTATATTTGTAAGTAACCAAACTCTAATTATATTTTAAAACTAAAATCTCATTTTCAGAAATAAGTGGCTAGACAAGTGCTTTCCGTGTACCCTTCATTTACGTGTTATTGTAGAAAACTTTTAATAGCTTGTTACTTTATTTAAATTTTATAATACACTTATAATTATAGCGCTTGTTCCTTTGGTTTATAATTAAAGATTCAGCTTCTGTCTTGTTAGAAAAATGTTATATTCTGAAGCATCTCTCTTTACAAAGTATTAATTATCCAAAATAGTTTGTTCGTTGTTTCGGTTCCAGATTGAAAATTACGATCCACATTACGAGCTAACGCTGTAAGCAGTTGATAGAGTTGATAATCTGCATGGTTGAGTTGAAATTGACATACCTAAGTATGTAAGTCGGATGGGAAATACCAATACCCGTTGTTGGTCACCACATACGATAACAGCACGGGAAATAAATACAAAATAATGTTAAGGACATGTTTGTGTATTATTATGGTTATTTGAAAACATATCTGATTATGGTGTGGTACGTTCATTTCAGTCCCGATCACAATGATCATAACGTTGACGAAGATGCAGTTTGACATGATCAAGATGATACGGCAACCAAGAAAAAATAATCTCCACTTTAATTACATTTTACAGAAATTAACATTCAATGTAAGGAAGTAATGCTTTTGTTCAAGAGAATGAAGCTGTTTAATTAAATCTCCTTTTAAAGGTATTGTTTTTAATGTAATTTCTATTAGGCACAGTTCTTGTGTGAACGGTGGAGTAAACAAATACTTTCTTTTAAGTCCCATCTTTGGTTACACGAGGTTTAATTAATGTAGCAACAAGATTTGTTGGCTATTATGAGGAAGTTTTCCATTATCTATTGTTACGAGACTTTCAGAATTGTTATTTTATGGCCATAGTTAGATTAAATACAAACATTTTATTTCAATTATGGTGTTGTAAAAGGGATCACAAAAATGTATCATGAATTAATTAATCCCGAAATTGAAACATATTCAAGGTCACCACATCCAAAACATTTGTACCGGTTTAAATGATTTTGGTCGCTTTATTTAACCAAATGAAGGTACCGTAAAACGGGGTTACTTTGATCAAATTTCAAGTTTAACACGAGTTTTTATAGAAACTAAAAGACAAAATAATAAAATAAAAATATGTAATAGTCCTTTTTTCCTGTTACTTTGACTTCATTAATTAGAAAAAATTTAGACCTTTAGTTTCCCGTAAAAAATATAAAAACACTATGATCAAAGTTAAACTAAGAATATCTATTATACATATCGCACTGCTAGATCTAAACAGTATTAACTCAAAATCCTTGCTAGTTGGTTTTAAGTTCACAGAAGTTGTATTAAAGTTGATTTTAAAATACAGTTGCATTTTGAGTTACTACTGTTTTGATCTAGCAGTGCGATATGTACTTTGATATCACTAAATATTTGAATGAATATCTCAAGTAAACCCCCTGAAAAGCGCGTAAAATCTGAAGAAATATAGAATATATGTTTTTCTTTTTCGATATCAACAATTAGATTTGCTTAAAATAAGACAACACACAAATAACATGCGTTTTTGCATAACATGGGTACTTTTGAAGTTTTTTTACCTCAAAAATGAAGACTAAAAGCACACTAACCATTCATATTTTTTTCTATAAGAACTATAGTATAGTCGAATTAGCAGAAAGTATGGAATTAAGTCGTGTAGTCGTGCATTTTTGGCAATCGTTAGAGGGCTTAACTAGATAGTTTTCCCCGGTTTGCACCGTTTCTATTATGTACGGAAAGCCTTTAAATGTTAGGTATAAACTTTAAAGTGCCGTAATTTTGGAGTATGTTAAAAACTATTTGGTGCAAGTTTAGCCACGTGTAAAGACCCCTTTAATACTTAACGTATCTTAATTAAAAAGGTGTGAGATGTATCAAAATTAAGTTATTTGTTTTTCTTAGATTGCGGCTCGAGGATAATTCAGTCGGTTGGTGCAAACTTACATTAAGCTTTTTAAAGCATAATAAACGCCCAGTTTATTTTGCACCCCTGTGCGAATTATGGAACATGAATTTTTCATTATTTTATAGATTGTACTTTGGGGCAAATTAAGGTAGTCGTGAAAATTTATTCATGGCACTTGTTCTAAAGATACTACATTCGCACCTTATAAAAAAAAGGAAAAAATAACGGGAAGTTTATCAAATGTAATCGCAGCGAACGCCAGGCGACCGCGGGCATACCTATTTAATCATTGCCGCGGGTAGTGGGAGCGCGGGGCGCGGGGCGGGGAAGAGCGCAACGCATGGCACCGCTCTGTCAGTTACTTTGTGAAAATTGTTGTGTGATCTGATGATCTCTGTGTACCCTATACAGGGTGGAAAAAACGTATATGAACGGCAACTTCCTTTATATTCAAAAAAGAAAATTCTACACGAAGAAGACTTACTTTTATTTTTTAAAACAATTATTACTGCATTTTTGGAATTTGGTCTGCCTTAACCGGGAATCGAACTGGTCGAATATATGACAAAACAATAAAACCATGTATTTTTTACGGTTTTTAATTAATTTGAAGGCGTATGTGTTGTAAATTTAAAATGATCACTATCATGACCCTTTCGATCTGTATCATAAAACAAGACTTTATTGTTGTTTTGTCATATTAGACCAGTAGTCCAGTAACCATGTCGCCTGAAAGTACGGGGTACTTTGCGTCAAATTCGGTAGTTCTGATTTTTTGCAGACTTGTTTATGATGTTGGCCAAGTTAATAATCCAAGTTTGTGACTTCAAGCGCCGAACGCAACTTTGTCAAAAATAAAAAAACCGTTAAAATTTCGGACTTTTCTCAGACTGGCGATTATAACCCTAAAGGACTAGTTTTTGATAGTAGCTTCTTCGGACGTTTTAAATAAGACTAAATTTGCTACAACATGAGACTAGAATTGTCTCTGTGATAGTTTTCGAGAGTCTCGTGTAGGCGGTAACCTGGGCAGATTGAAGCTGGTTTTCGTCGCAGCCCTGGCAAATAGTAAGTTGGTATCGGAGTTCGTCGAGGTTGTTCAAAAAAATTGCGAAGTTCGACAAAAGTTGAATTTTGAAAAGCTTAATCTCGGAAACTATTGGGTCTACAGAGACAACTCTAGTCTCATATTGTAGCAAATTTAGTCTACTTTAAAAACATCCTAGAAAAGTACTATCAAAAACTAGTCCTTTAGAGTTACAATCACCATTATCTGAAAAAAAAAACGAAATGTTCACGGTTTTTTTATTTTTGACTAAGTTGCGATCTTCTCGGGGTCACAAACTTGAATTATTCATTGGGCCAACATCATAAACAAGGCTGCAAAAATTCAAAACTACCGGATTTGACGCAAGCCTTCATGTATAAAGTTACTGGAGTACAGTACAGTTCGTTTTCCGGTTAAGGCAGAGGAATTTCCAAAAATCCATAAATGCAGTATTAATTGTTTTCAAAAATAAAAGTAAGACTTCTTTGTGTAGAATTGGACATTTTCAAAATTTAAGGTAGGTAGTCGCCGTCTATGTGGCGTCTATTCTTTCTCTTAATTCCGCATGATGAAAACCTCATATAAAAACGGACAAAGTTAAACTGAGTAAATATACCGATCTTACTTTCGAGGTTCCACCACCATGTGGAATGATCACTCTATAGTTATTTTCCAAATAGTTTTATAGCTAACGGCATCCTCGAACTACACCTTCAAAGGCCTTGCTAGGCTGCTTGATCAGAGCTAGATTCAGAAGGCAGTGAATATACTTCAGAATGCACAAATAATGATGACATTATAATTGTTTACATTGTCCGCTCCAATATATTTGCTGGTGACTATACCGTTTTGATATTAGACACTTACTTTGATTATTGACGATCAGAACTCAAAATTGATTTTTTTCTTTATTATTGCATTTCTTAAACCAACTTTATTTTTCATTAAAACTTGTATTACAAGTTAAAAAATTCCACTTTCCCACTTAATATCCAATTAATATTATAAATGCGAAAGTTTGTGTATTAGTTTGTTACTCCCTCACGCTGCAACGGCTGGATGGATTAGGATGCAATTTGAAATGGAGATAGCTTAATAAAAGTTCCAAAGGAAATAATAATAACCGATATCTACAGAAGCTATAAAACATAAATTAATTAATAAGTACAGTCTCGGAAAGGGAATGTCAAAGCATACTTTAACTAAAATAGGTTTATTGTGCAATTATGAATAAGAGAGTTCAAGAATATTTATTTAATTAAAAAAGAAAATATAACCGACTACTACGCTACTTTTGCCCATGCCTCAAGAACCGTGCATCATCGGTCCGTTTACGCGTGCGTGCGCTTCTGTGGCTTTATTGCTCTATGGTAATAAGTAATTTACAAACATACAGAAAACTGCATGATCCCGATAAGAATGCCAATTTTTTATGGGGTGCGAATTTAAAGTAAATCAAATGAATACGATTGTGACGATTTTCAATTGTTTCAAAATTTCCCCCGAAGTACGAAGACCGTTAAACGTAGATAACTACTTTCCGGGGGTTGCACCCCGGTGCAAATTAGATATTGTATTTAGATATTTTTTCTAATCATATCCTCAATTTGCACCGCGTTCTATATTTTCCCCCGAGCCGCGATGGCCGAAAGTAAGTTTTTACTTATATATATTTTTATTTATATGTTCCCTAGGTTAAATTAAATGAAATAATACGTGCAAATGTAGATTGAGATGGATTAAAACGTATGCCAAATTGCACCGAGTACACCTTTTTTCCCTCGTTAGTTATGACCTTTGCAAGGTTTTCAACCAATTGCACCCCTTTCCGGGGGGGCGAATTTATTAAGGGATGCATAAAGCTCGATTTTTAACCCCTACAAAGCAATCAGAAATGTTTTTATCAATTCTTAGAATTATTTCCAGACTTTAGTGAAATTTCATCTAATTTGCCCGTACTACTAATACAGTAAGTAACGCGCGCACTACTTTAACTTTCTTAAGGAGCAACTATCCCCGTTACCAGTGACGAAAAAAAAATGATGGAGGCGTATTCCAACTCCTCAAAAAAATTCATATTTGTGTGGAATGGTAGTTGCTATCAAAGTCACCCCGCAAATTAAAGTAATCGCGGTTTACGGTATGAATGAGGGAATGAATTAATGTGAAGGGCTATAGCGGAAGAGGGAGATCTAAGAAAGGATGGATGGAATGTGTGAAGAGCCATATGAGAAACATGGGAGAGGATACTGATGATGACTGATAAAAAGACGTACTGCGCCGACCCTAAATGATTCGGATAAGGGTAACATGATGATGATGATGATGATGATGATGATGATGATGATGATGATGATGATGATGATGGTGATGATGATGATGATGATGATGATGATGATGATGATGATGATGATGATGATGATGATTTAACCAAACTGAATGCTAATCTAAAATAAATTCCTATTCCAACTATTTGTTTCGCAACATTTTGGTTCACAGAACCACCAACAGAATGCAAATTAAACTGTTATTATCGACTCGTAAGGAGCCAATTCGAATAAGGATGTAGAATTTGGCAATCGTGACTCGGCCATTACGCGTTTGAGTGTACATTGTTGGGTTGCCATTCGAGTAAGACGAGCTAAGTTGTAGATGTATAAGGTATGAGTCAGTACGCAAGTACGTCAAACTAATGCGCAAGACGTTAATCGTTTAGTGTGTTCCTTTCTTGTTACTTGTGTAAGAGAGGGACACGGTGTGTGTCAATTCGGGGAATGTTGTGTGGGCACCTCTACGTGATAATGTTTGTAATTATTTGATCTTTTTTTTACTGGTGAATCATTACTGTAGTGGAAAGGTTTTTAAGTTTAATAACGATCTTGAAGATCTGATTATTAGATATTGAAACTACGTGTTTATTTATATTTCCCATCAGTTTGACCTAATTATTTGAACTCAAACATTTATAAACATTAACAAGTAATTATTTCATCGTCACGTCGTCATCGCTATAAAAGTTTAAACGTGGGTTCTATTTAACTGACATTTCTGAGAGCTACAATTTCTTTATCATCTGGGGGTTGGTGGTTCTTTAATGGATGAATTGTCCGAACAAGATTTTTTTACATATTTGCTGTCTTTTCGGCGGGAATAAATAAGTAATTAATGTAAAAAAAAAACTGAGTAAATTAATTGTAATTGGATAATTTCAGCCGTAACTGTGTGTATTTAGGATCATTTTCGTGGTTGGGATTTTCATTGGGCTAAATTAGCATTGGCGGTACATTATAATTTAACTAGTTGAGGCTACTTCATAGTTTAAAAGCAGCCGTGCCTAAAACCCGGAGGCAGTGTGCTAAAGTACGTTGTTCATGAAATTATTTTTGTTAATTTTGTTCTGAATGCGTTGGTTGGTTGGGCTCGGTCAATATTGGTTTTGCCAGGGTTGAATAATTGTACGCGTTACCATGGGAGTTTTTGTAGGTTTGCTTGCTTAGGGTGAACACATGCTTTAGAAAACAGCAGCACCGATTCAGCCTTGGCAATTATTAAAAGAAAACGATAAATGATTCGTGCACTGACTTTATTGTAGCATTATATATTTTTTAAACTATTTTTTATCATGCCAGATGAAAGATACCCGAACACTAGATATTTATTCGCCCCAATCTATCTTACGGTGTTTTAAGAAGAATTATTGGGACCTTCTCCAGGGCTTAAATTTAACTTAGTATAAACGATACCGCAAACTATTTTTATTCCAGTTTAATAAAAGAAAAGTTCTATGTTGTTACAATGATGTTGTTGTGCAACAACAACAGTGTTGTTGTATGATTGTTTCGTTTTTGTTAAACCCTCATTAACATGAAAGTAGCCCGTTAATTTCGTAAAAAATAATATGGTTTAAGACCAAGTCGAACATTTAGTGACTATTAATCTACCAAAATGGCCTAGTCTGTTGGGGCCAAATACTTGCGCTGACTATTTGAATTATTTTTTTGAAAATGTAACAACTGTAATAGTTTCATAGCTTACGAATTTTTTCGTTCGTAAAATTTAACGTTGTTGTACATAACGGGAATTTTGGGCTGTAGTCTTAACAAATTTCGTTGCTTATTTCATCGTTAATTTCGCTGACTGAGATTGAAACACTCACGAACATCTAATATGCTCTATAGCGGCCTGCACACGTAGAGTTCGGATCTTCGCGCCGAACCGTACGTGTAAATACAACTGTAATAGTAAAATAGTAAAAAACCTACGGTTCAGACTAGCGCGTGGAATGGCGCGTGGCGTTTCCCGCGGTCCAAACTGTGCCGTGTAAAGGCCGCTTATGAGTCAAATCAGGCTCACCGTCGTCAATTTTTTTTTTAAGAGAACACCTTTATTTAGTTTTAAAATTATCATTGCTTTTTTGGTTACAGTTTATAAATAAAAGTTTTTTTTTACTTATTCAGTATCAAGATATAAATAGCGAGGTCAATTTGTAAGGAACTTAGAGAGTCCGGGGCATCGATAGCTACTGCTAGCTGGCCTGCTGTATCGTACTCGAGTAAATCATTAGCAAGATTTATGTCTTCTCCCGTACGGTGAATAATAGAATATCCATTAATTTTACGTTGAAGGAAGTGTTTCACACTCGGTTTGTCGACAGTGAAAAATGTGCTTCACCAGCTGGTTGATTAGGGCTCGTAAGAGGGAGAAATAAATTATTAACTTACTTTGAGTGATGTGAGGTGTTACCATCCTCGTTATGCTACACAGTTTAGGTTCAGGGTATACTTAAAATAGGTCTTAAATTGATTTTTGAGACTAGGTTTGGTTGCTGACTGGACAACCATTATTTAATTATCAACACAAAAATTAATGGGTTCACATTAGTGGGTCTACGATAAGTATGCGTATATCCTGTTACCAATTTCGGACTCTATCGTAGATCAACTCTTAGGACCTTATTAATAGCTCAGATGCTCATCTCAAGACACGTCAAACTAAACGTCAAGTCATACAAAACCCTCATTTCTGGCGCATCTAAGGGCCGTATTGATAAACTTATCTTGAGCGAGACGCCCGTCACAAGATACATCAAAGTAAACGTCAAGCCATAGAACACTGTCATTTTTGACGCATCTTGAGACGAGAATTACAGTAGAGAACAGTTTATTAAAACGGGGCCTAAAACCAACATCTCAATCGAGATCAATTGTTTAATACTGCACTTTAGACACCATGATACTGCATTATAATCGGGTACAGACCAAACCAATCACAGTAATGAACGTACCAATATCAATAGTACCTCTATATCTAACTAAACTTAGAGTATCGTGCTCGGAAAACTGTAGATCATGCAAACGTATGATATGAAACTACTGCTTCTTAAGAACTTTAGTATTGTGGTACTTAAAACAATATGTTATAGAGTCAAAAAATTCTTGTAATTTTAAATGAAGCATTAAAAATAAAAATCATTTGCTAACATCTTGTTAAAATTCAGTAGAAATTTAAATTAATGAATAAACGGCTTATGAAAATAACAATCTTATACAGAGAAGCTTTGAGACACGTATTAAAAACAAGAGGAATAAGGTAAACAACTCGGTAAAGCAATTTTCAGTCTCGGGAAACATTTTGCTGGAGTTCAAGAAATAAAACATTTTCCTGCGAAATGGCTAGTAGAGAGGGAAACAGTAGAGTTAGTTAACCTCGGTTATAAACATTTTACAAAACCTGTTAATTACCTTAAAAATCCCTGAGAATCGTATATAATGAATATTAAATAACTGATCACCGATCTTGGTGAATAGAGGCACTCGTATTTGATATAATAGGCGTGAGAGCGTTAGCCACTAGTGATGTTAAACATGAAACATGATAGCAGAACTTGCACTTCTTTTTCGTCTGCCCGAAAAAAAGAGTGTAATTTTGTTAGGGTTCATGTATGTATGTATGTAAGATTCCTTTTCCACCGTAACACAGACATTTAAAACGCCTGAGCCAATTTAAATGTCTGTGGTATCGTTACAATCCTTTCACCATCCCGGGTAACATAGGATACCTAAACTGTTAAAATTGAAATAACAACAATGGCAAAATGACAATTATTAACTTAGGTTTATATCAACGACAATATAAAAAATGCAGTCGGGTTTTTAGAGCTTGCTTTTCATTTAGTTATTCAAATTTGTGTTTAAAGAATCGTCACTAAGGAGCGATTTAATCGTGATTAATTGGCTGTGATTGCGGCCGTTAGCAATTTTGGGAAAAAGGTATGCAGCACCTATTTTTGATTTAGGGACGTTTTAAAAATACTATAAATTAATAAGTAAATTCTTTTACTTTGAATTCCCCTTCTACTGCCTCTGTGTATACTGTGACTGAATTAAACTTTTTGTATGTACAACTCTGCTATCAGATATGAAGACCATTAATGTGATATTATGTCTTGTAACTTGTACGAAAAACATTCCGAACTCGTAATTGCGTAACCTGTTACTACAATTACATTCGAACTTAGAGGAGTATAAAACTTGACTCCATTTGAATAATTACTTTTGAGCGTTTGCTTTTGCAAATATTTTCCTTGGGAATCTTAAATGGGAATATTGTTTTTTTCTTTTTAATTAAATGTTTTGCCTCTTTTTCGATTATAAAATATCTGGAGCTCTAGACAAGATGCATTCGATCGTTATCGTTATCGAAAATGTATAGGATTGACGTAAAATGTAAGATGGTCTCTTCGAGAGCTTACGTTAATTACATACATATTGACAGTTTTCGAAAATCGTTTACATAATAGTAGGGGATACGAATAGAAGACGACCTTCACCTAGCTGTTTATTCGATAAAAAGTATTTTATATCAAATTTAATATGCTTAGTAATATATTTAGAATTCAGTCCAGTCCTTATTTGATTTAAAAAAAACTGAAAATGAACTTTTTTTTTAAATTGCTATTGCTTGTTTAATAGACCAATTACATACTAATCGAAAGTACGTTGCCTATAGAACATGCAAACGTTAGGTTGACTATTTTTTCCCATTTTAACTATTGGGTAGGTAGGTAAGTCGGTAATAATTATTTGCACTTAACCTAACGTTTGCATATTCGGATCTTAGACCATAAGGATCTTGTCTAGCCTCACTGTTTTTTTTAAATATTGTTTTTTTTAAACAGCGATTACGTCTTAACGCCAATAATGAATCACTAAATTAAAACCTGGCTAACATCCAGAGAGTGTATCATAATTGTAATAGCATGGTGTAATTAGGTACGATTGGGACAGGTCTATCGTTGATGTCACTACCTAAGTATTTCTCTATAATGTATAAGTGCGTGTGTTTTTCGTCGTCTAGTTTCTAAAACCCCGAGCTTAGTTTACAATTTTTGTGAGATTGTCCCCTGATTTATTTATTTGCTCCCAAAACCTTAAAGGTAAAATAATCCTCAAAATCCTCAGCTGCAGTCAAACTGTTTGACAGTTTTGCAGACTATTTGTTTAAGAACATTATGTAATTTTTGGTTAATAAATAAACAATAAAATGTTTTTCCAAAGCCCATTCATACATTGAAAAAGTATGGTATACCTATATCCCAATTGACACCTAATATCTACTCAGTAGGTACCCTTTCTTCGCTAGGAATGTACAGTTAAAACGGAATATTAATAAATAGTACTCAGCTGTCTATCTTTTTCACACTTTCTCTCTGACACCTGTCAGTGTATTATGACCAAACACTGGATTGACGGGGGCAAAAATGTACCAGTGCTAGTGATTCATTAAATATCGACTAAGTTTATCGACATCGACAAAAAGCAATTTTTTATCATCATTATCATAAGTAATGGCCAAGTTTGAATACCTTTTAATTATGTGCAAACCTCTTTTATTTATACTTATCGCAACTATAAACAACCGGTATCTGACATCAATACTCTGGACTCGACTCACTTTTGACAACCATTGAAATTACATTGAATAACAAATTCATTCAGTACAACAATATTCTTTAGCATTCCGACGAATTGAGAACCTTTTATTTTTTAAGGCGGTTAAAAATGTGTTGGAAGAAAAAAGATGGTTTCTCTTGATGAAAAGCTGATCATTCAGATATAGAAGTTAAAGGTACGACTTACTTTTGCAAGAAATGTAAGATCCATATTATGTCACGAAAAAAGTTGTCGATAAACTTAGCCGATATTTAATGAATCACTAGCACTGGTACATTTTTGCCCCCGTCAATCCCGTGTATGATTATGACAGAGTGTGAATGCGCAGACGCAGCCGTGATCTATTGATACTTTGAGGCCTTAGCCAAGATGCATTACGCTAAATAGCGTTTCTATTCGTTTCGTTTTTAAACCAATCGCGTCACTGATAGATGATACAAAGAGTCACGTGATCTACCAGTGACGCGATTGGTTTAAAACTGGCCCCTGGTTTTCCTGTAGAAGGTTACCCCTAAGAACGGGCCAATGTATTTTATTAGATTAATGTAACATAACGCTGACTCACTATACTAACGGGATTGGGTCACTGATCTACACTCCGGGACAAATTTAGAGGAACGTAAAGAAACAAGTTGACTAACTAAGTATACTACGGTATTTTATATGGTGTAAGTCAGATTAAAATAGCTGGTGACGGTTATAGAAAGGTTTCAAATGGATATAACTTTAATTAGTTTTTTTGTATTTGCATCATATTTTAATTGTATGCGATTTTTTGGTAATATATTTCTGTGTCATATGAAAGAAAAAAGACAGAGTTAGATTTATCTGAAGATTGAAAAAATAGCCATTACACGTTTTTTTTAATTAATTTAACAACAACTAAACACATCAAAAAAAGTATTATTATTAGGTACTTATTTGTGTTCGTCTTAGTTTGGCCCTGAGTGTATTTGACTGTAGATCAATCGCATTACGTAAGCTCTATGCCGTGGTAATAAAAGTCAGAATCGATTGCGGCCTACGTCATATTATTTACGATAAATGAAAATGTATGAAGATGAATCGAATGCGTATGTTTATTTCTAGCCTACTTTGATGAAATACCGAATCGTAACACGGAAAAAGGATAGGTATTCTTAATAAAATGACATGATTGATGATTCTGGAATTTCTTTATAGGTAGAGTTGACATCATCTTGATTTTCTGATTGCGTTATCTTATCTGTAATGTTTTCTGCTTTTCTTCATGTATGTAATATGTATGTATTTATTTATTAGTGCAATTTATGTAAGTATTTATATTTATTGAATATATTGATACGTAGGTGTATATTATCATGTATAAATAAATAGTTGACATCACAATCTCTGCTTTGCCCAAAGGTTAACTGGTACAGAATGCCTTACGGAATTAAGTTCGGCTTTTGTATTAAGTGTATTATTTTGTGCAATAAAGATTAAGTAAGTAAATAATACCCGGAGTATGTACCTAATTATAATGATCAAAGAAGGAGGGTTGCCTGCGACCGAAATCTGAGAGAACTTTGTAGGTTCTCTACGTTTGGTAGACATTTTCGTACTTCGGGTTTTTTTTATTAATTATAAATGAGTGATTCCACAGGCGTTTCAACCGCCGTCAGTCCGCTGTCGTAAGTATTTAAGAAATAGGCGATAATATACTTAAAATTCGATCAATTGTGGCAAGAATTACGATAACAGTATAGCTCAGTGTGAATGTTAGCTGCTTGGTGTAGCTCATTCTTTCAATATTTATGACAGCGGACTGACGGCGGTTGAAACGCCCGTGGAATCACCCAAATGAGAAAGTTTGGATGTTTGGATGTTTGTTACTCAATCACGCTTCAACCACTGAATTGATCGAGATGATTGGCACGTGTATAGGTTAGGCCCTGGAATAGGATATAATAGTTTTTATCCCGGAAAATTGGACATGTCCCGAAGGAGCAGCGATAAACGACTTCTGCGCGGACGGAGTCGTGTGCAAAAGCTAGTTATTATTAACTTAAGGTTTCCACAAATAACCGGACAAGTGTTAGTTTAACACGTAGGTTCAAACTCGACAAATAGAGATAACGGAATGCAAATAACTGGTTATAACCGGCTTTAACCGATAATTTTCATACAAAAGCGGTTAATAACCGGTTAAATTGCATTCCCTATAGAGATCCGAAGAAAAAAGGTAGGTACCTAATTGTACAACTAATTTAACCAAAGAAATTATAGTACATTACTACAGAGGCCGGGACAAAAGGGGTTGCCGGCCGAAGACATAGACGGCAGAGTAAAGCGAGGTCGGATAGGTCTAAGGCGGGCAACCCCATATGTCCCGCCGAGGTATCTACATATAGTGCTTTTTTCAAACATGCAATGAAATAAACAACAAAAAAATCAAAGTTTTACTTTTCTAATACGCATAGCGGCAGAATGTCATGATGCCTGTGCCACAAATTTATGTGGAATGGAAATTAAAAAAGAGGACTTTGCCGGCCTAGGCCTCCACGATTTCTATGAAATTCCATTAACGACCTCTTGTCCTAGCCGCACCTGAAACGTCATACTTCGCAGCAGTTATAAGGAACATAACATTAATATTTCATTGCATGTTTGAGAAAATATTATTAAAGTTAGTACTCGTACTTATTTGAAACCGTCCCTCTTCCCTCGTGTCTTGATAAATTTTTTTGTGTGTGGTGTTTAATGAACAATACTTGTATTGTATTGTTCATATTTACTTATGAAACCACCGAACATGTCTCTAACGTAAAGATAAGTCAGATTGAAGGACAAATTTAGATTAATAGTCGAAAAAAATATCAAATAATGCACGGTCAATTCTCAGGTATTTACAAAGTAACCGTATCTTTGGGACGAGTCTATTTTTATATTCGTTATCAAATTAAGCTAGCGCTGCTGTCTCGGCATCCATTTTAAATTTGTTTAACGACGTGACTGAATCAAATTCAGCAGCTTATTGTACGCATGGTTTTCATATTAATTAATTGTTTTACGTGGCGCCGTATAATGAACTATTTCTTTATTTATTTATTTTTATTTACATACATACATACATAATCTCACACCTTCGTTCCCAGAGTGGGGTAGGCAGAGCTACAGAATTACAAACATCTCTAAAAACTTGTTGATCATTCTATAACCACAATTTGCACAATTAGGCTAAGATGTTTACCAGCGTATTAGTGACAGGTTGCAAGCCCATCGCCTAACAGTACTACAAGCCTTTATTTTTATATTATTTATTGTAACATATTAACAAACTTAGTTGTACCACAACGTCCCCCAAAAATGATTTCACAGTTTGACTGTGGGATTCGCGATTCTTAGAATACAAATCACAGCTGTTAAACATTACATAATTTAAATTTAAATAATATTAAGGTAATGCTTAAATAAGGCTCTTTTAAATATATTTTTGTTAGGCTCCAGTCTCAAAGCCGTAGGTAAGCTGATGAAGATGTAAGGCAAGCGCTTTCCAATAAGCCTGTCCCCATAATGTCCCTGCTCACTCTGGGTAATTGTACCTATGTATTTGTTGTACCTACATGGGTTTAACTTCGTACCTATATTTCTGGGGTCCTACACTGAAAAAAATAATTAGTCGCTTTTAACAAGATTGTGATTGTTGTGCATAAGTGTCTTGGTCCCATACGAGCCTAACAAGACGATAGATACATCAACTAAGACGTTAGATACATCAACTATGATGTTAGTTGATTCACTAAAGAAATTGCTGTAGTTAACTATCAGCTTTGGTTGAAATAACTAATATCTTAACTATTGTAATCATTTTTTGTCAACTAAGTGAAAATCTCTCTTTGTTGGCTCCCATTTTTTTGAGTGTAGTGAAAAAAGGTATAAGTCTCCTAAAGAAGTAGTGTATAATTGGGGCATCTGGATCAGAGAAGATCCAGACGCACCAATTATACATCGTTCAAGAAGTAATCTGAATCAATTCAACTGAATTATTGATCTATTCGAGAACTATCTTGAATCGATTCAGCTGAATTATCTGTCTATTCGAAAAGTAATTTGAGTCGAATCAACTGAATTATATGTCTATCAAATCTGCTTGCCAAAGATCATCTATATCTTTTAATATCACACTTCTCCGTGGGAAGTTCACTCGTGCATTTTTATGAATTTCATTTACAACATCTGCTTTACTCATAGTATTTGTTTATTATTATTTTTAATTTTGATGTTAGTACAGTTCTATATTTTTAACGTCTGCTTCGCCACAGGTGCTTGCTAACTTTTACTTCAAGGTCTTTATACACAAGATCTTTTTCAATTTGTTTTATTTGCTGTGTTAAAATTATAACTTGTTTGCTAAGATATGATACTTTTTTCAAAAAATCCTCTACTATTTTATCAACATACTCTTTATCAACTTTATTTAACAAGCCAGGCTCTTCCACAGACCAGATTTTATTACTTTCAATTTGATAATTACCAATGTCAGCAATTTCTGTAGTGTGCTCGATGTTCATGTCTAATATGTGTTAGATTACTTGACAAAATGATAATTGTTTATCAATTTTACTCTTTTATAATACCAGACTCTTTTAATTCTTCAATGATTGACATAATTTCATTGTCATGATTGCTGTTACCAGCGTTTCTAGATGCGATTAAAAGTTTTAATCTTTCAATCAACTCATTCGGATCATCCCAATAAATGTAATCCGTGTTTTTTTTTATACCGTTTTAATACAGGTAAATGACCACCAATTTTTAATTTTTGTGTCTGTTTCTGAACACCACCATCTGCATCAATTTGTTGTATAAATAAAGGTTTAATAATTTGACAATATTTCTGTCCTTTGTCACCTTTTAATTGTCCATCGGGGTCACAGTTCCGTTTGTGCACATTTGTTATAATTAACATTTCTTTATACTCGGTTTTATCTTTTTCAGTTACAAGATTAAGATCAGGTTTGTTACGCATTAAAAGCTCCTTTAAACCCACGGTTAATTCATATTTTTTATTATTGACGGTAACCACATATTTTTTTTGCCTGTTATTAGCATCATTAATAAATGATAAGCTTACAGGAGTATTTCCCATCATAAGTTTCTTATCAACACTACGAATACCGAATGGTACATTTATATTCTCGTACATATCAATCATGTCTTCCTTTTTCAGAGACAAAAGTGTTTCGTCATTTCCTTTTATCAAATTTTCAACATTTTCATCAGTATCATAGTCATAATATTCTGAGTGTTGATTGGAATCAGCATTTAATAAATCTTTAAATTTTTCATATCCTGCAGACGAGTACAAATTCTCGTTTGTATTATTCATATTCAACAGTGAGGGGGTATTAATATGTGAATTAACTTTCCCATTTATGCTGACCAGTGTTTCTAAAGGATCTGTAATCGGTTTAAAGACCTTTTTGAGTTTAAGATTATTTTCATCTTCTTCATTTGTAATCATCTTTATTTTGTTTTTTATGTTATTCACTGATTTTATAAGCTGCGCTTTTAAATTTATATCCATTGTATGAACTTTTAATCTCAACCACTTAATTCAGACTCTCGTCTTAAAATGTTTTTTTTTTTTTTAAATCATTGTTTTATATGATGAATTTAAAAGTAAATGAATGTGTCAAACCCCTGTCTATATCTTCCTTCATTTATTGCACAATCCTTATTTATGACAAGAAAGCTATATTTATCTATCCACACAGCACAACAAAGCTCTTTAAATTTTATCCAGTCTATGTCCGTATTAACATGCTCATTGTATATGTGTTTTAAATTGGTGTCATCTTGCTTAAATATAATCAGAAGATTAACATTATCTCTGAGTAGTTGTTTGGGTATTTTCGAATATGTCTGAGATAAATAAAAACAGTCTATTTGTCTATGTCTTCCCATAGCAAAGTAGTTTCGAATATTTACTTGATTTTCGCATGCGACATCATCAAAAATCATTATTGAATTAGATAATGCATCGTTTGGGTGAATTACTTCATTGTTATCACGAAAAATAAAGAATTTAGCGTTTGGAATTTTGTTTATAACTAGTTGAAGAAATCGATACTTTGGTTGAAAACCTGTCTTTGAATATAAATAAATATTCTTGAATTTTAATCCATTTTCATGTAACAGTAAATTTAACATTACATTCGTTTTACCACAATTTGAAGGACCACATATAATGCAACGGATTGTATTATGAAACAATGCACTATGTTTGACTCTTTGTTGTGCATGGTTTTCTAATTTTATATTTTTCACTTCAAGAGTTTGTCTATGTTTAATAAACTTCATCGTGGATGTGAAACAGGGAAACATTTGCATCTATTTATATACCTAATACTTAAATAGATATTCCTGTCTCGATTTTATGATTAACTGCCAGATGTAAGCATTATTAAATAAATAAATAAATATCGAGGGTAGGACAATTACACACAAATTCATTTACACATCATTTCCTTTTTATTGATTGAATACAAACGGTACAATAAATTTTATTAAAATATAACAAACCAGTGAAGTTGATGCTATTTACCAAAACATTAATATATACAAGAAAATTATAACATACGAAAACTATACATTAGTAATATTTAAGTATTAGCATGGTTAAAAAAAACTTAAATAATAATAATATAATCTACTAATTAAAATATAGTCTTATAGTGACCCCAAGGTAAAGTGTTCACATTATTAGACAATATTTGTCTTTTATCATCATTGCTATTCAAAACTACTTTTTTAACTTGTTGTGAATACAAAATATGTTTGATAGATCTTATCATATTCATTTTATGACTGTACACTTTTTTGGAATGCAAAGCTTTGTCGAAGTCAGAAATTCGTAATCGATTAGTAATAGGTTTGGTTACACCTTTTGCTTTCTTGATAGTAGTTTTCATACTTTTTAAACAATACAGTTTAGCTCTTAGCCCTATGAATTCAGTGATAAGCGATCCCCCAAGTTCGTCTTTAAACAAGCCGGGTATTTTAGCATTCAACAGGGGTATACCGTATGGATTATCCGCCTCATAATTACTAGTATCGAATTGATTGATGTGAGTAAGTAGATCCTTGTAAAAGTCGTTAGTAGTTATATTATATAGAAGGCTGTCGGTATCGGTATAACAAAGTTTAGCATTTTCTCCATACTTTGTTTTAATGAAATCGTAATGAAAACGAAAAAGATGTTGCTTAGCGAATTCTAACACAGTAAAACCAATGTATATTGGTCGGTCCAAAATGATTTTCTCAGGACTTAGCTGAATAGCCACAAAATTTTCTGTAAATATTGATACATTCTTTACGTTAGGTTTTAGTAATATTTTTTCTGCACCTAAGTATTTATTTGTTTTATTTTTGCTATCTTTCCATTTTGTAACTAATTTAATATCTACATATTTCCGTTTATTTTCAATTGTTTTACCAAACATTGCGTTGTTTAACAGCTTAAAGAAGTTAGCAGTTAGCATTTTGTCTGCGTTGTGTATTTAAATCAATGTACTTTTTTAAGAAGTTATCCTGTCTAAACCGAAGGACACGATGCAATCTCTTTAAAACTAAACCATTTTTCAAACATTCTTTTAAATTTACGAAGTGTATGACGTAATTGTATTTATCATACAAGTTAGCAATTAATTTTTTTGACTTCCCCCCGGGTGGTATAAATTTTTCAGGCGCGAAAGGTAAGTCACTATGAGAATCGTGTAAATATTCTGGATAAGCAAGGTCTACTTCTAAAATATATCCATATTCCCCATTATTTGGTATGGTCATTATGTCGAAATCTATAAGATCATTCGAAGTTAAAAATTCAAAATTGGATATAGGCATTTTTTGTCTCATGGCGTAACCATAAAGATTATTACAATCGAGATATATTAAATATGAGGATGGTTTAGTGGCATCGTAATTGGGGGTATATTTATTGTTCGCGTGCGAATTTCGAAGAGAACACTGTGCTAACCCTCCGCGTATTCCCTTTTCTATCATTTGATATACATCTAAGTCGGATATTAACTCTAATGTTACGCCTGTGCATAAGAGCATAGCATCCCAACTTAGACTGGCTGCAGACACATAATAGGCAGGGTCAAGATTGTAATGCTGTAAACTTGTATTTCTAAAATGTTCGAATATATCACATAGTAATAACACGTCGCATCTTAAATATAAATCGGTATATTCTCCCAGATTTCTTATTTTAAACAAAGACCATACCGCTTGTGCATGCTCATACTCGGCTTCGGTGATATGCTCTGATTTTAAAGAATTATAAAACTGGTTTTTGCACGGTAACTGATTTTCTGCGTATTTTGACCAAGAATCTATATAATCGTAAGGATATATACCTTTACGAGTTAATAAATGGAGCTGATTATGGTCTGTTATATCTTTTGATAGATTATTATAATCCCCTATATTCAAATTTTGACTTAATTCGAATAGACTTGAAGAAAGAAATTGGAAGGAATCTATAAACTTTACTTGTGTAGTTTGCGATTTGTCTGTTGAATATATGAATTTTGTAATTGAATTGTATTTTTCTTTAGATTGTGCTATAACTTTTATTGAACCATCGTATTTCGTCAGTTCTTTAATAAACAAGTGACTATCATACCCAGCCAAGTTATGAAAAATAACTGGTATAAACGGACACGCTTTGTGTCTCAAATTACAAAGTGCATGAGCGGCACCTCTATATTCTGAAGTGATGTGATCGTGGTCTCGTACTTTATCTCCAAATAAATATTGTTTACAAATATGACATGACTTTGTATTTTTATAGTCACTTTCTTGCTCGACTGTCAAAGTTTTCATGGGATTATTTTGGGATATAATCACATTAATCTTGAGAATATCACTAATTAGCCATTTTATAAAAACTTCTACACAATCTTTACCACGATATGAAACATATTTATTTAAACTTGGATCGTGCGAGCAGCATATATAATACCCGAAACAGGTAGGGACATGTTTTTTAAGGTTTTTCGTATTTTTCATACTGCCCGTTTCGCATTTTATCAACATGCTTTCAAAATCAGCATATATTACAAAGTTAATTTTTTGTTGACGGTCATAGTTTTTAAACCGTAAAGCGGAATTTCTAACCGGTAAAACTGAAATGATTTCAGAACAATAATGCAAATTAAATTTGTTTTCACTTATAAAAAACTGTAAACACGAGTCACAAAAGTAGGTGCGACCCTTGTGTCGACTCACTTGCCTGCGGACAAGGCGCACGAGGTCTTTTATCAAACAGTAGTGACCCTTACCATTTTGTTCAATGTATAACAAATTGAAGTGATTCTTTTTCTTTGATGTTGTCATATACAAGGGGCCTGTTACATTACATTTATCTACACCATAGACGTTGATACTAATATTTTGGTTATTTTTCTCAAATGCCTTTATATCATTTACTGATACCGGAAATGACATCCTGTCTATATTTAAAACTTCAGAATAGTGTGGATAAGAGCTAATCCGACATACATTACTCTTTGCAGGATAAAGGCCCGCAATAATGCTCCATAAAAAACAATATTTGTCATTATTTTGAATATTCACACAGCTTTTTGTGTTTTTTATAAAAGATGGTAACGGCATATAAGTACCACCTCTAAGAGGGCAATACTTATTTACATTAATTTCTAAATGACTAATTTCATAAAAAGACCAGCCTGATTCACAATGTTCGAATTCGATTACTTTATTTTTTAAACTTTCAATAGTATTCTCGTAAAAGTCATTCAAATCAGTACTGCTATAAATTACTTCGTATTTGGTGTTAAAAGACTTGAGTTGTTGTTCATCTGAACCGGGTAATGTAAAATATACAAACAGCTCACAATTAACTTTCACGCTGTTATGTTTTAATAAGGACATTTGAACAACTTTCCTAATATTAGTTCGCATCGCACACAGGAACGCCTCTGGTGTGAGGTGTTGGATTTCCTGAGTTGGATTTAAACGGTATGTAACAATTCTATTTTTAAATGCCGTAGCGATTATGTCAATATCAGCAAGCTCTGTATTCAGTAAACAATTCGATTTATGCAAATTTGTTCTTAAATGAAATCTATATCGGTCTTTAGGCAATTCAATTCGACATTTATCACATCGCGTTAAAAGGGTGCTTGCTGACGGGAGGTTACTTGTTCGTTCTGTAAACAAAAATACATTATTTAGGGTAATATTTATTTAATTAATAATTTGTATCCTTACACTATACACAGGTAACATAATTAATAAATGAGCTTAGACTCATCATTTTACCTATACTGATTATAATAAAGGGGGGTTAATAACTGGAATAAGTAAGCATTTATAATTATTCGGTGTACACTTCAAACATATTACTTAATAGTAATTAGAAACGAAAGTGGGCGCGCACGAAGTGAATTCTTTTCGCGTCGCAGAGATAAATTTAGATAAGTGATTCCAAGCTTCGGTATCATCATCGGTCTGGGTTTTGATGTTGATAATAGCTTGACGCCATCGGTTAACCGGTGCTATTTTCTCAATTTCATTGGATTTGTAGACTTTCACCTCAACAAAGTGGGTGCCCTTTTTGTCAGGAAATGACTGCCGTCCATGTCCATTCGCTAGTCGACGTGAAATATATGAATTTAATTTACCCCCATTTGATGGTGGTAGCGGTTCCGCTTCCTCATCGCTATCAATGCCGAATAGTTCAGCGGCAGTGGCGTGCGCTATTTTCACGGGGTTAATTTTAACTTTCTTGCTTGAACTCGTTGAGGTGGAGGGTTTGCTCCGCTTCTTTTTCTTATCATTCGCCTCCTGTGGGATGAACGATTCCTCCTCCTCCGACGGAAACAATTCCTCGGCGTTAGACGCGTGCTTCGACCTGAAACAATAACAAGGTAAATGAGTAACAAGGTAAGTGATTACTAATTCAGCTGTAATCATGGAGTGATCACCAAATGATGATAACGAATATTTCAAAGAATGTAAGTAACATGTCTACATCTAAAAAATTAAACCGGGGACACCGAACTAAATACCATCGATTCAAAATAAAGAACTGTATACACTGTTATTCGAATGATTATCATACGTGCTTATGCAATCTGCACCCGTTCACATCCCCGCGAAACTCAACCTCTTTCCGTACATATTGATAAAAAGTGTTTCAAATAAAGATTTATTATATGCAATTCGAGAAAAAGAAATGTTATATTGATTGATAATTAATTGCACATATATAATGTTACACTGAATATACCACTATTTAAATGTTAGAATAAAGTAAAGAGAGTAACACTTACATTGTATAAAAATGTTGTTATGCTCCTGTGGTGGAAGGTGGCTGCTAGCTTTTTCTGGCTCGGTGTAAAACGTAATGATGACAACAGGCCCACGCTCTCGACTTAAGTAGCAGAAATCCACGTGGACTCTATCCCATATATGAAGTATTAACGTATCAGCAGAAAGCCTAAATAGATCGTTTCCGAGAAGATCTAGCAAATCAGCACAAAGCCTAAAAGAAGAGCAATATTTCCACTTACTTAGTTTATGCTGCGGTTTTACTTTTATAATATTTTATGTAGTACTGAACATAAAATTATATATGTCCACGAACAAAATAATAATAATAATAAACAGAAATGTGCGTTTATCCAAATGATATACGAAGAATAAGATTTGACGTGAACAAACATACATGCACACATAATATGTCCATACATTGCAGTTAAATAATAGCTTGTAAAAGTAAAATTTGTGTTCAGCAAAAACCGGGGGCGATAACTAGTAATATTATTTGTCGCATTGTAAATGTTGATATGCAGTGAAGTTAGTCGAAACCAATGTGTAAATTAAATCAAAACACATACATGTTAAGGTTCAATCTTTCACGTCAGCTCAACTGCGTTTAATCCGACTAGAGCAAGCGCGCCCCGTACATGGAGATCAACACAGACGGAATCATCTTACTGGCGCAGCGAACGCTCCATATTACTTTCCATATAGGATTATTCAAGTCAGTGTATTAAAAACGACTGATTTTGAACTCTAATAACGTAATTAATCTCGGATATAAATTCAGAAAATATGTTACACAATTAATTCAAAAATATTTTTTAAAGTGATCGGACGACATAACAATGTCGGTAAGTAAATTTTTATTTAAGTTAATACCAATTTATAATAAAAATCAATCAATCAATTATAACTTATAACTAACTATTCAACTATTTATTAAGCTGATACTGGTAAATATTTCTTGAAGACTTTAACTGTTGTATTTAGTTTGCAATGAATATTTAAATGTGTGTAACGAAAACTAAATAATCATGTTTTAAAGTATTTTTTTAATTTAATTAATTTTACCATTTCTCCACCAGGATGCTTCGGAACATCAATTTAACTTCCTGCCCAGCCCGAGCCGTAATGTGCGCGAGCGACGGCTAGGTTTGTCGGTGAAGAGAAGAGCAGAACCCACGGTCTACTCGTTTGTAAAGAAACCACATCGGGAAGGCGTCGCAAAAATAATCAAAATTGAAATTTATGATGGTGAAAAATTAGATGCAAATTATGACCATGTATGCAAATGTGACGCTGAACTGTGTACGCAATATGTTGTGAGAAATGGTTTACTAGACGATGTGTACGAGGCAACGCGAAGAGTTATAGATAAAATTGAGGGCAGCATCTTGGGAACGACTCCGCATGGTTACACAATATTATAAAACCTGTAAATTATTTAATAATGTTTATTACTCTGAATTATATATAAGCATAATCATAATTTTTAATGTGTACTCTTGTTAAATAAATAAAACTACTCTTCAAATGTAAACGGTTTTTTATTACTTTTCATTATACTACGAACCTAAAAACCTTCAGTTGAATTGAATCAGATTACTTCTTTTCGGTTAGCTCACGAATAGGTAGATAATTCAGTTGATTCAATTTAAATTACTTTTCGAATAGACAGATAATTCAGCTGAATCGATTTAAGATAGTTCTCGAATAGATAATAATTCAGTTGAATTGATTCAGATTACTTCTTTTCGGTTAGCTCACGAATAGGCAGATAATTCAGTTGATTCGACTCAAATTACTTTTCGAATAGACAGATAATTCAGCTGAATCGATTCAAGACAGTTCTCGAATAGATCAATAATTCAGTTGAATTGATTCAGATTACTTCTTTTCGGTTAGCTCACGAATAGGTAGATAATTCAGTTGATTCGACTCAAATTACTTTTCGAATAGACAGATAATTCAGCTGAATCGATTCAAGATAGTTCTCGAATAGATCAATAATTCAGTTGAATTGATTCAGACTACTTCTTGAACGATGTATAATTGGTGCGTCTGGATCTTCTCTGATCCAGATGCCCCAATTATACACTACTTAAAGAGCAAGCGAAATAGGGTTTAAGTGTAGTATCCATTTATGATTTATACCGTTTTGTATTGTTAGTTAAGTCGACTTTTGCTCTTTTCCACTAGGACACCGATTTATCTTTGTCAAAGGAAAAATGGTTGTACCGCGTAGAAAACAGCTCCAGCATTTGTGACTCAGGCGAAGACGATGCGTTGGCCTAGTTCGTAGTGACCCTGCCTCCGAAGCTAGCGGTCTCGGGTTCGATACCCGGTATGAGCAAATATTTGTGTGATGAGCGCGAGTATTTGTTTGAAAGTCTTGAATGCTTTCTATATATTTAAGTATTTATTTCGCTATTATTAGTATTTATTGATTGTTCTTTATTACAGCATGGGTAGCACAAGTTGTATCTTCTCGCTTGTCGCTCAGTGCGTCTCTATCGTTACTGACTAGATAGAAATGGAGATCCGAGCGACAAACTAGTCGCGGGTAACTTGTGCTAGCCGTGCAGGTCGGCACACGTAAAAAGATCTCCGAGCGGCTAGTAGAAGGGATATGTTTGCGCATGTTGTTTACTAATAAACCAATCATAGATAAGAGTGTATTACTGGGGACCAATAGCGTGGTAGGAAAGCGATGCGGCTTACGCTCCCCCCGCCGCGCCCACCAATGTGGTCCGTAATTTGCTCACTGTGCAGGTAGGTCGCTCAGGGCTCTTTTTACGTGTGTCGACCTGTACCCATAATAAAAGCCTTGAGCTTAGTTTGGGACTAGGTCAACTGGTGTAAGATTGTCCCCTGATATTTATTTACTTATTTTTAGTTCTAATAATATCTTTTATTTCTAATGTTATTGAACACTTTGTGGCTCGCCAGTAACGGGCCAGATTGACTCAAGTTAATCACTGTACTTACCCACTACGCTAAACACTTGATTAACGTAAACCGAGCTATATGGTCATCCCCAAGGAACTTCATGCCGATCCTTACGAGTCTTCTATCTAGTATAAATATATGAAATGATTTACACACTGAGGAATAAACGTTACAATCTAAATTAAGATAACCCCTCTGTTATACACTACTTAATTCCGAAGAGTCATAATTCCGAATTGATCTAAATTCCGAATTTTCATAATTCTAAATGCAATGTTTTGACTTTGTTTTTTGATATCGCTTAAAAATAAAACCTAACCTTTCTTTAGAAATAATATATGCAAGCAATAGCGGCCTTTACACGTAAAGTTCGGAGCGCAGGAAATGCTACGCGCCATTCCACTCGCCACTCCGAACCGTACATTTTTTACTATTTTACTATTACAGTTGCATTTATATGTACGGTTCGGAGCGAAGATTGGAATGGCGCGTGGCATTTCCCGTGGTCCGAACTTTACGTGTGCAGGCCGCTAATCTAAAACAACTATAGCAGAACACAGCTTTCTGTCAATTGAATACCCGGAAAAAAACCATCGGAATTAAGGTGTTTCCTTTACTTTCCACTGTTGAAATCCAGGTGGATAGTTTAACTTTGCGGAGTAAAGTAAAACATTGTTACAACTTGATGTGTGTAAAGTTTATTGAGTCCTTTTACGAGCACTGTACGCCCACTCTACAAATAAAATGTATTGTATACATTTCCTGGGCTTTATTCCACATCGTCTTTACATCTATTGTACAAAATTACGGCGTTTATCGACTGATGTTTTTTAAACTACTCAAACAAATACATTATTTATACTCCCTGATAGAACTGGTAGCTGATTCGCTAAAAAAACACGTTCTTGAATTCGACGCATGAAATATTAACCGGCGAGTTGAATTTGTCCTTTCAGATCGTAAAAGCCACCTTTAAGGGCGTGCATTCTCAGCTTACCCGCTACACCACCTCGTATGATTTCGTTCACTCGATCGACATTTCGACCGAGAGCAGTTGAGAATAACACCTCTGTACCCTTATCATGAGTTACAACCTTACCTATTCGCTATCGAGTCGAATGCTTTGTCTCTCACAGTATTGTTAGAGTGCGAAGGACAGAGCGTTCGACTCGCTAGCGAGTACGGTAATTGTAACTCATGGTAAGGGTACTGAAACATTCCCGCAGATAATTTAAATACTAAAGTTCAGTCAGTCTGCAGTCTATCAATTGGCATAAACATTTTAAACTAGGAGCTAAATCTAGTTGCATTGATGAAAATAAAACAAAATTATCTCTTGTGAGTTTTGTTTATAATAAGAAACGGACTTCTAGTTAAATAAGTAAGAGTGATGGAGAAGAATGTTTTATTTCGTGAAAATGGGTTTAAATTTTCAGTAGCTTTGTACATCTACCACGAAGTTAAATTTCGGCTGTATTGTAAGAGCCGTGGTCATGTTTTCTCGATGTGGGTAAATGTGGACAAAATTTCAATCACTTTCTGACTTGCAGGGCTAGCACAAGTTACCCGCGACTTGTTTGTCGCTCGGATCTCCCTTTCTATCTAGTCAGTAACGATGGAGACGCACTGAGCGACAAGCGAGAAAATACAACTTGTGCTACCCGTGCTGTAAGTGAGAGAGTGACGGATGCTTAATCTACCGCGATAAAGTTGACCATAATGTCCATAATAAGAGGGCAGAAGAAGACTCTAGAAGATTCAGAAACAGGTAAAGTACAAAAAAAATCACGTTTGTTGTATCGGAGCCCCACTTAAATATTTATTTTATTCTGTTTTTAGTATTTGTGGTGTAGCGGCAACAGAAATACATCTTCTGTGAAAATTTCAGCTGTCTAGCTATCGTGCTTCATGCGATACAGCCTGGTGGCAGACAGACGGATAGACAGACGGACAGCGGAGTCTTAATAATAGAGTACCGTTTTTACCCTTTAGGTACGGAACCCTAAAAACGGTCAAAACAAGACCAAAACCATCTTAAATCAATGTTGAATATAGGTCCAGACACTCTGAAAACACACTACATAGTTTACTCGGCCGTTAATACGTTTCATGGTGTAAGTCGTTAGACGCCATCAAATTCTGTTGACTTATCTCTTCCTAACCTCTATCTCTACCTACCCAGGCCAAACGACAAAGACAGCTAGATCACGCAACGTGTTTCATACAAGTGATATCACAAATCTTGTTGACACGCGTGAGTCAAGGTTTATTGGTGAAAGGCAAATATTTGGCGGTCTCGTTCCCGCCTCTTCCGGCGTAATGGACTAAGAGCTCAAGGTATTAAGGATACCGCACCCTGGCATCAATGGCATCATCGTTTAATTGGGGACTTTAAATTATAATGACGTTAGACTCCGACCAGTGAGGGTGACACAAGTATTATTCTCAAATTCTTCATATGGCAACAATTTTACCTATGAAACAAGATGTCACATTATGAGTATCTATCCAATCGCTATGCATTTCGTGTTACCAGTTAGTGATAAATTTGAATTTGCCGCCTTTTTTTGTGTCGTCCTAGTTAATTCTAAAAGACGCATGTCAGTTTCATAAACAGAGAAACTTGCGATAATAGTTTTAAATATACGCGCATTAGGCTAACAATATTTCTTTTCTGTGAATACCTACCCTTGACCTTCAGTTTCTTTTTGTTTACAAAAACAACTACTTCCAATAACAAAATAGAATGTATTAACCGCACTTAATGAAATGTCAATGAACTAGCGATGTTTATTTCGCGGGATTTCGTTTTACTACCGACTATTGCCGGAGACATTTCGTCTGTCTGCGACAAATACTAAACACTATTGACAAGATTTATTTGGCTTTGTTGTAAAATAATTATTAGCTGAAATATTATACCTTGAGCCCCTAACAGACATCGACGTGGTCAAGAAACCTTGTCATAGGTAATCTCCATTCATGGTTCCATGCCTAATCAGATTGGCAATTACGAATGGAAGCACTAAAATCGAAACTTCGAATGTTCTATTCCTTTCACTTGTATTTTTAGGATTCCGTACCCAAACGTTAACGGGACCCTATTACTAAGACTTCACTGTCCGTCTGTCAGTCATCAGGCTGTATCTTATAAACCGTGATAGTTAGACAGTTGAAATTTTCACAGATGGTGTATTTCTGTTGCCGCTATAACAACAAATACTAAAAACAGAATGAAATTAATATTTAATAAATATTCCCATACAACATACGTGATGTTTTTGCAGTTTTTTTGCTCGATATTAATAACAGCAACAGGTACACACTTAAAATATTAACAGTTCACTTTATAAATAAATAATTAATTGTACATAAAATAAATATTTAAGGGGGGTTCCCATGCAAAAAACGGATTTCTTTGCCGTTTTTTGCTAATGTTGTAAAGATATGGTACGGAACCCTTCGTGCCCGAGTCCGACTCGCACTTGGCCGGTTTTTTACTTTTAAATCGTGTTAAAGAGATAGAGCAAACATAAGTTTGAAATTCGATTTTCAAAGCAGCGCTTTAAAACTTCTATGCGGAAATTTTTCAGTGAAAGATTGCTTTGCAAACTTGTAAAGATAGTGATAGCACGAAAAGTGGTGTGAACGTGCGTGAAAGACACGGATGAATTTCAATTTTTTTTTTTAATCTTTTACTCTTTCCATTCAAGATGCTAACGGTGATGTCAATGAGTCTTTGTGTTCATTTATATTAATAACCAGAACTCCAAGAGATTTATTTAGCTAAATCCACATTCATTGAAGAAAGAAGAATTGAGTAAAAGAGAAGAAGTAGTGTCACCTACCTAGGCCAGCGTGGTCAATAATTCAGTTCCAATAATGGGAGAGATTAACGCTCGCCAGCTGTAACAGAATATACTTAAGGATACGTGTACCCCGAGCATAACCTTGACCTTGACCTTATATCGAGTAAATAACGTTAACGTAACAAACAGCGCTGTCCGTCCGTGTATTGATACCAAGTGGCCATCGACGTTGGCTTTTGGATCATTATCGAGGAGGGGTGTTATTCTCTTAAAAACTGCGCTCGGTCAGTCGAACGAGTAAACGAGTGAACGCGACGCAGCTTATATAAACCGGCGGGTGTAAGTAGTCCCGTCAGAGCGTACAAAACACATTTCAGCGCGTGCATTCTCAATTAGGCAGCCTTATAAGTTCGATCGTTCGACAGAAACCCTGCTGCATAATTGAGAATGCACGCGGTAACATGTGTTTTGCACGCTCTGACGGGACTACTTGAACTCGCCGGTTTATATAAGCTCGCAGATTATATAACTTCGTTCACTCGTTTGACCGGCCGAACGCCGTTTTTAAGAGTGAAGTAAGTATACGCAAAATAAAGTATGAGTCTGTTTTAGGCGTTCGTGTCACGATATGTTCGGAACACGTTTTCGAATAGTAAAGACGATTCGAAAACAAGACGTAGGATAGAAATGTTCGGTCTCGCGTAAATGTAGATCGATACAGTAGTAAAAGTAACTCAAAGTACAACTGTATTTAAAAATCAACTTTAATACAACTTCTATGAACTTGAAACCAAACTAGCAAGCATTTTGAGTTGATACTGTTTTGATCTAGCAGTGCGGCATGTATATAATTTGCCCCTTTTTTTAAAAAAAACGGTAGTCAAGACATCAATAATATAAAAGTACTTACAATGAACATACCAAAAAAATACAATTTCATTACTGCTGATTTTTTATTAAGGACAATAAAAATAAGCGTTAACGCATAGATAAATAAACAATTTCAAGGGATCCAGAACTAGTAAACAGCACTTTGCTTTGGCAAGTCGCAATGGTACTTTTCAGGAGGACTCGGAGTTTGTTACAGGGAAGTTTGTCAGCAAGTTTTAACAAGCTTTAACTTACCTTACTGACTCTTGTGTACAGTCCACAGCATAAATAAGTGATCATTTATGTACCTTGTCGCTTTCAATCGTATCACAATTTTGTATGAAATTTCAAGCACGACGTTTAAGTGACAAGGTACATAAATGATCACTTATTTATGCTGTTGACTGTACACCATCAAGTTTATTGGAATACACTAGGTACACAAGAATATTTAAAGTCGATTCTATTGTAAAAGACGTAAGCAAGTGCGTGTTCAGATATTTTTAGGGTTCCTTACCCAAAGGGTAAAAATTGGACCTTATTACTAAGACTGTCCGTCCGTCCGTCCGTCTGTCCGTCTGTCTGTCTAGCTAGACAGTTGAAATTTTTACAGATGATGTATTTCTGTTGCCGCTATAACAACAAATAATAACAACAGAATAAAATTGAAGGGATCAACACAACAAACGTTCCCACGCACCCTTCGTGCGGAAGTCCGACTCGCACTTGGACGGTTTTTTAACACCTCGTATGCAAAAATGTTAATGACGAAGGACTATCAATGATGAGCTTAATTCCGCGACTCTATCAGCGTAGAAGTTGATTATCACTGTTCCGGTGTTCTCCCGCGGGATGCGTCCAATTTTGTGGGATGAAAAATAGCCAGAGCCGGTCTCTGGACCAGTCCGCTTTCTTATAAGCAGTGGGCTCAGACAAGATGCACTACGCTAACTAACGTTTCTATTCGATTCATTTTTAAACCAATCGCGTCACTGGTAGACCACGTGACTTTTCGTATGACGTCATCTTCCAGTAACGCGATTGGTTTAAAAACGAATCGAATAGAAACGTTAGTTAGCGTAGTGCGTCTTGGCAGGGCCCTCAGGGATCGTAAAATGCGAGCAAAATCCATTGAAATGACGTATGACAACCAGTTAGGGTTGGCGATGGTTCTAAATTTATGAACTAAAGTATTGGGTACTGAATTAATACAAATAAATAGGTTTTTTTACTGGTGAAATTTAACACAATCCGAAGCTCAGTTTACTGGCAGGTATATTTTTTTATTGTAATTACAATTTCAAACCAAATAATTCCCAATTTTACCCTTGGGATAGTAACTAAAAATGTTCGCAAGTACGATGGCGAGACGATGAATACAATACAATCAGATTGATATCATAATAAGATAATACTCGTAAATCTATAGACAGTTTACTTATCAATTTTAATAATTTTTAGTTTTACTTATAGATAAACTATGAACACTGATAAGGGCAATTTATTACCATAACTAGCGACCCGCCCTCGCTTCGCTTCGGGTTAAGTGAGTTTTCTGTACCACCCGTAAATAATCCAGAATTCATTATACATCTAAAACTTTATCTTGAATCACTCTATCTATCGCTGAAAACTGCATTAAAATCCGTTGAGTAGTTTAAAAGATCTAAGCGAACAGACAGCGGAAGTGACTTCATTTTATATTATGTAAGGAAGATGATAACAAGTGCTTTCATGAGTATAAACACATTCCTCCATACATATTTAATTTATTCGGTTACATTATAAGTGACAACCCTAGCACTTCAATGAATTCCCTTGCATTGTACGAACCCTGCGGCTCTATTCAAGACGGTAAAAACAATATCGTATTTGATCTGTTATCGAATTGTCATTTTGATAGCTCTTATTTTCTTGACAGTAATGGCGGCTGACGTCATAACAATACCATAACAGGCAAACTACGATATCGTTTTTACCGCCTGGAATAGAGGCGCTGCTTATAAGCTAGTGTGTAGCTTACACTATCTCTTACTAAAATAGAGTTGCGCCCGCTCAATCGGTCAAAGGAACTACTTCGGTCTTTAGGTCCTTTAGCTCCGGAACTAATTTTGAGATCTGAGCAGGATTCACTTTGAAATAGTTAGGTAGGTACTATTTGTCTCGTTTACATCGAGCGCCTTGCGGTGTGCTCTTTACTCGTTCTGTTTCACTCATACGTTCAACAATTGCTAATGATCTAAAGGACCGAAGACCGAACTAGTTCTTTTCGGTCTGTGACGGGAATTAATTCCTTTTAGATCTTAGTTCCCAACTCAAGCCTATAGGTACTAAAATGTACGTCGACCGGGGGCGTTGGACCTTAAAGGCGGAACAAACAAAACAAACACATTTCACATTAACAGTATAAGTAAGGCTACTTTGGCTTAATGTATAAAGTAGATTAGAATGACTGACAGCAAACGGCAGAGCTCTACTTAAAAGTAATTTAGTTTATTACGTCTAATTCTGGTTAACACAGACAAAACAATAATGCTCTAGGATAATTACACTCCAGACTTAATTAAGTTACACTAGATTAAGCACAATTATCTACCTATATAGCCTACCAATTGGAATAATTATAGAATTGAAATTGAATCGTTGATATAGCAACAGGAGATAAGTTTGTTTGTTGTAGCGTACTTGGCGTAATCTATGGAAACGTCTATTAAGATTATTTTTAATATACCTAGTTGCATAAGAATTATACAGCTGAGTAATAATTGTAATAGGGACTGAGATTGCATCGGCTTTTGACCCCTTACACTAAAAACAGATGACATTTTTACAATATTTTTTTAGCCTCTATCACTCTCTCGGCGATGCACTAAAGTTTTATTGTTTCACCCTTTTTCAGAGTACATTATGTGTAAGCTTTCAACTACTGCATTTAAAAAAAATGCATGGTATAGTTCCATAAAAGCACCACAAGATACGATGACACGTTGGTCTAGCTGATAGTTAGTGACCCTGCCTACGAACCTACCGGTCCCGGGTTCACTTCCGGTATGGGCATATATTTGTGTGGCGAGTGCGAGTAGTTGTTTCTGAGTGAGGATGTTTTTTTTAATGTGTTTTAGTATTTAAGTATTTCTCTAAATTTGTATTTATATCGTTGATTATTGTTATTTAAAATTCAGTTATTCAAAGCATACCTTTACGTAAGTAAATCTGATAATATTGAAACAAACAAAGCATACACGGTGAATGAATCGATCATATTTATGACAGAACGCGTATCGGATATCGGTATTTTTATATAATCTTATTAATCTTATGTAAGTTGCATGACATAGAATTTTAAAATTTTCTAAATTACGTAGGGGGAAGTCCCGTAAGGCCGAACGGCACCTAACGCCGGACACTCGTAATATCTCGGCGAATCCAACGTGTTCGATTCTAAAACGAACGATCTTGTATAGATTACACTCCCCCACACCTCTTTCAAGTGATTTTTTATCGAACACGTTGTTGTTCGCCGAGACATTACAAGTGTCCGGCGTTAGGTGCCGTCCGGCCTTACGGGTCTTCCCCCTACACGTCTTGTGCTTGGGACTATTTTGGCTTATTGGAATATCGAATCAATTTTAGTATTTGAACGGTTTGGTTCACCTCTATCTACAAAAGGACCAACAAAACTTCAACAACTAACACAGTGCAAAAAAAACGAGTCGGTATACTGCAGTGATTGAGAACTGAACAGTTTTAACGCTGTAAAAGCCTTTACCGATTATACTTTAAAGGATTACGCCTCGCCTATTTTTATCTGTCCGTTCCTATTTACAAATGAACAAACGCTCTGACGGGTGAGCTATCTAGTAACCGCCCTGCAAAGTGAACTGGGTGTTATTTTCTCAAGAACCCATCGTCGATGAAGCACAAGTGTGGTTTCGACCTGGGGCCCGTTTCTCAAAAAGTTTAGTCTAATAATATTAGGTTTTTGTATTGTATTGTACACAAATATTATTATATCTTGACTAGGCCTCTAGAGGCGGTAATGGCTTGGCACGGGGCGTTATTTTTATCTTCAAATGAAGATAAAGGTTCGTTATCTGTCGGATCAACTACTTTAGTAGTACATCTAGACTCATACCAAGCCTTCTACCGCTTTCACCAGAACCTCGGTAGATTTGTGTCCTTCTTAGCGTTTTTCACTATTGCCTTAGATTTGTTTTAAATATGTGGTTTTTCCTAAACTCAAAATTTTCCTTTTTTCTTTACCTAATTGGGTAGTTCTACTAGCGTTTCATCCGCTATCACTTCCCTGGTCGCATTATTCACCATTTCCCTGTAGGATCGGATTACTATTTTGAGTTGTTTTGAATAATGCCTGGACTCCTAGAAAATAACCGAAAATGGTACGAGTAATCCGAACCTACAGGGAAATGGTGAATAATGCGACCAGGAAAGTGATAGCGGTTGAAACGCTAGTAGAACTACCCAATTACCTACTAAATTCCAAAATTATATATTGTATCTATAGTGGCTATGAAATTTGTTGTATTCCCTATTATGGTTCTTTAGTTCTTGTTGTGCTCATACCTTTTTGTTCTGTAGTTGTGATGTGACTCTTTGTATCATAAATAAATAAACATGTTTTTTATTATAAATTTTAAAAGGTGTCGTACTGGAAAAGGCTTGGCGGAGGCGGTTGAACGTCCGGTGTATACGAGAGTGAACAGGAACGGGAAATAATGAGAATACCACCCCTGAGCGATGCGTTTGCTGTTTTCACTCAACGGAATTGGCTCTAGTCCCTTTCGGTGTTCAATTCTCCTGACTACGGGACATGTGGACGGTAGATAAATGTTCTTTTAATCGATTAACGTTAACGTTGAGCGTGAACGTGTATTTCCAGGAAATTGACTTTCAATGTATGTGTTCAAAGGGGTCAGTTGAATGAACTAGATGGTCATTCGTGTACAGTCAACAGCATAAATAAGTGATCATTTATGTATCTTGTCACTTTAACGTCGTTTTTGAAATGTCATACAAAATTGTGAAACGATTGAAAGCGACAAGGTACATAAATGATCACTTATTTATGCTGTTGACTGTACATAGTAAATGGCTGCAGCCCAATTTGAATAGTTGGGTTTTTATCGTAAAATCTGGCTCTTTATTTTAATATTGGTCTTCTTGAGTTGCTCGTGTTTATACGTGTGGGATTCAAACGAGCATATATCTATATGCTCGTTTGAATCCCTCTCATAAAAAAAGGTCTTATCGTAGTGGTTGAATTGATTTTAATAGGTAGTTCTCGGCTTCTTTCGTATTTGTTAGAAACTAGTAAATATATTTTAACTGCTAAATCAAAACGGGACTTAATCGCGTAAATAAATTTACATTAATTGCGGAGAACTTGTTGGAGTCTGGACCAAACCATTGGATTTAACTTTATAATCCCAAAATCCTCTACGGAACGGAATTTCTACAGCGGAATACTATTCTGAAGGGAAGCGGAGGATGGATACTAGCTCTCAATTTCGTGGAATTTGAGGGCCCTGCCAAGATGCATTGCGCTAACTAACGTTTCTATTCGTTTCATTTTTAAACCAATCGCGTCACTGATAGATCACGTGACTTTTCGTATCACGTCATCTACCAGTCAATTCAATTCATTTATTTATTTCAAGATAACATTTGATCTCATTATTGTTAGTATAGTCTTAGAAATAATGTTAGTACTTAAAAACTACATTGGATTTTACACATGATATTAATCGATTCAATATAGGACAACACACATGATCAGCAGTCATCTTAAGGATGCTGTTCGGGCTGTCCCTCGTCCTGCCCAGCAGAGACGCTGCCTTCTTGCGCAAAATTGCTGCAAACCCGTCGGTTCGTGACTCCGCAAACATGGTGGATGCGCTGCAGAATCTGGACAACCCCATCAGCATCCTGAAGGCGTTATTATATTGTACCCTTACAGCATTGTATGATTTTTGGGTATAGCAGACCCACAGGCTGCTAGTGTAAAACGATGAGCTGTATGCTTTAAACAGCGTAATCTTGACTGCACTTGAACATCGAGCAAACCTGCGGGCCAGCACCAGTGACGTGATTGGTTTAAAAACTAATCGAATAGAAACGCTAGTTAGCGCAATGCATCTTGGCAGGGCCCTCTGGTGATTAGCAAGCGCAAGCGTCGTCATGTATCGTTGGACAAATCCGCGGACACTGTGAGTGTTGTGTGCCGGTGGGTGGGTATTCCGATAAAACATAAACAAGACTAAGTGCGGGTAGTTGGAAAAACTCGCACGCAACATAAATAAGCACCAGTTCTCTTCAGTCTGCTCGTGACCACGACCGTTGCAATACGATCGAAACGACGAGGAATATAACGGTATTACGCGATTAAGTTCAGTTTTTGATTTAAGTATAATAGTCTTAGGGCCGTATTAATAAACTAATCTCGACTCTAATGCTCGTCTCGAGATGAGTCAAAAATGACAGTGTTCTATGGTTTGACGTTTACTTTGTGACAGGCATCTCAACCAAGATGAGTTTATTAATACGGCCCTAAGTGAACGTCGTGAAAGTTAAAAAAAAAACAAATACATATATTGTTAAGTATAAGCGGGAGCAAGTGTCAATTGCGATAGGTAGCCGAAAATAAGGCGGGTATAGAATAATTGTTTTTTAATTCCATCTCTTTAATAATTTTTCGTAAAAAAAATGAAGTCCGACACGCAAAGGATATAGAACACTTTATTCGAGTTACTATTAACATTGATCATTAAATGCAAAATAAATGTAATAGCAAATTCTGGAGCCATCATTCTCCATTAAATTCCCGAAAGCATTTAACCGTGACCGGTCAAAGTAAGATAAACTTATGACACTGATTGGAATTTTATTGCATAACTGATATCGGCTTTGTAAACAACGTCTTTACTATTATATGATTTTAATGATTCCTCTCGATCATCTGATTGATTGACTACGGTCTGACTTGAAGTACCTACTAAACTATACTAAACGGGCTCAACTTAAAACAAAACAATAGCGGCCTGCACACCTAAAGTTCGGACCGCGGGAAACGCCACGCGCCATTCCAATATTCGCTCCGAACCGTACGTGTAAACGCAACTGTCATAGTAAAATAGTAAAAAATGTACGGTTGGGAACGAAGATTTTAATGGCGCGTGGCGTTTCCCGCGGTCCGAACTTTACGTGTAAAGGCCGCTAATTCCATTTTCAATCATAGAATCCCCTGACTTGACCTGACTGAAGGCCATACCGCTCGTATTTCCATATAAACGGAGTTTTTATTTTTAAATGCCTTGTCGGCTAATGATAAAACTTGCCCAATTTGAAAAGAAGAACAAATCATTAATATATCACCAAATCATAATTCAACACACTTCATCATTTTACGAGTTATTATTTTCAAAGAGTTTCTTGCCGTGAAACTTGTGGTGTAACGTAAAGAGGAAGGTAATAACACGGTATACCCACGGTAACCCAACATATAAGTACATCCTTAGTTAATAAGGATAAAGACAGAAAACCCTATTCTATAAACTGTGACAATATTCCCCGACATATAATTGGAGGCGATAAAGATCGCTCGGCCGGCATCGAGGCCGCGTCAATTGTAGACTCGCATTTATCACGGCTCGTTCGAGTGCCGCAAGCCACAACAGGTCAAAGTGTGATCTTAACAATTACACGGTTCAGCGATGCTCTTTGCGTTAGTGCAATGTTTCCAAACCATTAATGAGTTTTGTATAGTCGCCATCAAATATATTACGAGCTTACGAGGACCAAAAATATCACACGATGTAACGCTTTTAACGAGAGTCGAGTTTAGATTAAGATAACGACGAATACGTGGTTGAAGACAATTTGAGAATCGGACCCATCGATATACCTATAAAATTGTCACCAAGCGGTTATTTGTTTTTGTACTACGTAGAATATTATTTATTAAGTATCTAGATGTAAATATTTGTTTAGTAGTAACTATGTTGAACATAAATTATAATAATGTCATAATAAACAGCCGTGGGATAATTAAATGATTGCTTGTTGTGGTTTCAATCTATATTAAAGCAATCGTTCAATGTTGCAAGGTATTTGGCGATAGTATAATGATATTGCGATGTCACTGTAGGTATATCGAAATGTGCCTAAATTTATTAGTTACATGTTATTGGTTTAAATGTAACAGCTACTGTATTTGCTCTCTATATCTGGTAGTACATGATCATAGTATTAATTCAACAGGCAATTTTGTGCTAACAAATTGTTCTAAACAATTATATTACTCGCTCAATCTAATTGTCAAAGACACCGACACAATGCTTCAAACCATAAACTAAGACTCCATGAGCTAAACTGCCAACCAACAAGATTAACGCAAGCAGGTCGTAAACAATAGTATTAAACACCAGTTGAAAGTCTAGAGGATGCGCTATAAAGTAAGGTGTGGTTATTTCAATAAGCATCTTTATTGCACGGAGAAGTGCTCTTCTTTACGACCAAGGGAGTTTTATAACATTTTTACGCCGCGGTATCCGGGATTAGGTAGTTAGTTATAGTTTTGATTCCTGGGTTGATAAGTTGGCGCGTTATGGATCCAGTTTATAGTTAGTGTGGGGTTTTAAATTGCACTTTAAAAAGGCCATTGTGTGTTAGATATAACTTTCATACTTAAAGTCAAGAACTTGATATTGAGTTTTCTTATCGTATCTTTGAATAAATGGACGGGTAGTTCTACTAGCGTTTCAACCGCTATCACTTTCCTGGTCGCATTATTCACCATTTCCCTATAGGATCGGATTACCATTTTGAGTTGCTCTGAAGAATGCCTGGACTCCTAGAAAATAACCGAAAATGGTAATCAAAACCTACAGGGAAATGGTGAATAATGCGACCAGGGAAGTAATAGCGGTTGAAACGCTAGTAGAACTACCCGGACCCCTGTGGATAAACTTTGACCCTATTACACTTATCTGTTTTGTCTTAAATGTCCTTATCGGAAATTTGCTTTTACATTCATCTGACATTAATAACATAATATAAATAATGTCAGTAAATACCATGCCACCAACATATTAACAATGTTATATTTATCACCAGAACTAACTGAACAAAAATTGTTAATCATGCGTTTCCTACTAAAAGAACGTCCAATAATGTAAGAATTTTTAATAAACCTGCCCGATATATGGAAGAATCTCGATACGGGCATATTATACTCGATCATAATCTTAAAATTAAACAACATAGAGCGGTCTGGCTCCAGTAATGGTTGGACGATGGGATAATGATAGCAACCCGACGTCGTTGGCCGAACCTATTTGTAATATGGAGGGCACATTGATACGCCAATAACGCCTTTTTGTACGATCATAATAATACAGGGTAATGAGGCTGTGAAGGTCCTTTAGGAAGGTCAATATTTCACACATTGACCTAGTCTCTGTCCCACAGGGGCCGTAGATGCAAACGCTATACAAACGTTTTTCTTTTCTATCACTTAAAATGTATGGGATGACAGTTGACCACGTGGTTTATCGCTACGCATGAAAATGTCATCCCATACATTTTGAGTGATAGAAAAGAAAAACATTAGTAGCGTTTGCATCTTGGCTAGAATCTGGCACTGTTGACGGTATATTTACGGTAATTTTGGTCAACGAGTTGAAAAGCAAGTCATTAAGGGAAAACCAACCTAGAAGCAACAAATGATTAATGTTCACGTGGTTGATTGCAAATTTAATCCCGCATGGGAGCGCTGAAAAATCTGGTGCAAGCCGATTTTAAAAACAACGATTATCTGCTTGATACGCGTGCGAGACCAGAGAGAGAGAGTAAGCCACAGAGCAAAAATGAGATTTATGTCATTCACCAATAACTTAACAGACGATTAGAATGCTGACAGCTGTCAAAATGTATGAACTAACAGTAGATTTACATTGATTAACATTTTACATCGTTTGATGAAATAGGTACAGGGTGATTCTTCGGCATTTTAACCGCCGTGATTATTGTCTTCTTATATTATTCCAGATAAAATTAGTTAACAACTTTCTTGTTTGTTTTCAATGAAATATAAACTGCCCCGTGTCTGCAGTTTTTAGGGTTCCGAAATCAATCAAGGAACCCTTATGTTTCTGTAACGTATTTGCATGTAGTTTTTGTATTTATTCTGTCACTATCTATAAGTATTTGTTTGGTAGTATATATTTTTGTATTACCTAGACTATTTATTCGTTTAGCGTACCGTCCGTCTTTCATACTCGGAGCTGACTGAAAATCTGCGCTGCAGGTGTTTAACACCTCAGCATTATGCTGAGCCAGTGTCCGATTCACTGCCGCGAAGACACACTCACAACTCTTTTTATTGCTGTTTTCTGTTTTTACTTTTTTTTTTTCTGTGTGTCTTATGTGTGTAGTGAATAAATGTATTTTGTTTTTATATATATTTCCGCCACGTCTGTCTGTCCGTCTGTGGTCTAGCTCAGAGACTTTTGGTACTACAAAGGTGTAATTTGGCATAGTTTATACGTTTAAATAACACCAAAAAGTTGTAAAATATATAAAGTTATGGCCAAATCATTCAATTTCTTACTACCATTGTAAGATGCACTGAATGTTATTTTTTTATGGCGTGAAGAATACAAGCAAGAACAAAAACTGCCAGATGGTAAGAGGGCTCTGAGGCCCATTAGTAATTTATAAACTCAATACTTAGTAAATTATGCATCTTTTGCTTGAGTACCGTATTTGGAACTAGCTTCAAAATTTAAATTTTAATCATTGGCATTAATAACTTAAAGTCACTACGTAAAGGGTGTTCACTTTTTTACCTTGTCCGGGGCTAATTTTAAACAGCTTTACAAAAACATCCAGGAGGTACAAAATGAATTATCTACCTATGACGCTGTCTATTCGATGTAATCTAAAACCACACTGATTAACTAATCAGTTAAACCTTATTAGTGACGAGCGTTTCAGTGCCCACGCAAAGGTTTCAGGTGCACGCATCACTTCTCCCGTGCCTACGAGTATTATGCGCTCGCTACGTCGTAACACGTGATAGATATCGATAAAACAACTAACGTGTTATTACTCATATTAGTTGTTTTAAGGTAAAACGTAAAATATTGCAAATGTAAAGTTTTTACAAATTATAAAAAAATTGTTTCAGAAAAAACAAATAGAAGATTTAATTTTAATCACTATGTAGGTAATGTAGAGCAAAAATATCCTTACCAAAGACTCTTTTATCTGTGCCGGGTACAGGGTGATTTTTTAATAACTTTTATTAAAACTATCAATGCATTTTTCTCGAATATGAAATGATGTCTTTGCCTTTTTTACGTACTTATTTAAAATAGTTTTCCTCTAATCTGGCTTTCATATTTTCCGCCCTGTATATTCGTCTTGTTGCGGTTAGACCGGCTTTCTGTGTCGGACAGTACCTACAGTAACGAGGCTAAACCGGGATGATGTCTGGATATTTCCGTTCCACTGAACCGAGTAAGTTGTTTATTGGTGTTTGTAATCGCCTTCTCGGAAAATAGCTCTAACGATTCCAATAAAAATAACGAAGCGATATTTAATTGTCAAAGTTTTTAAATATGACTTTTTTGTGACACGTTTATTTTGAAAAATCTTTACCGAACCTTAACGTATATTTTTTAAGAAATAAGCAACGATAATGATTAAATGGCACAATAAGTATAATTTATAAAAAATATCCCCTGAAATGGCCTGTTTTTAAATAGATTGTCCCCATTTGCGCCTATAAATACGCACAATAGTTTTCACCGGCTAGATAAAAATGATCCATCCGAGTGCTATAGTCAAGATCATGACAGAAGAGAAAAAGTCAATATCCGAAATAAAAACCCGCTGTAGCTGAAGGTACATATTAAGTAAAAGAAACACAACACGTAAAAAAAAAGTGGGCGAAGATTGCTTTTAGTTCTCACTAGTTTTATTGACAGTCTCGTCGCACATTACATTACATGCGTGCGTCGATAATGCTATCGATATAGAATTATAGATATCGTAAAATTGTGAAGCACTAACTGTGACGTAAATAGGAACACCCCGCCTGACTACAGCGAACGTTTATACCTGATATGCTGAAATTAGTTCCTACTAAAAAAAATATAGTGTGTTCTTTGTAAATCCCATAAGCTTATAAAAATGCAATCTCAAGATAATTGCGTTATTAAAACTGAACGTTCATAGGTAATATCGTTATTCTTAACCATTTATCGGCTTATTTTGCGCGCCTATTTCCTAACGGTTCAACACATATAAAAAAGGAGGGTGATGTTTTACCTGTAACAAATAAATAAACAAATTAAATTAAAATTTAACTCGCTATATAAAAAAACACGCTATTTTGTAACATACTTCAAAATAATGCGTAACAAGACATGTGGCTTTAATATATTAAGGTTAGTAGAGAATTACGTTGATGAATAGAGAGCATTCTGGGTACCTTACCTACAAGCAACAAATAAAATTTGTACCTTGGGAACTAAATCCTCCGTGATGTTCCACACAATGGGTTAGTAATCCCTCTAAGGCAGTTTAAGACGACGTTAAATGTGCTCTTACGTCTCGGACGGAGTAATTTCACCTTTGTGTTTAGTAGAGATAGTTCAGTAACACTCACGAGTAAAATAAACGAGATACCTGCTGAAATTCTTTACAAAGTGTTCCTTTACTTTTGCTCGACAGTTTATTGAATAATTGATTGTGAACTTAATTCTGCATTATGTAAGCATTCTGTAGGCACTTTTGCAATTTTGTGTCTACCGGTACTTCCCACGAGAAGACCACTGTGGGTAATAAGGATCCGTACATCTACATTAGACCTTGCATTTGTTCTGCTAGTTCGGAATTTTAGCTGAGCTGAAGAATATTGGCCTGATAAATAATCCAAGGTTTCTTAAACGCGGGACGCAACTTTGTCAAACAACCGTTCTTTAGTTATATCAATTGTATCCCTGAAGTTGACAAGTTTCAATAGTGATAATTGGTGCTTTATGAGCGTTTTCAGCAAATACTAGGTTATTAAAATTTCACCCAACTTGCCGTTGTTTTCAAATCAAATAAAATCAAAGCAAATAAATTTATTTGCTAGAATACAATAATTAGGTTACAAAATAATATTTACAGTGTATTCAGCCCGCATGCAAGTGAGCAAATATTTTGCTGAATTAAAATCAATTTAATATTGTAATGAATCGTTGTTTGTTCTGTTAAACGAGGCGTTCTACGACATAAATGAGTTCTACTCTTATAATAAATTTAATCCTACCCACTGACTTTTGTAATTTTTGATATTGTGTTGTTGTTAGTGTAAGTACATAACTACATATTGTTTTAAATAATAAATTGACATGTAATATTTCACATTATAAATAAATGAGTATGAGTACGAATTGAATTCAAACGGCTGAAACATGTTTTCAGTCTGTTTCAGGTGACCTCCATCACATTACGCCATGATTATGGGTTTAATTGTGCATTTTTATCAGTTACTTACTCCGTAGTACGTATGTATGGAAAATTGTAAACTCTTTATTGCACATAAACAATTACAAGACATGTTTGCATCAATATACTTAGATATGTACAATACATAGGCGAACTTATCCCATGATGGGATCTCCGTAGTAGGTAACAGTATTCTTAAAATAAGAAGTTAAGGAATTTTGAGCTAGGTAGCCAAAGAATCCTTATGTTTTAGAAACTTGCTAGGTATTCATAATACTGATGATAATAACTAATAAGACTTACACATTTTTTTTAACACACTCACCTATTTATGTAGGAAAAAAACCGATAACCAATGACGGTTCAAAAAATGTAGCCCGTTAAAATGGACGGGTTACCCAATACCTACTTAAATAAGGTTTTGCCACAAAAATGTTGCTCGACACAGAATATCGAGTAAATCCAATGATACATTTTGGAATACTTTCAAAACTAAAGTAGAGATTGGGGGGATATTGCGGATTCCTGCACTTTATCGAGTGCAATTCCCAGGTGAAAATTGCATTGGGAATGGAAACTGAAAATTGGCTACTTGGGCGGGAGAGCTATAGCTCTATAACTTATGAGGGCTATTGTCGTGGCTTCTTGATTGGAATAAATTGCAAATCCATTGGTTGCCAGGAAATTGTATTGGTTGCCAAGAGCTGTTGATTTATTTTATCCTGTGGGGTGTGGCTCCTTGTGTGTCACTGTCACTACCAATCTTCAAACTTAAAATTCGGAGAACTCTATTCGAAAAACAGCTAAGATGGCTGAGCTCCTGTGTTGTTTTTTTTTTAAGTGTTTTTTTTAAAGTATTTATTCATCAAAAAATCCTACGAAACGTAAAATTGAAATTAAATTATGGTTTTGGGAATGCTTTGTCTGATTAATTGGATTATAATTTGAAAAAACATATTTTTGTATTAAGTTTTTGTCCCTAAATAAGTGTCAACTAACCCGTTACTTAAAAGTCGCCGACTTAATGTGGGTCCCAAAGTATGTCCTTGTTCTGTGTTAAGTGTTTGTTTTAATTTTTTAGTACGTCGTGATGTATGCAGTGTGCCCTTAAGGCTTATTCACACATTGAGAGACAGGAACAGGCTGAAAAACAGCGCTGTGCAGACCCGTCTCACAGCATAATTATGCTGAGTTCTGAACCTTTTGCCATAACTTTGGTAGACATTGTTAAGACTTGTTGTAGTTTTTGTAGTTTCTGTATCTATCTTATAGGCAATAAATCTTTTTCTATTTCTATTTCTATTTCTTGTAGATAACGGTACCAAGCAGCAGTTAGACTTTATTTGGTTTCTGATACTTCATACAAATAAGACGTAGGGGCTCGAGCTCAGCTCGCCCTTGACCTGATTTTTTTTTCAATAAATGGTACGTTTCTTTTAAGTGTGTGAAGAGGGGAATAGAACTTCGTAAAACCATATTGTTTTCGACATGCAATAGTATTGTTTTTAACTCAGCCGCTATTACGGTCAACGAAATAAGTTATCAGTTGACAGTACGATGACATGTCAAATGCAATAATGTATTACCAAGTATTATATACCGATTGGCCTCTCGTTTAATTTACTTTTCACGCCACTGCTCGGAAATATGGCGAAAGATGGCCTGTTCTTGGTCCCCAATAGTTGTACATTGAATGAGCAGGCCAACTATGAATTCAAACTGACCAAAAATATAACATTTTTGGTCTGTTCCAATGAGCAAGTCGACCAATCACATCGGTCCGCTGATCACTGATTCGACCAATCAGAACACGACTTGTGCTGCATATGAAATTAAATTGGCCAATGAGAAGTCGTTTTATTTTTTAATAATATTCATCCCTTCACGGATAGGCAAAGGAATCAGATTCCATACAGCCATATATGTCTGTTTTTAATTATCTGAAATATAGTTCTGTCACGGTCAGAGTCGTCAGTTTAAAAAACGCCTTTGAATGACTGGCCACTAAGAACGGTATCGTTAAAAAAAAGTAAAAATTAGCGGGAGAGCGTAATTTTTTTTGTATGTTGTAAAATTATAAGAATTGATTTTTATTTCCTCGCAGTAGTCGTGAAAAGCACTGTGTTAAGCCTCGGCCGAAAGTGCAATAGATGAACTTGTACTAACTCGTCCATCTATTGCTTACTTTTTAACCTCTACAACAATGTACTATTAATTTTACGTTTGCGCACATTTGTGTATCATGTTCAAATATAATTATGTCAATCGCTTCTCACATTCAATTTAACATGAATGTGACGTATTTGCATTAATTTTAGCTCAGCTCATATTCAAGTGCACCGTCTACTCAAATTACATTACACATGACTGTAATTTGAGTAGACGGTGGGGTTTTTACAGGCACACGACTCTGCACCACACCGTGCATCTGTACGGAAATGGCAACGTGCTTCTCCACGGCGCCCCGCCTTGGTGATGTGCAATGGACAAGCTCGTACCGGGCTAGTGTGCCCTAATAATCCTACTAATATTATGAATGCGAAATTTTGTATGTTAGTTTGTTACTCTTTCACACTGTAGCGGCTGGACAGATTTAGATGAAATTTGAAATGGAGATGGTTAATACATAGGCAAATTTTCAAAAAAAATCATGCCGAAATATTTTAAAGTGCCCGAGGAAATAACAATAATTGAAAATAACGTGGAAAGAGTCGCGGGCAGAAGCTGGTTGTTAATGTATTTTGTAACTGGAAAAAAAAACCGTGTAACTATTAACACAACACCTGAAATATAATCATCTTCCTTGGGTAGTTGGGTAAAAACGGGAACACTGGAATAATTTACCTATGTACCTACTGTGTGTGACATATGAAAATAATGATATTATATTTAAGGGCTGAAAGAATAAACCCTAATGAATATAATTTGATGTCTTTTGTTACTAAATATAATCTACTTTTTCATAGAAATTAATTCGGCTCACAATCATCCCTAAATAAGGTAAACATTAAAATTGAAATGAAACAAAGTTTGCTTCTCAGAAGTTTCGATTAAAATTTCGCATGACGTTACGATATATTATCAAGGGAATTTGTTATTATTTTTACTATACAATCGTTAAGGGTAGTTTGTGGGTACTTGTAAATAGAAATAAGCAGATAAAAAAGTTGTTGTCATTCAACCGCGTTTTTACACAACATGATGGCAGCTGTAGATTTTTTCATTGAGTTTTTGTGTAATAAGTACATATTTTGTGAGTGTTTTAGGTTGTGTATTTGTTAACATGGAGCAGGCAAGACAAGACCGCCCCGTCGGAACTCAGTCTGAATGGGCCCTATGAAACAATTGGTCAATGTGGTAGCTCTGAAACTGCTAAGCAAAAAAAGCGACATTTGAAGAAGGCAGATATTAATAAAGCATAATTATATTTCGTAAGTTTATAGTGCGTTTATATAGCGGGTTTAGTATGTAGATAAATCATAAAGTTGTTGCCTCGACACAGCCGCACAACTCTAGGCAACTCTCTGGATTGTTATGTTTCCCTATAGACGGGTCATAAACAACATAATTGTATCGTAAAATATGATATGAACCAGAACGTAACCGTATGAGGTTTGTGTATAAAAACTGTTTACCTGTATTTTCTCTATATGGCGACCTACTCGACAATGGAGTATATGGGTCAGTATAGGGTTTTTTACGAACTGTTAAAACCTGCCAAGTTCGTTTCAGTAAGAGGGATTTAGTTATAGGAGTTATATGACGTTTGTCTTTATGATGCGGCCTCAGTACCTACGTGTAATAATTAACTGATCTGGGGGGTTATTATGACATAGCTATGTAGTTTAGTTTACGTTGAGAGAAAAGGATGGAGCTATATAACTGCTATAGCTCTGTCGTTTATATTTACCGTAAAAGGAACTGCATAGTAATGTCATAATAACCCCCTTGAACTTACAAAATGTTAAATGGATATAATAGAAAATGTGAATGAAACCAATAGAGGTAGGAAAAAATAGAAGGATATTAGTCTAATATTAAATACTGTTCAATTTAACAAGATTTGATTCTAATGCTAATTTGATATGTTTTTGTGTAAATAAATTGGGATCAATTTTATTATTAGGGTTATTGTTATTTATTTTTTACTAGGTTTATGTAAATGTTGGACGATATTATCATGAGTTTAATATTATTCAAAAATAAACAAGATCTTTGCTCGTGGAACAAACAGACTCGCTTTTACTCAAAGGATTTGAGATATTGTATTAAGTTATTATAGGATCTTCGAGAAAATCAAACAATCGCGCATAAATGAGTAACGGAAATAACGTTTATTTTAAAGTACTTAAAGTTTATTAATATCGGGAAATTATGCTTAGACATTATTAGCTACAGACAGTGTAAACTTTAATGTTACAAACAAAGCTTAGGTTATTTTGATCAAATTGTAAACTTGAATAAAATAAAATTATAATTGCTCATAGAATCCTCCGGAGATCCTAGAGCTGGTGCTTACCTCTCCCAAAGGATTGGGCTATCCCGAGAGGTAATGCAGCCAGTGTCATGGGGACCATGCCGCGAGCGGACCTGCTAGAGGGGGGTGTTCTTTTTATAGTGCTGATTATTATTTATACACTGAAAAAAATAATTGGTCGCTTGTAACAAGATTGTGATTGTTGTGCATAAGCGTCTTGATCCCATACGAGCCTAACAAGACGATAGATACATCAACTAAGACGTTAGATACATCAACTATGATGTTAGTTGAATCACTAAAGAAATTGCTGTTTGTTACTATCAGCTTTGGTTGATATAAATAATATCTTAACTATTGTATTAATTTTTTCTCAACTAAGTGAAAATCTCTCTTTGTTGGCTCTCATTTTTTTGAGTGTATCTTTAATATTTGAGTAGCTTAGTTTAATTTTAATTTAAATACGTTTAGTTTTAATTTTTAATTGTATTAATGTTGAATTCTGTATTTATAACCTTATTTGGTAAAACCACAATTTGACACTACCATTTTCATTGCAATATATGATTTCTAAAAAGAGAATATTTTTTAGGACATGATGAAGGCCAGCTATGAATAGACGTAAAACATTGCAAATTTACAATAGAGTCTGTTTGTTCCACGAGAAAAGGTCTTGTTTATTTTTGCACAATATTAAAGTCATGATTGTGTCGTACAGCATTCACATGAACAGAGTAAAAATTAAATAATAGTTTTCCTAACAATTATGTCCAGCGGTAGGTGTAATTTAACTGAGAATAATGATGGTGATGCAATATATTAATTTCATACAATGGGCCTTAACACCATGTACCAGAAGGTCAATGGTTACAACCTTTTCATTTCAATCCAACGACCCGATCGAGTTGCATCGGCCGTGGTCATGGATAGGGGTCTATATGGAATCCTTAATCGTCATTTGTCCGAATTTTCGTTTATCCTAAAGCCATTTTACCCGATTTTTTTAGTGATGTTATAATATACTTAACTCTAACCTAACCGCAGTTATTTTTGAAAAACTTAAATGTTATATGACTCAGCTGAAAACCAGTTTATGACAATTTGTCAAACTGGGTCATTGAAAAACAATAATTAGAACAAACATTATGCGTTAGGACTAGAGTTGCGCCCGCTCGGTCTTTAAAGAAAGCGCTCCGATCTCGATCAATCGGTCAAAGGAACTAGTTCGGTGTTTTAGTTCCTTTAGGTCCTTTAGCTCCGGAGCAAGTTTTGAGATCTGAGCAAGACACGCTTTGAAATAGGTAGTATTGGTTTCGTTCACATCGAGCGCCGTACCGTGTGTTCTTTACTCGTTCAACAATTGCTACTGACCTAAAGGACCGAAGACCGGTTAAGATCGTTTACTCGTTTTTCATTTCATTCATTCATTCATTCCTTTTAGTTCTTAGTTCCTGACCGACTCAAGCCTAGTTAGGACCAACGATCTTAGGGATTCTGAGGGACACCCCACGGATAGACTTCTTCGTTGCGTTGATCCCGACAAAATTCAAAATTCAAAGTATTTATGCAATAAATTGGCCACAAGAGGGCTCTTTTACACGTCGGTAATGTGGAGTGAATTTACTAGCGCTTCGGACAAGACTTTCATCGCGGAAAAGAAGCGCTGCAAGAAACCAGCAGAAGGTCATTTTTTCAATCATAAAATACAATACCTTGCTTAAAAGTAAGTTACACTACAAGGTAACAAAGTATATTTTTTTTTTAAATTAACTCAAATAAAATCTTTTAAAATGTAAGGTCAACAGTGCAATGTGTTGCCTAATTAACAGTAGGTAAATAAAAAATTTAATTATTAAAAATAAACAAAAAAAACGACAGCAATAAAAAAAATAACTGAAAAGCGAAAAACAAGCTAGCTGTCGGGATTTTTGTTTATTTTTAATAAAGTAATTTATTTAACTCTTTTTAGTTTTTATTAATAAAATAGTGGTTTAATTAATTATTACTAAGCAATATATGAGTTCTGGAGCTTAAATTTTTAATGTCAATTCAGTCAAAAATTTAATGTAAATTACAAGCGAAACTCTCTTTCTAGCGAAAGGAGTTTATTACTTAACATTTACGTATTTATTTGACTTTCCTGTCAAAATAGTAGCATAAAAGTATTATAATGTATATATATTTGGAATGGGCTATTTAATAGCTTTCATTTGATACCCATATTGTTATAATAAAAAAAAAAACCCCTCCATATTTTTTCCGCGGACGCCATATTGAAATATTATATACCCCATGTCACTTCGGCAATTAAGACGAATCGAATGACACCTCGTATGTTAAAATCCGTCAAGCCGTTTAGGCTGCAGAGCGTGCCCAGAAATAGACATACATACATACATACATACATACATACATACATATATACATACATACATACATACATACATACAAACATACATACATACATACATAAATACGCTCGAAAAACATAACGCTCCTTCTGACGCAGTCGGGTAAAAAATGTAAGTAGGGTAATTTTGGTGAGAGAAAGAAAACTTTATCGCTAATACTCGTCTCTCCGTGACTATCCTCCTAACTTTACCTAACCCGCTATAACATAAAATAATAGTGTACAGCACGAAAGTTAAACAAAAAAAGAGTAATTTCACTGTTTATTCATAATAGGTAGTTTTAATTTATTAAAACATAACGACACAAAGAGTGGATTGTACGCATCCTTTAGTCTAACTTGCTATTGTTACTGCGTTGAATTGTTGTTTTGTCGTATACCTATAGTATATATAGTACCATGGAAACAATATGATCATTATATTGTCATTGTTACAGATCGTGACTAGTATGCAAGTTTATAATATCCACTTTGACTATTTAAAGGTATCTTCTAATGAGGTGAGAAGATCGATACTAGGTTGTGAGTTTAATCCATTCCATCAAGGATGCGGTATCGTTGCGTATTAGGATACAGTATTCACTATTCCTAGCTTCTTAATAGCTTTCGGCTGGCTATCGCTATCACTCGCAACTGACAGTATATTTGTCACTCGTGTGTCATAGAAAAACGAAGATTGCCAATAGCTATTAGGAAGTTGGCAGCACTGTACAATAATTTGATGAATTGAATTTTAATCCCGCGATCTTTACAAGGTCGTCACTCCATCTTGTTGGAGGCCTACCTACAGCTGGTCTCCCGGTCCGCGGACGCCACTCAAGAACCTTCTGACCCATCAGTCCTGCGAGCAATGTGCCCCGCCCACTGCCACTTAAGTTTGGTTACTCTTTTTTTTTTTTCGCGGGAACGCGGTGGATGCGAAAAGCACAAGACCGGTCTGAGTGGAGAGCCTTGGGGGAGGCCTATGTCCAGCAGTGGACGTCTTTCGGCTGACATGATGATGATGATGATGAATTTTAATAGCTGTAAGATTAAAATATGCAAATTATTTCTTATGACGTATTTGCATGTATATCTATGCAATTATCGCTGAAATGAATCTGAGTCTTGTCTTTTGGACTTTGGAGATATAAAACATCGATTTATCTTTTAGATGAGTTCATAGCCTATTTCTTACCCGGTAATCAATCGCTAAATAGCAGTGTCCACTGTCGGTTTTGAGTTATAAGGTGTCAGGCAGTTGTCAGGGCTTAAAACTTAAGAGAATTGTGAACCTAAAAAATCCATGCAAAATGCAATATAATAACGTTTCATTTCCTTTAATATGTAATATGTTTTTTTTTGACTTCCTTTAAAGTCAAAAAAAAAAACGATTTTTGAATATGTTGTAAATAGATATTTTGAAAAAGTAGGTCTGTAAACAACATGAGAAAACAAGAAGAAATAGTGTAAGAAAACATTTATTGCAAAGAAACAAATAAAAAAAGGAAACGTACAAACCTAGTTTTAGATAAAAACTACAAAATGTTGAAAAATCTTGGAAATTGGACTAGGTTTAGGGGGCAAGAAAAGTTCGTATCGCCCGAAGCTAAATTTACATGGGGAAATCTTAAGAGATACGCGATTTAAGCGCCGGTTCCCAATTTTCATTGAAACCACAGAGCCTACTAATCATTACATCAAATAGCCTGTGTGATGATTTGCTTCCAAAAATGGAAGAGCCATTCATTCGGCTTTTTTTTGCCCTATAGGTACTGTATTGAGGAAGTCTTAAACTCTATAGTAATAAAATCGTCGTCATTCGTCGCCCAACGTCCACATTAGTTCTCAACTTTAGCCATTAAATATGGCGAATTTTATAATAATTACTTATAATTATCAGGCTTAAATTGAGAAGCTAAGTGGCCATTTACTAGGCATAAATTTATAACATAATGTAGGCATGTAACCTGTTGTAGCCGAGTATTTGCATAATAAAGCGAGACCTTTGGCTTTAACACCACAAAACTCGCCCGATAACACAATTATTGTGTAATACTTGCCAAAATGATTCAATCAAAAATGCCTATCTCACCAGGAGATTAAATATTGTTAAATTTAATGACAGTTAGTACAGAAATAATTATGAAGATGTAACCCTCCCTAACAAAAACCTTGAGCTACCTAACTAACTTCTTAGTAGAACCTAAGTAAACCTAAATCTCTGAAAACTGAAAGCTGTAAAAACCTATGTAAAATTAAATTATGTAAAGCTACTCTACGAAAAGCTACTATTAACTTCTTGTCTTTAAATATATAGAGTAAGAATGAATAAATATTAATGAAATGGCCATATGATCGTCTAGTGTCTAGAAACCCACATTGTGAACCGTTTAGATAGTAACCTAAGAACTTTTCATGCATATAAGATTGGTATTGTTACATGAATAAAGTCTAACGTTTTAGCCTACAAAATCAAGTGAGAAGTAAGTAAAGTAATAAAAGAGAATGATAATTGGTCTTATAACTAATAAAGGTCAGTCAAAAGGTCTTTGGGTCTAATTAGTGATTGTTAGCTTGAAACTGGAAAGTATGCTTAAGGTATTTTATCTTGCGCCTAAGGTCAGAGCCCACGACTCCCCGCTCATAACTGTGGGACTCGTCTACCTGACTGGTCATCCCTCCAGCGCTTAAAATATATATTTTTTTCTTTCCAGGTGAGGTAATTGATTTTACAGTCTTTGTCAGTTGTTAGTAATGGATTAGTCAGTAATAGTCTGTCAACAGTATACAAGGGACGAGAGGGTTCCACAAGGCTCCTTTCTCCATTGCAGGAGTGAAATATATAATAATAGTCATATGGTATTTTATGTAATTCATTCATATTAAATTTACTAGGAGCTTAATTATTAATATGTCAAAGTCAAACTGTCAGGATATAGATAATAATGGTGAGTAGTCATATAAAGTCAAGTTTATAAAGCTTGAACATGTCAAAGCCAACCTGCCTGAATGTAGATAGCTATGGTAAATAGTCACATAAGACCATAGTAAAGGTAAGTAGTCAAATAAGTTCAAGTTTATGAAGTTTGTGTTAATTTCAACAACCTGCAATTTCTATGAAGAGTTTTGTTTAAATTATATCAATGTTTATTTCTCATATCATAGTGAATCTTTCTAGTCATGATGAATGCTGGTTTTAATGATGATTTCAATCATAAATTGTAGATATTTGCTGAAGTATATTCCCGTAGGAATGGTATTGTGGTTTCAACTGCTCACAGACTATAAGGCCGGTTTTTCCTTGAGAATAACCAAGCAGGGTGCGTAACCCATAGCGTAAACAGAGAAATCACTTGATGTAAAATATTCAATATAAGTTGAGAGAAATCAGTCGACCGCATTGGATCTTTCAATGTTGAAGTATATTTGGCTATCTGCCATAGACTAGAAATAATCACATTTCATTAGCTTACTTTGCTCAAGCTTTAGATATACTGGAACTGTCGTATATAATGAACTATCTGTTTCATTGATATTATTCACAAGTTGAGGCTTACTTTGCTCAAGCTGTTTTGTTGATATTATAACTTGTCAGTAATGGTATTTACAGTCGATATTTCATTTATTATGGGAAGGAGAAACCAGTTCACTAAGTCTCAATTAAACATTTGTAACGTAGATTTGAAGATATAGTAAAGCTTTCCAGTCTTGATACTATTTGATGGTTTTAAGTACATTTACTAGAAGGAGTGACCTCGGTCATTGTAGTGCATGTTTTTATGCATAAATTCCCTTGGGAATGGCTGAATGAAATTACTATACAGGGACTAGCTGATGCTCGTAAGCAGTGACAGCAGAGTCGTAACTCAGTATGTACAGTAAATCACCTGCCCAGAAGATCAAATGAGGGAAGACAGTCCAACTCATAAATATTACTTTGAAATTTACTATTGAATGCTAATTGTCTGATAAAGACTAGAAATATTTACTTTCTGATAAGCTTGCTCAAGCGTAATTGGTTAAGTCAATGTTCAATCGAAATTCAATAAACTGAGAACTCCTCAGGGTAAAATTTGATATAGAAATAAGTAGTATATCTTCCCAAATTCTATAGTTAAAACGGATAATAAATTTCATTTAAATTTCCTACAACTTTTCCTATATAAAAGCGGTATAAGACCTGACGCAGACGGGTTTAAAAGACTAATTTACACCCAAGTTTTATTCCTACATACCTAGTTATGATCCTATTGGTTTAAATGCCTAAAACCCTATATTCCCTAACGTTTGAAGCTACCCTAACTCTACTGTTAAGGCCTACTCTACGAACTACATCCTATGGGCTTACCTCTCCCAGTAATTAGCTAAGTCCCTAGGGAATCTGTAAAGTTCAGCTGAGTCGGCTGAAGAGGCAACCTAAGCACTCGTGTTGTGTGTACCTCCCCTCTCTCTTTTGGTAGACCGCAGTCCTCAGAGATAGAGAGAGTAAGGCGCCCTATTATGTGGTTTAGTATATATACATAATAATAGATTTATCGGGACCCATACTCAACTCCAATAGAGCTTCAGTGGGTGCGCGCCGGCATGCCAACTTGTGGACCCCACTTGTTCTCTAAAGGCTGACATTGAGAATAAGTAGGCTTTATTGTGGATATCTGTGTTGATAAAAAGACATCCAGGCTTGCCCAAGGCTTCTTTTTGACTCTAATAGTTCCAAATCAGAGGCTCCGTTAGGCTTCCTCGGATTTGTCAGGCACTTACTAGTGGCAGCCTGATCTTTGTTCTGGTACAATCAAGTGCTAATCTAGCTTACACAACAAGCTACTTCTCCTCCCTCCACTATAATAAAATTACTCTTTATTCTCCAACAAATCAATGCACCAGACACAAATGATAACTAGCCCAAAGCTAAGGGAAGTACACAGAAAGAAATTAATTAAATAACACAACACAAATAAAGTCAATTAAAATTCACACAGTAAAGTTAATATAAAAGAGTGTCTCACCAAAATACCCAGATTATTTATATTTGTCCAAGAACCCAATCCCTGTTGACTGAATTAGCCCTAGAATACAAAAACTCTTTACTTAATGTGCAAACCCCAATCATCCCCTTACATACATAAAAATACAGAGCTTTCACGCTGCATTTCCATACATGACAAGAGGGCAATACCTCACACAAGAGATCCTATTACCAACTACCTATTCCCTAAGTAAACCGTTTTCCGTAAAACCTCCTAAATAGAATTTAATAAATTTGTAGACCAAAATCCCATTTTTATAAAATAACAATATTACTTAACTTCAACAAATAACATGATTACCTACACCGCTATAACCGCTATACTACAGAACCGCTGGTGAACTAACAAGAATCTAACGTGAAACGTTAACGCTACGCTATGTCTCCCGACGTCGACGAATATCTACACGACTCAGCAATATTCCCTACATGAACTAAAATATAATCACTAATATAATAACACAAGAAACCATGTTAAAGGTAAAGTTGCAACACGAGTCTAAACTACTACTAACACTCTTAACCGGTCCGCAAATATTAAACTGTAACTAGTAAGCTAAATATCACTACTAGAATAAATAAAGAAGTTATACTGTTAACGAAACGCTCTTCTCCTACATGTGAAATCCCCGGCAATATATAACCGTAATCTACACAGAAAAATGTAACTATCCTTAATACACGAACTCCATAACGCGAAATAAAAACCAAAGTAAACTATTACGGAAAATAAGCACCTAAATATACCGTAAATACCAACTATACGTAGCGAATATTGAGAGTATAAATATCGAGCGCGAGCACTAACAGCCTAGGTAAGTAGTTGTTGTCTCTACGAAATCCCCCGCCAAGTGTGTCTCCTCCGTTCTTCCAGCCTTCCTTTACCCCTCCCTTTTTGGTTGAATTCATTTCGTTTTCCACAGTGTGGAAATTTCTGCAATTTCATCCTAAATCCTGCAATTTTGATCCTTACACACCCCATATAGAGTGCATTACATATTTTTTTTATTCTTTTTCTCTTTCTGTTGTATTGCGTCACTCCTCACAAGGACATGTCGCCAAGCCATGTTACGTAATTTCGTCTTGCTTAATCTAAAATAAACTCCAATACGCTTCTACATAAGGTTTATTTTCCGATTTCCGCACTTAATTTTATAAGTAACCAATACTGACACTTAAGACTAATCGTTACACTGACCAATATAAGGTACATTTCTCTTTGCTTTTATTATTATCATTTTTACGTTACTTAAGGTAAATGCACGTTTCTCCGAATACCCCTTTGGTGAATTGGACAAGCCAACCATGCGGATCGCATCAAGTGAACATAATAGAAAAAATAGTATTTAAACGTAAAAGTTTTGGTATAAATACAAATCTGACATTATTAATAACAAATAGAACCATTGTTTAGTCATAAATCGGTACATCCGACCCTTGCCATAATTCCGTTTTAATGTCATAAAATCCGTAAAACAAATATATTTCAAACAAAGTTTACAAAAGAAAAACCTAGTTCAGTGATTTTCGGTAATTACTTTTAAAATTTCATATAGTTTTAGTTATTGTAAAAGCATAGTTGTGTATATAATCAGCACATGATCATTCAGTATAAAAACAATCACATGACATACACTTTCCCTGACTCCTAATGCTATTCATTGTTTCGTTCAAGTAAAATAAAAAGGTTGACGCTTCATCGAATTCGCTTTGTTGTCAATTTCTATAAATATCACTACACTAAATCACTTAATTAAGCAGAACACGAAGCTAATTAAATAACAACACAGGAAATCCCTATTTTTCAATCACAAATGTAACGTAAAACCGTTTCATGATCTTAAGAATTATACGCAATTTCTTAGCGTTTTTCACAAGTACTACATCACGACGATCAATCGACTGTGTCAGTCAGCAAATTATCGGCTTTACCCCGTAGTGGTAGGGATGAGTACTTTGGTTGCGAAAGTAATAAATCATCTAATGTAAATACTCTACTAATAGTTTTAAATATTGAAAATTCGGCGATATGGTAGGTTCAGTGAAATGTACGTTTACCCCAAGCCCGACAAAAACATGCCGTCTTGTCTAGACAACGCCAGGAGTAGCTCTAGAATACAAAGGCTGCGCCGGCGACCCGACGTCTCGTCGCCTATTCGCAGAGACCACAAACGCTCTAGATCAAAATAGTATTAACTCAACAACCTACTATTCTTGTTTCAAGTTTACAGAAGTTGTAATAAGGTTGATTTTAGAATACAGTCGTATTTCAGCAGTGCGATAAGTAATTCCGTCCCTTTTCTATATATCAATAATCTCAATTTTTATGTTGATATTTTAAATCTGTTCCTTAATTGTTAATGAAATTCTGTTTAGCTCACCTTCGTACGTGCAAGAAACAAAAGCGCCCTTATTATGATTGCAGTAAGGTTGTATTTCGTGATTCAAATTTTTGTCATCATGCTTGATTGTAAATAATTATATTTAGATATAATGTTATAAAATAACGAATAGAATTTTTATACTAAACTTTAAATGTTTTATGATTTTTACTCTCGTTAGAGCCTAAACTGAAATTAATTATATTTGCGAATTAAACGGGCATTTCTGGACCGTTACAAAGAGAAACAAATGTTTTATATCACTGAGATGTAAACAAAGCACTTAAGAGGATTGTGAAGCGCCGCTAAAATCGGGTAGCTGTCAAAAAAAATCCATACAAATTTAGCTCCGGGCGTTAAGGTTTCTCACCCCCTAAATCATGTCCGATTTCCACGATTTTTGAATATGTTGTAGTTATTATAAAGAACTAGGTCTGTACGTTTCCGGTTTTTGTTTTTTCAATTTATTTCATTCTAAGGAATATTTTCGTGTAAAGGAAAACGTACAGACATAGTTTTTCATGATATCTACAACATATTCAAAAATCGCAAAAATCGGACCAGGTTTAAGGGGAGAAAAACGTTTTCGCATTTTGTATGGAAATTTTTAGCTTCTTATTATTGTTTAGATTGCTTGTTTTGGAACAAATCCTAAATAAGACAAATATTATTGAGAGAACCCGAGCCTATATTTGAATGATTCAGATTCATTCAAATGTTGTGTTACAGAAAACTGGTAAAACAAGTTATGTACATATATTTATTTAATTAACTCGCTAAACCGAACGCTTTACAAGGGATTTTGTCGATTAATTGCTCGGGAATTGTATATTATTAGACGCATTTAAATTCTATTCGGTTTGTATTCATTGTCATGTCAAAAACAGACTTTAATTGTTTCATTTCCGCTAATAAACGGGGCCTCTATTCCAATTTGTATTTAATTATATTGAAATAATATACTTAATGTTATGCAACCGTAATAAAAGACGTTATCGAGAACATGATGGGTCAAGAATCTGGTGCGACGTTAAGACAAAAATAGTTCAACAACCAAGCAAAGGCATAATAATATACTTTCGTCCCGGAAAATTGTACGCGGACACTAAAAAACAAAATTAGCTGCTTCTAACAAGATTGTGATTGTGGTGAATAAGCATCTTGATTCCATACGGGCCTAACAAGGCGTTAGATACATCAACTAAGAGTTTTTTGAATAACAAAATAACTGGCTGTTACTACCAGTTTTCGCTGATAAAAATAATATCATTGCTAAAAGTCGACTAAGTAAAAGAATATCTGTCATGGTTGTCAATTTTTTTTGTTAACATACGTCCTCAAGAGCTCTAAGGTGTATTTCTAACAGGTAGTCACCAGCAAAAATATATTATCCAACATTGGGCGCAAAAATATCTGACACGCTCTTATACCTCTAGTAATAAAGACTTGTCAGATATTTTTGCGCCCAATGTTGGATAATATATTATTGCTGGTGACTGTAATGTTTGTATTTGTACATTAGTATTACTGACGTTCTCAGATTAAAACTAGGTATTTGAAGCCCCGATAGGCTAAAAGTACTAGGAGTACATAATGCGTGTTAAGGCCTATCGGATCGTTTGGCAAGTGATGCCACTATAAACGTCCGCACTAACAAATTGAGCAAACTTGACTTCAATGCCGGGGTCACTCGATAACGCGCTGAGCCGACCGTATCACTGTCTCAAATAATCTTACATTATTTAGGATTAAAATAGCCATTTAAAATAAAAATTATATGGTTATGTAATTATTCGAAGTGAGGAAAGTGGTTCGCCGGAAAAGTGTTCGAAAATAACCGAAGGTATTCGTAAAAAGTAGGTAACTAGGTGACGTAAGTTTTTGTTATGTTCATGTTACTAAGCGTTTAGTTTTTTAAATAAAACGTTGATAATCTTATTTTCATCATATCATTTTTTTTTTAAAAATATAAACAATTTCGCACGCTCGCGAAATATTTATTAAGTAAATTAAAACCGCTAAAATCTTACGCGAAAGAGACAACTTGTATCGTAAATCATAACTAAATCAGTATTTGATTTAGTTTGAAACGCACAAGGCGTTAAGGAAGAAGCCGTAAAAAGAAAAACAAATATAAGTCAGTACTTACCTATAAAAACCCCTCCAGAAAATAGAACTTAGTTCACAAAACTGCACTGTAACTCCACTTCACTTTTGAATCCACAAGTTTTCTTTAAACTCTTATTCACTGGTCGATTATCGTGTCGTATATACTCTGGAGCGATCCGCGCGCGCCCGCTTCTCTCGGTAGATGCTACTATACTAATGTTCGGATGGTCAGAACTTTCAGTCTGCGCATCCCTTAACCGTAACTTTTTAAAGATAACCGTGCGGTTTTGCTTTTTTCACACTGGCCAGTAACTTTTCTTTCATTAAGCGTTTTCTTCTCTAGTGTCGGAATGTTCTATGTAGGTACTTAAATTTTTGTGAATAGTGCAGATCAGGCTTAAGTAAGTACGAGAGACAAATGTACACGCAGTAGTGATGTGTTGAAAATTTGACTTTAGATTATTTAAATTTATCATTCTAACTACATAAACCATTTTATCTGTATGTTTTATGAATTTTGAATTTTACTACATTATTTTGAAGATTGTTTTCCTGTTTTATAAATTCGAGTTTAGACTTGTGCACGAAGATAAAAAGGTCAGATTTCACGGAACAGGCGTGTCTAAAGTTAGTTTTATGACTGATTTGATTTGATATTTTATAAGTGTTACATTTAAAAGCAGCTGAAATTTACATTTGAATGAAAAAGTGTGGCAGCTGTAAAAACCGGGCAAGAGCAGTGTAGGTTTCGAAGCCGTTACTACAAACAAATTACACCTGTCGACAAACTTAACTTTGCCGTTGGTAAACTGTTCTCCCCATACATCGACATAGGTCGCCGTCGGTTTACCAACACCGCAAATAAGTTTTCGGTAGGTACACGGACCTAAAAAAAATACGGACGTAACGTTACACTCCAAAGGTGCGAAGCAAGCAAGGCCTGTTATTTCGTTCCGTCATACACAATCTACCGTCTCACAAATGCACTAGGTCTGTTAACCCGCCGCCATTACGCGTCCAGCCACAGCCCAGGTGACATATCACTCTACACCGAAGAAAATGCCGCATTGTGTAGTAAAAACGTGTAAAAACTGCATTAGTAAATATAAAAAGCCACACGGAATCACTTATCACCTGCAAGTTATGTTTATTCGTGTTTATTTACTTTGACGCAAATTACAAACAAAAATGACAATCAGTGCTGCCACTTTTTTCACGGATTTTTCTGCCTAAAACTGAGGAAATCTTTAACGCCGTTAGTAATGGTACGGAACCGTGCTTATGCGAGTCAGACTTGATTTTGATCTGTTTTTTTACATACTTTTAACTAAGTCACAAACAATCTAAGAAACTTAGAATATAATTAAGTCTTGGATCTCTGTTTTAACTTAAGTTACTTCTAATTTATCCGATTCTCTTGAAAATATGCATACTTATGTAATTGCGATGACAATATCTATGGTACTATATATATGGTATTATCGAGCAATGATATTGAAACTTTCTTGCACATTCCATGCAATCAAATTGAGGAAATAAAAAATTGCTCAGTCTAAACCTTACGTTTGGTACAATTGTTAAACGCTATTATTGCAACAAAATAATTGCATACAATTATTGCCGATTCTTGTACAAGAAACTTGCATAATCTAAATGGGCCTTTAAAGGCCTTAAAATGGGCAAATTGACGATTTATATGGCAACCCTCAAAGCACGCACACTCGTAAACGGACGGCCATTTTGTGTGCTTCACTCATGATTAGACTAGGTTACGTCCGTATTTTTTTTAGGTCCGTGGGTAGGTATAAAATATATTTAAACCGTTTGTAACTCAAGAACCAATGAAGTCTACGTAGTCGTAATAGTTTTCCTATTAATTTCATTATACCTATGTGCTTTCATTTAAGATATTTTTTAGATTTTTAGTATTTGTAGTTTTGGCTGTAGAGCTGCACTTGACTCTAACAAAAATTTGCGATTTAAAGCTTAATATTTCCTAAACGGATACCTTAATCGAAAAATTGTTGAAACAAACCCGCAATATTTTTAAAAGACCTATCCAACCCCACACTATGGGATAGATGAGGAATAAAATTTACATCCACAAGGTATGGGTAGGGGAGGAACACTAAAAAAAAAATTATTTTACCACTTTCTTGACGTGACTATATGTATATTCATGCCAAATTACAGCTTTCTAATACTAAGAGTCTCTGAGCTAGGCTGCGGACGGACAGACGGACCGACGGACATGGTGAAACTATAAGGGTTCCTAGTTTAACTACGGAACCCTAAAAAGGGCAATTTGGTTCACCTAATAATGTCTTCCGACCGCGCGCTGGCACTTTGACAGCCTTGCTGAAGTAAAGTGCATCTTCGAACTGCAGTTGGTAGGTCAATTTGAACAGGTTTTAAAAGGCAAAATTGAAGCCCTATTTCGTTCGATAGTTTTCATTTAAGATATTAACCAAATTTTTAGTATTTGTTGTTTTTGCTGAATAATAACGAGAATGACACATTTATAGTTGAATATTCCAAAACAGTCGGTTCAAAATTGATAAACTTTGATTTGATAATAGCGTACTCGTATTTATACAATCTATACTTAGATATTGATCATAATTTACTAAGGTCTGTTCATCCTTTCTTGTGTAATATAGTAAACAACTTTCTAACCTCAAAATGAACCATTTTTGACTAAAACAGCTATTTTAAACAAAATAAAGCAATCACAGACAATACATTGGCCCAGTGATGTCCAAAATGTTAACTCGGTTTACTTTATTTACGATAAAAGAGGTGTTTTAGCCAAAAAACGTTCATTTTGAGGTTAGAAAGTTGTTTACTATATAAGACAAGTAAGGATGAACAGACCTTACGTAATTGTTATTTTTTCTCTTTTCACGCACGCAACTCAGTTCGATTTAAAAATGGTGGTGTAATACACATACTAAGTACATCTAACGTTGCTGGAAGAGCGTTTGATTAACTAAATGATTGTCAGTGGCGAGTGCTGATAAAAAAGTGTTACTTATTTGATTTTACCATGTTTAAGACAAATAAGTAGTTAAGTATTCATACTTGAGTTTATTTTCAGATTATAATAATAACGGTCACATTCGATAATGTTATACCTGGGCAATTCTACTTTTCTGTGTACATTTTTAGTATCGTCCTGAATATATATATGAATCCTCGAATAAATGAATAACATAAACTTAGAATGTTTAAGTTTAAAGGTTTTCAAAAAGCAACTCTTAAATTACTCAATTATCGTTGAAGAATCTTGGTAACTCAGTGGTAAATTGCACTTTTTCCATAGAAAAGGCGGGACATCAATGTCCACTGCGTTACTCACTTTATAGTTATTACAAATAACTTTTTATGAATAAGGATAATTCAAAATATAAGCTTATTTACGTCCCTTTTCGAGTTTCATGTTAGAAAACGCAGCACTTTACCGTTTTTTGAAATAAACATAGTTTAGTGAGAACGTCGTTAAAACTTATGTACGACCGTACTACGAAAAGTAGAATGGCCCACCTACGTAAAACTTGGCCAAATTTTATAAGGAAATGCTATACGTGAACTCAGATCTATGGTTTTGTGAGTATGACTCCGATATTCCAGTTATCAGCTCAGCAGTTTTTTTAATTTCGTAACAGACATTTCTATGGTGTATAATTAAAACATGAGTTTATATCGGTATAACGAACAGTAGGTATCTAAGTTGGATAGTTATTATTACTGTCGTCGTTTTCCGATTGACGACACTAAGTTTGTTTACTTCGTTATTTAAATGTAGTAGTTAAGTGTCCCTTGTAATTTAGTATGGCCTTATTTCTAAATTAAACTAGTTTACAACGCCACTACAGCCTTTGACATGATAATGTTACGATATCTAATTGTGCAAATTGTGGTTATAGAATTATCAACAAGTTTTTAGAGATGTTTTTAATTCTGTAGCTCTGCCTACCCCACTCTGGGAACGAAGGCGTGAGATTATGTATGTATGTATGTATGTTACGATATCTCTTAATAATAGGCATAATTTTTAATGTCCGAGGTAAGAGCTCGTTCCCACTTTGTCGTATGTCGGATTCCGATTTTAATTGGGTGTCGGCGCCTCTGTTCCCACTATGTCCGATGTCGTATTCCGGTTTTAATCGGGTGTCGGCGCCTCTGTTCACACTAGTCGGCTGTCGGCCACTATGGCAGCCACGCGCGGGCGGAACAAGGGGAGCGGGCGGGGCGGGGTTGGCCCCGACATCCAACCAATGTGAACAGCGTCACACTTACTCAAAGGCGAGCGAGTTCCGACACGATTTTTACCCGGACGAGAAAGCTGACAAAACACACGATATTTTTTGTCGGATCCGACGCAAAATCGTTGTTGGAAGAATGTGAATAGCTTCATATAAAACGTTCTGCCACTGGAACGACCGATTAAATTCCGGACCCACATACGACATAGTGGGAACGAGCTCTTAGAGTTGTGTCCAGGCGCGAAGGAAGCGGGATATAAGGCGACTCTCCTCGCTTAGGTCATTGTTAGGTTATATTAATATTAAATAATAATGTTACACGAAACAAAAAATATTTACTAATCATGCTTTATTTATTGAGCAACGTTAACAACAAAACATCAAACTCAATTTATTAATTCGGCGAAATAAACTTATGCGAAAACTAACTTTCTGCGAAACTAATTTATACGGAAATCATTTTCTGCCAAATTACTATTCGGAATTCAGAAAATATGCGTAAAACCAATTCGGCTATAATTGGATATACGTGATAGAATTCGGCGACATCAAATTATGCGAGAGAATAGTTTCTGCACAAATACAATTCGGCTTAAACAAATTATGCAATATTGAAATATGACTAAAAAAATTATGCGTAAGGAGGGGGAACCCTTATTGTCTTGACAGTAATGGCGGAGAAGTAAAAAATAACGCTTTAAAATTTCAAAAACAATATTGTTTTACTGCCTAGAATACAGGCCCTGTGGTTTAACTGTTATAACTACCTTTTTTGCAACCTATGCACACTTCTAAAGATAATGTTTTAATTATTATGTACACTATCTACACTAACATTATAAAGAGGAAAGATTTGATTGTTTGTTTGCATTGAATAGGCTCCGAAACTACTGGACCGATTTTAAAAATTCTTTCACCATTAGAATCCTACTTGTTTTATTTTTCTGCGCGGGCGGAGTCGCGGGATACAGCTAGTAGACTAGAACTGGAAATCAGTATTCATAAAAAATGGTCAAGTGCGAATTGGACTGTAAATGTTTAAAATTGGTCTAGGTTTTGTTCTTCAGTAGGGCGTTGTGTATTGAAAATACTATCGGTACTATCTAGGTCACACGCAGTTAATAGAGGAGGACCGCCCAAAACAAGGCTCAGAGGCGTACGCGTAGGTTCTTTATATGTTAGAAATAATTACTGCCTTGAATGTTTTAGAGCATTTTTAGTCAATTATTTTTAAGATAAATGTCACGGGAAACATTCACTTGATTGTCGTAGGCGAATTAAAAAGGATGAGATAGTTGGCATTTGAGATGAGAAGGTTGTTTTTTTACTCTAAAATCTTACATTATATTTTACCTTTATCTTGCTTTTTTGAAAATTTGCTGAAATGGAAAGGTGTGTTGTAATATCCTTAGTTTAGTTTAGTTTAGTTTATTTATTCATCAATGTAATAGTACAATATAAATTGCATTTCATATCAAAAAATATGAAATTACGTTGAGATATCAAAGAATATAAAAATTATTTAAAAAAAATACAACATCTAATAAATTGTCACTCGTCCGATGTCAGTATAAAAGGATTAATCAATGTCAATACCATAAGAAATTTACAATTCCAGCTCTATCGCCTTTATGCTGAGTGGCTAATATATTTATAAGAATTACAATTTTCTTTAAAAAAGGGCTTACTAAAGATATTAAAGATATTAAGGCAGCTGACATACAAACTATATTTGTGTTACAAAAAAGAGCCATTCGTTCTATTTACAATTTAAATTCCCGTGACTCATTAAGAGAACTTTTTAAAGAAATTAATATCTTGACTGTAGCGTCTCAATTTATTTATGAGAATATTATTTACGTTATTAGAAATTTAAATTCTTTCACCAAAAATTCTGATATACATAATTTAAATACCAGAAATAAAAATAAAATCGCTATCCGAAAATTCCGCGTCCGTAAAGTATATAAATCATTTGTTGGTCAATGCATTCATTTCTATAATAAATTACCTGACGAAGTTTTAAAGTTACCCTTTCCAGCACTTAAAAATTACTTGAAAAGGTCGTTAATGTCTAAAGCGTATTATAGGATCGAGGACTATCTAACAGACAAAAATGCATGGCCTAAACCCGAAACTTAGTCAATAATAATTTATTCAAATGCAAAATCTTTATCTTGTCTAGGGGACACCATTGATGTAGGAAAAGATATCGAAACTTTTATGTGGTCGTCTCGCACCATCTTATATACACATAAGTATGTGTTTTTTTTTCTCTCTCTATCTCTCCCGTAAGATTCTTAATTGGCATGTTTTCCTGCTGAACTACGCATGTTATTTGATACTATATTTAATTTAATATTTATAGCTTTATATAATGCTAGACTAAGTAGTACCATTGTAATAAGAAATATGTTTAAAAAATGACTGACTGCTGAGTTTCTTGCGGCGTTTCTTCTCAGCAGTGGTCTTCTCTTGGGAAGCGCTGGTAGATTCTTGACGTGTAAAAGTGCCCGTGCGGCCTACTTACTGAATAAATTTCTTTTATCTTTTTATCTTTTATTATTCACACATCAAAATTTTCTAGGGAAAAAAAATATCCCTATATTATTTTCATAATTTAAGACGTATCGCCACGTACGTTGCAAAATATAGATAGAATATAATAAAATAAAATATCACACAATCTTATGTACTCACTAGCATTATGACAATAAGTTTTTACTTTTTTTAGTGACGTTTTATAGCGAGAATAGGTACTCTTTTCTCACAAGCCAGCTGAGCATTTATTTGCAGTTCTTCTGCGGCTCTATTCAAGACGGTAAAAACAATATCGTATTTGATCTGTTATCGAATTGTCAACGTTTTGATAGCTTTTATTTTCTTGACAGTAATGGCGGCTGACGTCATAACAATACCATAACAGGAAAACTACGATATCGTTTTTACCGCCTAGAATACCGGCCCTGGTGCTGTGGGTTTTAATTGCCAACCTTGCCCTTGTAAACCTGTCAAAGTTTTGTAGGATTCAATCTCCTGAAACATTAACACACCATAACAAAGTTCCGGGAATCTATTTTCATGCGGGCGACCTAGTGACATCTGGCGACAACTTGTAACAACCAACTTAAGCGCCACCAGCGTCAGATGGCACAACTAAATCTGACAGTGTTCTACATCGCGCTAAAGAAGTTTCCCCAGTCAAAACCAAGATTTTAGGCGGTAAAAACCACAGAATAAGAACATATAGCATAGAAACCGGACTATAAGACGTACTTTGCGTGAGCTATCTTTCTCTACATTTGAGATTACGTATTATATGAGAAAAAAAATGAACAAAATGTAGGCTGTTTTTTCTTCTTTAACTGTCATTGTCACAAGGCTTTACACGGGGACTTCTTTGTCCTTTCTATAGGAAGGATTTGTCTTTCCTTGTCTATAGGTCCAAATACTATAGGTGCTTATAGGTTCAAATCACGCCTTACTTGCGACGATTTACCAAATAACTAAAGAACAGCTACAAAGATTCATCTCTTTCCAACTCACTATGGAAACCCAAAGGTAAAAAGAAGTGAACCATAATGTATTTTCTGCTTATTTAGTACGGTTTCTATGCCTTTAGTCTTTATTCTGTGGTAAAAACCATAGTGTTTGACCTGTTTGTTATCGTATTGTTTTAAACCCGGCCGCCATTCCTGTCAAGTAAATAAGAACATCAAAACGTTGACAATACGATAACAGGTCTTAAACTAGGTATATGGTTTTTACCGCCTAGAATCTCGGCCCAATTGCCTATGTACAACTTTTAACTTCATCCCAACGGACTTCGGTCCTCAGGCATAACATCCGCCTGGAGAGAGATCTCTCTATTGACATCTCTTCTTATAGGTGGTCGATAAAATTACCAAAGTGATCCTCCTTAATCCTCCAATCAGAAAGTTGGCGGGAATGTCACCGTCGACCTTTACACATTTTTGCACATCCACCGGCTGATTGCGTTGCCAGCGTTACTATCATAAAGTAGATAAGTACAGATGGTCTGCTTTTTTTTGTTATTAATTAAGGGAAAATAAAAAACAGTGTAATGTCTTTAATTATATTTTTGCAGTACTTACTAAACTTTTTGTTCTCATTTAGAATGGAGCTGATAAAAGTAAAATTTTAAGGTGTGGAGTGAACACCTAACAGTAACTTGCAATTTGTTAGACTTATGGCTTTCGTGTGAGACTTTTTTAGAAAAGAGAAGGATTTCAAATTCTACTTTACAAATTAGTAATTTTGGCATGTGTTATGTGTGATCGTGACATCTTTATGAAAGGCTTTTGTCCAGCAGTGGCAGATAAGGTACTTAACGCTAACGTTAGCGATTTTCGAAAGCTTAGATGCATATGACGGACGTTATCGTTATTGAAAACGTATAGGTAGGATTGATGTAAGCTGCCGGATGGTCACGTCGAGCACTAATGTCAATTCCATACATTTGTTATTTTTCGAAAATCGTTTACGTTAGCGTTACGAATCTTGTCTAGGGCTCAAAGGGGCCTAGTCAATATACGTAACGCTAAGTTAGCGATCATCGAAAATCGACAAAATGTATAGGATTTGCGTAAGCTGATGACAGATCGCTCAATCTTATGTCAGCTCCATACATTTCGAGTCGATAGAAAACAGAAACCTAAGCATTGTTACAGGTTCGACGTACAGTAAAGGAAAATGCTTCCTTGAACACTTTGGAATAGGTATGTCAAAGTAACGTAATCAATCAAAAAGTAAGAGACTTCTTCGGTCATTCTCCAGACAGCCATTTCCGTATGTCCTCGGGCTTAAAAAATATAAAACTAATGAATTTGGTATAATTTATATTTTTTGTTCGTAGAAGGTACTCGTATTGAGGTGTACATGAATTTTCAAGTAAATATTCAATACCTTTCTAGGAGAAAAAAAAAATCAATACCCCATTCTCCTAATTAATACCGCGCGTCCCACTTCCGAAATCACTAATATAACTATTTTCCCCGATCATATACAAGAGGAAAGATGAATGAAAGTATTTTTATTTAATGAAAGATAAGATATCCAAATTACAAAAAAAATACCAAATTTATTTAGTAATATATCACTAAGATATAAAATAAAGAAACTTTGTCCCGATACGTGTACTAATTCACGCGCCGCTTTCATTCTTGTCCGTGCAAGGCCATTGAAGAAATAGAAAGACGTCTGTAATGCATTTTGCGTGAGCAGACACTCATGTCAAGACCCTCTTGAGAGAAAGACGTGTTAATGTTGTGTGGATCGCACACTACAAATGTAAGTATCTAATTCGCATGTTTTGGTTCTCGTAAATGCTAATTAACACGTTCACGTTTTTAAAATCAGCCAATAACTCTATAGCTCTGTAAATTATTGTATACATTAAGAACCTCAGTATTTAACAGTTACTGGATTATGTAGTTTATCACATGTACCTAAAAGAAGCTATATTTTTTTTATCAAGAATCCCTAATACACACGTCTAATTCACGGGTCAAAAATGAACGCGTTAATTAGTTTAAGAGTAGTAAAAAAGGTTTTTGGTACATAAAAGTATTTTATTTCTAATTGCTCGCTTAAGCTAAACCAGTTTAAATTAATTTACAGGAATAATCTTTTTACAAAAATGTAATTCCCGGAAGAATGATGGCATGATTAGAATGACATAATTATATTATGTCAAACTGATGTTATTAGAGGGGCCCTAACCGTAAAATCATCCTTATGATCGTATCTGTGTGCTTAAGTGTTTGGACAATATGTTTTTTAGAGGTTATTTTATTTTTCCTAGCATATTTCTCTTGGAAAGCATGAAAATTTTGCTGACCGCATTAAAAAGTTGCATTTTGACAAAAAGTGACAACTGTAATTCTAATCATGTAAGGAAAATCCTAGGGACCCGGCATCATTCTTCATATTTGTATAAATGATGTATTAAAACCACCCGCAATAATTAAACTACATACTTAAAGTTGAATGTCTGTATGTTATGTTACATAACTTATGTATGTAAAGCTTAAACGGCTCGACGGATTTTAGCATTATGAATTATGAGGTGTCCTTAGATTCAATAAAATTAACTAGTTTATTTATATCTTTTTAGTTCATCGGGTTTTTAAATTTTAAATTACTTTTTTTAAAGATAGATAGGGAATGTAAAAAGTAGGAGGAAGAAGTATTATTTTTTCTTTAACAGATACGGCAATTTATTTGTTATAGTTTGTTCATAATACCTAAGGTTTATACCTTAGTTATTATGTTAGTAAAGTTATTAATTCTGTTTTTTTTTTATCGTTTTCATTGTTGATTATAGAACGATTATTTCAGTGAAATATTAGTTAGCTTATTATGTATGTATATCGTGATGGATATTTTATGTTCCTAATAGTTTCAACGTTGCAATATAATAAATATGATAAAAATAATAGACAGTCTGACAGTTTTTGTCTTATTTCCTAAAAAAATATATATTTGGCATGAACATTTATCTAATAAACGCGTAGTTTTTTTAATTCGCAAGCAAGTAAACCTAATTAACGCATCGCTTTTCTAATTCGCGCGTCACGCAAATATTAAAACCCTTCTAGTTAATTAACCACTAATAATAATTAAGTGCCCAATAAATATTAAAGTTTGAATGGTCGATATGTTACTACATTTTGCATAAATTTTATCAAAAACCAAGTGGAAAAAAAGGGCGGTGTTAATTAGACTGAGAACACAATTCTGGAGAATGACCGTCTTATAATTTTATTTACATTGTCACTTTGACATAGTCCAAAGTGGTCTAGGAATCAATTTCCTTGACTGTGCATCATGCGCCATTCCCTCGCAAATTCGATTGCTGCCTCATTTCCAGAGAAGCGTTTGCGTCCCCATCAATTAAATTTTAGCTTTGGTTTGGATAACTTTATGGATTACATATCGTTTCGACTTTTAACGCTTTGGCGCTAATTTTGGCTGAGAGTTTACACTTTTTTTTTGATTAGCTATTTTCTAGAATGTAAGTACAGTACCCTAACGAAAATGTTAAGCACTTTAGTGCGTTGTCATAGTAAACTTCAAACAGAACGTTTAATGACACACATGACAATGACAATGTCGTTCACAATGACAAGGTTCTAAGTATGCTCAACATTTTTATTGGGTTACTACCTAGTTCGTTTAGAAATAGTAAAGGTTATATTAGTCGAATAACTCAAGTACTTACAATAGGGTATATTTATAACTTTTTTCACAGATTCAATAAAAGCTGATTCATGTAATAAACAGTTGAGAAAAAACATTTTTGAATAGCTATTAAAATAACCAAGATATACGTCAACAAAGATTTGTTCCTATCTCTTTCTAGCAAAACAGAATTTAACACGGAGTTTATATGGCCGAGCTGTTACTTGACGTCACAGTGCATATCGGATCCCTAAGATATCCTAATAAATGTCTAATTAGCAGTTCAAAATGCTTGTATCATCCGTATTTCTTGGCCAAATTCTATTTTAATTTCACTTTTGGTGATTTCTTTTACGGTTTTTTCATAATATGCGATTTAAAAAAAATGCATATTCCCTATTAAAAGGTCATCAAAGTGAGCTCTCTGTTTTTCTTCTCTACATTTCCCCTTCTACCTCGACCTGGTTGACTCGCTTTAAATAGAACCTTATTGTTTTCGCTTCACTTCATTATAGAGACAATTCTCTGATCGATTAACTCTCTCCTGGCCATTGAGAAACAAAAGCAATTAGGTACTACAAGTACAATGGCCTGATTTAGCTGTAGAGATCGCTGACACAAGTCTCTATTCTACACTGTAAACCTTTTTACCTATGACGTGTTAATAACGTTATCGTATGGTTTTAACTCAGTCGTCATTACATAAGAGCTATCGTAACGTTGGCAAAACGACGACATGATAATAGTCCTTATAAATATCAACGGCAATATGGTTAAGCCCATTAGAATAGAGGCCCAGGATTTGGTCTGTGGGTAAGGGGGCTAATCATGAGCTCTTTGTTCGGAGTGAAAAAGGTGGTAAGTGGTAAATTATGTTGAGTTTTCAAACCCAGAAGTTTTTTTTTGCACACTAGGGTGACGGCACCAATAATGAACACTTTTAGCTGACAGGCACCAGTAATGGACACTTCACTCTTAATTCAAATTTCATACGAACCAAAACTGATTGTTGCAAAACAAATGAATAAACCTTATCTTCTGTAAAATAAGTATCAAGTGTCCATTATTGGAGCCTTGTCCATTACTGGTTCCATCACCCTATGTACCCGATGAAAAATCTACCCTTTTCTAAGAATTTAGCCTTCCAAACACGCAAACTAGGGATCCACTGAAAACCAGCGTTGCAGCACCCGTGCCGCAACACATGGTGCATGGGCCCCTATTGGCGTCAGGGTACAGTACCAACACCACCAATGTTTTTGTCATGATAAGTCCTATGTTTAAGTTAATTAAGTTGATGGAGGTGCTCTTTTGATTCTCATAAAGTATTTTTCTTTTTTCTTTTATTGCTTAAAACACAAAAATAGAAAATAGATAATTAAGTAAAATTTCAAGCATATTTTAAGTCTTTGAAAAGGGGTTTGGGTAAAAGTGTTGTCTTTTGTAAAAGTCATACATTTTCAAGGTGAGCGGCCATTCGTAAAAGTGGTAGGTATATTATGATAGAATTATTAAAAGTAAACGTATTTTGTTATGTAATTTAATACTCTTAAGTGCATTGCACCAAAAACTGAATACTTAAATCTTTAATATCTGCGCTCCGATATTATTTAACGCCATAAATTATATATATATATATCTATGTGTATTTATAGATTCTCTAAATAACTATGTAAAAATATTGTTCATGCAAACTTACCCAATGCCTTTTTGTATTTTATTCGCATTTACTCTCAAGTCTATATAACATTGATTATTCGTATGAAAATATCATCTAAATAATTATGTTTATTGTTTGTGGTTAGATTTAAAAACTGACGAATGACAATTATTATTCCAACAATGTGGAATGTAAACCCTATTAATGAAAGCGTCGTAGCATGAACGAATCCGTCGTAGCATGAACGAATCCGTCGTAGCACTTATACACGTGTTAGTGCTACGAAGGGCAAGTTTTAATGTAGGTCATTTAGGTAAGTACAATCTAGGGGAAAATATGACAGCGTAAAGTATTGAGGAAATGTTAGTGTTGGTTAGTGTATCAAATTTGGCTATACTTTTTTACTTTGCTTCGAATTAAAAAAAAAACTTATCCTCGTTATTAAACCCCCTTGCAAAGAAAACGGGCACTTTCGATTTTTTTCAAGTGTGCATACAATTTTATGATGCCGCATTAAACTAAAATTATTTATATAAAATGTTTTTTTTCTTTGTTAAAAGTACCTTATGTCCTTCTTCGGAGTTTAAGCTATCTCCATAACATTAATTTCTTCGAAATCGGTTGAACTGTTTCAGTCAGACAAAGTTACTTTCATATTTAATGTAGAATGTCAACGTTATGAGCCCGCTAAGGAATGCGTCCATAAAGTTTAAAATTTAAATTATAATTATAAAAAAGGTTTGTCAAGTAATATTGTTTCACATTTATATTTATACATAAGTTTAGTTTTATGTAACTACTTAATTAATTAATGTATCTATAATCTCTCCATGGCTTACCACTCACTCCATTTTCATTACCGCAATCTGTGTAACCTATGTATATGGAAAATGTTTAAATGTAATGAAATAAATGAATTTGATTTGATTTATAATATTACCAGCTGTTGGCCGCGACTCCTTCTGCACTTTTCCCTCGGTAATTGTCCAATTGACCGAGATAAAAAGAACCCAATATCCTTCTTCGGGGTTCAAGCTATATTTATACCAAATCTCATCGAAATCGGTTCAGCGGTTTGGCCGTGAAAGCGTAACAAACAGACAAAGTTATTTTCACATTTACAATATTAGTATTTATTATTAAAGTATGGATGACAGAGTTTGATACAACAGTTCAAAGGTCCATTTAAGCTCTAGAATTAACTAATTATGTTCCAAAAGTCCACGAGGCATCAATTTAACAAGGTTTTACACGCCAGTAAATTGCGAACAGACTCGGGTGGTAGAAATTAACATCGTCGCTCTATTAACGTCACTTAAACTTCATAGTAAAATTTAATTATCCAACTGTAAGACCTTCCATTACGTACGAAATGTTAATTTGATCATTTCAAATGAACTTCGCTCTAACTTCAATGCTATTAAAGTGGAGCCGCTGGCTGGGTACATTACTTGGAATAAGGACGGCCATTTCTTTTAACTGGCTTGATCTGTGTAGTCTACGGAGTTGCTTAACTAGGCTTGGGGTAATTAACGCATAGGGAGAGACAGCCTACGTTAAAAATGCAAATATCGCAACAAAAAAAAAACACATATACAAGTTCTAATGGCAGTCTCTACCAGTCGACAAAATAATCAATCAGAAATTTACATAGTGGGTGAACAAAAAAAAAACAAGACACATGAAACTAAAAACTTAAAACATAATTATCATAATTATTGCTAAAACTTACTACAATAAATATGGTTCTCCTATTGTGGCCCGATTTTTTTTAACCCCACGAACTTAAAAAGCCCTAAAATTAAAAACCCGATTTTTTATTTGTCCTAACTATTCATTAGCCCTAATTTTAGCATAACCTAACGTAACCTATGTAGGCAAAATGTATTTCATTCAAACAATGATTACTTAGTTCAAACAGTCATTACAAATTATGACTATTAGGTCTGTTTATCTATAGGAATAATCATTATTGGTTTCAGTAATATTAGAGCATTTTCATGTTTAGTAAGTACCTAAAAGTAAACATTCGGGTATATAATTTTAGATCTAGTTATCAATTAGGACATACAAGTTTAGCTGTCATGACATTAGGACTAATGAAAATTATATCAAACGTTGGTATGTTTAATGAAATTAGCTTTTATTATATTCGGTCTAGTGGGAGGTGGGAGTGAACCATATAAGTTCATTGCGCTTACAATTACTCGTAGTTAAAGATTATACTCATTGTTAGATCTGGATTTTCACTTTTAAGTTGATATTTTTATTGCAGTCAGGTTTAAAAAAAAAAGGTTTTATCCTGGGAATTTATAAATTAAATAATTCCTTATAAAATGGTGATAAATGAGTTCTACGCGAACCGAGTCGTACAGACAGTAGTGATGATACAAATAACCTGCGGCTCTATTCAAGACGGTAAAAACCATGTTGTATTTGATCTGTTATCGAATTGTCAACGTTTTGATAGCTCTTATTTTCTTGACAGCAATGGCGGCTGACGTCATAACAATACCATAACAGGCAAACTACGATATCGTTTATACCGCCTAGAATAGAGGCGCTGGTCGATTTCAACATGAGAAAACATAGTAGAAACTATTATACTCGTAGGTTGGTAGTGTTAAAGCGGTGCAGTGGAAAATCCGTGGGAAATGAATGCAAGTCTGCAAAGATTACTAAACTACAAAAGGAAATTTTTCAATTTTATTCAGGAAGCCGGCACGGAGGCGTTTGTGTAGGAGGTTTGAAACACCGTTGAAAATAAAATCCATTCACACTTTGACTGCATTTTCACAGTATAAAGTCGTATTACTTGATATTTTTCTTATACTGTTTCAATCGAGTTGTTACAATACGACGCGGGTGGGATAAATAATCTTCTCTGATCTTATCTTAGTTGTCAGTGAGTTAGTGACCCTGACTGCAAAACTGGCGGTCCAGGGTTCGAACCTAATAAGGGTAAATATTTGTGTGATCAGCACAATTATTAATTCCTGTGTCTTGAATGTATATACAGTGGTGACCACATAATTAGGAACGCTTGTGTTTTTCCCATACAATTGCCTACAAATATGACTTTTCAATGTGGACAACCAATCAAAAAGTTCTTAACCAATTTTATTTTTAGTTACACTTATCGTTAACTAATAAACTAAGGTTTAAACGCATGAAAATATGTCATGTTAAGGTGGGTCTATGCAAGGGAAGCCGAGCACGAGCCGAACATAATCCGTCTAGCTTGGACCTTAGACACACTAGACGAATTGTGTTCGGCTCGTGCTCGGCTCGTGCTCGGCTCGCCTAGCGTAGACCCACCTTTAGAGATGATAGGACACGTTTCACCTCCATTAGGATCACACCGTCTACGCGTCTTCCGTTGCAACCTTGCCGCGAAGCAGCAGTGTTTGCACCACGAGGTTTGCGATTAAAAGATAAGATAGCCGGGAAAAAAAATAGCATAGAGCCAACTTGGGCTTTACAATTATCAGGGGCCTATTGCATAATTAGACTAATAAAATTAGAAAATAATACAAGTTACTAGTTAAAAATTTACAAGCTGCGTTATTTTGTGTTGCATAATTATTTTGTGTTTTCACTAATTATATTAGAAAATTGTGTTGCATAAATTTCTAATAATATCGTGAAAGTTACAAGTAAATTCATCATTATTTACAAGTACTAATAAATTTTGTTGCATAATGTATTTTTACTAACTTGTAATAAGTGTACTAATATTATCAGCAAAATACAAAATTACAAGTAAACAAGTTGGCTGAGTGAGGTAAACCTTTGCCCATCTGTGGACTTTGCAATTAAAAAAGAAATATTGGCGGGAACAGTAAACGTCAACGTAAAACTTTATCTGAAATTTCTAACTTCGAAAATGGGTGGTAAGCGAGAAGAACAAAGAAAATTGAAAATGTGCATCTTAAGTAAAATTAAGGAGCAGAAAGATGTCTTGTTCGGTCCCTTTTCAACAAAGGTCACTAAAGATATTCGCAGTAACGCCTGGAGAAATATCGGTGCATATGCCCAAAGCTTGGGGATTATCAGAGAAAAACAGAATTGGGCGTATGTTCGTGATGTTTGGTGGGCAAATGTGAGAAAATTATCCGTGGTAAGTACCTACAACTTGTCTTCTAAGCGTGCAACTACCATTATTACTTATTATTCAACAATAGGTGTAGGTATGTAGGTGTATATTATACATATAAGTTTTGTTTAGCCTGTATGTTAATTTATAAACAATATACATTTTTTACAACAACTATATCTATATCATATCATATTTTTACTCGACTTCTAAAACAGGAGTGTAATGTTTTATTGATTTAATGAGGTAGTTTTTTAAGGTTCTTAGTTCACTCGTAGAGGCTGGTCTGGTGGTACGATTTCGATGCAAATAGGGTCGTTAAATTCGGCAAAGCGTCGCAAGGGATACTTTGATTAAAAAAACTAACATATACAGGCTATATCATAAAAACTGTTATGCAATTGTCGTCTAGGTATATAAAAATAAGCAGCCGGGTTTTTAAAGTTGACTAATCTTTTGTTATAGGAGAAACGAGATAATGCTAAAAAAACAGGCTCTGGAGGAGGGCCCGACTGTAAAGAAAATGAAATTGATGTTCTCGTTTATGATATACTCGGAAAAGAGTCACCAGTTTTAGAAGGTCTAGGCGTGGATGAGCATCTGCAAATTGAATTGAACCTAGATTCTGAGCAAAAGATACAAGAAACCCTACAAGAGACAGTAGATAATACGTTCGAGACATTAATCAATTCCGAACTTAAACAAAATAATAACAACATTTTAAAAAGGGACTGGAAAGGAAGAGAAGGAATAAACGAAAACAAAGATTTATTACAAAAAAAAATGAAATTAACGTTAGATATTTTGGAGAAAGAAAACATATTAAAAGATCTACAAATAAAAAATGTTGAACGAGATAATTACCTAAAAGATTTAAAAATTTTGGATTTGGAATTACGGTATGGGCTCCCAAGATCCAAGTTTACAAGTAATTTGGAGCAATTTACACTAGCTGTGTTTATTCCAGAATCTACATCCGATAATCAAAATAATACGGATACCGCGTATACAGATCAGGAATAGTCGCAATGTTGACGTTTGTAATAATTAATTTGTGTACTTTAGCAATAAAAACAATGAATTTCATCGATTGTTCAAATTTCTTTATTAATAAAAGTTAAGAAAATAAATGTTTTTTCCTTAAAAAGTTAGTTAATAGTACATTGATGGATGACATATAGCTAGACATCAACAAATTAAAAGCCTGACTCACTAGAAAATCGTACAATTAGTTGTAAGTCAAATTTTTGAAACTTCATAATGATTGGATTTAATTTATGTATTTAAGAGCTAATTTAGGTATTTTCTTACGATGTCATGTTAGCCATGTAGTAAATCCAATCGTATGACGACGTAGTTAGCCTAGTCTATCATGACCCTGCCTGCAAAGCTAGTGGTCCCGGGTTCGATCCCCGGTAAGGTCAAATATTTGTTTGATGAGAATGATGAGCATGAATTTTTTATCTATATAAGTATGTTTGTCATTGTATAGTAGGGTGACGATACCAATGATGGACACTTTTATCTGACAGGCACCAGTAATGGACACTTCACTCTTAATTCAAATTTCATATGGTCCTAAATTGATTGTTGCAAAACAAATGAATAACCCTTATGTTCCGTAAAATAAGAATCAAGTGTCCATCATTGGTCCTCGTCCATTACTGGTTCCATCACCCTAGCTACCCATAGTATAAGCCATAATGATTATTTATATATTTAATAAGTTTCAAACAACTTGACCTACATCTTCATTTTAACAAGATTTAATACTAAGTATTTATGATGACATAGACTGTATTATTTCTTGTTGGCGTCGAAGTGCACTCAATGCAGGAGCCTCATCATTTACATTTCGATGATTTTCTTGTTCCACTGGTGGAGTGAATGATTCCAAATCTTCACCTTCCCGGGCAATGTTGCACAAAGTTGCACAGCAGACAACGATATTTGCTGCAAATTTTGGGTTGACTCTTAGATGATTCAGGCAGGGAAATTTTTCCTTTAATATTCCAAAGGAACACTCTATAATCTGCCTTGTTGCTTTGAGTCTTCGGTTGTAGCGTCTTTCACCCTCGCTATTTGGGTCGTTGTGTAACGGTGTCATTAGCCACGTTTTTAGAGGGTAACCCGAGTCTCCAAGTATAACGCCATTTGGAAATATGTTTTCTTGTTCCATTGCACTGTAGAGACTACTCCTTCTAAGAACTCGTGCATCGTGCACACTACCCGGCCAATTGGCACTTACATAAAAAAATTGATATTGTGGTCCACATACCATCATACAATTTATCGAATGGCCTCCTTTTCTGTCTACGAATGCTGGTTCGTTAGTAGTTGGTGCGTCTATTGGTATGAGTGTTCCATCAATTATACCAATTACATTCGGGAAATTATATAATTCATAGAACTCTTGCACTACGTCTCCCATTCGGTGTGGCCATATAATTATCGATGGAAATAACCTTCTATTAATAGCGTTAATAACGCGATGAACAGTTCGACAAACTGTAGACTTGTCAACGCCATGACCTGCACCAACAGAATAATATTGGCATCCAGTTCCAAGCCAATGAAGTGTAGTACATAATTGCTGTTTCGGAGAAAGAGCACCACCTTTTTTTTTCAACTTAATGTCGCTTGAAATTGCTTGCAGCACACGTTCGGCTTTAATAGGTTTCATTCGAAACATTTCGTAAAAGTGTGCACTATTTTCAAAAGTGAAGTTGATCCTGTCCTTATATACCTTTTGGTGTCGGGTTACTAGATATTGATCATCGTCATCGTCGGATAAATGCAAAATATTAAACATTTTTCGTTGATTAGGCTTTAACTAAATCACTTGTAATTCAAAATTACCGTGGTCCTAAGGTAAGTAGTAATAAATACAAGTTACAACTAATAATTGGAATTTTTAGACTCGTATTGCAACCAAAACTAATAAAATTTACATATAATATTAGTTATTAGGGCTAATACTTTTTGACTTGTATTTTATAACTTGTATTTTATTATGCAACAATAATTTACAAGTTACAACCAAAATCACTAATATTATTAGCTTGTACTTATTCACTTGTATATTTATCCCTCGTATTTTATTATGCAACATAAAAGTACAAGTTACAACCAAAATCACTAATAGTATTAGCTTGTACTTTATTATGCAATAGGCCCCAGGTTGCAAATACTCGGTAAAACCATATTGCTTTTGAGATACTATCGTATTCTTTTAAACTTGGTCACCATAACTGTCAATTAAATAAAGAGCTATAGTAACGATGACATTTATGATACATGCTAAAGGCAATACGGACCTAATAGAACAGAGGCCAATAAGCTGATTTGCCATCTCGTGCTATAAAAAACATACACGAGAAATTATGGCTGTCATGTCTTTTTGTCGCTGTTGGCTAGTGAGAAACATTTGTGACGCCAAGTTAAAAAAAACTAACAAAAAGAAAACTCATAACAAACAACAATGAATACTGAGCAAAAAACAATAATTGCTTGGCGCGAAAAAGGAAATTAGGAAATTGCTTTTTTTATGTTAACGGAAGAACACTGAAGGAATTTCTTCATTATCGAATTTATTAACTATTGTAATACTGGTTTTGATAAAAGAAATAATATTTTTATATAGAATAGGCGGACGGAAGTTGAGGTAATATTTTTTTTTCACTCGTTAATTTTTACTCGAGTCAAAAAGCAGAGATGCGACTGAAATGTACAAACTTTTATAAAAATGCTTAAAAAGCGCTGTGGTAATAAGTATAGAGTGCACGAAGTCAAGGATACTTTTGGTAACACTAATTAGTAATTACTTATTAAGGCAAAATAATTTTTATTAGTAGGAAGTATTTTTTTATTACCTCACTACATTTTATCTACTCGTTAGGTATATCCACATAATTGAGTTTTTGATTTCTAGCTTGCTAAACACAAGGATTTAATCTTGAAGTTTATATTTAGTACAGAACAGATTTTAGGGAAAAAGGAGGCAGACGAGCCACCTGATGGAAAGATTGGTAAGTTATCGCCGCGAACCATAAACACGCCAAACACGAGAGGAATCGCAAGTGCGCTGCCGACCTTCGAGAAAAGAGTAGGCTCGTTTATTGAAGGCCCCCAAGTTGCAGTTAAGCAAGTCGCTAGTTGCAGGTAATAAAGGAAAAATATCAGCGATATGCTGCTTTTCCAGTTAAAGGAGTAAAACGGCGGGGATCGAGAATGAACAATATTATTATGATTTTACAACACATACTCTTCCATTAAGAGGATTGTGAAGCTAAAAGTTTCCATACAAAATGCGAAAACCTTTTTCTCCCCTTAAACCTGGTCCGATTTTGACGATTTTTGAATATGTTGTAGATATCATGAAAAAATATGTCTGTACGTTTTCCTTTAAACGAAAAATATTTCTTAGAATGAAACAAATTGAAAAAACAAAAAACAGAAACGTACCGACCTAGTTCTTTATAATAACTACAACATATTCAAAAATCGTGGAAATCGGACTTGATTTAGGGGGTGAGAAACGTTAACGCCTGGAGCTAAATTCGTATGGATTTTTTTTGACCGCTACGCGTTTTTTTTTTCTGTTAACACGTAGTTGACTGGTAGAGAATGCCTCTGGCGTTAAAGCAAACCTGCAATATGGTATCAAAAGTAAAACCCACAGAACCAGGCAGCCCTAGATATGTGAAGTGTATTGTACATATGATTTAAATAACATATGATTTAAATATCCAGAAACTCGATGCTGAGATAAATAAGTTAAAGGATCAGCTTGAAGTTACTTCTTTAAAGTATGTATCCACTCTGAAGAAAGTCAAGGAGCATATCCTGGCTTTCACTCAATTGGTGGAAGAAAGTAGATTGAATGAAGAGCGTTTTAACTCTTTAATGAACAGTGGTTATGGTAATTGTGATAAATCCATACACGAGGATTGTTCGGACAATCTTGGCCTCTATTCGTTAAAACAATATCGCTTTTGACGTGCTATCGTATCGTCAAAGTTACGATAACTCCTATTTACTAGACGGTACTTAATTGTGGCCGAGTTAAAAACAATACAGTAAAACGTTAACCCTTAATTGGGCAGAGGCTATATATTTCCCACACTACAATAAGCTGAAATTGAACTTTACTACCTACATTTTATGGTACTATTTTAATTGTATTTTCCTGAAATATAACATCATCTATTATTACTCTTTAGAGACTTGCGATTCCATGACTGTATTTCATTTTGGTCTAGTATTTTTACTTTAGCCGTGCCTTATTAAGGGCCGGTTTTATAAAGGCCCGTAAGTAAAAACGTCAGATAAAATTATACTAACTTCATACGAGTTTTGACATTCCTGGCCGAAATTTGATCTAACGGATCTTTATAAAACCCAGCCTAAGGGTTAAAATAACCTAGTTAATGCTGAAGTTGTGGCTTCGTGTTGAGGCACATTAATTAGTATTTTCAGAATTCAACAATAATACAATTAAAAATTAAACTTAACGTATGAAACTAAAATAAAACTAAGCTACTCAAATATTATTTATTTAATTAATGTATTATACTTCTAAAAACAGAAATAATTCGATATTTATAAGCACTTACTGAGTAGGTACTGCGTCCATTAATATTTTTTTTTTTGCCTTTTGTTGTTTAATTTGATGGAAGAAGCAATTGCAATGTATGCTGTCTAGAAAAAACCAGTCCATGGGTCCACAGAAAACCCAGCGTCGTTCTTCGAATATAGATGGTACGACACCATTTTAGCAGCACTAAGTACTATTCACACACTTTAAAAATATGTAAAAAATAAGTGAAATAAATATATTCTATTATATTCTATTCAATTCTAATATTGTTTTATCGTGTTGAATAGAGGCCCTGATTGGTTGTTCCCGCTTCTCTTTGATCTGCTCCTTCCAAGTCGAAACGCACCCTCGGCTCTTGAAGCTCTCAACGTCAATAGATAATACTTGTCCAAGAGTATGGCGTTGGTGAAACCAACGGTTCCACGTATCGTCAGAGGTTTGTTTTTTAAATACAAGTAAATGTTCATAAGATTTGACAATACAAGTAAATTTTCATAAGATTTGATAGTTTTCCATTTATACATTTTTCAATTTGTGCTTTTTCTCCATTCCGTATTCCAAAATCTTCAAATTGTGAAATTTATAAATGGCGTGGAGTGGCAAAAGATGCTTTGAAAATTAGGAAGGTTAGGTCATTCTATTTATTACCTCTTATACATATTAAAAGTATAAGAGGAAATAAATAGAATGACCTAACTGTAAAGGTAATATTTTCCTCCGATCACAAAAATATCTCACTTAATTCAGGGGTCCACTGAGTACTCCTATTTAATTAAGAAACATAATTGGAGCTTACAAAAGGTCTTCGTAACTTTACTCTCGCAAATGGGTTTTTAATTTGGCAGGGACTTCGATATTATCTAGCAAAGCCTATTTCCGATGAACACATTTTGCAATTATTCTTAAATGTCGTAGATATTTTTAAAGACTTTTTAAAAATTCAGTGACAATTCTGACTGTCCCTAGTTCCTAAAAGGTTATTAATTTTCTAATGAATTGAGCGATATTACATATTATTATGATTGCACAGTCAACCAATAACGTTTAATTCAGAATCTAGACTTCTTCTTGAACAACCTAATAAGTCACAAAGATAAATAAATAGGTCTACTCAACCTTAAAAATCAGGAAAGATATCGCCAACGGAATCAGAGGGCCCTGCCAAGATGCACTACGCTAACTAGCGTTTCTATTCGATTCGTTTTTAAACCAATCGCGTCACTGGTAGACCACGTGACTTTTCGTATCACGTCATCGCCCAGTGACGCGATTGGTTTAAAAACGAATCGAATAGAAACTTTAGTTAGCGTAGTGCATCTTGGCAGGGCCCTCTGAAGTATAAACACGATCCCTTAAATCACGTACATTCAATTAAATTTTGTAATTGAACGGTAGTTACACGGAAAGAACATCGTCTAGTCACTTGTTGTAAAAAAATGTCGTTTCAATCTCAAAATAAGATCGCAAGGAACTGCTACTTACCACTGAGTAACATATATGAATTCTAATAAGTATTACTTTTATTTTTTCCACAAATAACTTATGCTCGAAAAAAACGTACGGAATTACATGGTTCCTATCTTTCAAATAACGTTTACTCGAAAAGCTACTAAGATAACTAAACATGTTCTTTCCATGGACCCTTAAACTATTATACTTTTACGCAATAATAAGTTTTACTCACATCCGTATAATTTCCTACAAACTTAACAAAGCTAGAAACTTCGCCATCCCCATGACCACATATCAACCTGAATCTGCTGCCGACAGCGGCTTTGATGTGGAACACATAAATGTACAAGCATTTTATTCCATACGTAACATGGATAAACATAACTAATCCGTAGAAAGGTTTATTTTATTCTCTGGAATGAGCGCTAACGGTACTTATCGTATAAATGCTGGGAGAAATCGAATGATATAATAAAAGGGATTATTTTCATGGGCCCATCGATTGGGCCGATTGCTATTTTCTAATCAGGATAAATATAACGTAACTCTTAATGAGTTCTACATAAATATAAATGCATAACCTGCAGTATTATTTTGGAAGTGGATTCCATCAAAATAAATCACGATACATCATATTAGTTACTAAATTGTTAACTTCTAAGAAGTATAATAACTTTTTATAAGAATTTTATACGTATCTAAGTAAGTAATCTTGCAAGGAAGATTTCAGCTCGAAAGTAGTTCAGCTTTCCGGGGACTAACCGAGCTGAAATTTGGAATGCCTACGTAACTTCGATGACAATACAATATAAGATATGATACCATCGACCTGGTCTGATGATGAAGACAAAAGGTGGCCGTAGGAACTCTTAAATTACACATGATAAACCCGTTGTGTTAGGACTTGTTAGAATCGTCTTAAAGAGTAGGTAATTGATGACTGTGAAAAAAAAATACATTCAGCATCAAAAGCTACTTCTTAGCGTTGATGGTCTCTTGAATATTGAATCTTTATATCTTCTATCTCAACAAGTCCCACTTATTACGAGTTTCAGCTAAAAATTCTCCAGCCGCAAGAAGTAAAGCCATATTAAAAAGGAAACCACGTCATATTAAATTTCGACTATAAATTTTATCAAACTTTCCCGAGCGCAAAATTTTAAGTGTGAAAGCTATATCTGCTTTTCCTCTTGAAAATTTGTTTGCCGTGGAATTGGGGAAAGTTTATTCACTGAGTAGTTGTTACTTGTAAAATTGTTCTTTTGCAAAGCTTCTTTACAATTTGGACTCTTTATTAATCGAGACCATTGGGACCCTGGATGTTTCTTGTAGTAAAATATTTATTTTAAACATCTATCACTCTACTTTAACTGGACCGAAGTAATTGTTTCATATAATTAAGGGCTTAATATTCCGCCTAGACAGGGGTAACAGTTTTATGAAACTATGTCTAGTGCTTTCCACCATCTTGGGCTTTTTGGGCTTGCTTCCAATTCTTGTGACTATTAAACTTTTCGTCGTAGATACCTCTAATCTGGCCGTCTTTGCAGCCCTCAAACGTTAAATTGTCACGAAGCACACGTAACCAACGCTACAACCGCTATCGTATTACTAGCCGTTGCCCACGGCTCCGTCTGCGTAGAGTTTGTTTATCGCTATTCCCTCGGGAGCTGTCCAATATCCTTCCCCGGAATTGTAGCTAATCTAAACCAATATAAATTTAATCCGGTTCAACGGTTTAGCTGTGAAAGCGTTACCAACAAACAAACAAACAAGCAGACGAACATAAATAATAAATAATAATAACCCAAACTAAGCTCTAGGCTTGTACTATGGGTATGCTCTAGGCTAGTACTATGGATATAAGTACTTAACCCTTAATTTGGCAAAAATAAAAAAAGTCGGGAATTCAAACCCTTTTTGATTTTGAATCAGAAAAAAAATAAAAACACAAATCAAACAAAAAATGTGAACCTTATGGTATGTATGGTATGTCATACACTGCCAAATTAAGGGTTAAACAGAGAAATAAATACTTAAATAAATTAATTGTAATTAGTTGTAATATGGGTATGCTCTAGGCTTGTACTATGGATATAAGTACTTAAACAGAGAAATAAATACTTAAATAAATTAATTGTAATTAGTTGTAATATGGGTATGCTCTAGGCTTGTACTATGGATATAAGTACTTAAACAGAGAAATAAATACTTAAATAAATTAATTGTAATTAGTTGTAATATGGGTATGCTCTAGGCTTGTACTATGGATATAAGTACTTAAACAGAGAAATAAATACTTAAATAAATTAATTGTAATTAGTTGTAATATGGGTATGCTCTAGGCTTGTACTATGGATATAAGTACTTAAACAGAGAAATAAATACTTAAATAAATTAATTGTAATTAGTTGTAATATGGGTATGCTCTAGGCTTGTACTATGGATATAAGTACTTAAACAGAGAAATAAATACTTAAATAAATTAATTGTAATTAGTTGTAATATGGGTATGCTCTAGGCTTGTACTATGGATATAAGTACTTAAACAGAGAAATAAATACTTAAATAAATTAATTGTAATTAGTTGTAATATGGGTATGCTCTAGGCTTGTACTATGGATATAAGTACTTAAACAGAGAAATAAATACTTAAATAAATTAATTGTAATTAGTTGTAATATGGGTATGCTCTAGGCTTGTACTATGGATATAAGTACTTAAACAGAGAAATAAATACTTAAATAAATTAATTGTAATTAGTTGTAATATGGGTATGCTCTAGGCTTGTACTATGGATATAAGTACTTAAACAGAGAAATAAATACTTAAATAAATTAATTGTAATTAGTTGTAATATGGGTATGCTCTAGGCTTGTACTATGGATATAAGTACTTAAACAGAGAAATAAATACTTAAATTAATTAATTGTAATTAGTTGTAATATGGGTATGCTCTAGGCTTGTACTATGGATATAAGTACTTAAATAGAGAAATAAATACTTAAATAAATAGAAAACATTCAAGACTCCGAAGCAAATACGGGAGCGCCAAAGTTCAACTAAAATTGCAACTCCTATTATCGGAACTCCGAAAATGAATTTTTTATACCGCTGGAACCGTAAACTTTTCAGAAGTTCTGAAATATTCAATGTGTAGATAAGACTAGGTTAGGTTAGGTTTGATTTATAAAAATCATGAAAATGTAACAGTTGCTGAAATAAATACGTTAGGAGTTGCGATAATTAGGACTTATGAGTCGTTATGAGTAAAAATAATTAGGTGAGCCAATATGGACCCAGCAAATACTCATGCTCATCACACAAATATTTGCCCATACCGGGAATCGAACCCGGGACCGCTAGCATCGTAGGCAGGGTCACTACCAACTAAGCTACCTCGTCGTCATACAGAGTAACTTAACATTTACCTTAATATCATGGATGTATATTGCAAATCCTCAGAAATTATTATGGTCCTAATCTTTTCACGCCGTTGTTACAGAATTCTTCATAATATCTAAAACAACTCATTTTACTAAACATTCTAATATGAGAGTAAATATAGTTTCTTAATACACCATTAGTACAAATAAGCGTTCTGAAAATAGAAATAATAACACTAACACATTTCGCTTAGTGCTGCTATAGTGTTATAGTTGTTCCCGCGGCGAGGAAAGTATCGCAATGGCACCAATTTGCTTGGGTGTGACTTCAATACACTTTATTAATAGTGTATTTTATGCCAGTAGTAGAACTAAAATGAGAAGTTATTATTGGTTAGAGGACGTCCGCAACTTCGTACGCATAGAATTAGACTCTCACTACTATGCCTGTTTCTTCCCGTTAGGGGTCGATTTTCAGAAACTCCTTACTTTGTACCCTAGAAATATTTATTATTTATGCCACAGCACTAGAAACTCTTATGAATAAAACTTAATCTAACTTTCTGCAATTAAATTATGAATTTTATCTGAAACAGCTCCAGCATAATATATCTAGCTTTTGAAAAAATAAAATTCGGACAAATGGATATTAGGAAAAAAAATACCTACTCGGAATTTTAATGTGTTCTCCGAGTAAATATACCGACTGCACCTGAACCTTACGTTTTGAACAATAGCTTTACCAATGGTAGCATGCTAAAATAAGTAGTAAGTACGTTCGCAAAAGAAAAGAAATAAATATTAAAAGGAAACAAGAAATTTTTATGACCTTTAAGCCCACTGCCAACCCACTGCCAACCCATTGATACAACCTCGTTTCCCTTAAAGTCCTCATTTATTACATCATCTGTTTGATGAGCTTACCTTCGTCATCTCTACCAGGGGCCTGTCTTATAAAGCTACAAATTACAATTTACAGGTTACAAGTTTCCATTTGACACAACCTCGACCAATGACGACCAGCCATTTGAGCAGTATTGCCAGTAAAGTTTAGACCTGAAAAATTGTAACTTGTAGTTTTATAAAACGTGCCCCAGATGTTACTTCTAGGTAATTAATTTATATGTAATAGATATTTGATGACGTACGATATTATAAACTTTACCAATAAAGTTGTAAGCCCTCGTAACGAGTCATCAAGTTATTTTAATGATCAAGTAATAAAAAACAAATTAGAAGTTACATATTTAGCTGGAGTAAGGAGTTTTGGTGCCTTTGAGACCTGGTAATTAGGACTTGGGTAAGTTAATCAATCAGGATATTGTAGAAAAATAAATTTAGAACAACTTTGTTATTTAAAAGTCTAAATATAAGTATACCTACTAAACGAGTTCAAAGTTTTTAAGTTACGTGAAATCAATATGAGTTTTAGGAAAACAACATTTTATACGAAATGATTTATTGTTCATCATCATTCTCCTGGCCTCATCTCAACTTATTTGGGGTCGGCGCAACATGTCTTTTTCTCTCATACTTCTCTATTGGTCGTCCGTCATCTCGGTAGTCACTCCCTTTCTAACCATATCATCTTTCACACAGTCCATCCATCGTTTCTTTGGTCTTCCCTTATTCATCCACATGAATACCTTAAAACTTTCATGACAATATTTCCCTCATTCCTGATTTATTGTTATGTACCTATAAATACAGGGTGACGACGGGGTCATGATACGAACTTAATTGTCCCAACTCAATAAATGATTGAGATTCTAGTGTAGTGAATTTTGAAACAATTAATGTTTTCCGTTTTATTATAATAATATCATGTTTCCCCAATTATTTAATACTTAAATAATTGTCACTTAACATTTTCATGTTAAAACCTATTAGAAAACCAATCGATCTTAAGAAATTGAGTAGGTATATGGGGATAAGGAATGCCCATGATTCTGAATAAAAAGATTGCATTTGATGTTTATTCAAATAAAAAAAGTAATCGTCTTAACGCTTTTAAATCGTTACGTTATGTTCCTAATGGTGTAGTTAATTTTAGTTTACTTCGTTTCTACAAAACCCCGCAGTAGACATATGTAAAAATTAAAATTTACCTCTTCAGCATCATCATTACAGCCGCAATACGTCCACTGCTAGACATAGGCCTTTCCCAAGGTTGGTCACAAGGCCCTGCAACGCTTGCATTCATCCAATTTACCTACTAAATAGTAATTGGAAAAGTTTTGTGACAAAATGCATGAAATGTAGGTACATGGTATCCTATCATTTTATCGACAATCAATTGGCAAATTTTCATTTCATAACCAACGTTCGGTAAAAGTATGATATGGCATATCAACGTTATGCAACTACAGGTTTAACAAATGATTCATAATTTATATGATTTATTTGTATTTTTTTTATTTTACAACGTTTCATTTCTCAAAGGTATATTGTTAATAAAAGATATGAATTAACTTTTTTTATTTCATATCGCATCTTTGGTCAAAATTGGGTACGTTTACATTTTCCCAACGTGGAGCACAAAACAATCAAAATTGGCTGAGCTCTGGCGGCTCAAATAGGTTAGGTTAGTTTTTATATACGCCCAAAGGGCAGAAATAGGGGCCCCGCGTAGCGGGGACCCGTCGATTCCAATGCAAAAATTAGGTAGATGTATGTTACTTTGTGTAATTACAGTATGTAAAGTAAACCGTTTGCTTAAAGATGAGCTTTTAAAAGGCATGATTTTAACCAAAACGTTTTTATAGTGTACTATTTGCTATATTGTTAGTAGTTAAACGGCGTATTTTAATCTGATACATGATGGTATTGATGGTATATGGAACGTTGGTTGTGAAATGAACATTTGTGAAACAATTTTCGTTAAAACACTAGAGAACCAGTGTACATACTTGTTTTTCATTTACTTTTAATGCAATAAACTATGCCAACCGCCAGACTAAAACAATTTTATATTTATTTGAAGCAGATGCTGTTCGCCATGTTTCAATATTGATAGAGGAGTTCGAACGGGTTGTCTCTCGGGTTAACTATTAAGTGCCAAGTTAGAGTTCGGGTAAAGTTACCTAACATAACCCATTTTAACTTAGCAGGGTAGTGATAGACTCAATAGGGAATATTCATTACCTTTTTACACAGCTTCAATAAAAGCTGATTCATGTAACAAACAGTTGAGAAAAATATTTTTTTCAATTGCTATAAAAATAACCAAGATTTGTTCCTAGCTCTTTCTAGCAAAACATAATTTAACATGGAGTTTATATGACCAACCTGTAACATGACGTCACAGTGCATATCGGATCTGTCTAATCGCTGTTTAATTTGCAGTTTAAAATGCTTGTATCATCCGTATTTCTCTTTGACGGTATTTTATAATTTTGTTGAGAAACGCGATTTAAAAATCCATGCATATTTCCTATTGTTAAAGATGTCTGCTATGGGGAGGCATCATAAGCTAGTATTTTTTTAAAACACCGAAATAACAGAGCGGTGTTATAAACTTAACGTGTTTATCCTGTAACACAGGGATCCCTAGCACAGGACCCACTGTATTGTTTCTACCACTTGTAAGGTTTCATTTATGCAATAAACATTTTCATTTTCATTTTCATTTTCATTTTCATCTGTTTGTCTGTGTCTGTGTGTCTGTCTGTGGCATCATAGCTCGTAAACTAATGGACTGGTCAATATATTGACGAATTCATTATTCAATGTATTAATAAGACAGTCAATAATTCGGACAAACGAAGCGTTAATACTAACATTACTAAGGGATTCAGAGGGACACCCTTTAAACCAATTTAGTTCACAGGTTATTATAAGTTTTATACATACACATTACTTGATATAAAATACAATAAAAGATAGTGAAACAAAGGATAGCCAGTGATGTAAAACGAAGAAGCAAAATTATATTCATTTAAGTGAAGAAAGATACAATAAATTCGGGGTCCGTTCATTTCAGCAAAAGAACGTTAGACAAACGTATCATTTTACAAACATTCATTTCACAAAAATATTTTTTTGCTTAAACCATTACATATTACATAACTTACATGGGCTTATCAAATAAGTTAGGTAAGGTTAGACTTTTGACCATAAAAAAATATTAATTGACAAGGGGGAAATACCGCAAAGAGCGAAATAAAAGTTTGTAAAATTGTATAGTTTGCCAAATGATGATTTGGTAAATCATTAGTGAACCATAAATTCATTACACAATACAGCTTTAATCCGATTAACGCTTTGTGGACATTTTAATCCAATGTTGTCCGATAATGATCCCAATACCAGTTAATCCGCGGTAACAAAGCGATATCCGATAATGTCCATAAAGGTCACTGACATGCCTTTGGAAGATGGTAATTAAAGGGCTAAGTATATTTAACAAAACGTTAGCCTCGTTTGTAGTGACTCTGCCTAGCTAGTGGTCCTGGGTTCAAATCCCGATGATCGCGAGTATTGGTTCCTGAATCTTTTATATTTTCTGTTTATTTAAGAATGTAAGTATTTCTCTATGTAATTAAATTTATCGAAGTCTGTTTATTTATAGTACAATCCTAGAGTTTCGTTAGGAACTAGGTCAATGTGTGTCTTTTTTATTATTATTTATAGATATTTGACGTTGTAAATGTGAAAGGGCGAATGAATTCTGTAGTAACTAATACATTCATTAAGGATTCACCACACGGAAGCTTAAAATACGGTGACGCAACGTTTATACAGCGAATTCGAAATCGAATTCAAATTGGAATAAAATAATACCTACTGTGCAGCGGCATGGAACCCTCGGTTCGCGAGTCCGACTCGTATTGTACCGATTTTTTTGCCATTTACAGGATAATCCAGCAGACGGCCCACCAGATGGGAAGTGGTCACCGCCGCCTATGGACATTTACTACGCGAGAGTCGGCATCACTAATGCGTTGCAGGTCTCGAAGAATTTTATTAATAACTACCTTTTTTAAAAAGCCCCACTCGCCAGAAACGTTCCAAAGAACCCAAAAATCCAAAAGACTTTAAGACTTCTTGCACTGTAGGTTTATATGCGTAAATACAAAATGAAAGCGATTGATTAAAGTTGGATACATTTTCGACTAATAAGTGTCATTAAAACAGTCAAACCTGCTCTATGTACTTACTTACATTTTCATTGTCCAATTATTAAAACTGCCAATAAAACAGCTACAAGTAAAACAAACAATACGGTGATTAAACAATGCATTAAACGACCCATTCACATGGACTAGGCGCCCAGAATGCTATTGGAGCTGTCAGGTACATTGTATTGTTACGTACGACACGGTACTCCTCTAGCGGCAATGAATTCACATTGCATAATTTATTGCCCGATAACTCAATTACACCCTTTTAATTGCTGATTGCCTAGTAAAAGAATAAAAAGATATAATGGCGATCCGCACTTTCGGAGCTTTAAATTCTAGTATTGTACACCTGAACACTAAAAAAAAACCGGTCAAGTGCGAGTCGGACTCGCGCACCGAGGGTTCCGTATTTAAGATAACATGGTTGGGAAAAAGCAAAAGAAAATACTTACTTTGTTATGAACTTTATTATCATTAAGGCCCATTTTGACTAGCCTAAATTTTAATACAGATTTTTAAAGTTTTTTGTTTTTTTTTCCAAAACTGTAAAGTTTGATAACTTCATTTTATTTTTCCTGACATTCCTGGGAACGGTAATTTTTTATACATTTTTGCGTAAAAATCAAAAAGTACGTCGCGAAAAATTATAAAAAAATTAGTATAATATATATATATATAATAGTATAATATAATAGTTTCGAAATGTGCAGACTGAGCCCTTTCATATGACACCCCGTTTGCTATAATCAAATAACTTTCATTTTTCAACCCCCCATTCTAGACCCCTTAACAAATACTTAGAAAAATAATTTCATACTTTTTTTACTAAAAACGGATGCGGGCAAGCAAGTTATACAACTATGCCAAATTTCAAATTGATAGCTTCTATAGTTTCTGAGAAAAACTGCTGTGACATACAGACAGACAGACAGACAACGAAGTCTCACCATAAGGGTTCCTTTTTTAACATTTTGGTACGGAACCCTAAAAATGAGAGCCAACAAAGAGAGATTTTTACTTAGTTGACAAAAAATTCATACAATAGTTAAGATATTTAGTTATGTCAACCAAAGCTGATAGTAACTACAGCAATTTCTTCTCGCTCGGGCTCGTATGGGATCAAAACGCTTATGCACAACAATCACAATCTTGTTACAAGCGACCAATTATTTTTTTCAGTGTAAGTCACATAAAACGGAGCAAAGTGAGGACGGCTCGCTAGTTATGAATAAAAACTTGTATTAATGTCAGACTACAGTACAGATGAACACGGGTTAACTCTCAGGAGACTGTATGGGTAGCGACTACCGAATGCTATTATGTAGTTCCATCAAGTGCAACGCTACAGTAATGAGATTTGACCACAATGTGATACGGTTGCTATACAGAGGTATGGTTAAGTCCAAGTTAATTGAACAATACGAGTAGTTAGGGTAGTTAGGGGTTAGGGGTTAGGGGTTAGGGGGGTTAGGGAACCAGTAATGGACAAGAACCCAATGATGTACACTTGATTCTTATTTTACAGAAGATAAGGGTTATTCATTTGTTTTGCAACAATCAATTTAGGACCGTATGAAATTTGAATTAAGAGTGAAGTGTCCATTACTGGTGCCTGTCAGCTAAAAGTGTCCATCATTGGTGCCGTCACCCTAATTTATGGTTATTCAAGTAATTAATCGTTGGATACTATTATCAAATTTACGTTTTGACAGATAATGCCATCAGAAACTCAGTGGCTCTATTCTAATCGGTAAAAGGATATTGTTTTTGACATAATATCATATTCTCAATGTTATGAGAGCTCTTATTTACATACATACATACGTACCTTCACGCGTGTATTCCCAGAGGCAGAGCTATAGAATTACCTACAACTTTTAAAACTGGTTGATAATTCAGTAACCACATTTTGCACAAATAGTCTAAGACGGGACTAAAACCGGCCGAGTTAAAAACAACACGATAACGTGCCAAAAGAAATATGGTTGTACTGAAGAGAACAGAGACCGAGCTAAAAGTAATGTTTGACATTGACAAACAGACATATTATCCAAATAGAGAAACGGATTGCTTTGATTTCTTGCGGAGAACAAAATGGGTCTGGATATCTTTCTTCGACTATCCTATTTTTACTAGGTATTTTTTTATTTTATAGGGAAATAACAACAATCGTGTCGTATTCTGCATGAATGAAGTGAGAAATAGATTGTTCATAATGAAACAACACTTTTTTATTTGTTACCGAAACTGGGAAAAGTCCCGCCAATACTACTTTCTCCGCTTATAACTACATAATACCAAGAATTAAACGTTATTTTTACTTTGTAAAGATGTTTAAATAATAATATAGATATGGACACTATTTTTTCTTTTGCGTAGATAAATAGTATTTTGGACGAGTGCGAGAAAACTCACGTGGAGAGGGTTCCGTGCGTTGCTAAAGATAAAATCCAATAGAAACAAACACGCACTAAGGATGCACTCGCATACTTAGTGAGTCTCAGTTTATACTGGACATATAAACAAACCGAAACGAAGTAAACTAGACTTCGTATAGGTTTTCTTATAATCTATAAGTAAACAACTATTTTCTGTTTAATTAGGCGCAGAAGTGTCGGAGATATCTAAGAGGCCCCGATGCTCAAATTTCACAATTTTTCTTAAATTACTATAAAACTAATAAGAAAATCATTAAAAAATAAGACCCTAACTAAAAGCTCTTTCATTTGATATTTGACACGGTACAGTAGGTAATTTCTTTTTAATTTTCCTATAAGGTACGGTCACGAATGTTAATTAGTGATCCATTTAAAAAAAATAGGCTTGAGGTCGTCAATATCATTCGAGATGCTAAATCATTAGTAACTTATAGGAAACTCAACCGTCAGATTGACTTTGGATCTAAGGTGGGTCCAAAATTTAAGTTCTTGACTGTACGGAACCCTAAAACGCAACATTTTTCTAAAACAAGATGGGGCTTAAACAAATTGGCCCTGATTTCCCGTTCAAATAAATCTTAGTAATATCGTAATAGCACGTAGTCACTTTCGGTCAGCGGTCCATTGGCCGACACCTATAGGAGTACTCTTGACCTCAATTCGAGATCGTTGACTAAAGTAGGCTACCGATGTATACGTGATCTATTACGTTGCTGGGGATAAATACTAGCTGGTGTATTACAATGTGTAACATAACCCACTTCCACTTCATTTTGATAACCTTGATAACTAACCAGAATTTTGTGCATTTGGTTGGACAGTTTTCTTGTTGGAATAAAATTGCGAGATAATTAACTGAGAGTTGTTCAACATACGATACTAACCGTCGTTTTCAGACATTAAATCGATTTTAGGGTTCCTAAGTCAAACTAGGAACCTTTATGGTTTTGGCATGTCCGTCTGTCCGCCTGCACGCGGTTTCTTTCAGTTCTGTTGATGTTCTACTTTGAGGGCACAACATATTCAAGGTGTGTTGCTGAAATAGGGAAATTGGTTGTAGTAGTGTTTAATGAGGTCCAAGTTCCACTGATACCTAAACTGACAATTGAGGTAAATACTTACAACAGCTTAAGCCAGTTTCTGGTCTGAGTATGACGTATGTATGGAATCAAATTTGTATTACTCTATAATTATATTGGTGTAGCCAACCCAAAAATTATTCAACATAAATTTGACGTTAACAGGAATATCGGTTGCAACCGTCGTATGCAAGTGTATCAAAAATATTTGCTACGTATTTATTTGTTTAAACGTATGACAATTGTTTTAAGCAATGTAAAATATAAATCAGGAGCACTAGTGTCGGTCCTTGCGGTAAGTCGTTATATTATATTTTCTGATGCGGCTTTATTTATCTTCAAGATAATTATAAATAATTTTTTTTTAAAGGCATTGGCTATTAGGCTAGTACGCGTCGGCAGGGAATTGATATTATAAGTTTATAGGACAAACCTTGCCACCACACTATCATAAGATCAGAAAAAAGCTACGGTCTTCAATTGTTTCTGGAAACGTATTTTGGCATTTGGTATTAAATAATCAAACGTTATTCAAGGTTGATAAGAGGGCCGCAAGCCTAAATCCACACAGGGAGGAGGGATTTGGGCCTTCGGCGGTAGACCACGAAGGTCTCTAATAAATTTTATTGGGACTCTAGCTCATTAAACCGATACCAATGCTATTACTCTAGTTTCACGGGTGTTTTGGGAATGACGATGATTCTTTATCATCATTTATATGCTCGTATGTTTTATTTAAAAAAAAAACGAGTGTTTTATCTTTTTCTTATACTGCTTGTAATAAACAAGTCAGTATTTAAATCTCAGCGGAAAAACCTTGTGACGGAGTTCAAAAAACGTTTATTTAACTGCACATTGATACATCCATAATGGGATCATTATTAACAGCGACAGAGGTCGTATATTTTGACACTGTACAACTAATTGTACGAAGGTTTATTGTTGAGATTAGTGTGCACGTCATGCAGAAGATGATGTCGTCTATACAAACGATTAGATTCCAAATCCAAATCTAATTGCGGCTTAAATTAGCAGAATGTCATTATATAAACCACTGACCACACGCAGGTTTGCGGTTCGGTAATATGTAGCTTCTGATTGGCTATCAATAACAAATTGGGGTTTCGCTGTGACGTCAATAATTCCTTTGACATGATGTACTCGTAACAGAGTGACGTATGCTTAATACAGTGGTCAGAATAGGTAGACTTTTTACCTAAACTTGGTGCATCTTTATTAAATAACCTATTCCCATCTCACTTACGAACTTAAACCTGTAGTCATCGCATGGTTCATCCTCATCTTTTCCTGTTAATAAGATTTTAACCTAATTAGATCCATTATAATATAAACTATACCTACCTAAAACCGATATTAGTTTTAAAGTCCCGTAAAAAAACAACTGATAGATAATTTGGTGGTCAGAAATCGGTTTATCACAAAACCTAATAAAATTAATAGAACTCTAAATATTTTATCACATAACCAAATAAAAATGAATTTAACTTGCTAAATAAATTTTGTACGTGGTATACGGCACCGGCGAGAAATTACTCACCTTCTGAAACCTCTTTGTCAAAAACCATTAATTTAATTTGGTCTTTAACTCTAGATAACTGTATCATTTGGCATCGACGTCTGAAATATTATTATTATTTCAGGTGTTTAGCTGGTGTTAGGGTTACCATATCTCAGGATTAGTCCTGAGATTTCAGGATTTTTGGACTTCTCTCAGGATTGGGGCCGGATTTTGCAAATCTTAGAAATCTCAGGATTTTTAGAATTTTCAACAGAATTTTTTACATTTTAAAGTCTCTTTAATAAAAAGTACAACAAACTAAAAATAATCTTCCTAATAGAGAAAATAATTGAAGTAATCAACTTTGGTACTGACATTTTTGAATTTGTAATTATGTTTGAGAGAAAATTCTCAAACTCCAACAAAATCTTAGGATATTTCAATAGAAATCACGCCTTTTCTCCGGACTTTTCATTTTTTCATCTGGTAACCCTAGCTGGTGTGGGTTTCATTGCTCCGTTTTGAAACTATACTTAGTACCTACTTACCTTATTACTCGAGACGCTAACTGATGACACATGTTGCCGATTTGTTTTTCATATTCTGACGAGAAATGCGTTTTAAAATCCATACATATTCCCAATTGAGTTATATCACTTATAACGGACATTGTAACGGCCTTCATCTTTTTCCTCCTTGTAGGTATTTTTGTTTCAAACGCTCGGGGAATTATTTTATTACAATTCTTGGTAGCTGTGTCAAGGTAGATGCCAAATGAGAATTTCTTTGAGAGGACGTAACGGGAAAAATACTTGTTTGTCCAAATGAAGAAAATCAACGACCCGATTTAGAAGTATCCTGTCTCTAATCTCATTAAGTTCAAGAAAGTATATGACAAGTACTTTGGAGGACCAAGAAGTACTTCTACTTCAGTAATTTTGTTTATTAAGATAGTATTTTTTGACTTGTATGTACTCGTAGGTAATACACTTGGGAAATTGTTGCTAAAGAAAGATATGAAGTAATGAAAGTGTATTTACTTTCTAGACATTTTATGGTAAAGTACCAATTTGTAATTATTATGGTATAATATTTTGAATGAACATGAGACATATAAAGAAGGATTTTAATTAAATAATTCGACGATTTGGCCCATCTATTTTTTTAGGGTCATTTAAAATTTAAAAGCAGGATTTCTTGAATTTCGTCGTTATCGTATTAAATTATAATTATTTTTAACAAATAAACTCAAAAACGACTGGACCGATTTGAAAAATTCTTTCACCACTAGAATGCTGTATTATCCCTGTGTAACATAGTCTATTTTTAAAAATGAACAATTCCCGTGGGATGACAAAAATACGAATTCTATGCGGACGAAGTCGCTGGCAGAAGCTACTAAATAAATAAAATAAGTATCAGGGGACAATCTTACACAAATTGACCTGGTCCTAAAACTAAGATCTAGGCCTGAACTATGGGTACTAGATAACGATAAAAATACTTATATAGATAAATAAATACTTAGATAGAAAATATCCAAGACTCACAAACAAATACTCGTGCTCATCACACAATTAATTGCCCAAACTGGAAATGGAACCCAGGACTGCAAGCTTCAAAGGCAGAGTCACTACCAACTAGGCTAGGCTGTATAGGTAGGATGCTATTCAATCTCAGAGCATCGTGCAGCAAACACAAATACGCCTCAGTGGAGCATGCCATGCGGGCAAGCAAACATCAGAGCAAGATGCTTTGTCAAAGCTTGTTATCAAAGTAAAGCTTTGCAATAGTTCCCATGTAGTGTTTACAATTTGCACTTACTATTGTTATTCCCTTTGTTTTTTGATTAGCACTTTAAAACTAATTTCGAAAGAGATATACAGAGCGAAGTACACTCACTTCGGGTCGGAAGAGGCCGCCCTAGGCGTACTTTTTCGAATCAAATCGGAGAAATACTGGATAAGGACCGAATCTTAAGTACCCGAAACCGACGTGCATGCATGACTCGATGTATGGAAGAAGCGACAGAGATTCGTCATAATCGTAGCAGGTGGAAAGAAGTGGTCTCTGCCTACCCCTGGGAAATAGGCGAGATTTAATGTATGTATGTACTAATTTCCAGTCGTTATTTTTTCTAAAGTTACAAAGTTAAATCATCGATGTTTATCTATGAAACTAAACCTATTTAAACCTTAGTGGTGCAGGGTTTATTGTTGGTAGGACCTTGGGCAAGGTCCATCCTGATCGCTACCACCATCTTATCCATTAACCTACTGCCAAGCATTGCTCGCATTAGCGGCCTGCACACGTAGAGTTCAAACCGTGGGAAACGCCACGCGCTATTCCAATCTTCGCGCCGAACCGTACCTACGTGTAAATGCAACTGTAATAGTAAAATAGTAAAAAAACCTACGGTTCGGAGTGCTTGGACTGGCGCGTGGAATGGCGCGTGGCGTTTCCCGCGGTCCAAACTGTGCCGTGTAAAGGCCGCTATGTACCGGTGCAGGGATAAGACAATCGGTGAAATTACTATCATAAAGGCATTCCATCTTAGTCCTCAGGGTTGGCAACGCATTTACGGTCTTAGGCCTGCAGTTTTAAGATTATAGTCTTGATAATGCAAAAGTCTATGGGTTACAGATCCTACTTATCATCAAATGGCCGGTGTGCTCAAGTAAAAATAGGTATATTATGAAAAAACCTTATTAACCTTACCTTTACTAATTCAACAATAATGTCATTTGAATCAAATGTGTTTAAAACAGGTCGTTTGCTTTAAAAGTAAACCTTAGTTCATTTACGAGGTGGGTGGCGGCATTTGCTTCCGAGTTTCCTCGCGAAATTAGATTGTGCTGCGAAAATTACGTTAATGACCTGGTTTCCTCACAGCTAATCTCTGGCTATGTCGCCATTCTGCTTGTTTGTATTTTAATTTGGACGACGCAGTTAACTAACTTGGTGGTGTCTACGAAGTCAGCGGTCCTGGCATTAATCCATGGTTTGTACTAATATTTGTTACAGAAATGTCTTAGATGTTTCACAGGGTAAATAATGCTTCTTTACATAGTATCAAACAAAGTCGCTTCCCGCCGTCTGACCCTCTGTATATACGCTTAGATCTGTCAAAGTACGCAACGGGTTTTAAATTAGTTTTCATTTATAGATAGAGTGATTCAAGAGGGACGTTTTAAAAGAAACTCCTTTATAACTTCACCTGTTTATTTCACAATATTAATAATCATATGTCAATTCCGTACAATCCTGGTAATATATCTATTATCTTCTTTAAATATTAATAATCCAAATCCAATGTCCTCCTTGGACCTTTCTCTCAGCTCTCTCCGTTTCCCAATATGCCGGTGCCTCACTGTCATCTTGACACCTCCTTTCAGTCAATCACAAACCTTATTATTATTTTTAATCTCTGCTTGTTTAATTGAATATTGTAATAATGCCGTTGCATAATTAATTCTAATTTAATAAACCTTACATTCGTCCATCCTGACGAAGTGCAATTTCCACTTGCACCCCGACAGAATAAACCTTACACTCGGCGTATTGGGTAACATTTTCCAAAATTCCTTTTTCAACATTTTCCTTATCAATATAAATTAGGTATTATTGTTATTGTCATGCAATAATTTTAAACTTTGCAGAAAATATCCTTTTTTAAAAATAAAAAATAAAAAAAAATGTCTTATCCATCTTTTCTTCATTAGAATAAACAAAATATAATTGTTATATTCTAACCATTTCTAATAGTATATTTCTTGATCAAATTGCTTACATATTAACCAAAGATCAGTTTACCCCGAAAAATAATAAAAATAATGCGTTAGTGTACTTAGTGTACAATAAAATAATTAGTTACAAATTTTCAGGTAGTGATGTTAGGTACTATGGCAAACTTAATCTTATATAATATAATCACTTCTTACTTAATTATTACTTTTAAGTACACTCGCTATAAACTGAACTATTAGGGAAGAAAGATTACATATAAAAATATTAAACGAAAATATATATGGTCATTAACCATATATCAAAATAAGACTTTTTTTTTTAAATGGAATAGGTACAGTAGCATTTTTTAAATTAAATATACTTCTAGCCATTATTAATTACTCTCGTCGCTAAGTTCAACATCGCAATCAGTCGATTCAGAATCATGTATATCTAAAGCTGCAATATGTACCCATGGTAACATACGATCAGCAGCTACAGTTGTTTGTCGTTTGTTTCTCATACTTGTTAATCCTGGGACGGCTGCCACATGGTACCGATCATTCCCTAACACATTGACTACTTTGTAGGGTCCTATGTAAGAAGGAAGCAGTTTTTTACTCTTCCCATCATTCTGGAAACATGTTTTTGTAATTTTTACCAACTCTCCTACTGCGTAGGCACGAGCAGGACGCTTGCCGTCATCATGTCTCTGTTTTTGTTTTTCCTGTTCTGCGTCAATTTTTTGTTTGACCTGTTCCCGTACATTAATTAAATCACTGTTTTCTCGTGTTTCCTGTCGCACTTCATTAAGTTTTGGATTTATTTCCGAATCCATAGTGGTACCAAACATAATCTCTGCCGGCGTCTTTCCCGTCGTTTTCTGGCAAGTATTGTTCAGTCCCCATTGAACCTTACCAACCGCATCATCCCAATCTCTTTCGTCTTTGTTAAGATTTTGTGCTGTTAAAGAGTTGAGAATGGTCCGGTTATACCTTTCGACTTGCCCATTGGCTCTAGGACACGCCACTGCGTTAAGTATGTGTTTTATTCCTTTGTCCAAACAAAACTTTCGGAATGCATGTGACGTGAAACATGAGCCCCTATCACTTATTATTCGATCAGGATTTCTAAACGTATCAAAGATCTCGGTTAGCACTCTGATTGTACTTTGAGTCTTTGTGTTTCGAACTGGTTTTGCAAAGGTGAATTTCGTAAAACCGTCAACAATGACTAATAAATGAGTGTTTCCACGTTTCGACCTCACAAATGGACCGACATGGTCGACATGCAGGGTATGAAACGGGATTCCTATCTTATCTATAGTATACAAATGTCCTTCTTTAGAGTTATTAGTTTTCTTAGCATAAGCACATTCAATGCACGCACTGACATACTTTTTAATAAATTTTGACATTTTCGGGAACCAGTAAGATTTCCTTATGCGATTAAGAGTTTTCTCATGACCAAAATGTCCTATTTCGTCGTGATTCATACGGCAGAGTTGCCATCTGGCACCTTTAGGCACGACCCATCGAATATTTGACCTATCTCCTTCCAAATACCGGTATAACTTATCGTCCTTAATCAAAAAATTGTCATTAATGTACTTTAGTCTGTCAGCGTCGGCCCCCGATGAAAGGATGTTCCGTATTCTGATAAGTTCCGAATCACCTAATTGCAAGGTTTGTAACCAATCCTCGCTGCTTATCGACATTACTGACGGGTAGTGTTCTAAAATTTCTGAAGCATCTTTATCATCAATCGGGTTACGAGATAAAGCATCTACATGCGCCATTTTAACACCCGCTCGATATTCAACTGTGCAATTAAACTCTTGCAAAAGAAGCCACCACCGTGCCACCCGGGGAATAATATCACGCTTTGAGAACGTAGAGCGAAGAGCACTACAATCTGTCACAATCTTGAACTGCTGTCCTAGTAAATATACCCTAAATTTTTTTAGTGAGGAAACTACTGCCAACGTTTCCAACTCGTAGGCATGGAATTTTTTTTCTTCAGGGGACGTTTTGCGGCTAAAAAATGCAACAGGCCGAAATGTTTTACCGTCTATAGAACGTTGTAGTAGCACTCCACCGACCCCCAATTTACTGGCATCGGTGTGTAACTCTGTCTCTGCCGTGGGGTCGTAAATAGCGAGTACCGGTCTATCTACTAACTTTTCTTTAAGGATAGTAAACGCCTCCTCCTGTTCGGTACTCCAGATCCAATTCACGTCCTTGGATAGCAATTTTGTTAAGGCATGTGCCAATGAAGCAAAGTTCCTAACAAATTTACGAAAGTAACCAACTAATCCAAGAAATTGGCGTAAAGAATGTTGATCAGACGGGCGTGGAAAATTTAAAACACACTGTATTTTCTTAGGGCCTGGTCGGACGCCATTTGCGCTGATTTCGTAACCTAAATAATCAATTTTCTCCATTAAAAAATTGCATTTCGATAAATTTAATGTTAAATTAGCCTCGTCTATTAAGTTTAAAATCTTTTCTAACCGGGTCAAACATTCATCTATGTCTTTACCATATATTAAAACGTCATCAATATACGCTGTAGCCTCACTGAACCGCGTTGACCCCAAAACTTTATTCATCATGCGTTGAAAAATAGCAGGAGCGTTCGCAAGTCCAAAAGGCATACGATTAAATTCGTATTGTCCATCGGGTGTGACAAACGACGTCAGATGTCGAGATTTTTCCGAAATGGGAACTTGGTAATATCCCGACGCTAGATCAAGGGTAATAAAACAAGCTTGACCCGACAATCGCGCGATCTCATCGTCGATGTTAGGCATCGGATATCGTTCCTTTACAGTAATTGAATTGAGCATCCTATAATCTACGCACAGTCTTAGTTTACCATCTTTCTTTCGAACTAAAATAATAGGACTAGCATATTCCGATACTGACTCGCGTATGATCCCAGCTTCCATCATATCACTAATCATTTCACGTACATTTTCTCGCTCTTTGTGAGACAGTCGATAGGGCCGGTATACTACGGGATGACTAGAATTGACCTCAATAGACATCTCAGCTTTATTGCTACACCCTAACTGGGACAATGATAATGCAAAACATTTCCTAAATTTATTAAGTAATTCCATTAATCTTACTTTATGTTCATCTCCCACTGTATCGTTTATCTGTACCTCATTGATGTTTATTTCCCTGCAGTTAGGAGAGGTTAATTCAGATTGAATTCGATTGACTACTACGACTTCCGAGGCCCTACCAACTATTTTATCACGTTGCAAATGACACGAATCGGAATGAGGAATAATTGAGATTCTTACAGATCCTTTTGTAACTTTATGTACTCCACCAATAACCGTAAACTGTCGAGTAGGTTTTCCAATAACCTTATCACTTAACAGGATATGTCCGTCAAAATTCGGTTCTACTCTAACATTCAAAGTAACCGGACCAAAAATGTTCATGTCAACTATTGTTACTACCTTTATTAAGTTATTATTTGTTATATTTGTACTTGAAAACGGCAATTCATCGTCAATGTTTAAAAATCTTAGTTCGTCTGCATTTTTATAAACAACAATGTGCGTTTGTTCTGTAAAAGTCTGACCAATAAGTAGCGGCGTTTCTAAAAATTTATCTTCAACTACATGACATGAAACATTCGCAGATACACCATCAATGGTCAAATTAGCTTGAATTTTACCTATAGATTGAATGATTTTGTTTCCAAATCCTTTAAGTGTTGAAGTTACGTCGTCACACGTTAATCCTAGTTCTTGGGCATTAGATTTCCTTAACAATGTTACTTCACTCCCAAAATCAACAAAAGCTTTTACTAAAATACCATTTATGCCAACGACTTTGTAAAACTTTATGTTCGGTTTTTCGCCTGTAATACACATGGTCTTATGCACACTATCAGGTCTGTTATCTGTGGTGGGTTTAAAATTGCATTGTTCTACTCGATGACCTACTTTATGACATTGCGTACATTGAATAACTGGCTTAGGACATTTTGAATAAGGGTGACCCCGTTCACGGCAGTTAAAACAATAAATCTGACCTTTTATGTTACTTCCTATTTTACTAAATGCCTTACTCGAATTATTGTTACTTTGGCCAAGTTCAAACCCTGTTTTACCCTTGAAATTTGGTCGGTCAAACATTTGATCTTTATTGCTCATTAGAAATTGTAACAGTTGATCTGGGTTTGAGCAACGCAATGCTCGGGCACTAGACTTCATCATGCGATCGCTTAAGCCGTGTATAATACAGTCAGCGGCACGTTTTCCATAAATATCACACTGGTTTAGCAAAGCCAGTTTTTCGTAGTAATAATTCTCTATGGGCTCGTTATACTTACTTTTTCGTCTAAGCATATCTTCTAGAGATTGGCCATAATTTTCTTCGAAAGGAAAGGCATTAATTAATTTTTCTTGCCATTCAGTCCAACTATAAAGTATAGTAGGAAGGCTCTCATACCAAATCTTGGCCAATCCCTGAAGCTTTTGCATGGCAAAATGGACTGTAGTTTTACTGTCCCAGCCGTAAACCGTGGCGCACTCATTTACCTTTTTTATCCAGATTTCAATTGTTTGGGATTTAGATGATGGATCAAATTCAGGTAAAATGTTTTTGTTATTAATATTACCAGAGTAACTGAGTGCTGCCGGAGGTAACGGCCGAGGTTGTAAACCCTTAATAGAATTAAAAAGCTGAGCAACATCCTCAACAGTAAAAACGGGAGTACCTGATCTCTCAGGGTGCTTATCTTGGCGATCCTCACATAATTCCAACTGCTGCTCTAGATTTCGTTGACGGGGGGGGGCTGCATTGTCTGTTGGAGTAATACTTCGTTGATGTGAGTCAGTCACCACGGGAACAAGCATACCTTTGTTGGTTCGTCGTTCTCCTTTAGTCGAAGTGCATTGAAACTGGTTTCTTTCCTTGTAAATTCCATGCTCCAAATTACGTAGTCTATTCTGCTCGAAGTACATTTGCTGCTCCTTGTCGTGCAGACGTTGACGCTCGCAGAGGGTAGCTGGGTCATACACGCTGCTCTGATCACGTTGACTGCGGTAGGACTCTCCACGCTGACTGCGGCCGCGCTCCTCACGATGTCTGCCGTGCCGGCCCTCACGACGGCTTCGACTGCGGCTTCGGCGTTCATGGCTGGCTTGAAATGGTTGCAGTGTTGACGAACAATCACGTCGGCTGCGGCTGCTCTCTTCACGACGCCTTCGGCTGCTCTCTTCACGACGCCTGCGGCTGCGGCTCTTGCGACGGCTTCGACTGCGGCTTCGACGTCCACTGCATTCACGAGATATTCGCAGCTCTGGCGAACCTTCACGTCGGCTACGGCGTTGTACCTCACGTCGATTTCGGCTGCGGCTTCGGTGCTCAGTGGTCTCGTCAGATTGCCCTCGCTCAGGGGTACGCAGCCTCCACCCAGAAGTTCCTTCTCCGTACTCCATTATCTGCAACTCGTAGACAAACTCATCTATGAATTCGATCTTTAAACTTAAGATTTACAGTCAGTACTAAATTTACTATATTTTTGTTAAACATGCAATATATGATTGCCCCATCGATGTTATAACAAGTATTACAACTGAAATATGCCACTTGTGTTAAAATTGCAAGTTTTAAACAAGTTCTAGTCCACTGTAGTCGTTTACCAATTCAAAACTTTACGTTGACAACCACGGTAAAACCTTGAACATGTAAGTAAATATTCACCTGATGGCAATTTGAAATGTAATCGAATTTACTGGAACTAATAACACTCTAAATATTGCGAAATATACTCTAAACTGTAAGTTTATAGTTTTACCGGCAAGTTTACAAAACAGAAATCGTCATCATGAGCAAAAGAGCAAAATGTGCATTTATTTTTACTCTGTCGAACATTACGATGACGATGGAAAAATTGTAAACAGCCAAAAATACTCGCAACTCTTCGAAAGTGTTAATTAGTCTTGCAGTAAAATATAAAATAATATCCCTCCTATTTATTTTAATTATATTCTGCCACTTTCAGATATTAATACAAATAAAATAAAATATTTCACTTAGTCAAAGTTCCATTTTTTTTTTTTTTTTTTTTTTTATACTTGCAAATCTGGCAACAATCCCTGCGCTCGCAGAGGTGGCTAAATGGCGGAAAACGGAACTCGTACAACATTATCTTTATTACTTCTTCATAATTCCAAAGTAAAAGATAAAGTAAAGATGTAATAAAACCTAAAGAAACTGAACAAAAATAGATATATCATTAATCAGTTTACAAACAACCCCAAATTCAAGCAGCTAAATTGTAGGCACTTACCACTTCTGAAGTAAAAGAAACTCCTTTATAACTTCACCTGTTTATTTCACAATATTAATAATCATATGTCAATTCCGTACAATCCTGGTAATATATCTATTATCTTCTTTAAATATTAATAATCCAAATCCAATGTCCTCCTTGGACCTTTCTCTCAGCTCTCTCCGTTTCCCAATATGCCGGTGCCTCACTGTCATCTTGACACCTCCTTTCAGTCAATCACAAACCTTATTATTATTTTTAATCTCTGCTTGTTTAATTGAATATTGTAATAATGCCGTTGCATAATTAATTCTAATTTAATAAACCTTACAGTTTTTATGTATTAATTAAGTCGGGTTTATGTACAGGTGTTACAGAAAACTCAGATAAACCGAGGCGAAGCGAGGACGGGTCGCAAATTTATTTTTATAAAAAGGTAAGATGGTAAGGTAACCTAAGGGTATTATAAATTTGTGTATTTTCCATCTAATAACTTTCACTGGAACGATTGCAATCGCTGAAATTTAAACTAGGGCAAAAGTTATAAGTCATAACAATAACTCGGTACAGTTGTAGACAATAATTCTTGCAGTCCTAGAATAATGAACAAATTAATAGAACATAATAGAATCATGTATTCGGCTATTAAAAAAATAAAAAATCAAAGATAATGATATAGAATAGCATAGTATTAGTGTAGTAATCTTATTTTGTAATTTAATAGTACATTACTACAGAGGCCGGGAAGTAGGGGGTTGCCGGCCGAGTTCATATAGACGGCCGAGCGAAGCGAGGCTGGATAGTTACGAGGCTGGCAACCCCACTTCACGCCGAGGTTTGTATAGTGCTTTTCTCAAACATATAAATAATTCATTAAAAAAATAAAACAAAAATTACAACGTCAAATACGTACTAGGAGTGCATAAACATTAAAAGTAACCTACAGTGCTCAGTCATCCGCGCTGTGCCGGGTGCGCCCCGCGGCGCGCCGCCCCGTGCTACATTGCCTGCGATCTAAGTTGCGCTATACACCCCTAATAACTTCTGCCCTCCTGGTACCTGGTACCTTTATGCAAACGCTTTGGTTGGATGCACGACTTAGTATATAAAAAAAAACAGCTATTTAGCCTGTTCATAAACACAGCCGCCATGTTTACATGAAAAGTTTAAAAAAAACTACTTCCAGGCCTAGGCCTTCAATTTTGTATGAAATTCCTTTACAGTTCTCTCGAGGTGTTCCGCCCGCAACGTGATACTTTGAGGCCTAAAATTACTAACATAACGCCAACATTCCATTGCATGTTTGAGAAATAATACATTATTGCCTAGGCATGGAAGTAGGCAATTGCGGGCCGAGTATTGGTTTGGAAAAAATTGTGTTGGAGTAAAATCTTCATCGCTCGGACTCATTTTTTAAATTGCATACAAACAGAAACTTCATGTGAAAAACCATCACTCTTTACCGCCTTTTTGTTTATGACAAGGAGAAACGCAAGCTTTGTTTTAAAAAAAAACATAAGCTATTCCAGACACAGATAAAAAAGTTATGTTTCGAATAAAATTTGGATGTTTAAGACTTGTGCCATCATTTTATTATGGGCTTTTTCACTTTTTAAAAAGGTACAAGCTAGATAGTAATGGAATTTGTATGCAACATTGCGGGCTTGTGTAGCGAGCACGCAATGTTTTCTTTTATAATTTGAGAACTGTCAATAAACTATGTACTTCGCGTCTCATTATGTAGATAGTAATGTCAACATTTCCGAACATTTTTGAGAAAAACATGTTTTTGTACATCAAATGGCAAAACAAAAAAGTGTTTCACTACATTTTACAAATCAAACTGATGTTACTTGACTTATTGTTAGTACCAATTTCACCAAATTAAGTTAAAATGTTAATCATTATAAATCGACTGTTAGTTCATACATTTCGACAGCTGATAAAACTCTTATCGTCTGTTAAATTGTTGGTGAAATTCGACATTAACCTGAGTTTATGACTGGACCAAAATTTCTGAGAGAATTACCTAAAATAATTGCCTTTGGTACTGGGTACTTAATTAGATATACACATCTTTGATAATTATTACACATTGTAAGGTATAATATCCGCAATATAGAACGAGACTTAGTAAAACTAGCTATACAACATTATAACTACATGGTGCAAGTTGCAACACGACGGCACGTGTATCCAGTCAAGATCCAGTCAGATATCGGCCTTGCAGGACGATAAATGAGTTCGGACGGAGTGCCCTCAGCCCTCACCCATCAAGCCTCCCGGTGATTTATGCAATGCTGACCTTAGGCACGTCCAGTAGCCACCCTCTTAGTTAGTTTAATATGAGGTAGCATCAGGACAGTCATTATTTCGACGGTACGCGCCACAGAATAAAGACTAAAAGCATAGAAACCGTACTAAATAAGCAGAAAATACATTATGGTTCACTTCTTTTTACTTATGGTTTTCATAGTGAGTTAGAAAGAGATGAATCTACAGCTCGACGCCCCCGAACAATAAGTCGGCAATGTGATATTATGTACATTTTATTGTTATGCAAAATTCGGAATCAGGGGGTCAGAATACATCATATATATTTTTTTCAGTTTTTTTTTAATGCAATTAAAGAAGATATTAAGAATGATGTGTTTATTGTAGGGAAACTGCAAAATCAAAATGTTACGAGAAAAGTGTCGCTACAGATCAATACAAATATATTTATTATTTTGATATTTGGTACGATGCGATAACCGGTTTATTGGCGTTAATATTTTTATGAAGTTTTTGGTAAACGATAATACCGTATTTAATTTAATAAACTTAACACGGCAATAGCTACTAACAAAGTTTTAAAGGGAAATAATTCGTTCGTAAATATTCGTAACAGGTACTTGCGTGTACTATTTAATACCAAATCAGATCATGTCATGAACCCAATATATCGTCTGTCTTTTTGCCGCTCAGCCATCATAAGGTACGTTTATCTCTGTCTTTGATTAAACATTAGAAAGTAATAGATACATGCCGCGCCCCTTCACGTGTCTGTTCTCGCACCGGCAACGCGTAATGTTTGTTTACATTTATAAACAGTTGCAAATTTCTATTGACCGAAAGTGACGTGTAATTATTGATTGGTGCGTCTGGTTAAAAAAAAATGTGTTTGTGTTTACGTGTCAGTGACAAAATAAAACTTAGTTTCTTACCTGTGAATCTATTGAGTGTGTTACCTACCAAAACGTGTAAATAAATTAATTATTAGGTGCTATGGAACCGACAAAATGCAAAGTTTTAAAATATGCTGAAACTATGGCTAAAAATGGTGAAATCTGGATAACTAGGACCTGCAAATTTGTCTCACTTAAAGAGGTATTCTACTTACTCAGTGTCTCAGATATCCAGATACAGTACAACTTGGTTAAGTGGGACCAGGATAAATGAGAAACCTCCATAGCTGGAACTCATGTTGAGGTCCTGACACTCTAGCACTGAATTGAGACGGTGAGAGAATTTTACCTCTTTTACTGAGACTATATTTTAAAGAATACTTTGCTACAATGTTTTCTTTTAATTTATAGGTAGACCTCTGTAACTGAGATAACGTCAATTTATTAGGTACCTGTCTAACTTGGACATTTTTGCAGATACATTTCAGTTTTGTTTATTAATCCTTAGTTGACCCCCAAATTCCGCACTTAGTTAATTGTGCCTAAATGACCTCCAGTTTGGTTTTGCTATCGTACGGATATTTATTTGAAAAATGCAGAAACGAAGGCTTGTAATGATAAAAACTAAAGTTAATATCCTTATATGAAAGTGGAAAGACACGCGATGAAGTTGGTCATGTCTTCTCGTTTTCATTGGAAAATGAAGATGATGACGAAATAACTTTGGAAGTAAATTTAGTAAAAAAAACTAGACGCGAAGCAGTATGACCAAAACTATAATGACAGATTTTTTTGATTGACGCATTTTGTACGCATTTTTGAACTGTTTATAATATTACGTACCTACTTGATTATTTTTGTTTATTAAGTACCTACCTTTTTTGATTATTGATAAAAATTACAACTATAAAATATTTAAAATATGTTATTTAATTTAATAATCGCGCTTGTCTAACTGAAATAACATCTATTCTCACCTGGAACCCTCTGTAAATGAGACAGACCGATAGAGTGAAACCTGGATAACTGCAGGGACTTACCCAGTGTCTCAGCTATCCAGGTATAAATAAATATCTGTCTCCTTTACAGAGGGTTCCACTTCCATATTGCTGTTATTACACTTCTGCATAAAAAAGGGAGACATAGGTAGCATAAACAACTACAGACCTATTAGCTTAACATCAAACATTTTCAAAGTATTCTCGAAGATAATTTTTAAAACTGATAGAAAAATCCCTGGATTCTAGTCAATCCATAGAATAAGCTGGCTTTCGACACGGCTTCTCAACCATAGATCATATTATACACACACTCAACCAAATTATAGAGAAATATAATGAATACGGGAAGAAAATATACATAGCCTTTATTGACTATACCAAGGCGTTTGAAAGCTTAGAATACAATGGCATACATCAAGCTTTGCTAGTACGGGGAACACGGGAAAAAAAAAAACCGTATCATCAAGGCGATATATTAACACCAACGCAGCCAAAATCAAGCTGGAAAAAGAAGGGAGAGAATTTAAACTTACAAAAGGAGTAAAACAGGGCTTTCTTTCCCCATAATTGTTTAATGCTGCGTTGGAAAGCATGTTCTGGAACATAAACTGGAATGGAAAAGGTATAAAAATTGAAAGTGAATCGATGATCAACTTAAAATTTGCCGATGATAGTGTTTTTATTTGCAGAAGATCCAAATACCCTTGAAGTAATGCTTAACAATCTGGCAACAGAGAGTAGGAAACTGGGGTTAACCATGAATGTATCAAAAACTAAAATACTAACGAACAGCAACAAACCGCCTATAAATGTCAGAAATTTCACAAAAGATTACATAGGAGACTAAATATACCTAGTGGAATTAATATCTTTGCAGGAAGATATGTCCAAAATAATATAAAGAATAATAAAAAAATCCTGGAATAAATATTGGGCCTTAAAAGAAATTATGAAAAGCACAACCTGGGCCCTAACAAAGAAAAATTAACTTAAACTTGAGGTAGATATGTCAACATATGGATAGGAGCATATTACATAAGAAACGAATATATAAAATAAGAAATATGCATATTAGAAATCAAATTAGGGTGCGAGATGTAACAGTTAAAATACGCAAACTTAAATGGAAATGGGCTGGTCATATCCACTCTCTGGTCAAAAAAAGTAGCAGACTGGTCCCCAGAGATGGCAAGAGATCCAAAGGAAGGCCAAATTGCGATGGAGCAATAATTTAGACGCATTAATAGGACGAGCATGGAGTAGGACAAGAGACAGGAAAGAATGGAGAAGACTGGAGGAGGCCTTCATCCAAGGGGCGCGCTAACTAAAGAAAAAAGGGAAGGAAAGACATAAATATTCATATATGACAAGTTCCAGAAAGAATGAAAAAAGAGAGAATAACTAACAATTTATATCCTTTATTAGTGACAAGCATAACATAAAATTGACTAATCATAACTTGAATAGTGATAATGACATGTAAATAATTATAATTACAGCAAATAAAGGCTAATAATAATAATTATTATTATTTTCGATTATTTTAATTATTAAATCTTATTATACTTATTACTTATGATAGTTTTCTTTTACACTATGTTATTTTATTATTTCGATGTCATTCAGTATTGCACGTTTACTTGAATATGCAGGTTTTACATTCCCGAGAACAACAAAGCTATCATACAATGCCGTTATTTTGCCTGGTTTTAAATTACTATAAAAACCTTAGTAATGACATATTACGTTTAGCCCTTCAAACAAAAAATATCGTTATAAATGTCCATGTTATGCAGTTACAAATCAAAACTTTTATAATATTTACCACAATAATCCAGTAAGTCACTATTACTGGGAATAAATTTTAACTCATTATCTGTAAAATGCATTTTCTCTCATTGCTTAATACTGAATGCGTATTATAAAGTATAATTGTATAAATTATATTCTTTAAAAAAATAGCTTTCGTTTGATATATCAATGTCTTTAGTACTCCCTCTGGTTGTAAAGATATTGAACAAAATCAGTAAATATTTTTTCCTGTAAAATTTACTTTTTGCGATTGCCGACTTATTGTCCGGGGGCGTCGAGCTGTTCTTTCGTTATTTGGTACATCGTCACAAGTAAGGCGTGATTGGGCCTATAAGCACCTCTAGTATTTGGACCTATAGACAAGGAAAGACAAATCCTTCCTATAGGAAGGACAAAGAAGTCCCTGTTAAAAACCTTGTGACAATGACAGTTAAAGAAGAAAAAACAGCCTACCTTTTGTTTCATTTTTTCTCATGTAATACGTAATCTAAAAAGTAGAGAAAGATAGCTGACGCAAGGTACGTCTTATAGTCCGGTTTCTATTCTTTATGTTCTTATTCTTAGGTACGCGCTGTTTTAAAGCTATTGAGGCCATTTTTAGATTTAAGAGTATTCTCATAAGTCTTAGGAGGCCGAATCTTTTAGTACCCGAAACCGACGTGCATGCATGACTCGATGTATGAATGTGGAAAAAGCGAAAGAGATTTGTCAGGATCGTAGCAGGTGGAAATTAGTGGTCTTTGCCTACCCCACTGGGAAACAGGCGGGATTTAATGTGTGTAGTATGTTATAAGGATATTAGGGTCAAGTTTAAAAGAGTATTTGGTAATTTAAATATGTATTTATTAATTAAGGTAAACTGGTGGAGAATGCCAATAGGCATCGACTTCTCCTTTTGTATTCAAATTTGTATTTTTGTGCAATAAATATTAAATAAAGAAATAATAGGACTTTTAGGGATGGCAGGTCAATTTAAACCCTTTTACATATATTTTTTTTAATTTTGTAGTTAAGGTACTATCAGCCCAATGGAACCCTGGCCCACCTTAGAACTGTTTCACAGTGACGACACAAGTCGAAAGAAGTGTCAAACAAATTATTTTATAATGTCACTGTGACACAGTTCTATGGGGGGTATAGGTTTCCATTGGGCTAGTACATAAAACGAGATGATTTTCTACTTCACACCACTGATTAAAATGTGCAAAATGAATTCTTACGTACAGTCGCTATCGAAAGGAGTATAAAAAGTGGTCATAAATGGGCGGTTTTCAAAAAAAGTGTACATAGTTAAGGACTAAAATTAAGAAACTTTAATTTTAGACAGATGAGTGACAAAAATTTATTATTCGATTGGAGGTATCTCAAATTCAACAATCGAAGCAGATTCAATCTTGACCCGGTAGTAATATGGTTGCACTTGCTACAGGAGTTTTGTCTGAGATACCACTATTTGTTTTATAACGGTATAATAGTTAATTTTCGTGACTCACCTGACCAAAATTAACGGTCCCTTAATTTTAGCCCCTAACCATGTACACATTTTTTGTTGAAAACCGCCCAAATATCGCTATCTGAGGAAGCTCTAATGCCTTTTACAATATTGTCAAAAACATCTGTCACTTTCTGACCAAAATGCAAGTGCAAGAGTAACGGATGCTTTATCCACCACGATAAAATTGACCATAATACGAGCCCCGAGGGCGGCTGTTAGTAATATAAACTGTACTTTTAAAGTCAGAACCGGCCATAAAAGTAAACAACTATATAGAAGAATCGTTAGAAATTAACCAGCGTAACAATAAACAGTATTAAACTTGTATACACCCAAGTAAACGTAACTCCAAGACAACGTATTTATCAAATAAAAATATCATAAAATCCGAACACAGGAAGGGTTTGACGATATTGAGTAGTCGAAGACTTTAAAATAAACCTTAAACGTAAGGTACAACGTTTAATTTCCCCAAGCAATGTTCTTAACACAAATCGATACTTTCCTGGAACCTTTAACCTACCCACCATTCCGCTCATAAAATGCTTAATTGCATTCCATCCAAGGGAATAAAGTGGATTTTTATTACATCTGGAAAATGCACCCGCGGAAAAGGCTTTTACCTACTCCAGCGTTCAATTTAATAAAGACACAAACGTTTCATAATTTCATTTTGTAGTGGTTAAGTCATGGTTAGGTCTATTATTTTTTACTTATTTTGTTTGCTCTTTATTTTCTAAAATTTTATGTTGAAACACTTGGCTTAGAGCCGAAAATACGTCTTTTCCAAACAACGCTTTAAAATTTTACTACCCATTTTAGGCTGGTTCTACATTTCTGGGGTTTGAAGGTTTCGTATTTATATTACCCTTCCACATATTTTTTTTATGGTTTTTCTATGTGGTACAGTGAAAAAATTATGTTTTATTCGACGAGTAGTTGTCACTGAAGGGAATCATAAACATTACTTAAAAAGTTTTTTTTTTAAATTGCAAACTTTAGTCTTGATTTTTTGAAGAATCTCCTTGTTAGGTTCCTGCTGGTACAGTCGAGTTCAAAAATATGTGTACACTTTTGTACCTTGTCACTTTAATCGCTGTGACAATTCATATATGACCGTTTTAAATATGACATTAAATAGATAGAGGTACCAAAGTGTACACATATTTATGAACTCGACTGTACGTCCAGTGTCTCTATATTCTACGGAGTAAAACCACTGACGTTTGTCTTTGACATTTGTTATCGTATTGTTTTCAAATCGGCCGCCATTACTGTCATTTTAATAGCTTTTGTATCGTTGACAATACGATAACATTGCAAAGGCAATATTGTTTTACCGAGTACAATAGAGGCCCTGATAAATAGACTGAACCTGGCTAATATTTTTTTATGGAGTAATCTTGAAACTTTTCTTTTTGTTGATTCAATCTGGCCTTTTCTAAGTTTTAATTAAACCTGTAAGCGTTTCCAAATGCAGCTAGCACAAACTCTACTGCTCAGGCAAGTAAGTAAAAGTTTGCTGCACTAGGAGCGAAAAGATGGTCCCATTAATCTTCAGACACTGCGCCCGCAACGACGGGTTTTGTGCCGTCATGTCGCGGGGCTAAACTAATTACTTTACGTCCGGCAAAAATAATGTTACTTTTAGGTAATAATAGAGACTGGGAAGTTTATGTATAAACGTTTAACTAATTGGCTTGTATACATGGCAACATTTTTTTAAAAGAATATGCTGCTCCTTGAATCCTAAAAAAAAATTCAACCAAGATAATCAAACTTAAGAGCGCCAAAATATTACTGATAAAGCATACTAAATCTTACTATGCCGTAGTTATTTTTTCTCGGAGATGTGGATCGAAATCACTGATTATAAAAATAAGTACATATTTCAATTCAGTAGGAAATGGAACGCTTTTTTAACACTATTCTAATATTAGCAACACGCTCTTTATTAAAGAATTTCTAGCAAACTACTGTAGCTAATAAAAAAACCTGCAATACCGAGAAGCATAGACGGTGCAGGTAGCTCTAGAATTAAATTAAATTCTAGGCCTGCGGCGTCGGGGCTTTACACGTTCTTGCTAGCGTGTTCCAAGCAAATTTAATTTTATATCATGTTTGTTAAGAATTTCAACTATGCTACTCTAAATCAGAGTGCAAAAAGGTTTAAATAGACGTAGTAAAATGACTTTAAAGCAAGTTAGAAGCGCGTTTAAATTTAACTTTGCCCATGGCGCAATTGCTGCAAAATGGAATTATAATATTAAGTCGCGCAACGATGAAAGAGAAAAGGACTTCAGTTAGTGCAGATGGTCTGCGTTTGAAATGCAATTAGCAGCAGTTTTCGTCAGTTGCAGTCAGGATGCAGTTTAGGGCTTTCTGTTCTTATGAATACGGTTAGGACTTCTGGGCAAACCGTGGTTCTAGGATCCATGGAGTCGCTGTTTCCTGATTATTATAATTCATACCACCTTGATTTTGACCTCCAGTATTATCATATTTCAAAATTCAATCATTCATTAAATCATAAAACAAGTTTAAATTAATATTGGTACGGATATTATCTCGACTGTGACAGCGTTACAAACGTATTTTAGTAGGTATGAATAAACTGAACTAAAAATGAACCTATTTGGTTTATTTAAAAATATGACAATACTGAAGGCCAAAATCAAAATGTGTTTTAATAATTAGGAAATAGCAACTCCATGGATTCTAGAATTACGGTATGCCACCAAAATCCTAACCCTACTTATTACTTTATAGCTATTTAAAGGTGGTTTAACTGCGTTAGGACTGCGTAGCACCCAGTTACTTACCCGACTGCTAAAGGAGGAGGGTAATGTTTTTGACCTGTATGTATGTTTTATGTATGTATGATTCTTTGTTCCTTTGTATAGGCTGAACGGTTGGCCCGATTTCGAGAAGCGAGGTGTCGTTAGATTCTTTTTCATTGTAATATAAGCGAAATAAAAAAAAAACATGACACTATCCAAACAGCAGTTGGGGTTTTAAAAAACTTGTTTTTTGTTAGACTAACACTTACATGTTATAAGCATGTGTCTCCTGGTGTTTTTGATTTTGGGCGGCAATAATGGCTTGTTAGCGTATATTCAAGTTATACAACTATGCCAAATTTCAAGTTGATAGCTTCTATAGTTTCAGAGAATAACTGCTGGAACATACAGACAAACATATAGACACCGAAGTCTCACCATAAATAAGGGTTCCTTTTTTACCATTTTGGTACGGAACCTTAAAAAAGAACTGAATATCTTTCAGTTCGTACTATAACTAGATATATATTAAGAGTTTTTAATGATTCACGGTTAATTATTATTACATTGGACATAACATGCATGGTATGAATTTAGTTTAATTGTAATTGCCGGGATATTTTCGCTAAAGTTTGGCCTTAAGTTCTGCAGATACTTCAGGTGTCAACAATTTTAAAGTTTAAAAGAAGTGGGAACTAGTTCAACAGGTGTTAGACTTAAGTCCATAAAGATAACATTAGCATAAGTTCTAGTTATGAGTCTACCTCATCTTTCACATCGCGGCTGTTACAGTCTCGGATTTTTTACCGCATTTTATTATAAGTAATACGACTTTATGTCCAGACTTGCAAATAAATGGGCAGTCAAGGACAAAACGCGCTCTACTTATTGGTAAATAAATGTTGGCAGCGTCTTATTCAAATAATAATTGTTAAATTACAACTAGGAATTGATAAAAAAATGGTTTTCCAGGATTAAGAAGATATAAATACTCAACTACTGAATCAAACATCGTCGGTGTCTCGAAGCTTCTACCAAAAACATGCGAAAAAAGTGTCATTTTTGAAAATAAAGACAAATCGTGAATTTTGTTTCTTAATTGTGTTTTCACGTTTAATAGTCTCAAGGGCATATGATCAAGTTTAAATAAATCCAAATAACAGACACATAGGCGTTATGGTTATTAAGACCCAGATCGCGAAACATTATCGTCTTCACCATATTATGGCCTCTTGTAAAATTAACTGAAGCTTCATTAAAAATATCTGTAAAAGCAATACGTACTCGTAAGTGTCTCGCTTTCTTTGACGGACCCAAATGCCAAAACTTTTAATTAGGTTGAAAAGCTAACAACAAATAATTGCAAGAAAGTAAGGTAATATTCCCTTTTCATTCAACTTTAGTTTTCGCTTCAGGGTAATATTCTGCTTCTGCTTTAGAAAGGGTTTCCAAAACTTCTTGTAATCTTTATTTAGGTAAGTAGTTATTATACAGTTACTGCTATTGAAAAGTTATTTAAGAAGCGTTTGGGTTATTAGTTTAGGTATTCAACTCAAGGTTATTGTATGATATAACGACAGCGGGGCTAGACAAGTTGCCATCGATTACAAACGCTAGCGTTAGGTGATCACCTGTCGCTTTGAAAAATGTATGGAATTGACGTAAGACAGTCACGTGATATATCATTCGTTACAACTGACACGCTGTAAAGTGATCACTATCACTCGCGCTAATCAAATAGTGATAGTTTTGACAACTACGGTCGTTACGCGGTACTATCTTGAGGTCGAATTCAACACGAGCACTATTACAATATAAACATCGGTATCCAAGGGCGGCAACTATGCGGAGAAACTGTCAACTGAGTCAGTGTCATCAAAGGTGATCACCTAACACTAGCGTTCGTATTCGATGGCAACTTGTCTAGCCCCACTGGTTATTGACGACGCGCTGGCCTAGTTGGTAGTGACCCTGCCTACGAAGCTAGCGGTCCTGGGTTCAAATCCCGGTAAGGGCAGATATTTGTGTGATGAGCGCGAATATTTGTTCCTGTCATGGATGTTTTCTATGTACCTATTTAAGTAAATATTTCTCTATGTAAGTATTTATATCGTTGTCTAGTACCCATAGTACAAGCTTAGAGCTTAGTTTGGGACTAGGTCAATTGGTGTGACATTGTCCCCGGTTTTTTTAATAAGTAGTTGTGGTAGGACCATTCCCAGGGTCCGTCTGGGTCGCTTCAACAATCATATCCTTTCACCTACCGCCAAGTAGTGTTCGCATTGGTGTGTTCCGGTGTGGGGATAAGACAACCGGTGAAATTACTAGCATAGAGGCATTTCGTCATACTAGTTACTCAGGGTTGGCAACGCATTTGCATTCTTAAGGTTGTAGTTTTAGAATGCAAATTTCTTTGAGTCTCCGTTCCCACATAACATCAGGTGGCTTGTGTGCTCTTTGGCTTTTTGTATGACATAAAAACCGGGCAAGAGGATGTCGGACCATGCTCAGTTAAGGTACAAACACAAAAACCGCCCAAGTGCGAGTCGGACTAGCGCACGAATTGTTCCGTATCTATAAAAAAATCATTTTTTTTGTATGGGAGCCTCCCTTAAATGTTTATTTTATTTTAATAGAATTATTTATTTTTAAAGTGAATGTAACTGCAACTAAATATTCTGTGAATATTTCAAGCGTCTGTTTAATGCCGTTATTAGTATCGAGCAAAAAACGGCAAAAAATCACGTTTGTTGTATGGGAGCCCAACTTAAACATTTATTTTAATCTGTTTTTAGTATTTGATTTTATAGCGGCAACAGAAATACATCGTTTGTGAAATTTTCAACTATCTAGCTATCACGGTTCATGAGATACAGCCTGGTGATAGACAGACAGACAGACAGACGGACGGACGGACAGTCGAGTCGTAGTAATATGGTCCCGTTTTTACTTTTTGGATCCGTAACCCTAAAAACTATCTCAAAAAATAAAATATATGAAGAAAGTTATTGGGTGCTGTCTTAGATGATGTTTAGTAGTTATAAACAATAAAGCCGCCTGTATCTCAGGAACCAATCAAGTCTCTATACTCTAATAGTCATATTATGTGCTTTAATGTAAGATATTTTTCAGATTTTTATCACTTGTAGTTTTGGCTATAGGTTAGCTTTTCTATTTCAATATTTCCTAAATGGTCCCCCAACTCTAAATATTAATAATAACATGTACCCGATGTCATAATGTAAAAGAAAATTCCTTTATATGTAACGAATGAAAAAAGTTTTTTTACAGTTTTGTCGGAATAGTTTGATAGCTTTGTAGTTCAAGATTCTCGGAGCTAGACTGCGGACAGACGGACAGACAGACGGACATGGCGGAACTATAAGGGTTCCTTGTTCAGAACCCTAAAAAAATACTCGAAAATGCTCATTCATGTGCAAAGCACCAGATTTGTGCCATTACTAAAGCACTCCATTATTTAAAGCGTTTGTGGAAAGCTAGTGGAAAATCCTCGACCAATAAAAACGCCAGAAACAAATTAAAAGCAAAGTAGAGCGGAAAACACATGCTCAGCTTATTTACAGTTACTGGCGCGTTACAAATTGCTTAATAAAGAAATTCAAATATGAATTGAAAATTTGTCGGAGTTATTTAAAGCTTATTCATGATTACGCTTTTTTTTATTTAAATCCGGGGACAATTTCACACAAATCGACTTGGCAGAGGCTTGCTAAATATGTTAGACAACGATAAACATACTTATATGGAGAAATACATACTCAAATAAGTTGTAGTTTTAAGTTGTACCTAGTATTCGTTTTATGTTTTCTATTTAATTATTTACTCGCAGTAAATGATTAAGTAAATTAATGTTAACTCTTTGAGCAAAAAGAATGTGTTAACTTAAGGTGGAAACTGTTTTGGCTTATGAATTATGTACATTAGTTATTTTAGTTGTAATATATCTGCTGTATGTTTCCCTATGCCATAAATAAAATAAAATAAAAATAATACATAGAAAACATCCAAGCCTCAGGAACTAAATACTCGCGCCCATTATAAAAATATGTGCTGATACCGGGAATCAAACAGCTAGCAGACAGGATCACTACCAACTAGGCTAAACGCCTCGTCACAATAAATGTTTAATTATATATTTACAATTTTCCAATGTGCTTTAAAATTTGATCTTTATTTAGGCTACCTCCATTCGTAAATATTGGGTCCTTACATATGAAATTGGCGTTTTATTGAACTGGCCACTTCAATATCTGGTGTTTGGCTAAGAATTCTAAATTCAAATTTATTTCAAATTTTAGGTCATAATATTTGTGCTTCAAATTTAGTGGTTCATTTGTTATCGCGTCTAATACGAGTTCCACCGTGGCACCAGTGCTGCAGAAACGGCTCGAAGGTTTAACGATGTGTATGAGGCAGCTACTGTAAAAGAAAACACGGTACGTTTTTGGTTCCAACGTTTTCGTTCTGGAAATTTTGACCTACAAAACAAGCCCCGTGGACGGGGGAGACCCAAGTTAATAACGAAGAAATAAAAATGATTGTGGAAGCGGATCCATCGCAAACTACGTCAGAGTTAGCGGCAGGGTTCGGTGCGAGTGATAAAACAGTTTTAATTCACCTGAAAAAGTTGAAAACGTGAAAAAGCTCGAAAAATGGGTATATTATGGGTAAATTTTTGCCATATAAAACGCCAATTTCATATGTAAGGACCTAATATTACAGTAAAGATGAGAAAAAACATTACAAGTTCTTTGTGTAATGAGGATCATCGTCATAAACAATTATAACCATAACTACTACAAAACTTATTAGTCTTATTACTTATAAACTTTGCAACTGTGGCTGGAGTAACACGGTTCAAATTAAGTGAACGGCCCGAAACAATCCCACGTATCTCGGCCTACGTTCTCTTCGTAACTGTAGGCTGTTTGTTCAGGCCTTCGAGTACTGTTTTGACATAATTTGAAATTTGAATTCAAAATACTGTGTAGGAGCTGGTACTGTCAAGACAAGCCTTATCGTGTACAGTTTTATTTTAGTAATACGGGTGGGCCACGTTGTCTTTGACTACGTAGCCGTCGTATACTCCGTTTGTTTAGGTACTTAAAAAAATGTAAACAAAACCCCGTGGTATAGTTCGTTAGCCAATAGAAGCGGAACACTGATACGTCAATTTGCGATGAAACAGTTTTGATTAGCTGTTTAACAATGTCGCGTGGTTTTTTTTTTTTAAATTAACTAAACAAACGGAGTATAGGTATGGTCGTAGTGTACGTGCCTATACACGTTACAACTACAAAAATGGCACACCTGCTGAAATAAAACATAAGTACCTTTACCATGAGTCACAATGACCGCACTCGCTAGTGAGTCGAATGCTCTGTCCCTCGCACTCTATAAGAATACTGCGAGGTCTGCGAGGGACATAGCATTCGACTCGCTAGCGAGTGTGGTAATTGTAACTCATGGTAAAGGTACTTGGGGGCTTATTATGATATAGCAATGCAGTTCAGTTTACGCTGAGAGAAAAGGACAGAGCTATATAACTGCTATAGCTCTGTCCTTTTCTCTCAGCGTAAACTGAACTGCATAGCTATCTCATAATAACTAAAGGGCGGACAATGGATGCAATATGGTGACAAAAGCATAGGATGGATAAGACTTTTATTAAATTTCGAGTAATAATTATGTATGCAGTTTTTGTTATAAATATATCAGTTAGTATAAAATACGTCTATGCTCCATAGAACATAATTAGGATATTAAGAAATTACTGGCCACTTGTAAATTATCTCCTCTTGAGAGCCTTAAGACAATTAAGTGTTTATATCTATTACGTAAGTACACATTGCAAATTGTGGTTATAGAATTATCAACAAGTTTTTAGAGATGTTTGTAATTCTGTAGCTCTGCCTACCCCATTCTGGGAGCGAAGGCGTGAGATTATGTATGTATCTATATATTACGTCTTAGACTTGTCAATCAACATTGACGTTTTCACTTGGGACCTTATGTGCGTTTCCTTCAATATTTATATTTAAAATAGTTATCGCAAATGAAATCACAATTCGTAAATGGATACTTTTACTACAACAATAAAATTATAGAACTATTTTGCAATGTTCTCTTCTTTAAACAAATTATAGTCATATCCATATTACGTATATCGTTTGACATGATTTTGACGTATATTGCATCCGTAGTCCGCCCATTAATAATAACCCCCTGAACCTAACTGTCCGTAGCGCCTACAGTTTTTTAATGAGCAATGCCTGTTTGCAATGACTTTGAAATGTCGTATCAAATTCAGTAAGGACACCGTTTTTGTGAGCTTTCAAATCCTGACAAGTTCCAGGCAGTGAAAGAGACTAAAAAGTTACTGTTGTCAATTATCCACTTACTGTACCATCTAGGACTTCAAATGTTGATCCACCATAGAACCTTGTAATAATGACAGCGACAAGTGGCGAGATAGAAATTACATGGGAATTAATCGTTGGTTTTATGCGACAAGGTTCTATAGTGGTTCATCAATTAAAGTCCGTGACCGAACCGACTCATTATTTTTAATCTTTCTCAAAAATCACAATTAAACCTTAAAGTTTTCGTTTTATTCTTTAAAATAACTCTTCAATTCGTCATTTATCCAAATACATGAGCATCGTAAATGTAAATGCATATTATTGAAATTGCATGATAAGCTGCACAAATCCTGGTTTAGGATAACGGTAATTTAATGCGATTTCGCACACGCACAATTTACCGTTAAAATAAATGAAACAAACAAGATAATTATGCGCGTTATGTGTTCCGATGTTTTATTCTTGCTGTATCCAGAATTTGGTTGCGTACGTATTAAGTATCTAGCGACGCGTATTGAAGCAACCCTAGCGCCTGAGCAGCAATAGGTAACGGAAACTCCTGAAGGGCCACAGACGAACTACTTTTCTTTTTATACTGTGGCATTACGCTGAGTTGGGACCATTTGGTGACTTTTTTTTTTCTGTACTAATAAACATTTTTTCTTTCTTAAAAAGAGGAGTGCTGTGGAATGGATACAGTTTTCGGAAGTATTCTCTCTTCTGCAGGCCTAGTATGGTTTCGTTTATCGAGTGACAAAATGTGGATAAAGCATCCGTCAACCTCATGCTTTATAAGTGTCAGAAAGTGACGCAGCCATTGACATTGCAATGGCGGAATCATCGGCAGTCTCGATGGAGCCATAACCTACAAAAATTGTATTGAATCCTAACATGTCCGAAACATGTCAAGCGGTTTCCTGACATTAATACGTAAGTAAAGCGCTGCTGTGTTTATTTCGTGCAAATATTATTATCATTATCTAACTAGGAACTAGGTCGACTTGTGCGAGTTTGTCCATTTATTGCCACAGTTCACTTTGTATAGAAATGTACAAGCCAGATACTGTTTAGAAAATCAATACACCAACTATCCCGTCTTCAGATATTGTGTCCTCGTTATAAACCAAGTAAAGGTAATTTCTAAACCAACAACGTGTATCTATAGAAAAGCTTTCAATGGGCTGAAATGAAGACTGTTGTGAAAGGCATTATAGATACTCCTTTATAAAAACTTTAACAAATAAGTCTGTCTACTTATTCGTTGAAAAGGCACCCATTTACAGGCATGCATTTTAAAGTCGTTCGTTGGGCAAAGGTTAGCTTCGCAAGTTTCACTGGGTACTTTAAAAAAACATACATCTTAAGTAACATATAGCCAACGTTCTTACGAGTACAACACGAAGTTGGGTTTTTTAAAGTTTTGTGCTTTTTGTTAAACTTGTTATAATTTTGTAACTAATATGACATATCGTCACTTAGTAGTTACGATAACAGATAATAATTATGAGAAAATGATCTAGTAATGACGTTTTATTAAATTACCTATTGTTATTTGAGCGCTATTTCACTCTCAACGTCCACGTGCCCGGATAGTTTCGAACAATTCAAAACTTCAGCGACCACATCGCTTTCACTCATCATTGGAATCTGAATCAAGAGAAAAGTACAGAACTAAAGTAACTTCCATCTTCAGTTTTCAAAGAAGAACTCCTGACCCAGACATTACTTAACTAAATTTGCACAAGCTCTCTGCAAGCATGAACAGAAACCATTGAAAATGAGGTATTAGTAATTAATTTAACTCGTTAATTAGTTCAGAATAACGTCTTTGTCCTTCACAATTGTTCTAGTATCAGCAATCTTTAGTTAAGATCATTACATTAACTAAAATTTAAGACCTTCTAGAACATGCAGTTGTACGAGTTCATTTTACTTGCCGTTTTAATCTATGCTCATTTTCTTTTTAACTACTTCTCCTTAGTTTCCGAATTGCTTTGGAACTAAATTAATATTTAAATATGAGTAAACGCGGTAATTTAAAGGGCACAAGACTAAGTAATTCTTAAATTAGAATTCCATACAAAAAAAAAACGGAACCCTTATAGGGTCACTCGTGCGTCTGTTTGTCTGTCTGTCCGTCCGTCACAGCCTATTTGTTCGGAATCTACTGGACCAAATCAGGTGAAATTTGGTACGATGGTGTAATCCTATGACCCAAATACAGATGTGCAAAGTAAATATATATATTTTTTTAAATAGGGGTCAAATTAGGAAAAAAAAGTTGTGCAAACCTTACTGTGTCATAATATCAAATGAAAGGGCTCGTTATGAAGATCTCAAAGGAGTTTGGGTAAAATTCATACATTTTCAAGGTGAGCGGCCATTCGTAAAAGTGGTAAACTATGATAGAATTATTAAAAATAAACATATTTTGTTATGTAATGTAATACTCTTAAGTGCATCGGGGCCGAGATATTTAAATATTTATACTTGGGTGTACTTTTGTACTAAAAACTGAATACTTAAATCTTAAAAATCTCCGGCCCGATATTATTTAGCGCCATAAATTATATATATCTATGTGTATTTATAGGTGCTCTAAATAACTATGTAAAAAACATCCGTGGCCGCTGAAAAAAAATATGACAATATTCTTCAAACAAATTTACCCAATGCCCTTTATTTTTGTTATTATTGTAAAATAAATAGTTTTGATTTTATTCATGAAACAATACGAAAATTGACCATTCCCCCTGATCTCCGAAAGTACAGAGCCTAAATAAAAACAAAATATAGTTCATTGCTTGTAAATCACAGGGAAACCTATAAGAATTGTATCAAAAAAAACGTAGGTATCAACGGAACCCATTCCACGTGTTTTTTTGTATGTTACCTACCCGTTTTTTAAGCCAGTTGTCAACCGATTTTATTGATTCTTATTTTCATAAGTAAGTAGTCTCAGCGATGGCCCCATTTAAATTTCATCAAAATTTGGTCATGAAACCCATGGAAAGTCATAATTCGGAGACAGTTCATCGATTTTTTTAATTAATTTTTTTGTGTTTTCTTGGGGTTTTTTATCGTAAAATTTTGTTTTATTTAAATTAATTCAGCTGCATTGTGTTTGTTGATGAATTTTATAAATACGATAATAATTAAGTTCGCTTTCAAAAATTCCTTGTATATTTTGCTTGATGTAATACGTGTGAATTGTTGAAGCACTACAGTATATATACTCAAAAATCTAATTAAAGACCAAAATCTGACAGTTCCCATCTTGATTATTTCGTTATTTTAACATTATTTCATAAAAATATGAATGCGACCTCGTGTAACCAGTAATATTAGGGTAAGTTTTAATGATAATAAAAAAATACCTACACTTAAACCAAAATGCAGTAATCACAGCGAATGTGCGCCGGTTGAGGTTAGGATTTTGATCTTAAATTAGATTTTCGAGTATAGGTACTGTGTAACTATATTATTATTATTAAGGGGCTACCATGCCCATAACAGACGTTTTTGATGAAGTTTAAGTTCTTATAACTTAGTCAAAACTGAAGGTAAATTTTTGAAAAAAATATATATTATTATCCATCGCACCTTCAGAACAATAGTGACCTAATTGAGAAATTTTAAATTTCGAGTTAGGTCTCTATGATAATAAATTTATGACTCGAAGTTTGAAAGCACAAATTTTGAATTAGGTCATTATTGTTCTAAAGGTGCGATATATTCATCTTTTATTTTGACGAACAGAATTTCAAAATAATCCATGGTTATTTGTTTATAAATTTTTAAAAACATGACCATAAAAACACAAAATTGGATATAACTTTTTCATCTTGGTGTCAATTGATATGGAAACTACATCTAAATATTCTTCATTAATATATCTAATAAATCAACGAAAGTTTTTTTTCTAAAGTGAAAAATATGGAAATAAAGGCAAAAAAACTACTTTTTTAGAGTAAAAATGACAAACTTTGATAGCATAAATCTCGATATCAGTGACTTGTAAAAGAAAAATTTAAATGGCAGCTAGTTTAGAACAGCAGTGTTAATGCAAATAGGTTTTAACAACAACTAAAAGTTTAGAGGAGCAGATCGAAGGTCATCTGCCTATGGTAGCCCCTTAAGCAGTTTACCTTAAAAACGGACACTCGTGTTTTTATTCATATTAATAGAAAAAACCATAACCTTTGACACACCTGACCCTATCGTGGGATTTTACAAGTGTACAATTCGAGAAAATTGTAAGGTTTGATAAGGTTGACTTGACAATATTGTCGACTTGTACACTTTTAAACTTTTCTGGTGTAGGAGTCTGTAATAAAGACCAAGCCCACATGTTTTGGACAGTCACTTAAAAACTAGAAAACATGCAGGAGGATTACTGCATGCTCTTTACATAGTATAAAACAAAGTTGCCTTCCGCGTCGCTGTATTTAAATCCGTTGCTTGGTTTAGGAGGTATACAACCAAACAAATAGTAAATTAATTGTTTAAAAGTAAATAAAATCATAAATTCCCAACGAGCACTTAGTAAATTATCTTTTTTTTTTGTTTTTTTTTTTGTTAATTGTGCTAAATTTTCGGTGCTTTATACTGGCTAAGTAGGTATTTCTACTTTAAATATGTTTATGTAAGGTATTTGCATGTAGTTTTTGTATTTATTTTGCCACTAACTATAAGTATTTGTTTAATAGTATATATTCTAATTACACCATTAATTCGTTTAGCGTACCGTCCGTCTGTCACACTCGGAGCTGGCTGAAAATCAGCGCTGCAGGTGTTTAACACCTCAGCATTATGCTGAGCCAGTCCGATTCACTGCCGCGAAGATACACTAACCACTTTGTTCATTGCTGTTTTCTCTGTTTTTACTTCTTTCTGTGTGTCTTGTGTGAGTAGTGAATAAATGTATTTTCTTTTTTCTTTTTCTTTTCAAAAAGAGAGATAGAAAGACGCAGGAAGCGGAAATAAAATAATAATAAAGATAACCTACTTCGTGTTAATATACGTTCTGGGTTCTAATCTTATTATAATCTTATTAGTTCTAAGTTCTTACTTGAGATCACTTTATTCACTTAGAATTTATAGACCACTAAAGCAATCTACTTAATGTAAGGTGTCGCTTGTAAATTAATTACCTTAGAGGCGAAAATAGTCTGAGTAGGCGAGTTTCAATTTCATTTAGAGTTCGGTTTGGATAAGTCTCCGTAAATCATTGGATTCCAGAAGAGATATGGGTTGTTTGTTGGAGAGTACGAAAAATCCCACGGTTTTCGCTTTGTCTCACTTGGATTGATAAATTTTTCGTCAAAGCACTATTAAAGTTGTAGATAAGTTCATTGTATAATTAAGAATCCCATGAGGTCTCTGTTTGCTTGACAGAACCTTCATATTACCTACTTTATCACTTTGAATCATCATATACTTGAAAATGTACTACTGCGTTCAGTATTTCTACCAAATTCATTTCTTCTATTGCCCTATCATAACACTTACCATCAAGTCAAGAATGTTACTGAATCTCATTGAATCTTTTGTTTTTAGGTTTAAATTAATTGGTTTATGCTAATGTTTGAGTCATGGAAAGAAAGGTAAATTTTCAATGACATTTTACCCGTAAAATCGTATCATTCTGTGATTTAATGTAAGGGTTAAACGTATACACTGCTGTCAATGTGCTCATGCCCTAGGAACTTCGTCATTTTATACGCAGCTCGCAAGTCGCAAACTATAACGACGCACATACTCGTTTATGGAACTAAACGCTAAACGCTTAAATGCGTTGCTGGCAGTGAAAATGTTATTCAACAAAACACGATAAACGTTGTGTTCGTGGAAGACAACCGTGTAACCCATCTTCTGCACTTATAAACAACTTCGACACCAAGCTCGTGACTTGTTACGGAGTCACGCGTCTACCCAATAACTTATCTAAATCTACGGCCGCGGGTGTCAGAAAAATAGTAGCCGTATCAGTCAGCAGGGAATAGGTTTTTGGAACTGACATAAATAGGAAAAACAATACGTATTTTTTAGAAGGAAGGCCGTGTCTTTTGATAGTGTTGGTATCACAAGTTAAAGGTCGTGGATTTATTTAAATCTGACTCAATATTTACAAGCTTTATTTATTTATTATTTTAATGGCTAATATTACATACAGAGTTACCAAATGTCTTTTTACGACACAAACAAAAAAAAACAGCTAAAATATAAAAACATAAACTAAAACTAAATACTAAAATAAATTAACTTATTCTAAGTAACTAAAATAATTATGTACAGATGTCCCCTAGGCCACTGCCACTGGGAATGGTGCCCATAATGCTGGCTGCATTTCCTCGTTGGATAGCCTTTGGCCGAATAAAAATATATAAATTGACAACTACAAAACTACATTATATATAAAACTAAACTCGAATTAAATATATTATTTGAGCCAATCTAAGATGATCCCTGCTTGCGACATGCTCATATAAATTTGCATTATACTTATTAATAACTTTGCTAATTAAAATGTCAGTTCAATAAAAAAAATCAATTATAACGCGCATCAAAGTTCGGGAGTGGGGTCTCGTGACAACGTGGTATAAAGTGTGCCACGGCGTGACGTCACGCGAAACTTCAACGCACTTTATCTTCGTCATTTTTTGTTTAATTGACAAAAGAAAAAATACGTGTTCAATATCTTTTGATAATGTAAAAGACGGACTAATTAGAATTTTAGGACACTAGCCTATTATCTCAAATATATCTAGTATTTTCTATCGTGATTGTATCATTTTACTAGGTTTGTTTACTATGTTACTCGTATCGTCAGAAAAGTCCCTAGAGTAAAAGCTATACCTTCTTCATAGGTTTATCAATAGTTCATTAATTTGCCTCGTGCAGCGAAACAATGAAGTTAGCTGATCAATTTCTCCAGTGCACTAGAAATTAGTTGTGGTCCCTAGACAGCAAGTCATTTGTTTGTTCTATACAGGCGTTGATTTTCTCTTTACAACTTATCTTGTAAATAATAATGACATACGGTCACCATCTAAAATTGTTAGTCTTAAGTTAATCATGCCAGCAAGTGGGTGTTCAAATCTGCATAATGGTATTAAAAGAAAAAAAATGAGACTGGTATACTAATAATAGCTGGTGGTTTCAAATAGCTGTCTGTGGCGATTTTGTAGGTTTTACCCTTTCAATCATGCTGTAATCTTGTCGTTTTACCTTTTTCACAAAATATAATAAAGGATGCAAAATTTAGAAACACGACCAACAACCAATTTTCTAGTAGTATTTTTTTGATAGCGTTAGTTTCAGAAGCGACATCCACTATTTTTTATACACATTATTATTTATAATAAGAGCGCGTTATACATAGGTAATAGGAAAGATGGAATCAGAATACTTTTAATTTTAATTTAATCTTCCTCCGTCGCTTCGCTTAGGGAGAAACTTAAGAAATTTGGCTTGATGTAAGTGATCCTTAATAATAATAATAATAATAATTCGTTTATTAAAAGAAACAGGGGACATGTTCTTCTTAACTAGTGGTCCCACACTAGGCAATGGTCTCGTGGAGACCAGTATCACAACATTAAGCAAAAAAGACATTTAAAGGGTATCTATACACTGTAAAAACTTATGATAAAATAATTAATTACAAACTAAAATAAAACATTAGGTACTAGGAAGAAAAATTAAACTTAAGACCTTATACTTTATACTGCGTCACAGTAGTGTTTGTATATATATATTATAGTTATAGTATATATTGATTAATATTCATATTCATTTATGAATATGAATATGACTATGTTATAATATTGGTATCTATATATTTATATATTGTTGATTTGTTATCATTACTGGTTTTTTTTCTTATTTATGACTGTTGGTTTGTCATTAGGTTAATTAATTAACTTTTTTTTTTCAACAGTCGCTATCTGGAAGAAATCCCTTATAGGGATAAGTTCGCCTTTGTACTTGTTTTTTTGTTATATTGCCTGTGTTTTGTATTTCTTTTTTATTCTTGTACAATAAAGAGTATACATACATACATACTTTTACTTCGCAAGTAGCAACTTGTACCTACCTTAGTGCTTGTTCACGGGGACGCGGAGCGTAGCGCGTAGCGCTGGGCGGCGCGGTCTGCACTAAATTCAAACATATGGCGTTGTATAAAAGCGTTTACGGAGAAGCGGTTTTACGCGCGTTTGCTTCAAATAAAGCGTTACTTGCGGCGGAGCCCGCGGATGGCATCGCCGCGTTGCACGCAGCGTCGCACGCGTCAATATCGGCGGTTCCCGCCACTGTGCCCGCAGCGGGGCCCGCGGCGGAACCTTCTGACAGTCTTGTGCTCCGCCGCGCGCTCCGCTACACGCTCGTGAGTCCGCCACGGATGTAGCGGACACCGCTACTCTCTACGCCCCGCATCATGCGCTGCATCACGCCCCGCATCTTTATAAACAACACCATACATTGCCATATGTTTGTGTTTGCGCGTGTGATGACGCGGTCCGCTGCACGCGCCGCCTCTCTGTAAACGGAAAAAACGCCCGACGCGCCAAGCCGCACGCCACGCGCGACGCTCCGCGTCTCCGTAAACAAGCCCTTAAGGATTAAATATGAACCGCAAGAAAAACTAGATCCAGGTCACGACTTGATACAAAAGTGAAGTATCAAAGTGAATAGAAGTTCTTCATAAAACTTATCTAAAAGAAAGATGGATGCTGCGAACTCGATTCATTTAAAGTCTGATCTCACGACTTCCTACAGTAGTTAAACTAGTTTCCTATTGCATTAAACCGTATGCAACGCGTTTGGAGGCTGAAACTTTAGTGTTCATGATTTTGCTTGGTAAGTTTCTTAATATTTGCATTAAATGTCGTGTTAACAACAAACTACTGTACCTATCAATAACTTATTTACTTAACTAATAATTTCTTTTCTAACGATTTCTGAATAATACCGCATAAAAATGAAAAAAACAAGCCAAGTTGAAAACAAACCATCCACTCTTAAATTTACATTAAATTTTCTTTATAATTCCTTACCTCATTGAAGCGATATGGTAAACCTTATAATAATAATAACTGCGGAGCGGAACTGTGCCAATATTAACCAAGGGAAGGCGCATCCGGTTCCGTCGAGCGCGCCTTGCGCACGTCAGTTTAGATTCTATTGGTTAATATTGGCACACCTCCGCTCGACTTCGCCTCAGTGGAAAGGCAGCCTTAACTAGTCCCGTTATCCCTTAAGAGGATTGTGAAGCTAAAAATATCCATACAAAATGCGATAACGTTTCTCTGCCCTTAAACTTAGTCCGACTTTTACGATTTTTGAATAGGTATGTTGTAGATATTATGAAAAACGATGTCTGCACATTTTCCTTTCCAAGAAAATATTTCTTAGAATCAAACAAATTTAAAAAACAAAAAACAAAAACGTACAGCTAATAAAAAAAAAGTTTAAAAAATACAAAAGCCAGCCTTCAAAAAGCAAAAAATAACTTCTTTAAAATGGTAGGTCAGACCAACTGAAGTCTGCTTTTGGTTAAACTATTGTAGGACGCCGACTTCAGTTGGTCTGACCTACCATTTTAAAGAAGTTATTTTTTGGTTTTTGAAGGCGGGTTTTTGTATTTTTAAACTTTTTTTTTATTTTATACTTTTTAGTCATAATTATGCTCTTATTCTCCCTAGTCTCATTTAATAAGAAACTATAGAACATTTCAATCTCACCGCAAGGAATGCCGTGGGAAAGTCATAGTCATATATTTAAATCTAAATATGCGTCATAGTCGCTCAACTATCTCAATTGAAATATCTTGTCGCCACCCTTGAAATATATACCGTTTAGGAGTTCCGGTGGCCATCTGTGGCCTTCATCATCAGTTCCACTTCACCAAGTAGTGCTTTCCAAGAGCAAATACATGAGTTACAATGAAAAATACAAAAATCGCTATAGGTGTGCCTATAATTTTTGAAGAGTTCCGTCGATTCCTTATGGACTCCATCGTCAGATCTTCATTTTGATAAAAATGGGACCAATCGGGAAGCACCAGCTTTCAAATAAAAAAAGAATCATCAAAATCGGTTCACCGAGTCAAAAGTTCTGAGGTAACAAACATTAAAAAAATACAGACGAATTGAGAACCTCCTCCTTTTTTTGAAGTCTGTTAAAAAAATACAGACGAATTGAGAACCTCCTCCTTTTTTTGAAGTCTGTTAAAAATATTTAGAAATCGTGGAAATCGGACTTGATGTAGGAAGTTTTTTTTAACTACGCGATTTTAGCGGCGCTACACAATCCTCTTAAGTTTAAGCATAGTATGAAGAAAATTAATTCGTCTGCGGCCCTTTAGTAGTTTCTGTTACCTATCGCCACTCGGGTGCTAGGGTTGCGTCAATGCGCGTTGCTGGACAGCTCGTGGATCTCGTGGCGCATGTAACAAAGTTGTTACAACCTCTTTTTTGATTTCGTACCTGGCGACTCTTACGTTTCTTTTATTGCTCTAAATCCTTCAAAATTCAAAATTATTATGATCGATTCAGATATCGATCCATATTCTCACCCTCTTAGCAACCTTCAGAAAAAAACAGACAGGGATCTCGGGTTTCATGCTAACAACTTACTAGTAATTTATTAGTTCCTACTATTATATGCATAAATAATTAAAAATACAATAAAATTAATAAGAGATTTATTTATTCACAACTACACATCAATCCGTCCCAACATTACCATTGACGTCATCGCAGTGGTGGGTCTCTGAGATACTTACCCTTTAGGCTGGAGCCCCGCTGCTGCGCACGGTCAAGCTACACACGTAGGTACAAAAACGCTTTGTATGAAAATGTAGGTATATACTTCCACAGTAGTCCACGAGCACGCTGCGCACGAAATGACGTCACTGATATACGCGTGGTCTGTTCCGAAGTGCCTGCCACGCACAAGTTAGCGCACGTGGCAGGCAAAGACCCACCGCGACCCACGCTGCCCGTGTGTTGCAGTGGAAAGGTGGCTTCAAGGGCGTCGCAACCCCCGCGTGCGCGTGGATGTGCGTGGCCCGCAGTGGGCAATGTAGACACACGCATCTGACCAACGTAGCCACGTGGCCCACACGTATTACGTGTGCGTGCATTGGTTGCTTTGAAAATGTTGACACACCAATCCAGACCAATGGACCCACGTGGGCGACGTGTATAGCGTGTCCGTGCATAATGTGCGCAGCAGTGGGGCTCCGGCTTTACTGTCATACGCGTACGGTCAGGTCACGCACACGTGCAATCTACGGGATATACGTTTGTTTAAAGACGACTACTGTTTATACTGTGGTTTAAAGTAAAAGGTGCTAAAGGAAAATAACGCACGTACGAGAGTAAACTGATGCAGAATCCTCTTGTAATCATAATAATCAACTAGTCGAGAAGACGGCAGCCTTAGCTTGTGGTCAATTTCTGAATTTAATTAATAAAATATACTTACGCTATTTTATGAAATTTTAAACAAAAACAAATCTCAGCAGCGACTTTAAGCTAAAATAAACAAAGCAACCTTACATGTTTACGTTTTTTTCTTATTATAACACCCACTGCTGTTTTTCGAAATATAATCATAACAAAATCCCTTGCAAGCAAGAGCTCATGTTATATAAACCGTGGCAATTTTCCGCGCTCTTTAGTCTCTTTATTTACGTAAGTTTAAACGAACTCGAGTTCCTGCGTCCTGGCTTCATAATAATAATAGACGTTGTATTTTTATCCAGCTGTTTGAAAATAACGCTATGGGCGAAACTTGTTCCATATAAAGTATTTAAAAGCAGACTTTTAACCATAGGTAAAGTTTCTGAGATATTAATAGACCCCGCAACGGAGGTAGCAAAGCCGTAGCATATGATATGACAGTTTTATGTTAGGGTTGGTGATTACGATGAATCATTTTCTTACTTAGTTGTACGTATGATTATATTATTATTAAGTTTCCTCTTTAAGGAACCTTTTACAAGTAAAGCTTAATTTACGCAAGTACTTAGTTGAATATGGACATACAAATAAACACAAAAATTTACGTACAGTCAAGGAATTAAATTTGTGACCCACCTTAGGTCCAAAGTCAATCTGACATTCTACAACAATAAAGTTGAGTTTCTCATAAGTCACAAATGACTTGGCATCTCTAATGACATTGACGACTTCAAATATATATTTTTCGAAATTGGTCACAAATTAACGTCCGAGACCGTACTTGTCCTTTTATTTTTTTAATTAGGTAATTTACGAGATTTTAATGACTTTCGGGAGTCCACAAAACGTCATTAGGGTGACGGCACCAATGATGGACACTTTTAGCCGACAGGCACCAGTAATGGACACTTCACTCTTAATTCAAAGATCATACGGTTATAAATTGATTTATGCAAAACAAATGAATAACCCTTATCTTCTGTTAAATAAGAATCAAATGTCCATTATTGGGTCATTGTCCATTACTGGTTCCACCACGTAGGTAGGTTAGGTTCGCTAGGTATCTCCAGATGCCCGAAGGGAAAACCACCCAGAAACAGGCGCCCCTTGGGCGGGGCACCGCCGAAAGTCAGTAGCACAAATATAGTAGGACCACGAGAAAACGGCCTTAATAACAAATATTCTGTAAAAAAAAACAACTCACTGTAGACAGACGAACGAACAGCGTTGCCTTAGTAAGTACCGGTTCCCGTTTTGCAACCTTTGTGTACAGAACTCTAAAAAGTTAAGCTTCTGCGAGCCTTAATGGATTTGCTGCTTGCCGTGAAAAGCTAGTTTTCATTTTCAAATCCTCCACTATGGATAAACCACAGCATAATTTGTTTTTTTTTTTAATTCTAGACTCGAGTGAGATTCTGATACCTATTGCCGCTCGGGCGTCTAGGGTTGTCCAAAGTCCAAAGTTATTCAAGTTACCCACCTACTTGGCCATACTTTGATCAATGATTTATAATTTATAATCTTGGTAATTATTAAAACTTGAACAAACCTGAAGTGAGTGTAAAATTTAATATGGCTAGGTACCTAATTTCGATGATTTTTACTTACAGTGCAACCATTTTCTTAATAGCGATCGGCAATCTTCGTTTTTCTATGACACACGAGTGACAAATATACTGTCAGTTATGAGTGCAAGCGTGATAGCGATAGCCAGCCGAAAGCTATTAAGAAGCTGGGAATACTGTACATGCTAGTTAACTGTTGACACTAAATAATAATGTTTGTAGGAATGTTTGTGATATTATGATGTAAATTATTTTTCGATATCTTTTGATCATGTCCTGCAAGGCGGCTTCCTTTGAGTATTGGAAGCTAGCACGCCCGTCTTTAAGATAAGGCTTGAAATAAGATAGAATGGAAATTACTCCACCATAAATTATAAAAACCACATCGTCCGACCTGTTATGGTATTGTTTTAACTCGGCAGCGATTACTGTCAAGTAAATAAGAGCTACCAAAACGTTGACAATACGATAACAGATCAAAGACGATATGGTTTTTGACGCTTAGAATCTCGTCCCTGTTCAGTTTCTTACAGCAAAGAGAAAAACGACTTGGGAATTCTCTAAGAGTGTCCAAAACAGAGGGCCCTGCCAAGATGCATTACGCTAACTAGCGTTTTTATTCGATTCGTTTTTAGACCAATCACGTCACTGGTAGATGACGTGATACGAAAAGTCACGTGATCTACCAGTGATGCGATTGGTTTAAAAACTAAACGAATAGAAACGCTAGTTAGCGCAATGCATCTTGGCAGGGCCCTCAGGCGCACTTGCAACTTTGCACTTAAAGGGTGACATTTTCTTTGTGTATACATAAAGGCATACTTCACGACCAAACAATGTTCTATTTGGCTAGATAAAAATATACTCGAGCAAACACAATAGCTATTAATTTGTTTTGCAGAAATAACTTTCAGTGGCGGTATTATTCAGATTTTATCGATAAAGTTTGTAGCTAGTTTTTTTTACTTTTGACGTACACCATAATTCATTATTTTTATCCTAAGTTTGGCTAGATAATTACCTTTTAAAAGCAAATATTTGTTTCAGATTATTATATCGTAACACGATTGGATTGATAAATAGATCGCCATATTTGCCTTGATCAATTTTATAACGAAAGAATAAACAAATATTTTTTATAAACCACGAGTTTCTAAAATTATGTACGGTCGGCCAAGAAAGTGTAATTGTCGCTAAGTTTGACACTTGTCACTGTCATAATATTATTGCAAGGGAAAGCAAACTTGTTGTATGATGCATGACGTGCAAATGAAATTCAACCTAGGGTGGTAGACCAAATTTTTGGGCGATTGTACCTACTTATTCAAGTTTAGCTTAGAATAGTACATTACTGCATAGACCAGGAAATAGGCCGTTGCGGGACGAGTAGAGTTAACGTGGACGTATACGAGTCCAGCAACCGCCCTTCCCGGTCGGGGCTTGTATAGTGCTTTTCTCCGACAATGTGAGGAAATTTAAAACAATAGTTAATAGTATTAATCACAGTCCCAACATTTCCTTGAAAAAAAGAACAGAAACGTACGAATTAATGAAATAAAACATTAAATAAAATCACAAATTTAAACGTAATAAATTTAATTTGAATAAAATATAGTTTAAACTATAACATTTATTACGCGTTTATGTTATTTAGGAAAAAAGACAAAATTATTTGACACACTTTTAAATACGTTGTTAACGCTGTTTGAAAAGGCTTAACTTTTTAGTCTATGACATTTCAAAAGTAAAATATACAAGGAAGACAAGGAAGAATTTTGATTGCACGAGTGTTTCGCTGTTTGGAGATAGTTATCGTAGTCCAAATATGGTTTTAAAAAGTAAAACACCAGGTTCGTAATGAAATATCATACATTTTCGCGGCCGCTGCCGTTGGTAAATAACTTTGTTTTTTTTTTTTTAATTTTGCCTGGACCTGGAACTTACAACTTCGCGGGCTGATTTGACAACAGTAAGGTTAACATTTCCGAGCATGTGGGAGAAAAAATCATCCATTACCATATTTTGACTGCAGGGAAAGCATATAACGAACTTAAGTGGGCGGGGCACATTGCTCGCAGGACTGTTGGCCGATGGGGCCAGAAGGTCCTTGAGTGGCGTCCGCGGACCGGGAGACGAGCTGTAGGTAGGCCTCCAACAAGATGGAGTGACGACCTTGTAAAGATCGCGGGAACGCGGTGGATGCGAAAAGCACAAGACCGGTCTGAGTGGAGAGCGGTGAAGGGGGAGGCCTATGTCCAGCAGTGGACGTCTTTCGGCTGACATGATGATGAACGCATATAATCGTTTTCCTAATTAATACTATGCAAAATTAACATAATGATCGAAATTTTGGAATTACCATTTTCATCATCTTACATCCAGTGTTTACTTCTGTAGGTATGTAAAGTGGTTTCCAAATTAATAATTTTACTTTTAACTTGAATGCGTATGTGCGTTCTTCCAGTCTTCGGTCCTTACAGTTTGGAAAGATGAAGTTTAGTAGGTACTTAAACTATTTGGGCAGTAAATGCATTCAAACATGATGTATCTTGTCACCGTGCTTTTTACACGTAAATATGCATTTTAAACCTACAAAAGGGTATGCAGCACGTTTGTTAAAGATCCGTTTTAAAAAATAAACCTTTGTTCGTAAGCAAAGGTGCTTTTACGAACAAATGTTTATTTTGCGGGAAAGCAGCCCCGGATATTAGGCAACATTTCGCTTTTGAGTCATAAAAAATACGCATCAAAACATCACGGGCGAAAGCCTAAAATAAACGACAGCCATTTTGGTTCTGGTCGTCTGTTTGGGCGTTTGAATTGAGATGTCTTGATTCTTTATGCATGGCTGCCCTGCGCTTCGTTCACTTACTTAATGCACTGGACAAAATACGCAAATAGGGGAAATCGCCTAGAGGCAAAAAAAGCTTTACTGTGGAATTATCTACCTACATTTTCATACAAAGCGTTTTTGTACCCACGTATGTAGCAGACCGTGCGCAGCAGTGGGGCTTGGGCCTTACAGGTCCACAATTTGTACGAACATTAAAAAAAATAGCCAAATGGCCCAACCGTTTTCAAGTGATACGCTTACCAACGAACAGCATTTAATTTTTATTTGTTAGATTCGCAAGATCTAATCCGTTATATTAACCTACTTACTTGTAAACTGTTGAAAATGTCAACAATGTTGTTTTCCGCTATCGCTTAAAGTAAACAATCGCTAAAGTTGCTACTCGCATGACTACTTATTTGCGAATTTTCATGACTAGGCGAGAGTGCTTTGTTCATGATAATCGTACACTTTTCACCCAGTGTACACAGATAACAGTGCATTCAACTGCGCTAAGCACACTGCGTCACTAATACAACCCCACTGCAAAAGGAGGGTACAAATTGACCTGCAAGAATAACATTGCCCTACCTATTTCACATCCACAAGTGGTAGGTACTAAAAGTGAGTTTGGTTCAAAAGTTTTTTTTCAAGGGTTCCTCTTTTTTTCGAAAGGTTCCAGTTTACCAGTAAGTAATTGTATTACATTTGAATATGATACTGAAATGTGAATAGCAATGTCCATTGTTGCGTCTCGATACCAGCCAGCCAAAAACTAGCAAGAAAAACACTTGCACAGAGGCAATCCATTATAATTGCCAGGTTGGGGCTGCCCCACGGGGCACTACTAAACCGCACTACTGACCAAAACCAGTATCATAAGTATGAGGTAGGTTTAGGTTATGTTAGTCGTTCAACAGGCCCGAAGGGCCGTGCCACCCAGAAAAAGGAACTCCGCGAGCTCCGTCGACTCCGTTAAATTTGAATTAGTAATAGAAATCATTGGTCAGTAGTGCGGCTTAGTAGTGCCGTGGGGAAGGAGGGGTTTGGCGGGCAATGCATTTCATGGGCCTCTGAGCATACTTAACAGAATTCCACTGCAGCGCACGTTACGCACGCACACGCTTCAATTTGTTCTAGGCGTGTGTCACTGACGTCATTTGGTGCATGTGTTTGACGTTTTCTCGTGGACCCACTATATTTGTCCTACTGCACAAAAAGTGCACCTAGATTAGATCACCAAAAAAGTCATGAATATTCCCTATTCATTAATTATTATATAGAATGGATCACCCAACATATATTATGATAATGGTGCTTGTACACCGTGCATGTAGCTTGCACATCGCACCTTCAGAACAATAGTGACCTAATTCAGAAATTTTAAATTTAGAGTTTGGTCTCTATAATAATAAATATATGACTTGAAGCTTGAAAGATGAAATTTTAAAATAGGTCTCTATTGTTCTGAACGTGCGACATATCGAGGCACTTGTACTTGGTTATATGCATCGTGTAAACAATGGTATAAAGAGCATACTGATCGCGCAAGTACCCCTGCCTTTACTTGCCCAGCGACATGTACCGTGTACAAGCACCGTTACTGTATTGGTAATGTTCTCTAGGTTGATAACCAGTGTTAGGACTTTTGGTGGCATACCCTGGTTCTAGAATCCATGGAGTCGCTATTTCCTGATTATTATAACACATTACCACTTCGATTTTGGTGTTCAGTATTGTCATATTTTAAATTTAACTACTACTTGTTTGTTTGTTACTCTTTCACAGTGGAGATATCCTCCGTACCAAAAAAATAATATATTTTAAAATATGACTATACTGAATGTCAAAACCAATGTCGTATGTATTATAGTAATTAGGATATAGCGACGCCATGGATTCTAGAACCACGGTTTTTCACCAAAAGTCCTAACCCTATTGATAACAAGATGTTTCAGTTAAACAACCTTACATCTTTATTGCACAACGTTAAGCAGTCTTTCAGGTAAAACTTCTATCTTATTCTAAAACATTACGCTATTAATAGCTTTAACATGCTGAAATGTCCGCATCGGGGTTATCTCTCGCAAACTCCTCCTTTCTGGCAGAGTTTTTCACCATATTTCGCTGCTTCCGTTTCACCAACATGTAGAAGAATCTGTAACACATTTTTTTTATTAGGTTTAATATTTATGAATCTTACTGTCTCGGTGACCACTTGTAGTAACCACCTTGACTACGCAGTTAGCTTCATTCGTAGTTCTTTCTAAGGTTGTCTAGAAGAGATCGCTATTTACCGATAAGATGATCATAAAAATGAACGATTTTAATTTTATACCAACAAAGACGCTGAAAACTTGTTTGGTCCAATAGACATTAAACTATGCAAAATAAATGATTTTGTTTACACGGTAACGCTAATTGGGGCATTATTAACACGTAACTATCTAATTCTAGGTATTTTATGTAAAATTCTTAAATTTTCAATAAAAAAGCACTACCAAATTTCGTTTAAGATATATACACCTAAAAATGTTCAAAAATACCTCGTCTATCACCCTTTTAAAGCTTTACATCTAGCGACCTAACACCCTGTAGGTACGTTAACAATCTGATGAAAAGCATTAATCCTATAGCTACATGCTTTATGGATATTGATACTTGGATACCTACATTAATGGGTATGATTGTAGTAATTTATTTAAAAAAATGCTTTATTTAATTGTTTTGTTTATCCAGTAGTACAATTAAAACACTTAAAACAATAGCTTTTTATTTATAACAACAATTTAATCTGAATCGTAGAATGCGATAAATTATTGAGTATGAGTATCAGTATGACGCGAGTTTTAATTTTAATGTCGGCTCCATAGCTCGCTGTAGTCTAACCGTAATATTATTATGAAAACTCCGAACCCTGGTTATAGTAATGTAAACCACTCACATGAACAGCGCCAAGGCAACCACGGTAAGCGCTGCATCGAACAAGTAGAACGCCCCAGGGAACTTATCAATGGACTTCACGTAGATCATACTAGAAGCTGGCATGTATATCGACGGAGCTATCGCCTCAGTCACTCCTATGAGCGAGCTCAATTTTGCTGAAAAGAGAGAAAGAGTAACATAATTTTACCACCGTAGGTACTCACGGTATGTTAGAGGCAATTAACTCATTCCTAAGGAACGTATGAAAAATCGTCACTAAGTAACGACTAAAAGATCATCACTAAGTAACGACTAAAAAGTCGTCATTAAGTAACGACTAAAAACCGTCACTAAGTAACGACTAAAAGATCATCACTAAGTAACGACTAAAAAGTCGTCATTAAGTAACGACTAAAAATCGTCACTAAGTAACGACTAAAAAAGCTAGCCTATTTTAATTTGGCATAATTGATTTGGCATAATTTGCATTGATATAATAATACAGCGCATAATAATACTTTGGCCTAATACTTTGATTGGCATATTACGCTTTTAGAATAATTGTATTTTAACTAATTTGTATTCGACTAATTTACATTTATGCATATTATTGTTTGGGCTAATAATTATTTGTTATATCATTCATTAACCATAATTTAGGTTAGGCTTAGTTACTAGGCTAGATTAGGTTAGGTTAGGTTAGTACGTTGTCCAGGCGCGAAGCGCCTAAATTACGTATGATAGGAGGACCTCCGTCGACCTCGCTTTTGTTCCTAAATATATATAAACACAAAACTAACCTTTCTCGTAGCGCATCAGGCTCGTGGTTGTGGTTCTTTATTTACAATTTTTAGGACACTATTTTTATGCGTTTTGTAATGATGCCAATTAATTATTATGTATTTTTGTATTTATGCTGTTTGATGTTAGTGTTTGTGAAGATTATGCTTCCTATGTTTATGCTTTTTAATTTTATGCGTAAAAATGTATGCCCAAGATGATTAGGTATTTCGGCTAAAATAAATTATGCATAACGATATTACCCTGGTACACTTATCCCTACCGAGCTATCTCTACTGGTAGCGATAAGTGCACGATTTTGTAGATTTATTTCTACCGGTAGGGATAGGTGCACTGTCCATTACCACTATTCGCTAATCTATTACTAATTAATCAAAATTAGTATCATAAATATGAGATAGGTTTCGGTTATGTTAAAAACACTCAGAAATAGGCGCACGCGGAGCTCCGTCGACTCTGTTAAATTTGATATTCAAATAGAAATTATTGATAGAGTAACGAATAGTGGAAATGGACAGTGCACCTATCCCTACCGGTAGAAATACATCTACAAAAACGTGCACCTATCCCTACCAGTAGGGATAGCTCGGTAGGGATAAGTATACTAGCTGAACGATATTATTACAAATGATTTTATGCGATCCAACGGTGAACCGACTCTGAGTGTGGCTGTTAGTGTTTCAATCCACGAAGGCACAACACGACACTAAAATTGACGATGTGCGATTGTGACAATGCACTATAGAGATGTAAACTTCCATGAAAGTTCGTTATCATATCAACAGCGGAAAAATGCTAAGAATAAGCTATTACGTTACAAAATACTGAGACTATTCCAGGTATCCGGCACACGTACAAATCGTCGGTGATGCCTACTGCTAAACCGCACAAGTAAAAAATTTAATACGCAGCAAAATGCACTAACTTCTTAAGACAATAAGGTGCATTTTGCTCCTTATTAAATTGTTAGTTACGCGTTTTAGCAGTATCACTGACGAAATACAAGTAGGTAACGTTTGCCAGTCTAGCGTAAGTTATTATTAAGATATATTATGTTATGTAACTTCCAATGATTATATTGAAGCACTGTTACACAACTCATGCCGATGCCATTAGGTCATCGCGATGAGCAAGTAGTCTATTTGAGACGGGAGCAAAAAAGAAAACCGAAAATGCCTTTTGGTTACGCCAAATCCGGTAACTTTTATACAAAAGAATAGATTCAAGTTAAGCATTGTATTTATTGACACACATGTTTTTGAATTCTGACATGCTCTATTGGTTAGCCCAGTTTTAACGAGGTCCATAGTAATGTTTTGATCCTCTGGTATGAATTGTTTCGGCGGTGATAATTTAAACCGACTTCAAAAAAAGGAGGTTCTCAATTCGTTGGAATCTTTTTGGTCATTGCATAGACTTATGCGCTCGTAAAGATTATGAGGCAGTACGGACGGCTGTAGTGCTCGTACAGTTGAGCGTCGAATAAATTGAGATCATGTTAAGCTCGTCAGTAACTTTGTCGACGATATGTCTAGATTAAAACATCCCAGTAAAATGATGAGTCAAAAACTCTAAACCCGTTTAACGTGCGGGCCATGCTTTTTCAGTCCCTTCCTGTGTTTTGATAGGGTTAGCCCTTAGAATAACGTGGAATAACACAGAAACCTACACCACGTACTAATGTGATGCCACTCAAACTAGATCAATTTGATCTACACATAACAATATTATTCGTGCACTTGTGTGCGTGTCGTCGCGCGAACGTACAGTCGAGTCCATAAATATGTGTACACTTTAGTACCTCGTCACTTTAATCACTGTGACAATTCATATATGGCTGTTTAAGCATGACATTAAATAGACAAGGTACTAAAGTATACACATATTTATCAACTCGGACGTACAAGAAGATTACGTCTGCATACTTCTATTTGCGGCAAAGTTTCACGCGGCGGCTATATGAAACTATAATTCTTTGTGTTAATATTTCAAAAGCCAGACCACATGCTTGGTGTTTGCGGCAAACACTACAAGACTAAAATTTTTTTTTTTCGAAGTATGTGGGGAATCCTCATGTATACAGCAGGCCAGTCCCAACTGCTTGCCCGGCTCATCTGGGAAGGTGCTCCAGACGCCTACGGACTTAACGCATTCACTGCCGGTACTGTTTTTTGAACTTTCGCCAGGTGCCACATCTTTTGTTTTATACGGAGCTTGCCTACTGTAAGAACGCACATATGCGTTGATGGCACTTGGTGGAAGTCACGGTGACGCATATATGCGTCGGTGGCAGTGAATGCGTTAACTCCACCACGAGTATAGTGTGTGTGTGTGTGTGTGTGTGTGTGGGTGTGTGAAATGCTAGAGTTAGACACGCGGCGCTATCGGTTTAGACCTTGTGTCCAACAGCGTGTTTTGAGTAGTTGAGTTTTGTGTTTTGGTGGTTTGGAGTCAGCACCATGTATTTCCATCTCAGTATAGGTGCGTCCTGCCCTTTGCGGCAAACATCAAGCATGTGGTTCCGGCATAAAGTTTCACAGTTCAACTGTCTTCTACCAGTTCGACCGTCCATTAAAAAAAAGTTATTGAAAACTTACCAACTTCTTCAGAAGGCACAGTTTTAGTGGCAATGGACCGGATCGCCGTCAGGCCGGAGTGGCTGAAGATATTGAAGAGAGGAGCAGAGTAGTACCACTGCCTTGTCGGTGCAAAGGCAAAAACAAAGCACGCAGCTATCCTGCTTACTCCCGCGATGCCGCCGATCACGCTGTCTTCTACATGAAATCTCTTACTTAATACTGATATCAAGAAGACGGTCCCTGAAATCAAGATTAAAAGGCCGTAAAGTTTAAATATTAAAACCAAAACCACTTGGATTAAGTGACGTGTTTTTCCGTTTTTGTTTACAATATGACAGTTGAGTTGACAGGTTTTCGTTTTTAAACCTAAACGCTAACTGGTTGAAAATGATGAGAAACTTTTTTAACAAAACAATAAGTACCTATTATCTAAAAAGTTCCATTAACTCAGTTCGCGAAATTCGAATTTGGGTAATGAATGAATGAACCCATAATAATATGCTAGCGGTGCCCTTTGGCACCATAATTATGTCGTGGTTAAAATTTGTGCTTTATTGTTCTATATATTAAAATTCAAAATAAATTTATATCATCAAACAATTATAAGGGGAGTAGAAAAAAATCTCTGACTCTGTCACTCGTGAGTGACAAATATAATGTCAATTGCGAGTGCAAGCGTGATATCGATAGCCAACCGAAAGCTATTAAGAAGCTGGGAATACTGTAGGTTTCGATAAACCACGTGGTCCACTCTCAACCCATACATTTGAGCGATAGAAAAGAAAAACGTTCGTAGCTTTTGCATCTTGGCTAGGCTAGGCCCATAGAATTGACATAAGCATTTGACGCTTCCGCCAGCTTACGTCAATCCTATACATTTTCGATAGCGATAACAATCTCACAATGCATCTTGCCTAGGACCACTGTTCTGTAACTGTAAAGATTGAAGATCAGGATAGAACTGACTCTACTATCGTAACCCGATTACCCAATTCCACACGGACCTATATCACAAAAAAACAAGTGCTAACGAGATAAAAAATATATGCACAATAACCAAGTATAATTTATTGTAAAAATCACTTTAAACATGCGCAGTAATTCAGATGCAATATGAATAAGACACTTGATAATAAAAACAATCGCTAAGAGTCAATTAAGTCAAATGAAGATAAACTACTTATCGTTCTTGCGTAAATTGTAAAAGCACGCCAGAAATTACTGTTATTCAGTACCCCAACAAAGGCCAGTTCAATGACAAGCTTTGCTACATACCAGCAACGACACGTAAGTATTTGGTGGTAACCAGAGTCAAAAATGCTGGACGGAATCAAAGCGTTACGTTATGGAATAACACAACTGATTAAAAATGCATCGCTGTTTACGAAATCAGAAATTAAACAATATTTTATCTTTTGCACCGTTCTGATAAAAACAAAGTAATAAATTATATTTCAAGAGTAAAACGTAAACATCTGTGATAATGTATGATGAATGATCGTAAGTGACCAAAAGCGTAATTTGATAAAGAAAATTTTACAACGCAGTGAATAACTAAATAAAAAGCAAGCTTTAAAAACCCGACTGCATTTTTTGATATTGTGGCCGATATAGGTACCTATTAAAGCACATAAAATATGCCTTTTTTTTAAATTATTGTAAGGACCCAGTGACACTTAGGCCATTAAGAAGAATCTAGTGACGTATCATTTACCAAAATCGTTTGAGCCGTGTTGAGTAGTTATGATTGGAAATAGGAACGAACATAAATACATACATACAAATCGCGCGTTAAAAAGAAAAGTGACGTTATTCAAAAAAATCTGATTTCGGTTTTATTGCATAAATGGCCCACAAACGAACCAAATTATATGGTGTAAAGTGGCGCTCTGCTGTTTTTTACTTATTGGGGTAGATATAGCTCAAGTCACTTTTCTACTACGCGGGTTCCAACCATCTTTTTTATGGAATGGTGTCCCATTCGCATTTGCGGCGGTAGACGTATGTACGTTCGTGTAAAAAAGTGACATATTTTGCAAAAACCTACGAATTATATGAGAACAACGTATTTAAATTAAGTGAAAAATTGCATTTTTTTAAAATACGTCATTGTTGTTGAAAATTTTAGATCAACCTAACGGCTTATTACAATATTCAAAATAAATTGAGGCTAGGAATATCGACGCGGGGTGAATATCGTTAATAATAGTGAATCTTTACATTTCCGTAGGGAGTAACATCCCCATTAAGTACAATTTCAAGCTTTTTTTCAATAATAAAACGTAATAATGACATTATCCGCCGGGCTTTTACCGGCGCCAACTGTGCGGCCATTTTGGAACCAAATGGTCTCATGCGTGACGATGGTAAAAGACCTGATGGGATGACCCTTATTCCGTGGAATTTGGGACGGCCATTGGTGTGGGATGCTACTTGCGTGGACACGCTTGCGCCGTCACACCTTCCCGGATCGAGAATTAAGGCTGGATCCGCGGCAGAATCAGCGGAGACCCTGAAAAGGCGCAAGTACAGTTAGCTCGATAGAAGCTACGTATTTGAGCCTTTTGGGGTCGAAACTTTAGGACCAAGGGGACCAGGAGCTCATAAATTTTTTAAAGATCTTTCCAAGCGCCTTGTCGAAACATCTCGTGACCAAAATTCTAGCCTTTATTTGGCACAAAGATTAAGCATTGCCATTCAACGTGGCAATGCTGCCAGCATTTTGGTAGCGATGCCCACTGGCAGCGGTTTATTAGATTAGTGTAGTTTTAAGTTAATTTTAGGTATATTTTATTGTATATATTTTTAACAGTCCGAAATAATTTGATTGCGTTGTGACAATTAATATTAAGGCGGTTTGAATATTTTTTTTTTTACCTTTACTGTAATTTTCCTTTGAGATAAATCATTGGTTTTAATTTAGAAATTATCTAGTATAGTGACATTTTGTGGCAAAATAAGGCTTTATTATGAATTTTCACATTAAACTTTAAAACCAAATTGTAGACAAAAAAAATGCTTAAAGAAATGATGTATAAAACTTGTATCGACTCGTATGTTGTCGACACTTTTTTTTAAATTTAAATAAAACGTACAAAAATCTTTAAACGCTTACCCTGAAAAATTTAGTCATTTTGAGTAACGTCACTTTTCTTTTCAACACACGGTCACGGTTTCAGGTCAAACACAAAACCCTTTTGAGCTTCACCGCAGTCGGGTAAAAAATAGGTCACGCTTAGGTCTAAAAACTATTAAAAAGTAAGTTACCAAAATATAACTCCGCTTTTAAAGAACGACGAACTAAGTTCCCATTTTAGAAAGAAATCTAACTTCTTAACGATACTGAAATTTACATATTTCTTCAACTTTTTTATCAGAACAAATTCCGGTGACCCCAAACGTAATCTGGCAACCGAGCCTTTGATTAAAACTTTTACTGCGCTGGTAATTCGGGGGATAACCATTTCACTTAATACGATTGTGAGTCGTAAAGACTAATGAGTAGACAAGTGCTTAAGCTGCAATCAACGTTCTTGCTTAAGTTTACTCGATACAAGTTTAAGCAAACCTATAACTCGTTTTAGTACAAAGAGAATAAATTGGTAATTTAAAAAATGTATTTTCGAGTCTAGCTTTTTTTGCCGACTTACAAACTGCAAAATAAAAAAGAAAAAGAAAATGAAGGAATCTATTTAAAATATGAAAACTTAGAACATAGTACTAAGATAACAAATAGCAAATTTAGAGAGTAAAGTTAAATTTGAAACTTGTGACGCTTGTGACTTACACCAACCAGAAGTTTATACGTAAGCATATTTCTTTTCATTCATTTGTTTTTATTTTTTTGTCAATTTGTTACATAAAAGACAATATCACATTTTGCGTATCTTTGCTAAACGCTTCCACTCTACAAGTTAATGTAATGCAATTAGTATATTTAAGTACGGCACTCAAGGTCATTTCATAGTGTATTTTTTGTAATACTTAGGTTGCATTCGAGCAAACTGGAATAAGGTCTTATACCTAGATTAAGCGCCGAATTTGTATAGACTAATTTCGGAGTACCTAAGTTTTATTCCAGTTTGATGAAATGCGGCCTTATAAGATTGTATGTTGCCTAAATAAACTTGAAAAAATACTACGTTACGTATTTGTTTTATGCAAGCCAACATATGCCACAAGGTCATAGATACTGACAAAAACATAGCTCGACTGCAATAAAATAGGGCTCCTCTATGGACTGCGAGACCCAGGAGAGTAACGCACTAGACCAATCAGTCATTGACAACGTCGCATCGCAATATAAGTTATTAAAAAGCTAATGAACTCACCAAACAACCCCAGTACAATGTTAATTGTTCCATAAACACTGTATTCAACTTCAGTCAAGTGGAATTTTCGTATCGCGTACAAATAAGCCACCTGTGAGTCGCCTGAAAAAAAAGAACGAGTTATATTTTGTTATTGCCTTGAAAGTACACATAACAATAAAAATCAAATACCAATTTTAAGTCGTTGATATAAGGGTGAATGTAGCGTGTTGTGTCGTTCTTTAGAAATGTCGGTCGTTAACTTTATGTCAATGCCAAGGCGTATTGGATTGGTCATGGTTATATGCATAGGTATTTGTACTTATAAGTTTCGTGGGCCATTGAATGACATAAATTAATAGTATATTGTTGAACAAGAGACTAAAATAAACCATTATGGCGACGGAATGTTATTCCATGGTCATAATGGTTTGACACTCCGCATGCCTAATGTAAGCATAAGCAATTTATTCATCCTTTGTATATATTTATTTAGCATATTCATTACAAGAAACTTGTTTTTTATAGTAATCTAAAACATACAGCCGCAGCCGCAGCGTATCTTCTGTACACCGAAATATAAATGCTAATACTTAAACATGAAGGCATAACGTTGGGTTGCGAAAAATTTATGTGCAAAGTATTCTGTTGCCAAGTGATTATTAGCCTAAAATTAAATTGGCGCTAAAACCTTTTGGGAAGTATTAATCGGTAAACAAATCGGTGGTGTATCCCAGATAGTAACACAACTCTTACGCGTATCTGGATCACGCCATCATAGAACCTTTGCATATGATTTCAAATTTAAAAACTGAACTGAGTTTCGTTAGTAAGCGTTTGGCTATGTCAATTATTATTGTATATACTCGTAGCAACGATAATTGCATGATGTTCCATAGCCTTAACCCAATCATAACGAGGCAAGGCTGCCCAGGGCCTCTATTCAACACGGTAAAAACCATATCGTGTTTGACCAGCGCCTCTATTCTAGACGCTAAAAACGATATAGTAGTTTTCCTGTTATGGTATTGTTATGACGTCAGCCGCCATTACTGTCAAGAAAATAAGAGCTATCATAACGTTGACAATTCGATAACAGATCAAATACGATATTGTTTTTACCGTCTTGAATAGAGCCCCTGTTATCATATTGTCAACGTTTTGATAGCTCTCATTTATTTGACAGTAATGGCAGCCGAGTTAAAAACAATACCATAACAGGTCAAATACGATTTGGATTTTACCGCCTAGAATAGAGGCGCAGTACTAAGACATGTAATACAGCTGATTACTTAAAATATAAATAAATAATCAATAAATATCAGAAAACCAACTACTTACTACTACTTTATAAAATTTTGAACAATATCGTCGATTCTCCATATCTCCTCAGTAACATTTCATTGAAATGCTCATGTTTAAGTACTTGGTCCAAAAAAATGTTCGCTATACAATTTTGCAAGAACAACTATTCAAAAAATCGCTTCCTCACAAGGGCGTGTTCAGCTCATAATTGCAAATATAATCATACTGACATATTCTTTGACAGTTTTGGCAGCTATGCAAGTGCAGTTAAAATGATTTTGTAATTTAGTTACCTATCTTTTATCTTTATGAAAACTATTTAATTCCATTTCATGACGAGAGTGTTTTAAGTGCATTTTTTAATATAAGTTGCTGGCTTTGTTTAGTTATTTCCTAAAAGTGTAACATATATTGGTGAAAACTTTGTTGGCTTATGAATAACTCACCTCTGTTTTAATATTAATGTTTAATGTAAGCTGTTTGTTTTCCTTAATAAATAAAAAAAAAAAAAAAAAAAAACAAAAAACAATCTCGCACAAAATGACCTATACAAACTAAGCTAATTTATTTATTTATTTATTTATGTATACACTTTAGTACCTTGTCACTTTAACCACAGTGACAGTTCATATATGGCAGTTCAAATATGATGAAAATAGGCAAGGTACTAAAGTGTATACATATTTTTGCCCTTGACTGTACTAGACAACGATAAACACATCTGCCCTTACCGGGATTACAACCCGGGATCGCTAACTTCGTAGGTCAGAGTTACTAACTATCTAGGCCAGTGATCCCCAAAGTGGTCTATATCGACCCCCAGGGGTCCACGATGACCTGCAAGGGGTCCATGAGAGCGGAAAAAATAAATGGGGGTCCATGAGATAAAAATGGGGGTCCACGACATTGGATCCCATTTACGCAGGTCGTGACTTTAATTTTGTCTTTCCATTAATGGAATAATCCATATTCATACACAGATAATAGGTGCCTACCTACTTACTTACGTAATATTTTCTTATAAATATATAAATAAATAAATATTATCTATAGGTATAACATATGTTTAAATTTTCTCCTTGTGTAGTTTTTTAACATAAATATTTGGGTCCACCCAAAACCGTAACCGACAAAAAAGTTTGGGGACCTCTGATTTAGGCTAACGTGTCGTCGTATATTACCTAACTACATTACTTTACTAGTCTACGGCTAGTTAACTCCTCGAACCCTGACCATTGTACGTACCTATATTGCGACGTCCAAAATAACCTACATTTATAATTAAAACTGAATACTTGCTTGTTGAATTTCCACGACTTGCGTGGCGTTTAGCAAATTATTTCGGTATTTGGGTCGAAATTACAATTTTAGATCAGGTTAGATTATTCATGTGCCATTAGTTACCATTATCATAATGACGTAAATGCTTGGATTACGTAGTTCAAGTAAACGTATATTCATTTGAATTAAGAAATTATTACTTTTAAGACCTCTGTTAATGTCATGTTTAACCTGTCGTATATGAATTATCACGGCGATTAAAGTGACGGGGTACTAAAGTGTACAGTAGGGTTCCGTAGTCTTAGGGAGCCCAACGGGACCCTCTTAATAATATGCCTGCGCTGTCAGTCAGTCCTAAGTTTAACCTGTGTGTGGTGTGGTAATTTGTGACCACCCTTTTTTCACTATTTCTAAAATATTTTTTTCAAATCTCCGTGGGAGACCACAGGTAGAGCTGTATCTTTTGCGCCGTAATTGATACCGGGTTGTATTTTTTTATTATTTCAGCGGATTTACTTATATTTTAATTTTTTTATGAAATAATAAAGAGGGTCACCATACATAGATAATTCATATACATGAAACGTTTTTTTCAACGTATTTCTATTTTAGTTGTGTGCCATAAACGATAAAAAAGACAAGCGTCAAAATTGGTGTGATTACTTATATTACAAACCCTGAAGCAAAACAACAATAATTAAAAAGTGGTCGTGTGCTGGGCTTGCGCTAGTTCAATTCGAATTCAAATTGGAAAACAATACCTACTGTGCGGTGGTACGGAACCCTCGGTGCGCATATCCGACTCGTGATTGACTGATTTTCAAATTGTGTTTGTTAAATCGTCACTAAGGAACCACCTTTATCTATTATATAAAATGCTAAGCTGATTGTTGATATATCAACGCACAGCCCAGACCGCTGGACCTAGAGACTTGAAATTTTGCACATAGATACCTTATATAGTGTAGAGATCCACTAAGGAAGGATTTTTGGAAATTCCACCCCTAAGGGGGTAAAATAGGGGAAAAACGTTTGTATGAAAGTCCGTCAGTTTTGAAGTTAGACGCTTCAAATTTTGCGTTTAGGTTGGCGATTGAATTTCAACTTATACGTGTCTCAGCGTTTATGATAATTTCAACCCCGAAGGGATGAAAAGGGGTAAAACGGATTGTTAATATATCAACGCACAGCCCAAACCTTAGGACCTAGAGACTTGACATTTTGCACATAGATACCTTATATAGTGTAAAGATCCACTAAGGAAGGATTTTTGGAAATTCCACCCCTAAGGGGATGAAAATTTGTATGAAAGTCCGTCAGTTTTAGTTTAAGTTAGGCTATTCAAATTTTGTGATTAGGTTGAAAATTGAAAATTAATTAATACGTGTTTCAGCGTTTTTGATAATTTCATCCCCGAAGGGATGGAAAAGGGTAAAACTGACTGTCTGATCGATCAACGCACAGCCTAAACCGCTGGACCTAGGGACTTGAAATTTGAAGGGAATATTTCTTGGGTACCCTAAGGGTACACTAAGAAAGGATTTTTGGAAATTCATCCCCTAAAGGGTTCAAATAGGGGGTAGAAATTTGTATAGGAGAAAAGTTATTTTTAAAATAAGCACTTTGGAAATTGGTATTTAGGCTACTGATAATAAATAAAAAAATACTTCTTTCAGCGATTTAGAAAAAACTTCCCCTAAGGGGGGTAAAAGGGAGTTTTAGTTTGTTCCTCCTTCACGCTGCAATATGCGCTGGATGGATTTTGATGAAATTTAGAATGGAGCTAGCTTATACCCTGGATTAACACATAGAAAAATCCTATTCCGGAAAATTTAAAGTTTCCCGAGGGAATAACGACAATATCTTTGTGTTTTTTGAAAAAGTCATCATGGGTGTCGTTTTCTTAGGTTGCGTTAACGCAGATTTCGAAAATGATATCAAATTTGGGATTCAAAATGGCCGCCATGATGTTTATTGAAAAAGTCGTCATTGGTATCATTTTCTTACATTTTGGGGACGCAGATTATGAAAATGATGTCAAATTTAGAATTCAAGCTGGTGGCAATGATATTTTTTGAAAAAGTTGTCACGGGTAACATTTTCTTAGTTTTTGGGGACGCAAATAATTACTAATATAGAATAATATTAGTAATTATTTGACAAAATTGCGCAATTGAATAATTTATTTCTCCTATGGCTTTTGCCATCCAGTGTGACAACATGAGACAGGCTTTGTACCTACATTCAGTTTTGTTAGTCTATATCAAAAGGAGCGGTGTCAGATTGAAGTTGTCAGCGTTGACATATCCAGATTTTAATTTTTTTTTTCGCTATTTTCAATACTATTCACGGCGTATTAATTCTACGGCTGTTATTTAATATTAGGGCGGTTATTATGATCACTTGAAAATAATTACTGACAGGCATTTCATTTTTCGGCGAATTGGTCGGTTATTTAATTCTAAAATGTCATTTCAAACAATACTCAAGGGGTAAAAAAACTATACATCGATAGGTGTACATAATATTGCTGTACAAAGAAAATCCATACTAACATTATAAACGTGAAAGTAATTATGTCTGTCGTCTGTCTGTTTGTTATGCATTCAAGGATAAACCGCGGAACTGAATTAGATTAAATTTGTATCTCAAAAATCACCCCTAAGGGGGCGAGATTTGGGATGGTAGTTTGTATGACAATTTGGTCATTTATGTTAATTTTTTTAGTTGGAAATGTGGTAATTGGTGTTTAAGCTACTGTTTAAGACTGTTTAAAATAAAAAAAAACTTTCATTGATTTCCGTAAAACTCCCCCTCAGGCGATAAATGGGGAGTAGAAATTTGTATAGAAGATATCGAAATGGCTACATTAGGAAATTGATATTTAGGCTACTGTTTATAAATAAAATATACTGCTTTCAGCGATTTAGAAAAAACTACCCCTATGGGTAGGGGTGGGGGGTAAAAGGGGGTTTTAGTTAGTTACTCCTTAACGCTGCAACGGCTAGATGGATTAGGATGAAATTTAAAATGGAGGTAGCACCCTGGATTAACACAGAAAAATCCCATCCCGGAAAATTTAAAAGTTCCCGAGGGAATAACGACAATGTTTGGTGTTTTTTGAAAAAGTCATCATGATAAAAAAAAAAAAGATAAAAGATGTTTATTCAGTAAGTAGGCCGCATGGGCACTTTTACACGTCAAAAATCTACCAGCGCTTCGCAAGAGACCACTGCTGAGAAGAAACGCCGCAAGAAACTCAACAGTCAGTCGTTTTTTTTAAAAATTACTTATACAATTATAGAACTTAACCTAGCATTATATAAAACAATGAATTTAACATTAAAATATATATATCATGCGTAGTTGAGCAGGAAAATGTGTCAAAACTCAGTATGTTCAGATGAACTCTTAAATTGTAATAATAATAGTATACGTATACTTACCCATGACGGTGCAAAACAACCACATAGTTTTGATACATTCTCCTACAGAAACCGTGTCCCCTAGACAATAATTATACCTACAATGTTTAGATAGTTTCCTGACTAAGCTATTACTAAGTTATTTAGGTGTTTAATTTAGGCCAAGCATTTTTATCTGTTAGATAGTCCTCGACCCTATAATAAGCTTTCGACATCAACGACTTTTTCAAGTAATTTTTAAGTGCTGGAAATGATAACTTTAAAACTTCGTCAGGTAATTTATTATAGAAATGAATGCATTGACCAACAAATGATTTATATACCTTACGGACACGAAATTTTTTAATAGCAATTTTATTTTTATTTCTTGTATTCAAATTATGTATATCACAATTCTTAACAAAAGAGTCTTGATTTTTAATGACATAAATAATATTCTCATAAATAAATTGTGACGCTACTGTCAAAATACTAATTTCTTTAAATAGTAATCTTAAGGAATCACGGGAGTTTAGGTTATATATGGAACGAATGGCTCTTTTTTGTAACACGAATATAGTCTGTATGTCAGCAGCTTTTCCCCAAACCAGAATACCGTACGACATAACACTATGAAAATAACTATAATAAACTAAGCGAGCTGTCTCAACATTGGTAAGTTGCCTGATTTTCCTAACAGCATAAGCTGCCGAACTTAATTTACCTGCTAGTACTGCTATATGGGGACTCCATTGCAAGTTTTTGTCTATAGTTATCCCTAAGAAAAGCGCCTTGTCCACCATCTCCAAACACTCATCATTTAGAAATATACTAGATTCTGCCGGTCTAACATTAGGCAAAACGAACCTAACACATTTAGTTTTCTTAGCGTTAAGTAGCAAATTGTTAATAGTAAACCAATTAAGTACTTTAACCAGCGTGGCGTTTATCCTACTGTAATCGACGGATTTTCGGTCCACCTTGAAAATTAATGAAGTATCATCAGCAAATAGCACAATATCACAAAGGTTATCTACCGTGGGTGGTAAGTCATTTATATAGACCAGAAATAAGAAAGGACCTAATATAGAGCCCTGAGGCACACCTAATTTAACAGTTGCTCCAATGGACTGTGTTTGGTTTACAACAACCGTTTGTGTTCTATCACTAAGATATGAAGACATAAGATTTAGAGAATTATTTGACAGACCATAATGTTCTAATTTTAATATAAGAGTCGCATGATCTACGCAATCGAAAGCTTTGGAAAGGTCACAAAAAAATCCTATTGCATCACAGGATTTCTCCCAAATATTGTATATATATTTAATGAGTACAGATGCTGCATCAGTTGTGGATCGTCCTCTGGTGAAGCCGAACTGATTACTGTTAAGCAGTTTATTTCTATTGAAGTGACCTAACATATCTTTTAACATTAACTTCTCAAAAACTTTACTTAAAACCGGTAGAATAGAAATGGGACGGAAATTCGTTAAATCACACATGTCGCCCGATTTAAAAAGTGGTATGACTTTACTATATTTCATAAGATTTGGAAGAACCCCCTCTGAAATGCAATTATTGTAGATTAAAGCTAAGTGAGGTGCAATTATATCTATGACATGATGGATCACTTTAACTGACGCTCCCCATAAATCCTCAGTTTTTTTTAAACTGAGTGATTTAAATACCTTAACAATAGAAATTGAATCTACATGGCTAAAATCAAAGGTTACATTACATTTAGTAACATTAGCACAAAGTAATTTTTGAGCTACAATCGCAGATGATTGAAGATATTTCGTTGTATTAATAGCTATAGTGGAGAAATAATCTTCGAACGCTAAGGCCACGTCTTTGTTTGACGTGATTTGTTTGTCACCCTTGTTTAGGGTGACTTGATTATCACGAGTTTTAGATTTACCCGTTTCTCTATTTATAATTTTCCACACCGTTTTTACCTTATTATCAGAAGCTTTGAGTTTAAGACTTAAAAAGTTTGACTTAGCAGTTAAGCAAACTCGCTTGAAGGTCCTCGAATAATTCTTAACGTAAACTAAGAAGTCAGCATTCTTGTTCTCCTCCCTCTCTCTATATAGTTCATAAAGCCTATTTCTACTTCTATGGATGCCTACAGTAGCCCATTCACTAAACTTAGTTTTTGACCCAGAAACAGTTTTCATCTTAAAATTGTTGTTAAATTGATGAAGAATTACATCAAACAAATCTTTATAAATACTATTAGAATCATTATTTGAAAAGGATAACCCACAGAGATTGCTCTCAACTTTATTTTTGAATAATTCTAAACGATTGCTAGTTATGGGTCTGTATGTTATTGCCTGCGGTTCTTGATGAAAATCATTTAAAAAAGAAGCCTTCTGGCCACTATGATCAGAATTAAAGCAATTAAATATTTCCTTATCCAAACACTCGCAATTACAATAAATATTGTCTAAACAGGTAGCACTTGAAACTCCTATCCGTGTAGGTTCAAAGAACAAATTACCTAAGTTAAAAGATTTAAATAAACTTAAGATCTTAATAGTATTACTTGAAGATTCCAGTAAATTAACATTAAAATCTCCACAGACAATAACATGCTTTTGGGTTTTACATACTAATTTTAACACATGGGTGTCATTTTCTTAGGTTGCGTTGACGCAGATTTCGAAAATGATATCAAATTTGGAATTCAAAATGGCCGTCATGATGTTTATTGAAAAAGTCGTCATTGGTATCATTTTCTTACATTTTGTGGACGCAGATTATGAAAATTATGTCAAATTTAGTATTCAAGATGAAGGCCATAATCTTTTTTAAAAAGTGGACATAATTGTAATTTTCTTAGATTTTGAGGACGCAGATTTCGAAAATGATGTGAAAGTATAGGTAGAAATTCAAAATGGCAATTCAATTATGTCTGTCGTCTGTCTGTTTGTTACGTTTTCACGGATTAACCGCAGAACCGAATGCGATTAATGGGCATTGGGTAAATTTGTTTGAAGAATATAATTGTCTTTGTTTTTTCACTGATGATGTTTGGGAGTTCCGCCATTTATAATGATAGATACCTACATTATAATTAGTATTAAGACTCATAATATAATATATGTAATATTGAACTATGATGGATATTTTAAGAGCAACCAAACTATCATGGGAGGGATGGTGCTTTGAGACGGCGAATTTAGACAGATTCTTATCTACCGGTGATAACTAGGGGCACACCAGCGGATAAAATAAATGCATTTCGGCATCTACGATATGAGTATATATTTAAAAAATTAACCTCACTACAAATATGCCAGGAACTACGAGTACACCATGATACATAGTCGGGGCAATATATCCGGCAGCTCTACTAAAAAATGGTCGAAGATCGTATGGCGAGAGATAGTAACGATTTGAATACATTAAACCGCGAATTCTGTAATATTGTACAAAACACAGATGATCTAAAAAATAACGTGTACCCCGATCTAAAAAACAATATAAAGAATAGAGAATGTTTGTGCGAGAGGGCGATATTAGCACCGACAAACGAAATTGTCGGGCGGATAAATATAAAAATATGTCTCATGTAGAAGGCGATGTTGTGGAGTATCTATTGGTAGACAATGTCATAGACACAGAGCAAGTCACGTCCTACCCTTAGAGTTCCTGAACTCTTTCGAGGTATCGGGAGTGCCCTCCCGTAAGAGTGAATGGTTAAAGTTGGTGTCCCGGTAAATTTCGATCTCAATATTGTTTGAAAGATCATTCTTGCCAGGGAGGACGTCAAACTATAGAATTACTTAAAACTATTAATTTACTTAACTGCGATAAACGAGTTCTACGCGGACGAAGTCGCGGGCAAAAGCTAGTCGTCAATAAATGACTTAGCCATTATGTCGTTGTTGTACTGAGGCAGTATGGAAATAAAACAAAAGAGACAGTTGCACGTGTTGCTGTTTTGACCGTTGAACTCAACCGATTTATTTTTCGACAATTCTATAAAATGTAGAACTACAATATCGTAAATAACTTTCTATAAAAAAAAACATTTCAATGGGAGAAAAGGATATGGATGAGAAAACATTTTTTATCATCAAATTAGTACTTTTCACTAAGGGACCTATTATTTAGAGAAAACTGAAAGCAAAATTATTTTTCTTATGTAATTGAACACTGTCTTCTAATCTTTTTATGAACAGAAAAGTTTCTTCATCGTGATAATTGGCATTATCTTGGATCATTCGACATTAAATACTTTATTTATTGAAGGATTTGACTTGATTCGTGCAAAGTCGTCATAAACCACTTTTATATGCATGGCAATAAAAATTGTCTGCGGGTCAAGTTCGTTCACCCTAAAACCAACCAATAAGAGACGTTACTTAGTGCTGGAATAAAAAACTGATCTCAGCTAAGAAGCCTGTCACAAGAGACGTCAAGTCATACAAAGCTCTCATTTCTGGCACGTTTTGAGTCCAGCATCTTAGTCAAGACCAGTCATTAATACAGCCTTATCTCAAGAAAATGGTTCGGGCATACTTGTAGTTGTAATCCGTATAGACAAGCACTAACCCGACCAGCGACGCTTAAGCGACGACAGCTTACGCACTCAAAGACATCGTGCACGTACACCTACACACACAAGGATAGCCCACCCGCTATAGTCACATAAAACAACTCTACCTATACATAGTTCCTACAAGATATAATGGTAATTCTAAAGTCATTCCAGTGCAAATTATAACCTTAAATTATAAAAAGCGTTGGAGCAGTAGGCGGCCGAGAATAGGAAAAAAAAACAAAATATCAAGGTCTCAACACCGAATATCATCTCGTTCCTATAGGTGTAGAGACCTTCAGTCCGTGGAGACAAAGTGTGTGACGCTTTCGCTCGATGAGACGGGTGAGCAAAGAGTGAGCAGCTTCCTTGCTCAAAGTAAGTAGTATAGGGAATATGCATGGATTTTTTAAACATTTCTCAACAAAATATGAAAATACCGTAAAAGAGATTACCAAAAGTGAAATTAAAATTAAAATCGGTCAAGAAATACGGATGATACAAGCATTTTAAACTGCTAATTAGACAGAGAGATCCGAAGTGCGCCGGTGACGTCATTGTGCAGTTCGGCCATATGAACTCCACGTAAAATTATGTTTTGCTAGAAAGCGAGATAGGAACAAATCTTTGTTGGCTTATATATTGGTTATTTTTATAGCTATTCAAAAAATGTTTTTTCTCACCTGATTGTTACATGCATCAGCTTTTATTGAAGCTGTAAAAAAAAACATGCGTATTCCCTATTGCTATTCAGCGAGGAAATGCTGCCAGCATCTTTGGCACTATGCCACAGGACGGGCCCTAATTAAATTTAAAAATATACTGTTTATTTTTAATTTAATTGCGTTATGTTAATTATTTATTTAGTATAGTATTGATAATAGTGATATGTTTACATTTAAATAATTTATGCTGGAGTAATAGCATATTTTAGCATTTTAGTTTTTTAGAAATAAATATCTTAAAACTTTAAAATAGGTTGAATTGTCTATTTGCGGGTTGCACTAACACGTCACATGAGTGAGAGAGTAATCGGTTCGAAAATGCTTTTGTCCCGTTTAATCGCAGTCTATGACGGAAAAAAAATGCGTTAAAATCGAGCTACTTGATTAAAACGGTTTTTCCTCCGGTTTCGGTATCATTAAAAAAAGGTACTTTCCGCATCCTGTTTTCCCGTTACAGAATTCCCGTTTTAGTAAATTTGTATGAATTAAGGGTAAGGGTAGGTACCATGCAAAAAGTATAGTTAAAGTTTAAGATATATTTAGTAAAAACGTAGTATACGTCAAAATTTTCGTTTTTAGGACATAGCAGAGGCCACGGTAGCACTCCAAGGGCGAAAATTTGGATTTTTAAATAAAATCCCTTCTTTTGAAGACATCCTAAAAAGGCAAAATCTTGTAAGGTAAGTTGTATAATTTTACTAAACTAACGAAATAATTGAAAATAATGACGACGCAGTTACCATAACTGGTACCGACGCTGGCTACGATGCTATCGGTGACGGGTTCGATTCGCAGTAAGTACAAATATTTGCGTGATGACACGTTTTGGCTGTTGTCTAGTACCCATAGTAAAGTCAAGGACTTTAATTGTTATGCCACTATGGAACCCTGTCGCATAACGTTAATCATTCATTTAAGTGTAATTTCTGGTTTGACGCTGTCATTATGACAGGGTTCCATAGTGGCATGACAATTAAAGTCCTTGAGCGTACAGTAAAAGCAGAGTATTAATAGTTTGGCGTCGAGGTGCCACACAGCCGAATGCGTTTGTTCGTGGTCGCGTGGCACCTCCCAGAAGGAAGCAGATGGTTTACCGCTAGGTTTTTAGTGGATATCCTTTAAACTACCGCTAAGCAGCAGTAATTGCATCGTTGTGTTTCGGTGTGGGGGGGGGGGGGTAAGACAACAGGTGAAATAACTAGCATAGAGGCATTCCATATTAGTCCTGAGGGTTGGTAACCGCATTGGCAGTCTTAGGATTGAATTCTTAAGATCCTCGAGAATGCAAGATGTCTATAGCTCTCAGATCCCACTTACCATTATATGGCCTGCGTGCTAAAAAAATGGAAAATAAATAACTCGACCCCGAGTTCAAAGTCATTTAGAATAGGACGCGTCAGGTACCTAACTTTAGTTGAGCTGGAGGCCCTGCCAAGATGCATTGCGCTAACTAACGTTTCTATTCGTTTCGTTTTTAAACCAATCGCATCCCTGGTAGATGACGTGAAACGAAAAGTCACGTTATCTACCAGTGACGCGATTGGTTTAAAAACGAAACGAATAGAAGCGCTAGTTAGCGCAATGCATCTTGGCAGGGCCCTCAGAGTCTAAGTACGCAACGGACGAGACGCGTATTACTATTGTCATACAGAGAAATAATATGGGTTTGGGATATTTTGCCATAAATAATAATTTACTAAATCAAAGGATACGAGTACATTTAAAAGTGAAATGTTTGGAGAGGACTTGCAACAAAGAACTCAATTCGCTTTCTCCTTGCTGGTTTATGCCACAATAAGTAGGACGCAGCAGCTTCTCTGAGTTTTCACTTTTATCTGACATCACTTAATGTAAAACTAAAAAGTCAGTCAAATGCGAGCCAGACTCGCGCGCCGAGGGTTCTGTACAAATAATATAACAAAGTTTGGTGAAGAATACGATAAGGTAAATGCCGTAGAAATATGTGATATGGAGCTAGGAAGAATGAGTTTGCAGTCGCATGATTGCAGTCTTGAGAATGCAAATGTCTACGGGGTCTCAGATCCCAGTGTGTGCTCATCATCACATAGGCCCACCGCGTAAGTCAAATATAAACAAATTGAAAGGACACAATTCAAGCAACCACAGAAGAAAGACTACAATAGGATTAGTCATCATTCTCTAGAAGCATTGTGTCGATTTGACTTGGGAGCCTGCCGTTTGGCAAAAATATGTTTGCCAAATGTATCGTTTCACAAATTTTTCATTTGCCAACCCAATATTATATATATTTTTCCGTATTATTTCAGTACCATCGTATAGAACCCTATGGGTTAGGTAAGGTTAGTTTTATAAAATCCTGAAATATTTACGGTTACAAAAAACAAAGCGGGTTGGCAAATGAAACGGTTAGGAAACGATACATTTGGCAAACATATTTCGCCGGAACAAAGGTAACCCATTTGACTTATTTATTTATTTAGCCTTCGATTATAATTATACAATTTATATCCGCCTGTTTAATTCTCAACTGATCATAATAACCACCCTAAAGGTGCTCATAAACTTAAAATAAAATAAATAAATAACCAGGGAACAGTTTACACATTGATCTAGTCCCAAACTACATATAAGCTCTAGGCTTGTCCTATGGATACTGTGCTGACCCCAGGGGGCAGGCCTTATAAAATATAAAAGAAAGATTAATTTATTTAATCTGTTTGGCGGACCGGTAGACAAAAGATATTTGCCAATCGAAATAGTGGTAGTAACGTTGTGTGTTTTTTTTTTAAATGTTTTAGTAACCCATGGTTCCTAAGGCGAGAATGAGGGATAACAGATTCTTCTGATTAAAGAGATATTCAAGAATAAGGGAATTCAAATAATTGTATTAGTTGAAGAAAAGAAACGTCTAGAGAACTTCAGTTATGGAAATTCGACAAGTTTTGTGGTCTGGTAAAAGCAGAGCCCCTCCCCGCTCTTGCTCGTGTGCTCGACTCCAGGCTGGTCACACTCCGCCAGCCTGTCCCGAACTTGTCTGGGGAGAGCTTCCATTACGTCGCCAAGTCAGTCTGAGTAAGTCCTCGTAACCAAGAGAGAAGAGGGCCCGACAAATTATAGTCACTCCAAGAGACAGGATTTAATTCTTTTCCTAATAATTTAGATGGAGAGACTATTGACCTAAACTACCCCTCTTGTGTCCTCGGATATTTAGGACGACGGAATGTGTGTGTTCCCTGCAATCCAGTGTGACAGGTATCAAAGTAAACCCAGAATGATGGAGGTCTCCTCCCCTTCGAATCCGTCAAGGCACCCGATATCACACGCTCAGCTTTCGCTTCGCTTAGTCGAGTCCCCACGAACCGACATGAGAGCCGGGAGTAGAAAGCAGTTGCCGAGCTAAACTCGCAGGCATCCTTGCCGACATGAGATCATAAAAACCAAGCCAGCAAGTCACCTCAACTAACTAACGTCTTTCGACCAGAGGTGAGATCGACTCTTGACGCAACTCAAATCCGACCCCCGGTTCCCCAAGATAAATTTTGAAGCTATTAACCTTGAACCTTTAACACACTGAAGCAGTCTGTGCAGTCTGTATGGAAACTGAGCGTACAGTGTGAAGTGTCTCTGCTTGCTATTTTAATCCAAGATGTTTAGTGGCGGTAAGATGTCATCGACGTCTGTGACCCGCTGATAACTTTCACCAAGACACTAAACCCTCTTCGACTCGAATAGAAACATGTATAATATCCGATGCATTAAACGAGAAAGGTAAAGATAAATTGTAATTTAAATTGCCAGGACACAAGCAAAACTGTAAACCCCAATATAAGAGCCGAAAGAGAACTAAATAATCTTAGCCAAACAGCATGGGAAAATTTAGAAAAGTTCTTCCAATAAACTGAAGATTAGACATGGAGTCCTAAAAGGTACACAAGATCCAAAAGAATTAGATCAGTCTTGAATTATTAATAAACCTTTGAATCCCCTTGATTAAAAACATTTGTAAAAGAATATCAAATGAACAATAAAATTATTTACCTTTAAATAATTATTAGTTTCGCAATAGAATTAAAATCCCGTGAAATAATTCAAAGAAATTTATCACTAGTTTGGTTTTCCGACGACCAGCGTATATCACTTTTAAATTCAATATCATTTGCTTCTAAGGATTTATTTTTTAAAAATTGTTCTGTTTTTTTAAATAAATTGTTCCTCCCAAAAAATAAAATTTCGAAACTCAAAACATTTTGAAAATATTCGTAAATAAAAAAAATCAAAATCCAAGAAAAATATTCAAATAAACATGTTCTAACAAGGACAGCTTTGCTACGAATGATCTAATAGCCTTGTTGTCAAAATTGCAATGACATCTTCCATAATTCAAAATATTTTGAAAATGACGACATCAAATGTCATTCGTAACCAGCTGCATTACTACCCCACGTGCAACGATGCACCCATCGAGTAACCACTAAAAGACAACACTTAGCTTCGGGTCCCGACGAGATGTCAAGGCCGCGCAGCCGCAACCCGAACTCTCCCGACAGCGACACCAAACCGCTTAGAAGCCCTCGTAGTAAGCGACGGAGCTCTCAGGGTCATGCTCCCGCGTGAAATGTATTAAAATGAAAGGTTAAATATGCAACTAAGGTTTCCCTGTACTACGAAAGTTTTCCTTACTCTATTACTATACCTAGAAACACAACAAACATTCACAATAAATTAAACACCATACGGAACCCTTTCTAAACAACGACTATCACCCTTCCATTCGTCTTTCAGATCCTCAACCAGAACACTCATCCCCAAGCTTCTCTATTCTAAATGATAAGACATATACGAAAGATTAAAATACCTATGAGAAATCACTAGTTCGATTTCCTTGTTCTCAAACCATAAACCAAATTATTCGTAAACATGATTTCTTATAGATAAGTGTTTCCAACAACGGTAGGACTACAATATTTACCTTTTTAAGTAGACTTAGTCTACATAAAAAACTCACGAAAATCTCCTAACGTCTCCCTGCAAAATTCCTATAGATCACCTCCTATATGTTATTCACAATTATGCACACCGCACATTATTAATTATAAAAGGAAAATTTTGTGGATACACCACTATTATTATAAAGAAAAGCAAATAAAAATCTTAAGAAAACATTTTTTCAAGCCCGACGATCACTCCCCTCATCCCCCAACCGTTTCCTAGCAACCCCCACACTCTCTCCGTTTTCTAACCAGTCAAATACCAAAGACAATTTAATTCTTGCTTGAAGGTTTGACTCGAGATGAGGTCAGTACAATCCCCCCCTAAATCTTGACGATATTCAACGGAGCCAAGATTTAACCTTCTTATTCCAACTCCTTGTCTCCAATCAATCCCAAACAAGAGTTAAATTTCATAACCAATTCACCAACTGAACCCCAAAACTATTTAAGGAGTCCTCTAACTTATTTTATCTTTCTTCCCCCCCCCAATCCTTTTTCCCCTATGCTACATCTTTCCCCCCCCCCTCTCCTAAATTAAACCTCCATTACCAAATATGAATTCAAAACCACTAGCCAGTAAGCAAATACTTTATTAATATTTCTAAAACCTTATAATATTGAACTAAACACCAAATACCATATAATCTAATACTCAAATATATTCCAAAGCAAAATTACTCCGAATTAATCCTACCCCACATAACACTCACTAATGCTTTTGCATGGAAATTCATAACCGACATCAACGTCCCTATAAAATTTCTAATTCCCCAACTTCTAACTTCATTTTCCTGATTAAACATAATATCGTGCTAAATGTATTGCATTGAACATCCCCTTCTCTTGCAAAGTTTCGGGGTGTACCAAAACATAAACATTATCAAACTGTCTTGCTGCTACCCTGTATGGACCTTCATAAGTTAAATCAAACTTCCGAGTAACTCCACTCATAGAGTCAGACTTATTCAATCTTCGCAACTTAACCAAATCTCCAACCTGATACTGAATTAATTTATGAGTTAAATCAAACCTAGTCTTTCTCTGTTGACTAGCCAATTGTAAATTAACCCTAGCTTGCTCCCGAATCTCTCCTATATCCCTACTACGTACAAGATAAGGCAAATGGGTATCTATTGATAAATGAGTCACTCTACCAAAAAGAACTTCATTAGGTGTAAACCGCGTACTTAAATGAAATGTATTGTTATACAACTCCTCAATCTTCTCTAACCATAAACCCCAATTTCTATGCCTTTCATGACAATAAATTCTAAAGAATTTTCCCAACTCTTTATTAACACGTTCCGTCGTATTTGGCCTAGGGTTCCTAATAGTTGTATATATAGCCCTAACTCCCATATTCCGTAATCCTAATTTCCATGTATTCCCTATAAATTGTTTTCCATTATCAGTCATTACAGTTTTCGGCTTTATTGTTAATGCAAAATTTTGCATCCTAACCACAACCGCTTTCGCTGTTGCCACCCTCAACCCATATAATTTAATGTATTTAGTAAAAGAATCTTGTATTACGAATATGTATGTTATTCCCCCCCTAGACGCTGGTAAGGGTCCATAAAGGTCTGCCATAACTAAATCCCCTGGATTCTCCGTTACAATAGAATTACACGCCCCCACATACTTAACATTATCCACTTTGGATAATTGGCAAATATGACAACACCTAACAAACTTCTCTACCATTCTCTTCATTCCAAGCCAATAAAGTCTTTGCTTTAGATATTTCATCATTTTATAAATCCCCAAATGCCCTAACTCCAAATGAACTTGTCTACACACCTCAGCTTGCAAAGCTTCTGGTAAATATAAAACTTCAACATCATTGACATGTTTTCTAAAATAAAGCACACCATCGACAACTGAACAACGCATCGCTATCCTAGACAATCGACTTCCTCCTTCCACTTGCCCTAGCACGCGTTCTTTAATGCCTTTAACTACATTATCCATATCCTGAAACTGAACCATCTGTTCTAATTTAGATTCTAATTCAGTATTATTCTGCACCCCCATATACATTATCGATGGACACCAAGTTTTCCCTTCTTGAATGTCCCCATCCCTTGGAAATCTAGACAAAACGTCCACTCCCCCATTTTCGACCCCCCTAACATGCTCTATTGTGTAATTAAACTGTTCTAAATACAATATCCATCTTGTAATCCGACTATTAAATAATTTAATGTTCTTTACAAACACTAAAGCTTTATGATCAGTCCTAATAATTAATTCCGCCCCCCTTAAATAAGTCTCAAACTTCTTAACCCCATAAATTACTGCCCAAAATTCTTGTTCTGTAACTGTCCACCTCAATTCTGATCCTCTCAACGACCTTCCACAAAAACTCAAAATCCGTTTATTACCCTCATCGTCATATTGATATAACTCTCCCGCAATTCCTACCCCTGAACTATCCGTCTGCAAATAATAAACTTTATTTACATCTGGATGTGACAACATAATAGTTGTAGAAAACTCCTGTTTCAAATTCTTAAATGCCGTATCTAACTCCTCATCCCAATACCAAACTTGTTCCTTTTTTAACAATCTTGTCAAAGGTATAATCAAAGTACTATAATTTGGAATAAATCTCCGGTAGTAATTACATAACCCTAAAAATGCTCGCACATGCTTCACCTTTTTCAGAGTTGGAAACTCTTGAATCGACTTGACTTTATTTGGATCAGTCCGAATCCCTTCAGTAGAAACTATATGTCCTAACATTTTCACTTCCCGACAAGCAAACTTACACTTCTCTAAATTACAAGTCAAACCCGCATTCTCTAATCGTTCTAGGACCCTGTCTAATTGCTCCAAATGTTCTTCCCAACTCCCTTTCGTTAATATTGCCAAATCATCTAAATAATTTACACAAAAACTTCTAACTCCTGGCCCCAACACTACATCCATCGCCCGACTAAAACTTCCCACAGACGTCTTCAGACCTTGTGGCAAAACATTATACATATAAGACCTCCCATTCACAGTAAACCCGGTATACTGCCTACTCTCTTTTGATATAGGAATTTGAAAATACGCATTGTTTAAATCTATGATAGTTATAAATTTTACACCATGAAATGCATTTAAAACATCTATCTGCATTGGTGGGGCCTCTGACTCTGCCACCATGTACTTGTTAATTTCTCTAGCATCAAGTAAAATACGAATAGACCCATCAGGTTTGCTTGTATATGTTAAAGGACTACTATAAGGAGTCGCCCCTCTAGAAATAATCCCCAACTCTACCATCTCATTTAATTTTTCATCAATCTTATTACGATAAGCATACGGAATCGGATAGGATCTATTTATTCGCGGAGTGTGTTCAGACATTTCTATATGATGAACATAACAATTTGCCCTACCAATTTGCTTCGTGAATACTATCTTATGACTCTCTAAAACTTGCTTTAAGTCCATCCTCATACTATCATTCAATTTTACTCCCACATTAAGCCTATCCAGAAAATCCTCACTCTTCACAGTGGAATCCCTTTTATCATCCTGACCGACTCGTAGAGTTCTAACATCTACACTCTCTTGACTTTCATCAATAAACGGTACATTAACTTCTTCCCCATTACCTGACAGAATTAAAGACTTAGGATCTCGCAAATTAATAACAGCATCATGAGAAAGTAACCAGTCAAAGCCTAATATCACCGGCACTGTCAATTTTGGAATTACCAATAATCCAGTATCGAAACTTATCCCCTGAATTTTTAACTCAACAGATGTCAGCTGCTGTATTTTCAAACTTTTCTGCCCTACTGCTCCTCTAATCTGTATAGGTTTCACTGGTAATGATGGAAATCTTGTACCTTTAGTAATTTGTAAAGATTCATAAAGCTCTTCTGAAATACAACTCACTTCACTCCCAGTATCTATCAACCCATTTATTGTATTCCCTAATATCTCAATAACAATCTCCGCTCTAACCTTGCGAGAACCCTCATCAAAACATACCTCTTCATCAAACAAGGATGCCGCAACAAAAGTTTGTAAAAACTCAGAAACACGTGGCCGATCTAATAAACTTGGGGAAAGATTTGGAAAAGCATCTAAATTCAACTTAACTTCCTTATTCTGAACTCTATTCTCATCCCCAAAACCACATCTACCAAAATTTGACCAAGTCTTATTAGCCGATATGGGATATAAATTTCCATGTCCGTCTTTCCCTAATCCTATTCCTGGTTTCCACCCATTTTTCAACATTATCCGCAAAGGGATGTTACAATATATGCCCTTCTTCCTGTAAGCTAATTTCGGGTCCTTAGAATCAACTTCAACTAGTTTAAATCATTGTTATTGTCTTCAGTTCCACCAAAATCTTCTTCTTCTTCCACGTCAAGCCTCGCAACAACCTTAGGTCTTTTATTTGTGAATTTCGGTTTTACCAATTCGGTCGTGGCACGTTTCGTTCCAAACGACGTCTGCCCGTTACCTCGATTCTCTACGTAACGATTTTGCTTATCAACATCATCCAAATCTCTTAAAAATTCTGTTCCTTCAATAATAGTCGTTCCCTTCCTCATCCTCCAAGCATATTGAACCTCCCTTGGGAAATGATGCATTAAATCATCAACTAATTGACCTTCCAGAATAGGCGTACTTAACATTTTGGCCTGCCCTGCTAATGATATAAAATACCCCATCATGGATTTGTTCTTATCTTTTTCCCACACTCCACATACAATATTTCTTCGCAGTAAATTCTGTTCTGGCTCTCCCCAGTAAGTGTCCATAAAATCTGACTTGAAGTCCTCTTCCGTATTCCAACGTTCCCTATAAATTCTGGCCCATCTTCTAACATCCCCCTCCAAACATCCTATTATATTATCTATGACATGTTCTCTTGTGGGGATTCTTCGTAAATATGAAAATAAGTCTTCTATAAAAGAGACAGGGTGAATATCTCCCCTTCCGGGAAATTTGGGACGATCAAATCTTCCATCAATAAAAGAGCAAGTAGCAACCTGAGGCTTTTCTAAGCTAGATTCTAGACTCACCTGGCCACCTTGGACTTGATTCTGCAATTCTGTCACTCTCAAATTCAGTCTCCCAATGGTCGACCGCAATGTTCTAATCATCAAAGACAAGGCACCTGCTTGCCCGACGACAGTCCTTTTACGGCCTTCTGATTCATGCGTAGCATTCATTTCCTCGGCCAGTGGCGATGTCTTTCGGTTAATTCGGCTCTTCTTGCTCATAATTGTAACTCTGGAATAAAGTTTGGCTATGATAAAAAAAATCTAATTCTTAGTCTCCCAAGTGGCTATTATTTCCCTTTCAATATCTCGATATTGATTAACGATCGCTTCTGGTTCACAATTACCATCTATAATTCTGATACTCTGAAAAGAATCCTGCCATTTATCTCCCAAAAACCAATCTTCATGCTTACTATGTAACTGTGTGAGATAACCTAGTGTAATCGAACTTTCTTCCAACCTTCCTCTACTTAATGTTCGCTGAAATGAAACTTCCGGATTTGTCCGTATATAGATTCCCAAGTCGACACTCATAGACATATGGTCCTTTAGTAAACGCATCCATTCTTCATGGACTCGAACCTCTACTGGATGGATTATATCATTGTCAAGAAGTACACCCATGAAACAATACTTCGAACTGTAAACGGACCGTTCCATTATTTTGATAGGAGTATTCACCTGCGCAACATGGTGATCTATCAAAGTTCTCATGACATACGATTGGAATACACTCGCCCACCTTTTAGGCTCTCCTACCATCAATTGAAATAAATTAATCCCATCTAGGTTTTGCCACTTGTGTACTGGCTCCGGTAATACTGTTACTAATTTATTCACTTTCAATTTCTCTAATAAGGTAGACTTCCCTGATCCTATATTTCCCTCAATCGCAATAGTGAAAGCTTTATTTCCTCCTTTTAGCATAGTGAAGTGCCTCAACCTGCAAATTGCACTATTCATAAATCTCGAGAAACGAAAGTAATGCCTCTCCCTTAATTCACAAAATCTCTTCCCCTCAATCTGCTTAATACCCTAGAATCCTGGTCACGGCACCAATTGTGCTGACCCCAGGGGGCAGGCCTTATAAAATATAAAAGAAAGATTAATTTATTTAATCTGTTTGGCGGACCGGTAGACAAAAGATATTTGCCAATCGAAATAGTGGTAGTAACGTTGTGTGTTTTTTTTTTAAATGTTTTAGTAACCCATGGTTCCTAAGGCGAGAATGAGGGATAACAGATTCTTCTGATTAAAGAGATATTCAAGAATAAGGGAATTCAAATAATTGTATTAGTTGAAGAAAAGAAACGTCTAGAGAACTTCAGTTATGGAAATTCGACAAGTTTTGTGGTCTGGTAAAAGCAGAGCCCCTCCCCGCTCTTGCTCGTGTGCTCGACTCCAGGCTGGTCACACTCCGCCAGCCTGTCCCGAACTTGTCTGGGGAGAGCTTCCATTACGTCGCCAAGTCAGTCTGAGTAAGTCCTCGTAACCAAGAGAGAAGAGGGCCCGACAAATTATAGTCACTCCAAGAGACAGGATTTAATTCTTTTCCTAATAATTTAGATGGAGAGACTATTGACCTAAACTACCCCTCTTGTGTCCTCGGATATTTAGGACGACGGAATGTGTGTGTTCCCTGCAATCCAGTGTGACAGGTATCAAAGTAAACCCAGAATGATGGAGGTCTCCTCCCCTTCGAATCCGTCAAGGCACCCGATATCACACGCTCAGCTTTCGCTTCGCTTAGTCGAGTCCCCACGAACCGACATGAGAGCCGGGAGTAGAAAGCAGTTGCCGAGCTAAACTCGCAGGCATCCTTGCCGACATGAGATCATAAAAACCAAGCCAGCAAGTCACCTCAACTAACTAACGTCTTTCGACCAGAGGTGAGATCGACTCTTGACGCAACTCAAATCCGACCCCCGGTTCCCCAAGATAAATTTTGAAGCTATTAACCTTGAACCTTTAACACACTGAAGCAGTCTGTGCAGTCTGTATGGAAACTGAGCGTACAGTGTGAAGTGTCTCTGCTTGCTATTTTAATCCAAGATGTTTAGTGGCGGTAAGATGTCATCGACGTCTGTGACCCGCTGATAACTTTCACCAAGACACTAAACCCTCTTCGACTCGAATAGAAACATGTATAATATCCGATGCATTAAACGAGAAAGGTAAAGATAAATTGTAATTTAAATTGCCAGGACACAAGCAAAACTGTAAACCCCAATATAAGAGCCGAAAGAGAACTAAATAATCTTAGCCAAACAGCATGGGAAAATTTAGAAAAGTTCTTCCAATAAACTGAAGATTAGACATGGAGTCCTAAAAGGTACACAAGATCCAAAAGAATTAGATCAGTCTTGAATTATTAATAAACCTTTGAATCCCCTTGATTAAAAACATTTGTAAAAGAATATCAAATGAACAATAAAATTATTTACCTTTAAATAATTATTAGTTTCGCAATAGAATTAAAATCCCGTGAAATAATTCAAAGAAATTTATCACTAGTTTGGTTTTCCGACGACCAGCGTATATCACTTTTAAATTCAATATCATTTGCTTCTAAGGATTTATTTTTTAAAAATTGTTCTGTTTTTTTAAATAAATTGTTCCTCCCAAAAAATAAAATTTCGAAACTCAAAACATTTTGAAAATATTCGTAAATAAAAAAAATCAAAATCCAAGAAAAATATTCAAATAAACATGTTCTAACAAGGACAGCTTTGCTACGAATGATCTAATAGCCTTGTTGTCAAAATTGCAATGACATCTTCCATAATTCAAAATATTTTGAAAATGACGACATCAAATGTCATTCGTAACCAGCTGCATTACTACCCCACGTGCAACGATGCACCCATCGAGTAACCACTAAAAGACAACACTTAGCTTCGGGTCCCGACGAGATGTCAAGGCCGCGCAGCCGCAACCCGAACTCTCCCGACAGCGACACCAAACCGCTTAGAAGCCCTCGTAGTAAGCGACGGAGCTCTCAGGGTCATGCTCCCGCGTGAAATGTATTAAAATGAAAGGTTAAATATGCAACTAAGGTTTCCCTGTACTACGAAAGTTTTCCTTACTCTATTACTATACCTAGAAACACAACAAACATTCACAATAAATTAAACACCATACGGAACCCTTTCTAAACAACGACTATCACCCTTCCATTCGTCTTTCAGATCCTCAACCAGAACACTCATCCCCAAGCTTCTCTATTCTAAATGATAAGACATATACGAAAGATTAAAATACCTATGAGAAATCACTAGTTCGATTTCCTTGTTCTCAAACCATAAACCAAATTATTCGTAAACATGATTTCTTATAGATAAGTGTTTCCAACAACGGTAGGACTACAATATTTACCTTTTTAAGTAGACTTAGTCTACATAAAAAACTCACGAAAATCTCCTAACGTCTCCCTGCAAAATTCCTATAGATCACCTCCTATATGTTATTCACAATTATGCACACCGCACATTATTAATTATAAAAGGAAAATTTTGTGGATACACCACTATTATTATAAAGAAAAGCAAATAAAAATCTTAAGAAAACATTTTTTCAAGCCCGACGATCACTCCCCTCAACCCCCAACCGTTTCCTAGCAACCCCCACACTCTCTCCGTTTTCTAACCAGTCAAATACCAAAGACAATTTAATTCTTGCTTGAAGGTTTGACTCGAGATGAGGTCAGTACAATACCTAGGGTGATGGAACCAGTAATGGACAAGGCACCAATAATGGACACTTGATTCTTATTTTACAGAAGATAAGAGTTATTCGTTTGTTTTGCAACAATCAATTTAGGACCGTATGAAATTGGAATTAAGAGTCAAGTGTCCATTACTGGTGCCTGTCAGCTAAAAGTGTCCATCATTGGTGCCGTCATCCTACTATACTCGAAAATCTAATTAAATACCAAAATCTGACAGTTCCCATCTTGATTATTTCGTTATTTTAACATTATTTCATAAAGATATGAATGAGAACTCGTATAAACAGAAATATTAGGGTAAGTTTTATTGATAAAAATACCTACACTTAAACCAAAATGCAGTAATCACAGCGAATGTGCGCTCGTTGAGGTTAGGATTTTGGTCTTAAATTAGATTTTCGAGTATAGACAATGATAAACTTAAGTACTTTTTTAGAGTAGTACATGGTTAAATAAGTAGAAAACATCAAAGACTCTGGAAAAAATACTCGCGCTCATTACATGAATATCTGCCCTTACCAGGATTTGAACCCGGGAGCGCTAGCTTCGTAAGCAGGGTCACTACCAAGTAAGCTCAGGTGTCGTCTAAACATAGCATTCACTCAGGCATGCTGTTGCCGTCCAACGGCAGAACGCTGCAACTCGATATACAGCGTTTTGTGTTAACTTGCATCAATCGATTCCTCATGAGTGTTTCTGTCATACCTACAAAAGAACTTTTAAAAATACGCTCTAGTTTAGACGGTAGAAAACTGTCAAAACGCGGTAACTCTGCAAAATACTAGCTAGCCAAAACATAATGACTTCAATTGTGACGTTTTATGCCAAAACCGTTAATGCCGTCTGGTCACCACAGAACGCTGTAAGTACTAAATGGCCACTACCTTGGCACAAGGAACGGACCCCTTGCAGCGCTTCGCCTACTCTGCATTACCATCCATTCAACACGAGGTAACAGATTGAAAATAATAGGTGATTTCTAGCGTGAAAGTTAAAAACCTTTGAACGTGTTTTTCTCGGAACTAGGATTTTTGACTTGCAGCGTTTTTCCGTTGGACGGCAGTCTAGCGAATGTGTGTAAGTAATTGGGTAAAATATTTATGGCACAAAAAGAAATCGATTCATAAACAACACTTATATGAAAATAAATTATGTACAAATGCGTTCGCCTTTGTCCTTATGCCATCAAGGGAAGTCTATCAGCACCATAATTTATAACTGTTGTAAAAAATATAAGCCCTAAAGTAGGTAATAATTGTGTTCTTCTTTATGTTCGGTTTTTAAAATGGTCAATACGTGACCTATTTAACTAAGTTCCTTTATAAACAATGCGAAGGTAAGCGGATAAATGGCAGAAAAACTCTTTATCGTAGGTCTACGACCGTTCACTGACGACCTTCACTTCATGACCACTCGGTGGTAAAAGATAGAACAAAACGTTATTATATTCCGTAATTTTTCAATAATTATAAATCAATTAACTAAATGGTGCTGTAAGTTAAATTTTATTTCGACGGCAAAATTATTTGGAACTCGTAAAGTTGCTTTTGAAATAATTGAATTTATTAAGTAAAAAAATATTTGACGAATTCACTGACGATATTTTAGAATTTTAATAGATAAAATAAATTTGTTTGAGTTAAATTGGATGGGTGTACATTTTATGCAAGGAATTCTTCATCTTTCGAAGCTAACTCGCTTTTTCTGTATGCCATGGCTATAGTATCTTGTACACAATAATAATGGTAATGGTTGGTGTGGTAATAGTGGTAATGGTAATAATAATGGTGGTGGACAAAAAACGTTTCACCAAATGATTCATTTCACAAACATATCATTTGGCAAACCGCATTTATTTCCGAAACTGTAAATATTTCAGGATTTTTAAAAAACAAACCTAACCTAACCTAAAGGGTTCTACACGATGGTCCTGAAATAAATCCTGAAATATTTACAGTTTCAGAAAAAAATGCGATTTGTCAAATGATATGTTTGTGAAATTAATCATTTGGTGAAACGTTTTTTGGTCAAACGACAGGACCCCAATAATAATACTTATAGATCAAACTTTCGGATATACAATGGACCCTGAAGGATCATTTGTGCAATTAGAAACCCCTTTATAAGAGTATAACGCATAATGTTCTTAAATAAAAAACATACATACAGTCAAACATTAGAACCTCCTTTTTTGAAGTCGGTTAAAACTCATCGGTACATGGCCACCGCTGGCGTTCGACCGTCGTCGTTCGTACTAGGTACCTTTCGATCACGAATCGACTCCCTTAGCCACTAGGCCACCGGCGCTCTCTCCTCTGATTAACTGACATTGTCCTTTTTTTTAAAGCTGATATCTTTGATGGCGACAGGCTTAGACGTTGAATCATCATGATCCTGTTTTGGTCTATGATGTCATCATCACTTTCTCACTAAAGACGTAATGTAAAACAGTTTCGCTGTTCAGAATCTCCATCGTGTGACCCGTAATACGGTGTGTATTGGTTTCAATCTTCAGCTTCATCTTTGAGGCTAACAGTTTAATTTACATACCTGTTTTTAGGGTTCCGCAAACAAAAGATGCTAAACGGGACCCTATTACTAAGACTACGTTGTTTGTCTGCCTTTCGTTTGTACTATATACCTTCAAAGAGCTGTTACAATTAACCTTCAAAGTTATAAATAGCCGGTATATATATTTATTTTACAGAATATGTGATATAACAGCGGAATTCCAAAAAAAGAGGGTTTCTAAGAGGTTACGAAAGGTTAAGGGGTTTTTTCAAAGCTTTTTTTACTTTTGGTGTGATTATGGTGTCAACCCTACAGAAAAACCACAAATAATAATAACTGATCAAATCTAAGTGGCACTTGACCGGTTTTTTGAATGTGATTTCATTTTGCGAGATATTTTGCATTGATTATATTGATTTTGCATAAATAAATAACTTATAAGCAAGCTTCTTTTCATACCATAGAAATCTGAACTTTGAATGATATCTTGGATTCATAATTTAAGTAGGTGATTTTTTCAAACCTTAACATCTCTTAAGTGACCTTGGGCCCGTTCCAGAAAGCCACTCTGCAACTCTGCACTCTGCACTTTGCAAATCCACGATAATGCAAAGTGCAGAGTAAGCGTGTTCCAGAAAACACTTTGCGTAATTTGCAAACTCTGCAAAGATTCTATTCCTGAAAGATACTTTGCAAATCCACAAATCCAAACCTTGTATTTGACTCTGCCTCTTCAATTTTTCAATTGTCTTGTGGAACAGAAATACTTTGCAAATCCACAAATCCACACTCTGCATTTGACTCTGCCTCTTCAACTCTGCAATAGCTTTGTGGAACAGAAATACGTTTGAAGAGTTGGATTTGTGGAGTGCAGAGTTGCAGAGTGGCTTTCTGGAACGGGCCCCTTATTCTGTGGTACTCGTAGTTGATGCTCTCAAGATAAAGGAAAATCGTCGTAATAAAACTTTCGCATTTTGGTAACGGCACATAAAATATCAAAAATGTGCTCCATATCCAATCCAATCCGATCCAACTTTGTTCCATATCAAATCGGATAGCCATAAATGTTTAAAAAAATAAAAAACCGCCTTCAAAAAGCAAAAAATAACTTCTTTAAAATGGTAGGTAAATAGGTCAGTCCAACTGAAGTCCGTTTTTTTGTTAAAATATTGTTGGACGCCGACTTCAGTTGGACTGACCTATTTACCTACCATTTTAAAGAAGTTATTTTTTGCTTTTTGAAGGCGGTTTTTTGTTTTTTTAAACATTTATTTTATTTTATACTTTTTAGTGATCCTATTTATGCTGTTACGTAGCTCCACTTCTGAATATTAATAAGAAACTATAGAACATTTCAAGCTCGCCGCAGACAACGCCGCGGGAATGTCATAGTCATATTTAAACCTAAATGTGCTTCGTCATAGTCGCTCAACTTCCTTTATCGAAATATCTTATCGCCACCCTTGAAATAGGTACCGTTAAGGAGTTCCGGTGGCCATCTGTGATCTTCATCATCAGTTCCACTTCACCATATAGTACTTTTCAAAAGCAAATGCATGAGTTACAGTGAAAAATACCAAAATCGCTATAGGTGTGCCTATAATATTTGAGGAGTTCTCTGGATTTCTCCATGATCCCATCATCAGATCCTGACGTGGTGACAATGGGACCAACTAGAAAGTATACCCATTCGAACAACGAAAAAATTTTTCAAATCGGTCCAGTGGTCTTCGAGAAATCGGGGAACATACATAAAAAAAAAAAAAAATATCCCGACGAATTGAGAACCTCCTCCTTTTTTTGAAGTCGGTTAAAAAAAACCAATAAGCATTTTTAATTTTTACATGTAGTTCAAGATAAAGTATGAATTATCAATGAATTAAAACCGATGAAATCTTTACATAGTATAAAACAAATTCGCTTCCCACCGTCCCTCTGCATGTACAGTCAACAGCATAAATAAGTGATCATTTACGTACCTTGTCGCTTTCAATCGTTTCACAATTTTGTATGACATTTCAAACACGACGTTAAAGTGACAAGGTACATAAATGATCACTTATTTATGCAGTTGACTGTACGCTTAGATCTTTCAAACTAGGTAAGCAACGGGTTTAATGAGGTTTATCATAAAAGTTTAGATAGAGTGATTCAAGAGGAGAGTTTTTATGTATTTATTATAAATTCTGGATTATGACCCGTACATAATCGCATACATACATACAAGCCTTCACGCCTGCAATCCCAGAGCGGGGTCGTCAGAGCTACAGATTTACCTACAACTTTAAAAACTTAACCTAATCACACCAAAACAAAAAAACATCGTATAAAAATAGTAGATTTAACATCAAGGGGATAAAGCACTGTTTTATGTCACGGGCGCGATATTGAATCCCGAGCAAATGAGGGACTCCAGATTTAACTCTCGAGCGTAGCGAGGGTGTTACGAGTTAATTCCTGAGCGAAGCGAGGGAATTAAAACGGGGTCCTGAGTGCAGCGAGGGATTCAAGCTCGCCCAAGACGAAAACAGCTTTATCCCAAAGGAGAAAACTCCACTTTTCTCGCCTTTTGTTTTATTTTATTTGGTTTGCGTATATAACTTGTAGTGGCCAGTTCGTTTTTTAAATAAGTTCTGTTTGCTGTAGGTGTCTATGGATTTTTTTTTCATAGTAATTCAAATCTCATTATAACCCGCTGGTTAGCCGATGGCTATAATCACTTACTTTAGGTGAGGTTTGCATGATATATAATTGGGCGAATTTGAGCATGTGGTGTGAAAATATATTTTGCTTGTCCAATGTCACTCTAACGCCTTTGATAGGTTAGTGCAGCAGTACAACCATGACGTTAAGTGACAAAGCACAGCAGCTAGTACTTATAAGGACGACTTTATAATCTTGCTGTGCCGTGCGACGGTAAATTTTAAAAGTGCTTATTAATGGCATATTAACAGTCCGTCGGCTGATATTCGCCTGTCAGTTCTTCGTATTAGAACAGAAAAGACTAAACCAAAAGCCAATATCTCAGATAAAACTCAATATCAATTTATTGATGATAGAGTAGAATTAAAAGTGCTTTTTTTATTGAATTTGAGATACTGTTATTTGGCTTTGGAGGGTAGATCAGTTTCCCTTAAGGTTTCATAAATTTCTTCACGGATTTTGGAATGTCATGCGGCTTGACAGACTTGAGACTGTAAGTAAACTGCTATCCTCTTATTCATATAAGTGCAATACCTAGTGTTTAAAATTAATATGCTTTATCTTTCACTGACATTGTGACATTTCCATCGGACAGAGAGTGACAATGCATTGGCCTCGCGTGTGATATCCATGGACTTATTTCTAAATCTATTTATTAATAAGTCAAGGGAGTCATATATGGGAGTGTCTATATAACTCGATATTGGCAAAATACACCTTACTTAGCAGGAGTGAAAGACATCAATTAAAATTAGAATTAGAACTAAAATAGATGGGTGTATGAATACAGGGGTAGGTATATATGTGGCAGCCTTCAGAGCTGCCTTTATAAATTAACTCAGCTCATAAAATTCAAAAATCTCCTAATTGAGGTAAAAAATAAAAGGTCATATAAAATTGAAATGTCGATTAAAGTAAAGATGTTTGGTCACAAGTAAATTGAAAACGTGTTGATTATCCTGCGCAGCTGTAGCATTACGTGTTGGACGTTGGCATTTATTGCACAAGGCCTTGCTCGCAACCATACTGGTCCGAGTCACCTAGATTGAACATGTGCGCAAGAGTGGTTAAAAGAACCTTCTAGTATTCATTGAAATGTAAGTCGGTGAATTCTCGCTTTCAATAAGGAGGATAATTTAGCTATGTTGTTGGTTTAGTGTCGCAGAGGCCCTATACGAATAAATATTTGTAATATTTTCATTTTTATATGTGTTTTTAAGTATAAAATTAGTAAATAAATAAATATCAGGGTACAATATCACACCAATTGACCTAGTCCCAAACTACGCTCTTGACTTGTACTAGGGGTACTAGACAACGATATAAATACTCATATAGAGAAATATGGGTGTCCCTCACAATCCCTAACAACGTTTGTCCTAACACATCGTTTGTCCGAATTTTCATTTGCCCTAAACTGGTTTTCAGATGAGTCAGGCAACTTTTTAAGTTTTCCAATTATATCTGCGGTTCGGTTAGCTTAGGGTTGTATTATAACAATACTAAAAAGTTTTATGATTTAAGTGGAAATGGCGTTAGGATAAATGAAAATTCGGACAAACGATGCATTAGGACAAATGACGATTAGGGCTTCCATAGTAAAACAATCCAAACAGAAAACATCCATCGGGAACGGATATTCGCTCTCATCACACAAACATCTGCCCTAACCGGGATTTGAACCCAGGACCGCTAGTTTCGTAGGCAGGGTCACTACCAACTAGGCCAACGCAAATACATGATAGTTAAACGACAACAATGTAGGTGAAAACTGTAAATTCATCTGCTATACAAAGCAGGGTACCTCAACTTCGTACGCGAATCCCTTATTAATTCTTAAAACCCCTTTTCACACCTCTACAGTATTCGTACTGGGGCTCTATTCAAAATGGTACCTAAAAAAATATTTCTTTTGACGTGTAATGGTATTAAGCAAATGAGACCTATCGTATACTGATGATAAAGGTAACACGTCAAAAACAATAGGTACGGTTTTACCTGTGGAATAGAGGCCCTATACGAATAAATATTTGTAATATTACCATTTTTTTCCATTTTATATGTGTTTTAGTTTAGCTATTTTCATCAATGTAATATTACAATACAAATTGCATTGCAAATCAAAAAATACGAAACAACATTGAGATCGTCAAACATAAAATACTAATAATCAAACAATACAACAATAATTAATAATAAAAACAACTACAATCAAACATCTAATAAATGGTCAATTGTCCGATGTTGATATACAAGGGTAAAAAATGTTCGTACAATATTAAATTTAAAATTCCAGGTCCCTATATTCATCCACGAAGTATGGATTATCCATTAAAAGGGTATATTCATCCACGGAGTATAATGGATTATCCAATAAAAGGTTTCTAAGCTGATGTTTAAATGCTGTTTTTGTTAAGTACTTTAACCTGTGCGAACAATTATTATAAGCATTCAACTGAAACATCCGGTTCGAAGGACCACTAAAGAAGGCCATTTTCATAAAATATGTACTTAAATTGTGATACCAATTGTCACGATTTAGTTGTAAACGATAATTATCGTGGAAGTGATACGTTCGTTTACTAGTCTACCTACAAGTTAGTAAGTATTGGAACTAAAAAAAAAAAAAAAACCCGCCTTCAAAAAGCAAAAAATAACTTCTTAAAAATGGAATTACCTACCATTTTTAAAGAAGTTATTTTTTGCTTTTTGAAGGCGGGTTTTTTTTTGTAGTCCAACTGAAGTCTGCTTTTGGTTAAAATATTGTTGGACGCCGACTTCAGTTGGACTGACCTACTTACCTACCATTTTTAAAGAAGTTATTTTTTGCTTTTTGAAGGCGGCTTTTTTTTTTTTAGTCCAACTGAAGTCTGCTTTTGGTTAAAATATTGTTGGACGCCGACTTCAGTTGGACTGACCTATTTACCTACCATTTTTAAAGAAGTTATTTTTTGCTTTTTGAAGGCGGGTTTTTGTTTTTTAAACTTTTTTTTTATTTTACACTTTTTAGTGATCATAATTATGCTGTTATTCTCCCACTTCTCAATTAATAAGAAACAATAGAACATTTCAATCTCGCCGCAAGCAACGCCGTGGGAAAGTCATAGTCATATATTTAAACATAAATATGCTTCGTCATAGTCGCTCAACTATCTTAATCGAAATATCTTGTCGCCACCCTCGAAATATACCGTTTTGGAGTTCTGGTAGCCATCTGTAGTCTTCATCATCAGTTCCACTTCACCAAATAGTGCTTTCCAAGACCAAATACACGAGTTACAATGAAAAATACTAAAATCGCTATAGGTGTGCCTATAAATTTTGAAGAGTTCCGTCGATTCCTCATGGATTCCACCATCAGATCTTCATTTTGATAAGAATGGGACCAATCGGGAAGCACCAGCTTTCAAATATAAAAAGAATCATCAAAATCGGTTCACCCAGTCGAAAGTTCTGACGTAACAAACATTAAAAATAAAATAAAAATAAAAAATACAGACGAATTGAGAACCTCCTCCTTTTTTAGAAGTCGGTTAAAAAATACAGATGAATTGAGAACCTCCTCCTTTTTTTGAAGTCGGTTAAAAATAGCGACTATGTTTGGAAATTCCGATGATTATTTTATGACTCTTGTTCTAGGATGATGTTACTAAACTAGACTCTAGTTTAATAGGCAATAATGTATTTTAAAATTTATCGTTTCTGCCTTCCAATCCGGTTTACATTATTTATAAATTAAATTTGGCAGAGTTCATTAACTCCAACCTTCAATAATATCAAGCAACATGTAAAGATTTATGCAATTTTTTTAGTACCTACGTTTTTTTGGCATTTTTGTATTTTAATGATTATACTTGTAACTCGTTATTGTTATTAATGATTTTATTGAAGTATTAAATAGTATAATTGGTAAATATTATTGATTTTAATAAGAAATAAAAACAGGAGAACTAGACTAATTAAGTCGTGGTTTCACTTCCTTCACGCGCAGGTTTCCTCACTGTGATTTCCTATGACGTAAAAGCATTGGTTACCACAACAATGTATTAACGATTGAAAAACTGCCTCATTAATGACCTCGACTGGAATTCAAAGTACCTTACTTTTATTAGTGACCTTAAATTTATTCTCGGATACGTGTTCAAATATTTAAATAGATTGTACTAATCAATCAACTTAAATATAACCAATCGTTTTTACTTACCTTTTATATATTAAATCGATTATATTACTCACCATATAATGGCCCGACCATGATGATATACAGTCCAAGTATCAAGAAAATTTCCACCCGGCCACTAAAGGCTCTCGGTTTAACAGCCACCATTATAGTATTTACAACGAGACTAAAAATGTCACACACTGTTCTTTTAAATCTATTATCAGATGTTTTTTCTTCACTAGGATTATCCTCGACTTTTGCAACATCCTCGAGTTTGAGTAGGCCGTATAAGAAAGAGCCACTATGTAAAACTATAAGCAACGAAAAAATACCGTAGTAACCCAACACTCGTAGAAGCACTCCACTTAACACTGTTCCCATCGGAGTCCCCAAGCTCACGCAAATGGTTACAATTCCCAAACGGAAAGTCCTGTTCTCCACAGATGTCCTGTCCGCCATAAAACTGAACATCCCCATAAAAATGATGATATAGCAGCCGGTAAACGCAGCGGGAAGCGCTTCGATAAGCACCGTCGCTGACAAAGAAACTTCGTAATAAAAATATGTGGCAAAAAGTAATCCGATATTCGCAACAATTTCCCCTATCATAGGGAACAAAATGAATATTTTTCGTTTCTTGTTCTTGTCACTCCAAGCACCGACAAAAAGTACCAACACAGCGGGAATAGCCGTCTGAAGCGGGAACTTCCAAGCAACCACCTTCGCAACTAATGTTTCAATTTGTTTCACTTCTTCTTCGAGTCCTGTGACGTTCCGTTGTCGGATTCTTTCGCATATTTCAGCGCTATAATTCAGGTTGACAAGGCAAGATTTTTCCAAGTGCATATTCTGTACGGCGAAGGAGGACAGAGCCGTGCATAGCATGTAAATAAACAAACAAGGTTCCACAGTAATTTCTCGCCATAAATTTTTGATGTCCTTCAGAGCTCCCTTGGATTTTTCTTTCCATGATTTCTTTTTCAAATCGCTCGTGAGTCGCGTATTCGAGCTAGACAGTTCAGCGCAACTTTGCCCACTCATGTTACCGCATGACATCCGAAGTCAGAAAAAGTGAAAGAGCCGTCGTTTAATATGTGTTCCACGCACTGCACTTAGGTCGACTGGACACTGGAAGTTAATCCATGGGCTTTTGGGTTTTCGAAAACCTGTGTTGTAAATGTCGTGTTGTGAAACGAGCCGAGTTACGAAAGTGCGGCGCGGGTGCTCTCCGCATCTCGGTGTCGATAACAGAGGTCTCCCCAACGACTCTGCTTATTTATTCGAGCACGGTGCCTTACTCATCCGCCATCATTTTTCCTCGCTTATCTGCCAGTAAGCGTGAGCGCGAGTATGGTTAATTAAATACAAAATTAGAGTGTTACGGTTGTCCAAACTGCTCGCGCGTTGTTATCGATATGAACGCGCGAACGCTTATTATCTCAAGTCTTTAGTAAATAGGTAAGGCAGCAAATTCGTCTGTCAGTAAATTTAAACAGAGTTTTTTGAGATAATGCGATCTCATTTTAGTGTCACTTTTGTGCATAGTGAGTTATTGACAGTGATAAGCAGGTTTCTATACATATATTGTTTTTTTTACTCGCAACTAAGAGACGAAAAGACTGTAAATGAAGTCATTTCAGCAACAATTGATGCTGTTTATCTGTACATTTATGAAATGTTGAAGATTGACCGTAACTTACAAAGAGCGTTCATCCATTTCCCTAGTGTTTTTCACTGCAAGACCTCCTAGGTTAAAGTGAAAAATAGTATAAATCTATTATATTCTGTATACGATTTAAAACCTCTTTTATAAGAGTTAAATCGAGATCGCATTCACTAGAGCCTCAGTACTTTACAGAGACGGGTTTTTTGGATTGCGTATACGTTACAACCTACCTACCAACCAACCAACTATAAGAGAAATGCCGTTTTTATGATAAAGAATATGACGTCAATACATTAATAAAAATAAAAAGTAATGCAAATGCTCTTCCTTCAAGAAACAATAAGTAGGTACCTACCTACTGCAGTTATATTCAGAATGATGCACTCACTAAGTAAGTACTTAACGTTTTGATTGACACAATCAATGAATGCGTAAATAAATACTGAATAAACTACCAGTAAATGCGTACGATCAACGATTCAAAGCTGTTGTAGATATTTATTGATTGATGTGGTGTTGTATGAAAAAGCAAAAACGACAAGAGAATAGAAAATCTTTAAGACAACGAGGCCAAATTTTATACCTTGCAGACTAACATGTAGGTATACCAATATTAAATTTTATATTAACAAACACTTTCGCGAAATGGTAGGGTTAAAATTCGAAAGAATGCCTAACACTCAGCCGTTTTTCTTACCAACAAAACAGGGTTGTAATAAGTTACATTAAATCATATAAATGTTAAGTACTTCCCTATTCATAAAACAATGAAAAAATGCTATTTACTAACATCTAAACCTATCGGAGCTATTCAAAATAGGTAGAACTTGTGGAAATCGTAAATAAATAACAAATAGTTAAAAAAACCCTCAAAATCTGCCTAAGAACAATCCCAGCAAAACTAGCTGCTATTAAAAATACTAAATCAAAATCAATTCCTCCTTTCGGAAGTTACAATGCCACAGACAGATGCGTGGATACACTCATTAAAGTGGTAGTATGAACCCCTTTGTACATATCGGAGGTTTAAAAAACTCCATTTCATAAATTAAAAGATTTTAGCCAATATTTGCGCCTTAAAAATAACGGCAAAATAATTATAACTTGCGTTGTACAGTATCTTTACTTTGTTCCAATAACGAGATCTGTAAACATTATGACGTTCGGAGGTTGTCAACCTCCGAAACAATGGTCACCGAACCCTGTTCGCTCGCCTTACTGATTAGAGTTCACCTAAGGATTTCATGTGCGATGACTGTTTTTTTTTTTATGGTATGCAGAACGCAAACGAGTACATATTCCACCTCAATCAAATTAAAACGCTGCTCCCTCGGGAACTATCGAATTGTCCGGGATAAAAACTATCCTACGTCATATTCCAAGATCTAACCTATATTTGTGCCATGTTTCATCCCGATCCGATCAGTGGTTGAAGCTTGATTGAGTAACAAACATCCAAACATCCAAACTTTCTCATTTATAATGTAACAAGTGAGATTAATTTAATACATTTTCGACAAGGGCCAAATGTTTGTGCCGTTAGGAGACTCTTGGGCCTTGTGGGCAAGGTGCGAGGGACTCTTTAAGGAGATTTGCTCGCACCTCAGTGATGTTTCCAGTGACCAGAGGTCTGGGAGCTACTTTGGCCAGAGGATTCTCGTTGTTCAAAGAGGCAATGCAGCCAGCGTGCTCGCAGCGTGATCTGCAGAAACAGCGAATCGGCCCATATTACTCGTAGTTTATTTAATTAGTTTAGTTTTAATATTAGGGCGTAGATTTCGACTATCGTTATTCCATCGGGAACTTTTAAGTTTTACGGGATGAAAAGATATCTCCGATCCAAATTTCATCCAAATTCGTCCAGCTGTTGCAGCGTGACGTTACAGGGAGTAAGAAACTAATACACAAACTTTGGCATAAATAAAATTAATAGGATAGGATTAGTAGGATTTGTTTCGTTCTGGTTCTGTTTTTTGTTTTTGTTTATTATGCTTTTTTGTGAACCAGAGAATCGGTTTCAACTCCCAGAGGACAGAGAGGTGTGTGGAAACCTAGCAACCTCAAGCCTATGTGTGTGCTGACTAAGAGACAGTTGCTTTAAGCCACTGATTCAAATTTGTATCGTTAAAAATCAATGAAAATAGATTTGTTTTGTAATGCTTATTATGAAAATACTGTCTTATACATAAGGTATAGTTCTGGCAGAAAGACATTAGATAAAATAAGTTGGAAAAAAAAATATTCCCTGGCAATTCTCTCTCCTATGCAGCCTATTTAATGTCCCACTTCTAAGCAAAGGCCTCCCCCTCATTTCTCCAGTCATCTTCTTGTTCTGGCTAATCCTTGCCAGTCTGGTTTGGATTTGTACATCTTCTTTTTTGTCGGCCTCTACTCCGGCGGCCGTTACTTGGGATCCAGTCAATCGTGATCTTGTTCCATCAGTCCGGATGCATACGGCATACCAACATGTCCAGGCTAGGCAGGTTCCATTTTAGTAAGGTAAGTAAGAAAAAATATTGTTTTAATCTATAGTGACGACTGCGTGTGTTCTCGCAATAATGATAGGTCAAGTTTCTTGGTGTATCTACATTACATGAGTATAGACATGGGATATGAGACAATACTGTTGCCTATCATGTTTAACACTCGAATGAAATTAGAGACCTTTAGTGACTCAACAACGTTAAATATAATCTTCAAAAAGTGACACTAAGTTTTAATGGCTCAGGGATGGGAATTTTTATTTTTTTACAAATATCATGATAACCATGTGATGAGAAAATATAATAGCCAATTTTCGAGACGTAAATCTAAATCATTTTTAATAATTGAACCTATTGTTTCAATGTTGACTTCTATTTGTTACTCGTACTTTTCGGTGAATAACACACAACATAGTATTGTTATTAGTTTTATTTAAACAAGTGTAGACACATTTCCATTGTTTCCAATGTTATTTCAAGTTATTATTATAACTAGCGCCTGGGGATAATATACAGGCAAAGCATTGAAAAATATGGATATATTGTCAAGTACTTCAAATTAGGGCCTCTATTCAACACGGTAAAAACCAAATCGTTTTTAACCTGTTATCGTATTGTCAACGTTTTGATGGCTCTTATTGACTTGACAGTAAAGGCGACCGAGTTAAAAACAATATCATAACAGGTCAAATACGATTTTGATTTTACCGCCTAGAATAGAGACGCTGAACTTATTAACATATCAATTGAAGACTGCGGATCGAATCGAGTTTAGTTCTAACTATATTAAAAATACATTTTACAAGCAAATGCAATACACAAGATAGTTCAAAATGGAACATTATATATTTTAAAACTGTCTTACTTATTGATTGATATTGACAGATGGTTGTGTACGTGAATGCGGCGCTGTCATTGTGTCTTAACTTGTTTATGTTCATTTGTTCGAGTAATATACTTATTTTTACATGTAGACAATACTTATTGCCATTACAATTTGTCTGTGCATAGAGTTCGTCGACATTTACAAAGCTAACTAGTCGTGTCTTTATTATCTTTTACGTGTATTTCAGATTTAACTAATGTAAATATGACAATGTTTTAGGGCTTACTCGGGTTACCCATCTTTTGGACATGCTGGCCATTTTATGTTAGAAAAATAAGCAAAGTAAACAGAAAAATATGTCACCCTAAACTTTTACTTTTAACTCAATATTGACATTCTTTTTCTACATTTTGTTACTCGTACTCTCATTTATTGATAATATTATAAAATATTGCATGCTAAAATGGAATTAAAAATTACTACATCAAAAGTGCACAATATATTTGGTCATTGTAAGTAGCCAGTTATATTATTGGTCAATGTATACCTATGTAACATTATAGGTAAGTATTTAGTCGTACAGAATATACATTTAAAGATATGGTCTAAACGAAATTAACATGTTACCAATAATAATGTTCAGAAGCGATAAGCAAATGGCCCATATTAAGAAACCTGTATCCGTGGATGTACTTTAATGTTAACATTAAGATACAGGTTAATTAAGATACAGGGCAACTACAGATCCATGTTTCTTACATATTGTAGAAAAAATATGATATGCATGTATATAAAATTATGTATGCGACTGTACGCATAATTCGCCTTTCGGCTAGTTTTATAAAACCACACTCGTGTATAAATGCCTCTCATTATGCACCAGATACATAAATAACTATTATAGTTTCTGATAGTTCCTACCTACCTCCATTAGAAGATGGTACAGGTAGCAAATATTAAAACCTGGTAATTTTAAATCTCATTGCCTAAGACATCGTACCTCATATACTTACCTACTACGTTTAGTTTAAAATTTACTTTGCCAAGGTACTGAAAGGCTCATAATTTTCTTTACCGGACTGTAAATAAGATAAGTAATATGTTTAATTAGTAATGATGTTTACGTTTTTTCATCATATTGTTGTGTCATTGACATGTTGTTGTTTTATCTCTTTAAACTTTTTAAGTAGTACATATAGGAGTACAATTTAATTGAGAGCCGGGGTAGACATGAGGTGCGGGGGTGAGGTATGATAAAGCTCATATAGTCACCGTTGCTCTCTCCCCGCACCTCATGCGTACCCCGGCTCTCAATTAAGTTGTACGCCTTTAGTATCTCTCTCCAGAGGGCCCTGCCAAGATGCATTGCGCTAACTAACGTTTCTATTCGTTTCGTTTTTAAACTAATGGCGTCACTGGTAGATCACGTGACTTTTCGTATCACGTCATCGACCAGTGACGCGATCGGTTTAAAAACGAATCGAATAGAAACGCTATTTAGCGCAATGCATCTTGGCAGGGCCCTCAGCACTGCTATTAGCACAAGTTCCCGCGACTTGTTTGTTGGTCGAATCTCCCTTTCTATCTAGTCAGTAACGATAGAGACGAACGAACGAAACGACAAGCGAGAAAAATATAACTTGTGCTACAAGTGCAGGGGGCCTAATATGGCTGCGTTTATCGCGTGACAAAATGTGGATAAAACATCTGTCACTTTCTGACACGTAAGTACGAGAGTGACGGAAGCTTTATCCACATTTTGTTACGTGATAAACGCAACGCAGGCTCACTTATATTAAAAGCTACTGTCAGTTGATAAATTTGTATACGGCACTATGGCACATAATAAACTTTTTTGTAACTATTACACAAACGATATACCTAATCATACCCTTCTATACTATTTATTTCTTAAATTGAAGGTTTTAAATGCATATTTTTATTCATTTTGCACTTTGATAACAAGCCTATACAAAACCTTAGGAGATTATGTCTGCTTCCACTAAAAGTTATAAATTCTTAATAAAAGATAAATCTCGTTTTATTCGTTCTCGACAGATTCATAAATTAATTTAACGGCTTGTCAAATTTTATCCAAATCTATTTAGCCCTTAAGTCAGGACTTCCCAACCCGTGAGGCGCGCCTCCCTGAGGGGGCGTAGAAAGAAGGCCAGAGGGGCCCGTAAATAATAAATTATAACACATTAATTATGACACATTTGGTCTCTATTTAACCTCACGACGTCGTCAGTCAATATTGTTAAACTAATGTACGCTTGATTTGGTTACGGAAAAACAAAGACATGAAATTTTTATCATGCTTGAAAATATTTGCTCGACGCAAAAAAGGTTGGAAAACCCTGCCGTAATTATACGTAACTGGGGACCAAACTTCCAGATAAGTATCAAAATAGTTACAATAATTCACATTTAAATAAATTAAAAAAACAAATTAAAAAATGCCTATTAGTTTTTAGAGTGGTAGGTTATTGGGATAGGTACACCCATTTTTAACAATGTATGAAAATTTCAAAACGATTTCGAGGAATAGGCTTCTCGAATCGATCCCTGTAGTTAGATTAAAAAAATATGTTACAATGAATTAATTATAATAAAATTAAGAAATGTTTGTAAAAATCCCTAAAATTAAAACTCTCATCCATTTTAAACATTTTCTACATAATCGGGTTTTTGTATTATACGCCTCAAGAACGGGTAATTGCACAAAAGATCCCGCAGGGTCAAACTGTTTCCGACAGGACCCCGTTAAGATAAAATAAGATCAGATAAGATAAGACACAGATTCGGTCAAGGCGTTAGTTACAAGGCAGTAACAGCGTTATCGTGGGCATACATCTCCTTGGCTTGAGGATTCTTCACGACGTCTCTCTGCTCGCTCCTGTAGATGACGTAGAGCTTTCTGGAAGGAATAGTTAAGGGTTACCTGTCAAGGTCGATTTTCAGATACCAAATGTTTCGTTTGTCCGAATTTTCGTAAGTTAGAATGGTCATTATCTAGACGTGAATTTTGAGCAGCGGAAAGATAAATGTAATTTAAACAAAATTACGTAATTCAGTTTATTCAGTTATACAGAAATCTGGGAGTGGAATCTACATACACTCGTTTTTTTGTTTTATGTTCAACAAAATTGTACCAGGTCATCAATAATAAGGTGTGACGCTGAGTTATTTAAGTTATTTGTTAATATGTGGTCATCGTTATTAAACCGGTGGCGTGACCGTGAACTTTATGCTGACGTAGGTTTTATGACGGAAGTTCATTCATTCTTACGTAGCTTAGCAGTGGCCCTAGACAAGTTCGTTATCGAAAATGTATAGGATTGACGTAAGCTGCTGGATGACGATGAATAAAATGTCGACTAAGTTTATCGACATCGATAAAAAGCAATTTTTAAATACCTTTTAATGATGTGCAAGCGTCTTTTATTTATACTTATCGCAACTATAAACAACCGGTATCTGACATTGACTCTGGACTCGAGTCACTTTTGACAACCATTAAAATAACATTGAATAACAAATTCATTCAGTACCACAATATTCTTTAGCATTCCGACGTATTGAGAACCTTTTTGTTTTTTAAGTCGGTTAAAAATGCGTCGAAAGAAAAAAGATCGTTTATCTTCATGGAAAGCTGATCATTCAGATATAGAACTTAAAGGTACGACTTACTTTTGCAAGAAATATAAGATCCATATGTCACGAAAAAAGTTGACGATAAACTTAGTCGATATTTAATGAATCACTAGCACTGGTACATTTTTGCCCCCCTCAATCCGGTGTATGCTTATGAGTTTAAGTTGACTTATAAGTTATGGAGTTAAACAGTTTTCAAAAATCGTTTACGAAAGCGTTAAATAAATAAATAAATAAACTTTATTTCGGACCACAAGTTATCCAGAGAATGTTAGTAATGAGTTATGCTAAGTTAAAAAATCTAAATAAAGTACAATTTGGGCTAATTTGCTTTGTCCCACCCAGAACTTTAAAATGGGACACTCAAATCTGCCCTCAATCGCGTTCAGAACGCTGTTGGGGCTTCGTCTCACGCGGACCAAGAGCGACACTATCTTTTTGCGTATAACCGCCTAAAGACATTCCGTGTGAGCTTCTGCGAGCATACCCGATGCACTGTACGTCCTCGGCAATCCCATCCACAATCCTGTCTAAGGCCTCAGAGAGACACGCCCGATTTGTAGGGAAGTGTTCTCTCTTGCGCATATAGTTAATTAAAATAAATAAGAGTACAATCTCACACAAATTGACCTAGTCCCAAGTGATAAGCAATTAAGCCACAAAAAAAAATCTCTAAATTTGATACACGCGTCTCGATACATCGTTTATTTTAATTACAACTTATCTGCTTATTATTGAGGATGCTCTTATTGCGATGCTAAAAAATTCCATACAAAATTCGATACGTTTCTCTCCCCTTAAAACTAGTCTGAACTTTAAGATTTTTGAATATCTTGCAGATATTATGAACAACGAGGTTTGGCACTGCAGGTTTTCCTTTCCAAAAACTATTTTCCTAAAAGTTATAGAAAAAAACAGAAATGTACAAACCTACTTTATCATAATAACTACAAGATATTAAAAAAAATAATTTAGAGGGTGAGAGACGTTACCGCCGGGAACTAAATTTGTATGGAAAAACATCCTTCCTTTGTGCACTATTGCAACGCACTAAAGAAAAAAACAACTTACACGAATATAAAGAAGGCTGGAATCGTCATAGCAGCTCCGAGTAGGTAAAAAGCACCTGGCAGTTTATTAAGTGTTTCCTTATACGTCTGGCTATACATCGGCGTGTAGATAACAGGGACGACAGCCTCCACAAACCCGATAAGAGAACACATTTTACCTGAAAACAAAAAGACATGCTACCAGTAGTTTAAAAATCAAATCGATTCAGGGCTCTACCCCAGCGGGCCCGGTATGGTTACGTTTATCGCATGTTTTTAAATTTGTTTTTTTAATACAAATGTGGATAAAGTTCCCGTCACTCTCGTACTTATATAAGTGTCAAAAAGTGTCGGATGTTTTATCCTTATTTTGTCACGCGATAAACGCAGCCATATTAGACCCCTGAACGGTTAGCACATCTTGCATTTTATCGCTTGTCGCTCAGTGCGTCTTTGTCGTTACAGACTAGTGGGAGAGGGATACCCGAACGACAAACCAGAGGGCCCTGCCAAGATGCATAGCGATAACTAGCATTTCTATTCGTTTCGTTTTTAAACCAATCGTGTCGCTGGTAGATCAGAGGGCACTGCCAAGATCCACTACGCTAACTAGCGTTTCTATTCGATTCGTTTTTAAACCAATCGCGTCACTGGTAGACCACGTGACTTTTCGTATCGCGTCATCTACCAGTGAGGCGATTGGTTTAAAAAGGAATCGAATAGAAATGTTAGTTAGCGTAATGCATCTTTGCAGGGCCCTCATTGCAGGCTCCCCCGGCGAGAGCTCAAGCTTACAGTCGAACTAGAAGTAGTTGTAGATTTTAGAACCTTGTTGCGGTAACGTATTGAAGTGAAAATGGTTTAAATTGGGTGTATTAATAGCTGCAACAAGGTACTATAATGTACTGCTACTTCTGAGTTCGACCGTTGCTAGAAACATTTTAAAAATCAGCTGACACTGTTTGCTCCAAGAATGTCAAAATGTTAGTACCCTAACACAAAACATAATAAACATCCGAATACCTTATAATAAGTCACACCCTTATATGGGTATGACCACAATTTCTAAGGTCTTTAACCCAAGGATTCCGGGATTTTGGGACATTAAATACCCACGGATATATTTATCATTGCGACATTGTGCGATATACTTGCGAATGTGTGTAGGTACTGAATAAATTTGACAAAAGTAATTTTACCAATTTGGGCAAAAGGTCGATGACATTACTAAGTATCATTGAACTTAGGCCGGGATTACACCTGTAAGTTATTACGTAAGTTTTGAGACGCAAAGTTAAGGTGACAGAGTTCAAATTAAATTAATTATGGAATTGTTTTTTAAATAATAAAAATCTCGGAAATTATGTGTTATTGGACTACATGTTATACTACATTATGTACTCCAAATAGGGTCTAGAATCGATGGTTATAATCCTTCGGTAACGTCCCGGGCACAGTGTATAATTAATTAAACAAATAAAATTGAACTTTTTATTATAATTGCAATTGCTTGTGTAAAAGACTAATTACATAATAATCGAAAATATGAAACCTATACTAGAAAATGCAGAGGAGAGGAGAATAATAAGAATATGAATTAAGATAACAATAATAGCCGCCTAGATGGCGAAAAAAAAGGAAGACTAATTCCATAAACGCAATGACATGACTTTTTTAAAGCATACCGTCCACCCCGGATCTCTAAAAATACTGACGGACTAACTAACTTCTTGCGTCTTTTACATCGACCGGAGTAATCAGATCCATAAGAATGCAATGCCACATTTCGAAAACGTGACGTAAAAGATGCGTCGCCGCGTCAGCGTTTTTTGAGATCCAGCGTGGACGGTATGCGTTAAAAACGTTTCGCATAAGTCACGTCATTGCGTTTACAGTGCGTCAGGATTTTGGAGCAAACAATTAAATTCGAATACCTACCAACTTGTTCAGGCTCAACAACTTTGGTCCCCAAGGACCTGATGGCAGTGACCCCGGAGTTTCCGAAGAAGTCGAAGGCAGGTCCCGAGTAGAACCAAGCCTTTGTGGGGGCTAGTGCGTATACGCAGCTCGACGCCACTTTGGACGCGGTTGCTATGATACCGATAAATGCGTCGTGCATCTTGAGGAGCTTGCTGAACACCGTCACTGCCACTGCAGTACCTGAAAAAAATATCGTTTGTAAAGCATTGAAAAGGCACGCACACAGGCCACCAGATAGATTGTTTTACTGCTTCAATATTTTTTACCAATATTCTAAAACATCATGGTTTGTGAAGTCAGGATTGAATTCTCAGTCGAGTTCATAAATATGTGTACAATTTAGTAACTTCTCTATTTAATGTCATGTTTAAACTGCCATATATGAATTGTCACAGCGATTAAAGTGACAACGTACTAATGTGTACACATATTTATGAAATCGACTGAACTATTTATTAACACCCGCCGCAAAAGAAGAGCTGTTATAAGTTTGATGTCTATGACTGTCCGTCTATGTTTGTCTGTTTGTGTCATCGTAGTTTCCTAAACCGTTTTTAACGAGGTTTATTTCCAAAGAAAGCTAAGCTAACTTTCTTTCAGGGTGATTGCATTATCTTAGTTTGATGTAAATCGGTTCAGCCTTATAAAAGTTGTTAGTTGCTTTGTCGAGGGCTACCTATTTAGTTGAATAAATTTCCTAAAGGTATTTTAATGAAGATGACATCAAAGTGGGAAATCCCAGAGATAGCTAGCTGTTCGGTGCTTAAGTTGGCATGTTTAACTTGTTTCAGATAGGCCAGGCCGTTAGCTCTTGGCTTTGGTCCAAGAAACTTGACCGCATATCTACGACATTTACAAGGGTGAGCCCTTAATCATGGTTACGAGTAGATCATTTTACGGATGCAGTCCCTACACTATCAGTTATCTTTGATAGAAAAAGCAATCAGCCTCTTTGGCCACTGGCAGGTTGTACTGGCTGTATAGACAGATTTAAAAATAAAAAGGTGACGAGCGGGGAAAAAGGCGGGCATTTGAAGAACCTGTCAAGAGGAGAAAGATTGCGAGAATATTTTAATTAAAAGTTAACGTAAGATTTATATGTCACCGTCAACACGCTACTAAAAAGACAAACAATAACAAGAATAAGGCCTAGTTTTGGTAGTTTATTTTAAAATTTCAATATAGGTAATTATAGTTGTTATTATAAGTTTAACGTGTTTTACGTGTTTTGGTATCTGTGTATTTGTTTGTTTGTCTGTGACATCATAGTTTCCAAACGGATCGACGACTCGGATCGGACGCAGATTTTTTAAAGAAAGCTGGTGTAATCGGCAAGTTAAAAGTTAAGGTTAGTTTTTTAAAATTCGGTTGGGCCGAGTAAGAAGCTAAGCTGTGAAATTAGGGGGCAACCATTTTGTTAGGCCTTTTTTGATAGATATTATACCGTTAAACTTATGAATTAATTACGAGTATGTTACGTTTGCTAAATATTAATAAAAATAAATGGTAAAAATCTTTATTGCTCAAAATATACATTTGTTACAACTGGAGCCATTCATGGAGACTGCGTTAGTTTTCAATGGGATCCCCTTGGATCGCATAATTTGTTTTAGACTATTATTGTTTCGCATACCTAATTAATTTGGCATAATTTGTATTGGCACAATAGTACTGTCGCATAATAATACTTTGGCATCATACTTTTTTGGCATATTACGCTATTAGAATACTTTAAGTTGGACGGACGGACGGAGTAAGGTTAAATTAGGTCACGTTAGGTACATTAGGTTTGGTTAGGTTAGTATGATATCCAGGCGCGAAGCGCCCAAGCAACGCAGAATAGGAGGTCCGCCTCCATCGACCTCGCCTTAGTTCCTAAATATATATAAATATATAAACACAAAACCAAAACTAACCTTTTCTCGTAGTACGTCTACGACTTTCGCTATAGCAATTGTATTGCTATGTGCCATTTGTACATGACTATTTTTTAGGACAATACAGCTACTGTTATGCATTTTGTAATGTTGCCAATTTATTATTATGAATTTTTGTATTTATGCTATTTGACGTTAGTCTTCATGACGATTATGCTTTCTGTATTTATGCTTTTTAATTTTATGCGTAAAAATATATGCGTAAAGATGATTATTCACATCGTTATTTCGGCTAAAAGCAATTATGCGTCACAATATTATTACAAATAATTTTATGCCATCCAATAGAGAACCGTTTTCAATGTGTGGCAGCCCCCAGTGGTTGCCCGAAAACATGTACAGTGAGTTGTCAAGAACAACAATCCTACTTATGGAATTATCTTAATAAGTAAAGAAAACATAAAATAGTAATATTAATATTACTGTTAGGTAAGTTACGGCTATTGCTTAGTTAGGTTGCTGTTAATTACATTAAATTTTAAAGAATATGTGAGTTCTATATTATTATTAATTCAAACATTTGTGTGGTGTGTGTTTGTGTGTTGGTGTATATGTATGTGTGCGTGTAAAGGTGTGTGTGTGCGTGTGTGTATATTTGGACGTATCCCTATGGTAGGAACTTATGTTTCGAACTAGTTAATTACGAGCCAAAAAAATATCCCAGTCGTACAAGGTTTTCAGTCTCATCATAAAATTCAAAATTCAAATTCAAATTCATTTATTCTGTAAGTAGGCCCTGTAGGCACTTTTACATGTCTGAGTCTACCAGCGCTTCCAAGGGACTCTGTTGAGAAGAAACGCCGCAAGAAACTCAACAGGAAGTCTTTTTTTTTTATATGAGTAACTTATTACTATGATAAACTTAAGCTAACTAATTTAAATGTCACAGGGATGTACAGGTCCCAGGAGCAATTATGAGACTTAAAGTATATTCAATTTAAATTGGAAGTGTAAAGTCTCCAAATTTCAGATAAAAATTAAAAATAGACATAGGTAAGGAGATGTAGAAAGTCTCCACGGTCAATAATACAATTATGGAGATGTAAAGAGTCTCAAAATGTCAAATTAAAATTAAATTTAAGAAATAAACATCCATAGGAGATGTAGAAAGTCTCCACGGTCAATTATGGAGATGTAAAGAGTCTCCAGATGTCAAATTAAAATAATAAGCATACAAAGGAGATGTATATAGTCTCCACGGTCAATAATAATTGTAATACAAACAATTCAGTCCCAAGCATTGTTATCATTCATATAATCTTTGATACTATAATACGCTTTAGAAATTAGTTTACGTTTAACGTAACTTTTAAATTTATTTACTGATAGATGAGTAACACTACTTGGGAGCTTATTATAGAACCTTATACAATTACCCGTGAAAGAGTTTTTTATTTTATGAAGCCGTGTAAAGGGCACTGCGAGCTTATGTTTATTTCTAGTATTAACATTATGTATGTCACAGTTCTTTTTAAAATTAACGATCTTTTTATGAACATGCATAAGGTTTTCATAAATATATTGACTGTATACTGTTAATATATTGGTTTCTTTAAACTTATCTCTAAGAGAGTCTCTATGACCCATCTTGTAAACAGCACGAATAGCCCTCTTCTGCAGAACAAAGATGCTGTTTACGTCAGCACCACTACCCCATAGTAAAATACCATATGACATAATACTATGGAAGTAACTAAAATAAACTAATCGTTTATTGATAATTGTTCATAATTTTTATCACTCAACCAGATTAAAAGAAAGGCCTTGACGAGAGCCTCGGTGGATTAGTTGAACTTGTGCTCAGAGTGTACACCTACCAAGTTCGAATCCCAGAAACCGTCGTATACATAAGAGTCTTTCTAACTTAAGATTATACTTTTTTTCTCAGATAATCTATGCTGTTACATTGAAGGAAAAATATCGTGAGGAATCCTCACTATTCCATCAGCCGAATACATAAGAAGGGTGATTTCACAGAATCCCAAAGGGTCGAGGTGTATCCAAAAAGGCCTAACTGAATATTAAGATAAGGTAACGTAAAGCCTCCTCAATCGTGGTCAGGTTAACTGGAAGAGATCCATAAAGGGATAAGTTTGCCGTTGTATACGTTAATCTTAAGTTTATGTACCTAGTTTCGTCTTTTTTTGTGTAAGAAAGAGTTTACATTCATACTAAACCCTATATTCATATATTCATATATAGCCCTGACGAATCACTTCACTATCACTACATATTATAAAACAAAGTCGCTTGCCGCTGTCTGTCTGTACTTATGTATGCTTAGATCTTCAAAATTACGCAACGGATTTTGATGCGGGTTTTTTTAATACATAGAGTGATTCTAGAGGAAGGTTTATATGTGTAATCCATGCATACTATAGTAGAGGAACACTGATAATTTTAGAGGTTTCTAATGTGATGTCGTAAATAAACAAAAAAAAATGCGCTTACATTGAAAACGCTGGATAAACCATAAGAGATATATCAAAATAATGTACTGAAGAATTGTAGTTCTTCAAAAAACCTAAAGAAAAGTCCGCGATGGCATATGTTTATCTCCTAAGTTGGACTCACAGTAACCATTTTTACCTTTAAAATTTTATTAAAAAATATTAGGTTATTTGCGAAGCTATTTTCTCCAATTCAGTATTTATTCTTATCCAGATAAATACCTTAGTCACCTTGGGCATTTAATTTAGATTAAAATTGTCCTTTACACTATAATATTTAAATAAATACTTTAGAAGATATGGCAGATTCAAAATTACGCGCTACCTAAATCTGTATTATCGCCCTTTAGTACCTACAGCACAGCAGCCATAGAACACCGGATGCATAGTGCACCGGAGCTCTCCTGTTACTTACTTATATTTATATTGATAAAGAAATATTTTAAATTACGGATATGGTTAGGTAGTTAGATTGAGTTTAGGTTTTGATTAAAAGTTATTTTTATGTTGTTTTTCATATTTTTGAATACAAAGTAAATTCATAAAGGTAATAGGTAAATAAATTAATATTGGTAAATAAAATAAGTTTTTTCCCTAAGTGTTTTTATCAACGAGAGGTAGTGTTTATTATTAAATTTTGTGGACTTAAAGCGCAATTCACACAGCGGACGGGAGCGGGTCGTGCGCCGGGCGGGTCGGGAGTTCGGCGGGTGCTTTTACATGGAGTTATATGGAATCATTCACACACCCGCCACTATCAGCGTGCGGGTGCGGCGGGTCCGTCGCGGGCCCGTCGCGGGCGTCGTTGATCGTAATAACACGCATTCTCGGATAGGCATTCTCACAGAGTACGTTGTAAATTCTACTAACATTCGATCCCGAATGCCCGCCTGCGATCACCCGCGCACACCCACGCGGGGCCCGCCGCGTTTCGGCGACGTGCAAGCCCGGCGGTGCCCGCGCGGGGCCCGCCGCGGTTCGGCGTTCTGTGTGAATAGGACGACCTGCGCGGGTCCCGCGATGAAAACGACATGCTCGGCGCCCGACATGCTCGGCGCCCGACCCGCTCCCGCACGCTGTGTGAATTGCGCTTAAGGGATAAAACTCCATTTTTCTTATTTTAAGATTGTGTTGTAAATGTATAGAATATTTAAGTACCTACATATTTCCTTCCTATTTGGTTATCAATGAGAAAGTGTGTTGATTTGTTAATGTAAGTTTTTTCTTATTTTAAGGTTGTTTGTGTTGTAAATATTTCGAATATAAGTACTTGCGTATTTCCTGTTGTAAATTTAAAAATAAATATTAACTTTTATGCTTTTAGCACATTACCTTAGCCTGGTTGGTGTTAGTTTAGTATTTGTCCCATCAATGAAGCAGGTAGTTAATTTTGTGAATTGGGGTTAATAGGTATTGTTTGTTTTTTTTTAAGGAAAAAAGAAAATGAGTTACCTATGACTGCCTATGACGCGAAGAAGTCGTTTTAATATAGATCGTAGAATTAAGGATAATAACGACACATGCAAGGAACAACATTGTATCTCATATTTAATGTTAGCTTGAGACACAATTTTGTTCATGTTCAAATACGTTTGAAATTAGAAGTCACAGTAAATTGAGATACAATGTTTTTCCTTACATGTGTCGATAATAGAAACAATTTACTACTTAAAGATGAAATCAAAGAAGAAAGGGAAATCAGGCTGTGTAATAGAAGAGGAAGTAATTATTTGCAAAGAAATAGGGAATCGTCTATTGAACGTGACGTTCGTCTTATAGTTGATAGGGATAGACATAGATCTTAGCGAGCCAGGGAATCTTCTACTGAACGTGACGTTCGGCTTATAGGCGACAGGGATGGATATAGATCTCAGAGAGCCAGAGAATCTGCTACTGAACATGAACGTGGGTCCACAAGTACTTCTAATTTATGGCCAAATAAAGTGAATTCTGCATTCCTCTGCAAACCTCTATGCAAATGTAACAATCTAAAAAATATTTCACCATTTGAAAAGTATATTATTCGAGATGAACTTGGGTTATTTCTACTTATATTTACCGAAGCGAAGCGAAGGCGGGGTCGCTAGTAAATTGTAAAATCAATAAATTTTGATTATTTATTTCACCGCCTGACAATGCATGTTCTTTATTTGTAAATATGTACACTCGTAATCATCTCTTCTTTGTAAGGTTTTCTGGAAGAGATCGTTATTCAGCAATAAGAATGCCTATTGACTTACTACTTAACATTAGATTTACGGCCTTTCAATAAGGAGTTTTTACACTGTATTGTGTACCTATTAATATGCTACTAAATGTAAAACGCAACCTTAAAACCACCTTCTTTCAAAAGAGGCAATTTAAAATGAACAAATTACAAAGACAGAAGACAAATGGTCAATTAACATTGCGCTGCAAACTTGCCTGTAAAACCTACAAGGCAATCAGCAGGGAAGATTATTCAGAAAATTTAATTAGGCTGACTTAAAAGTCAACCTTATTTGATCTCAGAGCTCAGCTGCTAGTGTTACTCGCCACACTAATTAAGACCTCGGCCTAACATAATCCCGGGACTGTCTTATCCCGGGACCAATTGCAGAATTAATAAAATTTGTTACTCTAGGCTTGCTCTAATTTATACTTGCTAGTGTATGCTACGAAGTTACTTAACGATCGTATGATAACTAATTAGAATCAATAGGTAATCAATAAATAGTCTATGAGTTTTGTGTAAAACAAAATAAATAAATATCAAGGGACAATCTCACAGATATGATCCCAGTCCCAAACTAGCTAGGCTTGTATAGTCACGGTAAAAAAAGGTTCGTCACTTTTCGACTCTATTTCAACGCTCTTAAGGTCCAAAACTGACGAACCTTTTCTTACCGTAACTATACTATGCATACTACACAACAATAAACATACTTAAACAAGAAAAATACATAGAAAACGTAAGACAGGATCAAATACTTTGCCCGTACCGGGAGTCGACCAAGGCAAAAAAAGGCAAAAGGCAAAGGGTAAGGTTACCGACATAGCCCGAAGAATAGCCAAACTTAAATGGCAGGGCGGGGCACATTGCTCGCAGGACTGACGGCCGATGGGGCCAGAAGGTTCTTGAGTGGCGTCCGCGGACCGGGAGACGAGCTGTAGGTAGGCCTCCAACAAGATGGAGTGACGACCTTGTAAGGATCGCGGGAACGCGGTGGATGCGAAAAGCACAAGACCGGTCTGAGTGGAGAGCCTTGGGGGAGGCCTATGTCCAGCAGTGGACGTCTTTCGGCTGACATGATGATGATGATGATGACCGGGAGTCGAACCCAGGACCGTTGGTATCGTAAGCAGAGTCTGTACAGTCAACAGCATAAATAAGTGATCATTTATGTACTTTGTCACTTTAACGTCGTGTTTGAAATGTCATACAAAATTGTGAAACGATTGAAAGCGAAAAGGTACATAAATGATCACTTATTTATGCTGTTGACTGTACCAACTAGGCCAACGCGTCATCAAATAGTCGTATGTAATGTGTTAATATACTCGTACTTATTATTACATTAAAGATGAAGTGACCAATATGACCATACCTGTCAAATTTGGAATCTTGGTCAAAGAGGAGTACCTATAACCCAAAAAACGGAAAAGCAAGAAGATGACAATGTAAAATTTAATGCGGCTTGGCACATAGTAAGAAGGTGAACGTAAAAACTATACCTAAGTTAGCAAAGGTACAGTCCCCAGCAATAATATATTATCCAACATTGGACTTAAAAATATCTGACACGCTCTTATTCCTCTAGCGATAAAGACGTGTCAGATATTATTGAGCTTAATCTTGGATGATATAATATTGCTGGTGACTGTACATAAACCGAAAGTGCAATATCCCTAAGATGTTGACGCTTTATATCAAAAAAACATTTTTATCAAACGATAGCTCATCATGTAAATATAACTACTTTAACTTAGCAAGATTGAAATTAAGCCTCGTAATAAGTATATCGGTTACTATACCTGATAAAAAAATTACTAAGCCAAAAAAAACAATACATTATTTTGTTAAAATTAACACTGTCAAGAAAATGCATTGCTATAACGTTTGTTACGTACTTTTTTTGTTTTCCACTATGAAAATATGTGAGTATTATCTTTTTACTTGCTTCTTTAGGCCCTCTAGAAAATGAAATCCAATCAGTTCAACATATTTCTAATCAATGATACTTCAATTGAAATATTATAATTGCGTCTGATGTAACATTCTGTGGTTACCGATTGCTTTTTATGCCATAATCAACATCTTGAGAATGCCTACAGCGAAGACAAGGATGCGAATCTTACATCCGCAAAAAAACCAACCGTACCTACCCAGATAGAAGTTATTAACTAATATAGCCAAAAGCAATGAAAACGGGTCACTTTGTGTTTAATTACCATAAAAAGTGACCCTTTTTCATTGCTCCTGAGTATAGGTAAAGTGATTGTTGGTTATCTGTATCAAATTTCAGTTACCAAGTTTCGTTAATCCGAATATTCATTAGTGAGAAAATCTTTTTTTTCTGAAACCGTTTAACTTTGTCAGATTGTTATAAAACCAACCTAACTGAATCTACAATTCTACAGGTGTAATCTATATATCTTTGAACATTTAAAAAAAAATGGGTTCAGAAAGAAAATGATTTGCTAACTTATGAATTTTCGGACAAATTCAACAGTTGGGGAACAAAACTGACATGCGGTATAATACCATATTTATTATCTTAGCTCGCTAAAAAGTTAACTTAAAATAAAGATCGAAGCAATAACTTACCACATAACCCCACGAGGATTGAATACGTAAAGAATAAACTAACTTCCACATCATCCATCATGTACTTTAACACCACGTATTGGTAAAGCATAGCTCCTTCACCTAAAAATAACACATTTCACTTCTTGGTCACCAATAAAAAAAATGCAATCGTCCGATAAAGGAGAATAATTAACAACTTCTAAAATCACAATTAACTTACCAAAAACTGGCCCTACAATGACAACGTGAGCCGCAATCACTAAAAGCACTTTCTGCCTAGCACTTGAATTGAAAATAATGCAGATAGTATCCCAAGCATTCTTCGGATGGAAGAAATCTATCAGCTTTTCAGACCAAGTGCCTTCGATTTTTACCGGCTTCACGTCATGAATCCTGAAGTATGTGTATAGGAAGCCAAAGCAATATAAAACGGTCGTTGTGCCGAAAATTCCATAGTACCCAACTGATTCCAATAGTATTCCACTAATGGAAGTGCCCGCCGGTGCTCCCAGGGTCACTATAACCGCTGCTATTCCAATTCTGAACGTACGTGACTCCAGAGACGTGACATCAGCAAGGTAACTATAAGAACCCATTAACGCGATTGAAAATCCACCGGACAAGGCAGTTGGCAGCGATTCAATCAAACCAGTCACCCATAGCGGCCATTCGTCGAAGTAATACGTAGCCAGGAGTAACCCGAATGCGGATACTAATTCGCCTAAAATTGGCAGAAGCATGAGGGCTTTCCGATTTCCAGTTCGATCACTCCACGCTCCGACAAACAATATAAAAATAGCGGGAATGCCACTTTGTAATGGTACTTGCCATGTCGTCATGTCAGCCACCATTGTCTGGATTTGAATTGTAATGTTTCCATCCCATTCGTCACACTTTTCTTTAGTATGGTTCAGATCGACCCGACATGCTTTTTCCAAATTGAACCTCTGCACAGCTATTCCTGATATAGAAATTGGTAGAACGTAGCAAAGTAAAAATGGTTCTATGGTGAAAAAAGCGAGTGTCAGACGTATTTTGTCCCTCCAGGATTGCGGTTGTTGTTGTCCATTTTGTAAATTCACGTCACTTTGTTTGTTCATTCTTTCGTTTTGCGTTAGCTCCATGTCACTTGCCTTGGTTTTTTCTGTTTCGTTCATGATTATTCTATCACTAAAGACGTTTTCGTATCCTAAGGTCTGTTTATTTATAAACACAAGCCACAACTGACTATCACAGATCGCCGCGGAGGCTCTAAGAAACTCGTTCTGGCGCGTAATTACGTTATTTCATATGGAGATGGGTTCCTTCAACACATCCTTGAAGGCGAACTTAAAGGTCAATTTTAATCTAATAACTACTCATTTTTTTATTCGCACGTGTCATGGTTCAGGCATATGAAACGCATGCTCGTTGTTCACATGGAAAATACGAAATCAGGAAAGTTCAGAATTGGGTACCGATGTTGTTCAAAAAAGATTCATAGATAGGTACGTACGAGAATTAAAACAGGTTTGTAGTCTAATGCATTCGATGGTCCTAATGTCCAACTGTTTCTGTTTGTCGCTCTAAGTACCTATAACAGCTTAGGGTTGTATTTTTTTCACCGTAATATTGGTTACCTAGGCAGTGAATGTGTATTACTAATGCTAATAATTACGATTGCTCATTTACAAATCAAATTATAAAAAATTAACACGATGTGTAGGCAGTCACTTCTCTGTTTTGTTTTTGCTGTTATGGATACTTAATTTTGGTAGTTTTTTTATGGCATACACTAGATTTAAATAATTAAGTATGTATTAATAATTTGTTGCGTCTATTTTTTGATGCACCTTTGAATTTGGTGTCGCTGCGGTTTAACTCAGAAAGTCTTGGTACTAAAAAGCTGTAATTTGGCATGATTATACATATTAATCACGCTGACAAAGATTTAAAACAATATCTCAAAAAAATCGGGTGCCTACAGGCAGGGCAGGGCAGGGACAGGGCTGGTGTCCGGGGGAACGACATAGTGAATAATTCATACAAGCGAATAAAATGCTAGGCTTTGTCACCCGAGTAAGCAAACCGTTTAAGCAAGGAAAAAACATATTAATTCTCTATGAGTCCCTAGTGCGAAGTATACTAGAATATAGCTCTTCAGACTGGAACCCAATTTACTCTGTACATAACCAGAGACTAGAGTCTGTCCAAGCTCGTGCGCTTAGGTTTGCCTGTATGAAAATTGGAAAACGCAAATCCCTTCCAAGTTACGAAGATAGACTTAGGTTTTTTAACATGTATACTTTAGAGCATAGGAGAAATGTTGTGATGGTTGTGGATGCAAAAATAATCCAAGAACTTAAATTTAAATATAGTAAAAGACGTCCGTCATCCACAATTGTTTGCTTGTAATCTTACAAATAACAATGTTTCCAGAAATAGTCCTACCATCCGCATATGTAGCACATTTAATACTATCTGAGGTACTAAATGTGACTTATTTTCCATGTCGCTGAACGCATTCAAAACAGCTGCAGCACTTGCGCTTAATGTTAAGAATTAGGTTAATAATAATATATTTGTTTTTAATAATTACTTTTAAAGCAAACATGCTGTAATTTAATGCTGTGGACAGTTGTTATTAAATTGCAAACAGTATCTTGTATAAATGTGTAATAATTTGTAAAAAAGTGTCAGTTTGTAAGTTCCATAAAAAAAAAACCTTTCCCATCGTGGAAACTCGGAACACACGACTACTTCCAAATGAGGAGCCTGCCGTTTGGCCCAAATATGTTTGCCAAATGTATGTTTCCCAAATTTGTCTGTCAACCCATTTTTTTCTCGTAACTGTATATATTTCAGGATTTCTTTCAGTACCATCGTCACGTGACTCTTCGTATCACGTCCTCTACCAGCGACGCTATGGTTTATGGTTGCGAGGCGCGCACATACATTCGCAATTTTCCTATGTTACTTTGAACACTCAAACTTCTTATAGGTTTTCCTGTAATCTATAGGTAAAGAACTATTTTCCATATTTTTTCCAAAATTTTAGGCCCAGTAGTTTCGGGGATGAGGGGGGGAATGGTCAATTTTCGCCTATTTCTTAAATAACTTAAAAACTGTTTATATTAAAATTATTTAAAAAAATTGAGATGCTCACAACAGGCCCTTTCATTTGACATGTCACACAATAAGGTTTGCATTTTTTTTTTTTAATTTCCTAATTTAGGTACCCCACAAAAGTGGCCCCCTTGTCTAAAATTCGGTAGTTTTGGAGCAAATCAGCTGTGACAGACGAACAGATAGACAGACAGACAGACACACGAGTGATCCTATAAGGGGTCCATTTTTCCTTTTGAGGTACGGAACCCTAAAAACGAAACAAATAGAAACGTTAGTTAGCGTAATGCATCTCGGCTAGGGCCCCAGAGGACTTCTATTTACTGGGGAAAAAATTATTGCCTTTGACAAATTATCGTATTGTCAACGTTACGATAGCTTATTCACTTAACTGTAATGGAGTCCACCCTTACCATGAGATGCCATGAGTTACAATTACCGTACTCGCTAGCGAGTCGAATGCTCTGTCCCTCGCACTCTATAAGAATACTGCGAGGTCGGCGAGGGACCGAGCTTCGACTCGCTAGCGAATATCTTAATTGTAACTCATGGTAAGGGTACTGATAGTGAATGGGCTCTGAAACCCTCAGACTGCAGCAATCTTGATTACAAATGCGTTGTGAATCCTGAGGACTAAAAGGAATGCTTCTATGCTTATATCCTAGGGTCCTAGTGAGTGTTTGCAAACCGCTAGCAAATCGCTAGTGTGATAAAACCCTTAGCTATAAATCAGCTCTACATTATAATACGGTAGGTAAAATTAGTGTATTACGTTACTAATCATTCTGAACTTTTACCATGAGTTCACAATTATCACACTCGTTTGCGAGTCGAATGTTCTGTCCCACGCACTCTATGAGAAAACTGTGAGGGACAGAGCATTCGATTGTCTAGCGAGTACGGTAATTGTTACTCATGGTAAGGGTACTGGCAACATGTAAGCAAAGTTCGCAAATCGCTAATGTGATAAAGCCCTTAGGCACAGGATAATTTAATTAGGAACACGTCCACCGAAGATTTCATAAGCTTACCTACATGTAAACAGCATGATTAGTGATACATTATTTTTTGGTATAGTAGAGCTCTTCTGTAGCAAAAAAATGTAGTACAAGAATCGAACCAAATGTTGTAAACACAAAGAAAATATTACGGATTTTTGCAATTGATGAGGAGTAAGTATTTAAATGACATAGTATAATTTGTCATTAACCAGTTGTTTTTTAATTGCTGAAAAACATCTGGGTTCTAGTGTGCCTACGAGCGCCAGAAACTTTCAACTCGCCTTTAATTCGTCTAAAAACGGGACAAGCATATCACTCCAGGTCAAACATAGGAACGGATGCACGATACTGTTGTACAGTCGAAATAATGTGTAGACTTTAGTACCTTGTCTATTTAATGTCATGTTTAAACTGCCATACATGAATTGTCACAGCGATTAAAGTGACACGGTACCAAAGTGTACACATATCGATGGGTCCTACGTAAGTTATGGTAACTTGAAATACGCAACTTTACAGCAGAGCAGTTTGAAGTTGAAAATTGATGCCGTTGATGCATTTTTTAATGGATCCTGTTAAAATTTGGTACGAATGTCAACAATAATTTAGTGTTTAACCTTATCTTACTAATATTTTAAAAAAGCCCTTGGTTTGGCTGCAATTGTTCTTACGATACTTTTAAGTGGATTAAAGGTTTCGATAAGTATTGTTTGTGATACTAACCATGTTGTACGTCGGAATAGCTTGCGCATAAAATATCGTAAGTACAACAAACCATAACTTACGTGGGAATAGTGCTATACGAATGTAAGACATACTACAATGTACTACGGGAAGTTAAACCAAAAATGTATAGAATCTTAAAAAAAAAACCTTAAATTGTTATTTTAAGATTGATTAGTATTAAAACACATTACTTCAGTTATAAACGTTTATTTATAATGTCATTTTTTTTTTAATTTTTCGGTGAATAGATTATCTCTTTTTGCTAAAGTACCTACTAATAGTATTTTTTGAGATGGTTTTAAATGTTAATAAGCACCGAATTATGTACTAAATGCGCTCAGCCTAAGTTTTAATGAGATCAGTTTAATACCATAACAAAATCCTCACTTATTTTGATGCCACACGAATAGGACATCAAGTTAAGTCAAGTCGCGGGGTTGGATGATAAAAGATGTAAACAAATCAGTATTGTTTGACACATAACCTCAATATTTCTGCAAACAAGTTATGATTTAAAAAAACGTATAGTTAATAGTTATTTATTCTTAAACAGAATGTAAAAGTAACAATCAAGCGTGCACATCATTAAATATACCTCACGCGACGTTCAAAAGTACGTGATTATGGTGTAATAATGGTAAACAGACCTGTTTGGTTTTGTTTGGTTTTATCATTTCTATTGACCCCGACTTTATATCCAGAGGGGTTACCATGACGTACTAAACCAGTTCAAATTAGGATGAAAGAAAGTGACAAAGCTATAGCAGTTATACAGCTCTGTCCCTTTTTCTCAACCTAAACTGAACTGCTTTAGTATGTCATGGAAACCCCCAGTTCTTAAATCATATCATCATAAATTTAATGAGATCAGTTTAATACCAAAACAAAATCCGCACTTATTTTGAGGTCACACGAATATAAGAACAATAATAAAACAACAATAATCATAAGAAAAACAAATCTTCTAAACAATTCTAGACAAAATAAATGAGTCTTCATTGGTTAATTAATCGATTTTTTCTATAAACACTGGTAAACGTTAGGACTTTTGTATTTGTACTAATTTATGTTTAATTAATCCGAGTTATCGTCGAACATCGGTTTCTCGATGTCTACTGCATTAAAAGTCTTGAAAAAATCACTTAAGACCTTAAGATTGATCCTGTTACTGTATAAACTTAATAAATCATCATTTGGACTTGACAGAAGTGCGTGGAGCTAACCCCATGTGCTTCTGTTTAGTTCACTAGAGAAAATACTCTTTTACCGAACAATTGTCTTCGCATGTGATATCCATGGACTTATTTCTCTAATAAGTCCTTGGGAGTGTCTATAAATAACTTGACATTGGCAAAATACATTCTAACAGGAGTGAAGGCCAAAAATTAAAATTTGAAATCATCAATGTTTGCTTTCGAAATAGACAACCGATTTGAATAAAACGGAGTGCGATATGATGGATCTGATTTATTTTCTATATAGTCTGAATTTCAACAGTTTTTCCCCAAACCAGAATACCGTACGACATAACACTATAAAAATAACATAAAAAGCGAGCTGTCTCAACATTGGTGAGGTGCCTGATTTTCCTAACAGCATAAGCTGCCAAACTTAATTTACCTGATGGTACTGCAATACTCCACTTCATTGCAAGTTCTTGTCTATATTTATCCCTAAGAAAAGCGCCTTATCTACTATTTCCAACCATTTAGAAATATTCCGATCTATACCTCTAAATTCTACCGGTCTAACATTAGGCAAAGCAAACCTAATATAATTAATTTTCTTAGCATTGAGTAGCAAATTGTTACTAGTAACGGCCTGGTTACGAGCATGCCACTATTAGAGGTATCGTAGCGCAATGCGATAAAAGGCTAAACACTTACCCCCTTACTAGTAAACGTTGAGTAACGGTGGTATAGCTATACAATGTTTTGTCCTTATCTGTCAAATTCAAATGTCACAATGACAGATAAGGACAAAACATTGTATAGCTATACCACCGTTACTCAACGTTCATTAGTAAGGGGGTTTCAATATAGAGGTGTACGTAAAGAAAAAAATCGTGAATCTAACAACCCAAAATCATACCCAAATCAGCGATGCTAATAAAACTAATAAGCTTACAGTAAGCTTATTGGTTTTATTAGCATCGCTGATCAGAGTAACTCTGCGCCAAGTTAGTATCATTAGAACATAATAACATGCTCTTGCTCATGCGGTACGTTGTAAAGCAAAGCCTCATCATCCTTGTCTTGAGGATCGTCACTGATTTCCTTGTCACTTTCGCTGAAAACACTTTTCCAAGTAGGTAGCTATGCATTGAACGGTTATCAGGTCCAAATGGAAGTCGGGATTCTGTAAGAAAAATAAAAATGAAGGCAAAATTTGTAAATGGTAATTGGTATAATATCGTATGTTTATTTCTCATCCGGAGTAAACTAAAGCAAGTAAGACTTACAACAAACAAAATTAATCACAATCCGAAGTACACTATTGTAAGTAATTGTACCATATGTTTTGTTTACAAAAAACCCGTCGTAAATAATCGTAAGTCATACATACAATAGCTTTTAGATGATAGGCTCCAACGTAAATGACCGTTAGTAATAGTTACCATATTGTACGCTGGAACCTACAATTAAATAAATATAGGAATAAAAAAATAGAAATCTAAATGCACTTACCGGATTTCGTAGATGTATCCGATGCAGTGTCATTTCTACGTCTTTTTTTAATGGGACTTTCTCCTCCCACCGCGTCATCGTTTGAATTACAACTGTTTTTCGTTTCTGGGCTATGGCTTTTTCGCATAATAATTTCGTTCTCGACGAAACGTTTGGTACTTTATTAGCATAAACAGACTTTTTGTTAATATTACGTTTCGTATGGAGCATCTAAACCACCAATTTTGTTAATACCCAACTAAAACATGAACACAGCCGCCGCCCCGCGTAGCTGGTCGCAACTGACACATGCGATGCGTAAGGGCGCGCGGCGCTCCCCGCGCCGTCCCGCGTACTTTGTCGCCAAGGTACTTACGATAGAAAACGTCGGAGCCGTTTGAAACATACCACCGTTTACGTTTCTAAAAACTGGTTTAAACTATGAATTTGGTTTTTTTTGTTTTAGACACTAATAGTAATGGAATAATACAATGCATTTTTGCTATAAACCGAATTTTGCCATTTTGTGGGTTACGATAACTTACGTAGGACCCATCGATATTTATGAACTCCACTGTAATAATTGTTGTAAGCCGCCGTTGCCGCCCACCATTGCCTCTATAAGCGCCTTGTTGTATCTAAAAGCAAAAACTACAAAATGACATAAGTTGCTCTTTTTCGCATGCATTTTAGTCCGAATTCAAAAACAAAAAATATATGAGATTTATTTGGGTGATAGCGCGCTATTACGTAACCAAAATGTCAGACTTTCACACCCTTACAACATTCTCCGACGCCGCGACGGTTATTTTAAATATAAGATAGTAAGATTTTTACGGATCCCACTCGGATGCGAGAACACCCTTTACAAGGGTCGATGTCGATACAGAATGATCCCTGTGACGTGTCATATAAAAACGTGACATTCTTTTAACATAAAATGTAGCTTTATTTTTAAACACATTAATAAAAAGAAGAAAACCCAGTTAGCCTAGTAGGTGATATGTATGTATTTGTGTGATGAGAACAGGAATTGTTCCTGAGTCTCGGATGTTTTCTATGTATTTCTCTGTACTATTAGTTCTCCTCGAACAAATACCTCACAATTTTCACCCCAGACTCCATACCCCCGTCGTACTTTAAAACTGTATTTACCTAAACGATTTTACTACTAAATTTCATAAAGATGGGATCAATGATACATAGGTTTTCGTCACATCAACATACAAACATACGAAAGCACATTGAGTTGACTTTAAGACCACATTCAGTCGATATTACAAGCCTAGTTTTATGCCCATTGTTGTGAGATACGAACATTCATTAACATCAAACATTAATAAAGACATTTTTTAAACTATTTTTTTTTTACTACTTAATTAATTATATTTTAAAACTTAAAAGCTATAGATGAAGATGCTGGCAGCATTTCCTCGCTGGATAGTTAAACATTGCGTTGAGCGAGGAAAAAGCCTAGAGTTAGTTTTGGAGTAAGCCAATTTGATTTTTCCGATATTGTATTTATGACAGGTATTTATTTAATTACAAGACTGTCACTATCAATGTAGAATTGACGGAAATGTTAGTCAATATCACGATATTAATAATATTTTGGTGTGATAACGTGTTTTAGGTGTCAAAGATTATTCTTGATTGACCCAGAGCTCAGGGTCTAATAGACTTAGCTTCCTTCTTGTAGTGGGACAAGTTATTTAACTTGTGAGAAATCCATTGATTTCGTGAATAGGTACTCAAGGAGGGTAATCTGTTAGTGTGTTTCTGGCACAAATTGACCTACACCGAAAAAAAATATTGGTCGCTTGTAACAAGATTATGATTGTTGTGCATAAGCGTCTTGATCCCATACGAGCCTAACAAGACGATAGATACATGAACTAGGATGTTAGTTGAATCACTAAAGAAATTGCTGTAGTTAACTATCAGCTTTGGTTGATATAACTATTATCTTAACTATTGTAATATTTTTTTGTCAACTAAGTGAAAATCTCTCTTTGTTGGCTCTCATTTTTTTTAGTGTAGTCCCAAACTAAGCTCTAGGCTTGTACTATGGGTACTACACAAAGGTAAGATCCTTTTAAAGAGAAATACATATTTAGAAAATATCCAAGACTCAGGAACAAATATCATCCCTTACCGGGATTTGAACCTGGGACCGCTAGCTTCGTTTGCATGAATGTCTGTCTGTTATTTTGTCTCATCATCATCATCATGTCAGCCGAAAGACGTCCATTGCTGGACATAGGCCTCCCCCAAGGCTCTCCACTCAGACCGGATAAGATTTACGGATTTAGATTGACCTGTAATCCGTAAAAATCTTATCCTCAGATCTTATTTTGTCTGCTTGACGGATTTTGAAGTTATTGGTTTTAAATGTTTTTTGAAGTTGGTACGTGTAATTTTTTTGTTGTTGCTTCCTATTCGATATATTTAAGCTAAAGGATGATGGGAAAAAAAATCCCCACCCACCAACAGATATGAAACATGTCTCAGTTTCTAGACCTTAGAAACACGATTTATTTTTACGATGACAACGATCGCCCTATAATAATGGGGTTTTCTTGGAAAATCATAATCGTATCGCGTAGAAATTGTTTAAAACTAAACAAATTCTTGCCATGCTTGCTCTTGAAAGGTTTTTTTGGGTCCTTATGAACATATTGACAAGCATCCCGTGACTGATGGAGGGTGGAGACTACTGATGTGCCCAAGGAAACTTTCCAAAATTGCGGAACATTTCATGTAGGAAAATTTCGGAAACTTCTCACAACTTTGTATGGGGATTGAAACTTTTCGTTTCTTAAATTTAAAGTAATATTTAAAGTAATATTTCGAGTGAAAGTTTCCGGAAATTTCTTAGAATTTTTCCAACTTTTTGAAAACTCTCCGCAACTTGCACATCAGTAGTGGGGACGGAGTCCATACAAAATCTCCCAACACCCCGTTAGTTTTAAATTTGTTAACTCATACGTGTACCGACCAATAAATTGATATGGGGAAACCATAAAGCTCCCTTGTATGACTCTATCATGTTAATAAATAAATAATCAAAATAATTTTACCCTGACCCAGATTTCCATTATATTCTTCGGCACGTGTAGCATTGGACACATTGCATTGTAGTAACTTCTCAAATTGTGAAAGTTTCGTATAAGAAATTCTCGGAAATTTCTAAGAATATTCTAAAATTTTGTATGGAAAAAGAACATTCTAAATGCTCTCAAATATTTCCCATAATATTCTCAGTAATTTCTTAACTTCTGAGAATCTTCTGCAACTTGTACATTGCTAGGCACGTGTTATACAGGGTGTCCCAGGAAGTAGTATCAAGCGGAAGTCCAGAGGTAGTGCACCTCAAGGGGCATCTGAATCACCCCCATGTATGTTCCGCGATTTTTAGTATTTTCAGAGATATCGATCATTTTAATCAGAATTTTTGTAATTTTTCCTTATGTCCATGTTATGAAAAACCCTTGAGTTCATGTATTATTTTAATAGTTTTTCATTGGTTTCTTACATTGATAGAATAATTATGAACTTAGGATGTTTTTAAAACTACATGCCAGCTTTTTTTTCATGATGACTTTTTGTGTAATCACACATAGTTACTTTCTTCATACTAATTGTACCCCATGTTTGTTTTTCAGCTAGTATGGACAAACAAACTTTGTGTGATTACACAAAAAGTCATCATGATAAAATAAATGTTTAAAAAAACAAAAAACCGCCTTCAAAAAGCAAAAAATTACTTCTTTAAAATGGTAGGTAAATAGGTCAGTCGAACTGAAGTCTGCTTTTGGTTAAAATATTGTTGGACGCCGACTTCAGTTGGACTGACCTATTTACCTACCATTTTAAAGAAGTTATTTTTTGCTTTTTGAAGGCGGTTTTTTGTTTTTTTAAACATTTATTTTATTTTATACTTTTTAGTGATCCTATTTATGCTGTTACGTAGCTCCACTTCTAAATATTAATAAGAAACTATAGAACATTTCAAGCTCGCCGCAGACAACGCCGCGGGAATGTCATAGTCATATTTAAACCTAAATGTGCTTCGTCATAGTCGCTCAACTTCCTTTATCGAAATATCTTATCGCTCCCTTGAAATAGGTACCGTTAAGGAGTTCCGGTGGCCATCTGTGGTCTTCATCATCAGTTTCACTTCACCATATAGTACTTTTCAAAAGCAAATGCATGAGTTACAGTGAAAAATACCAAAATCGCTATAGGTGTGCCTATAATATTTGAGGAGTTCTCTTGATTTCTCCATGATCCCATCATCAGATCCTGACGTGGTGACAATGGGACCAACTAGAAAGTATACCCATTCGAACAACGAAAAAATTTTTCAAATCGGTCCAGTGGTCTTCGAGTAATCGGGGAACAAACATAAAAAAAAAAAAAAAAAAAAAATCCCGACGAATTGAGAACCTCCTCCTTTTTTTGAAGTCGGTTAAAAAAAAAGCTGGCATGTAGTTTTAAAAACATCCTAAGTTCATAATTATTCTATCAATGTAAGAAACCACTGAAAAAATATTATAATAATACATGAACTTAAGGGTTTTTCATAACATGGACACAAGGAAAACTTACCAAAATTCTGATTTAAATGATCCATATCTCCGAAAATACTAAAAATCGCGGTACATACATGGGGGTGATTCAGATGCCCCTTGAGGTGCACTACCTCTGGACTTCCGCTTGACACTACTTCCTGGGACACCCTGTATTTTTGAGAACGCTACTTTATCTTGTTTACTATTGTAAACTTCCTAAATATTGACTTAACCAAAGTATAATTTGAGTAAGTGTTTAAAAAGCGAGACTAATATTTACACGTACGCTCTTCGATTGGAAATATATTTGAAGCTGTGGTATGATATCATATCTCAACGATTCTCAATAGAAATCGGATAATGGTACAGTCAAAATGTATACACGATCTTAATTGTCAGTGGCATAGAGGCGTGTAGATAATGTTTGACGTCTTGGAAACGTATACTTACAGATCAAAAATGACCACGAATGAAAAAAGGCCATTAATTACTTTGACATGTTTACAATAATGTTTGTAACGCAGTACATTGCAAAATATTTAATAATGTAAGGATATTTTGTTATTCCTGGGGCCTTAATATGCCTGTGTTTATCGCGTGACAAAGTGTGGATAAGGCATCTGTCACCTTCTGACACGTAAATAAGTACGAGAGTGACGGATGCTTTGCAGCCACACTAGGCCCGCTGGTAATTTTTGATATGTGTATATATTTTTATTACGGAAATGTACCAACACAGATTTAAATAATATTTTCTACTATTTTTTGACCGCGCCTCCATCCATAGAGATGTTGTTTACCGTGATGCCCTTTTGTCTTGAGGCAATAAACTATCTCTATACCAGAATAAGAATCAATATACAAATCAAACAAAAAAAAACAAATAAAATTAGTAAGGATAAGGATACCAGTGGGTCAATGATGGTCGTGTTTACCGCTGTGGATAAACGTGGATAAAGCATCCATCGCTCTCGCACTTACAAAACTCGATAGAAAACGACAGATGTTTTATCAACAAGATAAAACAGCGATAAAACCGGTGATAATAGGCTCGCAGGAAAAACGTTGGCTAACGAGCACTGATAGCAAACAGTTAGCGCAATCTTCTATCATCATCGTCATCGTATGCCGAAGGACGTCCACTGCCAAGAGTATAGTCAAGATACATAACGCATAGTTATTAGCGATTTTTGAAAATCGATAAAATGTATAACATTGACGTAAATTGATGGCACTTGTCCCGCCAGCGACGATGAGAAAGAAGTATCCAGCAATCAACTATTAATAAATGCATCTCTTTTATTTACACGGTAAAAATATATTTTGTTGAAGAGAGAGATCTCGCCGGCAGTGTAAACAGCCAGCGATACAGTTCTAATATGTGTGTCTCTTTTATTGACACGGGATCTATACCTTTTGTTCGTTTCTTTGTCGAGAAAATAGTCTATAGCTAATCGCTTTCTCGTTGGCGGTGTGACAAGTGCCTGTGTCAGCTCCATGCATTTCTAGGCGATAAAGAACAGAGGTCCTAGATGAGATGATACCGCTATAGTAAACGATTTTCGAAAACTGTCGAAGTTTATGGAATTGGCACAAGCGCTTGACGCGATTGTCCGGCAGCTTACGTCAATCCTATACATTTACGATAACGATCTCGCAATGCATCTTGTCTAGGGCTACTGAGACTTTAGCAGCCTTTGCATCTGGACATGGGCCTTCCCTAAGGATCTTTACGTCGGTTTTACGCAATCTGTGAATGCTGGCACCTCTCACGTGTATTCAACTTTGGTGTTAAGTTTTAAATGGTGCAAAAAGACGACGCATTGCCCTAGTTTTTTTTAATGTGAAGAAGGAGGCAGACAAGCAAGCGAGTCACCTGAGACCCATTTCACGAAGCTACTAAGCTCTCTTTCTAGCAAAAGGAGTTAGAAAGAGACTTTCGCTTGTAATTTGTAACTTGTAGCTTCGTGAAACGGGCCTCTGATGGTAAGTGATCATCGCGACCTATAAACATTCGCAACACCAGAGGAATCACAAGTGCCTTTGAGAAAAGATTAGGCTTGTTTTTGAATTCAGTGTCGGCAAAAAACTTCACCGGAATTGAACAGATTGGCGTACGACTCCTTGCACGTTTTTTTTCATGTTTACATTAGGTAGGTACATTTTTTCTTCCTTGACGTAGAATTCCCTTGAGCTATTCCTTTGGTATCCTCGGGGTGCACGTGGGGTGCACTGAGAAGGGATTTTTGTAAAATAGACCCCTAACGAGGTAAAGCTCCTATTTTATCTCGTTAGGGGTCTGTTTTAAGTCCTGGAGGAAACAAGAATCTGATTCTACGCAAACGAAGGCGCGGGCATCTTCTACTTACAAATAAATGGTTAAAAATCTAAATCTTTATATTTTTCCTTTTTTCATGACAAAACTAAGGTAACCAGTAATGGACAAGGCGCCAATAATGGACACATGATTCTTATTTTACAGAAGACAAGGGTTATTCATTTGTTTTGCAACAATCAATTTAGGACCATATGAAATTAGAATTAAGATTGAAGTGTCCATTACTGGTGTCGGCTAAAAGAGTCCATCATTGGTGCCATCACCCTACTACTTATTAGGTTAATGGTAGTTCGTAAACTATATGACAGCACTATTGTAAATGACAAAGTGGAATAGACAATATCGTTTCACCTGACGTACAATGTACCAATGACTATCTCAATATTTCATCAACACACATTGCTTATGTAATTTATGAAGTAAATTAAAATATTTCGTAGTAAGTTTCAACATGAAAGATTATGAATTAGGTTGCATAAAGCGGGTCACTAGTGCCTTTATGTTACCATAACGATATAGTGATGTATATTTACTTGTGCCAGGACCTTGTGCAGGGTCCGTCCGTGTCCCTACCACCATCTGATTCTTTAACCTACTGCCAATATAAATACACATAGATAACCCTAATGTATCTACTTCGCGTGTCCGAATCCGGACTTAAACCCCGACCAAGCGTCGGGGTCTGCCGTCACTACTAACGTTCCGTGCGCCTGTTGTTGCAGCGGTCTGCCGTGAAAATTAAGAAAATGCCTCGTTGCTTGATAATAAACTGCAATAGCCCAAAAGTGCGACGATTTTGAATCGATTTTGCGCGGAAAACGGAAACTTCTCTTCTCTTGGTACGTCACAGTTGGTAGAAAAAAGTGACACGGTTGGTTTTCATACAGATTGAGGTGTTTACGTTATCTATTTGTATTTATATGGTATTCACATTGCTCTGTTCCGGTGCGGGAGAGAGCGGAAGACAACCGGTGAATTTACTAGCATTCCATGTAGGCCTCAGGGTTGGCAAAGCATTTGTAATCTTAAGATTGAAGTCTTGAGAATGCAATTGTCTATGGGTCTCACATTCCACTTACCATCAGGTGGCAGGTGTGCTTGATTTCCGCCTGTTTAAAATGAAAATAAATAAATATGAGATGAAAATCTCGCACAAATTGACCTAGTCCCAAACTAAGCTCTAGGTTTTTAGTATGGGTATCTACTAGACAACGATAAACACACTTATATAAAGAAACACATACTTAATACATAGAAAACATACAAGACTCGGGAACTAACTCGAGCTCATCGCACAAATGTTTCCGGGAATCGAACCCGGGACTGCTAGCTTCGCAGGCAGGATCACTGCCAACTAGGATAAACGTGTCGTCATAAAAAAACACACGTTTTTTATCTGTCTGTTTATTACACGTGGTGTTTATGGAGCTTATGCTGGGGACCTAAAAGGTATAATGTCGACCTAGCTTGTACTAAAAAACCGAGCAAGAGCATGTCTGACCATGCTCAGTGTAGGGTTCCGAAGCCGTTACTACACAAAAACTATCTCAAAAAAACCGGTCAAGTGCGAGTTAAACTCGCATGGAGAGGGTCCCGTACATACTTCATTTTTTTTGCTTTTTTTTGGTAGTATTCTTATAGCTTTTCCTGTAACATACATTTTATATTTTTTCAAAATTTTTCCCCCGAAAATGACTCTTATTTTAAATAAATATTTATTTACTTTGGACATCTGTATTTGAGATATCAATTTACATATGTGTACCAAATTTCAACTCAATCGGTCCAGTAGTTTCGGAGCAAATTGGCTGTGACACAGACAGACGGACAGACAAACGCACGAGTGAACCCTTATAGGTATCGTTTTTTTTTTTATACGGAACCCTAAAAACAACAAGTATGAACCAATTTTCTATCTAAAGTTATTTGGTGCTGTCTTAGGTGGTTTTAGTAGGTATACTCGTAAACACTTTAGTCGCCCGTATCTCACGAACCAATCAAATCTAATTAGTCGTGATAGTTTTTCTTTAAAATTCGATTAGCACTTTAAATCTGAATATTTCACAAACAAATCCGTTAGTCAAAAAATTGTATTTACAAACCCGGAATATTTTTGAAATCCCACCTTTCTACTAAAAATGTTGCTAAGCTAAAAATTTTCAGTACCTGGGGCACGTTTTATAAAGCTACAAGTTACAATTTTATAGGTCTAAACTGGCAACACTGCTCAAATGGCTGGTCGTCATTGGTCGAGGTTGTGTCAAATGGAAACTTGTAACGTGTAAATTGTAATTTGTAGCTTTATAAAACAAGCCCCTGATAGTGTAAAAAAATAAAAAAGTCCGACGCAACAGAAACTGAGAGGTACCGTTCAGTTTGCATAAAAACTGTTTGCGTAAATTTTATTTAACTTTTCTCGTAAGCATTTTAAACGTTTAAATAATAATGAAAGTATTTTTGTCAGACATAACAGTGAAATAATAACACTCACTTATTATATCTTTATTTTTTCTTCTTCGCTTCGTCAATTGACAACATTTAAAAAAAAAAAGCATTATTGTTTTTTCGCGTTTATAATAGCTGGTAAAAAATTAGACTGGTGGTAAACACGGGTGTGTTTCTCGGTTTTACTTTATTTAACTTTAATTCGTCGTTAATAATTTATTAAAGAAATAGTCATTAAAAAGACCGTATATACAAAGTTAGGAATACTGATGTCGTGATCTTAGAATGATATAAAATAAAAAAAGTAACTTTAATCAGAAATAGAACTGACTGTCATGTCATGTCACTTGTCAACCATAACAACTGTAACAACATAAATTCCTCGACTTTGGGCAGATTGCGACTATCCGCTTTTACAAATCCGTTAGTCACTTTTATTTAAAATAGCGTATATCAAAACGATAGTATTACGAGAATCGAAAGCGTGTCGTTAGAATCAACTAATCCGTCAGACAGATGAAAAATTGACATGACAGTTGTATATTTTTTTCAATTCCTGTGGTAATAAATGGACTAAGGGCACTATAAGTGTATTCCTAACATTCACAATCCAACTTTTTTTACTGTTTTTCCTATATAAAAAAAAACTACTGCATAAAAAAAAACAAAATATTTTTACTGTAATCAGCAGTGTAAAATCTACAAACGGTATTTTATTTTACTACCTTAGCACATATGAATTGTTGTCAATAGGCTATTTGACAACATTGAAAATATACTACAAATTGTTGTCGTCCTATTAGATAATAGCGTAAAACAATATAAATTTCACTTTATTTTAAACTAAATCGTGTATACTTTTTTGGAAATTGCACGAAAGAAATTGTAATATTTTTTGAAACCTTATCTGTGGCAGAAACGCTATGAATTGGTTTGCAGCTGTGGTTACATGCTGGTGACGTCACAGGTTAGTACCCACAGATCATAAGGGCATATCTCTTCAATTGATTGTTTGTTGTTTACTTGCGTGTGACGTCACACTTGTCATATGGCCAGCGCTATGATAGAAACTGCGTTTTTAGCGCGGTTTTGATAATTTAAACTTTAACATCGATTTTTATTGATAATACAGTAGAATTTCAAGGAAATATCGATGTAGTGTGCTTGTTATGTCATAAAGAATCATTTAAAAAGGTTTTCTAAAATTAGTCAAATAGCCTATTTGAATGCCATTTGTATAAAGGCTTGTTTCACAATCTCGAGTCCGGATAACACTGTATCTGACAGATAAATCGTAGATCTGTCCTTTTCTTTTACATTGCAATGCAAGACAAGGAAGGCGATAACTTTAACAAGCAGATAGGATTTATCTTGTTGTAAAACAGGCGTTTAGTATGCTTTATTAATATTTAATTTTATACATTTTAGTCTACTTTCTACTAAAAAATCTATTTCAACGTCTACATAATAATCTAGTTCTATGGAGGTTAATGTAAAGTATGAATAAGAATGTATAAGGCGAGTCGGGGCTATTGCATCTACGGGGCTATTGTAACTTTTCATACTAATTTTAAAAGTAGAACACGTTTTAGTATGTAAAGTTACAATAGCCCCGACTCACCTTAGCTCCTTAATAGCTTTCGGCTCGCTATCGCTATCACTCGCAACTGACAGTATATTGGTCACTAATGTGTCATAGAAAAACGAAGATCGCCGATAGCCGATAAGAAAATGGTAGCACTGTAAACACTATGTGAATTATATACTGCCTTCGTACGGAAAAAAGTCACATCTACTATATGAATTGTATTGCACTTCCAACCTTATTATAACCCTTGAGAGTTTAATATGCTTCTATGAATTAATTGCACTTGTGCCTTTTCTCTGTACGACGGCAGTATAGGGTGTCCTGTATTTCGCGGTCCAAAATCCAAAATCCGGTGAACATCCAACATGGGTCTAGTGAAAGTCCTACGCATTTCTACGTAATCGCAACTTACTTAAATTTCGATATTTTGTTTATAGAGAACGGGAGTTCTCATCATTTGAAAGTTAAACTCAATTTATTTATCACTAGTTGTCTCGTTAATCAATGTTAAAGTTCTCTTGGACATTACATTTTTTTAACTAAATTTTAAGTTGTGGTGAAATATTTTTTTTTAACCTTGTGGCCGAGTAGCTTTAAAACTTTTACATGAATGCACAGTTAAATACAGAAAAATAAAATCTAATTGAGTGACCAATAAAAAAGTTATGACTTACTTTTTGTTATGTCAACCTATCAAAAAAATCATTAAACTCCTTAGGCCTGTTTCACGAAGCTACAAGTTACAAATTACAAGCGGAAATCTCTTTCTAACTCCTTTTGCCAGAAAAAGAGTTCCGCTTGTAATTTGTAACTTGTAGGTTCGTGAAAAGGGCCACTGATAGAAATGGGGTCGATTGGCATCTTTTTTAACCACATAAGTATGTCGTTTTTTCGCAGACTGATTTTTTTACTAAAAAACTTAAAATATCGATTGACATTATCTTGAACATGACATTGGCGTGGCGGCAAAGATTCCATTAGCTGCCCTTTGTGACCCATTTCACAATCTTCCCATTTTACGTATTATACCTTGAGTTCTTTATTATTTCCCACCTCAACTCTGGTTGACTAGTAGAAAATGCCTTAAGGCATTAAGTCCGCCATTTGTACTTACTTTTTTTATCGTGCAATAAAGTTTAAACAAACAAATAAACAATATTTCTAGTTGTTATGTATTTTTGAGTACAAATAAAGCTGGCTATTTATGTTTACAAAGAACACATCAACTTCGGCAATTTGAATCAAAATTATATCAAAATTAAAATTAAATATGAATGTCCTAGCTACGTGTTAAGAACCTTGGAATAATAATTACGTTTTAAACTATTAAAGTCTATTCATAGGCAAAATAGTAACGCTAATGGAATCTAATTCTGATTACGCAATTTTCTTCTTGACCGACTTATGGGAAAAAATTGGGACGCGTAGTGTACGTGACACATTATTACTTTGATTGTCAATGTTGATTCCGTTTTTACATTGATAAGGGTCAGAAGCCGCGTCGCTTTCAGCTGTAGTTAAGCGCGTACGAGCAATCGTGCCAGACCGGTGAGGCTTCCGTCCATCTGATGCTCAGCTGATGCGTTGACACTTCACACGCGCATGCGGTTCGCGTACAAATGTTAATTAGCCTTGCCGACCTACGTTTATTCGACTTACTAAACCTAAACTAGCCCAGAAAATGATTTCAGATTAACCGATACGCTCTGCGTGGTCAAGTTTTAATTGAAGTTTGAATACACGAGAGCGTTAGAGCCACGTGATAACAAGATAAAGTACAAATGAAACAGTACCCAGCTGGTTCTGATAGGCAGTAGCGGAGGTAGAGTCGAGCGCAGCGCCCGCGCGACGCAAACCGCCGCCGTACGCGCAGCCGACCGCACCGGCCGACAATAAAGCGTTACCGTTTTCGAATAAAAATTTAAATAACCCATAGCACAATCGAATGTTTAAAACAAATGAACCTTAAAGTGAGACTGTTGTCAAAATGACGTTACGGGTCGAAGTGCCCGGGGAAAAGGTTGTGAATGTAGAACCATGCGCGTGCATACCTTACGATAGCGAAAAATCAGAAAAAAAACTCAGCAGAAGATTGAAGGAGTTCTTGAAAAAAACATGGGCTTTCAAATCGAAAGTAACCGTGGAACCTTTCGTCGTATGTTATATATTGCCAAGTGTGCTGGCAGGATTAGCTGTGCAGAACCTATGTTTAGAAAAATCATGCCTCGTGAATCTTCAATACGACGAAAGGACTTGCAGGCATATAATGCAGGGAAGAACTGCAAATTACACAGAGCAAGAGAAAAAAGTGCAGACGATGGTGGCTGAGATGACAGCGTGGAGTTTTCCCCTGCAGACGGCTTTGCCGGGGATCCTGACGCTGTTCCTAGGCGCGTGGAGCGACCGCACAGGGAACCGGAAAGCGTTCATGGTGCTGCCCATTTTGGGGAAACTGATATCAATCATAGGTATCATATTGAGCACCGTATTTTTTTACCAAGTAGGGTTGAATGAAACCGCTCTTCTTGAGGGCTTGCCTCCAGCGCTGGCAGGAGGGCGCGTTGCCATGACGATGGCCGTCTACAGCTACATCACAGACATCACAAGTGAGACTGAACGGACATTCCGGCTAGGTATCATCACAGCGATCCTGACGCTCAGCAGGCCCATCGGCCTCGCACTAAGTGGGATCACAACGAAACGTTTCGGATATTACGGTGTGTTTATGGTGGCGTGCGTGTTTTATGTTATCGGGTTTGTTTACATAATAGTACGACTGAAAGAGAAACCTAAGAAACAGGTGGAGAGTGAGAAGAAAGAAACGATATTGTCGGTGCTTTCTGCGAGGGATCTCGTGGCGACGGTGAACGTGGCCTTTAAACCCCGGGAAGGCTCCCGGAGGATGCAGATAATACTAATTATGTTTGCATACATGTTCATCGTTGGACCAGTCCTAGGTAAATATCCTTTTAATTATCAAATAATTTTATCAAATGCTTGCCCTTTATCACGCAAATGAATACTCAATATGTAGAGTGAATCGAGTTGTACATGCGCTGAGTTTTTGCTATTATTTTCGTTTTTATGACCAAGTGTAATTATATTTCTCTCTTTACTGAGGCTACTCGCCTTTTTTATGCCAGAATGCGTGGTTAATGTGAAAAAGAACACCTATATTTAGTGAATTTAGGATGTTTTTATTGGAGTTTAATTTAAAACACAATAATTTTGCAATTATAGTTTGTCAGTTAAATGTTACAAATGGTAAAGTTACACTTTTCTCTTTTATATCTGTTATTACACGTGAATATAACGGAATTTCATTAAGTACACGGCTGCAAGCGTTGCACAAATTTGTGTTATGCAAAATGCAGTTATTTTGTTCAAGATAAAGTCGGTAGGCCTTGCAACTGCAATACATTTTGTAATTTAAATTATTTGAATTGATTTAGTTGGATTAGTTGTGTTAATAATAATAATAAAGAAATTGAAAATATTTATGGGACAATCTCTCGCCATTTTACTCCCAAACTAATTATAGCCTTTTATTATGGCTACTTATTTAGTCAACGATAACATACTTATTTAAAGAAATAAGTATACCTATTTACATAAGTAGAAGTCTCAAAAATAAGTAAGTCTCGCTTTTAGACAGGGTCTTCTACCAGCTAGGCTTTCCACGTTGTGAAACTGTCTAACCGAATTGTTAACAAACAAAATAACTTATGTTATAATAACATACGCAGCAATGGAAAAGGGTTCACGGTTGTATCAATGAAACAAACATTAATTTCACAGGAGTTGCTAGGAAAATAATCATTCGTCAACAACACACAATAAACATGTTACGACATATAGGATTAAACTCCTTAAATTATGTCCTATAACACTAAATTGTTATACAAATGAGGATTATCACAAGCGAAAATTACTTACAATTTTTTATGGCACATTAAACCTGCAAAAAATCAACAAGAAAATTCATTGGAAATTAAAAATATTCTTTTTCTGTTTAAGGAAATGAATAAGCAAACATACAGGGTAACGAATTACGTAAAAAAAAACATTGTTGTTGATGATAGCTTTGTTCAATGGCTATTGTCAATTGGGATTGTGCAATTGTACATATTTTTACAATTACTCTAATTCCAAAACGATTTCCAAGAACCGCTTGAAATAGTATGTTCTAATACAATTACAATCACTTTTTATCATTAGATATCATTTTAATTGTTGTAATTTATTAGAAAATGCCATTCCAAATTTAAAATAATCATGTCATCCGTAAAATGTCTGCTATATAAATAAAGATATTAAAACAAAACTATTGGGTCATATTACCTATTCTTAAGAATTAGAATGTAAAGATCGTGAGTTTTTTTTTCGTCTATCCCAATTGATATGGTGCAATGATACATGAAATGACTCTTACAGGAAATCTTGTGCTACTATTTTCCTATAGCGAGTCATTGTGCTAACGGGGTTTACCCTTGACTCAGCAACACTCATTTCATATATCGAATTCTATCGACAGGCATTTACACGTCCAGGAGGTATAATTTTTATGTGTTCATAGGTCTAACCTAACCCAACCTACGAAACCAATGCTTAGATAACCTAAAAATAATATTTTGCAGAAATTAGCTTTCGATGAAATGAAATTCGATGAAATGACATTCGATCAAATAAGTGCCGGTGGTTTAAGGGGATCCCTGCTAACGATCGCTTCAATATTCAATCTGTCGCTTCAAATAAGTATAACCAATTCCATCCTTCAGATGGAAAATAAACATAAAATTACGCGATTACGATTACTTTTAAGCACCTAGAAATCTCAAATAACATTTGTGCTAACTCATCGTTTGTTCAAATAATAGTTTGTCCTAAACTTGTTTTCAACTGAGTCAGATAACTTTGATTTTCCAATTAGGTTAGGTTAGGGTTGTATTGTAAAAATTCTAAAAAAAGTAGCACAAGGTAGCGTTCTTTGCCAGCATCATTAAAACCTTAAAAACTCTTTAATTGACGAATAGATTAAAAAGGTAACTATATTCGAGAACGGTACGGAGAGGACTTTCTTATCCCTATATACCTATTAACGTCAAATTCTGGGACATCCTGTATAACGAGCTTTTTCTCTATCTAAACAACCAGATATGGGTCTAGTTAAAGTAGTATAGGTGAAAAACTTAAGTAAATGACCTCTTGCATGTAGTTGTGTACAAAACTCTAATATGGAATTTGCGTCAAATTTCAAATATAGAATGTCAAACGATCTATACAGATGTGTTACAACTACATGCAAGAGGTCATTTACTTAAGTTTTTCACTTATACTGTAGTAATCGCAACTGACTAAAGTTTAAATTTCTCGTATATTATTATCGTATATTTTCTCTAGTTTATTCTCGTATATTTTATCAGCGGGGCAATTATGGTCGTGTTAATCTATGTGGATAAACGGTGATAAAACATCTGTCACTTTCTCATCAGTATGTGAGTGCGAAAGTGACGGATGCTTTATCCACCGCGATAAAGGCGACCATAAAACAGACCAAGTTCCAAATATTGGAACCGCGGATAAATTTGATAATTCAGGTTAAACACAAAAACAAAAAATTTACTTATTCTTAAATTTGACACATTTTGTACATGCACTGAAAAAAAAAATTGGTCGCATGTAACAAGATTGTGATTGTTGTGCATAAGCGTCTTGGTCCCATACGAGCCTAACAAGACGATAGATACATCAACTAAGACGTTAGATACATAAACTAGGATGTTAGTTGAATCACCAAAGAAATTGCTTGTTACTATCAGCTTTGGTTGATGTAACTAATATCTTAACTATTGTAATAATTTTTTGTCAACTAAGTGAAAATCTCTCTTTGTTGGATCTAATTTTTTTTGAGTGTGGTAAATGTCAAACGGACGGAAGATAGCAGAAATACTTGTATACTAGGGTGTGTCACCTTAGTATAGGAAATAAAAACTTTGTTTTTTTGTTGATCTAATAGTAATCAAAAGATGCATTGAGATCTAAAATAACAAAATATGTAAAAAATATAGGATTTTTTACACATCTTTGGCTCACTCAATTGAGGTAAAGTTTTTGGGTCTCCATACTAAGAGCTCAAAATGAATATTTGAATTCCTAGTATATTACACTCTTACAACACCAATTAATCGGGTTCCTATACAACAAATAAGTTTTTAGCATGGGAAATTACATTAATAGCACAAAATAAACAAACAAGCATTCTTATCATTAAACTTTTTAACTGCGTGCGTTAGGAGACATGTGAATTGATTGATTACGTCACAACATGACAGCTTTTTTGTTTTTCTTAAACAAGACAAACATTATAGTTTATGTATATATGATTATACACTAAAATAAAAAATGCAGATTTTACTAACCTTGTATTTTGCCAATTTTACCAAACTTCAAGGTCAATGAGCGAGCCAAAAGTACCACTAAATATAAAATCTGTAAATGCGAATCTTAATTACTCTTAAAAAAGAAACTTTTGTGTGGTATTACTTTTCGAATTTCACAGTTTGACAAAAATGACACACCCTATTGTATACCATTATTTATAAATAGGTACGTTGAAGTCTTAAAATCCGAATATAACTGGATTTCTCTCTTACTACTCCGGAACCTGTTGTGTAATTTCTGTTGTTTCTACTTGAGATGATTGTGAACTGACACTTTCAATCTCGTAGTAGCACATACATTTCTATCCGGGCGATAGCGTGTCTTTAAATCAAGTTCGATTTCCACGATCTTTAAATATGTTGTAGCTATTATGAATAACTAGATCTGTACGTTTCAGTAGATTTAATTTTAAATTTGTTTCATTCCAAGAAATATTTTCTGGGAAAGGAAAACTTACAGACATAGTTTTTCATAATATCTGTAACATATTCAAAGATCGTAAAAATCCGACTACGTTTAAAGGGAGAGAAACATTTTGTACGGAAATGTTTAGCCTCATAGCTCTCTTAAATAGCAAAGCCATGACCTATCAGGCCTAAAGAAGTTAAATCTAAAATCAATATAGCGATGAAACTACCAAAATTTAATTCGTGAGATACTGTTATATTTATTTATTTAAAAATACCTTTCTGACAATATATCGCTTATTGCTATTGGTTCCTAGACTGGGGTCCATACAATTCGGTCCATACTCTTTTAATAGATAAAGCAGATTCAACTTTCTCCCGTTAGTAATGAGGTTGCATATTGCTACAGATGTAGAGCATTAAGTCAGAGCGTTCAAAACACATTTTAGCGCGTGCATTCTCAATTAGGTAGTCTTATGCGATCGATTATTTGACAGAAGCCCTGCTGCCTAATAAAACTATACGCCATACTATAATATACGTCAGGTCGTGGTTGTTTAATATAGGGCTGTGTTATTAACGTTGAAGTAAATAAGAATGCTAAAAGTAATGTATGTCGAGAAAGTTCAATATTTTTAAGGTTCCATACCCAAAGGGTGCCAAACGTGACCCTGTTATGCCTTCTTTGTCAGTCCGTCCGTCCCTCCGCCCTATCTTTAATCTTTTGACCTGTAATGTAATTAATAACGCCAAATTTCCTAAAAAAAAAAAGTAAAATACTCCATACAAGCAATTTTATTTTATATGGACTCCTCGTTTAAACGTTATGCTCTCGTATTACATACAAACATAAAACTATGATTACAGTGCAAAACCGGCCAAGTGTGAATTGAGCGGTACATAATCGATCGTAGAGCCTGTTCAGTGCCCTCACAACTCTTATGACTAATTATCTTAAAACCTAGGTATACTTTCATAATAGGTACATAATTAATATCTTTATTATCACTAAGTCAATGACGCGACAGCACCCTGTAGTTAGGTCCTCGATCCTTAGCCATGTGGGACCGTCTAGAGGGAAAGAGAGAGTTATAGTTAAATAAGCCGCACACAGCGGGATTGAGTCAGTATTAGGGTGTTTCTACAAAATTGCTGTACGGGAAATCTGAGCAGTGAGTAGACAATCCACCAATAGCCACGTAAGGCCCACGTCTAATTTCGTTAGTTCGAAAAAGAATCTTGTGTCGGTCAACTAAAGTCAAAAGTCACTTTGACAATAGGGCCTTACGAGGATAGGATAGCTTTAAGTTGTGGTATAGGACGTTGCGCAGTCCTTCCTGTCCTTTTGGATTGCTATTAATGAAGCCAAGTGTAAGCATTGTTATGTTCTTGTATGGTGATAAGCAGACATAGGAATCCAGGGGGCAAAATTTTATGACAGGTAGGGAGTTCCTACATAGATAAACTCAATTATCGATGGTTGTCTATATATTAGTGATCTCTCCAAGTTTTGCATGAAAAAATTTTTTTTAACAAACTGTAAATATTAAACAAAATAATAACGTAAGTCTCTTCTTCATTTTTCAAAACGATTTTTGTAACTTTACTTTTTTTTTTTTTTTTCTTCTACTGTATCTACTATTGTTAAAATAAACGATCAGAATTTGTTTAATTTAATTTCATAACAGATTATTTTTTATTGTTTGTATATTTAATTTGATCTGTATAACAATAATTGTATATAAATTATTAAAAATTAAAGCATTTTTTTACTTCGCCAAATTTTACCAGAATTTGTTCCAAATTTTCGGGCGTTAAACCTCTCCGTCTTGGCTGATAAATCTTTTTCAGGTGGCTAAATGACTTTTCAATATCTGTGGAGGTAACAGGGCATTTTTTTTTAATATGCTGATCTTACTGAACTTACAAAAAATAAATACAATGCTGGGGGCGATCACCAGTATATGGCAAAAGAATCGATAATTGAGTTTATCGATATAGGAACTCCGTACCTGTCATAAAATTTTGCTGTTGGATTCCTATGTCTGGTGATAAGACAACCAGTGGAATTATTAGCAGGCTTAGTTTTAGCTAACGCTTTTACAGTCTTAGGATTGTAGTCGAGAGATTGTAGACTTGAGAATGCAAATGTTTATAATTCCAGATAGTGCACTGTGTGCTCGTTTGTTTGCTCCTTTTTATAGAAAAAATAGTTTCTATGAATTAATTGTTTTCTCGCTTACTGCTTAGCTTCGCATAGCTTTAGTGAAAACGCAGCCTAAGAACCTTGTTACAATTTGTAACATACATAAAACACAAGTAAGAAATTACGTAAAATCAGCTATTGAATTTATTTCCTGAATTATAAAAAATAAAAAAGTTTGGTTTTTAAGGGACCTATCAGACAGAGAGCGGTCACGCGGTCAAGCGTTCAAGCGGTCAGTTAAAATATTGTAAATATTCATAAAATATGTAATATTGTTTAACTATTTATGACAGCGTGACTGCGTGACCGCTCTCTGTCTGATAGCTCCCTAAAAACAATAATAACAAACTTTTTTTACAATGCCCTATTTAAATATTGCTTCAAAACTAGTGCCACTTAAAAAACGAACACGCTGTATCTACAATTTTGACCTAAAAAGATTGCGAAACAATTTAATTCGTGTAAACGGAGTTGTTCAAAGAATTATCCTTTCAAACATTTTTATTAAATAAAATTCATAACTTTTTCTTTTGCGCTGTCCATTCCTTAAACATCGTTGGAAACTTTCTCCGAATAGTTGGTCTAGCCAGTTTCAAAAGAAGCTTGCATTTTTTAATTTATGTCTGTTTCACCGACCGGTGCCAAGTTTCTTCGAAATATAACGATAAGAACGGCCAAGTGCGACTCGAACTCGCACACGAAGTGTTCCGTACAATTATTTTCATTATTGCTATTAATATTTATTTGTTGTTATAGCTGTAATAGAAATACACACTCTGTAAAAATTTCAACTGTCTACCTATTACAGTTCATACCTGACAGACAGACGGACGGACAACTGAAGCTTATTTATAGCATCCCGTTGGGACCGTTTGGGTACGGAACCCTAAAACAAAAGTCGAAATTCTTCGTTTTCCATATCGTTTTCCTTATATTTTCCTAACTAACCTTATACTTACTTATAGTAGGAGATCCGAATAGGAGACGATTTGGACCGGGCTGTTTATTCGATAAAAAGTATTTTATACCAAATTTAATATGCTATGTAATATATGGCGAATAGGCAGGCTGAAAAATTTCAGTCCAGTATATAATTAATAAAAAATAAAAAAAAATTACTTTGTTTTAAAAAATTACGATAGCCTGTTTAATGGACAAATTACATACCAATCGAACGCGTAAAGCCTATAGAATATGCAAACGTTAGTTTGACTATAAACTATTGGGTAGGCAGGTATAAACAGGTAAGTCGGTACTAGTAATATGCACCAAACCTAACGTTTGCATATTCTATAGACTTCATACTTTCGATTAGTATGTAATTTGTCTATAAAACAAACAAATGCAATTTAAAAAAAAGTTCATTTTTTATATTATTTTTAATGATATAAGTACTGGACTGAAATTATTCAGCCTACCTATTCGCCACATATTATTTAGCGTATTAAATTTGATATAAAATACTTTTCATCGAATAAACAGCCCGGTCCAAATCTTCTCCTATTCGGATCTTAAACCATTACTCCTATAACTGCTAAGGTATGATTGTTTATTTGTAACATCTTAACGGCTTAACCAATCGATATGAAATTTGATACAGAGATAGTTTTTATGCTGAAAAATGGGATACTATCAGAGGAAACAGCGATTTATATACGCGGCTGAAGTGGACGGTTTTTGCATATGATTTTTCTTTTTTTTTGAATTTATATAACTTATACACTCAAAAAAATGAGAGCCAACAAAGAGAGATTTTCACTTAGTTGACAAAAAATGATTACAATAGTTAAGATATTAGTTATGTCAACCAATGCTGATAGTTAACTACAGCAATATCTTTAGTGATTCAACTAATATCATAGTTGATGTATCTTACATCTTAGTTGATGTATCTATCGTGTTGTTAGGCTCGTATGGGATCAAGACGCTTATGCACAACAATCACAATCTTGTTACAAGCGACCAATTATTTTTTTCAGTGTAGGTTTCCAAAAGACGTCAACCCGTCTAAACTTTTGAATAAAGGTACTTACTAGAAAAATGTAATTTATTATCTTCCCCAAACAATTTGTCTGACCTGCCTGCCTTGACCACTTCCAAAAAGAATCTTTTTTTTTCTTCACCGGCGCGAACGGTCTCGAAATACCTATTACGAAAAAAGGATGTTGGAATTCTTAGTAAAAAATAATTTAAAATGCCAAGGTGCTATAAAGCTACACGAGACACGATTAACGTTGACACATTTTGAGATGGCATGCAAGAATTTTAATTTTAGGACTGCGATTACTTATAACTTACATGCTGTTGTCACTTTGAACGATAATCTTTGCGAAAATTTAATGTTTATACTGTTCCGTACGCAAAGGGACCATATTACTGATGATCCAATGTCCGTCCGTCTGTCTGTCATAAACCGAAATAGGTAGACAGTAGAAATTTTCACAGAGTATTTAAATATATTGCCGCTATAATAATCGCACTTGGCCGGTTTTCGTTTCGTGATCTGGCTTAAAATCTAAAGGTATCTACGTAACGTAAGAATTAGTTTAATGAAACGACCCTTATAATCACGCATCTAAAATAACAGTTTTCTGAGACTACTTAAATAGTAGAAGTTTGTGATTTTAGTAACGCAACGCGTCGGAACTCTACACTGAGAATGGTCCGACTTGCTCTTGCCCGGTTTTTTTAATATTGTCATACCATTAGTGTCATTTTATTAAAGACTAGCGTCCCGCCCTGCCCTCGCACCGATTTGAACACATTAATAACTATATGAAAAGCAAGCTTTAAAAACCCGACTGCATTTTTATACTGTCGTCGATATACCTACATATATTAATAATTGTCATTTTGCCATTGTTGTTATTTTAATTTTAACAGTTTAGGTATCCTATGTCACCCGGGATGACGTAAGGATTCTAACGATACCTCACACATCTAAATCGGTCAAGGGATTTAGAAGTTATAGTGGAATAAAGAAACTCACATACATTAGTACATTGTGTATTAAGGGTGGTAAAGACAGAATTACAAACGAGAGTCTGTTAGAAGCCCGAAGCCGAAGGCTGAGGGCTTTAATGACTCGAGCTTTGTATTTCCTTTACCACCCGTGTAACATACAATGTTTTTCATCACAATTACGAGGAAATGAAATAAAATCAGACAAAAGATCATATTATTAACTTACAATTCTCACTGATAATTTTAGCCGCGTTGGCGATGTCCGGCGGAGTCGCATTATCCATTTCTTCTAATGACGACATGTTTTATTATATGTGCACAAAGACACCCTTTTAATTATTATTTTGAAATCACACAGTTTATAATCACTAATCAGTATTTATAAATTAGCGGCAGACTCATGGCAGACTACATCTTTGTCTATGACTTACCACAGATAATGTCAAACGTGTTCAGAAGTCCGATTCTAGTGACAGTCGAGATCTATAGTTTATATGCGAGATTTTTAGAAAATTGTATGCAACTGACATTTCATCTCGAATGAAACTTCATATCGAATGGCACAAGAATTGGGGTCCTGGCGTATTATAATAGTTTGAGTCCACGTATTATATTAAAAAAAAAAGCTATTACGCACGATAGGGTGTAATGGTAAAAAAAAGCCCGCGGGTATTATTTTGGATTTACGGTCGATTTTTCTAGCATATTAGGATACTATTTACGAGCAAGTGCAATGAAAACATACATACATACTCGTACAAACATGAAGCCTAAAAACATTATAGGTACTCCTTTTTGGGGCAGACGTGTAAAAATAGCCTATGTCTATCCGGTGGTAGGGTGACGGCACCAATGATGGATACTTTTAGCTGACAGGCACCAGTAATGGAAACTTCACTCTTAATTCAAAATTCATACGGTCCTAAATTGATTGTTGCAAAACAAATGAATAACCCTTATCTTCTGTTAAATAAGAGTCAAGTGTGTCAATTTGTTGGTGCTTAAGCCATTACTGGTTCCATCACCCTATATACCTTTAAAATGGTGAATTTTTTTAATAGTTTCCGTGTACCCGAGATTACCTGTCGGATAGACAAAGTCACACATTAACACTCTCTTTTTATAATAATAGCATAACATTAAAGAGTCAAAAAAGGCAGAAAATATGAGCTATTCTTCTCTAAAAAATCACAGTTTTCCTTGGGGCGGAAATTCTATTTTTATTCCGCTATTCAGATAAGGAAATACTTTCCGAACAAGAGATAAAAATGTCTTTTTCCTTCTTTCCTTTTTATTTACCTCCAATTTTGACAAATCCTTTCTCAATGCGCCTATAAAGGTATATTATTTACTGGATTATTACGAATATAAATTCTTTGAGCATTATTATTTTCATGAATTTAGGTTGAGCGTAAGAGTCAGTATGTTTAATGTTTTAAATATACATTAAGAGGATTGTGAAGAGACGCTAAAATCGCGTAGCTGTCGAAAAAAATCCAAACAAATTTAGCTCCGGGCGATAACGTTTATCACCCCCTAAATCAAGTTCGATTTCCAAGATTTTTGAATATGTTGTAGTTATTATAAAGATTTATCTGTACGTTTTTGTTTATTGTTCTTTAAATATGTTTCATTCTAAGAAATATTTTCGTGTAAAGGATAACGTATAGACATATTTTTTCATGATATCTACAACATATTCAAAAACCATAAAATTCGGACTAGGTTTAAGGGGAGAAAAACGTTATCGCAATTTGTATGGAGTTTTTTCTGATGTCATCTATTTCTTTCATTTTCTAATAAATACGCATGACATGTACAGTGTCAGGAAAGGAGTGTAATAGAGATCTAATGGACGATTAATCATAATTAAATAGACAAACAGTAGGTACTTATGTCTATTAATAATTAATAACCTGTCTTCGCTTTGCTCTGGTTTGAACAAAATAAAACATGTTTTTGCCAAAAAAATACATTTTTTAACGAGGTTTTGCTGTCGACTGTGCTTTTTTGCAAAGTTATTATGCCTATTTGCAAACTAATGAGTCCAAACACTGGGTCTATAAGTTCATTCTTACTTGTCTTATATAGTAAACAACTTTCTAACCTCAAAATGAACCTTTTATGGCTAAAACAGTTCTTTTATCGTAAATAAAGTAAACTGAGTAAACATTTTGGACATCACTTGGCTAATGTATTTTCTGTGATTGCTTTATTTTGTTTAAAATAGCTGTTTTAGGCAAAAAAGGTTGATTTTGAGGTTAGCAAGTTGTTTACTTTATAAGACAAGTAAGAATGAACAGACCTTAGGTAGGGACAGGATCTCCACTATTCTTAACGAACGTTATCCAGTCGGCACCTTCCCTCTGCATCATCAGATCAGCTCTTAGATACTGTAATCTTGCATTGTCATCGGGTTTTTATGTTCTTTTTCTTCTTAATTAATGCTTTTCACTCCTTGTTTGAACAAGGTGTATTTCGCCAGTGTCGAGTTTTAGACAATCACCTTAAACTTATTAAGTAAATAGAGAATCTAGTCCATGGATACACACACGAGGACCATAGGGAATATTCACAAATTTTTCACAGCTACATTAAAAGCCGATTCATGTAACAATCAGTTGAAAAAATATTATATAAATAGCTATAAATATGACCAAGATTATAAGTCAACAAAGATTTATTCCTGTCTCTTTCTAGAAAAACGGAATTTCATGGAGTTTATATGGTCGACATGTTACATGACGTCACAGTGCAAGTCGGATCTCTCTGTCTAATCGCTGTCTAATTAGCAGTTTAAAATGCTTGTTTCATCCGTATTTCTTGGCCAATTTTAATTTTTATTTCACTTTTGGTGATCTCTTTTACGGGATTTTCGTATTTTGTTGAGAAATGCGATTTAATCCATGCACATTCCGTATCGTTCGGTTACAGAGTATTTACCCTGATGGACTAATCAGAAGCATCTGCCCCCTATTTCACCATCCTGACAATGACAGGTGACAGGTGACATTTCAGTGTACATGGCATAGCTTATATAAAACCCAGTGATGTATCAGCGTCTTGACTTTTCAATGTATACCGAATTGTCGGCTGTCACATGTCATTGTCAAGATGGTGAAATAGGGGGCTGGGGTTAGCTCCACGCGCTTGTGTCAAGTCTTACGTATGTTGTCTCTGTCCATCTCATTAAGGGAACCTGGATCAAAACTAACTTGCAAGATTTGACCCAATCTGACATTTATACACATTTCAAGTTAAATATAGGCTTGTATAATAGCTTGGATTAGTACTGTTAAGGATATTGTAAATTCCTAGTAGTCAAATTTAAATCAGTTCAGTAATTTCAGAGATTAATTACATCCAATATTCAAACAAAAACACAAATTTACCGGTTTTAGCATAGATAAGATGTCATTCATACCCATATTCATATCTTATAAATTAACTTGAAAATAGTTCGTAGAGAGAACTAGCTTCGTACCATGATCACCGATTTCCTGACAGCTCCGATCGCAATCTGCATCTGACATCTCTCTTCATTATATTGCTTCGAGTTCGAAATACGGCCAACTACTTAAAAACTATCGCGGAGAAAACTTGAGGAAGCTGTCGTAGAAAATTAACATCAAGACTGCAATTTTAGTTTTTTTATTATTATTATAAGAATTTAGGAAGAATTAATGACCAGTATTAGGTACTATTGTAATGTTTTAAAACCAAATTAACTAAAATTATCTTGATTTAGATAAATGTAAAATTACGTAATTAATCATGTTTCCGATTTTATGACGACACATTCTACTTACATAGGGCCCGTTTCTCGAAAAGTACTTATGAGTTTAACAATATTAGTGTTTCACCTCGTTTACGAGACAAAACAATAATATTATTAGGCTATAATACGCTTCGAAAAATGGGCCCGTAGTTTGAATATTTTTACTTAATGTAGTCTTATTATTTTTAACTATATTCAAGTTTATTTTATATAGCGACCCGCCCTCGCTTCGCTTCGGTTAAAATAAGTTAAAATAATCCAAGTTCATCTGGAATAATATACTTTTCAAGTTATAGATATGTGCATTATGCATAGAGGTTTTATTTCATGACGATTTTAGAAAGACGTCCAATTTTGCGAAATGGAGTTTTTGATGCCGTTAGATTTTAAATTCAATTCAAATCATGACTGCCAGCTTTCACAGAATCTCTCTCTAAAGACTCTCTCTCGAAAGCGGACTTCTCATTGCACAATACAAACAAATTTTGCCTGGAAGTGACGCGCGAAAGGGCTACATACCTACCTCTATGGGAAAAACACTCAACGCTCAGGCCTAGTAGCATGGCTGCGTCAATATCGCGCGTCAAATGTGGATAAAGCATCCGTCGTCACTCTCGTACTTATTTACGTGTCAGAAGGTAACGGATGCCTTATCCACACTTTGTCACGCGATAAACGCAGCCATATTAGGCCCACAGGTCTAAGCCCGCAACTTTGAATGTTTGACCTTGTGACTTGTAAATTCGACACATGCAAGGAACAACATTGTATCTCAATTTGTGCACACTCAAATACGTTTGAAATTAGAAGTCACAGTAAATTGACATACAATGTTTTTCCTTGCATGTGTCGAATTGTCATTGCAGTTGTTTAACCTAGAAAGTATGGAATCCGGGGAATTAAAACGACTTTTCCAGCCGCACATCCGGTCAGTATTGTGCACTCTATTATCAACGTTTTTAAAGATGTTATTTGGGTGGATTAAGGTTCCGTTGTGAAAAAAAAGGACACCCTTCTTTCAAAACCAATTTATGCGGGACGATCCAGAAGGTTGTAGGGAATTGAGGAATTCCGTTGGGAAATGGACAGCCTCTTCCAGGTCGAGCACAGTGTCCACAGAGTAGTATGTTTGTGTCGGTGCATTGATTTTCTATACCTACTTGAACATTAGTTGGTGATAAAATAGCTCTCTCCTTAGTACAGTCTTAGAATTAATATTATTAATTTCGGAATAAATATTGTCGACTAATTATTTTACTAAAACGCAAAGGTTCTCATTTTGAAGATTAATGCTCCTATTATAACTCCACGGATGCCAACAGGATAATGCTTATGCAAAAGCGTGCCTTACGCACGTTAGCCGGGGTGAAACCTAGGCACTCTTGCAGGGGCCTTTTTGTAAAGCACCGCATATTGACGCACTACTCGGTTTACGTTTTTCAAATATTAATGTTCGTGAGAAACAATATTTCATCTTTTGCACGCGTCAACATTCCGGGCAAGGAGCTCCGCCACACCGGGCGTTTGAGAACAGTTCCTCGTCGCATGAACCCGCGTGTCATCGGTCCCACATACTATGAGCGTCTACCCGCTAAACTTAAAAATGTTCCATCCGACGAAGCATTTAAACATCAGCTGAGAAACCTTTTATTGGATAATCCATTATACTCTGTCGACGAATATATGCAACTTAAATTGTAAAATTATTATTGTTTATTTGACTTTATTACTTTTTGTACATTGACATCGGAAACTGACCATTTATTACTTGTTTATTAATGTTGACTTTGATTATTTGAGTGTTATTTTTGTATTATTATATTATTATTTAGTATTAATTTTGACAATATCAATGTAATTTCGTATTTTTTGACATGCAATGCAATTTATATTGTAATATTACATTGATGAATAAATAAACTAAACTAAACTATATTGGGGCATCTGTCCATTTCCTATTTTGAGCAACAACTGTGCAAAGACTCGTTTTCATACGTGCAGACAACGAAACTCATATTTGTTTTGAGTTTTAATCTATGTTGCGCGTAATTTTTAATTTGCCATATATTCTAAAGTATTTATTTAAATAATTTATTGTACGGGACAATATTAATCTACATTAAATGCCCAAGGTAACCAACGTATTTATCTGGATAAGGTTAAATACTGAATCGGACAGAATAGCTTCTGTAATAACCTAATATTTTAAAATAAAATCATCAACATAAAAATGGTTACTGTGAGTCAATCTTAGGAGATAGACATATGCCATCGAGGACTTTTCTCTAGTTTTTTTAGAGAACTACGATTCTTCAGTACATTATTTTGACAAATCTCTTAAGGTTTAGCCAGCGTAAGTTATGTAAGGGCCCGAAAAACGATTTTTGACGACGTGGTAGGAAAACATTGAATTTTCTCAACTACTTATATTAAAACTTAATTAGAATGAAATGTACAGTCAGCTGCAGAGAAATGTAATCCCCTTTGCTAGGAAACTTGTATGCAGGGGGGTATACTTATCTCTGCAGCTGTCTGTACATATAAACCATCAAGAATAAATTCCCTAAATGACAGTGAAAATCGTATCATAATCCGTTGCGTGGTTTAGAAGGAGTTAGCGGAGGAACAGGCAGACAACGCGAAGCGACTTTAATTTATACTATTTAGAGAAGAGATTAGAGAAGAGATGCATGGTTTCGGTTAAATTATTAGATACTTAAGTAATAGATTTCTCATCATCACATACACTCTTGAAAGTCAAAAGAAAGAAGTTGTCTCTACCTACCCATCTGTGAAACAGGCGTGATAGGTAGCGTAGGTATGTCATACACTCTTTGATGCTCTGCTGACTCATTTACACAATATACAGGAACCATTAGCCAAATTTTACGTGTCTATCTATTCTCTGTTGTAGATAAAACCAATTAAAGTCACTTAGAGGGCTGTTTCAGCCTGTCTCTTAAATTTCAATTTTGATAATTATTACACTCATGATAACTTTTGAATGGTATGTCCGATTTGAATAATTCAAAAAGTAATTTACAGGTACTGATATAGCCTTGAAAACAAAATGATTTATTTGGATACGAATTCATACCAAGGTACGAATAATGGGGCCTAGTTAGATCCGGCGTTACTATTGCATATTTTAACATGAAAAAGTAGTTATTGTGACATAACTGTAATAGTTAGACACATGGTATTGCAAACTTTTTTGTAGAAATTAATGTCTTCTATAAAACTGTAGTACATTACATTGCTCTATTGTCAAAAGTTTCCGCAGCGTACGCGATATAAGGTTTTTTTTTGGTATATTTTTCACACCTTGTGTTACATTATCGAAGCTTTCATACGGATCCCTAACTTTTTTTGAAAATATTATATAACCTATGTTCATCAGGGATAGTGTAGGATTCTAATGGTGAAAGAATTTTCCAAATCGGTCCAGTAGCTTCGGAGCCTATTCAATTCAAACAAACAAACAAAAAATCTAATCTTTCCTCTTTATAATAGTTATTATTAGTATAGATAAGTGTAGAAGTGTAGACAACATAAAAATATATTTTAATCAAAACCTAAACTCAATCGGTAGGTAGTTACCCATTTCCCTAATTTAACAATTTGAAAACCTTATTATAAATATAAGTACCTACGTAACTAACAGGAGAGCTCCGGTGTTTGATACTATGTGATACTGCAGGCTGTAGGTACTAAAGGGCGAAGCGTGGCTATTATAGGGCCGGCGGCCAAGCGTTTCGATAATACAGATTTAGGTTGCGCGTAATTTTGAATCTGCCATATCTTCTAAAGTATTTATTTAAATAATATAGTGTAAAGGACAATTTTAATCTACATTAAATTCCCAAGGTAACTAACGTATTTATATGGATAAGAATAATTAATAAAAATTTAAAGATAAAAATGGTTACTGTGATTCATCCTTAGGAGATAGACATATGCCATCGCGGATTTTTCTTTAGGTTTTCTAAAGAACTACAATTCTTCAGTACATTATTTTGATATATCTCTTAAGGTTTAGCCAGCGTTTGCAATGTAAGCGCAAAAAAATGTGTTTATTTACGACATCACATTAGAAACCTCTAAAATTATCAGTGTTTCTGTACTATATTATGCATGTATTATACATATAAACCTTCCTCTTGAATCACTCTATATATTAAAAAAAACCCACATCAAAAGACGGCAGACCAGGGGTGTTATTATGACATAATGTTGGAAATTTGCATTATAGTATCATACCTGGGGGGTTATAATGACGTAGCTATGCAGTTTAGTTTACGGCGAGCGTAAAGGACAGAGTTATAGCAGTTGTATAGTTCTGTCCTTTTCTCTCAGCGTAAACTAAACTGCATAGCTACGTCATTATAACCCCCCAGGTATGATACTATAATGCAAATTTCCAACATTTCTAAAATTACTGAGTGGAGCTTAAACGGTAAATACTTTTATAGTAAGAAAATAAAAGTGAGAACCAAAAAATTTAAAATAATTACCCCCTTTTTAAAGCTTCCTAAAATAAGAAACGGGCGTAAAGTAAGTTCGTAATTAGAAACGTCAAGGAAACTTGTTGTTGTCACTGGAAAGTTTCCTCAAATTAAACGTTTTCCTGACTTGACAGAAGCACGTGGAGCAAACTCCATGTGCTTCTGTTTAGTCCACCGGAGTAAATCTCTTTAACCGAACAATTGTCCTCGCGTGTGATATCCATGGACTTGTTTCTCTAATAAGTCCATGGTGATTGTCTAAAACTCGATACTGGCGAAATACACCTCGTTAAAGACAAGTAGTGAAAGCCATTATTATGAATAAAAAACATTTTCCTATCAAAATCAGTCAGAACAACCAAAACATACGTCAGATCTTATAATTAAACGTAGCAATTATTTTGATCCATGTATTTCTCATAATTATGATTAACCAAAGCACCAGTTGTAAGTAATTGAAAAAGCGAGATGCCTGGCTATGTAAATGTCAGAATTGCTTAGCCTACCCTATTTCAGGAAAATTACGGGCTTAACCGTTCTAGTGATGACAACCGAGGGTGAACGTTTCGTCTTTAGGGGATTTAAACGAGAAGCTAATCGTATTAACGGTATTAAAAGGCTGGTTTTAAAGCATAAAAATAAAATATTGTGAAAAAAAACCGCCTTCAAAAAAGCCGACTTCACCTCTTCTTTGGATTACCATGTTACATGAAGTAATTTATACCATTTTCGACGGCAGTTTTTTGTTATTTAAAACATTTTATTTTATGTTGTTATGTAGTTCTACTTCTCAAATAGAAGCTAAAGAAATAGATAGTCATATATTTAAACAATTTAAAAGTGTAAATACCGATTTGGTCATTATAAATAAATAGCGGGAGTAGGTATCAAATAAAAAAAGAATTTTAAAAGTCCTCAATTGACGGAGAGATCGGTGAACATACTTAAAAAAAAACATACAATTCTTCTTTTTTGAAGTCGTTTAATAATTTGTTTTTAATCGTTGTATTTTTCTTCTTAGACATAAAACAATGCATAATCAGCTGAGTTTTGCAATCTTGATCACTGTATAATTAAAAAGATGTATGTCATAGTACCTACTAGGTACTCAGAATCGTAATGCCTAGGCCAAAGGTCAGCGATACTGGATTCCGCGGTGTAAGCAATTTTGTTTTTAATTGATTCTGGTCGGTTTTTGGATTATTTCTGATGGGTGCAAAGGCACCACCGGAACTAGAAATGCTCAATTATGAATTAAAAAAGAATACCTGTTTAAAGATGATGAAGCAATGAAAACGGATCACGGTGTACAAACGACAACGTGGTTAATTAATTCCCGAACCTATATTCAAACCGCGGACAAATAAGGCTTACTTCGGATTAAAATTTGACACATTTTGTATGGGCAAATGTCAAATTTTAAACCAAAGTAGGCGTTATCTGTACGCGGTTTGAATATAGGGTTCGGCCGTTAGTAGATAAGTGACCCTGACGACGAAGCTAGCAGTCCCTAGTTTGATTGCCCGTAAGGACACAAATCGTGTGATTCTGAATCATTGAAGTTTTTTTATTAATTTCGTTAAACATTATAATCTAATACCTTTAAACGAGCAATTCTTGTATATATATTATCTGAATCTCGGAAACGGCTCCAACGATTTCGATGAAATTTGAAATATAGGGGTTTACGGGGGCGAAAAATCGATCTGTCAAGTCGTCATCTTCGGGAAATCGTTATCAACCCGAGCGACGCTCGGTCTTCCAGGCACTTATACTAGCTGTTGCCCGCGACTCCGTCCGCGCAGAAAAATAAAACATAGCATGTTACTCAGGCATAATGTAGCATTCTATTGGTCAAAGAATTTTTAAAATCGGTCTACCACTTTTTGAGTTTATTCCTTACAGACATACAAAAATACAAATCTTCCCTCTTTATAATATTTGTAACCGCCGTACTTAGAGACTTTTTAGAGACAGTTAACTCGTTCCTTTTTCAAACTTATGAATGAAAACTCATCGCCAAGGAATTACTTAATCATCATTCTGTCTCTGAGTGCGGCTGTTGGTTGAAACCCCCACAAGTAAAGTCCCCAGACATACAAATAACTTTGTGATACCCTCCGTTTCAAGAAAAAAAAAGTATATTGAAAGAAAATTTTCAGAGAAACACTATGCTAACATTATACAAGTGGCGTTTGTACCTCCATTTTTAATGCCTGTGCTTAGTAAAAAAAAAACTTGTACAATACAGCGTACCTACTACACATACGTACCTACATACATACGTGTGGTAGGGCGCACACAACAATTAATATACGAGTTAAATACGGCCTAAGCATAATTATTATACGGCCATCGCGCCAAATATGTATAGGTACATAGATCTTATTGTTAGTGGCAAAGGGGCGTATTTATGACTTTGACTGTGTACCCTTATGAATTTTATTAAAGTTTGCCTTATATCGTCGACGTGCTATATCTGTATAGTTCGTGAATTCTTTACATACAGTTACTCAATAAGGCGATAACACGTCGGACCTTTGTTTCGTTGACACTTGTCTAGTTCTAGTATTAACAAGATAAATCAACAAATCTACATTTAACTCGATACATTGCTCTTATATAGGTACATACAATGAATGTCTAATTACGTCTTGTTTTATTTATTATGTTGATGCTATCTGCGGGCCTATTATGGTCGAGATTAACGATGTAGATAAACGTGGATAAAACAACTGTCACTTTCCGACCTGTATGTAAGTGCGAGAGTGACGGATGCTTTATCCACCGCGAAAAAGGTGACCATAATGATCCTGATGGGTGATGCTTGTTACTTCGGTTTCCCATCGCAAGTCCGAAGTTTAGTTTCTCAACTGTTTCATCAACATTTACTTAAGAGGGGTAGGGGTCGGGTTGCATAAAGTTTGAAATCATATTTTTGATAGGCATACGTGGATTCGTCATACTCATCATTACGCATAACTGTAAATAGTCATACATTTATGCGCATAACATTTTTAACCATAATGTTTGAGAGCATAAATAATAATTGTCATACATTTATTGCGCATAAAAACTTTACGCATAATTATCAATCGTCATAAGAGGTTTGACTGAATTATTGACGAACAATAACAAACGTAGCAGTTAGTTTTTGATAAGGTCACAATTCTAACCTAACCTACTTTTCTGGTAGCAGTTCGTTTTTATTATAGTGGCAGTTCTAACCTTACCTACTTTTCTGGTAGCAGTAGGTATCACTAAAAATAATTATAATTATCAATATTATGACTAAATAAATGTATGACATTCTACATTATGGTTAAACCAATTATGACTCCGTTTAATTATGCCATAGTACAATTTACATGAGCATCAACTTTATGCGTAATGTGTTATGACAATCGAAATTATGACAATAGTTGTTATGCGACCAGACGGCCACCCACTTAAGAGCTAAGCTCTTGTCTATTCCAAGCTTTCTCTTTAACACACAGATACGGCACGGCTCCTGCTTGTTCTTTTAATTGGTCTAGGTAAGTTCTTCTTGTTCTCCCTCTTTTACTTTTTCCTTTTATTATCATCTTAATGTCCTCGTCGTGCATAGGTGACCAAACATCTTTCCTCGTCTATTGTCTATTGTCTGCAAGAGGCTTCTCTTTTCTTTTACTATGCCTAGTACTTCAGCATTCGTTTCTTTTCATTAGTCCGTAAATTCATTCATTATTCTGAACCCATTAAACCCGAAACGAACGATAATGTCATCCCATACATTTTGAGTGATAGACTGATAGAAAAGAAATACGTTAGTGGTGTTTGAATCTTGGCTACGGCCCCAGGGCTCGTATTCTACACGGTTAAACCATATTACCTTTGACGTGTATATCGTATTGTTTCTAACTCGACTGCCATTAGCCCATTACTGTCAAGTAAGTAAGAGATATCGTAATGTTCGCAATACGATAACACGTCAAAAGTAATATGGTTATACCGACAAGAATAAAGAAGAATCCATGTCTTCCCGTGGATGTCGTAAGAGGTGACTAAGGGAATAAAGGCTTGTAGTACTGTTAGGCGATGGGTGCAAGTCCATCTATTTTTGACAGCCATATTAAAATCCGTAGAGTAGTTTGAAAGATCTAAGCCTAAATACATGCAGAGGGGGGGACAGACGGCGCCGGTGGGAAGCGACATTGTGGTTATGTTAAGATGTCCAGATGATGATGGGTGAGGAGGAAGAAGGCTTGTAGTACTGTTAGGCGATGGGCTTGCAACCTGTCACTAATACGCTGGTAAACATCTTAGCCCAATTGTGCAAAATGTGGTTAAAAAATTATCAACAAATTTTTAGAGTTTTTGGTAATTCTGTACCTACCCCAATCTGGGGATGAAGGCATGAAGGTATGTAGAATAGAGAAGAAAATTCTTATTTTGGTGCGATGAGTTAGTACCGACGGTTTGTTTATACCAATCCTAAACAGTTTTAGAAAAAATATATTTTCACAACACTGCTCGGAAATATGGCCATAGATGGTCTTGTTTGGGGTCACAAAACGTCACTTATAGGGACAGACCAAGAATGTTTTTGTCGGCGTGTTTGCTGATTGGCCGAGAACATTGTTGTCCAACTTTAAGAACCAATGAAAATCAATCAATCAATTTTTGTGTCATAGCTCCTTAAAATGAAATATTGAAATCGACCAATCAGAACACACCATTTTGTGTCGTAAAATATTAGGTATATTTTTGCTAAAAGATACACAGACTAAAAACTATGTCACTGCTTTTTTTTAAATGTAATTCAAACTTGGCCCCTAATCTCGAACCACTAGAGATGAAATTACATGGCAGATATGGCGAAACAAATACAATTTTATATGGAGTTGACATTTTCATCTAGCATGTTAGTTTATTAATCTCGAGTGCCACGAGAATAGGGCTCCAGATTAAAAAAAGTGATCTATGGTAAAATTGGCGTTGATGTCACATTAACATGAATTAAAATTTGAGTTTTGAATATGAATTTTTATTTTATTTCCTTTCAGTAGTTGTGAAAAGCACTGTCTGCCTCGGTAGAAAGTGCAAGTTATGGACTCGTACACTAGAGGGCCTCAACTACGTTTCGGCCCTCTATATGACTCGTCCAAAAATTTCGTACTTTCTATCCTCTTCAACAATGTACTATTTCTAACTTATGGATTTTTTTTAAAACGAAACAGTTGGTAACTGAATTTCGACCTTGTTATAGGTACACGTGGCTTCAAATTGCCTTTGTCGAGAATGTTTATAAACTCGATACGTGTTGAGTAAAAAATTTAAATAAAAATCATGTTTTTAGGGTTATGAAGAAAAACTATGAACTGTTATAGTTTCGCCATGACAGTATGTATGTCTGTTCGTCTATCCGCGGTCTAACTCAGAGACTGTTGGTATTAAAAAGCTGGAATTTAGCATAGTTATATATTTAAACTAGCTTCTGCTCGCCACTTCTTCCGCGTTCATTTAGATTATCGTTATGCCCTTGGGAACTTTTATATTGTAGGAATGAAAAGTAGCCTATGTGCTAATCCAGGGTATAAGCTATCTCCATTTCAAAGGGGTTTGGGTAAAAGTGTTGTCATTTGTAAAATTCATACATGAACGGCCATTCGTAAAAGTGGCAAATTATGATAGAATTATTAAAAATAAATATATTTTATTATATAATGTAATACCTACTCTTAAGTGCATCGGAGCCGAGATATTTAAATATTCATACTTGGGCGTACTTTTGTACTAAAAACTGAACACTTAAATCTTTAAAATCTCCGCTCCGATATTATTTAACGCCATAAATTATATATACCTATATGTATTTAGAGGTCCTCTAAATAACTATGTAAGAATCATCCGTGGCCGCTGAAAAAAAAATGACAATATTCTTCAAACAAATTTACCCATTGCCCTTTCATCCAAATCCGTCCAGCCGTGAAGGAGTAACAAACTAACAAGACAAAGTTGTGAAATCAAATCTTGAAAAAAGATACATGAATTTACCTCCCTCGCCATGTAACCTAACTTAAACCTAACCTAACCTAAACTACCTACATGTAGCAAAGGTAAAATATTTTTCATCATCTAAGGGTACGGATTATCATGGCACTACTGAAGTACCTTCAGTACAACCTAACCTAACCTACCTACATGTAGCATAGGTAAAATATTTTACATTATCTAGGGGTACGGATTATCATGGCACTACTGAAGTACCTTCAGTACAACCTAACCTAACCTACCTTTATGTAGCATAGGTAAAATATTTTTCATTATCTAAGGGTACGGATTATCATGGCACTACTGAAGTACCTTCAGTACAACCTAACCTAACCTACATACATGTAGCATAGGTAAAATATTTTTCATTATCTAAGGGTACGGATTATCATGGCACTACTGTAGGTACATACATAGACAGACAGTGCACAGTCATAAAGTCAATACGCACCCGGCTGCGCGGTATTGGGTAAAGTTTAGAAAGCATTAAAACAATTATCATCAGTGTTACATTTCCAGACCTAGGATAGGACGTGATCTATCATTACTTGCGGTGTTTCCTAACTTTTCTAGAGCGTGACGGACGTCTTCTGACGATATGAACGATCTTATCTATTAAACATGGACAAAAGTATTAAATATAATTGAATTTATAATCTATACTAATATTATAAAGAGGAAAGATTTGTATTTTTGTGTGTGTGTATGTTTGTAACGAATAAACTCAAAAACTACTGGACCGATTTCAAAAATTCTTTCACTATTAGGATGCTACATTAACCCTGAGTAACAAAGGCTATGTTTTACTTTTTTGCGCGTACGGAGTCGCGGGCAACAGCTAGTGTTTTATAATCATACTGTATTTTAAAAATGGTTGCACTTTTCAACAATGTTTATAGGTACCTACATTGCCATTTTTTTTTAAACAGAATTTTTTTTTTTAGAAGTTTTCCGACCACGTTATTTATTTCCTTTAAAACATCTAGTTTAAAGATTATCTGATAGCAGCAAAATACCTACTCGTAAATTTCACAAACGATATCGGAAATAATAAAAGGTAACTACAAGTTTTGGCGTTTGTACCTACGCTACGCTATAAGGTAAATCCGGGATAGATGCCGCAAAGGGATAGGCGCCTATTTTCCAAAAACCTAACTTCCCAAAATCGCAGCAAAAAAGTAATAGTCTAATTAGGGAGCGCAAGGGCCACACACCTCAGCCCCCGCAGGCCGTCGCGAGCAAAAGACGTGTCTCGCTTGTGTGTGTGGAAATCTCCGCGATGAGCGCAAAAAGTGCCTCAAATTTTCAAACGGAAGTATTTGCAGTTTCATAACTTTGTAATGAGTATTAACTTCTGTTCTGTTTTTATTATATCAATATACTGGTTCATTAAGTGTACAACTATGTATTAATTATCGCTCTTTTGTATTTGGTTTAGATAAAAAATAAAAAGGCACCGTCCATATCAAAAAGGATAGTCGCCGGGGTATACGTGCCTTTGGGGCATCTATCCCCCCATACTCCTATATAAATAATCGTAACATATATGTTTTAGCGTATTCTGTTTTTTTTCCAAAGGGCAACTATCCTCCTTAGAATTTTAATGGTGGGGCATCTATCAATATAGGTAGGCATCTATCCTAAAAAAAGGGTCCTGCAAAAACTCAATTTGTACACAATCAGTAATTATTAGGTCAACAAAAACAAGCCGTAATGTAAGACTAAACTAGCTATATCGAAAGGAAATATTCATGGGAAATTGATAGTTTGAAATTAGGAGGCCTTTTCAAAAAGTGTGGCATCTATCCTGGATTTACCCTACTTGCACTATTTCCACCAAACGGCCCGCAACGGATGGGATCGGAAAGAATTTTATGATCTTTAAATGATACTGAATCATATGTACTGTTTTTAAATCTACATTACCACGCTGCGCACAACCGCTTGACCGCGGGCGTCTTCCGCGACATTTGAACGTCACCGAAAGTATGCTGCGACACGCGTACGGCTCCGTTCGCTTGCGATGGGCTCCGTTCGCTTGCGATCGGCCCCTTTCGTTTGTCGTCGTGTGCGATCGGAACTTTTCGGCCGTGACTGGGCGAACCCACTCATTCTCGAAAGTGCACTCAAACACGTGATAGGAACGAAACTATTTGACTGGGTGCGGATACGTTCGCAAGCAACCGTACGGTGCCGATCGTGTGCCTCGACATCCTTTCGACCGCGAACGGCGGTTACCGTCCGATCGTATGTGTCGACATGCTGCCGGACGCGATCGGCTGTCGACGTATCCTTTCCGATCCGATCCGATGCGATGCGAGCCGTTTGGTGGAAATCCTTTAGTCTCCTACTAAGTATAACGCAAATGGTATTCAGACCTGTATAAAAATATAAATGAATGTTATACGTATAATTTGAAACAAGCGGTTATTTCCTTCTAGGCATTCTAAATATAAGTGTGATGAACGCTAGTATGTATTCCTGAGGCTTGCATATTTTCCATGTATTTAAATATGTGTTTGCCTTGTCTAGTACCCACTTAGAGTTAGATTTAGGACTAAATCAAGTTTCGTCAGATTGACCAGTTATTATAAATTGGATATTAAAAAGTAAGCTCTCTGAGTAACAATTTCTAGATGCTATCGAGACGTCAGGCGTGCAATGGAGAAAAAGTAAAAATACGGTTATAAAATTTATCGTTCTATAATACCTACAAGAGTATACGTTAATGTAAATTACCATCATAAATATGCAAAATATAATCAGCCTGTATAGTTTTACGGCTGATACAATACAACTATCTCGTTAGCTTCAAGTTCATCATGAGATGACGAGAATCAGACATGATGTAATCGCCTAGAGGAAAATTTTGTCTTTATAGGTGATACACATATTTATAGTTAAATTACTTGATTATTTTACTGTACAGCCTGCACCGCGGGCGATGGCGGCGCGGTGCGGCGCGTTTCCATACAAAAAACGCCTCCGCCACGCTTTGGAAATGCTTGTTAGTTTGGGGACGAGCCGCACCGCTCCGCCTCTGCTGGCAGTGCGTTTGCGGCTTTAATATTATGAAAAATATGCAGACAGACACTTGATTTCTAAATTCTTACACTTATTACTTACTTCTACTACTACTCATATTTGAAATTAGATAGTTTGTATGTTTGTGACTCAATCACGCCAGAACGGATGAATGGATCTGTATGAAAGGCTCAGAGACAGATTATAATATAGTCTGGAATAGCTTAAAGGCTACTTATGATCACGGTAAGTTGAGTTCTCGAGGTAATAGCGATATATGACTCCTACACGGACGGAGGCACGCGCAAAATCTAGTAATAATATAAACACGAAATTTTATTTGTTAGTTACGCTAACTAGCGTTTCTATTCGATTCATTTTTAAACCAATCGCGTCACTGGTGGACCACGTGACTTTTCGTATCTCGTCATCTCCCAGTGACGCGATTGGTTTAAAAATGAATCGAATAGAAACGCTAGTTAGCGTAGCTGTAATGTTCAATGCCTCAATAGATCGATGTAATAGACACAGAGATAGATAGATCTTAGAATGTCAAACAGACTTTTACGGACAAAGACACCAGCAAAAGATAGTGCATAAATCATTTTACGCTGTGAAATTACTTATTTACATTAATTGTATACGTGAAAAAAATATCGGGCATTTCCTGACGTGACGTGAGTAAGACGTGGCAGTGTTTATTTTAGTCGTGTTATGACTCACGCAAGTTTAAACTACTGCTTTTGGTCACGTCGTCGACGAGATTTCAAAATAAGCCGACGTTATGTGCGAGGAGATAGATATGATGTCTTATAAATATATTTACTAAGTGAATTAAGTTATTTAAAGAGTTATCGGTGGTTTAATTGTTTTCTTCTGATAAAAAGGCCAACTATAGCCTTAATTGCGTACTACCGGGCCCCAAAATCCAAAATTATGCGGTAGCTAAAATAATAATAATAGTAGGGAATGCAATTTAACCGGTTATTAGACGTTTTTGTATGAAAATAACCGGTTAAAACCGGTTATAACCGGTTAAAACCGATTATACCCGGTTATTTGCATTCGCTAAATAATAGCCATGATAAAGTTCATTATTTACAGTAATTAGCTACATCTGAAAAAAGATATGGCTTTGGTAAATTCCGATTTATTCAAACCTTACCTTCGCGTGTATGTACGATTTGGCTTCAAATTTCGTTAGCTGAGGCAAATCTAATGCTAACCCTGGGCCTCTATTCTGCCCTGCTAATCCAATACGCAGTATCTCAGATAAAACTCATGTAGCAATATCAACCTTATTACTAACAGAGGAGAATTAAAACTGCTTTGGTTATTAAAGGAGGGTGGGCAATTTGGCCTATATGACCAATAAGGACAAGATATATCACCGGATAGGTAATTCTAAGTTGTAAAACTTTTACTATGGCAGGTAGTTCGAAATCTTTGTGTGAAATAAGTTATCGCCACGCGAAGACGGCGGTATTTCAAAGCAATTATGCTAAAGTCGTCTATGTAGGGGTCCCGATGTTCCAGATAAAAAAAACTCACAGTTATTTGAGGTTTCCCGCTACACAAAATCGTTGTAGAATTAAAAAGGATATCCGATGATATAGTGCTTATTGTTATTGGTTTCTAGGCTAGTGTTCATACATTTCTGTCCATTCTCCTTTGGGATACCACGGTAAATCTTTATTGATTTTGACGTGTTTCCGTATTTTCAACGTTTTTATAAATCTTACTTAGATAGTAAATGACTAAAATAAAAATAAAAAAGCCTTTTATATCTTGCAAAGTTTACAATGAAAGGTTATTTAGTATGATCTTATTAATTATTTAGTTAATTATACAGGGTGCAATTGTTAAGTATAGCCAGGCGATTATTCCGTAAATATAATAGATATCAGAAAACTTTAAACTGATATCGAAAGCACGTTACCGAATGAGTAAAATCATATTGATTTTTTTTTAAAATAAAAACTGAAATATCCCAAATGTTAACTTCAAATCCTCCCATACATTTAGTACCTACGCTGTTCGTTGAGAGGCTTTAGTCGCAGATTAAATAAGAGTTACTACGTCTTTAGTTAAAATAATTCATGAATTGTTTTATTTATTACAGTTTATTCGAGTAAATATTGAATTTTAAACAGTTTTATTTCTTACGGTAGGGAAATTACAGCCTCAAGGAACGTCGTACTAAATGTATGGGAGCATTTAAACTTAATATTTTTAATATTACTACTTTTATTTAAAAAAAAGTTATTAATGCGACTCATTGGGTTAACGTACTGTCGATATCAGTTTGAAGTTTTCTGATATCTGTTATATTTAGGAAAAATCGCTTAATGACACTTAATAATTACAGCCTGTATACGGCCTTCAACTTACTTAGATACTTTATAATAATGGCGGCCAAGAGAAATAATACTATAACACGTCAAACACAATAGGTATGGTTTTACCAAGCTAAATAGGTAGAATGGCTGAGCAAATCTTGAATAGCAGCATAATCGATTTAATTATGTAACGTTTTTGCGATGCGTTTTAACTAATCCAACATAATAATTGCCTTATAGTCTATACTAGTTAGTTGTACGTAAACTCAACTAAAACAACATTAACAAAAAGCAAGCTTTCAAAACCCGACTGCTGCTAACTAACTTTAAATCGTTATAAATCCTAAATGATCATTCAAAATGAAAAATGATGAAAGAAACCTAAAGATGATTTTTAAATGCCTATTGAATGATACCCCACTTGTCATACTTGGTCTACTTTTTTTTTATTTGCACTATATGGCGTCTGATTGCCGCCATATTGAATTTTAATTACTTTCATATCTTCAGTGACACTCACCAGATTAAGACAAATCGATTGAGATAATAATCATCAAAATCGGACAACGGGTTCAGTTTTTATAGTGACACAAAGGAACAAACATATCTACATATATGTATAGGCTATGAAACACATTACCCTCCTCCTTCGGCAGTCGGGTAAAAATATCAAATACCCATACAAACCCTCGCCCCCTTTTCTCCTTCGAAGCCGCAGACGCACTGAGAGTGGATACGCGCATTTCCATAGTAAAAACGCCTCCGCCACGCTTTGTACACGCTTTTTTCTATGACACCAGCGTAAGGGCAATTTTTTTAACACGCCGAAAACAGTATTTTTAATTATAAGTAGGTTTTTAAACATTTGAACTGATGTAGGTAGGTAGGTAGCTAGATTTGCATAAAAAATGACCTATTATTAATTCGATTTAGTTTAAGCGTTACGCGTACAAACCATTGTTACAGATTTATTACGTTTAAAGGTTCTAATAATGTTCATTTCGTCATCTGTGGCCAATCTTAAGCTTAACCTGAGCGAATCCTGAATGGCAGAATAATTGATCTTATTATATGACTCTTTTGAAATTCGTTTGGGTAATTGCACGGTGACTTGCGTTACAGCTTGAGCGGCTGATTGCCAAAGCAGTAGTATTTTAATACTTGAATTAATACTTTTTTACTTGGTTTGTAGATAAAATACTACATTGTTACCTAAATCTATTAAACTGTATACAGGGTGAAAAAAAGAACGCCACATGGACGGCAACTACCTTAAATATTGGAAATAGCAAGTTCTACGTAAAGGAGCTTACTTTTATATTTAAAAACAAAAAATACTTTCAGATTGGATTTTTGGAAAAAATCTTCTTCCTTAACCGGGAATCGAACTGGTCGAATATGACAAAACAATAAAATCGTGTTTTATGATATAGATCGAAAGGATCATTGATAGTGATCATTTATGTCTATAACACATACACCTTTGAATTAAAAAAAGACCGTCAAAAAAGCCGTCTTTATTATTTTTTCATATTCGACCAGTTCGATTCCCGGTTAACGCAGACAAATGTTCAAAAATTCCATAAATGCTTAAGTTTATTCAAAAATAAAAATACCAGCCTTTGCGTAGAATTTGCTATTTCCAATATTTAAAGTAGTTAATTAAAATTGCAGAAGTTGATTGCTGTCTCACTTTCACATCATCTAGAGCAAGAAGCACAAATTTGCTGTCTGTTTCTAACTTAAAAGTTAGAGTAAGACAGCAGTCAATTTCTGCAAGTTTATTGCTAGTCTAAACCAAACTTAAACCACCCTATTAATTTCAAAAACTTGCGTCACATAAAATTGACACGAGGTTTTGAGTCTTTAATATATGTTTAACTAAAAACATCTGGAATTTACATTAATTAAGGCTATATTTCACCAAGCTTGGGATAAGACTTACTCCGAGATTAGTCTACAAATTCGGCGTTTAATCTAGGTATAAGACCTTACTCCAGTTTGGTGAAATGCGGCCTAAGCATACGAAAATATTTTAACAAGTTTTTAGAGTTGTAGGTAATTCTGTAGCTCAGCACGGCTAGCACATGTTGTCCACGACTTGTTTATCGCTCGGATCTCCCTTTCTATCTAGTCTGTAACTATAGAGACGCACTGAGCGACAAGCGAGAAAATACAACTTGTGCTACCCGTGCTTCCTACCACACTCTGAGAGCGAAGGCGTGAGGGTATGTATGTGTATGTATGTATGAAAATATTTAATAACTTTGCATCGATGTCGTTGTTTCTACATATATTGTTATGGTATTGTTGTTATCTCGCCATTACGCCAAGTAATGAAGAGCTATCATAATAATATCATAACGTTGGTATTATGATAACATGTCATGTCAAAAGCAATCGGGTTTAGCCCAAGCAGAATAGAGCCCATGAATATGACAGAACCTCTGAATTCGGCTTAAAAACAGTGCCGTAAATAGCCTTTTCTGCGCCCTGTGCGAGCTTCTATAACTGCGCCCTTGTTTTTTTTGTGTTGGAGTCGAGCACTAGGGGCGCAGCGGGAACTTATCAGGAGCAAACCGAAAAAATAATAGTCCTGCCTGGTCTGGCCATTCTTGCGCCCCCCAGAGTCTACGCCCTTTACCTGGGCACCCGTGGCACCGCCCTATTTACGGCACTGCTTAAAAATAATATTTACTGAAAGGCGGCAACGTTTATGGGCGTAGCCTAGGTTACCATGCTTACCATGAGATGGAACGTCTGCTCGTTAGCCTTTTGAAGATTAAATAAAAAAAATACGTTTATAACTTCGAAATTCGAAAAAAATAGTAGACTAATATTATCTTAAGCTAAGACAAGCTTAAGTCAAGACAAGTACCTGTATGGGCTGCGCTGGTGCACGCCTACCACTTGTCATGTTGCCGCTCGCCCTACACGACGACATGGGATTCAGAGAACGGGACAAAAAATGATGGAGTTAGAACCGAATTTCCCGAAGATGACAAATGGACACAACGATTTCTTGACCAAAAAAACCCCTATTCCACAATTTTTCATCAAGATAGCGCCATTACTAACTATCAATCAAATATACCTGCATATAAATGTTTCTGCCATAAGTATCAAATAAATGTAGCATGTACCAAATAACTTTTAACACTAAGATATTTGAGTGACAGTTTGTAAAGGAAAGTTATAATAAGTAAGTGACGCACTTAGGGTTAAACTTGAGCTAGAAGAGATAAAGGGATCAAATATCATTAAGACATTATATAAATAATGATCCTTTTGTCTGGCCGCGCTTGGTAACTTGTTAATAATGGGCATACTGAATGTTCTCACATAGCTATGTATGCGCATATTATGTTGTATCCTGCAATTGAGATATTGATGAGACTTTAAGTAGGTTTAAGTAGGAGCCTCAAACTGCAATTAAGATTTCTGATGGACTTTCGAAAACTGAAGATACTTAAAAAAAAAACTATACGAGGTGAGCAATCTTATTGAGTCAGTATGGGGAATTCGGGCACTATAAAACGTATGATGATCTGTTTTCAGAAAACAAGACCTCGATTTAAAAAAAAACGAGAGTCGTCTGTTTAATGGGTCAGTGACCTTACAAATGTCTTGTTTTATTAAAACGGGTTTTTATTACACGTATAGTTATTTCGTTACAAAAAAATAAAGGTAATTTACAATCAAAAAAAAGAGGCAACCAAGAGAGCTTAGATGAAAAAGAAAAAATACAATAGTTATGATATTAATTATACTTATCAACCAAAGGTGATAGTAAAAACAGCAAGTTCTTTATTTAGACAACTAACATCCTAGTTGATGTATCTAACGCCCTGTCAGGAGGCACTGCCAGGATGCATTACGCTAACTAGCGTTTCTATTCGATTCGTTTTTAAACCAATCGCGTCACTGTTAGATGACGTGATACGAAAAGTCACGTGACCTACCAGTGACGCGATTGGTTTAAAAACGAAACGAATAGAAACGATAGTTAGCGCAATGCATCTTGGCAGGGCCCTCAGGCTCGTATCGAATCAAGACGCTTATGGACAACAATCACAATCTTATTAGACGCGAACAATTTTTTTTCTCAGTGTAGTTAAGTACGCAGGTTCAAAATGGCTACATTTTTGCAGTTGGGTATGACTGTCTGGAAGAGATCCTTTAAGGGGATACGTTCGCCGTTGTACATACCTTTTGTGTTTCTATTTATTTTTTTAGTTTATTATTTTCTATTTGTGCAATAAAGAGTTTACATACATACTAAAAGGTTTTCAGGTTATTTTTAATTAGCGGTTTACGTTTGTATCGGATAAAATAAAGCTTAGAAAACTCAATTCTTAACGCCGCCATTGTCAACCTCAGAAATTTACACACATGTGTCTATTTTATACACAACTACGAAGACTGTAACAGGCTACACAGCTATTTACTTTTTAATAGATCACAGGTATTTGACCTTGGCGTTTCCGTTGCTAAAATAGTAATTCGTAAGTTACTTAACAACTTATAGCATTTTGTCATAATAAAAATTTGGTATGACTAATCAGATTAAAAAACACAATAAAGTAACCGTTGTAAAACTAAAAGGATTTGAGATTTATTGCATTTACTTTGTTAACGGCGTTTAGCAAATAGTTTTAACTTTTGAAAGACGATGACTAAAATGAATGCGTCAAATATACTGAAATGTGAAATAAGTTTACGTTATGATTAATATCTACCTTAAGTACAGCCAATGGGACGAGATAAAGATTGTAAACAAACTGACCGTTACTGAATTATATTGCGATAGCGAGCGATTATTATTAAGAAAGAAAGAAAGAAAGAAAAAGCATTTATTCAGTGAAACACATACAGCACCTAACTGCAAACAGCAAGTAAGTACAAAGGATAAACAACAGAAAACAAAAAAAATAAAACGGTGAACTATAATATGTTGGTGTAATGGTGGTGGTGGTATATCTGTCCTTATTTCGCATACGCAATATTATCTTCAGTTAGTCGATGACGGCTGTCGTTGCGTGATTTGTGGTACAGGGAAGCTGTCAGTACAGAAGTTGTTAACATAAGGGCCGCCCTCGGGCCGCCATTTTGAGAAGTTCATTCCTGTTTAGATTGCTTTCGAAGTGACACGATTTCAAATAAAAATGTTTGGATCTCCTGAAAGCTTGTTTACATTCTTTATCTCGTCTCGTTGGCCTTATGCATGCATGAAATAAAAAAGTAGATTACAAGATACCTAAGCAAGAAAGAGATCGTTAGAAGATAGGTACAGTCAAGGGCACAAACATATATACCTACACCCCAATGTCTCAAAAATATGTGTACATATTTTTGCACCTTTGTCCAGATATATATTTTTACCTTTGACTATACCAAAACCTAATTGACAACGGGAACTTTTTTAAAAGGAGTTTAAGTTTTTTAATATTATTTACTAAGAAAAAATGTATTATCATTGTTTGCTACGGTTTTCTATCGTTTGCCATATTGCCATAATTGTATCACTTGCCATAATATTCATTTGCCATAAAGGCATTTTTTCTGAAACCGTGAACTATTCAGATTTGTTATAAAACAAATCTAACCTAACCTATTGGGCTCTATACGATGGCATGTAAAAATTACCTAAAAGGTTTACGGTTACAGAAAAAAATATTTATGGCTAATGAATGTTAAGTAAATAAAATAAAATATATTTATTTCAGACCACGAGTTATCCATAGGATGTTAGTAATGAGTTATGCTAGGTTAGTAAATCTTATTTAAAAATCAGGTTTTTAAATAAAAAAATAATGAACAAATTTGGTCTATGCCCTGGATTTGTCCCACCCAGAACATTAAAATGGGACAGTCAAATCTGCCCGCAATCGCGTTCAGAACGCTGTTGGGGCTTTGTCTTACGCGGACCAACAGCGACACCGGTTTTTAGCTTCTGCGAGCATACCCGTTTTGTATACTTAACCTACGGGTTGCACGTGTTGTAAAAATATTGAATAAAAGCAAGCATATTACTGCGGACCGCTAGCGCCCTACGCTCCCTCACTATATCTTAATCATCTTTCAAATCACTCGTAATAATATGGCCAAGGTACTTGTCCACAACATTCAGCGTAATTGGGGGCACATAGTAAGGTTTAATTTTTCCCGCCTTAAACCCCATGACCCCGCTTTTCTTAGGTTGTAAACCAAATGAGCCACGGCATGTGCCTAACAGGTGGCCAACAGTTGCTCAATCGCGCCAACAGATGGGCCCAGCAGCACCATATCATCGGTATAGCTCACGTTATTTATACACGTGCTTCCCACGTAGCAACCTGCATGCATGCTGCTAAGCCTATCTATCAATTCGTTGACATACAAATTGAACAACTTTGGAGATGTTATACCCCCTGTTTAACCCCACATTCAAGCCTGTACTCGCCGGACAAAGTATTGACCATCTAACTAGGTTCGTCTGATTGTTGTACCAGAGTGTCTAAGAACAGCTACACGCTCCGCCGGCCGGCAGACCGATCTTCCCCAGTTTAAGCAACAGCAAGTTATAGTCGACTCGGTCAAAGGCTTTTGACAGATCGAGAAAACAGGCATAAACTGGGGTGTTATTCTCTCAAAAAACACCTGTCAGTCGGACGGACGAGCGAATCGAAGCGGCGAGTTTAAGTAGTCCCGTCCGAGCGAAAAAAACACATTTTAGCGCGTGCATTGTCAATTAGGCAGCCTTATACGTTCGAGAAGTCATGCTGCCAAATTGAATACACGCGCTAAAATGTGTTTTGTTCACTCTGACGGGACTACTTAAACTCGCCGCTTCGACAATCAGTCGTCCGTCCGTCCGTCCGTCGTTGTTGAGAGAATCACACCCCTGGGGTTATTCTATCTGTGTAATATTATGGCAAGTGATACAATTATGGCAAATGATATTCGGGCAAACGAAGTGATCCGGTTTGCTACGCACGCTTTAGACGGAATCACTGGTCTGTGGACGGAATGAAGTCATTTTATTTGCAACCGTGTTTTGTTTTTTCTAGTCTATCACTAACTGTGACGTAGAAAATGCCATGTAGCGTTTAAGCTCTTTAGCCATTAGCAGAATATTTTCTCAGTAAATAATGAATTTAAAAAACCTCTATAAGCTTTTGTTCCAGAACACCTTTTAAAAAGTTCCTGCTGTCAATTATTAATGTACGGTCACGGACTTTAATTGATGAACCACTATAAAACCCTGTCGTATAAAATCAACGAATATTTCCTATGTAATTTCTATCTCGTCACTTGACACTGCGTCGGTTAAATTCGCAAACCTCGTAAGTCCATTTTTTGCGAAAATGTTTTTTTTATGGAATCGTGTAGCCAATCACCAAACGCATCGATCTATATATTGCATTCAAACGTCAAATAAACCGTTATTTAAAAAAATCTAAAAATCTACAAATAGAAAAACTCGTAACTCCCCTCCAGGTATGGAGTAATTAGTGTTGATGTGTTTTGTCAGCATGGACTTACGAGTTTTGCTTCACATTTCATTTCCGAGATACGTGGTTTTCTGTATTCAAGCAAATTTGCGAGCGCTGTGTTGTATTCTCGCTCTAGCTAGAGTCTCGCAAGTGAGGTTTTGAGCTACAGAAAGTTACAACCACTTTTACATAAAAAGGCCGTTCGGCATCGATAAATATGTCTTTATCAGACTTCGTGAAACTAGAACTTAATTATTAGCTTACGTAAACTTATTTTTAAGTATTCAGATTCAGATTTTATTACCCAATATAACACAGTATAAATTACATGACAGGTCAAATTATATGCAGTTACATTGAGGTCGTCAGAAAATATAGTTAAACAATAATAGCAAAAAAGTAAAAGTCAACACAAATATAAAGTACATTAAGAATTTAAAAGTCAATATTATTTATAAGTCAAGTTCCATATACTCATATTCACCGAATAGACTGGGTTACCCAACAAAAGATTCCTAAGCCGGCGCCTAAACATTTCGTCCGATGGTTCGCGTTTGAGTTCGGCGGGTAGACGCTCGTAGTAGGTGGGATTCTAATGTTAATATAATTTTATTATAGAATAACATTCAAATTTATAGCATAGTAAAATGAATGCTGAATTATTTGTACCAACTCTGAAGAGTTTTAACAAAAAGTAAGATTCACGTAGAGGTCTGTAAGAGATTGCTATGTAGCGATAAGATCACCTGTTGTGTTCTATGTTAAATAAAATTGGTATTATTTGTTTCCATTTTAACTCTTCAGGGAATGCAATAAAGCCTATTGTATTGTATTATTTAAGGATACTAATTTGTGCCTATCTATACTATGACTTACCTTATTTGTATGTAACAGGAGAGGCGCAGATGACGTACTGGTTCACCCGCTACAAGTTCAAATTCACGGAGGTGGACTATAGCCTGTTCCTCACCTACTCAGTGCTCGTCGGGAGTGTCGGTAAGTTGTATTCTTCTGGTTGATTTACTTTATCCAGCAAAAGCATGCCAGTAGAAGTACATTGCGTGGTTACAATAGCTCTCACCTCAAACGTGAAAACAAAACCATCAATGTACTTCTACCATGCCAGTGGAAGTTCTACTGGCATGCTTTTGCTGGACCAATGTAAATCAGCCGTTCTATTTAAATATTCTTAGTTTTAGTAGTAGCTTGAAATAGAACCTACAGATGCAGTACATCATCATACGACATCGTAATTTCTCGGATTAGTTCGTATTAGAATAGAATAGAATAGAATAGAAAACATTTATTCACAACAATAACACATAAATATAACATAAACAATTAGGAAAAGAAACGAGAGATAAGTGCAATTGTTGCGAAACGGGCCCAACTCAGCATGTGCTGGCTGTAGAGCCAACTGGTCTTAAATTTGATATAAAATACTTTTTATCGAATAAACAGCACGGTGAAGGTCGTCTCCTATTCGGATTTAAGACCATATATTCTAGGCGGTAAAGACCATAATGGTCTTTGACCTGTTAATGGTATTGTTTTTAACTCGGCCGCCATTGCTGTCAAGTAAATACGAGTTATCAAAACATTAACAATACCATAACAAGTCAAAGACGTTATGGTTTTTACCGCGTAGAATCTCGGCACTGGTCCCCTTTGGGCCCCCTTCGGATACGGAATGCTATGGCTGCGGCTCCACTGAGGCGGAGATGAGCGGAGTGGAGCGGAGCTGTGCCAATATTAACCAATAAAATCTAAACTAACGTGCGCAAGGCGCGCTCGACGTGACCGCATTGCGCCTTCTATTGGTTACTATTAGCACAGTTCCGCTCATCTCCGCATCAGTGGAGCCGCAGCCTAAAACTTAAGATAAATACAAAATTTTCCGACCAAAAACGATGTCGTTAGTATATTTGCTACATCTGTACTAAGTAAATAATTGCAGTAAGGGACCTATAGTATAATAATTATGTTATTAAGTATGTTAAATGGAATGATAGTGCGTCTTAATTAAATACAAGCTCGTTTAAGTCGTTTAAAAAGTAATTAAGTCTCATTTAACTAAATAACAGTAGACCCGCGTGTGAATATTGCGAGTGTTAATAAGACGCGTAAACTAAGTGATCAATGTATGTTTTTTTTCGTCTCTTCTCACTTTAGTGCTGTAGTCAATTACTTATAATAGGTACTTATACACATTTAAGTTTTCGGGTACAGGGCTCAGATACTGGTTAAATTTTCAGACCGTTATTATGTACTTGACGCAAAACATTTTCATTTCGGTTCCTTTCGCATAAACCGATTTTTACCGATTTTTGGAGAAATTTTCGAATTAACCGGTTTCGATATAAAGAAACCGGTTAAAACAGACCCATACCGCGCGCATCTTCACATTACCAAAAACAAGTTGCAATGAACGCGTTGGTTTCTCGACTCGCTGCTCGTGGTTTAAACCGGTAAATTAAGGTTAAAATAAAGTTCTCAGAACGTTCGAGTTCCCTAGAAAAGTTCGGAGCAAACCCAAAATAAACCAGTACTAACCCGTTTTTTTTAAACCGAGTCCGAGCCCTGTGGTTATTCGTACTATAGCTCAAGCGCTAGTGGTGCTAGTGGTCCCGGGTTCATTGTCGGTAAAGACTTCTTTGGTCAGCCCGCATGCTTGTAGCAATCCATTGACGAGTTGTTTTGACATTATTGAGCCGGGAAATATTGCAGCGATGCAATGTATGACGAAAAGCATGCGGGCCATCGTCCAATGAAACTGTACCCTTACCATGAGTTACAATTACCATACTCGCTAGCGAGTCGAATGCTCCGTCCCTCGCACTCTATAAGAATACTGAAAGGTCTGCGAGGGACAGAGCATTCGACTCACTAGCTTGTCCGATAATTTGTAACTCATGGTAATGAGCCTTAAATGTACATGATTTGTCTCATGAGTGAGACAAGTGAGTTAGTTCCTGAGTCTTGGATGTTCTCTATGTTATTTCTATTTTTAAGTGTGTTTGTCATTGTCTAGTAAAGGGCTATCACCCGCTATTTTACTCGAATCTATGGCTACAGGTCAAGATACGCATGAACACGCAGTTTATAAGACGAAGAGAATACTTATACAGTACTTCACAGTGGTTGAAACGGATTATAAAAAAAACTTAATGCACGAAGTTAATATTTTTTCTTCGCGACAAATTAGAGCTCAGTAACACTTTCAACTTAGTCTTTTTTTATTTAGCGACTGTGGCTGTTTCCTAAACAAGCTAACTGTCGATGTCGTAACGTTTAAAAAAAAACTTTTGTTCGCTTCGGTTGCGTTTTTCGCTTATTGTTGTCCCGTTTGCACTCATGCAATGTTTTGATTTTTTGATGACCTCAGTAATGGAATTTGAATATCACGTATATCTAACAATTACCTTTTCGGATTATACTGGCACATTATTACTAGTTCATGTTATGCCATTTGTTCATGCTAAGGTTAGGTTAGGTTAAGTCACTGTTTGTTTATTTCGTATGCCCAATAAAAATAGGAATAAGTAAATACGGGTAAACCGTTTTCTTTCTTCCTTTTCACTTCGTATTGACATATTGATAAATATCATCGAGATCGGTGGTTCTTAACCTGGGGACCATTTGACAAAGTTTCCGTTATGCCATGGACCACCCAGTTGGTTTATTGATTTGGAGGTAATATTCAGTAATTAAATGTAAGTAAATAAAGGGTTCTTTTAACTCTTGTCACTTATTTATTGGCAGGGCTCGCGGACCCTTAGAGAGGCGGACCACCGGTTAAGAACCACTGATCGAGATGGTATAGGTTGTCTGAGTCTCTTCTAATGGTTAGATAGTAAATAATCTAGCCACTCACGTGCTTTGTGTATCCAGAGTTGCCAGTGATAGCCCTTATTTGCTTATAAATATGTTCGATCAAAGCAAAAGCAATCAAGTGGATAAGAAGCGAAAGTTCAAATCAAAACCTTAATGTAAAGGGAACCTAAAATTTTCCACAACTTACCGATAATATAACGGTTTGGTTGTAATAATGCCGCTCTTTCCTAGCATTTTGACTTGTGAGTACTATAATATAATCTACAATTTTGGGTGAAAAAGGTTAGTAGAAGGGTAGTCGACTTAACTCGTAATAAAAAAGGGTATATACATGAACGGAGTATACTAGACTTAAACCCTTTTGAGAAGAAATAAGATCAACTTCAGAAGACTTACACCCTTTTTCACTTGGACCCCAGAATTTATCTCATGTTTTGTATATCTAGTTATTTCCAGTCGTTGCCTAAAACAAAGATTAAAATACATTCTCAGCGGCATAATATTTGAGTAACTTTATTAGTTTACATCCGTTGGAATGTTTACTGAATGATAAAAACTCTTAATAAAATATATTTTCCTCTCCCACTGGTTCTGATAATAATGCTTAAATAACAATAAAAGTAAAGATTACTCATGGAAAATTAAACATTGCGCATATTTTGGGAAAATTTGCAGAATGAATAGCACAATTAGATAATCTATCTCGATGTGAGTCTCTTGTCACGTATAAATATGTAAGTAACAGAAAGAAAACACGTGCAACAGTGTGTGAAGTTTGCATTCTGTATAATTAGCTATATTTAGTGTAGAAATAATAAGTAAACATCGGAGGACAATCTCGCACAAACTGACCTAGTCACAAACTAAGCTCTAAGCTTGAACTATGGGTAATAGGCAACGTAAATACGCTTAACTATATGGAGAAAGAATTACTTATATGCATAGAAAACACCCAGACTAAGAAACAAATACTCGCGCTCATCATACAAACATTTGCCCTGAACGGGAATGAGACCGGGACCGCTAGCTTCGTAGTCTAACTGCTTCATCACAACATTTGCATCAAGCCTTTGGAACAGCTACTATTGGTACAATACTTAACTCATTAAGTGAATTGTTAATTGAATAAGTCATAGATATTTAATCTTTCACTTTTCTCAATCTCTCAAGGCTTAGCTGGAAAAGATCCCTTAAAGGGATAAGTTTGAACATTTTTTTTCATCTTCATATAGTTCTTCTTTTTCTTTTGTAAAATTATAAAGTCTTTATATGCGTACACAGTACATTACATTATTGAATAGACTGGCCATCAATAAATTGTAATAAATTGAAACTTTTATTCCTTTTTCAAATACAACTTATCTTTCCCTAGGTTCATTTCTGACAATATACTTGTTCAGCAAGCGATGGAAGGTGGAAGACAGCGTGATTGGCGTCATCGCGTGTATGAGCAGGATAGCTGCGAGTGTCGTGTACGCAATGGCCCCGTCGAGAACGGTGTACTTCCTTGGACCACTGCTGGACATGTTCAGCTCCGCTGGTGCCACGTCCCTGAGGAGCATAGCGACTAAGTTGGTGCATGCGGACGAAGTTGGTAAGTTATTGTATAAACTGATTCATTTTACGAACATTTTATAAAACCAACCTAACCTAACCTATTGGATGGGTTCTACACGATCCTGAAATAATAATAATAATAATAATAATATTCCGAAGTACCTACATCACCTTGTAAAGATCGCGGGAACGCGGTGGATGCGAAAAGCACAAGATCGGTCTGAGTGGAGAGCCTTGGGGGAGGCCTATGTCCAGCAGTGGACGTCTTTCGGCTGACATGATGATGATGATGATGACCTACATCACAGTTTGAAGCTCATTGATCTGAAGCGAAATACGTACATGCAGATGCAGAAAGCTGCTATTCTTAATACTTGTCGAGTCGTGCGAAAGTTTTTGCAAGTGCAACGACTAACTAAAAACTAATATGAAGCTTTAATATGTCATCTACTTGGCTTTGTCCCGTAGATGACATTAACAACCAGTTTATATAAACTGAGACTTGAAATTTTAAGGAAAATAATAATAATACCTAATAATCGTTTATTTCAGATAGAAGAATCCATAATTTCTTAGTAAATTCTAAAAAGCTATGTTAGTACCTAAAGTTACCTTAATTAAAACTAAAGATCGGTGTGAAGCTGCATCCATCTCCGCAGGAAATATTTACAGTTTCGGAAAAAAAGGGTTTTACAAAATATCTTTGTGAAATGATTCGGCTTGTGAAATGTGGTTTAGCAAGTGATTGGATACCGTATAAAATACCTAATTACTTTCAGACATACATTCACGCCTCTTTCCCGTAGGGGTAGGTAGAGACATCTTCCTTGCACTTGCTACGATCCAGACAAACTTCCCTTGCTTCTTCCGCACTCACAAGTGTCTTCATACACGTGCGTCGATATAGCTTAGGTACTTTTCTTAACACATCACGTATATCTGTTTTGTTAATCTCATTTCATCCATTCTCTCGACATGACCAAAACACTTCAGCATTCCTTTATTAATCTTGTAATACTAACTTGATCTTATTAGAAACCTTCAATATATCTAGGTTTAATTTAATATTTCTAATCCCACTTTCGTAAAGATAAAGATAAGATAAAGATATTTATTCAGTAAGTAGGCCGCACGGGCACTTTTACACGTCAAGAATCTACCAGCGCTTTCCAAGAGGAGACCACTGCTGAGAAGAAACCCCGCAAGAAACTCAGCAGTCAGTCATTTTTTAAACATATTACAATGGTTACTACTTAGTCTAGCATTATATAAAGCAGTAAATATTAAATTACTTGTTATACTTATAAAAATAACAGTTCAGCAGGAAAACATGCCAAAAATCTTACGAGAGAGACAGAGGGAGAATAGGAAAAAAAACACCTATTTATGTTTATATAAGACGGTACGAGACGACCACATAAAAGTTTCGATATATTTTCCTAAATCAACGGTGTCCCCTAGACAAGATAAAGCTTTTGCATTTGAATAAATTATATTGACTAAGTTTCGGGTTTAGGCCATGCATTTTTGTCTGTTAGATAATCCTCGACCCTATAATACGCTTTAGACATTAACGACTTTTTCAAGTAAGATGTTCTGCGTAGGATGTTCTAAATATTTTTCCCCCGTGCATGCATAATAAATAAACAATAAAGAATAGACGTCCACAACAGAAGGGTGTAGCGTACAAAATATAGACTTATTCTCTCGTGACCGGTAAATTTGTAATTTACACCTCTCGGCAGTTATTTTTTTTGGCAAGGAGAAGGCACACGAGCACTCAGGCCACCTGATGGTAAATGGGATCGGAGACATTTGAGTTCTCAAGTCTACAATCTCAAGTCTACAATCCTAACACTTCTAATGCATTGCCAACCCTGAGGACTAAGATGAAATGCCTCTATGCTAGTAATTTCACCGGTTGTCTTATCCCCACACCGGAAAACAACAATGCGAAGACTGCTGCTTTATGTTGATGATTTTGATTTATGAAATAAATATTGTTTTTTTCTGAAAATTTGATGTTGATGATGCACAAAACCTATCTAGAAATAATAGTTCATAATGTAAGCCCTATGTTAAGTATATCAGATAGGCAAACAAAAATAAAGGAAATTCCATCTGATGTATAATAGTTTCTCATTTAACTTGCGTCGCAGTTATTTAGCGACTATTACCGCTTACTAAGAACTACGCAATAACACGAAAAATACGTCCGATTCTTTATCATTAAGTAAACTTTACAGCATCACACCGTACGTAGTAAATAGGCTACTGATGTAACGTCAAGGTGTTTAATGCTATACACCGGCGCTGATGATAATTATTTTCATTTTAAATTACCTTTAACATTTCAGAGCAATAGGTTAACCTATTGCTATACAATCTTAAAGGTAAAAGTTAAAGAAAAAAAAAGGCTGCCTTTATTAATAACGAGCTTACTGCCCGCACTTCGTCCGCGTAGATTTCGATTATCGTTATTCTTCTATTAGAACTTTTCAATTTTCCGGGATGAAAGGTAGCCTATGTATTTATCCGGGGTATAAGCTATCTCCATTTCAAATTTCATCCAAATCCGTCCAGCTGCATTGCAGCGAGGAGTAACAAACTAACACACACACACACACACACACACACACACACACACACACACACACACACACACACACACACACACACACACACACACACACACACACACACACACACACACACACACACACACACACACACACACACACACACACACACACAACTGTCGCATTTATAATCTTAGTAGGATTTTCATCTTTACCACCCACGCTTTGAAAACAATGAGAAGGAAAGAAAAGAACAAACTAATATAATTCAAGCCTTTTTTCGCTATACGTAAAGTCAGCCAAGATACAGTGCGATAGCTCTAAGAAGGTGCTTCGGTTTTGTACTTGTCTCTCACTTGCTCTCATACGCTCTTATTAAGAGCGAGTGAGAGAGACGTACAAACCCGAAGCACCTTTTAATTGGTCACAGACTGTACAAACGCTGCTAACATTTCTGTTTTCTATCGTCTCCAAATGTATGTACTCGTATGAAGTTGACATAAGCGGTTAACGCGACCTTCTCATCAGCTTATACCTACATTTTGTCAATTTTCGAATATCGCTTACTTACAGCTTTACGGCAAATCGTCGTTTTCCAGTCGATAGACGTCGTTTCGCGTCGGCCGAGCCGATCAACGTCTTTTTCGCTCTTATTGCGTAGACGTATAAAGAGTTTTTTGATCAGCTAACGCCGATTCCGCGTCGATAGGTGTGGGGAGACGCGCGGGACTCCATTGATATCGATTGTATTGTATAATATCGATTCATAATTATTGTTTACAGTTTACTGCAGGCTATTCTGTAATATTGGTAGCAAGGAAATGTATGTCATTGAGCCTATTGAAAAAGGAATTTATAATAATAATAGCTTTTTTACTTACCTAATCAAACGGCTTATTTTAGTCGCACAGTTTAATAGTACATTACTTAACAAGGGCTGTAAAAGAAAGAAAGCCCGAAATCGCAGGTATTTGAGACCCGAGCCGTAGGCGAGGGTTGTAAATATGCGATAGAGGGCTTTCTTTTTTACTACCCGTGATGAGTACACAATTTTACGTCTTCACCTGGCCACAATGCGAGTTTTACCGTGCGCGCAACGTGCGATAAAACTCACATTATGGCCAGGTGTTACGTAAAATGTTTAAATCATCATCATATCACTGAATTGATGCTTATAACGACTTTAATGACCATACCCATTGATTATGTTGTTATTGATGTCTGGCCCGGAACCATAATAATATATTTTTTAACGAATAGAATAATGATGACTGGTATTATTATCTCATTAAGCGTAACTAATTCAGTTAAAACAAATGATAAGCGGGTGATTCTCTTATGTCCACTTAGTTATAACGTCGAATTAGGTCCCTGACCCGTTTGGTATCTGTCAGACATGGCACGGATGTAAATGGGGGATATGTTATTATAATTACTATTCGTTGAGTTTAGTCCGAATAAAATGATGAATTAACTGTTAGATTAGATTTAGAGAAATGAAAATAGAAAAAAATTACACCAAACCAATAGTAAAATAAATTCAGAATATTTAATGTAGGTAACGCAGTGGACAATCCCGATTTTCTTTTTCTCCTGCGTTACTCAGATTTTAAAAAGAGACTTAAGTCATTCCTGAAATTGAATACCTATTTTAACACAGGTTTTGTATCAAATTGAAAAATCAAGAGATTAAAATATAGGGTCAGCTTCTAAAGGCTATCAACTAGTATGTCCCAGTTATTTTACCGATAAAACCAAATACCTAAGTGCTATAAAAGTTGGTTGACCTAAATATGCTATTCTAAACATTGCTGATCTTACGAGATACATCTTACATGGTACCATTCAAAAAACTTGATATCATGCTTTTTATTCGGGTGAAAATCAGAGAACAAAGCATTAAAATTACATAATTTATTATACTTATTACACAGTTTTCGTACTGGGTGGTGATTCTCTCAACAAGCAAAGGTGATCGTTCGCTCGAGTGAAGGTCCAAGCGGCGAGTTTAAGTAGTCCCGACAGAGCGAACAAAACACATTTTAGCGCGTGTATTCAATTTAGCAGCATGACTTCACGAACGTATAAGGCTCCCTAATTGACAATGCACGCGCTAAAATGTGTTTTGTTCGGTCGGACGGGACTGCTTAAACTCGCCGCTTTTATTCGCTCGTCCGTTCGACCGGCCGCCGTTTTTTGAGAGAATAACACACCTGCTGACTTCCGTTGCAACAAAGATACTTTCAAAAGTAGGCTCTTTTTTAAAGTCCGTTCTGTGATATATTTTTAAAATAGGTCAATATTAGGATTCTTTTTAAACTTTGCAAGGTTACTTATTCTTACCTTTTAAGAAAACTTACCGTATCTGTGTTAAGTAGTTAAATTTATAAACGTCACTCCTACGATTCACCTGTTATCATTTATCATGAAGGCGTCAGTTTTGTGATTTGTATTCATACAAGATAAGAGTTGTCATTGACTTCCATGTTTATTTTGTTTCTGGCGTCGCATAGATACTGCAGTTCCTTTGGTTGTTTTCTTGACATTTGAATGGTGATTAACTCGTTAGGATAGTTTTGTTTAAACTACAAGATGCCACTGATTTTGTATGTGTTTGTATGAAGAAAACGTCTCTCTATACTACCTCCATTTCTTCTTTTAGAGATTGATTATCGTAAAAGCGTTCCTTTGTGTAACTCTATTATGACTACAAAAATATTAATTCATAATTGTCCTTTTTATTCAAGTTGTTTGGTTTAATCCATACTTTATAATATTAACCAGTCGATATCGCTATACTTGAAAAGTAGGTAGTTAGCTATGATTAATTATTTTCTATCTCATACTGAAAGTTAAAATATTTATGAGTGTATGCAAAGTATAATTTAAATGCAGACTATTTCAACTTAACACGTATTTCTTTTGTTATGTAAATGATAACCAATGCTTTATCAAATATAGAACAAAAGACATTCCACTTTCTTTTTGTTTCATTAAATAAAGCACAAGAAATGTAAAATTCCACCTAACATTCAATGCCATGGCTTACATTCGACATTGCTTTGTTTCCAATCGTTACACGTTACATTGCTATGCTATATTTCCGTTTTCTTCTCTTTTTTTGCCAAAAATAGTAGACGGACAGGACAGGTCACCAACAATATTTGGAAACTTACCGCTAAAGTTACGCAATAGAAAAAATATTTTGAAAATCGTAACTAGCTATATCATCAAGAAGGCATTGTTTACTGTGCTACCAAGTTTGTTCTATTTAGAAAATTGTATACATATATAATTAATTCCTTTCCAATGAAAGCTAATCTTATTCGAACAAACCCGAGGGTTCATTACATTTTTTTTGGTTTATCGGTTTTTTAGTAGAAAAGAAAGAAAAATGTTCAGAAACATTATCTATTTCGACAATGCCGAATAAAAGGTCGGCAATGAATGAGTTCTCCGTCATAAAAAGCGAAGGAAATGCACTCTAATTAGCTGTTTTTTTCAGGTAAAACAAGCTCTCTAATCAGTATATCGGAGGCGCTAGTGCCGGTAGTATACTCACCGATGTACAGTAAACTGTACCTCAGCACTCTGACCACGTTCCCTGGCGCCTTCTACCTCATCAGTGCAGCGCTCGCTGTTCCTGCTATAGCCTTATTGATGTAAGTATACGTATACTACATAGTCAACCGATGTACGTTACCACGTGGGCCCGTTGCGCCTTGTTGTTCGTTTTTTTCTTGCTTAGGCGTACACAATGCTTACTACACGTATTTTTTTTTCTAATGTAATGTAGGTAGTGAATATCGAGTACGCACGATAGTTTGCTTAAGAACAGTGTAGCCAAATCATTTAGGTTACAAGTAGGCACAGTCGGATAAATTTGTGGTAGTATGCCACGTACCACCCTAAGGTTGAATTCCGCTTGCACGTTATAAAACAATAAAGTCGATAAAATGCGTCAATATGAAGAATCGTCACAACAGTTTAATTTCAAAGGTGGTTTCAAAGTTGAAAGATCACATGTTTGGTCGACTGTACTTGACTAATTGCAATATGTTACCACAACCTTTTAGGTGGGTAATTGACGAAAAATTTTTGAACAAAATAAAGAAATAAATAATTTGCCATAATGTTAAGACTGACTGAAAACTGACCTATATGTATTTGGTCCGTTGTGTTACTGATTCACGATATTGCAAAAAATAATGGATAGTCAAACATGGCTGCTTCAATGTTTAGAAACTATTGTGATTGTGAACAATCGTAGGGCTGTGCCCGGAAGAAGTAGCTTATTGTTTAAAAAAGTAGTTAATGCCAAACATGATAGTTATGAAAAAAAAAACAATATGATGAAAAACATCCAGGATTTTTTAACAAAAATAAATAGTTGGTAATAAAAAACATCAAATTATGATATATAAACAGACACATACACAAAAAGCTATTATAATGAAGCCTACTCTTGCTACTTGTAGTTTACGTTTTGAGAGTACGTACCTGTAACACATTTATTTTATTGCCTAAACGGGCTAAGTCTAGATTATCTATGTTGACGATTTGTCACTCCTACGTGCTGTCACGTTGCATAAATCAGCTGTAATAACGGGGTATTTTGACATCTAACAAAAAGTAATAGCCTTGCGGTCTACTCGGTCGCCCTTACAAGAGACAATGCTCGATTTCTAACAACCCGAACCTTGAACCGCCATTTTCTATTTGTGTGTATGTACCTTATGGCCTTAGCTATAGTTTATTGGCCCTACCACGCAAGATTATTGCGAGTTTTCATTTTAGAAATGTGTTTTTGCAATGGCCATAAAGTAATGGTCCATAGGGTCGGGCGTATTAATGGACCGTGAAGCGATTTTCGTGTTGCGAAATGCAAAAAATGTACTTACTATTTTGCTATTGCAATAAAAATGTAATTTATCAAAACTCGCCAACTGAATTAATACTTTCTTTAATTTAGAAGTAATATACCTAATAGACTTATAATTACTACTGCGACTCCGTCCGCGTAGAAAAATAAAACATAGCATAAGTTACTCGGCGATAGCTGATATAATAGGTATAGCTTTCTCCTGGTTATTTTCAAAACTGTAGCAGTAGTTTTTAAATTTATTGTTAATAAACAAAAATACAAATCTTTTCTCTTTATTACAATAGTCTAAATTAGTATACATACCTACGAGTAGATAGTTGAAAAATAGTTGGTTAAAATACTCGAATATAAATGCCTCTTCTACTTACTAATTGTACTTACGTCAAAAGTTTATGTAGGTATTGTTTTGACGTTGATCACCTAACGAATTTTAATTTCCAAAAATATACTTTAATGTTGATAGTTTTCGACAAATAATTTTTTGGCTGTCACAGATGTAACCTATTTACCTAGGTACTTAATAATGTATGTGACGATTAAATCACACATTTCTTTTTTATGAAACAAAGTTCGTTAAATGTTACTTAGTTACGTAGGTTTGGTCAATGCCGTCTTTACCATAAAGGCACACGGGGCCCGTGCCCAGCGCCCCCGTCCACAGGGGGCCCCGAAGGACCGACAATTTATTACCCATAATAAATAGAAGATCATAGTAGAAAAATGTTAGTAAAATAATTCGCTTTCTTTACTTTCCAACAAGGGCCCCAAATTCTTGTGTGCCCTAGGACCCCAGCATAGTTTAAGACGGCCCTGGGTTTGGTGCAATGAAGATCCCGAATTTGTGACTTCGGACGGTCTTTTTTTCCTCATTCTACCTCGGTTCCACAGCATCGTAAGAAAGGGACAGAGCCAAAGTAACTATTAACTTCGATTTTAAGAGCTCCTGTTTTATCAGTCCACTTCAGGGTTGATAAAATTGTTATTTGTAACAGACGCTGCCTACTTATGAAGCTAGTGGTTCCGGGTTCGGTCCCCAAATACCTACTTGTGTGATGAGCGTTAGTAGGTAATTGTTTTTGAGTCTTGGATGTCTTCTATGTACCTACTCGTACGTATCTAAGTTTTTTTTTATCCAAAAAATATGTTTATTGTGGTCTTGTATCCATAGGACAAGCCTAGAGCTAATTTTTAAGATGATCCCCTGAATTTTTAGTCCCTCCTGATGGCTACCTTAAAAATAAATTAATAATACAATTATTTAATACATAAAACTCTCATTTTCTTTTCAGAACGCTGCACAGTCTCCGCAAGGATGGTTTTAGAAGCGCGGACGACAAACCGAAGGAGCACGAAGTGACTCGTTTTTAAATTGTATTTATTGTTAAGCTCTACTAAAGTTACCTATTAATATAATTAGAAATCTCAATAAAGTAAGATTTATATGAATGTTCTTAATTATTTAGGACCACGCATTAAAAACGTAAATCCAATTTTAGTAGGTACGTCTTTGAAACATTTTCAAAACAGTTACTTCATTCCTTTTTCAAACTTGTGTATGAGAAATCGTTAATCTATCTGAATCAAATAACGGGCCCTAAGTCGTAACGATATTTCATAAACAAACTTGAAACAGGAACAAGTTAATTGTCTCATAAATGTCTAGTACCTAATAGTTGAGTAATTCTATGTTTTTTGACAGACAAATTAATAAAGTTTTAAAACTTGTGTGACATGATACATTTGGGTGTGGTGTTTAAAGTTCACTACTCCCCCCCCCCTACCGTGAAATGTGTCCCCGTTAACGGTTTTTTAACATTCTTGGGACAACTATAATAGATACGAAAAAAGTGTGCACAAAAATGTTCCTTATTAAATTCTAAAACGAAAAGGTTTTAAGTTTTTTTTTTGTAGGATCGACGGTTTTCAAGCTATAGCTTCAGGTACCGGTCACCAATATATCGCCTTCGTATTTACATCTCATACGATTCCATAAAAATATGATTTACCAAATTTGTCAACCAATCAAGAACTAATAGACCAATTGTATTGCTTTTATCGTTGTTCGTTAGCTGATTAAATAAGGTTCAACATGGTATATAATAAATGTTTGTACATATCGTGGTATTCACGGAGGAAGCATTTAAAAAACCATTACCGACGCGTTCATACTCATTTCTATGAACGCGTCGGCGATGTTTTTTTAAATGTCCCACAAGTTTTAAAACTTTATTAATTTTTTGATATTCCCATACATTGAATACACAGAATTACTCAGCTATAAGAATATTATACGCCTAGGTTAAGTTTCATAGTTTTTACACGACGTCCCAAAAAAAGTAGTGTAGGTACTTAATCCTTTCACCATCCCGTGTTTAGGTATCCTATCCTAAACTGTTAAAATTGAAATAACAACAATGGCAAAATGTCAATTATTTAAGTCAAACAAAAAAAGGCTTCATTACAATATAGGTATCATTTGAAAGGTCTTAATGTGATCATTTCAAATATGTACCTACGAATATACTTAGTAGCATTCATAAACGGGTTTATTTTATATCCACGACAATACCAAAAAATACTGTCGGGTTTTTAAAACTTGCTTTTCATTTTATTGAATAATGATGACAATTATGTCATCCTGATCGATTTCGGCCGAATTCGGCCACAGCGACACATAGCTCTGAGGGCCCTGCCAAGATGCACTACGCTAACTAGCGTTTCTATTCGATTCGTTTTTAAACCAATCGCGTCACTGATAGACCACGTGACTTTTCGTATCACGTCATCTCCCAGTGACGCGATTGGTTTAAAAACGAATCGATTAGAAACGTTAGTTAGCGTAGTACATCTTGGCAGGGCCCTCTGGGGTGTTATTCTCTCAAATAACGGCGGTCGATCAGACGGACGAGTGAATCGTAGCGGCGAGTATAAGTAGTCCCGTCCGAGCGAACAAAACACATTTTAGCACGTGCATTGTCAATTAGGCAGCCTTATACGTTCGAGAAGTCATGCTGCCAAATTGAATACACGCGCTATAATGTGTTTTGTTCACTCTGACGGGACTACTTAAACTCGCCGCTTGGACAATCACTCGTTCGTCCGTCCGTTCGTCGTTGTTGAGAGAATCACACCCCTGGATATTTACTCTTATTTTACACGGCTAAACAATTTCAAGTCTTAGAAGTAGCCGTTCATTTTATATCTGATCTGATTTGTCTTGTCACGTATTAAAGTGACAGTGGTTTGAATTAAATATATCAATAGGTGCGACCAGGTAAAGAATGTACAGCTACTTATAAGTCCTATCATACGCTTAAGGCCCAGCCACACCGGATGCGTGACGTGCACGTGCGCGTGCGCGTTCGCTTTCCACTGCGTTGTATAGTGACATGTCGTAATGAGAATTCATTATATACAACGCAGTGGAAAGCGAACGTGCACGTGCACGTCACGCATCCGGTGTGGCTCGGCCTTTAACAATAAAATCAGATTTACCTAAGGTACCTAAGTTGAAATTGTCTATAATGATAGTCGGATGGAAAAAGGACATGGCGAATATTGTATAAGGATTAATTTAAATGGCAAACAAATAAAGTAGCAGATTACTAAACTAGTACACCTAACAAGCATTAAAAAAACCTTAACTTGATTCGTAACTATATCAATGATATTTTATATTAAGATACGTCATCTGCGCGCAAAAGCGTTCCTCGAAAAGGAAGGTAATTGCCTTACTATCGTTCAGTCGCGCCGTGGCTAAAACAGTAAAGTTTTATTACCGCAATGCAACAAATATACCTAAGTTATAAAATATGTCGTCTTGTGTTATTAGAGGCTGCCGAAATTATACTGTAATTATAAAAGGAAGAAAGGATGTCTCCGTAAATATTTTTTACATTTTTTGTTTACATCGCCATATTTTGTGGCAGCCATCACGCGGCTATGGCGGGTACGCCACGTCATCCGGGTACGCAATTTGAAACAACTATTTATCTCTTTCTGGCAATAGCGTTCGCTACGGATTGCCGTCTTTGTCTGTAGAAATCTGGCAACGTAGCCACTGTCAGTAATTGGCGACGGATTTTATGTGCGCAACATATCTAAATATAAAATCATTGAACTATATCGATAAGGGAAATACACACTACGTTCTTAAGCGTCAAAGGCGATGGTTACACATGTTTTTATAGTATGGTGAAGGCGAACGAGGTCACGGGCCACCTGATGGTAAGTGGGAGCCGTGATCCATAGATATTTGAATTCTCAAGACTACAATCTAAAGACTGCATGCCTAAGGGCCGTATTAATAAACTAAACGCAACTCTAATGCTCGTCTCGAGATGCGTCAAAAATTACAGTGTTCTATGGTTTGACGTTTACTTTGACGTATTTTGTGACCGGCATCTTGGCCAAGATGAGTTTATTAATACGGCCCTAAGGCCGCAAATGCGTTGCCAACCCTGAGGAGTAAGATAAAACACAACAATGCGAACACGCCGGCGCGGCGGTAGATTAAAGGATACACCATACTGTTTTTATTATCATCCTTGAATTGTAAACCCGGCTAATTTAAAAAAATATTTAGAAACCGGGCCATCACATGTACACACCTTCTCGCCTTCATTCCCAGAGACGGGTAGGCAGAGCTACAGAATTACCAACAACTCTAAAAAATTGTTGATAATTCTGTAACCACATTTTGCACAATTAGGCTAAGGGGTACCCTTCATCTGGCAAAACTTTTTTTGGCATAATCATCATTTGGCATAATCATCTTTTAGCGGTTTCAGAAAAAAGTCTGTATGCTAAAAGATGATTATGCCAAATGATAATTATGCCAAAAAAAGTTATGCCAGATGAATGTAAACCTAGGCTAAGATGTTTACCAGCGTATTAGTGACAGGTTGCAAGCCCATCGCCTAACAGTACTACAAGCCTTCTTTCGCCTCACCCATCATCATCTGGACATCTTAACATAACCACAATGTCGCTTCCCACAGGCGCCGTCTGTCCCCCCTCTGCATGTATTTAAGTTTAGGTCCTTCAAACTACTCTACGGATTTAAATGGATTCACTGAAAATCAGCGTCAAGGCAATTCATGCCTTGGCACATGCTGAGTGGACTCCTTTTTGAGACCAGCCTCAAAACTGTACTATTTACCAACTTTTTTTCTTTTTCTAGTTTTAAGCAAGTTGTAATGTTGTTGTGTGGTTTCAAATAAATAAATCATTCATTCATTCATTCATTCATAATGTGTCTGTCAAAAATAGATGGAGTGGTTCAAGAGGAAGGTTTTTATGTATAATAAATTAATATAATATTAAGGGTGTTACAGAAATCTCACAAAAACCAAAGCGAAGAGAGGCCGGGCCGCTAGTGCCAAATAAACACGTAAAAATATAGCTGTGCTGTGGTGATAATAAAATAATATCGTCTTTACTTTCAAGGTAAAAACTTACACAACATTTTAAACCCATAAAAGAGAAAGAAACTCGCTTTCAGATTTTCTGCAACAACTAGCGATTTTTCTGCTCTTTATGGTATTAAATCTACTGTAGCATTTTATTTGTTGTTACAGACATTTACAAAAACAGCTCTACCTACCTATCAAGTCAAAGAGCAAAAAGTAAGAAGCCAGTTTAGTGCTTACTGCGACTGCTATTAAGCCCGACGATTTACATTGGTCAATGACAGTGCCAAGTGCCAAGAGAGTAATAGAAGACAGAGAAAAATATGAAGCGATTCTATTCGGATCCACTGGCAAGGCAACTTGACTCGCCACGGTCCAATCGGTTTACACTACTGTACTGTCCACTGTCACTTGTCCACTGTCCACTGTCCTTGACCAATGTATATCGGGCTTTAAGGCTCATATTACCCGACTTAAAAAAATAGGAGGAGGTTGTCAATTCGATTGTCTTTTTTTTGTTTTAGGCATACATTTTATCCCACGTGGGTACAGTCGAGTTCATAAATATGTGTACACTTTAGTACCTTGCCACTTTAATCACTGCAACAATTCATATATTATGGCAGTTTAAACATGATATTAAATAGACAAGGTACTAAAGTGTACACATATTTATGAACTCGACTGTACACTCGTCCTTTGTCACTTCAACGTCATGTTTGAACTGCTGCACTAATCCGTTAAAGACGTTAAAGTGACAAGGTTCTAAAGCGTGCAACCACTTATAATGACGACTGTAGCTACTTATGTGAAACCAGCGTTTTGTGTCGATGCAACCGCATGAAATTCGCCGCGTCCACACCTGACGGTTTGGACGTAATGACGGAAATTGACCCGAGCGTTATCACCAGCACGTGTGTTAGTGAATCGTCGGCTCGCAGTCCTAAGAATACAATATCATAGATGCCACTACATTACATTTCCAGATGAGGTGTTTTACACGCGTTATCTATCTAGACGTTTAGTATATCTTACTACTGTAAATACTTACCCACAGTGTCCAAATCGACGGCCACAAGTTTTTTGTCGTCATTAAAAACCGATCTTGCTTTGACATAGTTATCATATTATTCACGATATAACTGTACCTAACTGTTGACGGTAGGTATCATAACCTTAACAGTGTCATCACAATATCGAAGCGAGAGGGATTAAACCAAACTACCCTCAACTAAGGCCCTGGGGACCTAATCAAGATGCATAACAGTAAATTAGTATTTTCGAAAATCGACATAATGTATAGTTAGATTGACGTTAACCGATGATACATCGCGTCGACCGTTTATGTCGACTCCATACATTTCTAGTCTATAGAAAACAGAAACGTTAGCAGCGTTTGCATCTTGGCTAGGCCTACTCTGCCCTGCTTAGAAAAAAGGGCGCATGTCTCACAGAACCGCGTATGTATAAGTGACCTTATTTCGTCAAGGAAATGGGTCAAATTTGCTTTGACTATCAAATTGCGCAAGAGTCATTTTTATTTAGAAGGGCAGTAGCTAGTGCTAGGCCTTCCTTCCTTCCAGCGTTCAATTATTAGGTACTGTACACAGCCAATCAACAAATCTGAAGTTTTTTTAATTAATTAATATATTTTTGAAACGTATAACAAACCTTGTAGCTAGTGCGGATCAGTCTCGCCTAGAGACGGTTAAGTATTACATACATACATAATCTCACGCCTTCGTTCCCAGAGTGGGGTAGGCAGAGCTACAGAATTACAAACATCTCTAAAAACTTGTTGATAATTCTATAACCACGGTTAAGTATTAGAAAAAATAAAAACTAAAATCGTTCTTTTTTTTAGTTTAGCGTTAAAGTTTTAAACATAGGTAACAAGTAAATAAGAAATTGAAATTGTCATTAATTATTTACCTAGTATCGCACTTGACAAAGGATCTGTTTCTAATATTCCTAGGATCACTGATCTGTACCTAAGTAACTAATTACCGTAAAAGACAGTCAGACAGACAGAAACATACGCGAGTGACCTCATAAACGTTCCGTTTTTTTATCGAATGTGAGAACGGAACCCTAAGAACTCAATTAGGTGATGTTAGTTACTACTTATTATCACCAAAATTATTTTATAGGTCGCACAAACTAGTTCAAAGACAGACTTTCTGACGTCACAAGAGATAAGAAATTTATAATATAATATAGGTAAGTAATACGTGAGTATTCAAGTATAAATGGCAGACAGTTTAAGCAAAATTTGGGAACATAATTTCATTGAAATTCCTGTATCGACTTAAAAGCCTCAAATATACTGGGTGTCCCTAATCCCAACGTCAAAACTGAAAGGGCTGATAGAGCAGCTAAAAAGCTATCGATTTAACCCCTATGTAACTATGTTCAGCGATTGGTACTAGTTTCGGAGATATTGATCAATTTAATAAGAATTTTTGTAATTTTCCGTTATGTTCATGTCACGAAAAATCATTAATTTCGTGTTTTATTTCATAAGTTTTTCAGTGGTATCATACATAATTAATAGTTGTTTACTCTTAAACTTAATGTGAAAGTAAAGATTAAGTGTTTAAATCATTGCTAAGACCTCACTTGATATTAAAAAGCACGTGATTATCCAGTAATAATGGTGAATTGGTTCGTTTGGTTGTGTTTACATCTTTGCCAATTTCAATTGGCACAGAGCACCTATAGTGCAAATCAATGGAGACACAGAAAAAGCATTGAGTTTTAACTGCCGCAGAATGTAGTAAGTAAGAAGAATGTAGGTAAGTACCTATAGGTATATTTGGCACACATACAAGGAGGCAAATCATGCTTTCATCTGGCTGTCGGCCTTGCAAGTAGGTAGCTGCCATTTCAGTAAGTACCTTGGCGTTTTAACGCCTTTGACAGATTGGTGCGGTAGTTCAAACATTACGTTAAAGTGATAAAGCACTATAGTGTGCAGGTACTTTGAGGGCTTAAGGCCGGTTGTATAGTAGGTAGACACTTAGGGACGGTATTTTCTTTTTCTTGCATTTCGGGATCGGTCGCTTCGTCGCAGCTCGACTCAGAGCGAGATTCGAACAAAAACATACAACTTATACGCACTGACAGACCGGTGAAATAATGAACGAGTTATTGAAAATAACACCCTACCTTCAAACGTAAGGTGTTATTTTCAATTGTCAACAACTGCAATCGAATTTGCAAAGAGGACTTAGGTACTACTTAACTTAGACTTCCTAATTTACCACATCTAGCAGATTCAAAAGTTAAATTACATATCGGTTTTCAAAAAAATGCGTTACCAACTTATAAAATAAGTTTAAGTAGGTATAAGGAAGCATTAAAAATAAACACAGTAATACATTGTCCAAGACGACCCGTGTTAACTCAACACGAGATAAGGGCCAGGTTATAGTTCGTTGGCTTGTATTTGTACTCGCCTGGTGATTACTTAATAATAATATGTATCTAATTTGTTATCGACAAACGTGTCTGGGCAAATGCTTAAGCACGTGTTTCTAGGTTTAAGTCCTAAACGCAGAGCATAGGCGTGAGTGTGTCTAAACTATATTCTATGATTGCTGAAGATCATCATCGTATTAAACCCTAGAGCGTCAGCGATGTTAGACTTTCATACTTTTAAGTAGGTATGGAACCTGCGGCCTTTGCCACCGACGTCCGAGGGGTTAAAGGGTCTATCCGCTGCCTTCCTCGAAAGAAGTTATTACTATATAAAACTTAAGCTTCCCCACTCGTTCAGCTTAATAGACAAAATGGTCAGCCTCGAGGTCGCTTACCATCTTCCTTTCCACACCACAACCAGCTTCTCAGAGTTATTTGGTTATCTTAGCTCTTACGTATCCGAGATCTACAACCGGAAACTTTCGGAAAGCATCCAAGCAAGTATCCTAAATTTACTTATATTTAGACAAAATACAAACAATGCAATCACCAAGCATTCTGTTAGTCGGTTTACAAACTCAATTAGTGTCACTGGTAATGAGGGCATTATTAATGCTTATAAACATCGGTTATCAACCAAGGAACTGTGCTAATGAACGACATGTCTTGGGAAGGCAAACTTAGCGAAATCGTTTATGATCCCATTTGAGGCTTTGCCTATTTAAATTTAATATCAACGACTGCTATTTACTTTGCCATTGCTGAGATATACATATTTGCTTGACTTGTTATTAGGTATTGTAAAACTGTTGTCATGTTAGGTGAACGCTTAATTATTATGATTAGGTAGTTCAAAATATCGACGTGGTTAAAAGATCTAACCTATTTATGGGGCATTCAACGCAAAGCAAAACATTTTGCTAGCATTGCATTTATTTTTGATGTGTGATAGCTTGGAAATTATAATTTTATCTAAATTCTAAATGCTCAGTTTATATTTCTCAAACTATCAGTGCATCTAAAATACTGGATATTTTATGATTCACTCTTCATGAAGTAGCCCTAAAAAGCGTAACTCTAGCTATCAGCTATGGCTGTTCATCATAAGATGAGATAAGATAAGATAAGATCTCTTAATTGTAATAATTTTACATAGTCACTTGAATACTTTTGAATTTACACTAAATCTAAAATTATGTAAAATTCTCGTGTCACAGTGTTTGTAACAATGTGACAAACCCTGACACGAGAAGTTTGTACTTATGAAATGTTGTGAGTATATTCAGTAGGTCTGAGAATAAAGAAGGTATACTTCATAAGGTTTGTATGAAAAAAAAATACACCCGGGAGGCGCCGGGACCGGACTGCTAGTATATTTTAAAATTTAAAAGCTAAACCCACAATGTTTGGTCTGTATCAAGCATCAAGGCAAGTAACCGTGGAAGTCATTAGGCTGTTAAATTACGTGAGCACGAATTACTGTCAGTTTGTCACTGTGACATTAATAGCTGAGTATTATCAGGTACCTAGTGGCAACGTTGAGTAGCCTCTGGTTTGATAATCGAATAGTTATTTGCGTAACTATGTCCAATACAATTGTGATGACTATAATCAGGTACGATGGTACCAAAAAAGCGCATTAGCTGTCTGTTTTTATCTATTCTGGTATGTGAAGTAAAAAATGGTCTACCTAGGTATAACTCAGGAAATATGAATTGGCCGTCTGTAATCTTCACTAAGATATTTTTGTTAATATTAAACAAAAGGTAATCGTAAAACTGCTCTTGTTCTTCTAACAGCACAGTGGGTTGAAAGGTTAAGTCCGGTAAGTCTTAACGCAGAAAAAAAGATCGCAAAGTAGATAACAGACGGCCAAATAATATTTCCTGAACTATGACTGGTTGTATTTCATAATATGTTCAGTAGGTAGGGAACGCGGTGGATGCGAAAAGCAAAAGACCGGTCTGAGTGGAGAGCCTTGGGAGAGGCCTATGTCCAGCAGTGGACGTCTTTCGGCTGACATGATGATGATGATGATGAGGTGCCAGGTGGGACCTTAATTGATTTTATTAACCGATACATTTTATAGTAAATTTAAATGGAGTAATTATTAAAGAACCGTTGCAATAAGATTTAAAAAATGTGTAATATGTATTATTAGTAGGATGTGAAGTACAGTCAAGGACTTTAATTATTATGCCACTATGGAACCCTGTCGCATAATGTTAATCATTCATATAAGCGTAATTTCTGTCACGTGCTTTGACGCTGTCATTATGACAGGGTTCCATAGAGGCATAACAATTAAAGTCCTTGACTGTACGGTCGGCCTTATAGCTGCACACTTTAGTGCTTTGTCACTTCAACGTCGTATTTGAACTGCTGCACTAATCTGTCAAAGGCGTTCAAGCGACAAGGTACAAAAGTGTGCAGCTACTTATACATAGAAAGAATCGGTCCGTCGTAGCGTCCATCGATGGTAGTACGAAGAGACTGCATCAACATTGCGGGTGGTAGGAACTTGTGTGGTGCGAATCGCTACCACCATCCTACCCGCTTAAATACAAGGGCGAATCCAGGATTCGAAGAAAGTGTTCTTTGCTCTAGTTTGCATTTCTCATGTCATAAAAACAATTAGGAGACTTAGAACTAGTGACTAATGGCCTGTTGTTTGATCAGTAGTTAACTCAACTAATTGTTAAAATTCGAAAAAGGAATCGAAAACTTGACACATTTCCTTAAGATTTGACCATTAGTCACGATATTTAACAATTAGTTAGTTTAACTACTGATCAAACAACAGGCCCTTAGCTAAGGATTATAGATTATAGAAAAACAATTGAATAATTGACGACGCGTTAGCCTACTTGGTTTGGTAGTGACCTTGCCTACGAAGCCGGCGGTCTCGTGTTCAATTCCCGCAATGGGCAAATGTTTTTGTGATTAGCGCGAGTATTTGTTTCTGAGTCTTGGTTATTTCTATTTATTCAAGTATTCAATTCTCTTAAGTATTTACTCCTTTGTGAGCAGAAGGGGCGTTTCTCAAAAAGCGCGACTGGCTGTTTACAATGGAGTATTGGCCCCTACTCTGATGTATGGTTGTGAATGTTGGGTGTGGCAGGACAAGCATGAAAGTCATATAAATGCAGTTGAAATGCGCTCTTTGCGTAGTATGTGTAGTGTGAAGCTGATTGATAGAGTAAGGAATGAAAAGGTCAGAGAGAAATGTGGATTAAAAGAAGATGTAGTGACTAAGATTGAAAAGGGCATGCTTCGATGGTTTGGCCATTTGGAAAGGATGGATAAAAGAAGATTAACGAAAGAGATATGCAGGGCAAAAGTGAGTGGGAGGGTCGGAAGGGGCAGCCCTAGGCGTACTTTTTCGAATTAAATCGGAGAAATACTGGAAAAGAGCCGAATCTTAAGTAGTACCCGAAACCGACGTGCATGCATGACTCTATGTATGAATGTTGAAGAAGCGAAAGAGATTTGTCAAGATCGTAGCAGGTGGAAAGAAATGGTCTCTGCCTACCCCTCTGGGAAACAGGCGTGATTTAATGTATGTATGTCAGTATTTACATCGTCGTCTAGTACCCATAGTATTTACAAGCCTAGAGCTTAGTTTGGGACTAGTTCAATTTGCGTTAGATGCTCTTCCCTGAATTTTCAAGGGGAACATTCAAAAATCAAACTCCTTTTGTAGGAACTATTTACAGCTATAATTATTGACTTGCTACTACACAAACTGATACTGTAATTGTTTATAAAAGACACTAGAACTTAAGCTTGAAAGTCGGCGGGCCCGTTGGTCTTGGCGACTTTCCATCTATTAACATTTTGATATACTTCCCCTGCTGGTTAGATGGTAGACTGACCCCCAAGACTTCACAATTTCTTAGGATCTCTGCGCAACCCCGCATGTCTCTATTTTTTACTGAAATCAAAATATGAGTAGTTCAACTTCAGAGTTGCACACACACAAATCAACACTACATAATTAACAGAGCACGCACAAATAGTTCAAGTTCAACTCTTTGATATATGGCTGTCCAGTGGGACAATTCTGCCCATGTCAAGGTTGGAAGTTAAAAGTAATTGGTGACAAAAAAAAAACCAACAGCAGATACATTCATAAGTTGGGGATGGATTATTTGAAATTACTACAACTACAAATACTTATTAAGACGGCAATATACAGCTTAATATTAACGTCATTAATATAGAGCCGCATGCAAAACTATTAATGTTATAATGTATTTTCAAGGAATTGTTATTGTTGGTGCGTTAACTCCTTGGGCAAATCTGTGTGACAAGATACCAACTAAGGTGTATAACAATTTATAATACTCATACTGACTGTCTAAGTACATTCATATAGCAGTTCCCAGGTGGCAAATATGGACTTTGTGCTCTAGCTAGTATAATTTGTTTAAAACATCTGTTGCCTGCCAGAAAATTACCATAGATTTCTTTCTCCTTATAAAATTACTTACATTTATAATTGAATAGTATTTGCAGCACTTTCACATATTCCACCATCATGCTATACTTAAGTAGAGTCTGGAGCAGCCTCACCACAGCATCTTCATTGTATTCATCACGAAGAATGTAGATTGTAAATGCTGTGGCCCTGGAACACAATGTAAAAAGATAGAGTAAGTAGAGGGAAAAATGTAATTGTAGGGTATCCTAGCTCAGTCCTCAGAGCTGCTGTTTCCAGTCATAAGTTTTTATGTAACAAAATTTTTTTTTAATTTTTTTTTTCAGATTCTATAGTTACATTATGGATGTAAAAGTCTTATAACTTCAACATCAAGACGGCTTTCATCGCCTCATATTTCTCAACTGTACATTTCAGTACAGGTGAGTACAAGAATATGTACACATTTTCTAAAGTTTGTACATAGATATACCATGGCATTATGAAGCCAAACAAGTACACAGGCCACCTGATAGTATTTACACAATATTCCAAGGCTCTTTTTCTATATTCTGGATCATCATTATTACCACTATCCTTTTGGACTCAACTAAACTTTCCATTAACAGCCCAGTATTGAAAAAAAAGTACTACCGAGGCACCATAGTAAACTGTAACTATCTCTAATGGTACCTTATACAATTAGATTCAGTAGAAGTAGAATTTTATTTATATTCTGCTCTAATTGCCATAGACATTTCTCTAGTTCTCAGTAAAATACATAATGGAGAGGTCATACACAAGCATGCAGCCACATCTTTGCTGTGTCACTTTTTGTAAATCTTATTTATTTTTAACATAAAAACAAATGCGGCAATTCTTCAAATTTTAATTGATAGTTATTCATGATTTTAAAATCATACTTACTTATCTCTAATAACTTCTTGGAGTTCTTCTGAAGCTTCTAGAAGTTCATCGGATAATACTTGATCAGAGAACCAGGCGCTTGACCAGCATATATGCCAGAAGCAAACTAACGGGTAGTTATCATTTAATTTTTCACTGAAGTACAAAACATATTTCTTAAATATAACTAATGTTGCCTCTGATCTATTTGACACAGAGTCATGTATTAATTCTTTAAAAATCACCCTGTACAAGCTACGTAAGCTTGTATACTTAGTATATGCTTCAGTTAATATTGATAGACCTTTTTCTGAGTTGCCTTTCATGCATTGCGCTTTTGCTACATAATGAAGAAAGTCACCGTTCCTTTTGTATATCTGCGGATCTACTTTAGCGCAATAATCTTGCAAGGCTATGATAAAATCTAAACGGCCGCTGATACTATAATTACGAAACAGCTTTTTTAAAGTTGTTACAGATATAAACTTGCGATAATACAAGCAATCTTGGATCATTTGATGGATTTGCTTATCTTTGTTTTTGGCTAGGAGTTCTTGAAATGTTTCATCCAGTTTTTGTAGTGTCATTTGTGATACATCATTGTTTTCATTATCAGCAAAACATCTTATGTTGTGCTTAAAATCATTCAAACCTAGGTTTCTAGTTTTCGTCCGATTCCGATGTCTGTGTAATAGTTCCGAGGTGAAGACATCGAAAACATCAACTGATGTCGTAAAAGGTGCAGTGAAAAGTGACTTCTGTAATATTTTTTGCACGTTCAGAACAAAACGAATGTGTTTCACTGGGTTTTTGGGCAGTTGCATGATGAACATGATTTAGAGCGGCACGGTGATTGACCCCGATAAGTCCTGAAAACGTAAACATCTAAATTTAGAGCCAAGATGAACTTGAAATTAAGAATAACAAAGCGATGAAAGTTATTAATAATATAAACGTTTTACCTTTTGAGGACATATTCTTATCACACCATTTTTGTACTCATTATGCTAAAAGTACATAATAATTAATAATACGCAACAAAAATTAGATACAATAAAACTAATAATGTAACAAATACAGTAGAAAGGTGGTAATCTGTATCAGCTGTCACAACAAAGTAGCACTGTCACTGTGACACTGTCAAACGTTGACAGCTACATACCATAGATAGTAAAAAAGTGCACGGAAAACATTCATAGTTCTTCTACTCGTCAACAGATGGAAGCACACACGATATTACGTCTACTTGCTAATAGATGGCGTTAAGATTGCCAAAAAATGCTTAACGTTAGAAAGACAACAGTCAACAAATAAATATAGGAGCAAATTTTTATCTTAAATTTTAAATTACCTAGCTCTAGTTCAATATATTTGAACTAGGTACGTTGGCAACACGCCAGTAACATGCTTCTTGTCTAGATAAATAAATAAAAATTTCGACTCGCGTAGGTACTATAAACCGCTAATATTGATATCGTAAACGGTATCAGAATACCACCTAGCGTAACCGAAGGGGGAAAACAATTCTATAATGAGCGTTGCCATGGTAATAACCGTTCTATAATAATTATTATGGCATTGTTATTACCATGGTTACGGTCATTCCGGATATAATAGGATAATTTGTATAATAAACCGTTAAAAATATTTTAATACCAATAACAATTACGTATATTAAAAACAAAATTAATTTTGAGATAATTATATGTTTATCATTTTTATTAAATTACTAGAAATAGATGGTTAATATCCATCGATTTCTTATTTGGTTACCATGGTCACCTTCCATATGGATATCAACAAAATGGCGTTTCGTTTGGCATTCCTACTTTTGTGATAAATTGTCAGAACTGTTTTTAGTAATTATTAAAATTTGCATGAAATTTGTTAACATTTACTTAACAATAAAATTCACAAACTATTAACGCGAATCGGAATAATGAAAATGACTTTGCTGACATGTAGGAGCCCTTACACACTGCTACTTTTAGTAGCGATGCAGTCGCGCGATTCGTATCGCTGTCACTTTCACACATTAGAGAGCAAAAGTGACAGCGATACGAAACGCGCGACTGCATCGCTACTAAAAGTCGCAGTGTGTAAGGGCTCTAATTTGTTCTAGCATAAAAATTGAGTAAACTACCTGTACGAGAAAAGTTAGCGATTGTTTATTTTTGTCATAAATTATCATTTTAAGCTTGGAGAAAAAGTTATGTATGCAACGGGTCATAATTAGCTCTTAAGGTAGGTACCTACTCGTGCCTGTAACTAAAGCGCTCGCAAGCTCGCGTTCTAACCTCTGCTCTCGTACCTTAAGAAGCTTCATTATGTACCAGTGACATAAATAACTATTTGTTAAGCTTGAAACTGCACAGCAGGATATTACGACAAGTACCTACCTATACTTAATATTAATATCTTCGTTTAATTGAGGTACCGACCATACCTTTATTCACAAATGCGGCGAAATGTGTCTTAAAAAAAAATGTAATAGGTAATTGTTAGTAGATACTTATTTAGTATAATATTTCCTCTATGGTATAATTAAATGTGTGTACCTAGTTTACCCATCAGTTTTTCTTACCAGTGAATATAAACTTTTTTTCTATGAAACCCGAGTAACAAACATACTGTCAATTGCGAGTGTAATAGTGATAGCGATAGCCAACCGAAAGCTATTACGAAGCTGTGAGTAGAATAAAGGAATACCTGTGATACTTATTCCAAAAGGCGATCGCCGACATCGATGTTCTCCCAATTTGTCTAGCACCGCCATCCGGCAATACTCACCAACAGCGGGGGTCCTGATCGGTCATTACTTCCAAACAGATCTATTACGTAACTATTTCTAGGAGTCACCTCTCTTCTGAATTTTGAGTTGCTCTGTAGTTGTAGCATAGATATAAAAGTTCATTATTATAATTATAATTTGAAATGTAAACCTTTATCTCGTAAGATATAGGTATTGTAATTCATGTACGTACGGTGTTATAACAGTTAAAGTAAGTGACACCATATTATAATTAATAAATAAATTAGCATTATAATAATAATGTAAATAGTATGATAGGTATTTATAGTTTTGATAAAATGTTCAGATTTGTTTGTGACATACTTACTGAAGAAATATTTTTGGTCATAGGAAGAAAGTACCATAAAACAATGTAACAGCACATAACAATGTTAATTTTTTTAACACTGTTTAAGTAAGTATTCAGCTTGAAAAATATAAGTCTACCACACAAAGACAACAGCTTATTAACAATATCTCACCGCTGACGCTCCCTCTAATTTGAAAGTGGCAATTAGGCATATTAAAATGTGATTAACACTTTCTTGGTGTCACCGAGAGCCAGCCAGCTCCCTCGCGGCCAAAGATCCAGTTAAACTGATTAATTCCACCAAATTTAGAAGAATCCTCATCTAAATCATGCTAACACAAAAGATGTTGAAGGAATCTCGTTCTGAAGGGGCTTTTTAAAATGGTCAGCGAGGTAATTTCTGGTCTAGTCTCAATTAAAACGAACCCGCAGGCTCACGGTAAACTCTTTAATCGAATGAGTTATGCTTCGTTTCTTCCGCCATGCATGCAGTTATAGTTATTAACCGTAATTTCCAGCCAGCGTTATTAATGAAAATGTTTGCCGCTGTCACCACCCCGTCATTAACAGTCCAAAGAAACAAAATATAAATTGTCCGTTACGAATCGTAATAAAAACTTATCACACAACAGATCGTAAAAAATGGAACCAGTTTGGCTCGTGGACATCTCACTTAACGTAATTTATTTATCCGTGAGCATAGAGGACTACATTACTCGTGGATACGTTAGAATTTGGAACGATTTATAAATCTTTAATAAGAATGCGACGCCATTATAATGATATGCCCGCGTTTAAAAACAGAATAATGCGATGTAATGGGCAGCGAGTTTGATATTTAAAGCGTATAGTGACAATTCTGTAATGTATATGACTTAAGCCACAATAGTGCCGGTATCGATAAAATCTCAATGGGTGAATGGTTATCGATTATCGATCGCATGGAGCAATGTGTTACCCTTATTGTGCTGTCCCCATCCCTATCATCCAGAGATGCTAAACAGCTAGGCGTGGATTTTGAACAATAGCCATTATTCTATGCCTGTCTAGGACATAATACTGTCTCACGTTTCAGAATTTATTTCTTTTGACCTATTTATAATTAGAGTCGACATTCAGTTCTGATCCTTCATACAGATTGTGTGAATACAGAGACAGGTTTTTTTTTGTTTTCACTTTAGTTTGAACTTTTGAAGTAGCATTGCTAGGTGCCACAAAGCACATGACATGATACAAGCTCAAACTTAAGAGTAATTTGGGTCTGACAACATGGACTTACCTATTTCTCGACTCGACAATTGATATACAATCTGCAGCTACAGCAATTATGGAGATACTAGATTTCCGCGCGTTTGAGAAATGGTGAAGATCATTATAAAAGACTAATAGCTTCTGCCTGCGACTCCGTCTGAGTGGAATTCGTAATTTTGCGGAAAAAGTGTTTTATTTCGGGATTAAAAGTCGCACACAAGACCAAACAACAAGTTTTTGGAGTTGTTGGTAGTTCTGTAGCTCTGCCTACCCCACTCCGGCAATGAAGGCGTGGAGGTATGTATGTATTAACGGTCGCCTATGTGCTATTCCACACTTTAATCTGTCTCTGTGCCAAATTTCATTCAGATCCGTTCAGTCTTTCGGCGTAATTTAGTAACAATAATTTATAATAGTAGTAAGATGTCAAAATATATTTTCTATGTTATTGTGAATTTGGAAACCCATTTGTAATTTTTCTGGTCTTCAGGCCGCATTTAAAGCCCAAATAAGTAAATGCCAAAGAAGGCTACTAACGTGATCTCGCTTCTAAATCGCAACTGCGATATGCCACAGAGGAAGATTGACGTCTCCTGGGTGTATTCTGAACGGCGCGATGTGTATCGTTAGGATACAATCTCGAGCGATAGGTGTATATCAATGTCGAACGTCTCCGATTCACTATCGCCGTCGATTGACAGCTCTGGGAAGCTTTTGTCTGATCGCGAAATAACGGATTTCAAATATATTTAGGGAATTAAACGTTTTAAGAACAAAAGCTGGTTTTTTTATGGCTTGGAGAAGGTCATCTGGGGCACGTTTTATAAAACTACAAGTTAAAATTTTACAGGTCTAAACTGGCAATACTGCTCAAATGGCTGGTCGTCATTGGTCGAGGTTGTGTCAAATGGAAACTTGTAATCTGTAAATTGTAATTTGTAGCTTTATAAAACAGGCCCCTGATGGTATGTGGAATCTGTGAGCCTTATCCCAATACTGCAATCCTAAGACCGCAAAATGCGTTTCCAACCCTGAGGACTAAGATGGAATGCATCTGTACTGTACGGACGACGTGCTAGCCTAGTTGGTAGTGACCCTGCCTACGAAGCTAGCGGTCCTGGGTTCAAATCCCGGTAAGGGCAGATATTTGTGTCATGAGCACGAGTATTTGTTCCCGAGTCGTGGATGTTTTCTAGGTATTTAAGTATATATTTCTCTATATAAGTATTTATATCGTTGTCTAGTACCCGTAGTACAAGCCTAGAGCTTAGTTTGGGACTAGGTCAATTTGTGTGAGATCGTCCCGTGATATTTATTTATTTATTTATTTATTTACTAGTAATTTCAGCGGTTGTCTTATCCCTACACCGGAACACAACGATGGTGATCGTTGACCCAAACATACACTTACTGTCTATTATTATATACTGACATTGTAAACTTATCTAAATTATTAATTATTGTTTAACTAATATAGGTACCTATTTTAAGGATTTATTGTACCTCTTTTAATTAACAATTTAAAATGTCACGTAAAATAGTAAATTTTATGAATAAATATCTGAATCTGAATCTGAAACAACACTGTTCACAACAAGTTCCTATCAACACTGTTCAAAGACAGCGTACTTGGTATTTAAAAAAGCAAGTAGCGCCTTGTTTCAGCACAATAGGTACCTACCTTCCTTTCCTTACCTTTTGGCTGACACACAAAACCTGGATTTTCAATTGTTAAACACAGTTATTTTACCTTGTAATGTAGTCGGCTAAAGAAAAGTCTGCCATTAAACAGAGGGCTCTATTTTACTCTATAAAAACATATCTATTTTGACATGTTATCGTAATGTCAACGTTTCGAAAGCTTTTATTAGCTTGGCGTAATTGCGGCCAAGTTAAAAACAATAGAATAACATATCAATAGTAATTAAGATTCTATCAAGTAAGTATAGTATAATATAATCTAGGGTCGACCAAATGCGTCTGTGATTTTAAACGTTTTAAGTGTTGACTTGTTATCAATGACAAAATTGAAACATTACATACTTATTTGATCGAATAGTCCAATTAATATTAGTTTATAAGTACTTTCTTTTCATAATTCCAGCTTAAAACCTTAAAACCTAAATCAGCGTAAACAATGTGCTACCGTACAGATGCGACCTTTCTGCAAAGAAACGCTGGACGAGCGAATTTTAAACTCACAACAATTGCCAATTCCAGTCATGAATTTGCCACGGATTCGAGTTATTTACGACCCAACTGTAAATATTGAACGAGATATTGATTTATTTCTAACTGTATCAATGATTTTTCTGCGATTGTGAATTCAGCTCTCTATTTTACAGCCAAATGTTACGATGTGTGAAGGACGGCGTAAAATTCGTTTGATTTCAATTTCCGTTTTATTTAGTTTCGTGTTAATAAAATAATAATATAAATACAATTTGAATTTGGATTCGGGAGACGAGCTGTAGGTAGGCCTCCAACAAGATGGAGTGACAACCTTGTAAAGATCGCGGGAACGCGGTGGATGCGAAAAGCACAAGATCGGTCTGAGTGGAGAGCCTTGGGGGAGGCCTATGTCCAGCAGTGGACGTCTTTCGTCTGACATGATGATGATGATGATGATGAATTTGAATTGGCCGTGTAATATAATTTTGATGGTCTCATGTCTCATGAAATCACTTGCTTAGGTACAATGCATAATATGGGCTTTAGAAGATAATAGCAGGTGTCAATACGTTTTTTAATTAGAACTATTAGCAACACATAATGTGTATGGCCTATGCCGTATGCCCAGTGCTCACCCGTGCGTGAACTAGGATACCATACTGCCCTACCAACTACTGTAAAAATATCAACCTTATTACTAAGAACAGAAAGTTAAATTTGCTTTGGTTATTGAATTTGAAATACTGCTTATTGACTTAGGAAGATAGCGTAGTATTCCAAAACTCCTTGTATATGCTATAGTTGTCGATTGTGAAACAGGCGGTAAAAATACTCCAGTTTATTTTTAGATGTGAATGCTAAACACTAGTCGTTTAATAAAGAGGTAAAATCTACCAATTTTTAAACAGTGAAAGCGACGGAGATAATTGACTGCAGCGCTGTCCTTTTGCCTGCCTGGAGCTTGGCAGGTTTTGACACTTCATTATGCGGCTTTAAACGTTACCGTAATGGCACACCTAGACGCGGTAGCCTCAATAGATAAATACTGGCCATACTGCGTAAGAACCTTCTGTCTTTACTGTTTTTTTTTTGTTATTGTTAATGTACAACAAGAGATACTTTTTTTTCTATTTATTTATTATACTTATTTGCACTCTGTTCAGATTGCGCAACTCTATGACATGTGATACGCTAAGGTCTGTAAATTCTTACTGGTCTTATAAACGACTTTCTAACCTCAAAATGATTCTTTTTTGGCTAAAACAGCAATTTTAAACAAAATAAAGCAATCACAGATAATTCATTAGCCAAGTGATGTCCATAATGTTTATTCAGTTTACTTTATTTACGATAAAGAGCTGTTTTAGCCAAAAAAGGTTCATTTTGAGGTTAGAAAGTTGTTAACTATATAAGATAAGTAAGAATGAACAGACCTTATATAAATGGGCTTCAAGGGTCAACACGACAGCTATTGTTTTTTCCTTGGTTAAAAATGTCGTTCGTCAGTCGGTTGACAGTTCCCATGTTACTTATTTAGTTATTTTAAAATTATTTCATAAAAACAGAATGAGGACTCGTGTAACCAGTAATATTGGGGTACGTTTTATTGATAAAAATACCTATATTTTAACCAAAATGCAGTAATCACAGCGAATGTGCGCCCGTTGAGGTTAGGATTTTGATTTCGAATTCGATCACCGACTATAGTGTTTGTACACAAATAGATTGTAACGTGTCTTACAATACATATTGTTACTAAATTATAACGGTGTGTTTGCATTATTACGACCATCACACTAAACACAGGAAAGTACAAATGGCGGACCTACTTTTTACTACTTTGACTATTGGTGGTCGACTCTTATTCTCAAATCGCCTAAGAGTTCAATGGAAAAAACTTATCAAAAAAAAAAGGGATATGTTCACTTTTATGACAATCTTCATCCCATCAATGTATATGCATATATATATTTCTGACATAATATTTTATCTTTCTTAATTATTTTTTGTACAATGAAGCGCACGTTACATCCTCTTATTAAGTGTTGTGGCCTGACCGGTGCAGTCTGGATTAATCCGGACAATCATCTTCTTTACAAAGATAAAAAACAATTATAAAGACAAAAACGAAGCAACTTACAAATAATGACTTGGTCTAAAATATAGGCCACAGGTGCATTATTAACATACAGTTTCAAAATTCGCATCCTCGACCTCCATTTCGAATTGAATTACCAATTAAACAAATCAGTGCCCAGATCATCGTCGCAAATAGTCCGTGCTAAATTATCTATGGTCGTTATTTACTTTATCACTGATTCGGTTAGCGCGGCAAAGATAGTTGTGTAAAGGAGCCGGTCGCATAAATTGCTTAGGAATATTAGACCGCACACGATCTAAATTTAGTAGTGGCTAAAATGATGCCTATTTAACTGGTCCGAATGCGTGGCTCGTTAACACATTTAGTACCGTCAACTCGATATCGGGTCTATTTTGTACGGAAACCAGCGAGAGTAGCAGTGAACGTTTTAAACACGATGTCTTTTATTGCTGACGCATCGCTGTCTAATGTGCACATATCTTTTAACTGTGAAACTACTTTTCTTGGCTAAACTCATGAGAAAGAGTTTTCTAACTCACGCGTTTCTTTTCCTTTGGACTTGAAACCAAGAACACTACTAATATTACTGCTTTGCATAAAGTACAGGTTATACTATTATGTTCTTAGTTTACACTTCCTGCCATGTATTTTATTCCGGCGCGAAAGAACTTATTTCTCTATTCTAGATTTATGATATACAATCAGGATTATTTGTGTTGCATTTTACTGTTCCATTTCAATTATGTACTTAAGCTTTATTGTAGTGCAAAATGTTGAGAAGCAATAATTATTTCAGACAGAAAATGTCTTAAACGATGCGTCTTATCTATACTTATAAAAGTAGTAAAAAACCTCAACCTCTAGGTACTGCGGGATATAATAACAGAAGTATTTTTATTTTCAGACTCCAGTATCCAAATGCTAAGCTCTCTTTCATCTTAATTACTTTTCTAAATTTAATGATGACGGTGACGTCTTCTGTGCGGTGGTGGAGGCAATCAATTGCCCTATCGGATAGCGATTCAGAGTGAGAGCTTTATGAGGCCGCCAAAAGACAACCGATAAGATAACAGATTACACACTATTAAATTAGCTGTTTACAATGTAATGGACTTAATTACTTGTTACAGTTGTTACTATTATTTACGATGAGACAATTAATAGGCATATAGTTTTATGATGCAAGCGGTAATCTTCTTCAGTCAGCTTAGCTCGTTCTTGTCCAGATCGTGTCTGAACAATTGTTCAACTGTTTTGATGCCAGTCCACCCCCTGATGGCCCGGAGCGATGACATATTGCGCCTTGCAACTCTTCCGGCAATTTTTTTCATCATGATGGTTTGAAGGAGCTCATGCTCAAGCGGCAATGCAGGTCACCAATGTAAGGAATCAACGCTGCATATGATCAACCATAAGTTAGTAAGCGAAACTAAGTGTAAAGGTTTCCTTAACGTTACAGTCTATAACGTTAAGAAAACCTTTACACTGCATCAACTGGGAAATACGAGTAGGGACGGTCGCTTAAAACAAATGAACAGTGCAAGCGTCGATGAAAAAATAATCGGAAAGATCGCGCATTTGGGACCACCCACTTAAGTTTACTACACATGCTGGAAACAAAATACTACTTAGCTGGTAGGACCTGGTAAAAGGTCCATCTTACCTACCGCGAAGCAGTAGCGTTGGCACTGTTATATTACTAGCACAGAGCAGTCCATCTTAGTCCTCAAGGTTACAATCTTGAGATCCTAGAGCTTAAAGATGATGATGGAAGGGGACCCTCGATCGGAGCAGTCGGGCGGTCGATCGCTCATTCGGTCATTCCGCCCTCATTCGGGCCTGGAAACCTAATGCTCAAAAATTTACTAATATTTAATGTAAGTGAGTGAGTGTTTTAAGTGTAGAGGTTTTATTGGCACACCTACACTTACGCGCCAGGGGCAGTGAAGTATTACATTAGCTAGAGATTTATGATTAATCGTATAAAAGTAGCTGTTGCTGAAAATTATAAACTGCAACAACTAGATTTCGAAACCACGACAGCCGTATGACCGAGCCTGTGATACGTCGATAAATATTTCGAGCATATCTGAGCATTTTCTCATGCACAATGAACAATGTGCACGACCGCCCCAAGCGGCTTGAACAATAGAATATGCCCTTAGTAATATTGAGTCAGATCTCCCGACAACGGGACATTATATTTTCTAACCATATTCTATTCCGTATCGATGACATCGTGCATTTTAATGCAATAAACTGCACTACGTTGACAGAATACTTCGTTAGAAAGTTGCATTGCGATGATGGTATGTTCTTACAACGGTACGTTTGTTATACTGTAGTAACAAAAGGCATTTTACTAAACAGAGCTACCGTTACCAAACTGGGGCTGACCAGATGCACAATTCTGACGTTAGCGATTATCGAAAGCTGACAAAACGTATAGGATTGACGTAAGCTGACGCTCGCGTCAGCCGCTAACGTCAATTCGTTCGCAAGCGTTCTGCATAACGTGTAGGCCTCCAGATTTTCGTAAAAAAATTCAAAAGTCGTAACAATTCGACTTTAAATAATTGTTTTAACCTTCTGAAAAATCCAGTGGTTTACATTACTTACATCATACTTTTTTCTAACACAAATTACATTAGAAACAATGTAACACCCTCTGAAACTCCAGCCGTATTCCTTCTAAACGATCAATTGACTAAATATAAGGATATGACTTGGGTGATATCACCAATAAAACTGCCTGTGCCGATAGAATAGCAAATGTATACTTCCTGGTTTCACATCGCACCAAGCCGAGGAAAAACATTGAACCAATTAAAATAAACATCAATATTGAATTAAGTTTTTAATATATTGTCTAGTACCCATAGTACAAGCCTAGAGCTTAGTTTGGGACTAGGTCAATTAGTGTGACATTGTCCCCCCTGATTATATATGGTATTTAAGAGATAAACAAATCAGGTAATTGATAGTGACCTCTTAAAGTCCTGCAACGTACTCGTATGAGTGGCGAGTCTAGGTAGTATCCATACGTGGTGTTACCCAATTTCCATCACGTGGGCCGTCTGCCTGGTTTTTCTGATTTTTGCAATATCTAAAATGCACTTGCACGTCTATATACGTAAACTTTTTGGTCTTTCCTACCCGTTGTAATCCAAAAAAGTCCAAAAAGTAGCCTTAGAGCCGAGATACAGGCACACCTGTAAAAAATAAGTATTTTAAGTATTACGGGCCGTTCTCGCATTTAAAGAACTAGTAGGAAAACGTGCCAATTGACACGAAACAGTTCGTTCTATTTACTAGACTAAAATAATGTTACCAGAAAAAGTTTGTTTTTCACAAAAGTATCATATTACATACCACAATTATGTTTGTGATCAATTTTCCCCAAATTCACATAAAAACTGTGTGAAAAAACACTCCAAAAATCACAGCATTTAATATTTGGGTCGACGCCTCATAACGACCCATAAAATAGAGTAGGGGGATTTTGGTAAACAGAGGCTCTACAAAACTTATATCCCCGTCAACCTATCTTTGTCTGGCTAGTTGACTAGTGCAAAAGAGATGGAAAGTTTAAGTTAGGTATTGAGCTGGTGTGGCAAGGGTTACTTGGTAAACAGGGGGGGTTGAAATGATGTTGTGGTAACGGTTTGCTGAGCGATTTATGGTTATTTCGTGCAGGACAATTAGCTGTCACCGCTTCTCACTTTGCGTTGAGAGAGGAACAGGGGAGGTGTGGATGCGGCTTGATAGTAAAAGGAAATAACTATGGGAATGCATATTTTTCTTCGAAAACAAGAGCATTTGAATTCGGAGGGCTACGGGTTGTTGATTTAAGTATTAATTTATTTATGAAAACAGATTATGTAGGTAAATTATTACAAATCCTCTATCGGTAACCAAAAATGCATATTAATATACTGTTAGATGTGACTTTATGTGCTATAGATTTAGATATTAAATTGTTCGCAAAAATTTAGGAGATAAGCACGATAATCGGATAATGCGACTGAGAGATAAATTAATTCTATGTATGGACAACATAAAGCAAAAACTAACTATTATTGACTGACTGTGTGTGTCTGTTTTCTATGACGATCATAACATGTATTCTTTAAAATTGTCATGTGTGTCCACCTGTAACTTGTATTATGAAATAAATTAATCTAAATCTAAATCTAAAGTGAAAAATACCCTATCAATTAAATCTATTACGCTTGAAATCGAATGCCTTAGACGTTTTTACCTACAACTAGTGTAGTAGTCTTACCAAATTGTCAATTTAAAATTTAACAGAAAAAAAATCTCCATTCTTCATTATGAATGCTACTCATCACATGATACTGGCCGAAAGATGTCTCTTTGGACTCCTGATAAAACTTTACTCTGCACCACAAAATTTCAAGTTATCCTCTCCACACCACTCCAGTGCGGCTATATGCACAATGTTGGCGTCTAGCCGGCGGCACCTCTGATGCTGTTAGGTCGGCTTTCAACCAAGAAGGTATCGTCATCGTGAGTCGCCACTTCAGCAGCGATGAGAACAGTCGAGCAATGTCCAACGTCGCTGGTAATTGCGTTCATGATTAACGCAGGCATGGTTTACTCGGCACGATCAGCGCCAGGCTCCTCAATTTATATGTAAATTGGACGCGAATTTGAGTTCTTGGTGCTGATTTTATTAAATTCCACGTGTGTGAGGCGATTGGTGAGGTGGCGATTGTATAGGTCAGGTTTTTTCATGGAAAACAAGCGAAATAAAATCATCATCAATCTAATTACGTTTATTTGGAAAAGGGCAAGTAAACAAACCTTAAACACCTACAAAAAAAACTTTTAATCAACTATCATTTCAATTCGTCAAAGAAGTTTTAGGCGACAAACGTACGAAGTATTATCCCGCGCGTTCGTAAGCATGTAGGTATAATGTACAGTACCTATCTCTTGTAGAGTTAGGTACCCTACAATTTTAGCCGAGCTGCCTCTTTGTCAAAATCTGACCAATTTAAAAAAATATACGCAATTAAATGTTAATAATGCTCTCACGGGACAACTTAGGCAGATCGTTTAATAAGAAGTCGACTTTTTAAAAACTCGAGTAGTTAAAGAGATTTCCTTAGCAGATCGCGTCCTGCTATTTTCGTCGGCTGTTTGGACATGAGCGATCACCGCCGTCACCTGCGCAGCTCAGTTTTGGTGACGAATGATCCCGGGGTCCGATTACTGCGCCTGCGTGAGAACTGCAGCGTCGCGGACGCGTTATTGGGTTACTTACTCGAGTTAGAAAACAGTTCGCTCCGCTTGTAACCAGAGCAGAGGTTCTATTCCAATTTGATTTAACTTATCTCGCTTTTATATAGATGATGAAAAAGAAGTAACACATTTATCCACTTCACAGAAGACGAATAATTAAAGCAAAGATAAACTTAAAGTATGTCATCAGCAAAACACGGAGTGTGTGTGACTTGCGGTAGTAAAACAGATATTGGCTCAGGGTTGTGATTCTCTCAACAAGCAAAGGTGATCGTTCGCTCAAGTGAAGATCCAAGCGGCGAGTTTAAGTAGTCCCGACGCAGCGAACAAAACACATTTTAGCGCGTGTATTCAATTTGGCAGCATGACTTCTCGAACTTATTAGGCTCCCTAATTGACAATGCACGCGCTAAAATGTGTTTTTTTCGGTCGGACGAGACTACTTAAACTCGCCGCTTTTATTCGCTCGTCCGTCCGACCGGCCGCCGTTTTTTGAGAGAATAACACACCAGCATTCTGTCAATTCTGTCATAGCGTCAACATGTTTACGAGTGCTATATAAAACAAAATGTGATAAAGGCTCGGACAGTTTCACCAAAAAAGTATTTGAAGCAACCCGACATGTATGCTACTCGTATAAGCAGTAGGTACATACTTACCCAGACATTCTAAAGATAATTAACATGTTCCTTTTTCAAACTTGTAGAAAAATCGTCACTAAGGAATGACATCGTTATTAACGACTCTGAGTGCTACAGTTACCTATTAATTTGGATCGAAATACAATGAACCTGGAGGTTTAAGCGCATTTTGATGTCCTGACTTCATTCGAAAAGGAAATTCAAATTGTGAATTGAACGTGTATGTATTTCTTGAGACTTGGTCTTTTTTTTCTTCTTTTATATATGTGAACTTTATTGTATTTTTTTTATGTGAACCTTGTTATCTGAATTGGCTGTTTATAATACAGAAGGACAGAGGAGCTAAAATATAAATTAGGAACGAATCGAAAGAACCTCATTGGAATCAATCACCGGCGGTCCGTCAAGTAGAGACGAGCATTCGTATCAAGTGACAATCAATTATTGTGACGATATAATATTCTTAAGTGACAACTTTTTCGTCACACTAGGAGGAAGCGATTTTACTTTTTCTTTTTGATTGCTCAGTCTCTGCGGTGTAGACGTATCAATGTCTTACTTCCGTTATTTTGACTTTCACAGTTAAACCAAGAGGAGTTTCAAAGCTTTTGAAATGTTATACTACTCGTATTCAATGAGTAATGTTGACTTGTTTCTAATTTTTCGTTGGAAACGGATTTCATTGTTTCGATAAAATTTACAGTCTTCGGTTTTTGGGAAGAGAAAAAACGAAACAACAAATTTACCTGAAGAAATCCGACAGGAGCCAAATATACGTACAGTTTGGTCGTTCTAAGAGGGCCGATTTGACAGCTGTCAACGCAGTATAAAATATAACCTCAAAAACATATTTTGTACTAAGTTAACAGCTGTCAAATCGGCCCTATTAGAATGACCAAACTGAAGGTTTATGATAATCAAACTTATTAAACATCTTTATCTTTATCTTTACATAGTATAAAATGAAGTCGCTTCCGCTGACTGTTCGCTTAGATCTTTAAAACTACTCAACGGATTTTAATGCAGTTTTCAGGAATAGATAGAGTGATTCAAGAGGAAGGTTTATAGGTGTTACAGAAAACTCACATAAACCAAAGCGAAGCGAGGACGGGTCGCTAGTTTGTTTTAAAGACGCTCCGTAACAGCCAGCTATAGGTAAGCTTTGTAATTTTACTAGCTACTCGCCCTCGCTTTACTTCGTTTTATGAGAATTTTCTGTAATACGTGTGTAGTATATTTGTCGCTAGATAAATGTGTATTCAGTATATTTGTGATATTTTTCCCTTGTGTAAAAAAAACGTAACAAATGAGGTGTCTGACTAATTTCCATTGTACAATGGACTACGTACATTTTTTTTAAATTATTGATGAAGTTGACTTCTGTGCCCGACCGATAAGAAGTCCTGAACCTGAACTTAGATCCTGACACATTGCACAACCATTGAGTTTCTGAATGTTAATAATAATAATTATTATTTATTTCAAGTAAAACTCATAGGTACATTAATTAATTACATTGTTGAATAAAATAAAATTGAATTAAACTAAACTAAACTATGAAATCAAAAAATAATTGTAAAATAAAATCATGTCATGGATGTCAAAAACAATAATAATAATAATTTAATAAAAATACTCAAAGTAGTAATTAATTAATGAAATGGAATCATAACATCGCACCTTCAGAACAATAGTGACCTAATTGAGAAATTTTAAATTTCGAGTTAGGTCTCTATGATAATAAATTTATGACTCGAAGTTTGAAAGCACAAATTTTGAATTAGGTCATTATTGTTCTAAAGGTGCGACATATTAAAATTCCTACTGAGACAATTTTACTTTAAAATTACATTTTATAATAATGTCGACCGCAACAATACTAAACATTTTTATTGCGTATAAAGGAATAATAGCAGCATTGTTTTTTTGCTGTCAACATTGTCAATATTCAGAAACTCCATGGTTGAGCAAAGTGTCCGGATTGACTTCCTATCGGCCAGGCATTCGAAACTCCAAATTTAAAGCTAAGTACCGGTATTTTACCAATGACGTTTCATTACCAATTAATCCCTAGCATGGTGTAAATACGGCGAAAGTTAGTTACGCCTAACGTCGACAAATTCCTTGCTTCTTTTACAACGTGTCCATTGTCGGGACTAGAGGTGTGAAATGTGTCGATATCGGATTAGTTTGGATATGTGTTAGCTCCCTATCCTATTCATTAGATCACTTGCTGGGGTCCTAGTGAAAAAGGGTATAAGTCATCCGAAGATCAAGTGAAAAAGGATTTAAGTCCAGTTTACTTCGTTATATATAACCTTTTTTATTACGAGTTAAGTCGACTTGTACCCTTTTTCACTATGACCCAGTGTAGACAAACAAGAAGTGATGTGTTACTGTATGTGTCAGTCATGACGTTCATTTGACCAAAAGTACGTTTGACAAACGTATCATTTTACAAAGTTTCATTTCGCAAAAACATGTTAGAGCTTAAACAATTACATATTACATAGGTTACATGGGCTTATTAATTAAGTTAGGTTAGGTTAAACGTTAGACTACAGAAAAAAGAAAAAAGCGGCGGGAAGTATCTCTTTGCGAAATGAAACTTTGTAAAATGATATAGTTTGCAAATGATTATTTGGTAAAACATTAGTGAACCATCAGTCATACTCATATCTTTCTAAAAACAAAGTAAAAATACACTAATTATTATATCAATAAGCAATAATCAGTAAAAAAATAAAATCAATAAATCAAACAATAAATAAAAATATTGTAATAATACAAGACCAAGACTGTCTTACCCGATATTTTTTACAAAGAAACATAAATTTAAGCAATAATCACATTAATTGTTTGAAGTCGCCGGAAACTTTTAGAAAAGTAAGAATATTATAAAATCGACATTACTTGTTTAAATAGAAAATAAAACAATTTGCCGATGATTTTGATCGAAGCACATGCAAATATTATCTACGTAGCAGGTATTAATATACGGACTATCACTAAACATATTACGGTCAAATAGATTGTAAATACGTCACGTCGTAAAACCCGTTGATATGACTAGAAACACTGTTACAAATAGACGTACCTAACTAAAACAATTAGATTGCATTACTGAATAAAAAAATCACTTTTACATAATTTTTATCGACTTAAAAATGATACTGTACGTATGTTTTTGTATTTAATTATTTCTTAAAGTAATAGTGAAAATAAGTGTTTACATAATTATGCCTACTTTTTACTACTACGTTACATGGCAAGATAAAACGCTTTTTGTTGGAAAGACCAATGTTTTTTCATGTCAGTCACGACATGAAAAAACATTGGTCTTACGAAAGGTTAAGGTACAAGAAATCCTGTTTTGAGCAAAGAAAATTACGCACTTCTAATGTAAAATAATTAAAAATAGACGTATAAAGAAACAATAATGGTCAATTCAACGCGACCGCATTACATCATTATCAATACCTACCTGACCATATATCAACAAATAAAATATATTTTTGATGGAATGAATTTGGCTAAAATTCATACAAAGTTACGATAATTCCTTTTGCTGACATAGTTCACTTTCAAAGGTTTTAAACGCGTGACATTTTTTCCGATTTTGATTTTGGTGTGTTTCAATCGGGTTTAAGTCGGGTTGAGGACAATATTTTAATTTAAAGAAAACCTGATAATAATGCAGGATCTCTGATTTGCTCATCATAGTCACGTCAGCCAAAATACGTCCACTCCTGGGCATAGACCTAAACAATAAATTTGAACAATAATTCACTGGATACCTATTAATTATTTTTCACTTCTCATGCTATTAAAATGTTACTTTAATCTCTGCACATCGGGACTAATGCTCCTTATTAATCTCTAGGGATTAAAGTATTTTTTTAATTAACTTTGGAAACCCCTAAACAACCAAACACGGTTGTTTGTGAATGGAGGATTATTGCCATTTTCAGTGATTGTATATGTATCATTTTTAGGCTGTGGAAATTATAACCACAAAAAGACAACTGTGCAAAAATATTTAAAAAAACAATTTAATTTCGTGAAACACGATTAACAATTACGAATATGAATCTTTTTAAATATATTTAGGATAATTTTATTTTATTAGGCAAAAGCTTGTATCTATCTGTTCGCTAAATATGCAAGCATTTGTGTCACTTTACAAAAAACTGACAACCGCGGAACAAAGTGAGAAACTTTTTTTTTTTGTTAAGTATTGTAATTTTGTATAGAACGTAGTTTTTTTTTTCCTCGCAATTAAAGTGAAAAGTACAGTGTTTAACGCGAGACTAAACAACCATAATGACACTCAAACTATAGCCACTCTCGCTCGCTCGCTCGCTCGAGTGGCAAAACATCTCTTGCCATTATGGCTTGTTTTAGTCCCTTGTTGAACAATCTACTATTGCAACCCCTAAGTATATTTTATCCAACGATTTTAAAAAAGGCGGTTGAAAGTTAAAGAACTATAATAATTTATTTCAGCGTATTAATGTGCTCTTCCAATTCAAACGTCTTGCGCCTCTATTCTAGGCGGTAAAAACGATATCGTAGTTTGCCTGTTATGGTATTGTTATGACGTCAGCCGCCATTACAGTCAAGAAAATAAGAGCTATCAAAACGTTGACAATTCAATAACAGATCAAATACGACATTGTTTTTACCGTGTTGAATAGAGGCACGGATCAGTCAATTTCGCACTTTTACGACAGATTTTCTGTGATAATACATTACTTCCCATTAGAAGAAAAACACTGCTTTTATCACTGCCTCATAAATACATAACACCTATAGGGAATAATGTTATGGCAAAAAGAAAAACCGTCGAGTCCCGGAAATGATGTGCGACATTGACGGATCGAAGGAAGTGGAAAACTTCAATCGTTATTTTTATGAGAATGATCTATATATACAAATATAGGTTAAAAAAATGCCATGATATGATAAGTTCATTTGCTCAAAACGGCTTTCGGAAGGTGTTCATGACATAAGTTTGGTACTATAGATGGATAATTTGTTAACATTTTCTGTTCTTCAGAATTATAACGTCTAAATGTGCAAGTAAATACTTTCAAACGGCATTAGTTAAAAAAATCGTGTTAATGTGGCGCCAGCGTGAAAAAATAGTCTGTCCAGGAATTGAGAAAACACTAACTTATTAACCTAAAAAATAGCATTTAGCGTCAGATTTCATATCTCAGCCTAGCCATTTAGGAACTCGTAACGTAATTTCAAATCTAGTACGTACATAATTCTCCTATTTCAAATGGAACACGAGGTACGTTGTGTACAGTAAAAATGTAGTTGAGGTTTACGTTCGGGCTCATATTGGTACAGTGTTCAGTAAGACGCGCTCATGCTTGGACGTGCCATTCGAAATTCAAACACGCGGGAAAACATCGCGACGGAAAACTTTTAAGAAGTAAAAACAATAGACAGCCAGTTACATTTGATGGATTTATGAATGACACATTTGTGTTGACAGTGAATGTTTTTTTAGTGAGCCGAGTTCAATGAGGTTTGTTGTTTTTGTTTATGGTTCATACGTTATACTTTTTTTTACTTAAAATAGGGATTCTAAGCAATCTTTTATTGCAATTCATTTAAAAGGTTTTGTTTGAGTTTTTTATGATCCTTCGACAAATAGTTAATATTATTATGATATGTAAGTTGGGATAACTTCAAGAGCGCAATGTTAATTAATTAAGTAAATAATGATAAAACACTATTAATGGTAACACAGGGCAAATAATGGAAAAAAGAAAATCGGGAAAAGTTTTTCGGGCAAATCATAATGTGCGGGACAAAAATGTAGGTAGTAGTTTAGTTACCTTACAATACTAACAAATATTAATAGAACAATGCAAACTATAAAAATAACCTGTAACTAACGACCTACCTAGTTAGGCGATTAAATTACAACTTTTTAGCATAGAGTGATGGACAATGAACCCATTTATGTTTACTAACAAATGTTCGAGATAGTTTTTGCGCCATTTTTTAAATTAATAATGGACTTCAGCCATCATTAAACCCACGCCCAACATTTTAATAATGATAGGCAATTCTAAATAACGATCTCTAATATAGTTGTTTTCGATTGATTTAAATAAGTACTAGAAACTTCCTACTTGATCCAATTCCATATTTATAATGCTTAATCTGGTTCCTTAGTCATTGTAGAAATTTGTCACAATATTCTTTATCGTATCTATTTTATTATGATTTACTGTCAATTTGCCGTTTTAAGGTTAAATACCGTTTGCAAGTTTAGTCATACAACCATTAGGTCCATAAGATGCATCTGTCTGTTTGACAGGTCGACTTTAGCGACATTTTTATTTCAGAGTTGTGATTTTTTTTTAAAACATTATTTGACTTCGTACATGCTCAATATCTTATGTACTTTTCACAACACTGCTCGGAAATATGGCCATAGATGGTCTTGTTTCGGGTCACAAAACGTCACTTATAAGGACAGACCAAGAATGTTTTTGTCGGCGTGTTTGCTGATTGGTCGAGAACATTGTTGTCTAACTTTAAGAACCAATGAAAATCAATCAATCAATGTTTGTGTCATAGCTCCTTAAAATTAAAAATTGAAATCGACCAATCAGATTTTGTGTCGTAAAATATTAGGTGTATTTTTGCTAAAAGATACACAGGCTAAAAACTGTCACTGCTTTTTTTTAAAATGTAATTCAAACTTGGCCCCTAATCTCGAACCAAATTACATGGGAGATATGGCGAAACAAATACAATTTTATATGGAGTTGACATCTTCATCTCGCATGTTAGTTTTTTAATCTCGAGTGCCACGAGAATAGGGGTCCAGATTAAAAAAAAAGTAATCTATGGTAAAATTGGCGGTGATGTCACATTAACATGAATTAAAATTTGAGTTTTGAATATGAATTTTTATCTTATCTCCTCTCAGTAGTTGTGAAAAGCACTATGTCTGCCTCGGTAGAAAGTGCAATTTATGGACTCGTACACTAGAGGGCCTCAACTACGTTTCGGCCCTCTATATGACTCGTCCAAAAATCGCGTACTTTCTATCCTCGGCAACAATGTACTATAGATTAAAAAAATGCCTATCTCAGCTTCTTTATTATTTGTCTGTATCCATTAGTTGAGTGGCAGAGAAAAAAACAAGGCATTCCTTAATGCCTGACTTTCAATACGTTACTAGGGTGTCATAACTCATAAGTCATAAAGTGGCCGTGCAGTGTCCCGAATGCGACGATAACGTTATCGGATGGTTTAACGGGTTCGATTCGTGTGACTTTTCTATTGGGGCCGACATGTAGGTCGTACTCGTAGTTATGGTTCCGATAGTGCAGTGAAAAGTGCACTTTTTATTAGCGTGCGTAATTTCTGAGCAAACGAAGTGATATTGTGAAGTTGTTACACACTTTGAAAATGTGCAGTATACCTATGTTTGAATGAATGCACTAGAAATATGTAAGGCAAACAAAAGGCAAATTAAACATTAATTATTGATGAAAAAGATTGAGCATAGTTAAGAGTTGGACCTGAATCTAAAGCGCCATCTTTCGCCAGATGAGAGTTATATTTTACACTACATTTAACTCCTTTATTAACGTAGCTTTTTTATTTTTCACAATTAAAATTAGGTTGCAAGAAACCTAATTTTACGGAAATAGCAATCCGAAGATGATTATTATCATGAATCGGTAAAATGACAATCAAAGCTGCCTTTAATTCTATCGATGTTATGAGGATAGTGAAGCTAAAATTAATTAGATTACTCAATACTTTATTGCAATTCATAATGTGTACAGGTTGGAATACATAACACGATACCGTTTCTCTGCACTTAAATCTGGTCAGATTTTTACGATTTTTGAATAGATAATATTATAAAAACTAGCTTTGTACGTTTACCTTTTCAAGAAAATATTTCATGGAAAGAAACTAATTCAAACGAGAAACGTGTAAACCCCGTTTTTCATAACAACTAAAACATATTCAAAAACGTTTGACTCAAAGCTAAATTTAAATTTATTCATAATAAAAAATATAGGGCTTAGATATCAATAACTTTCTAAACTAAACTAAAAACAGGAAGCCAATTAGTTGTTAACATGCCTTCACACGACCCGATTTAATTGAGATCCAACTAGCCCTGTCTAAATACGGCTTGAAGCTAGCAACATTGCGGGTTTCTGTTTTATTAGTACCCGTTACTGGCAACACTGTAGCGTAAGGACCTATAAGGTGCTTATGGTGTTCGCATTTATCATAAATCAGTAATTTCCGAGTCATATATTGCTCGATAGCGCAGTGTTAAGTACGTTGGCGGTATGCAATGAGTCTCTTAATAATATTGAGAGGCATAGCTTGAATATCATTGTGTACAAATCATAGAAGGTTTCATTTCACCGAATTTTATCGTATCGTATCTTATCGTTTGAGCGAAAGCTAACTTCTGCCAATCTAATCTTGTTTTCATTAAATCCTGAACATTTAACAAAAAAAAAACTTGTGCCCTCTAAAATATTTTAACCTCCGCTGTGGGAAATACTTGTAGACATCAATGTATTTCATCATCGCGAAATAAAATTAAAACGTAAAATTAATAATCATTTTATAATTAAGTATATATTTTTAGACGCTTAAAAACTTTTTTAATGGAGAAAATCTTTGTATGAAAAACTACTAAAACTTTTTAACCGACTTCAAAAAAAAGGAGGTTCTCAGTTTGACCTGTATGTATGTATGTATGTTTGTCCGCGATTATCTCGCGTTTGGCTGAACCGATTTTGATGCAGTTTTGAGAAAAGTATTTAAAGATTTTGCTATCATATTATTAACCAAGCCATTACCTAGGCCAGTTACGATATTACTAACACCAATCTTATCCTATCTTACTACCTTACTAATATTATAAAAAAAAGATAAAAAAAAGTATGGATGTTTGCTACTCAATCACTCTTCAATTACCGAACGGATGGGATGAAACTTGGCACACATATACCTAGGTTAGGTCCTGGAATAGGACATAGGATAGTTTTTATCCCGGAAAAAATAAAATTTCCCAAGGGAATAACGATAATCGAAATTTACGCGGATGAAGTCGCGGGCAGAAGCAGTCAGTAATCATTATTTCACGTAACTGATAATAGATTTCACTTTCTTCTTATTTATATTCTTGTTTACATAATACAAGCTACGACACAATACCTATTTGTCCTGTTTTCTTCATGTGTGGCCATACAGTGACTGTGTTTTAGTAAAGTTTTTGCAGTCAATCTAAAAAGCAACGTTAAACAAAAGTAAATAAAGCATATTTTACGGTGCAGGAAAACGGTTCGTATAAATGCCGTACTAGGGTATTCTGACAGTAATTGGACAGTAGCCAACTGCAATTAAGAAAAAATCCAGTCTAACGAAGACTCAATAAATGGGACTAAAAAAAAGTAGAAGATTTTTTGTTGCTCTTTTATTTAACTTTGTAGGGTTTAATGGATTTCGGCGTTATTATAAATTTTAAAAGAAGGCCTTAAACTTGTCCCTAGCTTTTTATAAAATAATAGTAGATTGTTAAAAAAATAGGCTATAATGACACTACATGTTTAGCCACCCGAGCAAAGCAAGGTCGGCTATAGTGCGCTCGTGTCATTATATAATTTTCGTCTAAAGTTAAGCACTTTAATTTTCATTTCGATTGCAAGAAAATAAATCTAAGATTAAAACAATAATTTCAAGACAGACAAATAAAAAAAACAGTAGTTTTTGCGGTTATATAGGGAACCTCAAATGGTACATAGACAACTTTCCCAAAACAGAGATCGAGGCGATGATGGTACGCCACAAACAGCCAGCTACATGTTGCTTATGGCGTCGGAGAGGGCGCTGGAGGGCAGGTTGGCCCTACGCTCTACAAGAGTTACACGACTATCCACCTCCATCACATCGCTGCTTAAATACAAAAGCGCCACAAAACAAAAACAGATACAGTTTGATTTAAAACTTAAAGTATATAGCATTCCAAATTTAAATGCAACACAAACACGTTTTGATTTGTGTTCCTTTTGTATTTAAGCAACGACATATCCACCGCCCTCTCCGAAGAGCAATAGGTACCATATGTATAGCTGGCAGTTTGTGGCTTTCCAAGAAAATTAAAAAGAGAAAGTACTTTACTCCCTAGGGACAAAAAGTATCACTTTAGTACTATACATGGATTTTCAATTTGTTTAAGTCAATTTAGAGCATAAGAAGTGAAAATTAATATATCTCAACCATCATCCTATATAGTAAAAGAAAGATAAAAAATATTGCGATTCATTAAGTTATAAAATGGTACCGTTGTATATTTTTCATCACACTTGCTCGGAAAGGGTGTTATAACACGCAGGCTTACATAGGGCAGTTATAGCCGATTTAGCTCCCTAGGGAGTTATGAGTTTAGTTTTAAAATATAGAATCCACTCGTACATCATTTCAGACTAAGGAGGTGTAAAATCAGCCAAGGTTTATTTCCTATATTCAAAACTTGGCTACAAACCAATTTTACTGTATAATTAAACTTATACGGTACATTTATCTGCACTATATTTATATTTTACAATTATTTCAGAGACTTCTAATTATTTTATTAAATTTCATTTTGAAAATCGGTACAATGTGGCAGTATGGCCTGTCAAGTTTAAAAACTAAAGCAGTAGGTAAGCATTATCTGTGGAAGAGTATATTGAAAAAAGTTGACAAACTCTTTTAGCGAGACGAGTTCATTTGTTTGATTGTTGTTTCCGAAACGTATTTTGTATATATTTTTTTCTCTATTTTTTTTTTATTTCCTCTCAAATGTGATGAAAGACATTGTGTGTATCACGGGCATTAAGGGGATTACAAACTCGAGTCATTAAAAGCCCTCCGCCTTTGGCGTCGGGCTTCTAATAGTCTCTCGTTAGCAATCCACTTCATACCGCCCTTGATGCACATTGTACTATTACTTGTACTTTTACAGTAGGTACGTAAATAAGCAAGTGGGTTTACTTTTAATTTTTAAAAGAAATAAATAAAATCCTGAGACAATTTTATATAGGTAAATATTATAAAAGATGAACACAATTAAAAAAGCTGAGTAGAAAAAAAACATGTAAACTGGAATATAATTTAAAAAAGACTTCAGCCATGTAATATAATACCTACGTACATATTTTTTATTACATAATGACAGCGCAAGACCTAATACTTATCCTGGGAAACTTATAATACCCCGTATAATTACAAGAAACAAGAATCTAACTTAAGTGAAAAGCTGGTTTTAAATAACTACTTAAGGTAGAATTTATTTTTATTATGATTCTGCAGCATCTCACATATTTATTTGATTTAGCAAAGGCGTTAAATTTAATAAGTATTTATAAAATAAACAAGTGTGTCTATTTGCTTCATTTCCTCATCTTTCTAGTTTAAATATAATTTCTTATTTTATTTAAAATTTGCTGACAAATATAAACTTTAACATATTCAAGTCTTTATGTAATTTCCTCAAACTTTGTACGTAAGAAAAACCTAAAATTATCTGCAGTGTCCTAAAGACAACGTTCCCAATGCCCATTTTTTTGAGAATGTTCTCAGTAATTTATTGAGCAGACTTCCAAATATTTAGGCATGTTCTGCAACTTGCTCATAGCTGCTCCCTACTGTTATTGACAAACTAAGCGGGTAACGTGATAACCCAATTCCACTTCGTTATCAACCAAATAGTAAAGATATTGTCTAGCCCGCTCTTACGACAGATCGTGAATGAAACATCGCGATTGTCAACTGTTACACAAATCTGTTACCTACATCATTGACATACAATTGATTTCTTACAGTTTTGCCTGCGCGCGAGTGTGTGGTATGTTTATTACTATTGTTTACGGCTGTAAACGTACAACTAAATTTAGAGACGCTTTAAATGTTTCTATTTGTTGGTGAACTTAGTTACTTATTTAGTTAGGCGTTGGTCTATGTTGTAAACTAATAATCTTAGTATGTCGCTGCAAATAAACATCTAAATGATGGTAAAGACGTAGTCTGACTTATTAATAAAAGTATTGTAGTAGTCTCATCAGTAGAACTATACCAGATGCACTCGATTTTAATTAAATATCTGTAAAAATGAAACGATTGAAAACACGTCTTGTAAACGTTGGAATTAATAGAAAGCAATCTGTCGTGGCCTACAGGTGAATTGTTAATGTATCGTATTTTTATTGAATGATAAAGTTAAACATAAAGATTAAATTATGTGACCTTCATTAACCACTTAGCCTTATAGAGAAAGCTAGAAAGGCTGCAGGTATCCCAGCCATATTAGTTCTTTTTCAAATAATTACAAATGTGTCTCAATAATCATCAAAGAAAATCGCTATAATATCGATTATTGGATCTGTTGTAAAAGGAACAAAACTTTAACTCCGTACTTCATCATCGATCATCGACTGCCGGATTTACTTCACCAACGATTTTATTAACATCGCAAATATGACAAACATATGATACAGCGACATGCTAATGCATCAATTTCAATAATATCAAACGGATGATAAGGATATAGATCTTCGTTCTCTTATCGGTCAGTGATACGCCACTGACTCACTGTTATGAATTCGCTGCTAGTAATTTATTTGCTTATTTGCACCTTACATAATATGATTAACTCGTACATGGCTAAAGTGTTTTATTTCAGTTAGTTAGTTTTACTTGAAAGAAACATATTGTGTTTTGTGATTCATTACTTAAACATCTATAAATATCAGGGGACGATCTCATACAAATTGACCTCCTAGTCACTAACTAAGCTGTAGGCTTGTGTTATGGCTACTAGACAACAACTATAAACTTAATTATATAGATAAATACATACTTAAATACATAGAAAACATCTAAGCAGTAAACAAATGCTCGCGCTCATTATTACTTTATGAAAAATACAAAAAAGTAACTTCAATTCTGTTTTTAGCTTTTAGTTTTTTTCGTATTTTTGCATTTTCATTACATACTTTTAAAAAGTCCTTCATTACATAGACTGTTATGGTTTCAAATCCTTAAAAGTCAAACAAATATAAATGATAATTATGCAACAAGTTTAGCTTTACTCAACTCTTCAGATAAAACATTACACGTGGATTATATTGTAAAGTGGAAATAATCTAAATCCCTCATAGCTGGAGATAAGAATTAGTACAGAATTAGTACAGAACTGTCTGTACGAAAAATACGATCTTCAAAACTAATGTCAGTAACCTTAAAGAATGTGTCGAATATACAATATAAGAATTTAACACTCTAAGAAGGTAATAATCTCGTACAGACTGAATATTTAACACATAAATTGGTTCATGGTGGAACTTATTTGCTCAGTTGGTGTAAAATACACTCGCTTAGAACACTTATTCTGTTTTGATACAATAGCAATTCGACACCATTTCTTTTCTAATTCCGGTCATGGTAAACTCACATTAAAATGTTTCATGATAATGTATTAATTTAAAAACAAATAGGTACCTACCTTGTATTGTATTAGCATATGGCATCTATTGTAAAGACGGAGCAGTCATAAATATTTCAAATTTTTCTGAGTCTAATTTTGTTACTCTGTTTTACAATTTAAGGTTGATCTTCCAGTGGTCGTTTTTATCAATTTAGTCAGTTACGTTTATCTAGGACATAAAACAATAAGCCCTTAAATATCTACGTTTACATAATTGAAATGAAATAACTGTTAACGGTCATCACAAAAGAAAAAACTCCACAACAAATTACGACGTAACCTTGGCCCCCGACTAGAAAGCATCTGAATACTGATCGTTCACAAAAACAACAAAACCCACATACAAATTTCAATTACATAATCTCCTAATTCAAACTAATTCGATATACGTAATAAATGATACGTCGATGATACACTCGTCAAAGATGAAGAAAAACAAAACAAGTGAAGATTTATGGTTCTTACAGTAACGGGTACGTGTTCACACAATGTTAGGGTGTTCAAAATTATGAGTGAAATTTATTAAGACAAATCCTCAAGTGCTTCCGAACACATAAACAATGTGGGAAGATTAAAAACGTGTCAATATACAAATTGAAACGTCAGTTACATTGATTTGTTATCTCGCCTTGAGGTCGGGTTATGGGAGTACTCCTAGTTAAACGCATGTAAATAAATTGAACCAGATATCTTCCAATGCATCTACTGCACTGTTACTTTAACTCGCTTGCTTTGAGCTGTAGTTTTGTACTATTAAAATTCTAACAGAGATATTAATGGTTAACACTTTGCATCTTTATGTAGTTGTAGTAGTTGCAACATGCTAATACTTACGTTCTGTTTTAACAATACCGTTATTTCGGATTACCACTCAGGGAGTTAGGATGAAAGAAAAGGACAGAGCTGTATAGTTGTTATTGCAGTATCTCTTTCTCTAGGCCAAACTGAACTGCTTTAGTATGTCACTGTAAACCCCTTGAAGTTTTAAATCAGCAATATTCGTTACCTCCGTGTATAAATAGAGTATGTACATCAAAACCCAATTGGGTTTATGTTAAAAAACATACCTACTGGCCTTCAAATTGTATTTTTTTTTCTCATGTCTGGCATCTTTCAGATTAACTCGTGTATCTGATATTACAAACCAGACCGCAATTTGAAACCACGTTTCTCAAATGAATCCGTGGACAAAATTCGGTCGCCAACTTCAATAATGAATGTATAATCTTTATTTATGAGGTTAGGTGCGTAGGAGTTGACAAGCGCGTCGCTCTCATCTTGGCTTTTAAAATTGGAATTTATAGCTTACATAAAAAATGATATGACGAATTTGGAAAATCTGCCATAAAATTTGTCAAAATATGATATTTATTTCCTACGTACAATAAAAATTAATCGACTATAAATTATAATGGTTCCGTCCAAACTGCAAATTTTTATTTATAATAAATTGTTTACCATGGCTTTTATAAATAAATGATGCAAAATAAAGGTAACTAACAAACCCAAATGAATATGCATAGGCAAAGTTATCGAAGAGGTTGATCGTTTGAATTGGCACCAAAAACGCAAGTGCGCAAGCGGTGTAAGTCCAGGAATAGAATTTTCCAGAGCCATCAACTGGTCGTCTGTGTCCCACCTGTCGGGTCAGATCATCTGGTTTCCATCATACTGACAGTCCTGGGAGAACATTTATTTCCACTGCGGCCTGAAGGTCCTTCCTACATTTTTGGTAGAAGAAAAGTAGCTCTTTATTATAACCTGTGGACATCATAGCGATAATATTGATCGTTACGAACAATTTTGTTCATCTACATTTATGGTCGCGGACATCTCGCGCAGCTGTTGCGATAATTCTTACATGATACGCTTGATATTTGGTTAAATTACTAAGAGTACCGATCGATACTCGTATTTGCAAATTCAAAGAGATTTTAGTGGGTCCAATAGGTGTACGTGTGGGATATTTTGTATTTTTTGCTTCATTTGAGTTTTGAAATTCTTCACGTACATATTAGTAATATAGTTTTTCTCTTAAGAATTATGAAATGTTTATCTGTAAAAAAAGTATCCTTTATGTTATTTTTGGACCTCCTTAGTATGTTTTCACATAATATGAGAGAAAGTAACTAGTCAATCATTCCCTTTTTTATTTTTACTGTTATACCTCGATAAGATAGGAGGGCGTTGTCTGGGCTAACTATTAACCATCATAAAGCTATGTATAAATATGACCAGTGATTCATTGACGCAAATCGATTGTTATTTTTTATACTTCAACCAACCTAAGTAGCAAACGGTAGATTTTTTGCAACCATGAATAAATAAGCTACTGTGCGCAAGTTTGACGTACAAATTAACATTATTATGTTTGTAAAAAATATAACACAGGTGGTGTGTTGATACGCTTTGAAATAGGACGTTTTTCCATTATGTTCAACTCATGTGCAAACACTTAGAAACCATCATGTTCTTTCTGAATGGACCGATTTCAAAATTACACCCTTTTAATATTCGTGCAGTTCACTTCTATCTTCAACATCTTCCTGATGATAATATCTCCACTATTCCCCGATGCTGACAGTACTGGCTAGTTACCTCTATGCACGAATTATAATCTGCGTTATTTGTTTCATGTCAGGATTTGATCGATCATTGGTAGTTCTTGAGTTTCTTTATTTTTAGACGGGGCCGTTCAGGCACGCGCTTGTGTTCATCTTTCCTTGGCTTTGGTGTCTGAAGTGTGATGTACCTTTATTAAAACTCTTAGTTATTACTATAATTATCGTATAATTATTACTTATAATAGATTTGTTTATGACTCGGTCACGTTTTGGAATGCATTTGCATGTGTGAAAGGTTATACAAATAGATTGCAAATAACTGTTACAATCCTTCTTAGTATTAAAATAATACCTTCTGCTGGAGTTTCTTGCGGCCTTTCTTCTCCGAAATGATGGTCTTATCTGAAGCGCTTGTAGATTCACTGTTACCAACTTGTAACCGAGCCCTCGGGGGCCAATTTATTGAAAAAATATTTAGTTTTTGCAATTTTTGAATCTGTTTCTAAGTATATACTTTCATTGTACATCTTTTCGATAGTCTGTTACAGTCCATCTTATACAAGTATCCCACGCAAGTATTTGTTCCAAAATTGTATGATTTCCATGTACATTAAAGTATTTATTTCTCTATTATGTATTAGTAGGTTTATCGTCGGTCACCTTGTGGAAGGCCTGCGGACATTGCGCTTTCTAGAACCTTCCTGACCTAACGGCAATCTGTTCGGCGAGCAATATGGTTCGCCCACAGCCTCTTCAGGATCAGCTGAATGCGAGTGGCACAGAACTGGACATAGTGGAGGTCTTTAGGGAAGTTTGTCCAACACGGGACGTGTTTCGGCTGATATGATGTGTCATGATGATGATGATGAGCTAATTTCGGGACTTTATGTTACTTTGTAAGATTTTCCCTTGATATTTAGTGGTGGTAGGACCTTGTGCAGGGTCCGTCCGGATCGCTACAACCATCTTATCCATTAACCCACCGCCAAGCAGCAGTGTTCGCATTGCTGTGTTCCGGTGTGGGGATAAGACAACCGGTGAAATTACTTTCATAGAGGCATTCCATTCTTCAGGGTTGGCAACGCATTGAAGGCTTAGGATTGCAGTTTTGATATTGTAGTCTTGAGATTTCAAATGTCTATGGGTCTCAGATCCCACTTACCATCATGTGGCCTGAGTGCTCGCGTGCCTTTTCCTTGCCATAAAAACAAAAATATATTTATAAAAACGTGTGTGCTTCGAACTTGATATTTTGGCGACACACTCTATGAGATGCAAACTTAAAGTAATTAATCTTTGAGCTGACTGACAAAAATGTATACTTTAACGTAGGTGTTTTGATAGTAGCATTAGGTTACTAACATAAACTAACTCGTAATGTTAGAAACTCGTAACACAGCGGCCTTTTAATTTATTTTAACGTTATGTCAAGGAGGTCGACTGTAAAGAAAAAGATACAAGCTGGACATTCTCTCACCATATCTAGAGGTAGATAACTGGCGCCAAAACATTACTCTTTACGTTGGAACTTATCGTAATCAGCTCGAAATACGTCTTCCTGATCCTAATTGAGTGGTGATAAGTGTTTAAAAAATATAATTCCCTTATGATCTTAATCGATTATGATCTTAAACTCCACAATAAAGCTTGAAATAAAAACGCTAATATAATATCTGAATTCTGTTTTTTTTTCTATTAAAATTTTTATGCAACTAAGTCTTAAATAGCAATGTTCGAAAATTGGAATTTCTCCCTTTGAGGAAAGTTTTAATTCGAAATCTATTCGAGATGAAGTTTATTTTTTATAACATAATTATATAAAATAATGATTTTGTCAAAAAAAATATTTTTATGACATTCATTTGACTGTTAAGGTTTTGGAACTAAAAAAGTCGTAAAATATATTGTTATTAAATAATTTTGTTATTACAATCGGTATTTTTTTCGGTCTGCATTTCAAGCAAAGCAATGTTTTTTTTTCAACCAAAGCGCCTATTTTCACCTCATATTTTATTTATATACGAATAAACAACACTTGCCCATAAGATAATGCATTAAACGCATATCATGAATAATTTTTCCATTTCCTTTTATTGCAGATCGCTCCTGGATGAATATTAACCAATGAAGATGGCCCAGGATGGAATTACGTGAAGCTACACACAACGTGTACATGGCAGGCACTTTGAATAAATTGTACATGAATGAATAGCTAGTAATAGAAGATTGGTCCGAGGAAACCACCGATTCTAACTAAGGATATTAAAAATACGAATGCATTTGTACTTTTGTGACGTTAAAAAAAAGTGATGCGTAATGAACTATCATAACCAAGTGTATAAAAATTAATGAACTATTTTAAAGACTCGATGCAAACATAATTGTTTATTAAGAATCGTACCTATACTTGTTTTTGCCACGACCCAAAAGGTTTTTCTTATCTGTAATTCGCCTATTTATTGACTCTCCATAAAAACTACCAACTGTTTGCGAAAGTTCAATCAACTATAAAGTGCTAAGTCGGAGTATGAGTCAGTGTTTTAAACGTGCCATTGAAATGAGTGATATTCTGTTATGGTGATACTTTTGTGAAACCGTGCCAACATGCCTTGTCAAGCGACCCTTCTGTTCTGCGCCTTTGTAATGTGAGTATTGAAACACATGCTATTTGGGATACGTCCATGGTGTACACTTTTGGCACTGGGTCCTCTCAACGCAGTTTAAAGTTCTACAGATCGCCAATAAAAACATGGGAATGACTTATCTTTGCAAAGTAGTCGCATCCCTGCAAAGAATAAAACAACATCGCTTCCCGCCCTGTCTGTACCTCCCTCTGTATGTACGCTTAAATTCTTCCAACTGCGCAACGGATTTTAACTCGGTTTTCGTCAATAGATAGATGATTTAAGAGAAAAGTTTTTATGTATACTTCTGGTTTATGAACGTATGTTACAGAAAACTCACATAAACTGAAGCGCAGTGAGGGCGGGTCGCTAATAGCTACATAAAAGCCTGTAACTACAATAACAAATAAATGTCACCTATGTCAGTATTTAATCCATACTAACATTATAAATTTGACAGTAACTTTGTCTGTTTGTTACGCTTTCACCTCTAATCCGATGAAATTTGGTATGGACATAGGTTGAACCCCGAGAAAGGACATAGGCTACTTTTTACTAGCTAGTTAGCTAGTTAGTTAGGCTAGTTTTTCTTTTTATTGCGAATAATGTCGTCATTCCGTGGCTTACGTAGCTGTTTTTTTTTTAGAAATAGATCATAGGGTCGACTACTACTTGTAAACAAATTTTTGAGCGTAAACGACGAAATAAAAAAAATAAAAAATAAAAAGTAAAATTTGAATTTTTGCTTATATCTTTTTTCATACTTATAATTCACATCGGTTTAAGGCTTAAATAACACATAATTGTACATGTTAAAATGCGGCTACTAATTGTTGCTTTTAATGTGGACTCGTAAATAAAAAATATACTTTTTCCTACTTCGAACACACTCCCAAGCAGCAACTTTACCATTTTTTTTCTTAAAAACGTATAATAATTGAAATAGGGTTTATTTTGCAATTTGTGTTATTACAACTTACTACATCGGTATCCGCTATTAGCTCAATTCCGCTATTAGATTCTAAACTACTGTGCAATCAAAAACGTCTTTAACGCCTTGTTAAAAGCTGTGTCGAATTTAAACTAAATTATGATTTACGACGTATCGTAATCATATTAAGGGTATCATCGCCCAATTGCTACACCCACAAATGGTTACGTAGTTAAAAATATTATGTCTCGAGTTACTGTGTAAGATTTATTGAAAGGCACTTATAATATTTATGCGGCTTTTATCGGATCATAAAGTATAACTAACGGTTGCAATAAGTCTTATTTGTAACGCATTGTTTATTTGACTTTAACGAGATTCAAGACGAATGTGCCCGGGGTCCACACAGTTTATAAATATTGATAGCAATTCTTTACTTTTGTCTTTTTTATCTATATTCTTAATTACTTCCGAATTTTGTTAGTTCTACTTTCTTTCGCCGCTTATACTGCTAATCATTGTAGGTAATATTTTTCCGTTTTATATCAGGTATTTTCTTGTTCAAATTTTTGTTACGATTTTCAGCGTTAAAATAAAAAGATCATTCTAGTTCTGCTTTAACTTGTCTTATTTAAAATCCTTATCTATGTATCAGATTAACGTTTTAATTTCTCACAGTGTTTAAAGCAATTTAAATTGCATAATTGCGTGGTCGATATTTATGAATGGCTTGGACCCGTGTAGTTGTAGGCGATCCGGATCTCAAACGGGTCCAGCAAATTCTATGTCAACACCAGGAACCCATGAATCGCTGGAGCTAGGAAAATGATTTAACTACCCAAGTACGGGCAAATACTTTGGGCTAAGACCACCCGGTTGTGTTAAGTTTGGCTTCATAAAGTGGAAATGTCGAACTAGATCAGATTATAATCAGTGCATTAGAGTCAATGTTGAGCTGGAGCGCGAATTTGTAAGCGTTATTAATATAATTCATCTGCATTTGACCAACAGCTTAAGTTAAATTAACAATAATTTAATTATTTCGGTCTACAATGCAACATTATTTTTGTATAAAATGTTTCTAATTTTAACTGGAAGTATTAAATCTATGCAGAGTTTGAGTATTGGAAATAGAGACAAATCAATTACCACTAATAAATTAAGTAAATCACACTAAATTTGATGACTCCAAGTGTATCACTATCAAATTAAAGTGGGGTGCTGTCGTTTGACCAAAAAACGTTTCACCAAATGATTCATTTCCCAAACGTATCATTTGACAAACCGCTATTTTTTCCGAAACTGTAAATATTTCAGGATTTATTTCAGGACCATCGTGTAGAACCCTATAGGTTAGGTTAGCTATGTTTTTTAAAAATCCTGAAATATTTACAGTTTCGGAAAAAAATATTGTCAAATGATATATTTGTGAAATGAATCATTTGGTGAAACGTTTTTTGGTCAAACATTAGTGAACCAATTAAAGTACATTTAAAGCAAGTTACTAATTTTTTTTATAACTATTAATTCATTTATAATACAAACCGTCTCCTACACAATATTGTTAGCTTTCTCCTTCCATGTCTTTAAAACGATCCTTTTTGCTGGTTTCATGATTTAACTAAGTTTAGATTGGTTTTGAAATATTTACCCCAGTCTACCTCATTAGTAACTCTACAACTTATTATCACACGGCTTTCCCAACTTTTACGCTCATTATCATGAAGGGTGCCAAAGTATTGCCTGATTATATTTATTACCCTAGTTTAGATGATTGCATAAATACGTTTTAGCAGAACGCATAAATTACTAGTCGCTTAGATTATCGTTTATATGCGCAAGTAGATAAAGATTAATGTTGGTGGTAATTCTTCAACAAGGTCTTTTATTGCAGGTGACGGTCAAATAATTAAGGTCTGTTCATCCTTACTTGTCTTATATAGTAAACAACTTTCTAACCTCAAAATGTACCTTTTTTGGATAAAACAGCTCTTTTATCGTAAATGAAGTAAACCGAGTTAACATTTTGGACATCACTTGGCCAATGTATTGTCTGTGATTGCCTTATTTTGTTTAAAATAGCTGTTTTATCCAAAAAAAGGATTCATTTTGAGGTTAGAAAGTTGTTTACTATATAAGACAAGTAAGGATGAACAGACCTTAGAGTATCTATTCAATTTAACATCAAGTCAAGAACTAAATACAAATATCAACTTCGAACCTATTTTTTTTTAAAGCGCATTGAACACATCTTTTAGATGCGTAAATAATTTCTAAAACTATCCGTTGTCTTTACACCTACGAGTGCTTGAAACAGTCTTTAGTCTTTACACCAAAAAAAAAATACACCGGATCAAATCGGCAGCATTCAATTACTCAAAAATTTTGTACTTTCCGCACCTAATCCCATTTTGTGATCAAAAGTGGCTTGTTACACGTACTTGGTAAATTGAATTGCAATTGCCAATAGCACAATAACTTGACAAACGACTTGTTCCAGTAACTGTTACAGAATTAAGAATAGTAATTGATTACATTTCCTGTACATTTGGTTCCATTCACAAAATTGTTTATTGTTGAAGTAGGATGGGTCAACCGGCAGTTTCTGTACCATTATTAATTGTGCTCCATTTTTTGTTTATCTGTACAGGTGTTTTTTACATTGTAATAATTTACCTTATTTCACCTTATTTTTCTTTAATGGTAAAGAGAGCATTTTTGTTATCATTTAAGAATTATTCATACAAGCCTACTCAGACTTGATGCCGCTTATCATTGTCTTCAGACAATGAAATTTGAATTAGGTTGGCACATGCTTGTCATAGATTTACGCAATTACACGTGTATTGTGCCTTATTCTCCAAGAAATTTACCGTTTCGCTCAAGAAATCTCACAATTCATACTTTCCGAAACAACTGCTCAAGAATTACGTTGTCATGGAAATGTTTTTTGTCGCATATGAAATGTGGCCATAGAATATGAATGATTTTTTATGATGAGTGTCGTAAACGATGTTGCGATACTTATTTTTTTATTTTAATATAGTTTTAATATATTTAATATAGTTTAATATAGTTTTAATTTAAGTTTAAATGCAAAAGATAGTCTGATTTTTTAAGGGAGACCATTTCAAATACCTGGTTTTATGTTATATTCAGGAGTTGGAATAGGTAATGCTTATTTACCAATGATATAATATAGTAAAAAGAAGTAGATATGTTATACGCACTTCGATAGTGGTACCCTAAAACCAAGCCAATTGGTACACCTTTACTTAGTCTTGCGCCGTCAACGGAACCGTGAAATAGTCTGCAGCACGGGTAGCACAAGTTGTATTTTCTCGCTTGTCGCTCAGTGCGTCTCTATCGTTACGGACTAGATAGAAAGGGAGATCCGAGCGACAAACAAGTCGCGGACAACTTGTGCTAGCCGTGCAGAGCAACATTACTCGTCTCTGTTTCGCTCCCGGAAATTAGCATACCATCCTGCTTTCACTTGTCATTTATGAATTAGTGTGTAATTGCAATATTTACTGATTATGTTGTGCGTAAGCCGGGCCATTTTTACACGTGGAATACAGTATAGGTAACATATCGACCTCTTTTTATATTATATCATTATTATTAACTCAATCTTGATGCATGTTCATTCAATAACATATTCCAATTTTACTCACGCATGATTAAACAAGCGTAAAGTTTAGGGTACAGTCAAGGACTTTAATTGTTATGCCACTATGGAACCCTGTCGCACAACGTTAATCATTCATTTAAGCGTAATTTCTGTCATGTGGTTTGACGCTGTCATTATGACAGGGTTCCATAGTGGCATAACAATTAAAGTCCTTGCCTGTATTAAGCACCACCTATTCCGACTCCTGCGGGCCTAGTATCGTTGCGTTTATCGCGTGACAAATGTGGATAAAGCATCCGTCACTCTCGTACAGTCAAGGACTTTAATTGTTATGCCAATATAGAACCTTGTCATAATGACAGCGTCAAACCACATGACAGAAATTACGCTTAAATGTGTGATTAACGTTATGCGACAGGGTATAATAGTGGCATAACAATTAAAGTCCTTGACTGTACTTATATACTTGTCAAAAAGGTGACAGATGTTTTATCCACTTTATCACGCGATAAACGCAGCCATATTAGGGCCCCAGCCGGCCTAGTATGGCCGCGTCTATATCGCGTGTCAAATGTGGATAAAGCATCCGTCACTCTCATACTTATATACGTGTCAAAAAGTTTCGGATGTTTTATCCACTTTATCACGCTATAAACGCAGCCATATTAGGGCCCCAGCGGGACTAGTATGACCGCGTCTATATCGCGTATCAAATGTGGATAAAGCATCCGTCACTCTCATACTTATATACGTGTCAAAAAGTGACGGATGTTTTATCCACTTTATCACGCGATAAACGCAGCCATATTAGGGCACCAGCCGGCCTAATATGGCCGCGTCTATATCGCGTGTCAAATGTGGATAAACCATCCGTCACTCTCATACTTACTTATATACGTGTCAAAAAGTGACGGATGTTTTAACTGCAGCCATATTAGGGCCCCTGGTGTATACAGGGTGTAATCGTTAAGTGGGTCCAGGAAATTATTCCGTAAATATAACAGATATCAGAAAACTTTAAACTGATATCGAAAGTACGTTACCCAACGAGTAAAATCACATCACTATTTTTTTTTTTTATTAAATCAGAAATATCCCAAAAATTAACTTAGAACCCTTCCATACATTTAGTACGTCGTTCGTTGAGGCTTTAGTTTAAAAGGCTTAGTTATTTCACCATTATCATATGTTTTTTTTTATCACATTTTATTCGTGTAAATTATGAATCTTAAACAGTTTTATCTGCAGACAGGTTTTTTTTTCGAATGACTAATAACCAAATTATTCGCGAATAACGAATGAAATTCTCGAATGATTATTCTTATTCGAATAATTATTTATTCGAATAAAAAATAATTCGTAATATTTTTGTTCGAGATTAATTTATTCGTCGAATAATTTACTTGCGAATAATTAATTCGCGAATAAATTATCCGCGAATGAATCATGACTACTTTTCGAATAACGAATAATTTATTAATTTATTACAGAATTATGGAGCAGGTATTTCAGTACATAATAATTTTTCATGGCAATTCATTCAACTAATAAATTATTCGAAGAATAATTTATTCGAATAAGAATAATCATTCGAGAATTTCATTCGTTATTCGCGAATGATTTTGTTATTCTTAACCGTTATTCGTCATTCGAATAAATGTTGCCCATCACTGCAGATAAAACTGTTTAAGATTCATAATTTACACGAATAACACTGTAATAAATAAATTAAAATAATGAATCATATGATAATGGTGAAATAACTAGGCCTTTTAAACTAAAGCGTCACCGAACGGCGTACTAAATGTATGAGAGGGTTTTAAGTTAATATTTGGGATATTTCTGGTCTTATAAAAAAAAAGTTAGTTATGAGATTTTACCGATTGGGTAACGTACTTTCAATATCAGTTTAAAGTTTTCTAATATCTGTTATATTTAAGGAATAATCGCCTGGACACACTTAACGATTACACCCTGTATATTGGATAGTTAGGTATGTCACAGTTTAAAGATATATTGTTATACTATCGTTATGTTTAGAAACATGAAACCAGCAGCAGCCGTGAAGACTCTTACGATTTAAACTGGCCTGCATTATATACAATAAATACTTTGTAAACATCAGAATATTGAATTATCTCGTCGACATGTGTGGTCCGCGAATTGGCTCAAGTTCGTGTCGAGTCTGTTCTATTGTGATAGTAATTCAACGAATCAGTTAAAATTGTGGTCTATTTACAATATTTTAGATTATGTATTTTAGTTCCAACGCCAGCGAAGTCATATAGCAGAATAGTATAATGTACAGTTTTAGTCAATATTTACTTAATTTACATATACTTAAAAGCTATAATTGTCTGTTTATTTTGTCCTCTTTATACACATATAAAGTAGGTACTATTTCAAAACAAGAACATTTTCATCTATTTCTGCACGGCTAGCACAAGTTGCCCGGGATTTGTTTGTCGCTCGGATCTCCCTTTCTATCTAGTCAGTAACGATAAAGAGGCACTGAGCGACAAGCGAGAAAATACTACTTGTGGTACCCGTGCTGTACCAACTACTTAATTCAGAATTCAACAATAAAACAATTAAAACTAAAATATTTAAATGAAAATAATACTATGCTACTCAAATATTAAAGATATAAATAATAATCACCAGTATAAAAAGAACACCCCCTCTAGCAGGTCCGCTCGCGGCATGGTCCCTATGACACTGGCTGCATTACCTCTCTGGAGAGCTAGCCCGAATGCTAATTCGAAGACTATTTATTAACCCTAAACGAAAATTTACAACCAGTTAGGAAATGTTGCTCTAGAGGCTGTCTAGAGCACACAGTCGTTACCGTAAAATGGGGTGAGTAGGGATTAAGGGGTAAGTAGGGACACAACCTAAAATGAAGCATATGTTACTAATTATAAGACTGAAATTATTTCCAATAGACGTAAAGTTATTGTCAATTTAATACTTGTTCTTATTTGTAACAAGTTATGACTTATTTTAGGTTGTATCCCTACTCAAGCCGTTTTACGTTAGTTTAAAATTACCAGCGCAAAATATTACGTCCCGTTACCCTTTTATGCCTTACCACCCTGACGTAGACAAGCAGCAGACACCCTATGAACCTATTGTTTATGTCATTAGGGTGGCTACCTATTGACATAAGTAAAGCGTTTTTTTTTATTCTACGTAATAAAATTACCTTGACCTTGAGCGCAACTCCCGTGATCAAACACAAAATATAATTTTACATACATTTTGGCAAAACGGCGTATTTCATAAGATTTTACGCGTCTAGCGATAAAAATCAGGCTGGTGAGTACATCGTTGTTCAACTGGACGATTGCGCAAGACAAACACACTAAAGTTAATGGCTTCACTAAAATAAATGACTAACGTTTTTTGAACAAAACAAATCCACATCATTGGCTGATAACTGCTAGTATTACACCACTAACAAGCCTTTACCTTGTATAACAGCATTATATGTTATAGAAAGCACTCGGAAGAAATGTTAAAGAGCCATACAGTATCCTTTGTAGCTATTAAACAACGCTGCCGTTTACGAAATTAACACTATTATCTGTTTTCGACTCGTGGACGGGGTTATTCGAAATGCAACAGTACGATTATTATTGGTTTGGACATTTAAAATAAACTACTGTCTAGTTTAAAGTTGTGAGTATGAGTATGACACTGTTATTTTGTTACATTGGTCACCACAGAAATGTTATTCTCTTAAAAATGGCCCTTTGTCAATCCGTCGATCAAATATACGTAAGCTGGAGAGAGAATGCACCCTCGTCTTTTTACGCTCTGACGATACAACTTCAACTCGCCGGTTGATAATTGGTCCATCGAGTTCAAGAGCGAACCTACCAGGACAAGTTTAGCATAGCGTGAGTCTACCATGGCTTAATCACCTTTTTTATGGCATAAGTAAGTGGCTTGGAACTTCGTTGTAATGAAATATATGTATTACCTATCCTACATTACTAGAGTAACTTCAATATTCGATTTTTTAATTTATTAGACGAGAAAAATCTGTCTTACAGCTCCATTCATACCTGACGTAATAAGAAATATCTTGATCTAGAATCTAAAGTGACTAGTCCTGTTACCGTAATCTTTCGCATCAGCAGCGTAGGCTGGCGCCTTTCCGCATACACCGTCCAGCGGTGTTATTCTATTACGCACCAAAGGCGGGACAAGTATACGTCAAACCAGAGTAATAGATACGAATGAACGCGCTAGCGTAGCGTGTGTGGAGGTCAGGTTAAGCTAGTCGGATAGAGTGAACTGGCCTCACCGCTAGCAGGCTAACTTGTTGTGTTATCGTACATCCATTAATCAAGTCTTACACTTCGGCTTTAATAATTGTAATTAATAATTTTATCACCCATTCAGCGCCGGCGCCTCAGACGGCTTGTAATAGCCGATAATCAATGCGAAATCAATGATTGTCTACCGGCAGAAGTCGTTTGATTGCTGATTTTTATTGGAGATTTTTTATCTAAAGATCTGGTTTAGACTCCTGGTTTTTTTTTGACTCATGCGTCTTTAAGTATTAATTAAAAGTATTATCGTTTTTAAGTTAGTCTAAATTTTATTCTATTTACTAAATAAAACGAAAATTATGTTTCTTAAGCTTATCGCATTTCCTTACAAACCATAAATCTGAAAAATAAAATGTATATACTAATTGGTATGTTGGATGATAGACTCCACAGTAATTATTTCGAAATCAAATAAATGCTTTGAATAATTCATCATCGTATATTGTCTCTAGGATTTAATAGCATGAAACAGTTACAAACTAAAAAGTGTACTTAACTTCGTAAAAAAAATGCTAATGCTCTTGCGAATTACACGCTAAATACCTATCGTTTCTAATCGATAATTCATCCATCGATTGATCGATGGCCGTCGATTGACGTAAACGTATCGATGTGTTCCGATAGCGAACCGGAACGCGAACCGTGGATTTTTCTCCGCTGTCGTTAATTACTTTATCTCGCCGTCAATGATGTATCTTAGTAGATATGATCTTTCGGCATGCGTCTTAACTCACCGTTGAAAAACATGACATTAAAAACGATAGTACGAGAGTGTAGTGTGGCAAGAACTGCTTTTTTTCGCGCACAACTAAACATGAAGTGTTTTTATTTATGTTTGTAACTACGACAAAAGTCGGGTAATGTGGGGTTATCGGGTCAGTCAATGCAAAAATAGACTATCAACCCTATAAAAAAATAATTACAAAAAAAATATATATACTTAATCCACTAGAACTTTCAGCAGTAACGTGGTCTGCGCCGTTTGCCGGCCTGTATGCGATAGTACGTGTATGGTATTAATATAAAAAAAAGTTATAATAAATATTCTGTTTAAGTAATCCAGTCATCAAGGGCATATTATGTGAAACCATGAACACTTGTACTTAATGGTTTTGAAAAATCTTACACTTCCTTAGTAAGTAATTGACACTAAAAAAAGACACGCAAGCAAAGTTTAAAATCCAAATACGAGTATTTTCAATAGGAGCCCGTCAGTGAATTTTGTGTAATTAATAGTTACACCAGAATTTGATAAACAGTAAATTTAGAAATAAAAACGCATTTCTAGTTAGCTTGTAACTTGTAACTTAGGGTACGCTACCACAAAAGCTAGCATAAATAGCCGAGAAGAGGAAGAAGAATGGCAGCGTAGAAGATGATAAAAAGCATGAGCGAGAAGACGACCAATCAGTTTATTCGAAATACGCGTCGTCGATTGATCAAGATACGTTCTCGTTTTCTCCGTTCTCGCATCTCGTATCTTTACGCTTACGCTTGGTCTACGAGTATAGTTTTCTTAATTTAAACTAATTGATGATTCGGACATTCCTACAACGTGTTATGTGTCATTTTTACACTCGTGCGGTTGAGTACTAATTAATAGTTTGTTTTATGATGTCTGTCATCAGTTTAATGTCAGTCAAATGTTTGGGGGAACACTCATCTTCATGTTAAAAAACTTCAATTTTAGCACCGGAAGTATCTTTTTTAAGGCCATAATAATAAGACATAAAAAACCGCATTACAAACGCGATGCCATTAAAATTTAAAATGATATGCTCTCAAATTTTTAAGCAAACATGCTCGCCTACTAGGTATGTCCAGTATATAGGTCAATAACTAATACACTAATAAAAGAGACTATCCAAATACATGACCGTGACACACGCATCACTAGCAAAAACTATCCACTAACCTTTAAAGCGTTTGATGCCAAAGTATAAAGAAGATTCGCCCCGGTGTCCATAAAGTCACATAATTTTCGTACCACGCTGTGCTTAGAGCATTACATTGGCATAATTACCGTCGTGGCATTTGAACATGGAAGATAAATCCCGTAATAACAATAAAACTCCATAATGTCGATAGAAGGTCAATATTTTGCAAGTATGAATTGATGTTCCGGCTTAGATATGGTTATGCAAAGTTATTTCTTGAGACTGAGTAACAATTTAAAGTTATCAAGCATTTAAAAATACTTTTTTAATCCAGTTTGAAGACTGAATAGTACACACACACCCACTTCAGACAGACCGTTTTCGGTCATCTGTGATTTGAAAACGTTTATTTACATTCCAAAAAAAATATTTGTTATCTCTCTTTTATAATGGCGACGCAATTTGTCTAGTTGGTAGTTGGTAGTGAACCTGCCTACGAAGCTAGTGTTCCCTTGATTCCTGGTCAGGGAAATTATTTGTGATCGAGTATTCGTATCTGAGTTTTGTTTTCTATTTATATAAGTATTTATTTTTCTTTGTAATTATGTATATCGTTGCCTAGTACCCATGGTATGTACATTTGTACAAGCCTAGATCTTAGTTTGGGACTAGGTCGTTTTTTTGCCATCGATGGGCAAACAGGTAAATAGCCCACCTGATGGGAAGTGGTCACCGCCGCCTATGGACATGCAACGCCAGAGGCGTCACCAATGCGTTGCCGGTCCCGAAGAAATTTAATGATACCCTTTTTAAAAAGCCCCATACGAGTATTGAAGCGCATTGGGAAAGTCTTAACAGGAAGCTCATTCTAAATTCCTATAGTACGCGCCAGATTTAAGATTGCTCCCCCAATATTCCCTTGTTATCAATACCTCGTGAAATGTATTTCATTGTAAATTCTAGTCATTATTTTTGCCTACAATCCTGTATATGACATTGTAGGATACCTAACCACCCAAGCTTAGAACGTCATCAATTTAGTCGTCCATAAGGAAGAGCTAGTGATCTGTGTCCCTCAGACTATTGTGTAACGTGGAATAAACTCGCAGTACCAATGAGGCGTGCGAAAATTACTTCTAGATTGATTTTATGGCGATTTGTTATTTGTTGCTACAGGCCAGTGGTATGGGTGGGAGGCAAAAGTTAACCCGTACGGTATGGTTCACTGTATATCAGGAGCTATTACACTTGGTAAAACTGTATTGCTTTTGAGATGTTATCGTATTGTCACCGTTACGATAGCTCTTATTTAATTTACATTAATGGCGTCCGAAATAAACATAATATGATAACATGGCAAAAGCAATAATTATGGTTTTACCAAGCAGAACGAGCACCAATTAGCGTTATTAAAGAGATGAAGATCCCCGATAACAACAACAACAACCCAACCGATGATGTTTATCAAACCTGCGGGCCTATTATCGATGTGGATAAAATATCTGTCACTTTCTGATCAGTTTGAATGTGCGAGAGTGACGGATGCTTTATCAACCGCGATAAAGGCGACCATAATACGGGTGCTGGCTAAAAACCATCCCGATTCAACTAGCATCAAAAAACTCTTCCGAAAAGTTCTAAGCATTTGAGACGCAAAAGACACACAGTTACACATGTTAAAGTTATAAAATACCTCTGTTCTTTCGGGTTAAAAACTATTTTCAATAGAGACCCATAGTTCACAGTGTGCGGCTAATCACCTGCTAAGCTGCTGCGAAACATCAGTTACGAGTAGCTACAGTCGATTACACACAGCACTGATAAATAGCTAGATTGCTTCTCAGATGGCCAGCAGACAATACTTTTCGTTATACATTGCATCGCTGGAATATCTCCCGGCTCAATAATGTCAAAACAACTCGTCAATGCACTCAAAAAAATGAGAGCCAACAAAGAGAGATTTTCACTTAGTTGACAAAAATTAATACAATAATTAAGATATTAGTTATATCAACCAAAGCTGATAGTTAACAACAGCAAAATTAGTTGATGTAACTATCGTCTTGTCAGGCTCGTATGGGATCAAGACGCTTATGCACAACAATCACAATCTTGTTACAAGCGAACAATTATATTTTTCAGTGTGGATTGCTACAACCAAAGAAACTGAGCCTTAACGGGAGTTTAGTCAAGATTACGCTAAGTTAACGATTTTCAGAAATCGACAATGTGTAGATTGACGTAAGCTGATGACCACTCGACCGCTTATGTCAACTCCATACCTTTGAGTCAATAGAAAACAGAAATGTCAGTAGCGTTTGCATCTTTGCTAGGCCTACTAAGCCTAATATCGATAACTTATTATTTTTGATTAAAATAACGCGTTTTACCCTCGACGCAAACAGGGCGTTTAAGTTTAACCCTTGTAACATGTGTGTCTGTCTGATATCGTAGCTCCCAAACTCATACATACATACAAAATTGGAAAAGCTGGTTAAGAGTTATCAGCTCTGAATTAGAGGTCTATATTAAGACTTTTTCTTTACAATAAGTACGCGAAACATGTCGTTGTCAAATTGTTTAAGGACGCAATGTCAACTTGACCCGGGCCAAATTATCTTCATTTACAACTGTATTGTTTTGTCTTAAACTCCGCAAGCACCTTTGACACTATTCAAAAATACCTGTTAGTTCAGTAAATCTGTATGAATCCGCCATTTTTATATTTATGACATGTTCTACAAACAGAGCCTTTAAAATCCAAGTTTTTGACCTTGGGGTGCTCTTGTGAGTTCTGCCAAAATTGTGACTATTCTTAAGTTTTTATTTAAAAAGTTTATGGGTTTTACAGCAATGTTATGTTCTAGAGAAGAATCCAAACATTAGGAGATATTATTTAAAAAAACTGAAAAGTCGTCAAAATTTTCATCAAAATATGAAAGGTCGAAAACTTGGATTTTTGTTACTTGTAAAACATATCCAAAAATGGCGGATACCTAACCTTTAACAAAGTAAAATGAATAATTTTTCTGAACTATGTTACAAACTGGAAAGTAATCGTCAAAAGCCGCAGAATCAACTACAAACCGGAAACATTCAAACATTAAACGGCACAAATAAATCAACGTCAACATTTATTAGTAAAACAAATGCGAATTTAAACGATACTTAAATGATTTTCCTCTAAACTTCCGTACATTAATGGCTTCGTAAAAAATAGAAATGTGTCAAATTAATCTCGAAGTGTTGGCGGACGTTGACGTGCCTGACACTCGTCGGGGTTATTGACATTGTCTGGCGTATTGCCGCGAATCATTAATAATGAGAATACCTGCGGCAAAAGGTAAGTAATATTTGTATGAAGTTATTAAGTTATCCTTTTGTTTCTTAAATTTGTTTGTTTTTTCTGTGGCACGAATTTGTTGTGAATAATAATTATGGGATTCGAAGCGAGTATTCACCATTGCAATAGGATAGAATGTAGAAAAGAAGCGATTTTGAAACTGACGCAAATGAATTACATCTCTTCGGAAGTTAAAACATATTCTTACCTACATATATTTCACACAAATTGACCTAGTTTACCTAGTTACCTATGCTCTACGCTTGTACAGTCAAATAATTAAATTTGTGATTAGGTTCAAAGTCAATCTGACATTCTACAACAATTAGGTTGAGTTTCCTATAAGTTACAAATGACTTGGCATCTCTAATGCCATTGAGGACTTCAAGCATATTTTTTTTGAAATGGGTCCCAATTTAACGTCCGTGACCGTACTAGAAAACGATAATTATACTTAAATAGAAAACATTCAAGTCTCAGGACAACATACTCGCGTTTTTTAACGTAAACGCGTTGTCGAATATTGTAATTATATTACTCTTTTTGGGAAAAAGAAGGCAAACGAGCAAGAAGGTCACCTGATGGTAAGTGATTTAAGAGACCGCCACTCATAAACACCCGCAACACCGGAATATATTGTAATAGGTATTTATATTTTTGTGCAATAAAGAGTTTACTTACATACATACATACATACATACATACATACATATACCAGAGGAATCGCAAGTGCGCTGCCGGCTTTTAAGAAAAGAGTTGGCTCGTTTTTATACAGGACAAAAAAACTCTATCTATCCTATAGAAATGTTAGTAATGCAGCGGTAAAGAGTTGAGTATCCGAAGTTCAAGTTTGACCTAAATTAGTGAACAAACATTCATTGTTACGGATTCGTTCCTTTTCCACGTTTAATAACGTGTCGGATTGACAGTGGGGAGGTTCGGCTAAAACGGTTTACTTTAGAGTTTAAACATAGATAATTTTAATTTATAACTGAGGCAGGTCTATGTTTAGTTGAAGGTTATAACGTTAATGATGCTGATATAATAATGTGTGTTTTTACAATAAAACATTTTTTTAAGCTAGGTACCATAAGGTTCTGTTTACGTACGCCTTATTCATAAACGCACAATAAAGCTGTTTAGCTAAATAATTCTTTGTCACTTTCTGTCAAATCCAAATGTCACTTTTGATATTGCGCGTTTATGAGCATGAGGCCTAACCCTCATGCCGGAGGACCGGCAGTAAGAGCGTTACATCATCATCGTGCACCATGACTCCGCGGCAGTCCATTTTGCTGGACAAATGCCTCTCCCATTGTAAGCTAGTCTGATCAATTTTCAACTGTCCTCCTCCGGTCACTGCACGCAACCCTGCGTACATCCCCGCTCCGCCTCATGACAGAGAGCCCTAACTGGTTGTTGATCCTACGCCATATATAACCAGTCCACTGCCATTTCAGGTCCTCTGCCGAATTAGGTCGTTCCAGATTTGTTCCTTGGAGATGCACCGAAGCGGGTACGTTAACCGACAACCAATATAAAAATATAAGTAGTTTTGAAGCCATCTGTTAGACCTATGTCTCCAAAATTTAACTTGTTCAATGATAAAGAAACATTATCATCAATTAACCCGAGTTTCCTCTAGTGCATAATGCATGCCAGAGCTGGCCGCGTAACCAGCGCATCTAATCCATTGTGCCACGCGCCTGCAGTGTCATCGATCTTTTAACCCATACGTCAATGTAGAGAAGAACTTCATGCCATTGCAGCTTTGAGTAAGAAAAGTTACGCGTGGATGAAAAATTGTGTCTCTCTAGAAAATCTTTTTCTACAGTAAGTTAGTTAGCATTTATGTGTTCTTGGAGAAGTTGACTAGATAATGATCGATAGGCATGGCATACTTCTGTTTAGATGATGATCTGATCTGAGGAAATGTCTTTCCCTCGCCATTTCTCTTCGTTTTTCCAAAATTTCAATTCATTCTTTAAAGAAAAATGGTACCTTCAGTTTTCATATGGTGCGCTATTTAAAAAATATGCAATTTATTATACAGCCGAAAGACTTCCATGGCAGCTACAAGGATCCTGTCAATAAGCGCCCTATAATAGCAGGCAGCAATAAGCGCCCTATAATAGCAGCCTGTAGGTACAGTCAGCTGCAGAGATAAGTATACCCCTGCATACAAGTTTCCTAGCAAACGGGGTTACATTTCTCTGCAGCTGACTGTACGTACAGTCACGAACTTAAATTTGGGAACCACCTTAGGTCCAAAGTCATTCTGAAATTCTACAACAATAAGGTTGAGTCTCCTATAAGTTACAAATTGGCATCTCTAATGACATTGACGACTTCAAGCCAATTTTTCTTGAAATACACGGGATTGCATGTACTATCGCGATCGTTAATTTGTGACATTAACGATCGTGATAGTACATTCAATCCCGTGTATACATGTTTTTTAAATTTTACTGTTTTCTGTTTTTTACCCCGCTTAGATTTAGTTCCACAACAGGCCAGAGCATAACATAATTAAAACTGAATGAAGCCTTACGCAATGTAAGTACCTTTTTAAATTCCATTAAGTATTTCAAACCATGAGGAAATTAGGTGGGTCGACGGTGGACGCACTTCAGCCGAGCGAGGAGGCTAATAGGCGTGAAGTCGCCTGAAATAAATATCCGCTAGTACCCATGGAAGTATAACTAGCCCATTTTGATGCGATATTCTTAATTATTTTACTATGATAGCAGCAACACCACTGTATTTAAGTAAATCTGAAATCGTCCTTTTGCTAACTATGGACAAATTATTTTATGAATCTTATCGGAGAATCGCGACGCAGTGATCGAAATCGATTTCGAATTTCACCTCAAATGAGAATGAGAGTCCTCCGTGGCGGCCGAGTTAAGAACAATACGATAACATGACAATGGCAATATGGTTTTACCATGTAGAATAGAGGCCCTGAATCATATATTTATCTAGAAGAGTAGAAACATCAAAATAAGTAGTATGCATTTACTTAAATCAAATCCAGCAAATGCAAAAAGTTTTTTCTAAACAGGCCGGCGGCTAGGAACATCTTTAGGTGCTTCTAAGCTTGTTTGTTACACAAGTTCTCCAAACGTATTTTCCTGTTTCGTTTCCGGAAACATAACGAAGGTACTTTCAAGGCTTTTTTTCGTTAAACCTTGTCATGTCAATTGGGACTTAAAAATCAAATCCTATCGTAAGGGTTAGAAACGCATTTGCTTGGGTTACTGGGTCTCAGAAGCCACAATTACCATCGTAGCCTGCTCAGTCGATTGTAAGAGATTTATCCACTGGTCCTTTTTTACAATGCAATAAGAAGAAAAAGTGAAGTGTACTCGTAGAGTGGAGGCGTGATGACGCAGTTACCCTTTTTGGTAGTGACCCTGCCTACGTATCTAGTGGTCCCGGGTTCAACTCTTGGTCAGGGCAAATACTTGTGTGATGAGCGCGAGTATTTATTTTCGTTTCTTAGGTGTAGTCTATGTATATCCTTTCTTTCCCTAGATAAGTGTGTTTATCGTTGCCTAGTACCCATAGTACAAGCCTAGAGTGTAGTTTGGGACTAGGTCAATTTGTGTTAAATCCCCCGATATTAATACTATGTATGTATGTATGTATGTATGTAAACTCTTTATTGTACAAAACAAAAACAATACAATGAAGATAAAATAAAAAAATAAAAATGTACAAAGGCGAACTTATCCCTTTAAGGGATCTCTTCCAGCTAACCCTTGAGAGATTGAGAGAAGTGAAGGTTGTGCATCAAGTAGGCAAGTGTACAACTTAATTTAGGAAAAGAGCATAAAAATTAAACTGACCAATAAAACCTAACTAACTATAAAAAATAAATACATTCAAATATCTACATAAATAGATATAGAAATATACTATATTTATGCATCTATATACATACTTAAACTTACATAAACTAAATATAAACTGTACTTATGTAGAGGACAGTTGATACAATATTTAGGAGCTAGTGTCAAGCCAGATCTTCGTAGACGACTGTACACTCGTATGCTTGTCCATGTCATAAATTATTATTTGCGAGACTACGTTGGTTAGGGCTTAATTAGGTCAGGTAAGGTTACTCATATATCTAACCTTTATATTATAAAGCATTAAGTTTATAATTATTTAGTGTGGTGAAGCCACAAAGAGAGCGCCTCATTGTGGCTGTCGCAACACGGGCGCGACGCGACGGGTCACCGCCCACCGATCTGGGACACATGTATTCACACTTTACGATTCCCGATCGATGCGATCGAAATTTGAATTTCGATCCCATTCACAAATGCTGTTCGTACGCACGTGGCCAGTACGAACGAAATAGTCTGTAACAACGGAAGGGTAGACACTTAAGGATTGGCAGGTGACAAAAATAAAAACTGCTTATAATCTATGTTGTCCTCAGTCATTTGGTTCGTTGTAACCAATAAAAATGACATTGAAAATTAAGTGATCTATCTATAATATCTAGGTATATAAAAATAAGTGAACTATCCACAATACCAACGAAAGAAGGACTAAAATCTTAAATTTTGCCCAAAACTTAACAGACGTACCGACTTAAGAATGTTAGCTGATAGTCGATTAATCTTTAACAGTCTGCCAAATCGTTCAGTGAAATCAGAATGGATTTCACAAATTAAGGTTAAATCAAATTGTACCTAAGTGAAATACAACCAAAATATTGGACTTGGTATTCGATGCTCTTCTAGCGTGGTACTACCGGCTTTCCTGTCCTCCGCCTATGGTTCGTTGCCTCTCGTCAGTATTATCTTAAATCACCCGCAGATACTTGACGTTGAGATTGCGAACCTGGTGGAGGCTAAGGATGCTTGGTGTGAGTCGTGTCCGGGAGTGGATATGCCAGTCAAGAGGCATATCCAGAGAGCATGGGATACACCTCGCCTCATATCAATTCATGCATCACTCATAGAAAATAGTCCGGACGATTCAGATCGCGCCCGTCTCCTCGCTGTCTTAGCAGGCGAATCAGGTCACTGGCTCCACGCTCTTCCTTCCCGCAATATAGGCACAGTCTTGGAGCCAAGCAGCTTGCGCATAGCAATAAACTTGCGGCTTGGGGCTAGACTCTGTGAACCTCATACTTGCGCGTGCGGGAAGGAAGTGAGTGAGCTGGGACGACATGGCCTTTCATGCTTCAGAAGTGCCGGCCGTTTGTACCGTAATGGCACAATTAATGATTTGATCCGTCGTTCGCTTGCCACTGCCTCTGTAGCACACAGCTGTCCTGGAACCTGCAGGATTGCATAGAGACGATGGCAAGCGACCAGACTGAGCTACATTGGTGCCGTGGAAACTAGGTAGGGCACTGGTGTGGGACGTGACGTGCGTTGACACATTCGCCCTTTCCCACGTCCAGTCAACCCGTAATCGGGCCGGTGCAGCAGCTGATCAGGCCCAAACACTCAAGCGCCGCAAATATTCGTTATTATTAAATAATTACGAATTTGTGGCGCTTGCAGTGGAAACCATGGGACCTTGGTCAGCTGATATGAAAAGCTTTATCCTCTCGGCTCATAGAATCCTCCGGAGATCCTAGAGCTGGTGCTTACCTCTCCCAAAGGATTGGGCTAGCTATCCAGAGAGGTAATGCAGCCAGTGTCATGGGAACCATGCCGCGAGCGGACCTGCTAGAGGGGGTGTTTTATTTATATCTTTAATATTTGAGTAACTTAGTTTAATTTTAATTTAAATACGTTTAGTTTTAATTTTCAATTGAATTAATGTTGAATTCTGTACTTAGTTGGATGTAAATAAAGTCTTCCTTATAAAAAAAAAACCAAAATATTTTTTTGTCTTCGGAACAATTATCAATTTAGCTCCAAAATATATTAGCAGTGTTTTCGTATCCTCCTAAGGCCCAACGAAAAATTCAGCATGTAGTCACTACAGCCCGTAGTCCTACAAGTAGTACTATTGTCTTATACTCGTTCAGACCCAAGTACTAAAAAGACAAAATGGCGGACCGTGGTACGCTATTGGCGGGTTTTCTATTAAGTCATACTGGTAGGACCGTGGTACGCTATGACTAACACCACTGACGAAGAAGCTGGGTCTGAATGACAAAGTCAATAAGCACTATGGGTAGGACCTTGGGCCTTAGGAGGGTATCAATATTTCCAAATGAAATATATATAATCAATGCAATGGTAAAGATTTCTGCGCATTTTCAAAGCATAATTACAAAAGTCATAAAATCACACTCCCAATCAGTGTTAGCAAATCATTACAGATCGATAAATGTCTCTCACTATTTATGACTTTGATTAGTTGATTACATCTTTGTATAGATCTGTAAAATTAAATTTCTGGGCAGATATAAATAATAAATCAAAATTAAATAAAACTTCGACTAACGATAAGATTTATTGCTTGACATTTAATTTTTTAGCTTCATTAACGGACAGTTGCTTGTTTAACACACTTACTAAGTAAAATAAAAATACCAGACAATTGTGGATTAATATATTAAGGCTTAATTAACGAAACGCTACCTCACCACAGATAACCTATAAACTATTTCGCAATTCAATCGCTTCAGTTAATTTAACCGTATTTTAATGCAGACCCTACCGGATCATTTAACTTAGTAGTAAACCAGCAACAGCCGGACCGCTGATTACTTTCCCAACAGATAGTGCTACATAATTAAATGTCACCGATTAATCTCATCGCAATAACGACTAAAATAATACGCGGAAAGGATATTGGTCTGTTTACTATCTTAATAACTTCATCTGTTCCTGTATTCCCGGGAAGTTATTGCAGAATGTCACTATGAGTTTTTACGGTAACCCATTTCATCGAATTTCATTTCTTAAAACGCATTTCTTTCTGAAACCTTAATGATTTCAGGATACTTATCTTAAACATTAATTACGTAGGTTAAGTTAGGTTAAACTAGTGACTAACAAAAATGAAGTCATGAACTGAGAAATGCGTTGCGATTAGGGAATGCAATTTAACCGGCTATTAGACGTTTTTGTATGAAAATAACCGGTTAAAACCGGTTATAACCGGTTATTTTCATTCCCTAGTTTCGATCAAATAAAAATTCTGCGTAATGGATACGTTATCTGAAGGGTGCTTCTGAAAATAATGCGCATCCATTTTTATCACGTGATATCTATATGATTTACTATGGTTATTAACGAAACAATAAGCAAATCAAATTATAAGAAGGTTTTCTTGTATTTTATTCTATTGTTTATTATTTATTTATTTTTACACTACCTACTAAGTCTGAATGTCAATTTATCCCTACGTAAAAAAATATGTCGCGTATCAATAACGTAAGTATACAATTTAACATGTAGGTATTTAGTATGTAAGTTCCTTTTTAATCAAATTTTGCTTAAGACTTTCAAATTTGACTAATTAATATTGTCAGATGTTTGTCAAAGACTTGAAGTTTCATCATTAAAGTATAGTTGTATCTTAGTCACCTTTTGAATATCATCTTTAAAAAAACCTATAAGTACTCAAATCGCTTTATATTAGGTTAGCCTAGGTGATAAACTGATAAAGAAACTGAAATTAAAGCAATTGGCACACCATACTGCTTTAGTTCGTCTTTCTCACTTAGTAAGACAAATGCCATATACCTACAGGCCCATATTAAAAATAAAGACAATTATAAAGTCAACTCATTATCGTCGACAAATGTTCCACACATACTCGAAAGCACATGACACGTGCTAAGTTCTGTTGTCTTCAAGTCGGTAATTAGTTTAGTAATCCGCTCAAGTTTATAAACGAGACGGGTAAAGACACTAAGCCGTGATTGATCGTTGACAGACTCATTGTGACTACGTTGGTGGAAAATGGTGCTTACGTCTGGGTACAAATCAAGAGATAAAGCGGTTATCGAAATACTTAAAAAAAGCTAGCTAGTTATATCGACGTGTTCTTAAGAGTAACGTTACTCGACTAATTAACTGTAAGTCTACCTGTGATAAATTTTAACCTCGTAAAACCCACGTTATTTTGAAAAAGAATCTTGTGTCGGTCAACTAAAGTTAAAAGTCACTTTGACAAATGTCCTAAATTTAGGACGTTGGGCCTTACGAGGTATAAAACGAAATCATTTCAATCCAAGACCAAACATTATCGTGTTTGCTGTCGGTTACATTAAATTCGCTTGTAGCTCGCACTCTTCCAGTATTGCACAAGAAGACACAAACACTTTGATAAGCGGTAAATGTGTCGCTTACGTTTATTACGTCAAGTTTTATTTGAACTTTGGTCTTGAGCGCGTCAAGTTGTAGCACTTTAAGGTCGTCGGTTGAGCCATTAAATTCAATTTGAATTTCTTTGATAATGTCCAAAAGATAGGACGTAATGTTCAATCAATTTAAGCTTAAATTACATGCATGGCTTGATCGTTAATTTGCTCTTTTTTTGGGGTTTATGCACTTACCTATTTATAAAAACCCACATATAAACGGCTACTTTTTAGGATTTTTATTAGTTCAACCTAACCTAACCTAGCCTTGTCTACTCGTTACCTATATATTTAAGGAATTGAGAAAAGTTCTAGGCTCAGAAAGGCTCTAGAGATTAAATCAAAATCAAATCAAATCAAAAAACATTTATGGCCACATTACATATAAACACATTACAGGTACATTACATTAATTACATTACAGTTTTAGACATTCACGAAAGTAAACTAAATTACGCCATACAGTCATTTCACATCCACCCATCTCACAATCATACAATCCAAGCATTAAAAATAAAAACAATACAAAACAAAACAATAAGACAAGACAGAGACAGAACATTGAGGTGGCAATAGGCTCAGGCTCAGCCTGTGCCACGATTTATAAAAACCGCGGCGCTGATTTTCAGCCTGCACCTTGGCTCACTGCTCAATGACATAATAAAGGGGTAGGGCAAAAATTGGGTTAAAAACTATTAAGGTGAACGTACCAGTGCTCGACATGCTAACAGAAAATATTTATTTGCGTCGTGATATTATGGTCAATTATACATCTACACAAAAAAAAACATGTGATTTGGGAGACGTGACCTTTACTTTTGCTAGTTGGAAATTGTTTTATATGGTGACCATATAGAAATTTCTCAAAATGATAAAAATAATTAGTCAATCGGATTGTACGAGTAAATGTCAGGTGCTTTTGCTGGCAGTCCTTTTCTTTATTTAATAAATGAGGGGGTAACAAAATTGATGTTAATCTTATTTTAGGTGTCAATGAAACTACTGCGATAAGTTTTTTGGGAAGTGAAATTTGGCGAAAAATACTTTGTGCCGTTTGGTCAAAGTATTTTTCGCCAAATTTCACTTCCCAAAAAACTTATCGCAGTAGTTTCATTTCCAAACGAATATTTAGCACATTTACATTTCGCATTTTATTCATTTGGTCAAATTATCATTTGGCATCATTTTACTTTGCCAAGTTTTATTAAGACAAACGTTTATTAAGCAAACGTTTTCCTTTGGCAAATATTATATTCCAAAAAAATTTTTGTTCGAATTGTTATTACGCACATTCAATTTATAGCATGTCCCGTTAGGTTAGTTTAGGTTATTATTATGTAAGTAGGTTTAGGTTAGGTTAGAGTTCATCAGGCCCGAAGGGCCAATCTACGCAGGATAGAAGCCCCGCGCAGCGGGGCTTCGTCGACTGTGTCACGGAAATAACTCCATCCATCGTATCTCCTTTCAGTACAAACAAATAACAAGTTTGCGCAAATACGATGGTTATGCGCGAGCACGAAGTAAGAAAACTACCCACTTAACGAAAGATAATCATACCTTAAATTTTATCCTATGCACTACTCAATTAGGATGTAAGTCGTTTGCCATACAATATTTTGGGAATAGTATGTTATGCCAAACGATACATTCGACTACATGAAATTTGGTAAAATGAAACTTGACCAAGTAATAATTTGTTAAACAATAATTTGCTTTAAAAATATTTGCTAACTGTTAAATTGTTAAAAGTTGTTTTGACTTATGTTTTTTTGCCAAATGATAATTTGAGTAAAATAGTTTGGGAAGTGATACTTTGGGACAAGATTTTTGACCAAACATTAGTAAACCCTTATTTTAGTTATCGAAAGTCAAAGTATGGGGACGAGTACTAGGACGAGTACTAGTACTTCCACCTAATAATAATAATGTCAACACTGACCTTATGACAAAAAACGGGAAACAACGGTTTCCGTTTCATAACCTATGACACTGGTACCATCAGCATCACCTAGTAAAAATATTCACCGACATCATATCGCCCCGCTGCAATATATTTAGTGCGGTTAACGCAAATATCTAGACATCCATTCCAGATTCTAAAACGACACTAGCAATAAAAATACATAATTAAATCAAATTAAGAAAACACATTCGAAGCATAAACAATTCCTCATTGATACGCTTGGATGTGCCGAGACTAAACAGCATGTTCCGTATTTGTAAACACTAACTGGATTCAAGAGTTTACGGCAAGCAGCGAGAGCTCAAACGTAACGTCTTACATTTATGGGAAATGTTTCTGCAGTTCGATTCAGTGGTATAATTTATTGATACCAGAGGTCCTAGCCAAGATGCTAGCTAACTAGCGTTTCTATTCGTTTCGATTTTAAACCATTCGCGTCACTGGTAGATCACGTGACTCTTCGTATCACGGCATCTACCAGTGACGCGATTTAAAAACGAAACGAATAGAAACGCTAGGTACTTATTGTAATGCATCTTAGCTAAGGCCTCGGGGCCTGTATTATGGTTGCCTTTATCGCGATGGATAAAACATCTGTCACTCTCGCACTTACATACTGGTGAGAAAGTGACAGATGTTTTGTCTACGTTTATCCACATTGATAAACCCGACCATAATAGACCCGCAGAAATGGGGGGCTATCATGACAGCAATTCAGGTTTAGGTTGAGAGAAAAAGACAGAGCGTATAACTGCTAGCTCTGTTCCTTTCTCTCAGCCTTAACTGAGCTGCTTTAGTATGACATGGTAACTCCCCTGCCGCCCGTTTCAAGAAAGCTTGTAACTTGTATTACATGTGTAGGTAAGTCAACAAATTAGGATTATTCTGGATATTTATCTAGAGTATATTTTGACGATGCGTTTAGCCTAGTTGGTTTTGACTCTGCCTACGAAGCTAACGGCACTGGGCTTGATTCCCGGTGGGAAATTATTTTGTGTGCTGACTGCTGAGTGCAAGCATTTGTTCCTGAGTCGTAGATGATTTCTATGTATCTCTATACAAGTACAGTGCAACCATTTTCTTAATAGCGATCGGCAATCTTCGTTTTTCTATGACACACGAGTGACAAATATACTGTCAGTTGCGAGTGCAAGCGTGATAGCGATAGCAAGCCGAAAGCTATTAAGAAGCTGGGAATACTGTATGTTTATTGCTGTACCCAGAATACAAGCCTAGAGCTTAGTTTGGAACTAGGTCAATTTGTGTGAGATGGCCTCCTGCTATTTATTTATTTATGTAAAAAAACTAGCACCATTTTATACTCAATATAAAAACGTTATTTTTTCTTTGAAGATGACTTTAATTAAATAGTCCCTCTTTGTTCAAGTGGACCAACATATGCACCAAGTGTATAAAAAATCATTAAGAACATTAATAATGAGAAGCTAACCGCCATCATGGTGCACAAAAGCTAGCAATCCATCAACATTGGTAAAATTCGCTTAAGAAGACATTTTAATAGGTGCAAATAAGTAAAAAAATTATCATCTTGAAATATGGCATTGAGAAGGCAAACGAGCACACAGGGTAAAAGGACTCTTAAGACAATAGAAATTTTAATCTCAAGACTTAAAATGCGTTGCCAACACTAAGGGGTCTATTCCGTTTGACCAATATACTTTTGGTCAAATGTATCATTTCCCAAATTTTCATTTCCCATAAAGCTGTTTCCCGTCGCAGTTGATTTATTTTTATGTAGTCACAAGTATAACCTAACCTAATAGACGTACCAAGCGGTTCGATATCCCGGATCATCATCATCATCATTATCAGCCGCAAGACGTCCACTGCTGGACAAAGGCCTTCCCCAAGGTTTTCCACAACGATCGGTCCTCTGCTGCTGTCATCCAGCGGTTTCCCGCGACCTTTATCAGATCGTCAGTCCACCTTGTGGAAGGTCTGCCAACACTTCGTCTCCCGGTTCGCGGTCGCCACTCTAGAACCTTTCCGCTCCAACGGCCATCAGTTCTACGAGCAATGTGCCCCGCCCACTGCCACTTAAGGTTTGCAATCCGGTGAGCTATATCGGTTACTTTAATTCTCCTGCGAATCTCCTCATTCCTGATTCGATCTCGCAAGGAGACACCCAGCATAGCTCTTTCCATCGCCCCGGATATAAAATCCCGGATATATAACAAAAATAATACAAAAAGCTTTTTGGGAAATGAAAATTTGGGAAATGATACATCTGACCAAAATTATTTTGGCCAAACGGCCGGCTCCCAACTCTAAGGACTAAGATGGAATGCTAGTCATTTCACCGGTGTCCTACATTAAACAAACATCGTCCACCGAACCCTTATTAATATTCCACGACTAAGAATATCAATTATGAATTCCCATTAACCTCACAGTTCTCTTCAATTGTCGGAACAAAACCTAGCTATTATTGAAACACAGTAAACGTGATCTGTGTGTATGTAAATCGTTACGCGGTTCATTCAGCGTGCTATGACCTCAAAACCACGTGGCTCCCATTTACATTCTAATTACGTGTTCTTTCTTACGGCTACCGTTCTGTTACACTCTTGTTTAATCAAGTACGAGTAATGGGTTTCTGACGTATGGGTAAAATATTTTCGGACAAATGTATCATTTCCCAAGTTTATGATTTGCCAAAAAGCTGATTTCCGTCAAACTTTTGGGAAATGATACATTCGATCAAAAATATTTCGGCTAAATGGCAGGCTCCTGTGTTCTGTCTTTTATAATAGTCTTAAGATCCCGATCTATATGTGGTGGACGACTCACTCCTTCTGAAGGTGTTTTTTTTTTTAAAACAATAACAGGTTGGATGTCACCTAAAAATTGCTCCAAGCTTTTTTTAATAAAAAAAACAGAGTTTGTTTTAGTATCTTTAGCACTTTTTCGGGTAGGTATGGTAATAACTCTCTAAATTTTAATTTATAATATATATCAGCAGCTTAGTCGTACTACAACAATCAATCCGACGACGGCTAAACAACCATACCAATCGTGAACTACTTAACTACTAGAGATTATTGTTTTATTTTCTATATCTTATTTGACAATAAAAAGTCGGTCAAGTGCAAGTCGGACTCGGGCACCGAGGGTTCCGTATCAGCGTGCAGTAGGTATTTTTATATCTCGATTTGAATTCGGTTTCGAATCGAATCAGCGGAAGCCCAACTCACACACCATTGTTTTTCTTCAGGAATTGTTTGTGAACCATACCAAATTTGACGCTTCTTTTTTTTGCTATTTTTACGATATAACAAAACAAAAACGGACGTACAGCGTAAGTTTAATAAGGTTCCATTGGGCGCCCTTCGGCTACGGAACCCTAAGAACTTGCTAAGTTTATTTTTAAAAGCTTTTCTCCATCTTACAAAGCCATTTGTTTAGTTTCCGATGTTTCTTCAACAGAGTCGTGCATGTCGGAAATGTTCTCTTGTCGTGTTGTCGGTAAATTTGCAAACATCCCTTCGTTTCTTGAAATGTGCCGATACATCGATACTCTTAGCTTTTCACTCAGTTTGTTTGAAACTGGCATGGTTAATGTTGCACTTTGGTTTAGGAGACTATTGCGATTTAGTATTTATTTTGAATTCAGATGTCACTTACTACGACGATTTCTGAATGCTGCCAATTTAATATTTCCTTCAATAGTTTGCTATGAACTCTACGTCTCTATGCTTGATAAAAGCAACGATAGGCTATTGATATTTGTATTTCATTAAGTAATTAATCTTGCCAAAGTTTTGTAATTCCAGTTCAAATTGTAATTTTCTTATCAATCGTGGTGATTTAATACCCATACTTAAACATTACAAAATGGCAGCATATCATTGAATCTAATGACTAAAGTTAGAATGGTTTAAGGGCATTTTATATTTTAGACACGTATTATCATATTTATATCTAGTTAACGATAAGAATTTAGGTTCTACCTGCAATTTATATTATTTGAAAGTACTAGGATAACAGCGACGCCGTGTGAACATTTCCAATATTTTGGTTAATCAACACCAATTCCGTCCCCAAATAAGGAAGTCTCGTGGAAGCTTTATATCTTCCTGCTCGAATTCTTTAGCTTTTATTACATAAACAACGTTCTCGTGTTTCCGGCTGGCCAGTCATTTGATCTTAATAACTCTGCAAACAAGACAAGTGGCTCTGTGCGTGTTTTAATTTTATCTCTGACTAGCGACCCATCCTCGCTTCGATTTGGTTTATGTGAATTTTCTGTAACAACCGTTAATAATCCAGAATGTTTTAAACATAAGAACCTTCTTCTTGAACCATTATAAATCTATTGCTGAAAACCGCATTAAATTCCGTTGCGTAGTGTGAAAGAGCGTACATACAGAGGGACAGACGGAGGTAAGCGACTTTGTTTTATACTATAGACAGATGTTATTATGTTCAAAGATGCAATGAGATTATTGAAGGAGCAATGAAAACTTTTTATTCGTGACCATTATCCATTAGAACCGTAAAATATTAAAGCATAGGTACCGAAAGCTGAATGTTGCGTACTGATCCCAACTAGGCTGTTGCTTGGTTCTCTGAAGCTAACGCTGGTCTTTTGTTAGGAGTATCATGCGCGTCAGATTTGGGTTATTAATCATTAAGAAAGTCCTTCATCCATAAGACCCTTAAATAACAGTGTTTTTCAGCTGTTATATTTCTTTGATCCATGTAACGATATTTTCTATGCAAAGCAAACATTAAAACCCTCAAAAATCATTTTTAACAGCTATAAAAAATATTTGTAACATGAAATGGTATTCGAAGAAAATAGTGAAGACAGTGCGCTTGTTGTAAGTAATAGGAGGGCCCTGCCAAGATGCATTGCGCTGACTAACGTTTCTATTCGTTTCGTTTTTAAACCAATCACGTCACTGGTAGATCACGTGACTTTTCGTATCACGTGATCTACCAGTGACGCGATTGGTTTAAAAACGAATCGAATAGAAATGCTAGTTAGCGTAATGCATCTTGGCAGGGCTCTAAGTACTAATAACAATGCAATGTTTGTAGGTATTACTTTTCGTTGTAAAAAAAGCGCGACTGGCTATTCACAATGGAGTGCTGGCCCCTACTCTGATGTATATGGTAGTGAATGTTGGGTATGGCAGGACAAGCATGAAAGTCGTATAAATGCAGTTGAAATGCGCTCTTTGCGTAGTATGTGTGGTGTGAAACTGATTGATAGAGTAAGGAATGAAAAGGTAACAGAGATATGATAAAAAAATAACCTCTTATAAATATGAACTGTATTGACATTGTTTCAATTCAAGCATAGAGTCTGGCCATCAAAACGTGATACTGAAAATGACCGCGAAATTTAAAATTGTAGCTATAGTATGCCTATACGGGCTAGAGTTAAACAATGTAGATGCTTTTGTCATTAAGTATTAAGTTAAAAGTTAATGATAAAAGCATTACAATTGTTTATTTGTAGCTCATTCACGATTACTATAGGTAGCTACATTTTCGCGGTAATTTTCAGTATCACGTTTCGATGGCCAGACTCTATCACCAAATTTTTTACGAGTAGGTAACGACTCCAAAAAATGCTTGCCGTTAACCTCATTAGCTATTTCATACAATATTTGTCTAAGTTTATCTCTCCTATCTGATGGCATGGGAGATATTTCTCTAACCATTGTTTGTAAGGGCCTTTTGCATTGAGTAATATTTGCATTGGTTGCATGTTTTTCACAAAGTTATTGCACCAGTGTTATCTGAACTAGGTACTTAACTATCTAGGCCTTTTTACTATAAATTTTTGGTCGTTTCTTTATTGTTTTCCCTTTCTATATTTTTGTTATATTAGAGTAGGTAAGATTTATTAAAAAATACGAGTATATTAATGTTACCTTGGTAACCTACACATTCTTACTCTTAATTATCAATCAAACATTCCTTCTACAGATGGTCCTTGTGTTCCAATAAACTACCAAGGCCATATGTAATGTTGCTTCATCATTAATTAACCCGATGAGTTCAAGAATCCACATAATTTTATTAAAAGCATTTGATTTACCCGAACAAAATTAAGATTCTGTTTTAATAAGGACGTGGCATACGTCAGATCACGAACGTTACTCGTCTAGTCATTCGAGATTCCTGTCTAAATGAAGCGAAGTCGTTAATTTTGCCAAATCACTTTTTCGTCTCCACTCTGACGCCTCGGGGAGTTAGTTCAATGAAGGCCAATCTTGAGAACTAAATATTGACGGTACGAATGTTACAAGTTAAGATGATTAAAGTTACAAGTGTTATTGTAGCAAACAATTAATTGTACTGTTGTCATTAAATTAATTAGTATTGTTTAAGATAAAAGTGTTGAAACTTCAAGTTTTAGGTCACACCTCGACAGTCAAATAACTACTTGTTATGAGTCAAATTAAATGCAAACAAAATGATATATAAAAACATTGGTAATCCTCCTAACAACCAATTATTTGTGTTTCATGCTAACAAATCTATTATATGTAAATGTTGAACTTCGGAAATCGGCTTACCGGATTTACCAGCACCGGGCATGAACGCTAAGTAAACCATTTTTGTTTATAAGAGCTGTAAAGGCATGGGAGTATTTATCACACATAGTTGTCGAAAGGTTTAAGATCTCTGCGCTAGTTAAAAAACCATTACTAGACCTCGTTTAGGTTTCGCACTTATTCGTTTTATGAGCTGACAACTATAAGGTAGCTGTATTTTAATTGTTTAAAAACATTTAGCTCGACGACGGGTAATAGGTACACGGTATATTAGATATGATTTTTTTATATCACATAAATACATACGTTATCATCATCATCGTGTCAGCTGATATACGTCCACTGCTGGATATATAGGTAGTATAAAAGCCGGAGCGGAGATGCTTTCTTAAAATTTTAACCAGGTAATATTTATCTGCTTGGAAAACAGATCAAGTCCTATAGAAAGCGAGTCAAAACATAAATCATTGATGGCACGTTTCGATTGCGTGCGCCAGATAAGAAAATGCAATAAAATAATACATCAACTAAGTTATATGCTGTATTGAGGCTGTTATAACTCCCTTATTAGACCACGTAGCGCTATAAAGAGCCTACTGGCTCCAGTAATACAGCTTTTCAAATTCAAAAGTCATACAAGTGGATGGATTTAGTATTATAATTATTTGCAAAAAGCCAGTTGCAGTTTTTCTAGATGATTGTTGCTAAGGTTGAATACTAAACTATACTAACTACAATTCCGCAAGAACATGTGACGATGCACGTAGCCACGCAGTAATTTAGTGTTTTAGATGCACCTTCGTAACAAAAGGAATTTTCTAATCTTATTTTGCAGTGCAGTGTTAGAATTTATATATTTTGATTAGCCTAGTAGCATGACATGACATCAGCTAGATTCTGTTATTGTATATGATTATCTAGTAACTGTTATTACGTATTAGAAACACTTGTAACAATAAAAATACCTAATAATACTTTAGTACTCAAAAACATGGTTCCACCGCTCTGACATTGTTGCAATATTTTTTGTTAAAAAACCTTTTATTCATCTAGAAGTCTACTTAACAACAACATACTAGTACAGTTGCATCGTGTACCAACACGGTTCTCATATTAACATAATTTAATTACATACTTTATTCAAAATAGTCACTTAGTCTTGAACTAAGCTGATGGCTAAAACCTGAAAGGCGAGAGATTAAATTGGAATCACTTGATCCCACATCGCATGCGGTTAAATATAGGTACTTACTTTATAATAAACTATATTTGTGTATGTATATCCCGTCCCATTCTGGACCAGATCTTGTTAATTGCGCGCCTGGTCTGCTCACCGTTACTCACTTAGTACTAGTTCGAGCATGCACTGTTGGGAAAAACGCGACGATTTTCAAGTGTTTTTATTTTTTTGAAAACAGCAAACCTACTCAATTTCGGATAGCTACGAAAAGCGTTCTTACACACGAGCAAAATTCGTCAAAGTCACCTTATAGAAGATACTTATCACTAATAAAAGATAAGACAAAATTCTTGAAATGCATTGGAGAATCCAGTTCTCTCATTCAATACAGGTCCCAAACTTCATTGAAAATTCAAAATGAAATCTGCAAAATTACTGATATGTGATCATACAAAGCTTTGAAAAGCAAAATAATGCTCTTAGCAAATAATCTGCAAGTGTTAGCTGCGATTTAGAAAGCTAATATGAATACGCAGCGGAAACTAGCTGATTATTATTTTCTAAGAGCGTTATCACTGGTAAATAAAGTACAAGATTCTTCAAAATACACAAAAGTCAAATGGAGTTTATTTAAACCCTTAGAAAAAACGGAACAATGAATAAAATTGCTTGCCCGTCTACCTCCTTTTTTTACATTAAAAAAAAAAGTATAACGCGGCGTTTCTCCACAACAATCTGTACACCATTTTATTCCGAGATAGGCGCGCTAATCGGAGATCCCTTGTTATTGGTCTGAAATTAGTCCGTACTGGGTCAGCCTATTACCTCCGATGGAGATTTAAAATATCGCCAACACGTCATCTAGATCTAGATTATTTAATTTAAGCTGTAATAGAGCTGACTGAGTTACGGGCATTGTTAATTTATTGAAGGACCCGCTGGGCGATAGTTGAGAGAAATATGAATCAATATCAAATCAAGCACATGGGCTACATTAACGCAAGTGTGTTTTTACTACAAATATAATTAACTCTAGAAAATACGTTACTGAGTAACCCTTATTATGGCTACAAATATAAATAAATGTACGTAGCAAATTATTCACATGTTAACATGCTGACTAACTGATTATGTTCAATTTTGGACAAAGTACAACGAAATTACAAAGTATTTATTGTTTAGAACGTAGGTCTACTAGAATAGAGAGACTACCACTGAGGCTAGACAATTTGCTTAACACTTACGTAAACGATATTCGAAAACTGACAAAATGTATGAAATTTACGTACGCGCTCGACACCGTCAATCCTATACATTTTTGATAACGATAACTACTCACTCTGGTGATTACAATAGATCAATTTATAGCAGTGTGAAACCACCAGCTAAAAATCTAGGTACCTAAACCTATTTGTCTAACGGTTCTGGCTATCTAACATAGACCCCTAAACTCTAAAATCTAATTATAGACCAAAATCTACATTTCCCATCTTGATTATTTCGTTAGTTTAACATTATTTCATAAAAATATAAATGAGAACTCGTGTAACCAGTAATATTAGGGTAAGTTTTATTGATAAAAATACCTACACTTAAACCAAAGTGCAGTAATCACTGCGAATGTCCACCGGTTGAGGTTAGGATTTTGGTCTTAAATTAGATTTTCGAGTGTATGGTATTATAAAGAATTATAGCCTGCTCACTCTTCAACTCCTCATTATTCACGCTTCTAAATAAATTTCAATTCATAGTCACGAATACTGATGCAAATAGTAAGTGTTTCACTTGTTTTTGATAGCCCTCATTTGTTTAACAACAAACACCTATTAATTTAGATGCAACAGCTCAATAAGAACGATACCGCACAATAGCTACCCTTGGATCACAAAAGCATATCTTAATAACAGTAATTAAGCAAAGACAATAGCGGTCGCACTGACCGATTTCCACTCCGTCATTATACTCGTACAAGAGGTATAGGAGTGGTCCTTACATTCGCAGTAACACTTGATGGCACTCCTTCTTGCGTCATGGAGTACTGTTAGCCGCCAAAAAGCTATTGAATAGGCGTTATGCGACATTTTAGACGTATTCACAATATTTTTACAATGTCTGGATATTCGAAAATAAATAGGCTGGCCACACATACTGACCGACCCACTTTCAGATTTATTTCATTCCAGTTTCTGATAACAACATTCCAAGTTATTCGTATTCTCGCTCTTAAAATGTATTTGTAATAAAGTTAAGGTACCATTTTATGTAATAGACACCAACAGCTCTTGGCTTTGTATTAAAATAGAAATACTAGTTAGCGAAATACAAAATAAATAAAAATATATTAATTTAATTTAAATGTGATATATCCTAATTGCGGAATAATTGTGATTTCAGGCACCTTTGGACAATCATTGATAGTCTCCCCAATGTATAAACTGAATAAATCCAATGAAATGAAGATATTTTATTGAATTTTACTAACGACGATTAATGATTCCTAGAAGTAATTGAAGATACCTGTAGTGATGCATATAATATAATTTCTATAGGTAAATACACATGTCACGTGATTGTGTTTGATCCTAACTGCCCTTAGCTTACAGACAAATTACGCGACCTGTATAAAAAACATCGCCAACTCTTTAAATTGTTAGTGTAACATCAACCATTCCAGGTGCAATTAAAAAACCGCACTCCCCACAATTTGTTAACCATGTAATAGGCTAATAGCTTAATACACGCTTTGATGCCCATTCTCGGCTATAACCCCAATTTTACAACGAACCGATTGAGACGAATTACACCAATTACTTTTATGGGTTTACAAAGGGCCCTTATCTGTTTTGTAAACAAATTATTAATTAGCTCCAAACTGGCTTCCGAGTATTTGCATCGTTTTGACATTAATTCCAGGTCACGGTTGTGAACATAATGGTTTATCTATGCAATTAATGTGCATTGCAATTACTTGATAACATTCAAGCTTCCCTATACTGTGTTAGTAGAGGCGGTGCGTTTGTCAATGTCTTTAAACGTTTCGGTGAATGTTCAAAGCTAATTAAATAAGGTTAATTATTCATTAATTCATTGTTTACGTGATATGTTTTCTTTATTGAAACAAACAAACAAAGTTAACTTAGGTTTCTATTCTACTGGGGAAAACCGTATTGCTTTTGGCATGTTATCATATTATTGTCCACGATATGAAAATATTATGGCTTTTATTTACTTTCCAGTAATGGCGGCCAAGTTAAAAACAATACCATAACATCAAAAGCAATATTAATTTATCGTGTAGAATAAAGGCCCTGATCAAAAGTTATATAAGACGTCCTACTTTTTAGGGTTCCGTACCCAAAGGGTAAAAACGGGACCCTATTACTAAGACTCCGTCACGAGGCTGTATCTCATGAACCGTGGTAGCTAGACAGTTGAAATTTTCACAGATGATGTAATTCTGTTGCCGCTATAACAACAAATACTAAAAACAGAATAAAATTAATATTTAAGTGTGGCTTCCATACAACAAACGTGATTTTTCAGCTGTTTTTTGCTCGAAGGTTATAATATAGTGTCTAATGTATAAATAATGGTACGGAACCCTTCGTGCGCTAGTCAGACGAACACATTGCCGGTTTTTTTCTCAATCGGCAACGCTTATGCGATTCCTCTCCGTGTTGTGGGTGTTCGTGAATGGCGGTGATTACTTCCAATCACTTGACCCGCTGTTCGTTTGTCTTCTCTAATATAAATACGTTACATTCGACAAATTTACGTCGCGTTTGGCCTAGTTGGTTCGGTTTGGTCGGGTTCGATTCTCGGTATGGGCAAATATTTGGGTGATGAGCGCGCGTATTCCGTTTCCGAGTCTTGGATGTTTTCTATGTATTTAAGTATGTATTTCTGTACATACATATATTTATCGTTGTCTAGTACGAGTACCCACAGTACAGTCAAGGACTTTAATTGTTATGCCACTATGGAACCCTGTCATAATGACAGCGTCAAACCACATGATAGAAATTACGCTTAAATGAATGATTAACGTTATGCGACAGGGCTCCATAGTGGCATAACAATTAAAGTCCTTGACTGTACAAGCTTAGAGCTTTGTTTGGGACTAGTTCAATTTATATGACACTAGCTTTTGCCCGCGACTTCGTCCGCGTAGATCTCGTTTATCGCAGTTAAGTACCTAAATTAATAGTTTTAAGTAATTCTATAGTTTGACGTCCTCCCTCGCCAAAATGGTCTTTCAAACTCCCGATACCTCCAAAGAGTTCAGGAACTCTAAGGGTGACTTGCTCTGTGTCTATGACATTTTCTACCAAGAGATACTTCACAACATCGCCTTCTACATGGGACATATTTTTTTATTTATCCGCCCGACAATTTCATTTGTCGGTGCTAATATTGCCCTCTCGCACAAACATTCTCTATTCTTTATATTGTTTTTTAGATCGGGGTACACGTATATTTTTTAGATCATCTGTGTTTTGTACAATATTACAGACTTCGCGGTTTAATGTATTCAAATCGTTACTATCTCTCGCCATACCATCTTCGCCAATTTTTAGTAGAGCTGCCGCATATATTGCCCCGACTGTGTATCATGGTGTACTCGTAGTTCCTGGCATATTTGTAGTGAGGTATATTTTTTATATATATACCCATATCGTAGATGCCGAAATGCATTTATTTTATCCGCTGGTGGGCCTCTAGTTATCACCGGTAGAGAATCTGTCTAAATTCGCCATCTCAAAGCACCATATATTCATAATAATTCAATATTACATATATTATATTATGAGTCTTAAAACTAATTTTAATGTATCTATCATTATAAATGGCGGAACTCCCAAACATCACCCGTGGCCGCTGAAAAAAAAGACAATATTCTTCAAACAAATTTACCCAATGCCCTTTAATCTAATTCGGTTCGCGGTTAATCCGTGAAAGCGTAACAAACAGACAAACGACAGACAGAATTTCTTTCTCATTTATAATATTAGTATGGATTCTCTTTCTACAGCAATATTATATGTAGGTACCTCTCGATGTATATTTTTTGCTCATTGAGTATTGTTTGAACTGATATTTTAAACTTAAATAACCGACCAATTTCCGCCAAAAAATAAAATGAATGTCCGTATTTTTTTAAGTGATCATAATAACCGCCCTAATATTAAATATAAACGGCGGAAAAAAACATTAAAATCTGGATATGTCAACGCTGTCAACGTCAATCTGACACCGCTCCTTTTGATATAGACTAACAAAACTGAATGTACAAAGCCTGTCTCATGTTGTCACACTGGGTGGCAAAAGCTATCGGAGAAATAAATTATTCAATTGCACAATTTTGACAAATAATTACTTATCTTATTCTAAATTAGTCATTATTTGCGTCCCCAATAACTAAGAAAATGTTACCCGTGACAACTTTTTCAAAAAACATCATTGCCGCCAGCTTGTATTCTAAATTTAACATCATTTTCATAATCTACGTCCCCAAAATGTAAGAAAATGATACCAATGACGACTTTTTCAATAAACATCATGGCGGCCATTTTGAATTCCAAATTTGATATCATTTTCGAAATCTGCGTCAACGCAACCTAAGAAAATGACACCCATGATGACTTTAAAAAAAATACCAAACATATTGTCATTATTCCCTCGGGAACTTTTAAATTTTCCGGGATGGGATTTTCCTATGTGTTATTCCAGGGTATAAGCTATCTCCATTCTAAATTTCATCCAAATCCATCCAGCGCCATCGCAGCGTAAAGGAGGAACAAACTAAAACTCCCTTTTACCCCCTTTAGGGGTAGTTTTTTCTAAATCGCTGAAAGTAGTATTATTTATTTAAAAATAGTAGCCTAAATGCCCATTTCTAAATTGCTTATTTTAAAAATCTCCCATAAAAATTTCTACCCCCTATTTTAACCCTTTAGGGGATGAATTTCCAAAAATCTTTTGTTAGTGCACCCCTAGGTACCCAAGGAATATTCCCTTCAAATTTCACGTCCCTAGGTACAGCGGTTTAGGCTGTGCGTTGATCGATCAGTCAGCCAGTTTTACCCCTTTCCATCCCTTCGGGGATGAAATTATCAAAAACGCTGAGACACATATACATTAATTTTCAATGCTCAACCTAAACACAAAATTTGAAAAGTCTAACTTAAACTAAAACTGACGGACTTTCATACAAATTTTCATCCCCTTAGGGGTGGAATATCCAAAAATCCTTCCTTAGTGGATCTTTACACTATATAAGGTATCTATGTGTAAAATTTCAAGTCTCTAGGTCCGGCGGTCTGGGCTGTGCATTGATGTATCAACAATCAGTTTTTCCCCTTTTCATCCCTTCGGGGTTGAAATTATCAAAAACGCTGAGATACGTATAAGTTAAAATTCAATCGCCAACCTAAACGCAAAATTTGAAGCGTCTAACTTCGAAACTGACGGACTTTCATACAAACGTTTTTCCCCTATTTTACCCCCTTAGGGGTGGAATTTCCAAAAATCCTTCCTTAGTGGGTCTCTACACTATATAAGGTATCTATGTGCAAAATTTCAAGTCTCTAGGTCCAGCGGTCTGGGCTGTGCGTTGATATATCAACAATCAGCTTAGCATTTTATATAATAGATTTCTACTGATATTTATTTATTTATTTAAATAGTAGCGACAGTTTAGGATTCACATAAGCTCACTTACTTTAGTTCCGTAATTTTCTATTCTAGTATTTCGTAAACTTTTGCGTAATTTAACTTACCAAGCGCTATATTGATAGCAGAAACAGTAAATACACATCGGAAATAATACAGATAGACGTAATTAAAACGAACTATGCGGTCACTATTCCGGACTACATAATCAGTTAGTCTATTCTGTTCCGAAATAAATCGATGTGGGACTGTAAAACCACGGATATCGACTGTGTGGTCACCGCAGCTAAAAAGTAACAGTACAGTAGTTGCAGTAACACAATAAATAACTCAGAATACAAAGATGTGCAACTTAACTTGGTGGGTGTTAAATGTACAAATAATATTTACTTTTAGCGCCCATTTCCTAAAAATAATACCAAATATCAAAATAGTATCACAAATCAATGAACTCTGTATGGACATTTATTGAAAAACACTATTTTTGTGTCAAAATTGTCGGAAACAGTGTATCTCCTAGAAGTTCCCATGTATTAAAAATAGTACATAATACGGCCATTGAAATAAAGATCTAGTGCAAAGGAAGTAAAGTGAAATTTTGTTTTATTTTTATGACTACCTGATGATCAAATTAGAAAATGGACTTTATTTTATTCACAATGCATTCATTTTCCATTGGCAATTTCGTTGCATGGTGGGGCCTTAGGAAGCGTTATTGCTTCATAAGTATTCATAACCGTCGATAACATTAAAAAAATATTTTTATTGATAACATGCGATTCACTTTTATCAATTAAATAAGTTTTGTGATCCACTGTTCCACTCTCTTCTACAAGTTCTACACCATGATCGAAATTCTGGCTCAACTGTTGCTAGTGATCTGTGGCGCGCGTATTTATTGACTGTTAACTATGCGCTGGCGCCGCCCGTCCATTTACCTTTGAACCAGTTGATTCGAACTTGAACTTCTAATATTCCTACAAGACTTTTGCATTTGGCGAAGCGTTTGTGTATGTTAAATGCAAATGCTGTGATTAAAATAGAAAATATAATTCTGTACAAGGTTTTCCGATCGTTTGTGATGACAGTTTAGGTTTTGTGGACCATTATTGTTGAGTTATCTGGTTGTGTTTCTCGCTAGTAACAAGAAACATCTATAATAAATTTATTTGGAATGGACATAATATCCCTACTGTCATAAAGGTTTTCTTTCTACACGTTTTGTAACACGAATTACGGTCGTATTTTATAAACCTTGTTTTATACACACTTAGTCATAGATCATAACACTTCGCAGTATTTTAATTTCATTGAAAACTAATTTCTGCTGAAATCTTATTGTCTTCAGATAATTTTTTGGTGGTCGCAGGTCTAACCTAACCTAACCTACGTAACCCATGCTTAAGATAATCTGGAAACAATGAGGTATTGGCAGAAATTAGCTTCATGTGAAATGAAAATTCTGCGAAGTGTTGTCTTTGAAATAATTTTCTATAAAAGAAGGGGACCCCATTTTAAAGTCATATAAGAATGGTGATTCGATGTCAATGTTTCAGTATTCTACCAACCTATACACCTATTTTTGTAAGCTTCTTTGATTTTCAATAAGCAAAAAGACAAAGTTCAAACCCTAGCGTTCAGTAGATATAAATTGAAGCCCTCTAAAAAGTAATGCGTGAACAAGTTGCAAAATATTACTTTGAGAAACTCACTCAGCCCTACTCAACCAAAATAACTGTTGTGAAATTAGTACAAACTCATCGATTGAAAACTTGCTTTTGTAAACAACTCTTTCTTTCAACGTTTGATCTTCATTCAGAATTACCTTAATATGGGTCATCTTTTATATTACATAAAAAACTATGTCGTACATAAAGAAGACAAGACTTAACGTAATATTTGCAAATCTTTATTATATTCATTGGCTTTTGAACTATTCCAACAAAGCAAACTAAACATTCTATATTAGGTACCTATAGCAACGCCCAACACATACATGGTGTGTCATAAATCCATACAGATATTGGTTATGGGCGCTGAATTGATTACCGACGGAATGGCGGCGCTATTGTAACAATACGCTCTTGGGAAAATATTCGGAATACAAGCACGTATCAAATGCGGAGTTGTGTTCAAACATCGCAGCTGTCAAATCAAGCAGATCAGCCGAATGAAATGCTAAAAAAACCTGCCAGCCGCGAGGTGGGATCGTTTATAAAAGTTCTGTAGGTAACAACTGGGCCGCTATTCTAGGCGATTAAAACCATATCGTCTTTTACTTGTTAGCGTTTTGCCAACATTTGATAGCTCTTATTTTCTTGACAGTAATGGCGGCCGAGAAAAAAACAATACCATAATGCGAGGCCCTGAGAGTGCATGTATTACTGCAGTGACTTATCGGATTTCCGTAGGTTTTAGAATGGATTCTTTCTCCGTGTAATGTAGTTAAAAAAACATATTATCCACTTGGTGGTTTATCGTTGCATTTCAAAGAAATATCTGCCCCCTATATCACGTTCCGGCAGGCCTAGTGTGGTTGCACGTTTATCGCGTGACAAAATATGGATAAAGCATCCGTCACTCTCGTGCTTTATATTATAACTTTTATAAGTGTCAGAGAGTGACGAATGTTTTATCCACATTTTGTTACGTGATAAACGCAGCCATATTAGCCCCCCTGGCAATGACAGGTGACGTTTTAGTGTACAGTCACAACACGGGAGTGTTAAGCCACTTGCTACTCTGGATACACGAGTATAACCGACTAAACTAGGTTTGCTTTACACGGCCAAAATACGAACTGTGGCAAGTGGCTCAACAATCCCTGTTGACTGTACATGACACAGCTTACATGAATCCCTGTGATGTAAAAATTTGATAACTTAAGCTTAATTTCAGTTTATTTTTTATTATAAATTTTATGTTAAAATTAGTCCTTAATCTAATTAAACCAAAACTTAATTCATCTTACTAAAAAAAAAGTAACTAAAAATACTATTCATTTATTCATACAGCACCGTGGAACCCTCGTAAAACGCTTCATGACTAATGATTCGCCAATATTAGCTTGCGGCAATCAAGAAAGATTGAAAAAAAAAAGTGTGGTCAATACAAATTAACGCTCGAGTGCGATTATTTTCAGACTTTTAACCTCTTGAAGAGCAAAAAATATGTCTTAACGCTATTTACTTGTACATTAGGTTAATTTGTTTAACCAACGGATTTTTTTTATTAAATCTAACTGGAATAATTATTGTATTATCATAGATAAAGTTTCTAAATGCATTCTTATTAGTAATTTGAAAAAAGGCTTTCATGGCTTCGGCAAACGCTGCTAACGTTTCTATTTTCTATCGACCCAAAATGCATCGAGTTCACTTAAACGATTGACGCGATATGTCATCACTCATCAGCTTACATCAATCCTATACATTTTGTCAATGATCGAAAATCGCTAACTTAGCGTTATGCATCTAGCCCCCGGTGCTCTACACCTAATTGTACAAGAATCGGCCCGACCGATTAAATTTGCCCAATTAGAGCCGTCTATCATCCCGGTCCGATTGGATCGTGATCTCATTCCGATCCAGAAGCCGAGTGATTTATCGTCAGATTACTCTGTGTCGATGCGGTGACGCAAGTGGCCACCCGCCCGTGACTGCCGAACACTCCTTGATGACTTATATGCGCCTGGTACCAGTGCCCCATTTTTGTTAGGGTTCCTTTGATGTGGAACAATTAGAGCATTCGATTGAAAACTGCAAAGTGTTTGCTCTTTAATGTATGGTTTAATAAGCAGTCAATCACTATCATTTATTATGATATGTTTTGGTCTTCATTACTTAATCACCATCAATTTCCACCACTATAATTTGAATAAATTAAAAACACCTTACGCATGATGAAGATTGAAATAATTATTATGGTTCACGTGAAATCAGTGAGGTTTCTATAAAACCAAGATCAGTAGGTAATGTATTGTACAAACGCAGAGATACCTAATGTAGGATTTCAAAAAGTAAAACATTAGGTAGTGGTTTTAGGGTCTGTATTGAAATCGCTAATCGTCATTTGTCATAATGCATCGTTTATTCGAATTTTCGTTAATCCTAAATCCATTTCCGCTTGAATTTTGATTTTATTTGGCGTTGTTACCCTAACCTAACCGCAACAATTTTTAGAAAACTTAAAAAGTTATCTGACTCAGCTAAAAACCAGTTTATGAAAAACAATAATTTGAACAATCGATGCGTTAGGACAAACGTTATTAGGGATTCCGAGGGACACCCGTAGTTTAAATCAATAAGTACTTATGTACAAAGGAAACATTTGCAAGAGTAACGTCCTTTTTAAAGTAAACGGAACCCGTATATTTCTGAAGAAACAGAGACATTTAAAATATATTTTTATAAATGCCAGTGTGAACCGAAAAATGCCAATGGTGACGTTCCATCAGCGGCGATTTGTCTTCCATCGCGTTTCGTCACCTAATCCTGCATGTTTATCAACCTATTTCCAAGTGTCCTACTAACGCTTTTGTTTATTTTATTTGGATATTTGTTCACGTGGTTTGTGTAATTATACGAAATCTTGTTAACCGTTAAGTAAAGTAAATATTAACGATATCTTTTGTTGTAACCATTTAGGGAGATCAATGAATTAATTTCAAATGTAATGGATGCAGACACTTGTAATATTTAACAAAACTTCAAATGATTTTCCGTGCGAACTAAATTACCATAAAATTTAATAATTATCACTCGTAGCAAAATTATGTTTTGAACCCGAAGTCTAGTGCTACCGAGTGTTCTTTAATAGTCGTCATTACTTTAATGGTTCTGTTCCATTTAACTCCTGTAATGTGACATCGTAACCCGATTCACTTAAAACGCTATTGGCTTGTTCTAATTGCTACACAATTTGTCGATAAGAACACATCTTTAATTTTAGTAGTTTAATAATCGGGTGAGCTTTGATACGATTTTATTACATTCATATGTAACTTGGCAAATAAGAGGTTGGCAACCACCACATCAAGCAGCAGTATCGAAGAATAGATAATGTCACCTACCAATAAAACCACAAACTTCGCCAATAGGTACATGTGCACCTACACAAACGAAACCAATATATAATAATTGAAGTTAAGTTTCTGAGTCTCCCTATATTCCACTTCAGTGAAGTCTGTAGAGAGAACTCACGTCAATTAAGATTGTAAAATTACATTACAATGCAGCAGTCATGTTGATAAAGATAGATACGGAGACAGCGGAGCAGACGGTAACAATCACGACTTTACATATTGTCCAGCTATGGCAATATTGTTTATCTAATCTCCTCCAGGAATCGCTATCGATTCAGGCTGAATGTGCAACGCGGAAGGAGCCGATTCTAATATTCAAATGCGAACATTACCAAGAGATAACTACAAATTTAATGATTCAATGGCAGCAGCAACAAAGCATACGTTTGGTGCATTAAACTCACTTTATACCGCTCTAAAGGTACGCTCGATACTGGTAACCCGCGTAGGAGATAAACAAACTGAATTGATTGTTACCTATTTTCTTCATGAGAATTGATGCTTGAACTGAATTTTAATTTATTGGTTTATTTGATGAAGATTTCATTGTATCTACAAGAATTACATAGACCTTGCAAGATACTTTGAATATCAAGCGGCGTTTTATGAAGATAGAGCAGAGGTAATTAATATTTTATAAAAGCAATAAGGCCCTTCGAGTTCTGATGTTATCAGGTAGTTTGTATGCAGAGTGAACCTCGGCCCTACGGCGAGGCGCTATAACCATGACGGAAATGCTAATCTGTACACGTATTTGACACCTACAAAATAATGATGAATTTGCAATATGCGCATTTAAATATACAAGCTACGTAGGATTGTGTAATGAAGCTTCTAAGAATAGCTTCGACTTACGCTCTAATTACCTATCACATAATAAAGGGGCAATATTTATATCAATTTCGTCTAACCGTCTCAATCTCTGAAGAAAGAAAGAACAAAATACTGACTAAGTCTAATACCTTGAAAATCATTTAAATAATCGGATTTCATTCCTAACTAACGATGAAATACCAAAATCTAATTAACTAAAGATGACCACGGCTTCCTACGCAAAAATTTAGATTGGGATGCTCTGGAAGTGTGAGATTCTCAAATATTTATAAATTTGATGATTTTATAATGTGTTCTTTTGTTCCGCCATGTGTCGTCACCGCAATGAATGCACAGTTTGTTGAAGATTCAATTTCAATCATCAATTCAAATCAAATCAAATCAAACATCATTTATTTCAGTCATCTTTGGACCATGGATTCGCTAATGTTCTGTAAAAAAAAACAATAACAATTCTCATAAATAAATCTAATTTGTTTTTGTTGTTGCGCTCCTTTCTATTTACCCCAACGAAAACTTGAGTTTTGTTTATCTTCCATTCCATTTCATAGTATAGGTTATTTTCAATCTTAAAAGGAATTTCGCCGGTTACTGTTTATACAAGATCACAACAAACACTTTCCTTTGTCCTCCTGTTGAAATATTCTGAAAACATTTACAGTCAATCGTTCAGAAGCTGGGATTTCATAAATCATAAGTGACACTGTAGTTTCGCACAAAGGCTTGAGAGATAAATTGTTTGTTGTTATTTCAGATCACTTACAGTCTGCCAACGGCCGTTGGTACAAGCACAGTTAACGAGCACCGAAGCCATAAGGCCGGTAAGTCTGTTTAACTTCATGATCCTGGAATCTTTGAAAATTGAATTTAGTGTTTAGTAAGGTAATAAGCTCCTTTTTGCCAAAGGGGTCATGTAATATGACCTAAATAAGTAATATTAATGTATCATGAGTAAAGTTAAAAATTTAATTGTGACCATAACGCGCGTACTTAACTAAGGGATTGCTTTGATTTGAAGACAATAAATGCGTAATTTTTGTAAAAGCTAAATGCATGGCTGCTTATTCCACTATTAAAATTACGCCATACTTTTAGGATTTTGTACGTTATAGCTGGTTTCATCGATGGGTAACTTGATATCATGAAACATAAATACACGCCCTACTTCTACAAATTGTAACAGCTTGTTGACAAGTATCGGTCTCCAATCACGACCAGTAAATGATTTAGAACGATGGCAATACATCAATCAATAAAAACGATCGATGAATATTGCAGCAACGAGATGAAAATAAAAGCTTGTAAGTTCTACCATCCTTATTGCTTTTATGATCAGAGACTTGCTATTATAATGGTAGCTCTACCAAAAGTATATAATGTTTAAAGAGAGAGAGAGTTTTTAGATAATTAGCCTAGTTGGTATTACTTGGTTGTAACCCTGCCTACGAAGCTAGCGGTCCTGGGTTCAAATCCCGGTAAGGGCAGATATTTGTATGATGAGCGCGAATATTTGTTCCTGAGTCATGGATGTTTTCTATGTATATGTATATATTTTTCCATACAAGTATTTATATCGTTGTCTAGTACCCATAGTACAAGCATAGAGTGTAGTTTGGGACTAGGTCCATTGGTGTGACATTGTCCCCTAATATTTATTTATCTATTAAAATCAATGCGTTTCATTTGGCTTTACGTTACATCAAAATTTCATCATTATTTACTTAAGAGCTAAACTAATTTCCATTCTTTACTATTCCAAGCCTTCTCTTTAACACACTGATAGGGCATGACGCCTACTTTTTGTTTTAATTGGTCTAGGTAAGTTTCATAGGGCAGTAAATATTTATGTCATCCTCTTGTTTCACCTACACTCATTTCATACAACGTAACACTTCGCAGAATTTTCGTTTCATAGAAAGCTATTTTCTGCTTAACCCGTGTTGATTTCAAGTTATCTCAAGTGCGATTCACGTAGGTTAGGTAAGGTTAAACTTGTAACTATCACAAGATAACCTGAAATCAACACGGATTCAGCAGAAAATACTTTTCTATGAAACGAAAATTCTGCGAAGTGATATGTTCTGCGAAATGAGTGTCGTTGAAACAAGGGTATACCAATAAATATATCTGGTGTGGCAGGTATCCCGAACGACCGAAGCACCTCGATCGAACGGCACAGCATTTGCATGGAGCGCCTGGGGCTCGTGGAGTACCTGCTCCCGAACCTGCGGTGGAGGCGTCGCAGTACAGGAGCGGCATTGCTTGCCCAGGGACCCTTCCAGGTAACTTAATTTATACTCTTCTTTTCGATTAATGAATTTGTTTTTTTTTTCAGAATGTAATTATTCAGTTTACTGTTTGCCTAACTATAAATCAATTGGCCGAACTTTAATGTTTTAAGTCAGATGCAAGTCGCTCTCTTGTTATAAGTTAATACCCTGACGGACCCGCCAAAAACAAGAATCATAACCATTTGGAAAAATATATTGTAATTACCTACGCTAAGAAAATAAAAACCTAATTTTATGAAATAGATGTAAGCACGTAAGCCGGGCCACTCAGTCAAGTTTAATACTCAGAAAGTGTCCAATAGCATGACCAATAATTTACCGATGCATTTCAATGGAAAATCGTGGTTGTTTTAAACGTTTTCAATATTCAAACATGTTTATCACTTCATGATCCCGGCCATCGCAATAGGCCAAAAAGTCAATATAACGTAAATTTATGTGATTACTTTCGTACCAATAAACATGGTTATTGACTTTCATTCCATAGTTTATATAAGTAAGAACAAACATGGATCCGTAATTACGGATTCATAAAGTAACAGCATATTCTGATTACCTGAGTACCTGGCATCCTGTCATTCGCAAGTCATATTATAAAACCGTAAATACCTGCTAAGTTGCAGCCAATCAAAGAATCGCGGAAATAGGATTTCCTGTACTAAGGCTACTAGGTCCTAAACAACAACACCAAAGACACTTCAATAGATATTTTGACGACGCGTTGGCCTAGTTGGTAGTAGCCTAGGAAGCTAGCGGTCTCGGGTTCGATTCCCGATATGGGCAAATATTTCTGTGATTTGCACGAGTATTCGTTTCTGAGTCTTCGATAATTTCTATGTATTTAAGTATTTATTTCTCTATACAGTGTGTTACCAGCACCCTGGCTTTTTTTAACGTATAATCTGTAACGTAACTATGACTTTAATTTAATTAATAAACAAATTTTCAGGCTTTATTAACTTTCTAAGAAAATTTTAATTACCAGCAATGTAAATCATAGCAATTTGACAAGTGTAAATGACGGTCGACGGATACTTTGATTATTATGATTTGCCCCCGTACCACGACATGCCTTGTACTAAGCAACGGCGATACTGATAACGATGAACACGCAGCACATGCACTACATTAAAAATGGATAATATCTAATAAAATTAATTGTGAAGTTATTTTAATTATTTTTTAATTGATAATACTTGCAAACAATTGCTAAATTAACATATTATCGGCAGTTTTAATAAATGCCCGCATGCCGGTAACCCACTGTATAAGTATTTATGTCGTTGTACCCATACCCATAGTATAAGTAGTAGTATTGGTGTTGTTTTGCCTAGAGTTTAGTTTGGGACTAGGTCAATTGGTGCGAGATTGTCTCCTGATATTTATTTATTTATTATTTAATATGTACGTACTTACTGTACTTATGTGCAAACATTTATGGTACATCCCACAAAGTCGCGAAATTGAAATCATGAATTGCTGCACAGTAGGCCGAATGCACTGCCACTGAACAACAAGGCAGTAAGATATTTAGAGCAATTATAAAGGAATTGCGTCCCCTTTGTTGCCTGGAACTTGGCAGTTCAGTTGGCAGTATTTTACAGTTAACGATATTTCCTCAGGCATTTACAAGTTGCAGTCTTCAATAAATAACGTCTTTAGAAAACTGCCCAAATCTATGGAGCTGAAATAAGTGACTGTTACGTTGGTAGGTAGCGTCTGCCAAACCTAAACGATTTCAGCAAACCTAAGCGTTTAAAAAATGCTACTTGTGTAGGCCGACTGATGCCAAATCTTGACGCATTAAGTGCTCATTGAATGAGGAATTTATGTTCAACACGTATACTGTCGTGGTGATGGGAGATAGCTCTATTCCCGTATGGCTCATCAATGGTGACCTTACGTCGCATTCCTGGAGTTACCGCGACCTCATCAGTTAGAATACGGGGAGTGAAAGGGGCAGAGCTTTAGCAGTAATCATAACTTCTATTATAGTATTATTTAACTTGAAAATAAAGATGTAAAAGTATCATACAATACAATACAAAAACTCGTTATTAAACCACGTACAACAAATAATAAAGACTAAGTTCTTACTCAGGACCTCTACTACGACATTAAACAATATAGTAAGTAAGAGCTACTAAAACGTTGACAATACGATAACACGTCCAAAGCGATATTGTTTGTCGTTGTAGAAAAGAAAAATGTGACGTGAAAATGTGTACGGTAGATAGGTCCAAAAGGTGTTAGATACATTTACATGTAAATTTAATAGTTTGAATACTCCTATTCATTAATATCATGTTTTTCTTCAAATGTCATGTCATGTATGTTTTAGACACTTTAACATGTTATTTATTTGAACCCTAGGTAACTAATTTTAACGATATTTGATCTAACACAGTTGATTATTGTAATGCTTCATCTTCTGCGTTGCATTAGTTCAGCCCCAGTTATACAGTAAAATAGTAATAGTGTTATGAATGTATAGAAGATCAAACTGATATAAAATAATCGAGCATTATTAGAATCAACGCAATATCATTTACGGCTTAAAGTTATATGAAAGGAAACATAGAGATATATGAGACACATGAAAGGAAAAAGGACAGAAACAATTGGCATGTCTAAAGAAATCGTAATGGTTACAATATTACTTAGAGAATACGAACCTGGGGCTCTATTCCACGTTAAAATAGCTCTTATTTACTTAACAGTAATGGAGTTAAAAATAATAGATAACGTGTTAAAGGCGTTATCTATGAAAAGGGACCTTATTGTCGATGGCGCTTCCGCCATTATTAAAGATGCTCCGTTATAAATACAACGTCGCGTGACGCAGTGCGGCGTAAGCGCCATCGACAATAAGATCCCTTTACATAGATAATGGTTTTACCCAGTAGACTAGGCTCTGTAGTATTTTGAATAACAATAATAAAGCCAAAACCAGACAAATATGTAATTCAAAGTAACAAAATAGAAAAACAGTAACATATTTTGAAGAAACACTCTCTGTTTGAAATCAATACATTCCATTCAGTTATCCCTGAGGAAATCGTAAGTTACTCTGCTACGCTATAGTTTTTCACCCATCCATGTACTAAGACCCTTAAATCAAAAAATGGCGTCGATAAGAAATCCCAGTAATATCCATGGGACAATCTTAACTGCTGATAATGACCCACAAAACAACGTTATTATCACCCAAATAGCCTATAACATTTACCGAAACGGATGAAGTATTGATAAGGCGGGAGTTATCACATCTATTCTAATAATACTGTTGGGTAAAAACGAATTTCGTGTAACAGACAAACTAGCACGTGAGGATGATTACCTCGAGGTGTTTTTTTTTAAATTCTTTTGTCTGTGAAGGTCTTAATTGTTACAATTTAAGGGTTGGTACAAGCGGGTTACAATTTAGGATTGCATAGCATCTAAATTTTGTTGAAAAATATTAATAATTGAGTTGAAATTAGAAATTGTACTATGAGTGAACGGTAAAATGAGAATATAAAGGATATTTTAGGTACCTATTACATCATAAGAACAACTTCCGTACACTTCCTAGTTTCCGAATCTGAATGCACGCACTAGTGTGGACATTACATATCCACAAAAATGATGACAAATGAATAAAAAAAATTGAATTGTTGCGACACCTATTATTTTTTTCCAGTTAATATAAGGAAAGTATTCTCGAAGCGTTCGCCAAGGAGAACTTGCCTTTTTACCTTTGTGCATACGAGTACATTCTTGTACCTATTTCCAAATTTACTAATTAGTTCAAAGCATCAAATCATCAAATCATCAGAAACATCACATAATTACATTTCAGACTATAAAATCAGCACCAACCTTAAATTGTTTCTGTTTGGCCCATTGGTTAACTGGAAAAAATGCCTTAAGACATTAGGTACGCCATTTGTGCCTACGTTGTGTATTGTGTAATAAAGTTTAAATACATAAATAAAAAGCAGATTTTAATATCACAATAAATACCAAACCAATTGTCAACCCTACCGCCTGCGCTTGGTCATAGATCACAATGATATCTAATGATACGGCTCGTGATCGATAAAGGAGGCGGCCACCGCGGGAGAGCCTGCGCCGTATGCGCCGACGACGCAGACACGCTGAACCCTTACCACTGGCACGTTAGAAAGCAGGATAACGGTATAAACATATCGACGTTCGATTTTTGAATGCTTTAATATAATTCCATTTTTTACCACACTGGCACGTTAGAAAACAGAATAAGGACATCGACGTTAGATTTTTAGAAGCTGTATTTTTTCTGGTTAGGCTGTATTCCGTTTCGTTTTAGCATCTTGAATCGATATTATCATAATCATATTGTTGATTTTATAGAGCTTTTATGCACTTGACAATTAGAGAAGTTAAGTAGAGGCCGTTTGTCATTTTACATCCCAGTTGAAAATAAAAAAATAAATACGAAATTTATGAAATCATAAAAAAAAACTTTTATAAAGCTAATTTCGACCAATTTTAAGGTTTTTACTACACAAAATCATCTTGAGACCTATGAAATTATTTATTTTACAAAATACAAAAAGCTATTATTTTGAGAAACATTTCACTTCTATTTTTAAGTCTCTATTTTTCATTTTTAAAACGTACGATTTAATTATGTTAAATTGCTCAGCATAATACATTCTAATCTTTAAAACTCGCGTAAAACAAAAGAACCTACATACATAATCTCACGCCTTCGTTCCCAGAGTGGGGTAGGCAGAGATACAGAAATACAAACCTCTTTAAAAACTTGTTGATAATTCTATAACCACAATTTGCACAAATTAGGCTAAGATGTTTACCAGCGTATTACGTAATACCTAAATGACTACTCTATCCTATATTTTTTCTAAAATAACTATTCACTTTATTATCACTTCCATAATTCCCTTAGTAGCGTTTTTAAACGGAAACTCATCGCAAGCGCAGCCCCTTTCTTCGAACCTCGACATCATAATTTAGGCACCATCTTGTTCCGCGATATCGTTTAACAAATTGACCTGCATCAAACAAACACGTTTTTAAGAGTTTGATAAACTTATGCGATTTTAATACTGACTTGGTTATTTTATTTTATTCATTTTAATTAATATACTTATATTATTTATGAAAAAATATCGAACACCAACCAACGTGGTTATTATTTATTATCTGCTGCTGCGTTTTAGTTACGTAGAGTCTATTTTAATTTTTATGCATACCTAACTAAAAAGTGACTTTTTGAAGGTAATCGAAGGCTTCTAGGGTTCCGTACCCAAAGGCTGCCAACGAGACCCTTTAACTGAGCTCCCGCTGTCCGTCCGTCTGTCTCTCATCTCATGAATCTTAATAGGTTTGTAAAGTTGAAAGTTTCACAGACTCTTTGTCTATTTTCGCTATAACAACAAATAATAAAAAATAAATTGAACCCAAAATTGAAGGGAACTATTTGGGTGCGCCAAAGTTCATATAAAATTGCAACTCCGATTATTGGAACTCCGAAATTTTTTCTCATACCATTTAACATCAATAACATCATAATGATCACTCTTCATACTCTTCATAATATTTTTTAATACTAATGATCGGAACTTATACTCATCTGAACTTATAACGCCAATGTTCATGGAACCGTACACTTTTCAGAATTTCTTAAATATCTTACGTGTAGATAAAATTAGGTTAGGTTAGGTAAGATTTATAACAATCCTCAAAAAGTAACAGTTTCTTAAAAAAATGCATTATGAGTTGCGATAATTATGACTTAAAAAGTATGAACAAAAAAGTATAAGCAAAATTTTTCGAAGAAATGATGAATATAGACACAAATCGTTATTTGTATAAAAAATCTAAAGACCAATTTTACATGAGCCAATATGAACCCGAACTATTTGTATAAAAATGTTACGGAATCTTTCGTATGCGAGTCCGACTCACACTTGACCTTTTTATACACTTTCATGTTTACACAATCTGTTATTTAACGAACGCCCACATAAGAAGAAGAATTTGTGCGCTTTTGAGAAGAAAAATATTTTCAACAGATCAAGTGACATACAGAATATATAAAACACACTTTTTTACTTCGATTCCAAGTGAAACTTCTAAGAAACTATCAAAAATAATAAAATCCGTTATCCTCATCCCTAGTTCCATTCCTCAATGATAGATTAATTCACCAGTTCGCTTCATTATGGTACATTTAAGAGAAATGCGCTGGTCGATAATGATTCGCAAATCGTTGCATTGTAGGTTAATGTTTTATGGTAGGTAAATCATCAATCCAATACTCAAAGATCAAAATATATACAACCATATAAACTATACAAACATACACGTATCCTAAACCATTCACGAATAATAATTTTAGTTCCTTGGAATTCATTGAACATCGTGAAAAATCGGTATGACACCGTACCGCGGCAGCGTCAGAATAATCAACGGGAAATGAGAAAAATTTACTTCACGGGAATTCGAGTGAGATGTAGGATTCGATACGACTGTCTCGCTTCACTTAATCGACCCTCCAAGATGACAGATACATTTTACGCAATCAGAACGTATGAAGAAATAAATGTATTGTGTTTTTATCAATATAATGTAAGACATATACAAGTACAAAGACATTTAATCCATAAGGTCTAAGATTCGAATAGGAGACGACCTTCACCCAGCTGTTTATTCGATAAAAAGTATTTTATATCAAATTTAGGCCTGATTTTTCAATGTCCAGATAACAGTAACTGTTGTCGCCATATATTAGCGTATTAAATTTGATATATAATACTTTTTATTGAATAAACAGCCCGGTGAAGATCGTCTCCTATTCGGATCCTCTACTAATAGCAAAGTTAAAGGAATGCAATAATTTACCCGTACCTCGAAACGAATTGTCCAGTTTAGTATGTACGAGTATATACCTAATGATGTCAATTACGAGAGTTTCAAATTCAGTTTCAAAATGAGGTATTATTAAACCCAAGCACTCAAAATAACCTAAACCCGTCAAATATAAAACTTTTTGCAAGGGGGTTAGAGGTCTCATAATAAAAGCTGTGACTGTTGTTTAATATTGACCCCAGCTGGCCTTTTCTCGTCAAACATGCCAAATTAAGGTAATATTGTACATTATAGAAACAACCTGGTCTGTTCGAAGCAACAATGCGGCACATCGGAATTTGGCCGGTGATGCTGATTGACGTACAATTTGGAGCTCTTTCGTTCACAATGGGTTATCATTATGTTTACAGTCTTTAATCTCATGTACGACACGTCTCCCGAGTTAAGTATCTGTTTTAATATGAAGTTTATTTAGTACTTAAAACTGCTTGAACAATAAAATTTTGATTACGGTTCAAAAATTATGAGACTTAACTAGGTATTATGGCGAGAGTGTAGTAAACGAAAAGGCAATTTGAGAGTCAGTAACTTTCTCATTAAGAAATTGGAGAAGACTTCCAAACCTTAATTTCATATTGTTAACTAAGAAGAAACTGCATTAGATTTTTTTTTAAGAACATGAGCTTATTGCAACGACCAAACAAGATTATTTTTATAAAACTAAGTCGTACAATTTTTACATCACTACAAGTATTGTAAAATGCCAAAATTGGTGAATTGTTAAGTATTTTATACTAATTAAATAATTTAATTTTGTTATTTTAGTATTCGGCCACCACAAATTGTAACTGTTTATAAATTTGAACTCTCAAATGTCGTGTGAAAAATACCAACAGAAAAACGCCATGTCAGTGCGTACATAAAAGTTGAATACCGTGTTAACAAATACACCGTGTAAGAATAAATTGCCCGTTTAGAGGTTAACTATTTGTAATCATTATTGTTTAGAGCGGGCTTGATCGTTTCTAATTTTGCTATTTTATGAGGCAAGCCAACTGCTCGCCCAATTTTATTATTGGTTGCGCCTGCGCCGATTCCATGATTTGCGTGCGTAATAGAAATGCGTAAATGAAGTGTAGCTAGTTGAACAGGCGGTAAATTTTAATCACAGATGTATGATTTTAATAGATTTATTAGTCGTGGTAAATGACAACCTGAGGTTTGATTTAACGTCATTTAATGGCCGGCTCTAATAATCAATTTATTCTGTTTCTATACAGTTAAATCTTAGAAAACCAGATAAATAAATAAAGCCATCATAGTCGTTTTTGAGACGAAAAAGAAGGAGCGTTTGTTTTCTATTATTCTGTTAAGCTGGCAACATTTACTCAAAATATGTGTTAAACTGGGTAAAGTAATATTCTTACAATACAATTTTGACGATTGAGAGAGACCCAAGAAATTATTTATTTACAATTACCCTTCGGTATTTGCAGCAGTAGGTTTAGGTGAACGCTTTGGGTAGATGTATAAGTCCATCCTTGCACACTGTTTTTTTTAGGTATTATGTAAAGTAGTTCATTATCCTCCTAATATAATAAATGTGAAGGTTTGTGAGTGTGTGTGTGTGTTAGTTTGTTACTCCATTATGCTGCAACGGCTTGACGGATTTGGATGAAATTCGAAATTGAGATAGCTTTTACCCTGGATTAACACATTTTAAAAGTTCCCGAGGGAATAACGATAGAGGTAGAACCTAGAAAGAGATAAATTAAAAAAATCGGACGTGCCGTAAATGATGCGGGATACTTCTCATCAATCTCTATAAATCTGGGATCCTAGTGAAATAGGGCTTAAGTCAACTTTGCTCATAATAAAAAAGGGTGTAAGTAATATGCGGAAACTACTAGACATAAACCCTTTTTCACTTGAACCTCAGAAGACTGAACCCCCTTTTCACTAGGTCCCCAGAAATATTGAACGCGACTTCAGTTCTTTGGCTGTAGTATTTTTACCTGACTGCCAAAGAAGCCCTCCGTCTTCCATACTTAATCAATGTATCATTTAGAACTATTATGTGTCTTTTTTAAGTCAATGACTTAAAAGGAGTAGTGTTATTGTTTAATCCTTTTTGTCATTATGTGTTTGTCCATCAATTTGTCATGCCGTAATTCTCATACGGATGAACCGATTTCAATGTATTTTTCACATACAAATATTATTAGTACGATTTACATGAAAATACTGGCTAGGCCTAGCTCATGCCATGGGTAACAAACTAAAACTATAAATATGAAAAATTGTGATGTTTGTATGTGTGTAAGTTAGTATAAGTCAACAAAATGGGAGGTGTAGCAAATAACTTATTCTTACAAGGACAAAGTCGTTGGCTAAAGCTGATCAGAGGGCTCGGCAAAGATGCACTACGCTAACTAACGTTTCTATTCGATTCGTTTTTAAACCAATCGCGTCACTGGTAGACCACGTGAGTTTTCGTATCACATCATCTCCCAGTGACGCGATTGGTTTAAAAACGAATCGAATAGAAACGTTAGTTAGCGTAGTGCATCTTTGCAGGGCCCTCAGTACCCTTACCATAAGTTACGATTACCGTACTCCCGTGAGGGACAGAGCATTCGACTCTATAGCGAGTACGGTTATTGTAACTCATGGTAAGGATACAGAACGAACAAAAGTGTCAAAAACAGTGCGGATAATGACAACAAATCTGCCCTCCTAAGCAAAAATGCAATAACTAAATTCAATAGCCAAAGCAGATTCAACTCTCTTCTGTTTGTAACTAGGTTGCAATTTATACAGATGTTTTGTTTGAGATAACGCCATTATGCTTAGTAGGGCAGAAATGTAAGGCCGCTATTTCTAGTACTAACAATCCCAAAAGTAATTTTCTTGACGTCGTGTCCCAGTTACGAATTCTATTAAGGATTCTTTCTTTTATTGAACAGCTCGTCTCGAATTCCAATATTAAAAAATGTATCAATAGCCATAATGAAACATATCGATGGAGAAGATCGATATCAAAACCAATTATTTGTAGGCGTCTTATAGCGTACACGTCATGTCTCATAGTTTTATAGTTTTAATTACTATAAAAAAAGTATGTGGCCCCCGCAGCGAGGAAATGATGAGCAGAAACAATACCGCGCGTTTGTAAGCGCATTGTCGACGCATAAGCACAATGACGTGTAAGTACGATTAATTCTTTCAAAAACATTCGGAACACAAATTACTTGTCAGTCCTATCAATTTCAATCCCAAATAATAAAGAGAATCTGACTCTCAGTGCCTAGGGCCCGAACGGGTGGAAGAATAAGATTTCAATGCAATGTTATTTGAGAACACATCAGTATTTATTTTAAAACTGATAGATAAAAATTGATCGGTTTAACCGATTTTCATGAAATATTCGGCTTCTAGACTACTATGATCGATAGACGATTACACAATCTTACAGATAGACAAAGACTTTACACACAAAACACCCCTTTTAGTTTAGGTAAAGAATTAAACTACGCTTGAACACTAAAAGCATTATTCAATAATAACGCAAAAAAACGGTCACTTTTATAAAGTAATTTTCTTGCTTTGTGCTCAAAATTTACTCTAACCACCGCCGTATGAATTGTTTACTTTGAATAATAATAAGCATGACAGTGCTTCTTTGCTAGGTATCGGTTTTCTATATTTTAAATCAGAAGTAATGATAGCGATATTAATAATACAATCTTTATCTATAATGCGATCTGTACTTACTCCCATTATTCAGCGCCATGATAAATACAACGAATGTGAAAGTGTGTTTGCTTATTTGTATTTTAAATTGCATTCCCTAGTAACTACAAAGGAAGGAAGGAACTATAAAGGAACTGGGCCAAGATTCTAGGCGGTACAAACCATATCGTATTGTCAACGTTTTGACAGTATTGGCGATCAAGTTAAATTCTTTGATATTATGGCTATTACCCAGTGGGGCGAGTTGAAAAAAATAACATAACATGTCAAAGGCAATATGGTTGAACCGAGTAGAATAGAGGCCCAGAATAGGATAGCTCAATAGACAGGGTTACTAAAAATTGATTTTATCACTTTACCAATTACTAAAGGCTCGGCCAGACAGCACCTTCGCGGACGCGCCGCGCGATATTTCCATACAAACTGCTAGCGTGGTCAAACAGGCCGCGCCCCGTCGGCATCGCGCCCCGCTTCTGTCGCGACCCGCCAGCGCAGCCCGTCGCGCGCAGGCCGCGCGCTCCCGACGGGCGCGCGGCGCGACCAGTCAGTGTGACGTCAGACAGCGCAGCGCAAAACCAATGACCAAACCACAGAGACCGAGCGGGAGAGCGCGATGCGGGCGGGACGCGCGCGCGATGCTGGCGGGTTGATGTCGCGATCCTGGCGGGTTGATGGCGCGAGGCCAGCGCAATTCGCGCTTGCTCTATGTGACCGGGCGTCCCGCCCGCAACACTCACTCATCACGCCCCGCTACCGTCCCGCTGGCAGTCTGTTCGAGCATTCAATATCAGGGGACATCATCAGAAATAAAAACGTTCTTCCAACCACAAGAGAAACAAAATTACAATGATGAATGTAAACTCATAACTGTTAAGCGGGGAATACACTAGCCATAAAAATTGCAGAAGCGACTGCGGTCTTACTTTAAGTTTTAAGTTAGAAAAAGAAGGCAAAATTGTGCTTCTTGCTCTAGAACTGAAGTTAAAGTAAGACGGAAATCAACTTCTGCAATTTTTATTGCCAGTCTAATTCGCGCTTTAGAAGGATTATAGTATTTTTTAAGCCATTATAATAAATGAACAAAGTATAATTTTGAGTAAATATTGCCCACGTGTGGTCTTCAGCTGCAACAATGTAAACAGGTTACATGTGGAAAGGTCGCACATCCGATACGTTAGGTTACACGCACGCAACAAGAGTCAATCAGGCCCTACTACCGTTGGCAGGGCCACGGCATGGAGAAATCCTAACCACAAACGGACGGTGAAACGGTCACGCGGTCAAACCCATAATTGAAACTCAGATAGGTTAAGGTTGTCCTGATTCCAGTTGTCGCAAAGAAAAACTGGATTGATTTTTAGTTATCTTATAGATTCATTCAAAATAAAGAGAACCTTTTATTTACGGCAAACTGAAATAATGTAGCTTTTTCTTCAAACATTACCAACCTCAAATGTCAACATAGATCATGTCTATGATCGACGCAAAAAAAATTAAAATGTCGAAAATGATTCAAATCTGCTACAATAAGATCTTTACTTTTCTTTTCCAAAATTATTACGTACCTTCATTTCAGTATATTTTAAAGATTTACAAGAATAACAATTGTCAACACGCAGACCGTAAACTGATATCAGCTCAAGCGGTCTTTCGAATAAACAGAATATTCGAAAAGATAAACAATTTCATGAACCTACAATAACATGACATTGCTAATACTCTCGAGCTAGGCAAAAGCTATTCATATAATAAAAAGATTGGATGATGACGAGCGATGTCGAATGTGAAATTTTCTCCGTGGCACGTTATTATCGGCGTGTCAACGCTGCTAGTGATGTTGTTGCTAATCTTGTTAACGGCTCATCCTTCTCTCTTCGTATCTAAAACTTTCCCAGCGAATGCTAGCGGGTATGTGCGCTCGCATTCACAACGTTGTCCAGACCGGGGCAAAGGCGTCGAGCTTGTGATTCTAGTGGCTACCGAGCCAAACCACTTCCGACTTCGCCGGGCTGTCCGCCTAACCTGGGCTAGTAAAAACGTGTTACCACCCAATGTCGTCGTATCATTTCTACACGGTCGTTCAACTGAATCTCCAGAAAACCAGGAATTCATCAAGGAAGAAGACGGTGCTTTCGATGACATGATCGAAGGTAACTTTTTTGACTCACCCTACAACCAAACCCTGAAGAGCACATCGATGATAGAGTGGTTCGGCGCGTATTGCCCTCACGCTAAGTATCTCCTGAAGGTAGACGATGACATGTATGTTAACGTGGGCGCGATTCGAGCATTTGTGGCTGAAAGATCATGTAAGATGACTATATGGGGGCGGTTAGTGAAGCGGAAATGGTGGCGGCGGTTCCCGTATATATTTGGAGCTTATCTTGCGACTGGTGACGCGGTGCGGTTGTTTGCGGAAGAGGCGAGGAAACAAGATTACATCACGCGGGAGGACATGTTTGTGACGGGACTGCTGGCTGAGCAAGTAGGGGTAAAGCTCCAGTCGGTTCCCAACTTCTTACAACTGCGTTCTGACATCAACTCGTGGGATTGTACGCGCTGGTTCATCGTGCACGTGGTGCATGACCGCGATATTTTTCTTATGTGGCAACTGCAAAATTTGCATGAACAAGAGACTCTCGGGAATGGGACGGACAAAGACGCGGAGAAGGACTAAGGATGTGCGCGTTTTTATCTATTCAGTTTTAAATTAAGATTTAATATTCGCATAAGTATAATTGTAACGAAAAGTAAAAACAATACTATGCATCACTTATTTTTTAACAATGTATTTTTTTTTTTTTTAATGGTGTGTAATTTCGTAACAGTGATTGCGTAGAAATTTAAAGGTTTAATGAATTATTTTGAATTTCTTTACTCATTATCATTTCAATTGATCGACTTTTACTATTGGGTCCATGTATTAATACGTATACACCACAAAACCTCAAAAATATGTACTTAGACCTTATTACTATGGCAATTAGGTCAATGAGTATATATTTTTAAACCTTTATCCGGATATTTATTTTTACGGGTACCTACATATTTGGATATCGAAAGTTAACATATCTAAAGTTAAAATAGTATCGAAGTCCAAAATGTCGAAAGTAATATGAATTTATTAGGAATACCATTAATAGTTATTCTAGATAATATTTACAGAATTCTACATTAATACAATTAAAAATTAAATTTAAATTTAAATTAAACTAAGCTACTCAAATATTTAAGATATGAATAATAATTACCACTATAAAAAGAACACCGCCTCTAGCAGGTCCGCTCGCGGCATGGTCCCTATGACAATGGCTGTTACTTCTCTGCACGGGTAGCACAAGTTGTATTTTCTCGCTTGTCGCTCAGTGCGTCTCTATCGTTACGGACTAGATAGAAAGGGAGATCCGAGCGACAAACAAGTCGCGGACAACTTGTGCTAGCCGTGCTGGATAGCTAGCCCAATCCTTTGAGAGAGGTAATATCGAAAGTTGAAATGAATACGTCTAATATTAACAGTCGATATTCAAATACGTACCCTTGACTGTATTTAGAATCTTTTGCAGATATCCCATTATTTTTGTGCAAATAAGTACTTAACTGAAATCGATGTTTTATTTTGACACAAAGGCAAAATTTACAACTTATTACCCTTTTTAAAGCAAATAACTCCAACCTAATTAATTTTATAACTAACATATACCATCATTATAATATATGATATTATGACATCCATACGAACATTATATTTTGACAGCAGTTAATATGCATCCTAATTAACATAAAATCATGTGTATTTCTAACATAAGTTGTACTTTTTTTTTCATACTATAAATTCATTGGAGCTATTAAATTACTTTAAATAAATCGTTGTTTTTCCAAAAATAATAAAACAACTCCTAAAGTTATTCGCGTTACTCGATTCTCGCGCATTCTCTCATGGACGCCGAATTCCAAAATACCCTTATAATCTGTGACGCCAAATGTGTTTAGAAAACTGCACGATGATGCTATGCACTGCACCTAGTTGAGTGCGCGCTTTCCTTAGGAATAGAAAAGAGCCAAGTGGCAAAAGGCAAAATAATTATCTCAGTCCCCGATTCGATTGCGGCCGAAATGATGTTACAGTAGCGCTTATGTGGCCCAGGAAAAAAAAGATTGAGTAATCTACAACATCGGCCGCTTGTCAACTCAACTCAGTTTTCGACAATAGCTAACGTTAGCGTTATGCATGGTTATGCATCTTGTCTAAGACCCCTGGACCATTTTCAAGAGGCAATTATGGCTCCAACATAATTCATTGAGCGATTAGTTGCGCTTAGCAAAAGTTTGAATTTTTACTGGCCTCTTTTGAGTAATTACTCAAAGCGTCAACATTTAATGGGTTCATTTTACGGCACAATTTCACTATTGAGACTGATTCATTCATCAACCTAATTGTTATATGCTTGGAGTTTACGAGGCTATTCGGTTTAGTGAGGACTATTTCCAGCTCGGAGACAAATTGGTGGAACGATCTAGCGCCTGTGGATTGAGCTGAATTATTAAAAGCGTTGATTAGAACCGGCGGGTTTCTGCGTTTATTTGCGAGAGGGATACCTTCTTAAGCGCATATGCAATTTTTCATGGGCAGGATATCTGTTTTTTTTTAAATAGTATTTGCAAAATGATTTTTAGTTCAGGATTTAAGTATTATAGGTTTAAAAGATAAACATTGTGGTGCAATTAATTGAAATAAGAAAAAACATGAAATAAAAAAACTTGGATGTGAAACAAATCGTTCCTTCGCAAACAACTATATTTAAATTAGATTGATAACATCGAGTGACAGTTATGACAGTTAGGTATTAAATGTTGGGTAACCACACTTTAGGACTTTGATTACCTATTAGTTTTTTAGAAAATTAACGTTATTAAAGAACGCTAATAATTTAGTTCGTCATTAACTGAGCCGAAAAGCAATTTTTTCTCGTGACTTCATGCTGTCATCATAGCAGAGTTTTACGGTGGCTCATCAATAAGAGTTCTTGACTGTACATGTTGCGTTGGTTCATGACTCCGCTCCAGAGTCTTTACTGGGAAAAATAATTTCCTATTACACACAGAAGAGCAAAAAACATTTAGAGTAACTGACCAAGAAAAGTATCATCAAGTGCTTGAAGAATAGTATAAGACAAATCAGTCACGTTTACTGATTGAACATAACTGTTTCATAATATTTACAATGCTATACAATATTCAATTTACTGTCAAGACGGTAAAATTCGGCCACAAGCTTTAACTGTTGTTGGACCAGTAACAAAATTAGCGTTTGGATACCGGGTCGTACAGTCAAGGAATTTAATTTGTGACCCACCTTAGGTCCAAAGTCAATCTGACATTCTACAGCAATAAGGTTGAGTTTCCTGTCAATTACAAATGACTTAACATCTCTATTGACAATGACATCTTCAAGCAGATTTTCTTTGAAAAAGGTATCAAATTTACTTCCGTGACCGTACATATAGTACGAGTATGGTGCAAAGCAGTGAATGTTCATTTCATGATTTTTAGGTAAAACATACTGCTTTTTTCAGTGTTCATATTGGTTAGTTTTATAATTTTGTGCTTCAATCCGAAGCTTGAGACTATTTTCTATTTTGGTTGTAACGAATATTTTTTTGTCTTCCAGAATGCGACGTAGTAGGAAGAGAAGGAAGTTGGCCAGCAGTAAAGAGCGGTTGCGGCGCGCGCGCGAGATCCCCAGCGGGGACCCTGACTGCCCAGGCCTGGCCAGGCGCTACCACGAGTGTAATACTAAGGTAACTCTTATTTAATCTGTGACTAAGGTGAAAAAGGATCAAAAACATTTTGAGATTATTTTTTAGTGCAGCAGCAATAGTCCTAAAAACCATAAAGAACTGTTGGTAACCCTACCTGGTCGAGTACCAGCAGATCATTGTCACTAGAGAAAACTAAAAGTGCGGTTATTGATGGATTCTATGTTAAACAAGTTTTTTGATTAATAAAGTTCATTAATCTTAACAAACTTGACTCCTAGTTAAGCAAAGAATTCAAAGCACAGATTAAAAAAATACTCCTGTACCCTTGACAAAGATTAATGAGGACAAACCACTGGTACCTAGGTACTACTTATACGTGATTCGACCTTGACATTTCCCACAGACTTCAGTTTCTGTGTCACCCTTTAACTATCGAGTTTTAGCCCTAAATATTGGCAATGCATTTAAAATTTCGTAAATCTATGGACATTAAAGCCTTATGTTATGACACGATTTCTGTCATCGCTTGCAGCCCTGCCCCGGCGCGCCGCGCGACTCCCGCGCAGAACAGTGCGCTGTCTACGACCGGCGTCCATTCCGCGGCAGATTCTACACCTGGGTGCCCTATGTTGATGGTGAGCTTCTTTTTGATCTGGTATTCTATCTGGAATCTAGGGGATTTTACATACCCTGAAGTTGAAAAATCTGCGACATAGATAGGGAAGGGGTACGAGTGTTTACCGTTGTGTTCTACAATCGGAATATTATTTTAAGTCACGTACCTAATTAGCTGTGACCTAAAGATGGACAAATAACCGAAAAAACTTTAATAATTTATTCGACTTCAGTAAAAACAACTTTAAACTACTTCTCTTTGCAGTGCAAGACAAAGCAATGTCCCTAAAACTTTGCAACTTGCTAAAATTTGCTTCTCTCTCTCAAATTGAAATAGAAAAAAGCAAACTTAATACCAGAATTTATTTAAATCAGCTGTTGTTTAGCCGTCACCTATTACAGTTTAATTTTAATAAAGAAGTATAGATATTATTGTACAACTGTTTTCATGGTGGTCTTTCAGGAGACTCCCCCTGCACCCTCAACTGCCGGCCTCGGGGTCAGCAGTTCTACGCGTCCTTGGCCCTCGTGGCTGATGGGACCCCGTGTACCAGGCCTGGCTTCAGAGCCATCTGCGTACAAGGCTCTTGTAAGGTAAGCTGCATGTTTTATAACTATGTATACTATATATGTATACAAGGGCGTCCCTCGCAATCCACATAACGTTTCAACCAATGAATTGAGAATCCAAAAAATTGTTTGGCCTAAACAAGATCTCAGCTCACCTTAGCTTCGTTCAGGTGACTTAAAGTCCCGTGTCACTAGGACCTGTTTTAGTGTATTAATTAACATTCCAAGTCTTGGGGTAACAGTTTTAAAATACAAATGTTTATGTGCCTCAAAGCCGACTTACCATCAGATTACCTGTGGTCGTGTGCTCGTTTGCCTTCTCCTACATAAAATTACAACTTAAAAAAAATCGTCTAGTCAGAAAGACAATTTGATAATGTCCAACCATAGGTCATCAGAAAATATAATAGGCTATTATTATAGTCTGTGTCAATTGACATTAGTACTGTTTGAAACATAACCTCAAATATTCATTAATTGTGTTTTTATTTAGAAAAATTATTAAATAATAACTATTTAATATTAAACATAATCTGAAAGTAAAGATCAAGTGTATAAATCATTGCAAAGACCTCACTTGATCTTTAAAGCACGTGATTATCGAGTAATAATGACAAATTGGTTCATTTGGTTGTGTTTACATCTTTGCTGATTTCAATTAGCACAGTCTATAGATGGCTATACTCGAAATCGTAATTAAAGACCAACGTGGGTTGCCACTAAAAAAAAAATGCCTTAGTATATTTCCACTTTTTAAAAGACCGCACTAAGAATATTTATTTGTAGGTAGTTTTAAACCTTCGATTTAAATAAACAAGTTAATTCAAGTTACTTACACAAATACAAGATGGCCTATTCAATATTTAACCATAGAAGATTTTTGGTAACAAAACTGTTATTGCACTTGTAATACTTCAGGTATTAATAACATTTGGTACGATAAATAAACAATAGTTGTAAACAACGTTAGATGAAATTTAAATATTACATACGTTTAGCTATTCAACAAAATAACAGGCCAAAAGTGTGTAGCTCACTTTATATTGACAATCATCTGGCATTTTACCAGCCATGACACCATGGGGCCCATTGGGTACCTGTCAAGTTTAAATCAAGCATAAGTATAAGGCATCCGAATTTAGCTTGTCATTTTGTTTTAGCTGATAAGAAAATCGCCATTGAACACACACACACCCGCCATTTAATGACTTAACACACTATATGAGAAAATATTTGTTTTGGGATATTTTAATGTTTTGAATATCGGGTAGAAAAAACATTGAAAGCATATTCCCTATTGTTAAATATAACTTTTGATATTGAAAATGTTAGAATGATCTACAAATATTTACAACAATTTGATTATCAATGCAAAAAGGTTGGCTAACTCTGAAATGTTCGATTGACACTGACATAAGGGACTTTGACACTTATGACAGTAACGTAGCTGTCGTAGTTTTTTTGGTCTTAAATTAGAATTTCGAGTATAGGTGCCATGGCAAAGCAGTTTCTTTTTACGAAGTGTCACAACAATAGCTAGCATATTCTGGGGTTGTAGGTTACAATAGTTAGTAAGTGTTGGTTTAAAAATCAACAATGTGCCCAGTCTTAGGTTAAGTATAGGTATTAGTCTATTTACGATTCCTTATTTGGTGGTTTGTGCACAGTAATTTTAACTATTAATCATCATCCTTATTTAAAGTGTCAAATATCACGTGTCGAAAAAATTACTACAGAAGGCCATGATACAAACACACTAGAAATGTATGGAGTTGACATAGCGGTCGACGCGATTCTGTCATCAGCTTACGTCAATCCTATACATTTTGTCGATATTCGAAAATCGCTAACTTAGTACCAATTTCACCAAACGATGTTAACCACTTAATGGACGATTAGAGCGTTAACAGCTGTCAAGATGTACCTATAAACTAACAGTCGATTAACATTGATTAGGACTTGACAAAAGCGCGTGGAGCTAACCCCATGTGCTTCTGTTTAGTCCACCAGAGTAAATCTCTTTAACCGAACAATTGTCCTCGCGTGTGATATCCATGGACTTGTTTCTCTAATAAGTCCATGGCGATTGTCTAAAACTCGATACTGGCGAAATACACCTTGTTAAACACAAGGAGTGAAAGCCATTAATTAAGAAAAAAAAAAAAAACATTGATTAAATTTAACATCGCGTTTGGTGAAGTTGGTACTTAGGCTGGGTTTTATAAAGATCCGTTAGATCAAATTTCGGTCAGGAATGTCAAAACTTAAATTTGACCTGACTTTTTTACTTACGGGCGTTTATAAAACCGGCCCTTAGCGTTACATCTTGACTAGACCGTAAGCCTTTTTTTAGTTACGTGTTTTGCGACTGTAGATAACGCAATTGAAACAAGATAAGAACAGGGGGGTTATTATGACAAAGCTATGCAGTTCATTTTACGGTGAGCGTAAAGGACAGAGCTATAGCAGTTATATAGCTCTGTCCTTTTCTCTCAGCGTAAACTGAACTGCATAGCTATCTCGTATTAACCCCCCTGGTCTCCTTTTTCGATGATTTTGAGGACTGACCTAAAATTCAAATTCATTTATTCTGTAAGTAGGCCCTGTAGGCACTTTTACAAACGCAGGCCTAAACGCAGGAATATGGTCATTTTATGGGAGGTACCCGGGTGTGAGCACTTACAGAAGTATTTTTTTTTACAAGTATGTTACTCGAGGTTAGCGACATGACGAATTTCCTATACTTAAAATCAAAGCACATAATGACACTGCGCCTGCAAAAATATCTATGTGTTTGATTTCACGTCTAAGATTTAAAATGCTCCTTAGGTAGGTAGGTATAGAAAAGAACATAGCGACTTTTGCAGACGCAGCGAAAACTGTACGGCACTCTGCTTACGTCTGCTAGTTTGCCTTTTATGGCTATTAAAAAAAACTTAATATGCAATTAAAGCAGTTAAGGTAAGTTTATAAAAATAAAAATGAAAAAAAAAGTTTAAATTTTTTGACATTAATTTCCTTTAGCGTGCGCCATTTAGTGCCATGTTAACACCAAAAATTAACTAATAAATTATGTTTGCAAACTAACAATTTTACTATCCTATTTGAGCATGAATCAAGGTGTTAAATAAATTATCAGTTTGTGTCGATTTGTCAAATTGGCGGCCATGATATGGATAGCCCACGGGCGGTCGCCTTTCAACAATGAACCCTCTTTATTCACAAAAAACAACATTGAAGGGACAAGTTTTTTGTCATATCGGTATTTAAATCACAGCGGATATGAAACCTTGATGACTTGACGTGGTATCAATTGTTTTTTTGTCAACAACAGTGTGAGTAGTAAAAGCAATTATTTTATTTAGGTACAAGTTAAAAATACTCACGGGTTCGAGTAAACTCGCCTCGGTTAGGCTTGCATAAAAGTATATGAGAGCAAATAAGAGAAAATACAAACCCAAAGGTCTTTAAGGAGCTATTACACTATCTATACCTATCTTAAAATTATAATGAAAAACTCGGAGTACGTTTTAGTTCCGCTACTCGACAATAGATGGCGTTAAAAGTAAAACTTAATAGTGTGAATAAATCTTGTGCATATTACGAGTATGCTGCTGTTAAAGGAGGTCCTGTTTTTATCTCTTAAACATAATATATATTTGTTTATTACAACTTATTTGCACATCACACAAGGATTAGGTAAAGTCAAGTTCATAAATATGTATACACTTTAGTACCTTTTCTAATTAATGTCATGTTCAAACTGCCATACAAATTATCACAGCGATTAAAGTGACACGGTACGAAAGTGTATACATATTTATGTACTCGAGTGTACAAATAGCGGAGTTAATGATAACTGAAACAATTTAAGGTTGGCTCTAAGATAAATCCTATAGGTAGGTAGCTACTAAGGATTAAACTTACTTACAATATTAATCACGTTCTCGAAAATGGCTCTAACGATTTCAATGAAATTTGCAATATAGGGTATACGGGGGCGAAAACTCGATCTGTCAAGTTGTTATCTTCGGGAAAATTCGTATTCAACCCGAGCGACTCTCGGTCTTCCAGGTGTTAATTATGATAAGAGTAGAAATGCAGTCACAAATAATATAAGAATTAAATAGGTATGTGGTATGTAACAGTAACAGTGTATGGTATGTAACAGTGTGTCCTGTGGACTAGTTTTGTTTGGTAACAATTCAAACTCAAAAATGTTACCGCGTCGGATTGGAATGGAAGGTATGTAAATTCATTTTACTCGACATTTGCAATTTTAAATCTGAGATCGGATTTCCTAAATAATAAATATAATAAGAAATGTTATTGAACACAAACAAGTGTGTTGAGATTTTCTTAAATCTAAGCAATCAACGCGTGGCTGTCTTACGAAGTTTATATACCTAAGTATTGAATTCTCAACATAATAATTTAAATTTGATATTCTATAACCCTTACAACATTTTCAAAGTGTTCCACCTAAACCACTAGTCTCATATTGCGCACCGTATCTAATACGATATCTTTATCACGCCGCGGTTGCTTTAGGCAACTCAAATTGCGAGGTTTCCCGCAGTTTGTATCCCTGTCGTTCGTACCCCGAGGTGCTGATCCATCACGCGGCCTCACACAATGGCACAGTACGATTACTTAAAGTTGGGGACTCGGAAATTCTAGCTCTTTATCAGGGGGTCTAATATGGTTGCGTTTATCGCGTTGAAGTATGACAATTGGCCACTTTCAGTGTTGTACAGCAACTACTGATGTGCAAATTGCGGAAAGTTTCCAAAAAGTTGGAAAAGTTCTAACAAATTTCCGGAAACTTTCACTAGAAATATAGGAAATTTAAATAGAAAGAAACGAAAAGTTTCAATCCCCATACAAAATTGTGAGTAGTACCCGAAATTTTCCTACATGAAATGTTCCGTTATTTTGGAAAGTTTCCTTTGGCACACCAGTAACAGCAACACAATAGTTTACTGTAACATAAACGAATATTGCTTGTCTCAGAGTCAACCTAACATGTACGAGGGGTGATCCATAAGTTTTGATAATCGGTATTAAAAATGGGAGATATGTAAATCGTTATATTTTAATTGGAATGAGCACACTTTCTATATTTCCGAACACTTATTAACGTCATTCAATTGTTTTATTTTACCACTATAAAAATAATTTTACTTTTGGAGGTCAAAATGGCCAAATTTTGTATCTTCACTATGTCATCACCAGCTCGTGATTTTTATGTAGTTGTTTTTGAACATTAGTGAATGAGAAGTAGTAGTCGAAAGTTAGGGCTACCGTCTAAATAACGGGGAGAGAGGTTATCAGTTCTGATCTTTGGTCGACGAGCCACCTTTATCAATTAAAAGGCTCTGAAGCACAATTCCTGCCGAATATTCGTAATTTTTTTTCTTCAGCTTATTTTTATAGAATAATATTATATAACTCTCCTACATTATTTGAACTCAATTGCTAAAAACTAATGTCGCAGTATTTATTTGTAGGCCTCAATAATCCTGGAAAAGGCCAAAAAAGCCACCCTAAATTTTGGTGACAGAGCTGGAGATAAAAAAATCCACTGCAATGATAACTTATTTATCCTTTAAATCATAATGATAAATCAAGGTTTCATTTTCAATAACAATATTTTTTATTAGTGTACCAGAACTTTTTCCACACAGCTCCAAATTATTACAAAAGTAACTCTTATTTTTGCCGTCTTGTAAAATTGTTAATACAGATGTTTAAGTTTCATTAGTGCCATGGTATAGTCCACATTAAAAGAATATCATTTTGTAGATGGTTCTTACTGATTCTCAAAACTTATGGATCACCCCTCGTATACGAGGGGCGGCTGAAAAGTAATCTACCTAACAATGAAACAAAAGACTGTCGTGGCTAATTTTTTTTTATTTTTCTATATAGTCCCCTGCTAGTAAAATGCACTTATTAAATTTTTCAAATATTGAATTTAAACCATTAAAAAAAAAATCTTTCGGTTTGTCGTCAAAAAAGTCAGTAACCGCAGCCTTCATTTCGTCATCGGTCATAAACCTTCGTCCCCTGAGGTCTTTCTTGAGAAGTCTAAACAGAAAATAGTCACAGGGGGCTAAATCTGGACTATAAGGGGGGTGGTCAATGGTTTCGAAGCCATTGTCTTTAATTGCTAGCTTCGTTGTGCGGGCGGTATGCACTGGTGCGTTATCGTGCAAAATCAGAATACCTTTGTTTAGTTTACCTCGCCGTTTTTCTTTTATTGTCTCTCTTAGTTGGTATAGTAAGTTTGAGTAATAATCAGCATTCATTGTAGTTTTCTTCGGTAAATAATCTATGAGCAAAATCCCTTCTGTGTCCCAAAAGATTGTAGCCATAAGTTTACCTGCCGATGGACAGACCTTGAATTTCCGAGGCGGCTTCTCATCCTTAAATTTCCACTGTAACGACTCTTGCTTACTTTCCGGGTCCCATTGTCGAATCCAAGTCTCATCACATGTTACAATTCTAGAAATTATTTCTTCCTCTTTCCCTCGACTCATCTCCAAAAACTCTTCGCAACATTTGACACGCCTCTCCATGTCAAATGCAGTCAACATTCTGGGGACCCAACGTGCACTAACCTTGGACATGTTCAAATGCTCATGAATTATTTCATTGACTCGCTCTTTACTGACGCCCACATCTCTAGCTATCTCCCACTGCTTCACTCGTCGGTCCTCTAATATAATTTTTTTCACCCTGGCTACATTTTCATCGGTGACGGCCGAAACTGGTCTTCCGCTACGAGGATCATCTTCCAGACTCTCACGACCTAACTTAAACTGCTTTGACCAAAACTTTATAACAAATTCGGAAGAACACAAACTGCCAAACACACGTAACATACGCTGTCTGATCTCCGAAGGCGTATTCCCTTCTTTAGTCAAAAACTTAATCACCGCACGCTGCTCGATTTTATCCATTTTCACTTTTTCTACCGACATGTTTGAAACAATTGTAGGAGACAAATAAACGTGATGCAATAAACAAATGAATGTAATACATTTTGAAAATAGAATAACAAACGAATATAAATCCATACCAGCCAGCATTATTTTTGTATATATTTCTGACCAAGGAGATTACTTATCAGCCGCCCCTCGTATACATACTAGAACCGAGTAATAAAGAGTGTCTTCGATCATACACAACGAGAGGTATTACTTCCTCCTACATCCTCACGCTGCCTCAGGAGCCCCAACCAGCTCTGATTATTACAGCGTGATAAAATATGGATAAAACATCCATCACTTCCTGACACGTATATAAGCCTGAGAGTGACGGCTGCTTGATCCACATTTTATCACGCGATAAACGCAACCATATTACTAGGCCTACAGAATAGTCAGGCAGGCAGTAAACTGACAAAATGTATGGAATGGACGTAGGCGCTCGGCGCGACCGTCTGACAGCTTACGTTAATCCTATACATTTTGGATAACGATAACGAACGCCGAATGCATATTGTCTAGGGCCTCAGTACCCTTACCATGAGTTACAATTACCGTATTCGCTAGCGAGTCCAATGCTCTGTCCCTCGCACTCTATAAGGTGACTCTAAATACTGTGAGGGACAGAGCATTCGACTCGCTAGCGAGCACGGTAATTGGAACTCATGGTAAGGGTACTGATCGGAAGTGAAAATTACACAAAATACAATGCTGAGTTTCCAGTGTTTAGGTAACTATCAGTCCGAAAAAGTAATGTACAAATTTGGCTAAAATTCACAATTCATTGAACCAAAAAATAACGTAAATTATATTTACTACTGAAACTGAACTTCGTTGCTTCGACCATGATACGTAGGTGTTTTTTTAATTTACAACTCAAATATAACAAGAAACTTTGATTTAGGTTTACAAATAAATCCGGCACACAAATCATCTCAAAAACGTTTTTGTTGGTACTAAAAATTTATAAGGATTATAATTTGGTAAAATATGGTCTTAATTACATCATACATAATTACATAAACTTTGCATTTTCTTGTAAAAAATGTTTCTAATTTTATAAGTTTTCTAAAATAATATACCCTATGTGAAAAACAAGCTTTACCGACGAAGTCCTAGAAATACTGAGTTTCAAACTTTAAGTGATCGTACTTTAATGATAGTGACCTTAACATGACCAGGCTATAAGACCCCTCCTCTGCTAGGAAGGATTATGGGATGAGGGTCAGGTGTGACTGGGAAGTGATAGCAATCGCGACAGTATGTCAGTGGTACCGTTCTTATTGGTGAGTATGGCTGTTGGTTTTAGTATCAAGTTAGATTTTGAAAATTATATTTTGGCCTGATTTATTTTATGTTTAAGAAGGGTTATCAATTATTCGAACTATAAACGTTAGTGCTACCTATGTCTTCAAAGGCTGCTATATTTAAAAAAATGTCACGAAAATGCATGAATTTCATCTGTCAAACTGGATGCCATATCTCATTCTAACCTAATAAGTCTAATAACATTACAATTCATTTAAGGGTCATTTTAAATAATAGGCAGCTGGTAAATTTAGACTTTTGGGGAGGAGCCTCCAAATTCGGTAGATAAATGAAAACAAAAATAGTTTACATTAAATCCTAAATAAAACCTTAAATGAAAGAACACCCTGTTTACGATAAATATCGGCCTCAGATCAAACACTCAGTTTTAGGTCGTATACTAAACTAATGCGCTAATACTTGCAACGGTTGGCCACATCTGACTAATGCTGCAGGCTCTAACGGAAAATCGGTTGCATTGTTTGACAGTAATTGTTGTCGATTGCTGACTGACTCACCAGCTTAGCAAGACCTTCCATAGATAGCGCTTCCATTAACTTTTAGAGCCTTTCACGTGGCTTTGATTTTAAATTTAAACTTACAGTTGAAAAAGAGGTTTTTCCAACGACATCGTTGACTAAAGTACGACCTTTTGAAAGCTAACGTTTCTGAATTTTGGTTCAGTTTGGTATAGTAACTGTTGTAAAATCGGCACCACGAAGGGTCTTGGTCCTTGGTCGCCATAACGGCACATCAGGCGTAGTATCGGAATACTGTGATGTGTATTACATGAAAGCTTTTTCTGATGTTTTAGCAACATGTTGGAAAATAATATGTTTTTTTAGTTATTAGTTAGTTGACTTTCATAAACAAATTTTTTTTTAGCGACTTCTATCCTGTTTTGTATTAAACAAAATTGTAGCCAAAGATAGACAAACAGATAGGCAGTCGGTCATCTGATGGAAAGTGGTGACCGCTGCCGATGTCACTTGATTTCTAGGTGTCACTCTGGACTCAAAACTGCAATGGAGTGCGCATATATCCACACTTGCAGGTAAACTAAGTTCAGCGGCTTATGCGGTAAAGCGAATCCGACATCTTACTGACGTCGAGACGGCGAGACTTGTGTACTATAGTTATTTTCATAGTGTTATGAGTTATGGAATTTTACTGTGGGGAAGAGCGGCTGACATCCAGACCATCTTTGTATTACAGAAGCGGGCTGTACGTGCTATATATCAATTGGGGTCTCGTGTTTCGCTTAGGGATAAATTTAAAGAAATCAATATTCTTACAGTCGCGTCGCAGTATATCTTTGAGAATATCATGTATGTACGCAAACACATACACGAGTTTAGGCATAACCGCGACGTTCATAATTTAAATACTAGAAATAGGGATAAGCTCGCTCTTCCAGGTCACCGTCTCCGTAAGGTAAGCACTTCGTTTGCAGGGAACTGTATACGTTTCTACAATAAGATACCATCTGATATCGTCAATATGCCGTTCAATAAATTTAAGTCTCACATCAAGCGCTGCTTGTTGGGTAGGGCATACTATACTATAAATGACTTCATTGGTGACCAAGATGTATTTAAGTAGTGTCTAGGCTATTACTTATTTAAGGTAATTTCTTAAGTCTAGGTTATTTCTGATACTTCTATTGATAAAAATGCCTTTAAGCAAACTGTGTATTCAAACACGAAATTGTATGTTTACTTTTGTACTTTATCTTTATTAATTCTTGTGTGTACGCTTTTAAATGAGAGCACACTGTGATATTTCTCGCCGGACAGCTATATCACACAATATTACTTTTATGTTGTCCGGCAGCATGAGCACGTCATGCTCGCTCAAAGGTCTTTCCTTACGGCGGCGTCGTTGATCGGGTCGCCACCTTCCCGAACACATGGTTGAGGGAGGCGATGGCTGAGATATGCGTCATACTCGTGAACGGGTGCTGTTTGTGGGGTCCGGTCTGTTCACGTCTGCAAGGACTTGTTGCTCAGTTAATGATACCAGTTATGGCTTTTGACGTAGAGACCTCGTCGTGTTGTTCTCCTAGTCATTATTTTTAGTTTCATGTATTTGACATGTAATCTTGTTAATTTTTACATTTATTTGTAATGTTTTTAATTTTGAATTTGTATTTTTTTTATATGTGATAGTTCTAATAATTTATATTTGTTGCTTTATTACCTTGTAAAGTAACTTACTTTTAAATATTATTGTATTTTATGTTTGAAAAAATGACCTTCTGCTGGAGTTTCTTGCGGCGCTTCTTCTCCGCAATGATGGTCTTGTCCGAAGCGCTAGTAGATTCACTATATATTACCGACGTGTAAAAGAGCCTGTATGTGGCCAATTTACTGAATAAATATTTTGATTTGATTTTGATTTGATTTGATTTGATGGCGCTACCTACGCACCGGAGGCCCTACCTACACACATGTTCTTTGACGGCCTTGTTCAGCTGTAACTAATAGATTTAAAAAACCTGTATTGTAATGGAGTAGGAAAATATCAGCTGGAAATTATTTCTAATATTTACGCGAAAGAATGAGCGCTAGAGACAAGGAAAATATATCGAACTTAAACAAGAATCATTAAAAGCATTTTTTTAACTAAATAATGTTTCAAACGTCACTCTCATTTCATATTCTGACCGCTGTTCCCAATGATAAAAAAGATACAAAATGTTAACTCAGTAAGTAGGCCGCACGGGCACTTTTACATGTCAAAAATCTACCAAAGCTTCACAAGAGAACACTGCTGCGAAGAAACGCCGCAAGAATCTCAACAGTCGCAGTCATTCTTTAAATATTGCTGATGGTATTATACAAATATAATACTTAACCTAGCATTATATAAAACAACGAATTTATAATAAAAATATCATGCGTAGTTGAGCAGGAAAACGTGTCAAAAATCAGAATTTTCACAAGAGATAATAAAAATAATAATACCTATGACATAACAGGACAACCACATTTAAAAAAGTTTCCATACGTTCTGCTACAGAAATCATGTCCCGGGAATGCGTTGGGAAATACATAAAAAATAGTACCTACTAAAAGATGTTTTAACAAAATATTGAGAAAGCAAAGTCTTATCCTTAGGGATTTACCGCGGATATTTTTGAGATAAGAAAGGGGAAAACACGTTTTCAATTCTACCTAGGCAATTTTAAGATAAGGAAATAGGCGATCAAAACACTCTCACAATCATCGCGAGGTGAAATATAAGGAAGTTTTACAATCTGCGAGGGTAAAAAGAAGGAAAAAATGAATACTAAACAATTCATAATTAAAATGAATTTATTTAAGTTCAAAAGGTTTAAACATAACCTAAACTATTCATTTAAAAAAATCAATGTTTAAAGAATGAATGTTGAATACTAAACATAAGTTTTAAAATTTTCTTTTTAAAACGAAAAGGTATTAGTCGCATTAAAATTTACTTCTGTACTCAGAATAGTATATATTTTTACCCAAATGTCCCTTAACTTATCACCTACCTACCAACTATTGAAAAAACAAATTATAGACCTCAATTTTTTAGTACTCAAAGGCAAAACGTCGTATCTACTTCAGAATTACAACCGAAAATTCATATTTATTGCTAACAAGACTTTGGATTTTGATTTAACCGTTAACTTACAGATGCGACTGGTTCTGGTTTAGGAGTCAGAATAGGGCACATATGGCCCCTCGGCTAGAGTGCCTGACTCACCGGGACTCATCTGGAATGCACTGTTTATCTTCATAATTAACGAATTAAGATAATATTTGCAAATGACGCAGCTGCCTTGATGACTTAATTTCCCAAAGGGGTTACGGTGCAATATTAATAGACTTAACAAGGGCTGCGTAAACAAAAAACTTAGAGCAAGATTTAAAATTAAAGTGGATTAAAATCAGCCGTTTAATTAGCGTCCAAAAATATCAACAAGATGTATACTTTGCGAAAGTTTTTACTATTCCATGGCATTATCATACTCGTATTACAGTACCTATCTATTTGGTATTCTGGTTGTCAGTATCTAGGTTGGTATTGTATAAATAGGAAACCTAAGTTGTCTAGTCTGATTCGTTTTGATTTTAATATAAATTGCTTCTCTATTGTTTAGTTATTACTTCATTACATTTCGAATAAGTGCTCAGACCTACTCGCAAAACTACTGATGAATGATGACTACAAAAAACATTCAAAACTCAGAGCAATTATTCTCGCTATGACACAAATATTTACTCATTGGAAATCGAACCCGGGATCACGACCAACCAAACTGTCTGCGTCGTCAACTTAATTCATATTAAACCTAATATTACCTTTTATTAAAACAAATGTTACCATCTAAATATCAAATAACTACATACCATAGACAAAACTGTCTCCGTCGTCTTGTCTACCCATCTTGTTTATTGTGACAGGCAACACCGCTCGCGCAAAGTACTCGCATCCTCTTCCGCCTCGACTCGTTTGATTGAGAAGGAATGACGTGCTGACGACAAAATTGCACCTAGTCTTGACATAGCTTCTTTACAACAAAAAGAGTTTAAGGCACCTTTGTAACTGAACAAAGTAATGACAGTTTGGCTTTAGTAGTATATAACTTAATTTTAAAAGAGTGAGGTTATGTGAAGTTCCTACCTAACCTAATAAAATGTATGTCTATAAACAACGTATTTATACCTTTTGATGACTATTTGATTAATTACGTTGTTGTTCCAAAACGCGAAACTTTAACCATGTTATTTGTATAAGTAAGTAAAAAAGAAAACATAAAGTACAGTACCTACAAGGAAGGCAAAATCACTAAAAGAATTACCGAGAGATGTCTGTCTGTAACCTAAGAATGAGTCTACATTTACTTGTGATTACACCCTCAGTGCAAGAAGATGACTCGCACTTACCTAAACAAGTTTTAAAATTAATTTCTAACTTAAGTATCACAATAATATACCAATGGTAGTTCTATCGACAAAATATACGCGTATTGCCATGGCCCATCTCTAGTCGTTATATGCAACAGAACTGCAACGACAAATTAATTGTGTCCATAATGACAAGTTATTGGTTTATATAGAGTGCTTATTACCAGTGTCTATCTGCATTACGTGACAGCCTGTTGAACTGCGTTTTTATTATAACTAGATCTAGTCTCCTAATGTACGTAGTTACTGGAGACATTTCCTAGAATTTAGAGTAATTTCCTAGTTTTACAAAATGGAATCGCGTTGATATAATATCCTATTTGATTCGTAACTGGTAGACTACTGGCGACGATGAGATATAAAAAGAGTGTCAATAGAAATATCGATAAGTTTTTAGTCTCAGTAAATTACCAAAAGTTGCAGGTGTAAGTTTATAGAAAGAGCTGGGTGAGGCGATTAGCCTGGAAGAGAGAGGAGTTTGCCCTGCTGGTTTAAGAGTTCTTGTTTAATATATATATGGAGATGAAATAATATTTGTTATGGGAACGACTCATATCATTTAAGTCATAATATTTGTTTAAATAACGATAAACCGACTCCAAATACTACAATAGCTAAACTAGCTAAACTACTTGAAAAAATCGAAAGTGCCCGTTTTATTTGCAAGGGGTTTATTTGAAGAGTTCCTTTCGATTTCTCCAGGATACCACCATCAGATTCTAACCTGATGACAATGAAATTACCTAGAAAGTATATATTATGTATACCATTTCCAAATTTTTTTTCAAATCTGTTACCCGTCTTTGAGTAGTTAGGGAACATAATTATACCTATATTTTTAAAAGATTCCACTGAGATCCTCCTCCTTTTTTTGAAGCCGGTTAAAAAGAGAGCACTTTCTATTGTATCTCAAAGTTAAAATTTTTGCGTAATTTTGCTACATTTACAAAAACACATCAATTTTGAAAAAATAAATATTATTTTGTATCTGTGCACAAAATTATATGAAATAGGTACACAAGAATGCAAAAGACAAACATTGTGTTCATGCATGTCAGTGACTGATTTAAATGCTCTGCTTCTTCATAATGATCCTTATTTCAATTAAACAAGACCCATGTTTATTTTATAATGCTGTCATCACCTTCTCCATTTAATTACATATTTTGCTACTGACATAATTTCGTATTTGCAAAGCTGCCGGCAATTACAAAGTAAATACTTATATATTGTGTTATGAATAACTTTCTGTTTCGATGAAGACTAGTTTTATATAGCTGTGACTATTGTTTAGGATTTAAAAAGGTCACCTCTGATTCACAAGTGTCGCGTAGGAAGTGCATAGTGGGGTTTCTAATATTTGTAATATTTCGCGTAAATATAACAAAAATTAAAGTAAGTAAAGATTAAAATCATACAAGCTCGGAACAAGTTTGCTTTTAAAAAGAAAGTCTGCGAATTGCTTCGTAGGTAGAATTGACATCATCTTGATTTTCTTATTGGGTTATTTGCATTATTTTGTGTTTATCTTCATCTATATAATACATATGTGTAGTTTATTTTTTTATTCTATAATATAATGATATGAAAGTGTATATTTATAGTTGCACCCTGTGTTGCACCGCCAGCGCCACTACAATCTCTGCTTTGCCCAAAGGTTAACTGGTAGAGAATGCGTTACGGCATTAAGTTCATCTTTTGTATATTAAGTATGTTCTTTTGCAATAAATATTAAATAAATTAATAAAATGCTTCTTGCATCCACACATACAAAATATTAGAAACACGCTGTTCCCGACAAAACGTTAATAGTTTCAAGCAATTGAAATTGCAATCTCCCGGTACAGTTTAGATGTTGGCATTACTTAATGCAATCTCAAGGTTTTAAATGCCAGCCAAAAGTTAGACGAAATGCGATTTTGTACCAGGTCAAATTTCTGAAGCGAACTCGATGGCAGGGCTTAAACAAGATCTTAAACAAGTTTCATCTCGAATTAAAAACAGCTCCTATCTATTAGCGCAAGAAATGAACAGGGGCCCATTTCTCAACGCGTATTACTCTAATAATATTAGTGTTTTGTCTTATTTTGTAGTTTTATTTACGAGACAAAACACTAATATTAGTGGACTAATACGCGCTGAGAAATGGGCCCCAGAAGGTCACACTAATACAATTTTAATGAGTGATTTTACGCTTGGTACAGTTCACTGTGACGTTTGGCATAGAACGTAGTTATTGAAAAATCTAAGCGCAATTAGCTCCGCGCCTTTTTTGACTGTGAGTATTCCCGGTAAATGTAGTTTTTCCATAATACTGTAAACAAACTTCCTCGTGAAAGTAATGCGCTGAGTCCCAATTAGTAGTTGTACTTAGAAATCGTGTTGCGACCGTATAATTTTCCTGATCGCCAACCTGCCAGATAAAAGTGGCTTGAAGTCGCTTCGTGCATAATTGAAAGGACTGGCGACTTAAATTGTATCCGGTATTTTAGAGCAGTTGCGATAGTGTCGATGGAATCAATCCAGAGTAGACAAGCATTTGTCAAGCTTGTAAAGTTGTTGATACTAGTTCTGCTTGCTTTTCTCTCGTATATTTACTTAGTGTCGAGGCTCTAAACAAATTCGTAAGTAAATACTTTTTAACACTTTAATGACAATCAGTGCAGTATAAAATAAAAACTCGTTGTTACATGGTTTAAGATTACATCAAATACACGAGAGTATTGAAATGAACAAGGGCACAACTCAAATCTGAAGTCGGGTTTTGAACAGTTATATTGGAAAGTTAACTTCTGCATCAAATGCTCTCTCCATAAAACAAATACCTAATAACAAGATAACTAGGGAAACCGTAGCATTAACCTGACGTCCGCGTCAGACAAATGATTAAGCTATTAAACTAGGATTTATAACGAAATAACTCCTCCAAAGCCTAGATAACGCCTGTTAATTCTAAAAGATAAACATTAAGTGCGATTTTATATCAAAATACTGAACATTTTGACAGGCCAATTAAAGTAGCCTGTTACGGTTGTCTAAAGCGAACTATTTCTCTAGGTACCTATCTAATAATACAACGCTCATCTGCATGCTAAAGAAGAAAATTATACTGTGTTTCCTACATCTACTTAACTATTTTCATATATGATATAAAGAAGTAAGTAGTGAACAGGGCCCGCGATAATAAATTACCGTCGCTAACTTAATGCAACTCCAAAGAAACTACAAACGTAGTCTTTAGGAAAAAGGTACGTCCCTGACAGCTTCTTTATAATTGTTGTCCAGCATCATAATAATGCTGGGGAATTATATCGGACCTTAAAGACAAATAGTTATTATTTGTCTTTAAGGTCAGATTTTTTATAGATAAAAGGAGGCAAATGATAAGCATCAGCGCTGTGCCTTTTAGTTCCTCATAATGCTTAGCTGGTCGCCTTTTTGATTGTTAGTGCAAGTTAACTTTGCTTTGCTTACTGCAAATTCATGTTATATTGTCTTAGCTTGCACCGTCAAAGAACTATTGTTACCACTAAATAAATAATATTTTTTCTTCTGATGTTAAGTAAGTACGTGTTGTGTGTGCTCCAGTTCTATGGTGATCCATAACCCTGGAACACCTACAACACCTGAGAAATCGCAAGTGTTAAAAGCGTCCAAGCAGAACGAAAAAATAATTAAATTATTCCTGGCAGAACAATAAGAACACGACGGATCAGTGCTAAACAGAATAATGGTTGCAAAGGGCACGAGCGTGAAGCGTGATTGTCCGATCAGAGTGACTAATTGGTAAATTGCAGCGACTCCAATTTTCCGCCGTTCCAAGCCTTTGCCGCAGTACATCAAGCAACAGAAGGTATTTAGATGAATTCGATTGTTGAATAAAAATCAATGAAGTATTTTATTAGAGCATTGTTCAAGTACGTGAAGCCACGAGATTAAATTTGGTACCCACCTTAGGTCCAAAGTCAATCTAACATTCTACAACAATAAGGTTGAGTTTCCTAAAAGTTGCAAATGACTTGACATCTCTAATGACATTGACGACTTCAAACGTATTTTTCTTGAAATGGGTCCCAAATTAACGCTCGTGACCGTACCTAAGGAACTGAAAAAGAAATAAATTCATATTATGTTCAGGTTAAGGATGACTGCAAGTAAAAAATATTTTTGAAGACTAAATAAATGAATGACCCCACAATTAATAAAAAGACAAGATGTGTAAACGATGGTATCTATACCACATGATGGAATTACGTGTAATGCAAACAACATTGACGTCATATTGTCAAAGTTTTATCAGTTAAATTCCACAAGCAAAAGCAATTTCACTATTGGCATACTGTAGATTCGCAGTTTTGCGTTTTTATCTAACCTCACACACGCCGCCGGCTGTAAACTGGCAAATAACAGAGAATTCTTAAGTGCTTAACATGGTGCATATTGTGTTTGAAATACCGATTTACATTAGGCACATCCGTTACTTGGCAATTATATTATTGTAAATGTAGCTGAATATTCTATATACACGAACGTTAAGGTTTACATTATGCAAAATAACATTAATCTTTTGCAATCAAAAGAGAGGAATTTTGAATACAATGTGTATGAAGCAACAAAACCGCATGTTAGATTTGCTGTAATAAATGTCAGCGCGACAGGTGCTGTAAAAGGCGATGACATGACAGTTATGAACCCGCGTCCTTACCAACATTATGTCGGCAATTTGTCATTGTTTATGGGTTTAACTCGATAAATGTTCAAGTGGCATCTTGGAGATTTTTACAATTTTGAACAGGACTTCTGTATTTTCGCAACTACGGCGTAACTAAGAAAGTGTCATGTTTTTTTTTTTTGAACAAGTTTTTAGTTTTCTTCTCAGGTATATTTTCGAGAAACTGTAGCCCGCTTTAACGAATTTACATTAAAGTAGTGGTTTCTCTGGAACTTTAACACGAGAGCCATGTCTTTAAATTAAGAGCATAAGCGCTAGCACTAAACCGACCTGCAAGCCTGTTATTAAGGTGTGAACAGCGACATTATCGCCCGCAAAAGCGATAAAACTGTAATAAAAACAATGAAATGTATTAAGACCTAATTTTCTATAATCTATGTAATAACAGTTATTATCGACAACTTGTTAAAAATAAAGCAATATGTTATGTTCAAGACAAAGCGAAGTGAAAATCACGCAGAGTCTAAATTATAATTTTGAAGTCATTAACCGTTTTGGAACAATTTATTTGCAAAATTTAAGTTTATATTAAGGTCCAATATTCGCTTTAAAGCAGATGATTCGCAATATAAAAATAGCATATAACTTGTTTGATATTTTTTACGTCTGCCTTTGACAGGCTTGGCTCATAGGTACATAGTTTAATGTCTAGGGCAAAAAGTATTGACAGCCGTTTAGCCATATATTCAACATCGGCAATCAATCATTCTAGCCTTCAAACTTCAACATTATCACCTCGGACAGCTAATATTGTTTCTTGTAATGGTGTCTTTTGTGTACCATTAATTTAAAATTGCAAAACCTGATCATGATCGATTTCATAATGCAAACTCACTTGTTTATAATGAAGTCAAGAAAAAAAAAATGAGAATATTTTTTTATTATAGATAGTGTAACCGAAACCTAAACCAAACAAAAACGAAATATTTAGATAAGTAGGTTCTTCATGTTTGTTATATCGTTAATGAACTTAAGCGTAAAAAAAGGAATGATAGGTTTCCAGCTACAGATTAGGTTTCCTAAAAAAATGCAGTTTTAAGTACCACATGTATTCGCATACTGACACAGATTCCAACAATAGTGTTAAACATAAAGTTGCAAAATAAAAAATGAAAAAACTGAATTTTAACACAAAATTACAGCAGTTTATCTATAATCGACAACAGAAAAACTTAAACAATAGTTCTAAATTAAATTATGTAAGCATTTTGTAATCGTGTTGGTAAACAGTGGTGCATATTTACAGAGCAACATGAACATCTCCATAATTGCATGTTATTAGCGTAAGATATGCCAGGAGATGTCAGTTCTTCGGAGGTGTGAGTTAAGATGTTATCGCGGCGTGACTGGCGTGGCCGCGCCCCGGGGTATCCTGGTTGGGTGATAATTAAGGTCCACGGGGTTTCCTTGTAAAATCAACATTCCTATTTGGTTTCACAAAATTTTAGCTACATAGTTATTGAACAAGACAACTTCTGCACGTCAATGTGCTCCAAAAAATGATGCAAACTGTCAATAAGCGAAAGTTAGAGATATTGGCCACGTGCTTCGAACCAATCAGGTTTAAAATGCTTTATATCATCATGTCGTCATGACCGACATAGTGCTCATCACTTCCACTTCTTATCTGGTGCGCTGGTCGCAGAAGTAATTCATATCTGCCGAATATTAGGGGTCTCCTCTGTGGAGCACCTGTTTTGTTTCTCAATGCAAAAAGATATTATTTCTCCTTTTTTTTATCATGGGTCAATATCACACCAATTAACCTAGTCCCAAACTAAGCTCTAGGCTTGTACTATGGGCACGAGACAACGATATAAATACTTACATAGAGAAATATACACTAAAATACCTACATAGAAAACATCCATGACTCAGGAACAAATATTCGCGCTCATCACGCAAATATCTGCCCTTACCGGGATTTGAACCCAGGACCGCTAGCTTCGTAGGCAGGGTCACTACCAACTAGGCTAGCACGTCGTTTCACAGTTTTTAGTCCATTCAAATATTTTTTTAAAAGGAAGAAATTATACGGTTAATATTTTTAGGTTCTATTCTTTTACGGACGTAATGAAAATTTCTAAAAAAACCTGACTGATAAAAAATCTAAATTTTCCATAACCTCTTTAATTATCATATTCACTCTAGTAAAAGTATCGCCGGCATTCACAATTTTCAATTTGTTATTTACAAATATATATATCGCCGAACCAGATATCATTTCAAACTCTAATTAAAATTGTTTTCCTCTGAGAGTCTTAACAACTTTTATGATCATTTCGGTATCACCAGCAAGCACGAGAACTTTAACAGTACTAGTTACAAGTAATCATAAATACTCAGCACATCGGTACGGCGGCGGCGCTGACGCCCGCGGCTGTCAGCTACCCGTGAATAATATAATGATTTTAACTGGGACGTTATTCTGCTTGCAGCACTACTGCAGCATTTACTAACGCTACTGCTTTTCGACACTTCTACTTATGATTGTATCCAAGGCATTCTGTTTGAACTCATTTGAATCTTCTTCAAATGCCATACCAACTGTGAAGGTCGGTCCTGGGATCAGTCTCTGTCTTTTGCAAGGCGGAAGAGTTCAAAAGCTGTCTTCGTCCTGCGTCTAACTCGCCTTTTACAAAAGCTAAACTGACATGGTCACTGTTTTTTGTTTTTCTTGGTTGCTGTAGTGAACTTGAAGGAAATTCTCAAATGTAATCGATTAAATCTATGCATATAACGGATTTATTTGTGTGTACTGCAAAATTTCATCTTGATTTGGATTATAATTGCATATAGAAATATTTTTTGAAATTTAAAATAATTTGAGAAGAACTTCCATCACGACATAATATCACATTAAAGACATTACACCGAATTCACAGTTTCAATTTTTTTTTTTTTGATAAATTTTACTTTTAATATGCGGCATTGCTAGCATTCCCATTAATACGCGGCATTGTTAGCATTCTGTAATTCATTAATTACTCTGTAACTAAAAAAATATTTTAGCAATAGCCTGCAATAAATGATTCTACTCTCTTCCATTGTAAGACTACTCTTAATATGTTTATGCTCAAGTAGGTTCTCCAGTAAGTGGGATAAAGACCCATGAACATTTGCAATTCCAAGATTACATATGCATTGATAACCCTAAGGTCTGATGGAATGCTCTAACGCTTGTTATTTCACCGGCTGACTAACTTCAACACCGGGATAGAACGGGACACAACAGTGCAACAAACACACTTAGCGCCAGTCAGCGGGAATTATCCTGCACGAGTTTCTACCTAGCTGTCCTAGTTTTCATAAACTGCAATATTGACAGTGGTAGCAGGACTTCCTAAGGCTCATGCCCTACTTTGAGTTCTTTGACGACGTGATAGCCTAGTTGGTAGTGACCCTGGCTACAAAGCTAGTGGTCCCGGGTCCAGGTTTGGTTCGGATTTCCGAGGGATTCGGGTTAGAGGCATTAATAGTAGTAGTAGTCATTTATTTCATTTTGGAAATTACATTATTATATGTCGCATAGTTATAATGAATTCACAATAATATCGTCAGTGTAAAAAAATAAAATAAAACGTAAAAATCAAATAATGTCAATGTGTACAAAGGTAATAATAATAATAAAACAAAATAAAAACAACAGAAAAATATAATAAATATAGCCCAAATGCTACAGTCATAAAATGTCAAGACAAGAGTACAATAATATTTGGAAATGTCAAAATGTACTAAAAAATAAATTATGATTGGTGCAAGCATTTTGTTTCTGAGTTTTCATTAATTTCTGTGTACCTATTTAATTATGCAATTCTTAAATATAACTATGCGTATCCTTAATCCATAGTACAAGCCCAGAGCTAAAAAAAGAGCTTAGTTAACTCGGGACTCGGTTAATTTGTGAGATTGTCCCCTGATTTTGAATTCGCTTCCTCCAAAGGCTTGTCCTCCAAAGGCAAGAGTTACTCAAGAGTAAACCCAGTATCAATAAAAAAATACTAAAGCAGAACTATTTTTCGATGTACCTACAAGAGGAGTAACACAATAATTAAGCATCACAGACACAATACAAGGAAAAGAACAAATTTACTCTTACGGGACAACAAAGGTCTGAATAGCATAGTAAACACGGTCATCCAAGTAAAACGTAATCAGCTCTTCTATAAATATCTTCAGCCACGCTTTGAACGATGCCGTGTAGATTTCCAGGCCACTGTCCTTATTGTTTTGGTGACACTTCTATTATTTGCTCAACGGAGACGTGCAGCGATTAGATAACGATACACTCATCAGCTTCACTTGAAAGGTTTGCAATTATATTATAACCATCTTTAGATTTCTATTCGTAGTTTCTCCAACGTGTCTTGCATGGTAACCCATAATTCTATCGAATTTAATGTCATCGATTATATTATATTATCATATTATATATTATATATTATTATATTAGATTATATTATCATTTGATTTCATCGAATTTCATTTCATCGAACGCTATATTCTGCTGAAACCATGATGTTTTTAGGATAACTTCAACATTAATTAGGTCGATTAGGTTAAGTTAGACTTGTGACTAACAAAAAAAATAACTCCTGCGGCGAGAAATGGCTCTCGATGAAATGAAAATTCTGCGTAATGATACGTTCGTTGATAGGTATTTCGATAAAATAATGGGTACCCGTCTTGCATAGTCTATGTTGCGTGATAATAAGCTTTATTACCTATGCAGCATAGGCTAAATATTTGATTTCGTGGTTTAATTTGAAATAAATATTTTGGGCATTTATTTGCGTCTGAAAATTGAATTGGGTCTAAAGTTTATTTTCGCATTCTAACAATTTCATTTCGTTAATTTCATTCAATTATAATTTTAATTTTACCTATAAAGCATGCACAGATAAAATAGTTTCTATTTTTGTAATCTGTTCTGTTCCGTGAGTCATGAATGTCCTTTATTAACCAAAATATTTACCTCTTTCATGTATAGTATGTATATTGTGTTGTCGTACGCATAATACTAGTAATCTCTCGTCTCTTGATATTTACCCTTACAAAGTCACCTGTAATATTTCATAACAATTGCACTAACCCATATGTACATAATAGCCGTGGTAACAAAACGCAGATGACTAAGTTTTCTCTACAAATGAGTAAGTATACAGATGACTCGTTTAATATCGACCTGCCTACAGTTCCAATGATCTAGCTACATTGGCGCCAAGAGTTTGCGCATTGACCGAGTAAATCGGCGCAAGATGATCTACTGAATCATAGGGCAGAGGAGGAACATACTTTATTACGAGTAGGAGTATTAGTAGTAACGAGTAATGCTATTAAACAGGTTATATCATCAATAACAACAAAATGAGACAAATTTTAAAACACGAAATATGAAGCCTAAATTCGATTTTAAAGTGGGTAAAGTGTCATTTTATTTATTGATACTCGATTTTGCTTCTCTTACATTAACCGCAAAATTCTTTTTTGAATTATTCTACAGGTGTTATTGTTGCGTTGCGTAAATCTGTGGTCCTAGTGAAAAAGGGTACAAGTCGACTTAACTCGTTATAAAAAAGGGTATATACATGAACGAAGTATGCTAGACTTAAACCCTTTTTCACTTGATCTTCAGAAGACTTATACCCTTTTTCACTAGGACCACAGAAATTCTCTACTGTTAAAACAATATTTATATAGGGGGCTTCCCGTGTTGTAATGTGTACGCTAACTTATAAGACGCCTATCCAGCCATTTTTACGAGTGTTACAAATACTTTTTAAATTACCTAGTACGCTATGACTATTAGGTCCCGCTAGTACAAATACCGAGTCGCGAACTCTGTCTCCCCGCCCTGCGCTAACGCATGCGGTGTTACTTAACATTCCTGCTGGATGCTAATCACATAATTACTTCAATAAATTATTTGAAGCCAAGATAAATGGGGTCTATTATTATTTTTGACGTAACCAGCGTTAGTCATGGTACGTGTTAATATTACTTGCCCCTTCAGTTCGCGGTTTCATGACTTATGGACAGTAATTAGTTGAAAATAGATAAATGCTTTTGTTTCCGTTATCCCGGGTTTATTATAATAGTTTAATGTAGGTACGCTGAATCATGGTATTATTGAAATGTGTTTATTATCTTTTATTAGGTACCGCTAGTAAATAGCCTCTTAGTCAATAAATTTTGCAAGAATTGTCCTAATGAGATCTTGCATCAACGAAGAGTCAATGAACGTAAGATATATCCCCTCATAGCAATACCAATCTATTGATAAACTTATGTATTATAAGGCCTGTAACGATGTACACACAAAAAAGTCTTGGGATACTCAGTATCCCTAGACAAATTTGATGTTTTGACTCAGTAGTAATATGCCTATATTTAAATTTTCAAAACTGTCTATGGATAACAGAAATCCTTACGCACTTCTGATGTGTGTAATATAAGAGGTAACATCAAGTATCATTAAATACAATTTTAAAAATAACAGCGGAAAATCTCACACTAATTGACCTAGTCCCAAACTAAGCTCTAGGCTTGTAATATGGGTAGAAATACATTTTAAAATACAAAGAAAACATCATAGACTCAGAAACAAATACTAAGCAAAGAACAACCGCGGAATCAACCGCAAAGTCTGCAGCTTTCTTTCGGAGGGCATTTAAATCCGTCTTACAAAAGCAGCACTAGCAGCATGAGGTAATACATCCGCGTTTGTTGATTATTGATTGATTCCTTTATTAACTCTGTGCATTTGTTTGAGTGTGTGTACTGCAATATTTGATCGTGACGAAGTTCTTTTCTAATAATTTCAATCTTAACGTAATCATACAACTAAAAGCAACAACATAACAAAAAAGATCCCTTAAAGGGATAAGTTCGACTTTGTGCATTCTTTCTTTTTTCTTTGTATTATGGTTTTTCTTTCAACAATAAAATGTTTACATACATACATACGTTCAAAATATTGCATTACACAGATTTGAATACCCTAGATTCACAAAGTTAATTTGATAACTACGTTTGAGAATTCCATTAACTTTATTTTAATATTCAAGCATATCTTGCAAACTATGACGTTGTCAGCTTGGCTTTGTAAAACGCCTCTTGGGGTACAAAACACGCCTTAAATACAAGCTAATAGTATTCCAAAAGTGTCAGATCCAAAGCTATCACGCGTAATTTCTCCATAACACCATTCTGACTCACCAGCCATACAGACGAAATGCGTTGTGCATTACTCACTAGTCAAATTGTACAGATCGACATCACTGTTTATTTTTAATCAAGCAGTGAACCATGAAGTAATAATCAATAATTAATTCATGTTGGAATTCCAATTGTAATAGTCACAATACTCACAATTATTAAGGACTTTTCAACAAAAAATATCACGCTGTAGAAGAATAAAATTAAAGGCATCTTTCTTCTCCGAAAAACATGCTTTGCAAACAAAACCAAAGATGCCAAAATTGTTGTGATTGTTTGTGCAAAAAGATTTATATGTACAATGTTGACTGTTCACATGAAATCGTAAAAACGAAGCTTACATGGTATTTGGACACAAATAAACAAAGAGAGAGGGGCAACAATATTATCGTAATACTTTCAATTTACGATACAGTTGTCATAACTGAAATACTTCACAATAACACAATGGATTATTTTTATTGATTAGCGCCAAACAGAACATAAATCGAGCGCCATAATGATGTTATGGTAAATCCTCCTGCAACATTTAAAGCAAAAGTACGAGTCTTTAAAAAGCATAACTTAGCGCCAAACGCACAGCTGATTTCTGTTTACGTTTTCAAATTTGCTCGCAGCATTCCATTCCAACGGAATGTGAAAAGATAATTCTCCTATCTTCTGTCCGGAGAAAAATGAGGCATTGTACGCAGGAAGTCGAAGTAAGATAAGCTCTAAACAAATTTCGTTCGACGTCACGTGTAAATTTGGTTAAATTCGTTAGGCTATTTTCGACCAAGGTCTGAGTTCATTGCGCTGCCGTATAGGGCCGATACCGATATGGATAGCTCACTAGATGCGGTAGTGACGGGATTTATCTCGGCCATTTTAGCGTTCCATGGAAAGTGGCCAAGTCACGGGACTAAATTACTCATGGGCCCTTTTATATGTTTGTCGTAGGTATCAGACCTATTTACAAGAAATCGTAAGAATATGGAGTTTTGGAAACACAATCATTTGCGTGCTATTGCTAATACTTGTCATTGTTACGTTCACAAAAATTATGAAGTACTAATTTGAAACTCCTACTTCTACGTACGGACAGAAGCTAGTTTAAACATAAAACGTTTTGGTCAAATACTTTTGAAAATCTTTTCTGATTATAGGACCGTACAATAAATGCGATGTGCGAAGTCATTCTCTACCAGTCATCTGACTGACCAAAATAAAACAGGTCTAGATTGGTCTTAATTGCATGTCTATCTACAAGTCATTTCAGTACTTACTCTAAACTTCGTTTTTTTTAAATGAAAGCCACTTCCAGCAGAACTTGCCACTGCTTGTACCGACGTTTAAATTACGTTGACAGTGGATGATTTATGAGAGGAACTGACAGTGCCAACCTTTTACGGGAAATCTCAGCTTGAGCCATCGCACACGTTTTTGGCTTCAATAAGCGCCATTGTACAGTATTAAGACATCACACCTTGATATGGGTGGCTCAGGCCATGACCAAATCTAGTCTCCAAGGAGTTTGCATGAGCAAAGGATAAGGTATTTGGAGAACGGGAGTTTTGATATAATACGTTGTGTTAGATGTTATTAGAAGCAATGCCAAGTTTTTTTAGTGTCGACACGTAAGCCTGGTTGGAAGTGACCTAGTGACCCTGCCTACGAAGCCAGCGGTCCCGGGATTAAATCCCGGTAAAGGTAGATTTTGTGTGATGAGCGCAAGTATTTGTTCCTGAGTCTTGGATGTTTTCTATGTATTTAGGTATGTTTTTCTCTATATAAGTAAGGTTATAGTGGTCTACTACCCATAAGTGCAAGCCTAGAGCCTAGTTTGGGACTAGGTTAATTTGTGTGAGATTGTCGCGTGACCTCCCTGATTTCCTGTAGTTCCATAATTATATCTACTTTGTTATTAACTGTTGTATTTAAAAATATTTTTTTGCACATTCACATCAAATATACAATTTTGAATCTCAGGCATGTGTGTAGTTGAAAAAGTAAACTCCCTGTGTAAGGTTCCTTGCATAAAAATTTGAACACCATTTGAACCCAACATTAGACGAACAAGTTTGAAGGTTTTATTATAGTGAAGATTTAAGGGTGAGTCATAAAGTGAGTATTTTCCGTTTAAACACGCAGTTGACAACCTGTCACAAACATCCGGTAATCAGTTATAAATTATCTAAACCAAGCAAATTAAAAGAACATTGCACAGTTCATTTTTGTATACTTACTTTTTAACATTAAATTACTCACTTAGCGAAAACTTGTCTATAAGTTATTTAGTAAGTAAATATCCAAATTCCATCGGTTCAATTTATAGGTAATAGAATGTAATCACTAAAACCACTTACCGTAATGGGTCATTCCATAACCCATAACCATCGTCACGAAAACGTACGTGTTTTAGGTAAATAGAGGAACATTTCGGCGCAAATATGAGCCGGGTATGTTTGTAGCTGGGTTTACAGGGCAATCATTTTAGAGAAAATATCGTGCGGTTTTAGAGTAATTCTGCGATATGCAAACTTTAGTAATTATTGTAGTTGTTCTGTTTTTAAAACATAACTCAAAATTACGCCAAACCGAGAGCTGGTTTAAAATAATGCAAAAATACATGCCATTCTCTCTGAGGTTTTTTAAACTATTATTGAAGAATAACTGTCATTTAAAGATATGAACCACCATACTATGTTAAGATCTGAAAAATACAAGGTTCTATTACAGTTTTAAAAGATACAGTCCTGTAATAGAGGGTACAGCTACATATACCGACAGATAAATGGACAGCGAAACCTTAGTAATAGGGTCCTACATTGGTACCCTTTGGAGACACCTTAAAAAGTGCCATGTCAGTAGTTACATATTAATCAGGCGAAATAGCTGGCAATAATAAGAGAAGATCAAAAGTTATTCTACCAAAATCAGCACAGTTTCTAAAACAAGAGGTTTTAGATAACAAACATGTTCCTATACAACAGGTATTCTTACACCATTCAAGCGTAACGCGTGTATTATCCCATCGGCCGCGGTATGCACTCGACAAACAATCTTATCATCAGTTAGTTTAACATTGCATAATGTATTGTGTTTTGCTAAAATACTTGCAAATTCCAGACTTACCACCAACAACATTTTTTTTTTAAATGTGTTTATTTATTTTCAATAAAAGTTAAAATTACCTACTATTAAAAATTGAGCGAGAACCGCTTTTAGTTTACCTGTCACTGTTGTCTAAGTTGATTAGTAATATTCATTGAGAAGTCTGAAAGATAATCTAATTAAGTAGGTTATTTGTAATGAAATATAGGTTTGAATAAAATTCAGATTAGCTTTTAGATTTTTTCTTGGTTAACGGAGAATATGATTTTATCATTAATTTACACTTATGTGTACTATTTTTTAACTATGTAGACTAAAAACCGCTACTGTATAATTAACAGCTCATTTCAAAAACAACCTAAGTCCCTTTAAAATCAACAGATACATTTTTTTATTTGCGAATTCAGCGATCACAATTCCCACATTGGCGGTTTTTGCTAAAACTAAAGTGTTATTTACACTTCTTGTTCACATTTCTGTGTGACTAAGAAGTTTATAAGGACATTGGTAGGCTCGAAATGATGTAATGTTTTGTTATAATTTTGCCGTTTGGAATTCCAATTTATTTCAAGGCCACGGTTTCTGTGATTTAGGCAATTTTGATCGGTTAATGAGGTTTTATCCATAATGGTGCTTTATTTATAGATCCTTTAAGAAAAGGAAGAATTTTCATGAAAAAAAAAACGTATATTTAATAATTGGATATACCGTAATAATTTATTAGACGTTATGAGGAATATAATATAGTTAATGATATATAAGATTATACAATACAATACTCTTTATTGCATACCACAGAATAATAATTAATTTAAACATACACAAACACAACAAATGATGAACAACAAAATTGACCTTAAGAGGATTGTGAGGCGACACGCTTAAATCGCGTAGGTACCTGTCAAATAAAACGAAACTAATTTAGCTCCGGGCAATAACGTTTCTAGCCCCTAAATCAGGTCCAATTTCAGTTGCAGTTATTATGAAAATCTAGGTTTGTACGTTTAAGTTTTTTTTTATTCTATCCAAGTATTATTTTCTTGGCCAGAAAAACATACAGACCAATTTTTTGTAATATCTACAACATATTCAAAAATCGTATGGAATTTTTTAGCTTCAAATTCCTGAAATCCTCCTTCTTCCGAATCCACAATGGATTCAAATTTAATTACTACCTATAACATGTTATAGAAAGTTTATTTTTTATAGAAAATGGGTTTGCTCTTGACTAACTCGTTACAGAATCGTTTAACCCAGTGTTTTAATAAGTCAATCACATTTAAATCAGATAGCCGGTGAGCGACGCGTGCGATCGATCCGACTCCGCAGTATCAATATCAATTGTAGGCATTAGTATCGATCAAACTACGGCTTCTGTTTCGCCATCCCACTTAGCTTTAACGTTTCCGCTGGGCCAGCACGATACTTGGTTTAGTTACGTTGATATAGCATTTTATAAATCGAGTAAAAAACGTATTTACATCAAAATTATTAAGGAGCGCGTTAAACAAAAGGACCGTTTTATTCGTTTGTATTTTAGAAAATGCATTTTCGTTTTGTTGCCGTCTAGTCCTACCAACATGGTTTTACTTTATAGCAACGTAATCTATACGCACTTATGGGTCAGAATAATTACGACGAGTCATAATTCCGAATTGATCAAAATTCCAAATTTTCATAATTCCGAACGCAATATTTTGATAGAATAATTAACTTTTCTAGCCTAGTACTTAATTAAGTTATGCATTTAATCTAAAATAGCTCCAGCGTAACATAGCTTTCGGAAAAATGAAAATTCGGACAAATGAATATTCGGAAAAAAAAAAACGGAATATTAAGGTGTTCCCGTCATAAAGGTTTGCTCCTGGCCATATAACTTGTCAACTAGGAGTATGGTGGTTATTTCATTTAGTTTTCTACGAGGAAGAAAGCTTGGTGCATTGTGCTGTTGAGCGAGTGACTAAGAATAATGCAACAGGTGGGCATGTTTATAACCTATAAAATAATAAACGCAAACAAAGACTAGCCTATGCTAGGCGCACGTTAATCGAGAAGGGCAGAGTTGTTTACTCGCTCCCTATCAGCTATCAGGAGGCTAATTACACCTGTCCGTCACGCCGATATCGTGCGTTTACCTGTTTAAGAAGCCTCTATGTTGTTTAGAAAGCGTCATACATCGGCATCGATGTACCGATGATTAAAATGGGTTAAGTAACCATTTACGTAATGGATATGGAGGAATTGACAAAGTAGGAGCGGGGTGAGAGAATTTGCTTTTGCATATTTCATTTCATGATTCATCATCAGAGGTCGGAATAGGTAGTGCTTATTAACCTAAACTTGACTCATGTTCATTCATGCGCAAGTGAGATGGGAATACGTTATTGAATGAAGATGCATCAAGTTTAGGTTAATAAGCACTACCTATTCCGACCTCTGTTCATCATCATCATTTCTGCCGACATCCACCCAAAAGAAGCCTTTCATGATCAGGTGTTTTTTTCTATATTCATTTTGATTTTGATGGATTATACTCAACAGAATTAGCATTGTACCGACGAGAAATTGCTCGAATTGTGTTTTTTTTGTGAAAACTTTTCAGTGACTTGTAGCAATGCATATTCTTAATTGTTGTAGGGAAAGAGAAAATTCTCAATGATCTTACATTATTCCAAGAATTTTTATTTAGTAATCCTTTGAGATCTACAAAGGACTTTGCTAAGTAGGATCTAATAAAAAAATGTAGATTACAATATCGACAGTTAAACCACAAACAAAATAATTTTATTGATATTCGTACTTCACCTTAAATTGAAATCGTTGAACAAGTTCACAATAATTGACTCCGTTTTCTCTTGAAAAGATAACATTTATAGCGATTAAAACGACTAAAGCACAGCAAAGCAAACGGAACCATAGTCAGCATAAAATAAATATTAGGAATTCCTACGTGATCATTTTCTCTCTCAAACTACATTGAACTTTTAACGTTAAAAAACCTTGCTTACGAAAAAAGATGTATTAAAAATAACCATCTCATAAGTGCTGAACCACTCCACTCAAACAAACGGCGAAGGCCCTGTAAAACCTATCAGAAGCTACAGCTGTAATGGACCATGTGATACCAGATGCGTACTTTTTGCGTCACGCGTATCGTAAGGTGGCAAACGGCACAGTATCGGGGCGAGAGCGCGCGCGGCCGCACACCGAGACTCGGAAAATTGGCGCGAAAATGACGAACTGTCAAAACGACCGAGTCGTTTTTCAGTGAAGTGAAACTTTTACGAAGGTGTTGTTATCTGAATGATACGTTTTATTTTTTTAAAGCCGTTTTGAGGTAATTTTTAGCGGAAAGATGAGAGAGGTTTCTTGGAAAAGTGTATCAGTTAAAAACATTTTTTTTACTGTTGTTAAATGAGCTTGAACATTTTTATTTAATATGATTTAAAACTTGTATAAATGTCAAGCAATTTTGATAAATTAAAATCATATATTGAATGCGAAATATAGATTAATTTCAGTAATGTTTTGACTAACTTTTTAGACCGTTTCACCTGTCAGAATGTTTCTAATAAACGCGTGAGTAATGTCATGAAATGGGCTCGTTATGAAATATTACATAATTTATTCCCTTGTCTAAAGTATTAATGTGTCACATTTATCTTCGACACAATAAACTAAATTAAAAAGTTGTGCGAACATTTACTCTGAACTATTATCTCCCTGTGTTTGCCTCATGACATAATATTAAATTCCAATACCTTTGTAAAATTAATTTCCCTATAAATAAATAAAAAAACTTATTTTAGCGTCATAATTACAGATAATGTGTAACATATTCTATTATTATTTTACAAAATTATGACTTATACTATTTCGGTCGTCTTTGTTTACACCTCAAACTATAATGTCACATTTCGTTTCAATTTTGAGGAGATAGGATAAAAAATATTGTTACAACAACATAGTAAAACTTTATAATTGTTCTGTCACACGATGTTCTCTACTCGCAATAAATTACCTATTCTTATCTTTATTTAGTGGCTGGCATGGCTTGAGGCCCAATATTTTGCGAACCACTTTGTCATTGTTGAACCTAGTAAGTAGTTAGTGTGAATGTTATAATGAGAGTGCAAATAAGTTGTAGCGGTATAATGACGTAAATTTAGTTATGTTAATTTATATATCATGTTATAATTTTTTTAGAGAAGCAATCTACTAAAAATATTTAATGTTTATTCAAAAAATTAACTAAGCGGTGTTTATAGCATACGAGTTATCGATTAAGAAACATATTTTAAATATATATGAATCATATGCTTACTAAAATGATTATCTTTCTGAATTAAGACTGCTTAATAATTGGTTAAGTTACTTTATTAAAATATTTTTTTAGTGTCTATGCTGACTCACTAAAAAGTTAAATTATTTTATATAATTAACTCAATCATAAAAAACGTCTCTATATTCACAAACAAGCCCTCAATATTAACAGCACTTAGATACGAGTATAAAGCACAAAAATAACTTATAAGCAACGTCACCCTAAAAAATAGTATATGAATAAAAAACCAAATGGACGCTGTCACACGTATTTTTTATAATCGGATTAGAAATAAGCACAAGCCCGTTAGAAATATTTGCATAAATTTTATTGTAATATTATTTCGTATAAATCGTAACAAAATATTATAATACCTGTATAAGCGATGCTTTTTAAATATAAGTTACTCATAATTGAATTTAAACGGTCAGAGATGATAAAGATAATTAACAGAGATCGTCTTAAGATTGTCATATAAGCCTTTACGATTATTGGGGATTTATGGCTCTTGTTTAAATTAATTTAAAATGTGACACAACATAATAAAATTTATTTACCTCCTTTTTGGTTTATAACTTCGCAAAGTTTGTCTAGTTACATATTTATAACTTAACATCGTAATATAAAAAAGTGGTAAGTTAAATAGGTTATGTATTGCTTAATGTAGATGTTTAAAGGTGTTATATTGTGCAAATTGAATATTATTATTATAGAGGTCAATGAACGTTAATTTGGAATCCATTTTTTTGCAAATTAATATCAGTTATTCAGAAAGTGTGGCAACATGTCTTTTGAGTTGATAATATGCGGTAAATCTATCAAACGCCAGTTTCGTCGCCTCTGACAAATTGTTGAGTCTATTTATGAATAGACAATCTTTAGAGATTTTTTTACCACTTTAGTCTTCTTACACATATATACAATCACGCCTCTTTCCCGTAGGGGTAGGCAGAGACCACTTCCTTCCACTTGCTACGATCCAGACAAAATTCCCTCGATTCCTCCACACTCATAGATAGGCTTTTTGTAACACGATACTTAGATACGATAATTAGAGATTCAGGTGACTGAGACAGGTTGTTTAAAAGACTTAAAAAGTAGCCTACGAAACATTTTTTCACGTAATTGCTACTGCAAAATAAATAAAAAATACTTACAATTGTATTTTTTTAACTATTGGAATTAATTTAGCGGAAATAGAGCATGTACAAGAGTTTTTTTGCAAGAACATCAAAGTACAAAGCAAACAAAAAACCAATTGAAAGGTAGGATTAATTTACGGAAACAAGATTATGAGTAATGAGGTAGTTCATATTATGTAGAGTAATATGATATCGAAAACCTTCACTATATTTACATTGAAATATTTATCGAATTTCGTAACATTACCTTGACGATTTCCCATAAAAAAAATGTTACTTTGTGTGCTAAGAAACCGCCCAAACAAATAATTTTCTTTGTTTATTTTTATCAGGATAATTTGACGCAAAATTACCCTCCGAAACTTAGCTTTAAGCAAATTCTTTGGGCACTATACAATGATGGACATTCTAATACGAATAAATAAAATACATAATATATAGAAAACATCCAAGACTCAGTATCAATGTTTGTACTTATCACACTTTTCTTTGCCTTTACCAGTTTCAAACACTAGCTAACTTCGTAGACGTGGACTAGACTTCATCATCCTCATCATCATCATCATCATCATCAGCCCACATCAGTCCACTGCTGGACATAGGCCTCTTCTATAGCACGCCACTGAGCTCGGTCTGCTGCTCTTCTTCTCCAGTTACCACCTTACTACTTACCACCTCCAGCTACCTTGCGAATATCATCGCTCCACCTAGTCTGAGCTAGACTAGAGAGGGCTAGCCTTACTGCGTCTTCACTCAAATGTCGGTTCTGACAGTGATATCTCTTTATCGGTTAGTCTTCTGAATCACTGAACCATTTAGCCCAAAATTCCAAAGATGCCGAAGTAATCTATTTGACCAGGCATAAAACAAAAGCGTAACTGTCATAAATTAAAAGTAAGATTTAAAGTCGCCCAAGGTCGGTCGGAGCCCAATGTCATCGTAGGTAAGGTTGTTATCACTTTATCTGCCTATTTCTCTTATCAGTGCGCGTATGTAGGTCACGTGAGCTAGCAACCAGTCAAAGGGCCATTATGAAACGAAATAAAAATTGGATTTAGTTCATTTTCAAATTTAAAATCATGATTCTCCTCGACACAATGTTACTGTCAGTCTTACAAGCGCGGTTGATTATATTATACTCGTATTATAATATTATAGTAAAAATTAACTTTGAATATATAAAATAAATCTGGATTTCTTGTAGCTTTATTCTACTTGGTAAAACCATATAGCTTTTGACATGTTATCGTATTATTTTTAACTCGGCCGCCATTACTGTCGAGTAAATAAGAGCTATCATAAAGTTGACCATACGATATCATGTGAAAAGCAATATGGTTTTACTGATTAGAATAGAGCCCCAGGGGCACGTTTTATAAAACTACAAGTTACAATTTTACAGGTCTAAACTGGCAACACTGCTCAAATGGCTGGTCGTCATTGGTCGAGGTTGTGTCAAATGGAAACTTGTAACCTGTAAATTGTAATTTGTAGCTTTAAAAAACAGTCTCCTGAATTTACTACTATTATACAATATTATGTTAGTAGGTACGTAAACAAACCTTTGTGTCATTAAGATACCGGTATTTACTTTGGAATGAAAAAAATGTGTTTCTAGCTGTCGTAAAAGTATAAAAGTAGGTAAACCAAAGTCACAATATTTTTTAAGTTCTTTATCACAGTTATACTAAAGAATTCGGATAGTAAGTATGTTTATTTAAAAACAGAAACTATCATTTATTTTCATAAGAAAAAACGTCACGGCAATTTGAATAAGCGACGAGGTATGACAAAGATACGCTGTCTCCATGTCGCAACTTAAAGATACCTAAATTGGGCCACTTACAGAATATTATAAATATTGCAAAAGTTGTGTGCCTACCTTGGCGCCCTAACATAACAGTTTGTTTGCCCTAAATGGATATAAGGGACCGGATTTTATCTTCTTATGTCAATTCCGAAGCCTCTAGGATGGCATTATTAGGGACACGAATTTTTCCTCAAAATTTACCATTTTATAACGGGTCATTTTTTTAGGCTATTACTCTTATAATCATCAAGACTTTTATGTTTTAGTACCTAATTATGTAGGTGCGAATATGCAAATGTAGTAAATTTAATATTTTAAATATTAATATTAATGTTGTAATGTAAAATCGTATACACATTTATGTGTCAAAGCAGCAACAATAATAAACCACATTACACCATTATTTGAGTGCATTCAAAAGAAATTTAATTCTTAGAAAGGTGCTTCACACAAACCATTCACAAAACTTTTACGTTGTGGTAACGTGTTTTATTATTCCGGTTTGGCCAAACTTTGGGGAGCTCGTTTATAAAATTTATTGTGAATAAATCGACGCGTTATTGCTGTAGACCACACCCATCAAAGAGAGCCATCAGCGGTCTATTGACGATAATTAAGTCACCGGATGGCCGGTTTGTGGATAACCGGACGGTGCGTGCGGCTTTAGTTATGTTATCCTCATTTAACCAGCTTTTGCCTGTGAATCTGTCGGCTTAGAAGACATTTTATCGCTAATCCTTCGGAAACTGATGGATTCTCTGGGATGCATGGTCGGGTTGAGAGAAAGTCATGTTAAAGATTTTTACTTACTAACGGCCGCACGAGGTCGATTAAGTCGTTCCTTAGTGATGATTTCGCTTACACAAGTTTAAAAAAGGAACAAGTTAATCTCTAAAATTTCTTTGGTTGTCTCGTAGAATTGAGATTTGAAGTAGTTTTACATTAGAGTCCTACGACATCATATTATTAGTGCTACTACTAGTTTGGTTCGTAGCGTTTTTCTTTTTTAATTCATGTTAATATTTGTACATGATTAGTTCAATTATGTAAGTTATTGATTCTTTAACTCCTTCGATCTTAGCGTCTTACGGATGCACTATTTCGCTAATTTAGCACTTATTTTATGCTCTTTTATCATAATCATCATAAGTTTACTAAAGACATTACTACTTTTTGAACATGAAACCCTAAAATCTTTCTATATTGAAATGAATTTGTTATCAAAACAATCAGACCCTCCGTCGCTTCCGTGCGCTAAGAAATGTTCTCCGTTCTTGACCCGGTTTTTAGTAGCATTGTTGACATATTTGTTACATTTGAAACAGTTCTCTCTGACAGAAACGTAATTGAAATACGTTATCGTAACAGTTGGATTTGGTAGGTCTGTCTTTAAACATTTAAATTCTTCTTACAACATTAAGACTGCGTCAGTAAAATAGTTATCGTCATCAACATTGAAATAAATCAACAAGCAATAAAACCACATGTCTAAGCAAACAGGAAATTTGGCATATTCGTCAGAATACATTCAGATATAATAACATCATTATATTTATTCGTTTACACTTTTGAAAGATTTTTCATCAGGAAGAAAATAGCATCTCGTGTAAACAATAAAAGTATCGTAATCGTTGTGTGAGGAAAGAATACTGAAATAAAAGCGTTTCACATTGTTAAAAGCCCTCAAAAATATAACAGTTGAAATACAACCGCATCATTCTTTATGACGCCGTATTAAAGCGGAGAAGTTACAAACATTTTATCGCGTCGGCGAGCTGATTTATAGATTTCCGAAAGAATCCGCGTTAAAACAAAGAGATTTACTAATAGCGTAGTAAAGTATTAGAACAAAGTGATCAGTTATGCTGGCGCGTTGCCAGCCGTGGGCGCCCATTCAGGCCCGTCATTCATGGCTAGGGTTTCAATAGGCACCTGGGACTAACAAAAAAAATCATAATGTTGCTTCAGCGGCGCAGGACCGATCCTTGTGGCACACCGTGTCTTTGTCTAGCAGTGGTCGTCTATCGGCTGAAATGATGCTGATGATGATGTAGTAGTTATATTAGATAAATAGTTTTCAAACTCAGAGAAAAGTCACGAGGATGCAAATGCCGTCTACTTGATACCATATTAGTTCAATCAAATACTACTACTAACGCAAAGGGGGTAGCGGCATTGGCCCATATTGTTAGAAATAGAACACTCAATTGTTTATTCAAAAATTAAGAGCAATGTTTAGCAACAATAGTTCAAATACACTCTTTGAACCCTTTGACGTCACTACTCAATGAAGTTCATAAAGATGAAACCAATACAGATGTATGTCTATTTCCAGATGGTATAAAACTTGTTTGCTTTTAACTAGCGCCCTTGGAAAGGTTTAGCGCACTGACACTAGATAATCGTAAATTATTTACGATTTTACATATGTACCGTTTACAAAAATAGTGTTATTTGATTTGTGGCCAATAAGAAGTCACGTTTTGATTGATGTTGTGTATTTTTGTTCTTGATGGGTTTAGAATGGTTTTTGTATCGCGAAAGTAGTACAGGGACGAGGAAAACGTAGGTGGCGTCTGTATCTCGAGCTGAAACAATTATCTCCGGTGTTTGCCTTCGTGCCGTGCACCTGATACTGACGGCTAATTACGTTGTGCGATTTGCTAACGTCATTACTTTCAGCCGAAACATTAACAGTTGTATTAGGGGTTAATTACTTACCGAATAAGCTACGGATATCGTTACCTTTAAGCTTATATAGTTAAACTTCATGGCATAAAAATAAGTGAAAATTCTTTTGATGCATTTCATAAACTTAATATAAACATAAACAATAGAAAGACGCTTTTCCGAGACTATTTTTTTTTAATAGTACACTTTCGTGTTTTGCCCTTGCTACCTACATTCTTCCTATTTTTAACTGATGTAATCTTAATATTGTGATTATAAAGCACCTGTACTGGTTGGTTGATTCTGTAACTCTAGAAAGAAAAAAGTCCAATCGACTATCAATAGTTCAAGAATTTTTATAATAGCATTAGCGATGACAATTAGCAATACGTTTCGCCATCTAGTAATATTTTAACAGCCCGTTTGTATTCATTACTATTATTTTCCCTTGTTTAATTGAGTTGATAAGAGCACATACATATTTGAACCTAAGGCTGGTCGCACGCGGGAATTTGACTACCGTACTAACATGTTCAATCTGGGAACACCTTAAAATTACGATATTTTTTTTCCGAATATTCATTTGTCCGAGTTTTCAGTTTAGGTTCGATTTATAATCGATTCGGAATTATGACTCTTCTGGATTATGTAGAATCATGTATATAAATATATGCACTGTAAATACACAGGGACAACGTGGTTACTAGTTGCTAGTAAAATATTTATATGTGATGGACTAAGTAAGTTATTTGTTCCACAGTCTTTGGTGATTTCATGTATTAAAGCAATTTATTATCCAATTGAGTGTGTTTATCATTGTCTATAGGTACTGTTATATCAAGCCTTGAATTTAGATCAATTTGTGTTATACTGTCCCCTGATTTCTTTACTGATATATATTTTAAAGGCTTCTCCTAATGATTTGTAATATAATCGACGATTGCAACATTGTTAAAAGGAAGTTTACAAAAGCGTTGAACTGAAATAATTTTATTTTGATACACAATGCTTCCGTAGGCCGAAAAAGTAAGCAATCTAAAAAAAGTACAGTGTGATGAAAATAGTTTTATTATGTTTAATTGAGATCTTCTTTTGCAAGACTTGAATTTTAACCAAAGGTTGTGTAGGTATGTTAAATAAATTTCATAGGTAGAAATGAAGACAGTAAAGACATTAAGGGCCTCTATATAAATTAAATAGATATCCCAATTTATTATCAAGTTATTTAAAAAATACTGCTCTATAATTCAATAAAATATTAACAAGGTCTCAAACTTTTAAGTCAGTTCGGGGATATCATAAAATATTTCAAAAAACTTTTCATCGTTTTTCAGAATATTTATGTAATATCGGTAGGTAATATCAACAATGCAATCGTAAACGTGAGTAGTAATTCATTGAGCTGCAATATAAGCCTTATCAGCCAATGTCGATGCATCGGTCCATTTGCCAGATTTTCCGATAACAGTGTATTGTAACTAAAACCTATAGTTATCTAGGAAAATTCACATTGATCCATATTAATAATAATATGACTAAAAGTGGACTAACCTTTGCATAGATAAGTCCACATTTAGTGGCAATAAAAAATGACGATGTTATCCATGAAAATATTTTGTTCTTACACTGAAAAAAAGAATTGGTCGCTTGTAACAAGATTGTGATTGTTGTGCATAAGCGTCTTGATCCCATACGAGCCTGACAAGACGATAGATACATCAAATAAGACGTTAGATACATCAACTATGATGTTAGTTGAATCACTAAAGAAATTGCTGTCGTTAACTATCAGCTTTGGTTCATATAATTAATATCTTAACTATTGTAATCATTTTTTGTCAACTAAGTGAAAATCTCTCTTTGTTGGCTCTCATTTTTTTGAGTGTAATTTATATTATAATTACCAGGTACTTCTCCTTTCTACGCTTACTTACTTTCTACCTTTCCTTCATTATCAATACATTTAAGTCTTCTTTTAAACAAATAACCTTTTCGACTTAGATTTTTGAAATTAAATTAAAATAAGTTAATCAAACGAATATTGTAACAAAAACGAATAGTTCTGATGAGATATCAAGTGGAGATATAGTACAAACGTCTTTTATCCCATCTAGTAAAAGTTAAGATTATGTATTTAAAAATCTAATATTTTATTGTAAAATTGTGGAAAACGAGAAAATAGCACGTCACAATCTTCCGAGGGTGACATACAACTTAAGATTAATAATAAAAGAACTTTAATAAAACCATAAAATATGAAAAAAGAAAGCATAATTATTATAGAAAATTCAATAATTTACACATCTTGCGTTTTTTCTAAATCAAAATTGTAGATTTCAAATACTAAGTCGCTAACAAACATGAAATAGATGAAATAAATGCAGACGTATTCCTTAATATCTGATATTATGAAGTAACAAGGAAGGTGACGTCAAAAACAGCCAAGTGGAAAAGAACGTTCAGAGAGCAGATCCTGCCTCCAGACAGGATAATTGTTAGGAGGATGATAATAATTATTTGATATTATCTTTTGATACTAATACTCAAGAAAGTATAAGCTCGCCTACTTCTCCATATTTAGCTCTAACGCATGATCCAAAATAAGTTATCTCCTTGTGATATCTTTCCACGGGACCAATGTACTGTGGCACAGTCGTATGTTTACCTATTGGATCAGCGGCGAAAACTATATTAGCACGCATCGGAACTAGGTTATCATGCTCTATTAAATCATAAACATGCTTATCTTTATTATTCTTTATAAAAATGTATAGAAAAGCAACGTGGTTAGTTTTTGCTATCATTGGGTTAGTGCTATACCTACACTTTTAGGTGCCTAACTATCATCAAATTTAACGAAAAAATAATTGACTAATTTCTGTGTAATTTTAATAAAGAGCATCGGAAAGTCAGTTTAAAAAAAACTGCTGCCACGTGCTTCTTTCGCATTAAATTTCTTTGTTATGAGTTCTTTAGAAATTTCTCAATTTTATTCCTATAGTATGAGTTTTATGGTGCTTTAAATCCTTGACAACGTCCCGCCCCACTTATTCATTTTTCATTCATTGACCGTATAACGTTACTTTTACTGGCCGGGTGCGCCTATGTGGATTGCAAACACTGTATCGTTACCTCTAGTTCCAGTTACTTGATTCTTACAGTCTAACAAGAAGGTGCATTCTTCTTTAAGATTGTTTATGGAAACAAAACGAATATACTTCCCTTTTCAATAAGGATGGCGGAGAAGACAAGCGTATTGTATTACGATTAATGCTTATTTAAGTAACGTTGTATTTAAAAAGGTAAAAGTGTAATAGATGTATCATTCAGATAACAAATGGCAGATAACAATATGTTATCGTCCTAAAATGTCCCACAGATCGAAATATCGATTCAATAGTATAAACATTTTTATCTAGTGTCCTGAAAAGGATAGCGAAGATAAAATACTAGAGACGTTGCGAACTGTTCTTTCCTTACAAACGCTAGTGTTTGTTTGGTGTAAGAGTGAGTGTGGTGTTACGACTTCAAAATGGCGACACTTCCAGTGCTGTTGTCTCTATTTTTTTTGACGGTAAGTGAAATTATTTTTTATAAGTTTTATATTTTGGCATTTTTAAAAGATTGCACCAGGTGCCATAAAAATGCTTGAAGAATTTCCAAATCAAAATGTTTTGACTGAAATTTCCTATTTTGTTACTAAAAACGAAAGTAGTTTGCAAAAAAAATTAAAGTTAATTTACTTAACAGAAAATACATTACATTCTCTTGAAGTAAGAGTGACTAGTGAGTGAGTTATAACATTGACTATTTTTTAATGTACTTTGTATTTGTGTTGACTTTCACTTTTACTATTATTATTTAATTCTATATTTCTGACGACCTCAATGTAACTGCATATAATTTGACATGTCATGTAATTTATATTGTGTTATATTGAGTAATAAAATCTGAATCGAGTCGGGATCGATTACGTGATTGGTACAAACTTTTTCAGAAATGCTTATTCTGTGTATTAAACTATGCAACTTTTATTTTTAAGACCTTTAATAATAAATTGAATCTATGAATCATATTTTTGCTATTCTTGTGGTTAAAATATTTTCTATCACGAACGTGTGAAATAAATTACGTATAATTTGGCTTACATTTTCACCAGCTGAAGTTAAATTGCAAATGATTACCGCCTTGATGGTATAATTACCATCTATTTTTGGTAATTAGTTATGAATGGCGCAGAGCACTTGTGCCAGATTGCATTTATTTTGAAAGTCTGTTTATAGCGTCAGTTATTTGTGTTAAATTAAAAAGCTCTAGATAAAACTGTATAAGTGGTAACTATATGAATTGTCATAAATAAACAAATAAATCTTAATCGAATTTAGAGTTCATTTTTACATTAATTATATTACTTCGTACTCGTTCGAAAATATTTCTTGTCCTTTCTGTAAATAAGTAATTTTGAAAAGAGAATAAAGATAACAATTTAATCGTCACATCGAATAACCGTGTCAGAGATAAAAATAAAGTTCATTTTGAATACAGCAGAAGAAAGCCATAAACAATCATTGACTAGGTGTCAATTCAAATTGCCATGTCTAGACGCTCAATTTTAAAGATCGCGCGCTTGATTAGGAAATTCGTGAACATCGATTTGGGTCACTATTACACTGTTTATTTTGTTCGCCCAACAATCTTTGTCGGTTTGCTTTTGAAGCTAAAATTTTAGTCAAGTATACTTTTTAAACAGAATTATCGCATTTATCGCGTTTACTAAAATACGAGCTTTTAACTAAACTACAGTAGGCTAGCCAAGATGCAAACCGTCTCGGTGATACGGCAATTCCGCGTAACTAAAAAATAAAATAAGGTGCAAAATACACCTTAGCACCTAATAAGTAAGGTACATTTTGCAACTCATTGAAGTTGTTAGATACGAGGTATTGCAGTATCACAGACGAAACGCTGCCAACGTTTCTGTTTTCTATCGACTCGAAATGTATGGAGTTGACATAAGCGGTCGACAAGATCTAGCTGTCAGCACCTTACGTCAGTTCTATCGATTTTCGAAAATCTCTAATAATAATAACACCCCTGTGTCTTCTTCTTTGTCCACGTCCACTTCGTCCACGTAGATTTCGATTATCGTTATTCCCTCGGGAACTGACAAATTTTTCGGGACAAATAGTAGCCTACGTCCCATCCCAGACTATAATCTATCTCTGTGCCAAATTTCATCCAGATATGTTCAGCCATTCTGGCGTGATTGAGTAGCAAACATCCAAACTTCCAAACATTCAAACTTTCTCATTTAGGTATAATATTAGTAAGATAAGATTAGTTCGGGCAGAGAAAGCTTGAGGTTAATGAAATTCGCAAAAAAAAAGCTCCATAATTGTCTAGATATGCAATTTTTAGAACAATCGATTTATTTTTTCAACAATCAAAGTCTCATATTGCAATTAAAATCATTTTATTAAAACAATCATGTTTATTTATCTATTACACAAAAAATCCTCAGTACAAATTACAGTGTAGTACGAGTATGACGAGTTTTATATTGAAGTTAAAGTTCTGATTGTTGTCACCGAATCAGTTAAATTACTTCTTATTTTGTAAATAACTATGAACGTTTACTGATGCTTTTAGACTCTTTGCCGATGGCGTGGACGTAAAATATCTCGGAAATTGCAAATTTTCCGAGTAAATATTTTGAATTCTGAAACTCCAAATTTTCCGTCTAATCGATTTTGTGAGTTATTTCAATCTGCCAAACGTTTCAACTACTTTTCAAAATAACTACGGAGTTAATTTTAACCGTGTTGATCGTAAAACGTGACATTGAGATTGTTGGTTTGGTTTACTACCCGGAAATACCGCTGTCGTCATACACCGGCAAGTCCGGGCCCGAACATTGCCAATAATTATTTTATGAGCCTTCTTTTACTAGGAATGTGGATGTCTATTTATTTAGAGCTCCTCAAAGTCAAAGTCAAAGAGCAACTACTTTCAGCTCAGCCTACCTTCTACCTACCATTGTCAACTAAAGTTAGTCTATCTGCCTGTTTCGTGTTCCGGGATCCCAAAAGGTACAACTCTTACCGAGAAAAGTATGATGCTTTTCATTAGAATTAGTTTACTGTTTAATTTATACTTACCTACAGCTTTATATTTTGGATTGTTTGGTTGTTGCTAAAATATTAAAGTAAGTACAAGTAAACGACTAATGGCATGTACGATGATGACTAATCAGTTTGTAATTAATAGCACTTCTCCATAAAACGAATATTTCTTAGCCATAATGGTTATTGATCCACAAAAACGTGAGTCAGACTCGCACTTAACAGTTTTTGTACAAATACCTAAAGAATCTTGGCGCCATCCTCAGCAATCCTTTCAAGCGTAGGCTCTGAGCAAACTCAAATTGTACGCTCACGAATTTGAAGTTTACCCGAGTCTATTAGCGATCGGCAAACATGTTAATATTAGCACAAAAGTGGACAATGAACGCTTAGATGAAAGAGATAATTCTAACGCACTAGAAATGTAAGTCAATGACAACAATAATTCATATCGATAGGCTGACTATGCTTATGAATGTAGAGTTGTCAGCGAGTATTATAATTCGCAGGATAAATACGTAGCGACCCAGATCGGCGCGTGCACATGGGTGTTTGCATAGTCGCTCCGACGCACTCCCGAGCACCTTTGTTTTACTCGCCATCCGACTGAATGGCTAATTTAGAATCCTACTTATCTGATTCAGTTGTTCAGTCGACCTGAATTTTCGGCATCATAAATTCCAAGACCACGTCATAAGTAAGCACCGCATTGTCCTTGCTTCACAGTGTATCGATGGATCTCGTATTGATGTCTGCAAATAAGAGATAAAACGTTCTCAACTAGAACTGATTGATCGAGAATCAGTCAACGTTAAGTTATTTTAATAGTGATGCTTAGCAGAGATAACCGATGCGTTCCAATGGACGGATACAAACCAACAGGCCCTGCGGAGTTTACTAACTTACCTTCATTTGATATTGGCATGTTAATGGAAATGGCAAACTCTGCGTCAAATTAGGTGCCGGGTGTGGAATGAAATGCCCCGCGGCAGAGTCAAATGAGCTAATAAATTTATAATTTCCGACGAGTCTCATCGCGTATGATAATGAAAAGTCAACCGGTCTAGTTAGAGTAATGAAGCAACCATCGTTTCTGCTTCCTATAATAGCGTCTATTTCATTCTTTTATGAAGGTTCTAGGCTGAGAAAATTTAAAAAGCATCTACTTCTACATGTTCTATTTTGTTGTGTCGAATCTATGTCACAATTGTTCCTCTTTTCCTCGCTTGCAACAAATTGCATACCCTAAACGTTTCGGCCTTGTCCATGCTTGTGAGGCTAGTGCCATAAACGACAAACAATTGAAAGTAATAATGTAACATATACGTTGATGCTGGTCATAGGTGTAACGTCAATGGAGATAGCAAGATTGTAGCAGCAAGAGTAATTTCTGACCATACACATAAATGGCAGCCTTGTGTCTTCATTATGAACTACATTGTTACGATCAGAACCTTGTAGATGACCAGTCTATATACGTTTATCTAGATCAGACTATAACCATTTAAAAAATGTGTTCTATATTTCAAATTATTTCAGAACTACATTACCATAAATAAATATAATTGTTATGCATGTAAAGTGTGTCAATCCGGGTTTAAATGATTCAGCAGCTGCATGACAAATTACTTTGTAAGGTTTATTTACTCATAAATTGATGAAAATTTTCATTGACACCGATCAATTATACGAAAAAATATGACTAATCGAATCTTTATTAACACATACCAAATTTAAAGTAAATATTAAGTCTACCAAGGAGTTAATTGAATTTCGTGTATGTTACCTAAATTGGTACGGTAATGAAGAATTTTTATTGGGTCGGCGCGGTCGGTTCAAAGCTGTTATAAAACAATCTGACAAGGCTCATATTTTAAACATTTAACTGGACCAAATCGGGCCGAAGTGAACAATAATGAGTGGGCTTTGTAGGGGCGTATAATGCTCCTGGTTACTTAAACGATTCATTCGTTAGGAACTGGTTCCGCGGCTTAGTGAAATTGACCTTCGTTAACTTCATCTCCTAATTAAAGACTAAGCTCAGCTGCTTATTGCTTGACTATGGATGTTTAGTTTTATTGATGTTTTTCAGTCGTCAAGACAACTAGGTGAATGATAGGGTTTGTAAGAGCTAGAATAAAAATTACTTTGACTGCTTTTGTCTATGAAAATGATTACTGACGACTTATGTAAAGTTACCATTACAATTAAATTTTTAACCAACAGTACAAGGCTGTAAGCTTGTTTTTGTAAGCTAGTTTAAACATAAAGGGAGCAATAAATAGACGTGATTTAAAAAAACCATGCCAATTGTTGAAGGTAAAGACAGATTTTCTTTCGATTTTTTTTTATCATTTCTAAAGAATAAGTGACAACTTAATTCTACGATGAAATCGTGGGTAACCGTTTGTACCGTAACCCAGGACCATAAAATGTGCAATTAAATAACCGTAGCAGTAGCACAAACACTATTTATCAGCTGACTCAATTTATGGCTCCAATAAAACTTCTTATAAACGCGTTAACAACATTATTTGAGGCGCGAAAAACGTAAGTATTCGAGCAAAAAGACTGCGGTTCCATTAGCCATGATTCATATCAAAGTCTTTGGCGCCGTAATAAAAAGCGCTTATTGCGTCGGAGGCTAATCAATACACAATAGGTTTTTTACCATATTACATTGTGAAATCGAATTTAAAAAAATTAAGCTTGAGAAAAAATTGTTTTAGTTCAGTGTTTTTTTTTCTGCATATTGTTAATACCGGCCGGGCAGATCATTTTTGTTCAATTTTACCTACTGTATTAAGCTACTCATAAATGAAGCACCTTCAACCCTTCAATTCATATAAATATCCCGCCTTATTGTTGATGTCACATCACATTATGATAAAATGAGCGAAATAGATAAAAGAATATAGAATCGAGTAACTCCAAAATATGAGTAAGGCTGCATACGTTGCGTAACCGCGCCTCATTCGAGGCAGGACATTGTACCACCTCATTTAATGAAATGGATTACTTTTTTAAACTCGTTTCAATTTCATGTCCAGCACTGAATAATAAATACTATTTGTTTTATAAGTTGTCTTTTCTCCCCGCGATATAGATTTTGCTAAACCAACAATATAACAAGCCTAGTTGAAGGTACTGTTCCCGGCGCCAGTCCTTTATCCCACGGGCTCGTAAAAGGGACATTACGCCGCTAATGCTGGCCGCGCATTAGCATCGCTAAGTGTTACGAAATGCTTCGGGCCATGTGGACTTTATTATATTAATAGATTCATGGGATTCGCATTGTGATATCGGTCCTCCAAAATACTTCCCTGCTTAATAAGACTTCTCTGTGTTAAACCCCTGTAAATAGAAAACGGGCACTTACGATTATTTCGAATAGTTTAAATATAGCGTAAAAATAAAATTTAAGTCATATTTTCTTTTTCATCAATAATACTTATTTTGATGCCAAAAATGTCTTTGGAAGGGACAACCCCCTTGGATACAAACTTAATATCATGCAAAAGCAATTAAACAAACTAACGAATTATGCTAGCATGTTTTAGCCAACGTAAGTAAAATCACAAAAATATATTTAAGAACATAATCAAGTTCACTTTCTAGTAATTAAAAACTAAAACTCATCTCTTACACTATTTTACATTTAATTTTACACCCATTTATGTCATCATATTAAAATTGAGACGTCTAAATTAACAATTTATTGGTGTTGTAGTTATTAGTGACGCTGGTATCGTATAATTTAACTATTAGTTTCGCCTATAATCGATAAAATCAAATTACACTTGCGTTTTAACACGTAACAACAAGCGAGTTAACGAGTTATTATTACTCAGTTTGTATTAATTGTTGGATTTACTTGTAAGCATTTATCAACAGTAGTTTCAAATGACGTGTTACAAACTTGTAAAAGTTGAGTAGATTTTTCTGGAATTTCATAAGCATGAACTTAAAATTATGTTTTACAGAGGTGTATTCAATTGTTTGTCTCTAATTCCGATTTGGTATAAAATACATAGTAAAAAATATTCTTCTTCCCTTTTCAATAATGGCGTCCACCGTGGTATTTCGCAGAGATTTCGCCAGTGTCAAATGAATAGAGTAAATTAAAAATTACCACTGTGGAACTCCTATCTACAAAAGCTTGTTTCATAATAATTAATTATATCGTCACTTAACTTCGGGTGACACTGAGGCAAAACGCAAACGCATTTTTGATTTAAAAAAAATATATCACAACGAAGTCAATCTCATTCATAAATTTCATAATCCCGCTATTTAAAGAAGAGTAGGTACTGTTTTGTATTAGTATTGTTATTTATTTTATCTTAGTACTGTTACTTTACTTTCATATTTATAAAAAAAAATTATCCGCAGAGGTTAAATAAATTAATAAAACAAAGCTTTTTGACAAATTAATTGTGAATTTTAGATTGTCAGTTTTCACAAGAAACATTATTTAACCGCATCACTCCACAAAGCACTTACTGGCCTTTGCTACCAAGAACTAGCTCCAATTTGCAACAACAACTAATCACATTCAAGACTTGTTAATTTTTAATGGTCCAAAAACTATTATTAACACCATTCTTGTCCCGAGAAGCGTACAGTCGCTTTCATAAATTGCTGCAGATATACTTTATTACCTTGCTGATTCAACCTTTTTGCTTTACACTATTAACCACACAGATATAAATACACAAAGATAACGCAAATGCATCTACTTCGCGTGTAAGAACCCCGACCAAGCGTCGGGGTTGGCCGTCGCTATTGACGTTCCGCGCGCGTCTGTTGTTGCAGCCGGTCGGCCGTGAAAATTAAGAAAATGCCTCATTGTGTGATAATTAACTGCAATAGCCCAAAAAAGCGACGACTTTGAATCGATTTTGCGCGGAAAACGGGGAATTCACATCACTTATTCGTTGTGACTTCCTAATTGGTAGAAAAAAGTGACGTGGTTGGTTTTTATACAGATTGAGGGGTTTACGTTATCTACCTACATTTGTATTTATATCTGTGATTAACCACGTTTATTTCACTGAACGAATCCTTGTGCCTTCGTTTCATTTTATCGAAAAGCGATTCCTATCGCCGAATTTATAGGTAAAAGATGAAGTCACACTTAAAATATGGACATTTCTAAAAATGTTGGCTACTTAGATTATCTCCCAATTAAGAAAATAAATAAATAAATAAATATCAGGTGACCATTTCTTAGTTGCATCAAACATTTTTATTACCTCAAAATTCATCTCTGTTGTCTAAATAAAGTAATAAATGCAGTTTTCTGGTAAATAAAGTAATAAGGTAACTAGAGACCCGAGATTAATTTATCATTTTCTCGATTTTACATCATGCATTGTTTTTTAATGATGAAATTATTATTTTAGGTGGATAAGAAGTATTTCGAGGGTTTAAAAGTGTTTACTAGGTAAAAACGGCAGGAATTAAATGTTATCCGATTGTGACCCAAAAAAAAATGTATCAAAAATTCCTAGGTTGTTACCGAAATTCATGCGTTTTTGGCAACAAAAAAGTACTTTCCGGGACATTATTTGAAAGGTAATGTTAACATTATTTGAAAGGTAATGTTTAGGAGATCATGACAACAGCAAGATTTTTGGAAAACATTTGTCAGTAAACGATACATTGCATGATGATATGACACTATCGAAATTTTGTAGTGATTTTGGCAATATACTTAGTGTGATGCGACAAGTACTACGAGTACAGTATAGATATTAATGATGGTGGCTGTACAACAATTAATGCTCACTTCGAACGAAATTATTAAAATTAATACTTCAATCATTTTTATGAGCGTTTCATTTAGGTTACGGTTTTGTATGGAGACCGGAGATTGTGGTTTTTTAATGGGCGCAATAAATTTTGAATGGGAGCTAATTGATTTCTGTGATGGTTTAACACTTCCTCTGTAGTTAAGATCTGGTATTTAAACGTTAGTTGTTTATTAACGCAAAAGCGCATAAATATGACACTATTAATGATATATTCAAATGATCTTTATAATCCTTATCACAGTAAATATAGTCATGAAAATGATTTAACGTTGTGGATTGCGTTCAAATATTTGTAAATTAATTAGTAGTGGGATGCATTTTTACAGATTAAAACACTAAAATCTTATTTTCCATAACCATTTTATAATTGGCCAAATTATATTATAACAATTTATTCTAGTTTGGGACATAGCATACCTTTATCGGGACAAAACGTTTACAATGCTATGTGCTAAAAGTAAAACTTCCCAAGAAAAAGTAATTAACTTGTTGGATTATAAGCCTTTCTTTCACGATCAAATAATACCGACTTTTAATTCCAGGAGCAAAACAAGCTAAACCTATAAAAACACGTGCTTACTGCAAGATGCTGCAATCCATTACTTAAAGGCTCCATTTAGTAGAATTCCGATATCTTTGTAGTTTAGAAATATAGTAATTATGAGGGATGACTCAGATATTTACAAGGAGAGTTGAAGCGGGAGCAACGACTGCGCTGTCTCGGCTGACAGAGAAATTACACGATTATCTTCTTGAAATAATAAAGTGCGGTATTTACTGTGGGATTTAGCCAGTATTTCACAATCGATACATCTTCCTTTACAAAGTACATTGTAGGAGATTAGAAAGCATTATTTGCTTTATTTGGGCAGTTCGTTTTGGGACTTGTTTTTGTTGTGTTTGTTCGTGTCGGTTTTGTAAATTATTTTTAGAATCACATCAGCTAAATAAGTTAACGAAGGATTTCAAAAATAATCGCAATTACATATGAGTTTTCTTTTTAGGTCTTTTTTATAATAATACTCGGTCAAATTCAATGAGTACGGGGGAAAATTATGTAAAAACGATTAAAACCAAAAATTTATTAGTCTAATAAATCTAAAAATTCCTGTATGCTTACTGTTCTGCATCTATTTTCATCTTCATAAGGATAAACTTAAATTGATAAATAGAATCGTCCTATTTTTCTTCAACGTAAAATATATTTATTTTACAAAACTTTGAAATGTTAAAAATTAAACGCCTCTCTTCTTTGAAATGATTATTTTTGTAATTATTTTACTGAGAAAAGTACCAGTTTGCAAGCACATTGAATCCTACATTCCTCTATGAAATTATACTCGCCCGTCGACCGCCCAGGTCTGGTGCATGCGTGAAATGCACTGACAACTTAATCCAAGCCTTGCACGTAAGAGGCACGCATAATAACATGAGTTAAACACTTATGAATTTGCGAGACTAATTCCTGTTGAAGTAGAATTTTCGATCCTTTAATACTGGGAGGAATCTTGACAGATTTTGTACAACGTACCTACGTCGGTTTACGAAGATACGGACCATTTAATTCATCATACATACATACATAATCTCACGCCTTCGTTCCCAGAGTGGGGTAGGCAGAGCTACAGAATAACAAACATCTCTAAAAACTTGTTGATAATTCTATAACCACAATTTGCACAATTAGGCTAAGATGTTTACAAGCGTATTAGTGACAGGTTGCAAGCCCATCGCCTAACAGTACTACAAGCCTTTATTCCCTTAGTCGTCTCTTACGACATCCACGGGAAGACATGGAGTGGCACTATTCTAACTCGGCAACCACACGAGGCATCAACGTAGATAATATTTCCTCCAAAGGACAATGCCAGATCTTGGCTTAAAACACTTTTAAAACAAAACTCGCGGATACGAAGGTTGTTGATATGACCTGTTTTGTATGAGATTTAAATTAATTATTTTATTACTCACACATTTAGGGAACTTATACGAAAAATAGAGCCATCTATTAAGATATTTTACAAATCATAAGACAACTTGCGAGTAATGTATGTAATGTAAAGTGAAATAAGACAAATTCTTCAGAAAAACTAACACCACAGCATTGTTTTAAATATTTTTCTACATCAAATAAACCCAATTCTATAATTATCCGTCACAGATTTTTCTTAGGTCAAAGCTTCTATGGAGACCTGGCTTTGTCCTTTGAAGTTCAGAAGTTGCATGATCTGTCAGTCAGTCACGAAAGGGTTTTATATGTATAGCATTTTGTTGCAGGTGGTGGGCAGAGAAGGTGTCTTGGCTTCCACAGCGATGCGGGAAGTGCGATGTGGCCGGCGGCTGGTGTCTGGTTTGTTCACCCGCCCGCGGCTGCCACTCGGCTACTCATATGTAGCTACTGTACCGCGCGGTGCCTGCCGCCTCAATGTCTCTGAAATCGTCTCCAGCGACAATTACATCGGTAAACAATAAAACACAAATAGGCTAAATAACCCATATAACAGGACAAAATTATTTGCGGTATCTGTTTTAAATTCGCATTGATCAAACATTTATAACAAAATAGTAGGTCAGAAGGAGATCTTAATCGAGAGATGAAGTGTTCGTTGGTGCAAAGATCGATGTCGAATCGATTAATAGAAATTGCACACGCGCACCGCCACCGCACTCTTCAATAGACGCGCCTACGCTGCAAATTGTGAGATAAATGGAAGTCGCCTTCACAATTGGCGGTTAATTATTTGCATGACGCAGCGGGCTCCAACTTTGCGTTGAGGCAATTCGTTAAACGATTTAACACTGCATTTTACTTCCCATTTTATTTTATCTTGGATCTTTTGGTTGTCGGCAGCACTGAAGGTGACGAATGGATCGTATATTATGAACGGGGAGTTCGCCGTGAGCGCGCCCGGCACGTATGAGGCTGTGGGTGCGAGGTTCATGTACTCGCGCGCAGCAGGGCTCGACGCTGTCTTCGCGCACGGCCCAATACATCACCCTATCGATATTATGGTAACTATCAATTCCACCCAATACTGGCTTGTGTATAGCTTTATTATGTACACCTTTGTTATTAATGTAAGAAATTTCCCAGATTCTATACACTCAACCGAACCCTAACATAAAATACGAATACCTAACGGACGCAGAACCAGATGAAACTAGCAACGATATACCAACGGCCAACCCACCGCCGCAGCATCATCAGCAGCAGCGACACCACCGGCACCACAGCGCGGAATCACACACGCGGGCTCTGGAACATCCCAACCAAGAGCCAACACTATCCCGACCGATAAACCACAACCAGAATCAGAATACCTTCGACCAACCACGTGCTGATATTAATCCTGCTAGAGAAAGAAGGTTCTTGTGGAGAATTATATCATTCAATCAATGTTCACGAACTTGTGGCGGTGGTCTTCAAATTGGGAAGTTCAGGTGTGTCGAGGTCGGTGGAAATCAAGATAGGGAAGTTTCTGCAGTACATTGTACGGGGAATCCACCTGCGGCCCGCAGACGACGATGCGGACTTGCCCCATGTCCTCCGAGATGGAGGGCAGCAGCTTGGGGGACTTGCCCTGTGTGCGGTCCTGCCTATCGTACAAGAATTGTTGGCTGTGTTCAGGATCACGCTAAAGGAATCACAAAGGTAAAATACATTTTTTTTTACTTTTTAATTAGACTACTTCAGATTTGTCATTCCTACTATTCTCTACAGATAAGTGACCAAATGTGTCCCCTTCCCATGCCTTCAAGCAGCGAGCTGTGCAGCATTCCCAATTGTGACGGAACAGTGACAACAGAAGCACCACGTCCTGACGCGAGGCGCCAAGTACGACCTAGAGACCGGATAGACACTTTCCGAGATGGACCCGTAATATCTGTGGCCCGAAATGTATCCGACAATGAGATTGGACCTACCTTGAGTCAGCAGACGTTTAGTCATACTGGAGCTGGTGGGTGGCTGTATACTGAATGGTCTGAGGTATGTAACTTTTTACTCTAAGCCTTTATTCGTCTTACGTTAAAGCCACACCGGACATGGCACAGTTAGCAATAAGCGCGTTTCTAGACGCCTACTTTAGTTTAAAGCTATCATGCTAGTCATGTTATGGAGCCGCTGTAACTTTATACTTAGCGGTTCTCAATGACCTTTTGCATGTCTGTTTGAGATATACTTTCCTTAAAATTAATTAACAATTAACTATTTGTGTTTCTTCTAGTGTGTAGGTTGGTGCGTTGGTGGCGGAGTCCAGTCTAGAGGCGTCCGGTGTACCGACCCAGCCGGCTGCATGGCGAATCGCGCGCCGGCGTCGTCCCAGAGTTGCTCATTGAGGAAGCAGTGCGATGCTCAGTGGTTTACTGGTAAGGCACTAAGCCTAGGTTTTAGCAACATAAAATACAAATATATTTTATTTAATTCACACACATTACAATTACAATTTGAATGCCAAGGTGTTGATCTTTTAATCTCGCCAAAATGATACGTATAAATTTCATTGAATTTCTAAAAGTTCCTTTTTCTTTAATCCCACCGGTGCGGTGACTAAAAGTCACGCCTTTGACAAAATATAAGTGCCGCCACCCTCTCGTAAACGAGATCATCACATAACTTAATTTTCATTATTACTCACTAGTCCGTCTAGTCACCAGTGAGATTCAAAAGTAGACTTTGAGTAGAGTAGATTTTGCTAAGTGGATTTTGATCACACCAGAATAAATAACTAACAAACTGACGCGGAAAAAATATTGACATTGTAAACCTGTCTAAGATACTTAATTTAAGTAAAGATTTAAGTATCTTAGACAGGTTTACAATGTCAATTTTTTTTTCACCGCTTTTAGTCACCGCACCGGTGGAATTAAAGAAAAAGGAACTTTTAGAAATTCACTAAAACTTATACGTATCATTTTGGTGAGATTAAAAGATCAACACCTTGGCATTCAAATCTTGGTTGAATAAGTACGACCTTTTTATCAAATATTTTATATTGAAACCTAATAAGCGATTCTCCTGCACTTCCAGGTGAATGGTCTCCATGTTCAGCGTCGTGCAGTGGGCGCCAGGTCCGAGGAGTGGTCTGCATCGGCGGCAATGGGCGGCGGCTGCGCGACGGCTCCTGTCGGGGAACGAAGCCGGAGGCCGAACGTGCCTGCGGAGGCAACTGTGCGCCCAGCTGGTATCTCAGTGATTGGAGTGAGGTCAGTAGGTTGCAAATTAAGAAGTGGGCAAGAGGGTCACAAGTGCCTATCAATAGCAATATTATAGGAATCGCGAATCCGAGACGAGTAACGGATGATTTCCACCAAACGGCTCGCATCGCATCATATCGGAAAGGGATACGAACGGTTGCGGCGACAGCTGATCGCGTCTGTTAAAATTATTATTTTCTATTTATTACGGAGCCGATCGCGCGTCGCAGCATACTTTCGGCTACGATCGTGTGTCGCGGAAGACGCCCGCGGATAAGCTAGCGCGCGGCTTGGTAATATAGACTTTAAATACTGTGTACATGATTCGTTTTAATGATTGTAAAATCCGTTTCGATCCGGATGCGATGCGAGCCGTTTAGTGGAAATCATGCTTAAAGGGATTTGGGGCATTTATTTACTTGAATTATTACATCTTTATTATAGAGCTAAAAGTTCGCCAGCAGCATTGCAAGGTTACTTCCAATTCTGTATTGAATTCAAATATTTAAAATAGAAACTTGACCAAAATATACTAACCTTAAGAGCTACATTGGATCAATTGTATCATGTCCCTGTATACAATAACTTGGTGTTCTCTGTTTTAAGTATATTTAAACCGACTCTGTGGGTCCCAAAATAGAGGCCCAGCCTAGTTTGGAATCCACCACATACCTCACTGTACTTATTTGTAACCAAGTGATTTGGTTAAATAAATTTATTCTATTTTTATTCTAATATAACGTTAAATGTATCAAAAACAAGATAAATTAGAATAGAGCACCAATTAAACGATCACAAAATTCTGAAACGTCAGATTAACAAATAGATTTTTTATATAAATCGAAAGCAGGAATAAGCGTGGATTTCATAAAGTTCTACTCATGTTCTTCCCTAGTGCCAAGGCCCGTGTGAGGCTGGTCTTCAGACCCGCACAGTGTGGTGCGCACGTGGCGGCACAGATGGCGCAGCCGGGGCAGCTAGGGACGCCGAGTGCCACAGCTCCCGGCCCCTTGCCCGGCGCACCTGCGTGCCGGCCCGGTGCTCCACCAGGCCCGCCTCCAGGCCTGCCGTGATGCCTCCTGCAGGTTGAGTTGGCACCATTGACGCTGGTTTTTAAACTAACCGGACCAAGAGCTTTACTAATAGACTGATTAAAGTGAGATAACTAGCTCAAGAAATACTGAAGTAAAAGTCAAATTATAGAAAATTATCCTTCCTGACGTATCTCGGATCAGGCGTTTAATTGAGATCAGTTTGTTACCGTGGCTTCAAAAATGGTTGTCCATGCGAATATGCTTGCAAATATGTTTTAAAAACCTATTTACATAAAAACAAATACATTTGTTCTCTGTAGATACAGTCAACTACAAAGAGAAGTATCCACTTTTTCACCTTTTTGCATTGTAATAAGGACCAAAAGTGGATACATTTCTTTGTAGTCGACTGTACCTGAACGTTTAATTGAGATAAAATAATACATTATAAATAATACATTATCTTGAAGATTCACTTTATAATTTAACATACCTAGATGTACTTATTTTTACTTTATATTTACTTCTATTTTATTTAGTTTCAGACCCTCAGCAGCGAGTGACGAGACACCAAAGCCCGAATACGCAAAACAGTCAGGATAGGCCGTCTAATAATGGTAATACATAATATTTTTATAACCTTTCAAATATTTGGCAAATAAATTCATTCATTCATTTTACGGCGAGGGACAGTACAGATCTATACCAGTTATATAGCTCCTCTTCTTTCAGCTGCTAGTATATCGTAATAAACCTCCAGATAAATAATTCTCATTACTTGACGACACGATTAGCCTAATTTGTACCTAGAGACGATGCCTACGAAGCTCAAATATTTGTTAGTTCCTTCTATGTTTTAAGGGCTCGTATATATATTGCTCTAAATGTTTATAGTTGCGTAGTACTCACAGTACCAACTTAGAGCTTAGTTTAGTTAGGTCAATTCGCGAGAGATTGTCCCCTGGCCTAGTAGCATGGCTGCGTCTATATCGCGTGTCAAAGGTGGATAAAGCATCTGTCACTCTCGTTCTTATTTACGTGTCAGTAGGTGACGGATGCCTTATCTAAACTTTGTCACGCGATAAACGCAGCCATATTAGGCCCCCGATATTTATTTGGATAGATAGTCACCACTTCTTACTCACCTGGTTTTGTTTCAGTTTCAGGACAATGCGTGGACAAGTTGAGCAACTGCGCTCTAGCGGTGCAGGCACGACTGTGCCACTACCCGTACTATGCTGACTACTGCTGCCACTCTTGCCACGGGCGGTAGACGGTGGTAAGCATCATATTATTTGCAACTAAATAACGTTGAAAGCACAACACTCGAGGTGCCTTTATAAATTCACTCTTAGTACCGATTTCACCAACGATGTTAAATTTAATCAGTGTTAATCGCCTGTTAGTTCATACATTTTGACAGCTGTTAACGCTCTAATCGTCCGTTAAGTGATTAACATCGTATGGTGAAATTGGTACTTAGCATCCTATGTTATCCTAGTCATACTAGCTACCTATTATGTCTAGTGACAAACCACGGCACTCGATCAGTTAAATTGTTGTTTGATTTTTCATACAAAAGTTTGAAAAATTTGGTAATTATCTCTAAAATTGTGCGACGTTAAGTACCATTCTCACCATACGATTTTAAATTTAATCAATGTTAATAGACTGTTACATTTTGACAGCTGTTAACGTTCTAATCGTCTGTTAAGTGGTTAATGTCGTTTGGTGGAATTGTTACTAAGTTTCCAAAAAATGTTTAATTTTTGTTAATGAAATGAACGTAATAACATTGATTTCTTTCGAAAACATAGCATTCAGTAAGTATCACTTGATCAATTTTCAGTACCTACTTGTAATGTGTACCCATAGTACTCGTAAATCGAAAACTGACCAACAAACAATTAATTGAGTCTACACAAATATTATTTAATAATCCGGAGGTATTACCTGTCAAGTTCCAGGCAGAGAAAGAAAGAGCGGTAGCACTCATTTTAAATTCTCAACAGCATATAAACTGTTGAGGCTGAGGCTGTATAATATAGTCATAACAAAATACAGTATACAGGGTGTCCCAGAAACCGACGTCAACCCGCCTAGGGCTGATAGAGCAGCTAAAAGGCTATAGATGTAACCCCTATGTATGTTCAGCGATTTTTACTAGTTTCGGAGATAATGATCATCCATGTCACGAAAAATCATTTGCCCGTTTTTTTTTAAGTAATCTCATAATATTGTTTTTTACATACATAAAAAGCAAACACTGGGACACCTAGTATAGAGAAACAAACTTTATGTGATTACTTTTAAAAAAACGGGCTTATAGGTTTAAAATCTTTGCTGATTCGTAATGATTCTAATTATCTTACCACTGAAAAACTTATGAAATAAACATGAAATTAATGATTTTTCGTGATATCGACATAAGGGAAAATTACAAAAATTCAGATTAAATTGATCAATATCTCCGAAACTAGCAAAAATCGCTAAACATACATAGTGGTTAAATCGACAGCTTTTTAGCTGCTCTATCAGCCCAAGGCGGGTTGACGTCGGTTTCTGGGACACCCTGTATATAGATGACATGTTGTTACCTGTTTTAATTCAACATTATTTTTTTATTTCAGGTGATAAGAACAAATGTCTCAGGCGCTATAACACAGTATTGTGATAATGAATGGACGCTAAGTGAGAATACGTAATCTATAACATAAAATAAAAGTTTTGCCTTGCGCACATGTCACCAGAATCGCATTGATAGTTAAAGATTGCAAAGAAATAACAATAAAATTAGTTTATTGCAGTTAAAAAATAATACGTGTTGTGGTTACCATTATTCTTTGCCAGATAGTCACCCAGTGAATTTAAATTGTATGCTAAAACGACACGATAACAAGATAATTATTATTATTAGGATCAAAGTGTGTAGTGACAGATTTTATGATCCTACCGGCTACGCCAATGTATTTTAATTTAAGAGGAGCGCTTTATTTTTTTATCAGATACGCGAATATTTATTAAGCAGCAAAATTGAGTGGTAACATAATAATTTATCAGACGGTTCCTTCTCAGGATTGCAACTGGTATTTATTCCTGTGTGATTAGTATACAAGTTGAATGAGTGGTTTCTCCACACTAGCAGACATTTCACGTATCTAAGCAGAGGTGGCCGAATGATTGATGGCTCAGGACAACTTGTGCATGTGTAAAATCTAAATCATCCGGCATCTCAGCATCGCAACGTGATTCCTCTATGAAGAGGTCAAGACATTGTGTCTATGGCGCTGTGCCAGCAGTTGCTGACATAAGCAGCTAGAACTTGTAGGCAAGATATGAGAAATGGTGCCATTATTTGTATTTTATAGCATTTAAGACATTTCTTTAATTTCTTACATCAAGAACAATACGTATGAGTCTTGTACAGTCAGCAGCAGAAGTAGCTACGCAACCGAAGAGCTCAAAATTGACTCGACTCTATTGTCAAGAGAATACGTCGTATCTAGATCATTTTGAGCATGTTATTCTGCTTAGCTACTTTTGATGCTGACTGTAATTAGTAGTGTTTGTCAGAGTTCTCTGCCTTTTGGCAATACGTATCATTTCTCAATAGTTTCATTTGCAAACCCGCTTTTTTTCTGTAACTGTAAATAAGTATTTCAGGATTTCTATAAAACTAACCCAACCTAACCTATAGGGTTTTCTACACGACGGTACTGAAATAAATCCTGAAATATTTACAATTACAGAAAAAAAAGCGCGTTGGCAAATGAAACGGTTGGAAAACGATACATTTTGCCAAATAATTTTCGGCCAAAAGACAGGATACCGTTTGACAGATTTTGGAAATAATTGCAATGTAGATGGCTGGTTTAAGCACTCGAGCAGTTACTTTTTTGTCATACATATTTTTAACCAGTTAACTATTTGTCCCCTATTTCACTATCCTGCCAATGATACGTGACTGGTGGCATGTCAGCATACATTGCGCAGTTTATATGAATGCCATTAATGTAGGAACTTGTTTACTTTGCAATGTATACCGAATTTTCGACTATCCCGAGTCATCGTCAGAGTAGAGGAATAGGGGACAAGTCGATTGTAATATTGCTTTGACAAAGTTAAAGGTAGGTTTCCTACTACCTGGTTTTAATTGACCCAAAATGTGCGTGTAAGGTATAATTAAGTTATAAGTATTAGTAGTTTTGTGATCTCCAGTGTTTCGAATGAAATCGATCTGTGGAACCGTAGGGAGGAATATATTTTAATAAATGCACTGCAATTATATGCGTTCGGCACTACTTGCTTGTATAACCCGAGATTGTATAAGTACTGTAAAAATACAGATTTAATGTATAAAAATATCATAAATACCTATGTATAGATAGTGATGGATGTAGGTTTGCTTTTGAACTGTTCTAAAATTATTTCATACTTAACTGTCTATTGCATTTATTTATACACAGACCAACCTTATTTTTTAGGCTGTACCCGTACACATTTTTGTTAATTGATGCTGATAAAATTTGTATTTTTTATTATTAAAATCATAAACTTGCCACATACGAAATTATACAGATGAAATAATGTTGAAAGAATAGATACCTACATGGTATATTTGTAAAGTTTATACATTTCATGTAAAAAAAACCGTCGTATAATAAATCTCTATAATTTGTATATGTACGTCATTTACGTATGGATTCTTTTATGGCATAGTACTCAAACATTGTACTTCACAATATTGTAAACTTAGGCTTAGGTAATTAGTTAAGAAAACTATAGTATTTTTGCTATTTATTTCATCATTAAGTACATTTTTCTACCAAGAAATGTTTTTTTTTAGAATCAAAAGAACAATCCCTACCTACTTGTAGGACCTCTTAGTATAACGTTGTGTTCATAAAATATACATTATTTATGCCAATTTATTGTCAAAGAGTTTCACTCTGTTAGTCATAGAGGAAATAATATGTAAATAGTACTTTATATGTATAGTGCATTTACTTACTGGCTGTTAAGTATTTATGTTCTTAGGTACTTACTACCAATTAAAAAGTTTTATCCCAATGTCTTGATTTGGCTCGTCAAATTTTTAAGTTCGATGTGTTTAGTTATACCTGGGTTCAGTACAGACTTTTTATTTCAGGTTTTTATGGTAACAAGCGTATTTTTTGCAAACGAAATCAAAATTGTTCGACATAAAACAGAGTTATGAGTACTGAATTACAGTATATTTGCAGTTGTTTGCATCTATTCTGCCCTACTAAGCATAATGGCGATATCTCAGACAAAACATCTGTAGAAATTGCAACCCAGTTACAAACATAAGAGAGTTGAATCTGCTTTGGCTATTTTATTTAGTTATTGCATTTTTGCTTAGGAGGGCAGTATTATGGGACAACTAATAAGTAAAATATGAAAAACTTACATCTACACTGCATGCATTAAAACTGCCGGTTAGCTGCAAAAATGTAACTTTATTTTAACTATATGTATTTGGAGACAATAATAGCTAGTGGGTCCCCTGATGTAAAGTGATTACCGCCTCCCATGGACACCTGCAACTCCAGGTGTGGAATCACAAATATGCTGCCGGCCTTACAGAAAAGAGATTGCTCGTTTCTTGAAGGTTCCCCAAGAAGCAATTTAGGTTGTTTGTGTTCTTAGATCGATCGATCGATCGATTAGAGTTCATGCTGTAAGTTTTTCACTTTTTTAATTTACTTATCAGTTTTGCTAATTAACTGCTGCAAAGGACTTTTAGGGATTTTTATAAAGGCCTTAAAATGGCCCAGCACTTACACTGCTGGCTGAGTTTTTGTACTTACCATTTTCTGCGAGTTACATATCGACAAAATGAAATCGATAGTCTGAATTATACTACATTTGTAAAACTTTGGTATTGATCATTTACGTGTCTAACTCCAGCTTCAATCGAGGCTTATCCTGTATTTACTAATTGCGTAAAATAACTATGTACAAAAATAAAAAAGCTTAAAAACTTGACTGGTTTCCTTTTCTTCCCTGTTAGTCCTAAAAATTACTGATTATATTTATCATTTATTTATTGATCACTCACTCCTATCCTTAAGGCGGATTTGAGGAAAATTTTATTAAAACTTTTTTTTAATTTCAAATTTAAAAGTTCAAATTAAAAACTAAATTATGTTGTTTATGTTGACTTTTCATCGTTTATTAATTTGCAGTCAATTTATTTCGCAACTATCATGCAAAACAATATTTACACGATTTTTCAAAATCTCCAATCTTTTCCTTGCAATGTTGGTCCTAACCCCACTTGTCATAATATTCTTTGCACGAAAGTTGTCGAATGATTTATTTAATCGATACAAACGTAATTTTACTTTGTCTCACATCGATGACAGCGTTGCTACCAATAGTCCAACGGGTTTTTACTCCATCGATAGATAAAATACGTGTCCGTTGTAGATTAGATAATCCTATCCTGATATTTTTACACATTTTTATAGATACCAGGTAATGCAAAAAGTTTTCGTTACGTGATTCTCTGTTTACATTTTTTCAATAAAATCCGCTATGTACATACATATGTACGGGTCAAATCTTGCAAGTTAAATTTGACCCACTTCCCGGTTTCTGATGAAGCTCAATCTGCGGCCCTGGGGAAGATCGCTGGGTTTTTAATGGGTATTCCGGCCACTTTCACCTGTTGAGTCCCACAAACCACCTTGGGACCCCGCAGGCCCAGGACAGGTAGCACAAGTTGTATTTTCTCGCTTGTCGCTCAGTGCGTCTCTATCGTTACAGACTAGATAGAAAGGGAGATCCGAGCGACAAACAAGTCGCGGACAACATGTGCTAGCCGTGCAGATGGTATGCGTAAAAGGATTTTCCCAGTGTGAAAAAGAAGTATAACTTTGGTCGAGAATCAATCGAAGCTCCACGAGGGCACCAAGATCTCCTCTGCCGGGGCCTCTGTTCTTGGCGACAAACACCATTATCGTCTTTGACCTGCTATGGTACTGTTTTTAACTCTGCTTCCATTATTAACTTAAATAAGAGCTATCAAAACGTTGACAATACGATAACAGGTCAAAGGCGATATAGTTTTTACCGCCTAGAATCAACCCAGTTCTTAAAGTTATGAAAGTGTTTGTAAAATTTTAACAGCAACAGCAATTAGGAGCTGAGGTCACTAATAAAATCTAAACAGTTAAGTGTACATCTGTGATTTTTGTTTTGTAGATAGTCCAAATATCGATGTTTAATATTCAATTAACGTCAAAAATGTAGGGACAAGTAATCCGATGGAAAAAAAATAGCATAAGTAATACAAAATAGTTAACAACAACAAAACAAATCGATACAATTATCAATTGTAAATGAATATTTAACAACAGACATAATGATGATAATGATAAAAGAAACCTCTTAACTGACTGCAAACGAGTTGATTACCATCAAGCAAATTGCGCTGGATCTATTATTTTCTTTAAAGGCTTTTAAGATTCTGCAGACCGTAACTATCAGCTTAGTTATCTGATGGACGTGTCAACACAGCTGCATGAAGAGGTACTTACACATTGTTTAACAAAAGAACGTGTGAAGTGGAACCCCACTCAAAGTTATGTTATTTTTAACAATAAGAAACTAATCTATCATTAATTGTATTCTAGAGAAAGTCAGGGAAAGACGTCGCACAGATTTCATGATGACAGACATCGTAGATACTAATAAGTTAAGTGCACCGAATGAAAGTGTTTGGCTCCGCACACTAAAATTAACGTTAAATAATTTGTCTCACATTTTGATATGTTTTGTCGTGTTGGTTTGCCTCTGCTTTTCTAGCAGTTCGTCGGAATTCGGCATTATGCAATTGCATATCGTTCTTTGTGTATTGGGGGTAAGTTTAACTTGATTCTTAGCAACAGTAATTTGTTTGCTAGGTAATTTTTTTAAACGCTGGGGAAATCAGAATCGGTCCCAAATATACCCAGCAGTTTTTAGTTCCCGAACTGAAGCAAGTACCTACAGAATGTTTTCCTAAATTATGTTTCAGTATCAGTTCTTCGTGTGCCAAGGAATCCTTGTCCTTGCCAAGTTTAATAGCTGGTCAATCTATATAAAACGACAACACAGAAGAAGCATCCACTGGTGCTTTGAAATAATTGGAGTTGTACTGATCCTAGTGGGCACGATAGAAATTATTAAAAGTAAAAATGTGAACTTTAATACCACTCATGGAATACTAGGTAGGTTCCTAATAAATATAATTATGTTTTTATTTACAGTGCCATTGATAAATTAGCCTATGATGATACGATAACCTACGAGTAATAAACTTACCCCGATTTCATTTCCGCCATCATCGTTTCTTATTAAATCACTTTTTTAAACGATAAGATTGAACGATATGAAGTTTAATCAGAATATAAAGGAATTACGCATCTTTTGGCGTGATTAATCAGAACGTATCTTGTTATTATAATTACTTAACAACTTTTCAGGATTGTGTGCTATGATTACAACATTACTCAGCGTATTGAATGGGTTGATAATACCGCTTGAAACCAGGTTTATGTACCACATCAACGTGGTAGTAGCCAGCAAATGGATCCACGGCGTCACCGGACTCGGAACTATATTTATTTCTGCTGGGAGCCTACATTACGGCTTCGACAAACGGTCTTTCAAGAACTGGATTGGCAACGAAAACTTCATCATTGGTTTAAAGGTCTTCACTTGGTTGTTCACCATAATCGTTGGCATCGGGTTTTGCGCAACCATGTATCAAAGAATTCAGTGTAGGATTAATTTACGCAAAACACAAAAGTCGTAATGTTTTGTGATTAGAATCTACAAATGAATTGATCAATAAATATTCATATCAGCTTGATTCATAATCGACCGACAGGTTTATAAAGAAGACATGAGAGGCCTATGACTAATGGGAATGGGAATAAGTACTACTAAAACAAATTAGGTTTGCCATATTACCAGTAAATAAAATCATTTTTGTAACACGGTCGTTTTTGTACCATTTATTAAAAATCTTGAAAAAACAACACCTTTTTACTACACCAAAACTAGTTTTTGTATCTTCTTTCATCGCTTGCATTGTTATGTACAGTCACCTGCAATGATAACATAAAAAATATCTGACACGTTTCTATCACTAGAGGTAAGATCGTGACCACATCAAATCACAAGACCTATATCAAAATAATTAATCATTGGCATCCGAGACAAGTTTCTGTAATGACTCTACAATTAAAGTTGTTCATATAGTCAACCAATTTCAATCATAGGCCACTATCTCAAAGTGACATAATGATTTAAACCGTGAAAGACTTCTTAAGAATTGAATCAGAATGTAACTTTGACATAATTCAGTAGTGGCTTACGAATTAAGTTGTTTGAGTGTACGTAGCCTTCTCTACTGAGGATACTTGTCTGCCTATTTATCTTGTACTGGCGTGGGCCCAAAGTCCCGATGTTAGAATACTAGGCTGGAGCTAGTTCTGCTGCACTTCATTTGTTTCCTTTTATTTTGAAATTTTTGCAACAGTACCTTTAGACTCGAGGGATAACCATCATCGTGACATTATTATGGCACATTTATAAAGTTCACAATAAAAGATAAAACGTACCTAATGATTTTTGCTGTCATGATTTTGACGATAACATTTTACATTTTAGTCACTGTACTACGAGACAGGCTGAGCCTGGTGTAGGGGCCATTGTAAAAACATATCTGTGTAAACTTTTGATTCTCTTTCAATCGAACTTGGTGTCAATTCTTAGTTAAGATTATTGTAATATTATTGTAATTAGAAGTGAGAAATAAATAAATTATTATTATTGTAGATATTTATGTAATTTTCTGTACATTAGGTTTTTTATAACAAATATTCAAATATAAAAGTAAAATAACAATACTAATACAAAAAAATAGACATTATAAAAAACCTAACCTACGAGTGCCGCCGGCAGCGGGGCAGGGCTCAAGCTACCGGTGGTTAGGGCTGCAGAGAGAGGAACCTCCTCACAATACGTGCCGTGTCGAGGAGTACTGCCGTCTGTATCTGGCCCTTGATCCAGCCATCTAGCGAGAGTCTCTTGAGGTGTTGGTCGAGACTCTTCGCTATAAGACCGTTTGCCGAAACAACTATCGGGACAATGATCGTTGAGTCAACATCCCACATGGCGGTCACCTCATGAGCCAAGTCAAGGTACTTGCTGAGCTTGTCCTTCTCGGCCTTCACAAGGTTCTCGTCATGCGGGATGGTGATGTCGACAAGCACTGCCCGGCGTTGAGATCGATCTGTCAACACGATATCAGGCTTATTGGCAACAGTAGTCCTGTCCGTGATGACAGATCGATCCCAATAGAGCGTAGCACGACCATTTTCGAGAACTGGCGCCGGTGCGTACTTATTTTATTATTATTATTTAAATAATAAATCAGTCAATGACCCAGCTACCTAGTGCCATTTTGAAATATGTAACTCGGTGTAACCGTAACCGTCATAAAAATCCATTCCACCTAAACTAGCTTATCTAAAAACCAAAGATAAAAGCAGGTACCTACAGGTGACGTACGTTTCAGTTAGCGGCATGCATTTTCCTGAAACACTGCTCATATTGACACTCGATAGTGCGGCACTGATAAAACTGCCCGTCCATTGTCAATAGAAAAACAAAAGCGGAACGAAACCAGAAAACAAATAAAATAAACTAAAATGCGTGACATGGATGAGCCTTCTCCTTTCATGGTGTTTATGAATGTGACCAACACGTTAACGCATTTGTTCCTCGGTGCAGTAGCAATGAGTGCTTATATTTTCGTGTTTCGGTTTTCTGGATCTAGTCATCTGTCACAGCATATTCTGTTATGCGTCGCTGGAGTAAGTACCGTTTTATTTATTCATTGCTTTTGGATAATAACTCTGTGAAAGCATTCTTCTTATTTAGAACTAGCTTCTGCCCGCAACTTCGTCTGCGTAGATTTAGATTATCGTTATTCACTTGGAAATTTTAATTTCTCCGAAATGAAATGTAGCCTATGTGTTAATCCAGGGTATGAGATCTTCATTTCAATTTTCATCCAAATCCGTCCAGCCGTTGCAGAATGAAGGAGTAACAAAGTAACACATTAGGTTGGATTGGATTTTGAAAATCGAATATCAGTAATAGTACCTATTTATTTAAACTTCATTTAGGTACATACTTGTTCTGATTTTGAAAGTGCGAAAACTTAAATAAAACGTGAAAAATGGACTATAATTACACTTTCCATCAGAAATTGAAGTCCTATCTATTCATGAAATTTAGCCATTTGCTGTGCATAACTTAAGTTTTACAAATAATACATTTATTTAGAGAATGCTACGTTAAGAGTTTTTATAAATAATGTATACGTTTATTTTTAGTATGTCATTATGATGGCTCAAGCCATCCTTACCTTCAGCCCTCACACAGGATGGTCGAGGTCCCTGAGGTATCAAGAAAAGAGGACCTCCCACTTGGTGATGCAGATTATTGGAGCAGCCTTGGCTATAGCCGGCAGCATTATTAGGATCGTTAATCTGGAAAACAATTTCCAAACCGCCCATGGGATTTTAGGTAAGGATTTCTTTGTCAATTTTTAAATATTTAAATAAGGAGTTAATTAAGATTAAGTAAGAATGGTTATGTTAGAGCGTTTTGCACAGCGTCTGATTCAGGTCTATGACATAGACAATGATTATTTCAACTAAAACCAACAAAGATAATTGATTTAATAAGGTATTTTCGGCAATGACACATTAAAATCAAAGATTTAGTGCCCAACCGCTTAACTACCTACGGCCACTTCAGATGAAATGAAATGAAATGAAATGAAATGTCGGCCTACCTTGTTAAGAGGTCTAGCCACGCTGCGTCTTCCGTTAAGCGGACATCATTCAAGAACTCTGACCATCTGTTCTGTAAGCGATGTGCCCCGCTCACTGCCACTTCAGTCTTGCAATTCTTAGGGCTCGTGACGTTGGTTTCGTGTGATTCGATAACGCAGAGAATTTCCAAACATAGCCCTCTCCCTTGCCCTTTGAGTTACCTTCAGCTTTTTATGAATCATTAGCCCATCGTTAGCGCTCGGCAGGCCTTTCGCGTAACTCACTCGCAATCGCGATCGGAACAAAACAATTGGTTTCATTTTGTATGCAGACAAGCCTTCGATTTTCAAAATGAAAACGATTGTGATTGCGTGTGTTGTTACGCGAAAGGCCTGCAGGTTCTAAAGTCTGCTATAAAATTATAGTTCAATAACATTTTCCATCATAATTAGTGTCAGTTATACGAGTAATGTCGTCAAAGTAGAAACAGTAAATACATCGATTTTTTTAAAGCACACAATGCGGCACTGCGTTCATAGTCTAAAACTCCGCAGCACCGCGCGAGCCGCATCACATTCTGCCGTACTTAATACTAAAGAAGACAACTGTATAGTAATAGTGTAAGAATTTTAAATTAAATGTCGTTACCAATAGAATATATATTGCTTCGACTACTAAATTGCAGTTAGCTCCCTTCCGGTTAGCTCACAGCAGTTGCTTAGCCGTCGGCTTCCACTTACGCGGAGTGTGAAGCTAAAAAATTCCTTACAAAATGTGATAACGTTTTTCTCCCCTTAAACCTAGTCAGATTTATTCGATTTTTTAATATGTTGTAGATATAATGAAAAACTAGGTCTTTGCGTTTTCCTTTCCATGATAATATTTCTTGGGAAAAAAAAAAACGGAAACGTACAAAGCAAATTTTTCATAATATATTCAGAAATCGTGGCAATCGGACGTGATTGAGGGGTTGAAAAACGTATCACTGATTGACTTAAATTTGTACAGCTAAAAATTATATTAAATAGTATAAGTATAAATTACTATCATATTACTATTATATACTACTCCTTTCGATGAGGCCTTAGTAATGTTCCCGGGAAACTATAAGGTTTTCATCAGAAACGTTCTGCATATTTGCAAATTTTGCATTATTAGACACTTTATTGTTTAAGAGTCTAGGTAAGTAAATATGTTTTCTTTAATCAAGACATAATAAATCATATTTTATTTGCTTTATTTAAAAATCATTTTTATAATTGTTCTGGTATCGTATTACATGAGATCGTTAATCAGTTAGTAAGTACATTATAATGTAATGTAATAGCGAATTCATGCAAAGGTGTGGCTTTTTGATAACAACAAGGGTTTGGTTAGTCTTTGATTGTAACGGCGGCGATTGCGCGTAGATAATTAAATACACTCTAAAGGTGCTTTTCCAACGGCGGCGCTGACCGAGACGAAATGGCGCGAGAATTTTTATTTGTATTAAAACACCCATTTCCAAATCGCGCGCGCGTTGAGCGTGCGCGAATTTTCAATACAAATTTGAATTCTCGTCCCGCCTCGTCTCGTCTCGCGCTGCCGGTGGAAAAGCACCTTTAATCAAAACAAACCTGACTCCATCTTGAATATGTTGATTTTTTCAGGCCTTACTAAGGAAATTAGTTTACCAATATTTATTAAGTCATGCCTAGCAAGTAAGCAAGAGCAATTTACTTTTCCAATATGAAATTCCGGCTCTTGATGAGACATCATAGAAAAATCCGGAGTCTAAAACTGATTCAAGTTATACTTATAAAAAAAAATTAAAGACCTACGTCGCTACGATATCTATTAATTCAGTGTTCTACTACATTCCAAATATTTCAAATTTAATTTTTCATGAACATAGATCATTATGGAAGTCATTAAAGCACACTAAAAAAAAATTTTTCAGGACTCATCGCATTGCTCCTGACCATCCTCAGTCTCATCGGAGGCGTCATCAGCATCTACACCAAGAAAACCGTTTTTACCAAGATAATCCACTCCTGTGCTGGCTCCTTGACTCTCGTGGCAGCCTTCATGTGCCTCTGCTTCGGACTTGATCATACTATATTTAGAACTCTTATGACGGACACCGTTGCCAATCTTACAATTTCTTTGACGGTAATAGCTTTGGTAGGGACCCTTTTGGCCCCCAGTTTTTCGAATGGAAGAAGATTGTTTAACTAAAAAGGTGTATGCCAACCGGGGCACATTCGTCTATGGGGTAAAGGAGTCTTAAAGATTTTAAAGGGTAAAACAATTTTTGCGTATTTTTAGTAGTTTTATTACCTGCATAGAGCAGTATCAAAGGCGCTAAAATCAGCAAAAACGTTTTTTTTCTTGAAAAAATATATTAAAAGATTCATTTACCCTCAATACGCCTTTGCCCCGGTTGACTTTACTTATTTTGTTAATATATATATATGTCTCTCATTGTTTGATGTTATTTGTATAAAGTTAGTTCTTATTTTATTGTTAATACAAGCACTATACTAGGTACAATATACTAGGTACTTTGTTTTCCCTGCCCTTAGCAGCTAAACCTCTACTTCGTTAGATCCACTAGAATCAAAACGAGCGAGCTAGTTCGACCCCGCACGGGGGCACAGCGTAAAATATCAATTTCAAACCTGGTCATTATTTAAAAATATATTATAATAAGTACTGTAAACTCGGGTTACTTTAGTCTTATGGCGTAAAATTGGAAATTTTATTTTATTTGTCATTTTCAACTTTGTGTCAGAAGCGTCGTCATGTTTTTCTTTTAAATAATATAATATTTATATTTTAAATAGTGTCTTATTTTTCATTTAATTTAACTCGTCGACGTATAAACGTGGTTGACACTTGACTTAGATACCCTAAGAAATCCTTTAGGTACATGAAAAAAACAGCATTTTTAACTGTACGTAATGTGATTTTGCTCTATTACCGTGTGCAGTAGGTTTTTTTAAGTGTATGTATCCAGTGTTATTCCTACCTCTTTAAGTTCAGATAACACTAATACCGTTTTATATCAAGATAGAATTCTCGTTGATAAACAACTCGCGGAATGATGTAAATATGGAAATATAATAATAGCTTACTAGTTAATTCCATAACTTTATACAACGTTCTAAAAAAACCATTAACCAGCCATGCACCTAGACAATGCTAATGCAAAGTGAAATATCTACTTAAAGTAAAAAAAACAGAAATAAAAACAGACACTAGTATAGGTGAAAAACTTAAGTAAATGACCTCTTGCATGTAGTTGTGTACAAAACGAATATGGAATTAACGTCAAATTTCAAATAAAGAATGTCGAACGGTCTACCTATATACTAATGTGTTACAACTACTCGTACATGCAAGAAGTCATTTACTTAAGTTTTTCACCTATATCTAATATTATGCATTAACCCAAATTATCCTAACCAAGTCATATACTTCTTTTTTATTTGTCTGTTTTATTTATTATTTCGCCAATGTCAAGTGAGTTTTTACTCACTTGACATACCTAATTAGTAAAAAGAAAATCAAAAGTAAAAGCCGAACATTTTTCAATCGGCCATCTCCCCTTCTTAACGGTTTCTAAATCCTAGGCTAGGGCTGTAGGGTTACCTTTGTTTCGGCGAAATATGTTTGCCAAATGTATCGTTTCCCAACCGATTCATTATTAATCGATCAAATATTTCAGGATTTTATAAAACTAACCTAACCTAACCTATATGATTCTACATGATGGTACTGAAATACATCTTGAAAAGTATACATAACATTGGGTTGGCAAATGAAAAAGTTGGGAAACGATACATTTGGCAAACATATTTTTGCCAAACGGCAGGCTCCGAGGCCTGTATCGTGGAGTAACACGTATGTTATAGTATTTTTTAACTCGCCGTGGATACTGTAACTATCATAATGTTTTTCTTGATTTATTGGTGCGGACTAGTTAGAGTTCTTAAAATAACTCGAACCTACCCCAAAACATTGATTTTAAAAACGACGTTGATTGATTTGTTATCTTTTGAATCATGGTGTGTTCATAAGTAAATAAAAGAGTGCTGGAATCCACGTCCTAAAGCTAGAAAAATATTCATTATCTTGAATTTGTTTTACAGATTTTTTAGCAATTTACTATCTTTGAGATTATTTCATTAATAAAATTTGATTAAGTAATTATTATTAAGAAAATATTCTTGTTATAATTCTTATAAATCAATAATAGGTGTTATCTATCTATTAACATGATACATTTGTTGGTATTTCTTTGTAATAAAATGAAGTAGTTTATTTTTTATTCCTTTATTATATTCCTTAATTTACTATTTACAATAATACTAGTAAATACTTTTCTTAAATAATCTTCACTTTTGGATACGTTAAATACCTATCAATACATTTATCAGAACTATACCTAAACTAAAACATTCGTGCGAATCAGGGCTTGGGACCGGTTCAAAAAATACCGGATAATTACGGTTTTTAAGTTTTTCGTAAACGCTCGCTCGGAGTGAAAATGCAACTAAAGAGTCTCATAGCAAAGAGCAACAAATTAGCAAACAAAATTAACCGTTATTTCGAAGAAAGGAACAGTTAAATTTTGTTCTTTGATCAGACCGAAATAATATCGATTATGTTTGAGCGGAATCGAAAATGCTCTATTTGAAATGTATGGCGTTTCTGACCAGCTGGTTAAAATATTAACCAGGTTTCCGAGCCCTGGTGCGAATTCCACTTTTTTACGGAAGTAAAATTTACAAAATTACTTTTTTTTTATTTATCTGTATAAATATCACACCAAATAAAGATAAATTTCATAAGTCACATCATATTTTGATATCTCGATAATACTATCTAATGATCCTGTAGTTGCCTACTGTAGGTACACAATTTTTGCTTCCCTGAAAATAAAAGAATAACCAAATTATTATTTATTATTAAAAACAGAAAAAGAGAACGTGTAAGTTTAAAAATGTGTTATGAATAGTCGCTTCTGTATTTTGTTTTTTATTTATTGTTTATTACTTATTAAGCTTAGCTTTCATTCCTCCATACATTATTTTAAAATAACCAGTATAACTAACCTTTCTAAATATTCATGTCTGTGCTAGCACGAACTCTTCTTTTTCTACCGCCCTCTGCAGGAATAGCAGCAGTTGTTCGTGTAATACTTGTAGTGGCAGAGTCGGGCTTGGACCGCCAAGGCGCAATTATTCAGCTTGTCAGTACAGTCTGCAAAAAATGACGATATGATAAATTTTATCTGACAACAGGTTTTTTTTTAAAGGTGTTCTGAGAAAATCATGCTTATATGAGGTTTGTCTGAAAAGCATACTTTTGTTTGTTCTTTATTTAGTTACTGAGAAAATATATAAACAAATTTCTGCTAAGTGCTAAAGACCTTAAACGCCACTTGGTCTTCGCTACGTCAGAGCAAATGTGAAAAAAAAAAAAAAAAAACAAACGACGACGACGACGTCATTTCTACTACTAATTCAAAGCGGGCGTAGCAAACGCTGATAATATTTAAAAAAATAGTACATCAGTCACCAACAATAGGCATTCAAAGTAAATGCTGCAGAATAAGAAAAATTAAAAAATGATTGCATACCTTTCGTTTCATAGTGCTGAGTCGTCGTGCTCTCGGTTGTGGTTGTCGTGGTTGTCGTTGTTGATTCACTTCTAGCTACCTTTTGTGTTTCTGAAAACAAATGCCAAAAGTTGTCATAGTGATTAAAATTCCCAAATAAAAAACTATTTGCTAACAGCGCCTATTCTAGGCGATAAAATCCAAATCGTATTTGACTATGGTAGTATTGTTTTTAACTCGGTCGCCATTACTGTCAAGTAAATAATGAGCTATCAAAACATTGACAATACGATAACAGGTCAAAAACGATATTGTTTTTACCGTGTTGAATAGAGGGCCTAACAAACTTCAATAATCTTACGATTTATTATTGTTGTTATTTGCTGAATAGTACCGATGATGGAATCTATACCGAGAGGAGTGATGTGTTAATTTGATCAATCAAAGGCTCAGCTATATAAATTGGAAAACAGAAATAATTGAATGAAAGTATTGTTTCTTTTGTGTGATTAATGAATAACTTATAATATGTAAAGATAAAATTTTCTTTCACGATGTCAAATTAACCCCGTGTAATGTTTATATTTTTAGGGTTTTTTTTTGGTTTGTCTGTATTTCCAAAAAAAACTTTTTACTAGAGGTACATCTTTTTCATTTATTTGGACTTGTGATTTAAAGTTATACTTTGAAATCGCAAGTCGATAATTAACAATGGGAAATATAGAGATAGGTAGAATGAGCAATAGGAAGTTATTTTTATTAGTTGTCAGGTGAGCACTAATAAATTCAAATCATCGATAGGGCAATTCCATGGCAGAGAGTAACGCAAGTTACCAATTTCTAGTATTCTACTTGTTTTTTTAGTTATATTTCAAAATGGAATAATTCATTTATGTCTATTTACTTGATTAAATTTATATTTAGAAAAATATTAGCATTAAAAGTTAAAAAAAACAAGCATTGAAATGGTAACTTTCGTTACATTACCGTGGAATTACCGGATAAACTATTTAAGGAATAAGGTAAGGGGTAAGAAATATTAAGTCGGAATGTATCTACGCTTGTCATTTCACCGGCTTGCACCTAAGATACTGCAATGCGAATACTACTGCTTGTGGCACTTAAACATACCTTTAAACTCCGGTAGGACTGTGGCAGTACACTGTGGTACACAAGGCCGCTGCGCAGGCGGCTTGATGATTAAGTCAACGCAGTCTTCGTCGCTGGCAGCGTCCGACCCGCGTGCGCACCACACCGTGCGGCGCTGGATACCCGCGTTGGAAGAACAGTTGCCTATACACTGCAAAGTGAAAATAAAAATAAAAATCAAATCAATGGTGTTAGAAAACTTAAATTATCATACTCTTATCAGTATTCCGATGTAGTAAGCAGAATCGGATATACATACTTACATATATTAGGTGTGTGCTTTCAATTCGAGATTTAAATGTTTTCAATGTCTAACAAAAGCCAAAGAAAGTAAGCTTCTTCCAAAACAGCAAACATAACTATGACGTTTGTCGTTTGTCAATGGAAAGATTACGGGGCCGAAAATATAGCAGGGCCATTTTCAATTCTTGTTTACATTATTCGTGAGACGTGTCACACAGAACACAGACAGAATGAATTTGCCAATGTATTAATTGGTAAAAAAATATACTCTCACCTGGCCCCAATCACTGTAATACCACATAGGCAAACAGGTACCCAAGCAGTCCCTCTCATGTACCGGGCGCGGAGCCTGACAGGCATTAGCCCGCAGATGTCTGCCGCTGCCTCCAATACAGAGTACCCCTCGGATTTGTTTCCCATTGCAGGGCGAAGAGCAGGCAGACCATTCTCCTAGGAATACATTTAAAGTTGGTTGCTTGTAATTTCGTTTTAGGAGTTTGTAAAACGTAAACAATTAAAGGCTTTTGCCAAGTCTTTCTTTTTACATATTTTTTGGCAAATAAATTTTGATCTTGACCACTTAACATAATGCAATAGTAACAAATAATTACCAGTAAACCATTGTCCTTCATGTGGTTCGCAAGATACCTTTGCGGTGCATGTCCTTGATGATTCCGGGGACTTCCTAGGGGCACAACCAGAAGGATCCGCGCAACGTACTCCACGGGTTTGCAAGCCTCCTCCAACGCACCAGCCAACACACTAGAAGAGAAATAAATGGATAGGTATACGTTGTATCTTCTATTTTAGCTTCGAGTGATAGCTACAATTACAGTTGAGCCTGTGACGCATTTTACTTAAAATGTTTAGCCAATGCAAGTAGAAAATGACTTATTGCAATCATACCTCAGACCATTCCGTAAACAACCAAGCAGCTGCAGGATTATTAAAATTATATTCCGGTCCAAGCTCGTTCTCAGTGGAGTTCAAATTAACGTTAGTATAGTAGACCGGCCCATCTTGGAAGGCATCGATATGGTCCCGTGATCGTTTGGCGCTCCTCGATTCAACTTGCTGCACCCCAATCGAACAGCCCGGAATGTTGCAGGATTCGATGGTTGTTGGCTTTGGAGCTGGACATTTTTGATCACTGACCTGAAGTAACAAAGTCATGTAAATCGTTAAACATACTTACTTATTTAAATAATTCTTGAAGTTGAAAGTTTATAGGTGATGGAAGAACTTACTTTCGTGATACCTCTGGCATGGTCTTGAACGCAGCCGACTATCCTCGTCCGAGTGGCAGGTCCACAGGCAGGACATTGCGACCACGCAGCGGCCCTCCATCTTGGTGGACATGAATTGGTAGCACATCGCCGCCTCTTGTTTACAGGAGACGATCCCGTACAATGTATTGGCGCTACCTCTCTGTCACCACTGTTGTTTGATTCGTAACACCGGTATTTGCCAACCTAACAAAAACTAATAATGTTTTACAATGCAATACTTAGCTCTTAAAATTGCCTTTAAGTTTGTACCTCTCTCTCATTCTTCTTTAATATATGCTCAAATGCGAGTTTACCCAACTTTACCCGAACCCGAAATACTTTTAAGACCTCTTGCACTGTATTTGTTTTTATTATTTTCGTAAAGCGTACTTTTAAATATCGTGATCATACCTGAATACCTCCACCACAACTCCGAGAACACTGAGTATATGACTGTATTTTCCAACTAAATTTCCTTCCTCCAATAATATTTTCTTCAAATTCTTCATCTGAACTAACAGTGTCACTTGAAACCCCGTTAGCATTTGGAAACCATGGAGCATTACCAGTTCTGGGATATGTGTCTAGACTGTAATGTCTGCGAGTATGCTTAGGCGATGCTGTTGAAGAAATTTCAGGACTACTGGATCTCGTTATCGATTCAGCTTCTATATCGCCCGGTTGAGATTCAATAAAGTATTCATATTTTATGCTTGGGTTAGGTTGTGTGTAAAGTACCTGAAAATTTTATGATATTGTGAAACATGTCAATGGAATGAACTTTAAATGCTGTAACGGTTGTTTTTGGTTTAAAATATTAAATACTTTATTATAAATTAACAAAGCAAAAAAAAAAAATTGTAGTCATAGCTCACTTGAGAGCCTTATTATTTTGTACTTTACCATTATATCAATGGGGTGATTAATAGGTCCATAAGCAAAGATAGTATCCAGTCCAACTGGCCGGGAGTATACAAATCTTGCACCCGCTGCTTCATAAATCCCAGGAGCACTCACAGCAAATTCTCCGTTCATTATGTATGACCCGTTCATAATCTTTAACGCTGAAAACACCAGATTAATGCTTCAAATAGTCCATTAGTAGACAACTTTACTATTATATCTGTAGCCCATTATTAGCTAAAGCCTAAATTGATTCCAAATGCACTCAATACAAGGTAACTAGGCGGCCTATTCAATCGCACAAACAACGTCATCACTATTGTCAGTAGTCGCAAATGATTTAGAGTCAGCCGACAATACTGATTGATCAGTAAAGGACCAACCTCACGTTTGCGGACCATTTGCCTTCATCAAAGGACCATTCATACGAGCTAAAGTAACAAATTATTGTCTCGTAAAAGTCCGCTGTCCTCTGATTTCTAAAGTAGCGTGTAACTTAATTGAGTTAGCTTATTCGTTCCGTAAGTATCAGTTTACTAGCCAAAAATTGTAATTTGAACATCGTTTATTAACCTCGCGGCTTCGAAAAAAAAGTTTGTAGATAGACTATCTCTGGCTATATATCTATCTATCTATCTATACAGGGTGATTCCTAACTCGTGATCACAATGATCACCTCTGTGTTCTACCTACGAATATGAACAACTTTCACTATATGGGTCCACTAACCAAGAAATCACAAAAAAAAATTAACTGTTTCATAGAAAAGTTCAATACGTACTCGACTAAAATGTATGAAGCAGCTGATTTTTTTTTCCTGATTTCAGAGTTGGTCCGATAGTGAAAGTTGTTCATATTCATGGCAAGAACACAGGGTGATCATTGTGATCACGAGTTAGGAATCACCCTGTATACCTTGTAAGTCATGAATAATTTACCGAATTCTACCGTCAAAAAAACGCAACTCGAAACCATGTGTTATTTTATTTGTGTAAATCCAAGTCACACTCAGCCTGGGTGGGGAATTTGGCTTAGACACTTATGGGAGGAGGCCTATGCTATTTATAACCCACAGAACGTATGTAAAAGAGGACTAGTGACTAGAGTGTTTTCAACCGAGAGTTAACCGCTAGCCAACTTATAAAAAAAAATGTTATGTAAACTAACCAATATAATTTTTGCTGGAATTGATCTCGGAGACGTTGAGACGGCAAGCACCACGCGGCACAGTGGCCACATACGAGTAGCCAAGTGGCAGGCGCGGCCGGGAAAATAAGCCGGACACTAACCGGCGGCCACATCGCATCTCATGCGAGTTTCCTGCTAGCACTGTGTCTCGTCCTACTACCTGTAAATAGAGTGATGAGAGGTGTTATTCCCTTGAAAACGGCGCTCCGTGGATCACATCAGGTGGTGGAAAGTGGACTTTGAAGGCCTTACGATGACAATCTCAAAACTGCAAATACGTTGCTTGGACCATCTTGGTCCATGCGACCATGGAGTTTCTGACTACTAACATTGTTAACATCAGTAGAACAATGCTAAACTTATTTGTTGCGTGTGAAGGAATGGTAATAACAGCATTGATTTACTGCTATCAACATTATCCATATTCAGAAACTTCATGGTTGTGCAATGTGTCAGGAATGACTTCTTATCGGTCGGGCACTACAAATGGAATGCCTCTATGGTCTTAAGTACCCCCGCTCCGGAAAACAATGTGCACACTGCTATTTGGCGGCAGGTTAAAAGGTTTGGTTGGAAATTACACCACCAAGCGATTTTACTGTGTAAGCAGTAAGCATAATGGAGATATCTAAAATCGCAATGTAATGAGGTAACGAAAATTATCTTTTTACCCGACTGCAGCAAAGGCCAAAAGGAGGGTTATATGTTTGACCTGTATGTATGTATGTCCGTTCCTATGACCCCTCGTAACTACTCAACGGGTCAACCGATTTTGATAATTGATACGTCATTTGAATCGGCTTGATGTCGCGAGTGTCACTGGGTACATAAGTAAGTACATAACATTCTTAAAAAAGTCGAGTTTAAAAAAAAATGCTTTATTTGAAGTATAATATCCGTGTGTGGCAAAAGTTATCCCAACGCAAATCTGATCTGGTTGAGCAGTACAAGTATCGGTAATATCTAGTGTTACACAATTCAATATCTCGACTAATACACAAGCCCGTCATAACACAATTATCTTTCAAGTTTACGAGGCGACCACCAATAACGACTTGCGACAGTCGCGCCAACAGAACGACAATGCATCATGATCGTAATGGTCTACGACACATTGTTTCTGACATCTTTGTCATAATGAAAGGCGAAGCGGACAAGCTTATTAGGGTTTTAATGAAAATTGCTGCTAAAGAAAGCAGTTGAATACATATTTTGTTACCGACGACGTTGTGAATTTAATTTTGATCATATATGTTGACTGTCAGAAGTCTTAACCATCATTTTATTCTCATTTTATTTTTCTTCAATCATTTTCTTCTTCTTTAGAAAACTAAATAAAGGTACCTAACTTAATAGCTCTTCAATTTATATAACTTTTATTTTTATAAAATGAGTTTGTTTACCTTGTACCTCAATGTTGTGTCTATTATTGCAAATAGACATCCCCAAAAACCAACGGCTCATTATACTAAATCAAACTACTTAATCTACATAGTACTTACATACAGTAGCAATTAAAATATATTTAGGTTTCGAAATTGGTTGTTTGTTTTTAAGCCAGCGAGATATGCGCGAATGGCATAGCGGATGGGCAGCGAGTTGAATTAACTCGTTGACAGGCGTATTACAGGCGCACGCGCCGCTTGTCAACTGTTTCGCCGACATGCGGAATTATGAACGTTCAAATTCAAATGTAGAATGTTTGAGTACAAAGTTAAATAAATAAAAACCTAACAATCAAGACAACACATTGACACGTAGCTACTACGTATAGTACACTAAGCATCAATTTAGCATTTTTCTAGTATCAAAATAACATAAACAAACATTGAGTCAAACACGTAAAGGCTAATACTTGCTTGGCTTACTATGCAAATGAAACATAAGTAAAAACTGTTTACACCAAGCTTTACATGCTCATAATGACATCTTGACCGCTCAAGGCGCATGATATCACAAAGTTAACAATTTTAGCACCGTTGTTTGAATATTTAAAGCACTTAGGAACGAATGTCTTCATTTGCATGTTTAGTATCAAAAATCCTTTACATATCTTTTAAAAGTACCGGCTGACACGTAAAGTACAAAATGGACTTCGATATTGTTGATAAAGTCACTAACTATATTCTTGTAAATTTACTGCGTGAAATGTACTTAGTCTAGTCGTAGGATTTTCTTTTTAAATAAGATAATGAAAATATCACTTGCTTTATTAAATGTATGGCTTGTGCCGCGAAGAAAAACAAATTAGATAAACACGACCACATTAGATATGGCAATATCTAATTTGATTTTCTACTCAGCACAAACTTAATTTTCAAGTTTAGTTCGCAAAATTATACTCTTTAACGTCTATGTTTTCTTGTACTTCAGATTTCATTCTTTAATCTTTTTGACAGCAGATAAAAATTGCTATTATTTTCTATTAACTTTTGTTTCCCAAAATATGGCCATTGATCTAGTAAAGTTGTTGGTAAGTCTTGATCATGCAAAAATCTGTTACCACCTGTGGCCTATTTGAACCCTGATAACATGTTCTAACATAGAAAGCCGGCTTTCAAGAACGACGAAGCATTTGCTATAAAATGCAATAAAACCACAGATATTACCCGCAATTATGCCGGAATGCAACAACTATGTATGAAGCTCGTCATTAGTCGGTTTTAAGACTGCAATGAGTATCCGGTAGTAAATGCAAAATAGTAAGATAGGAAGATTATAAACAATTTAGATTTAAAAATAAGTAACCCACGGTGCCTTTTTTAAGGTTTTTTACATTTCCTACATTAATGTGTAGGAGCGTTGAAAATATTGTCGAAATGCACACATACCTACATAGAATATTTTCTTTCTTGTTTATTTATTTATTCATTTATTAAGTCAAGGAGAAGGTGTGCACCAGTAGCATTGTACCGAAAAGTAACTTCTCAAACTGTGAAAGTTTCTTATGAGAAATTCACGAAAATTTCTAAGAAAATTCTTAAATTTTGTATGCAAAGAGAACATTCTTAATGCTCTCAAATGTTTCCGATAGTATTCTCAGTAATTTCTCGAAAAGATTTCTTAACTTCTGAGAATGTTCTGCAACTTGTACATTGCTACACACGAGCACATAGGCCACGCGATAGTATAAAAACAACAAAGATGATCATAGACATCAACAAGTTTTATACAGTAAAAGACAAGATCATGGATTCGTGTAACTTTTTACCTAAGTAATAAACGAAATTAAACTGTTTTATTCACAGGACGACTTACACAAAAACTTCAAATCACATTTAACCTAGAAACTTGATCGGTCTGCCACCAACATGCATTGTACAGATAATCATCATTTCAACTAAAAGAAATCTACTGCTGGACATAGACATACTGCCCTCCTAAGCCAATAGGCAGTACCTATCTCAGATAAAACTTCTGTAGCAATATCAACCTCATTACTAACAGAGGAGAATTGAAATTGCTTTGGTTAATGTATTTGAGATACTGCAATAAGCAGGCTTAGCAGGACAGCATAGGCCTCCCCAAAGGAATACCATGACGATCGGTTTTGTGCTTCTACACCTACCTACCCACATTTTGCTTTCCGGTACGTGGTCGCCACTCTAGAGCCTTCCGCCCCGCCATCACTTTTACGAGCATGTTCTCCGCCCACTGCCACTTAAGGTTTGTAATTTGCTCACCTACGTCGGTAAGTTTAGTTCTTCTGCAGATCTCTTCAATTTTGATTCGATCTAGCAGAGAAACTAAATATGGTATGAATATAACCAAAAAAAAACGTGAAGGTAGGCCTACATTCTTAAAATCATTGACTTTTTATCATTAATGAAGTCATATCAAGCTTATCTTTTATGCATGTCCAAAGACATCAACTGGAAAAAACATGGTTTTTTTATTGCCTTTGTTTTTTTTTCATCGATACGAGTATCATCGTCTTACAAAACGACAGGCCGTTAATAGCTCTCAAGGATCTGTTTAAAAGCGTCGGCGCTTCATTTTACGTTTTATTACTTTATTCGAATGTAAATTGCCGTTAATTTGTATTAACATAAAAAACGGCGCCAATACCATTCGCAGGTTGTAATAAAAACCACCTATTTTAATTGACAATCTTATTATATAGTTTTAGTAGGTGAATACAAAGGTCCCGATTAATCAGTTTTTTTTAATCGTATAGAGAACGCAAACGAGCTCACGGCCATCTGACGGTAAGTGACATCTGAAACCCATAGGCATTTACAAACTCAAGTACAGTGGACAAGTGACAGTGGACGGTACAGTAGTGTAAACTGATCGGACAGTGGCGAGTCAAGTTGCCTTTCTATTTGTCCACTCCACTGTCCCTGGCACTGTACTTGCCACTGTCCTTGAAAATGGAAATCGGGCTTAATACAGCAAATAGGTACAGTAAGGGAAACTAAAAGACACAACTTTTTCGCTCGTCACGATGTGAATAAGACATAAAAAAAGTACGTCTTTCAGTTTCCCTTACTGTACGTTTAGTTGCCAAACCTAAGAAATGCCTCTATGCTATCATTTCACCGGTTGTCTTATCCCCGGAGCACAAGATACTTAACAAATACAATAAAGGAGAACAGCATACATCACAACCAATAAATAACCTGCAAACAGCCGACCATGTTTTGACACCATCGCACATTATCTTAACATTGACCTACACAATTAATAGCCATCGTGGCATTAATAAACCTAATCCGATCACAATGATCTCGGTCGTTTATCAGCAAATACTTAAAGTATGGCCAATAAATCTCACGCGGTGGTAATTGAAAATGTCTTCTAATAGGCTATTAATTAGGATTATGGTTAGTTAACAAATTACCTGTCGTTGAGCGTGAGGTCTCGGCTACATGATTTAAGACACGCGCCGTGTAGTGTTGAGGTTTTCGCTCAATTTATGTTGCGGTTGATTTTTCTATTACGAGACGGGCGGCGTCTAGTCCATACAAACGTAAACCCAGGAGGTAGAGGTACCTGTTTCCTCTTTGGATAATAATGTTAGAGTAAATATTCTTCTACACAATCAATAATATTATCTGCCACTGCCCTACGTATCTGCGTTAAATTTTTCTCATTGGTAACTTATTATAAGAACTTCCCATCTTTCTTATTTATCTTCTAAAACCACAAGAATGGCCCAGTATTAAACAAATTTTTAATTTGGCCTTTTTTAAACACCCAGCAAACAAGTTTAACAAATGAAAACATAGACAAAGCCAAAGCCCTCCTTATTATTGCTGTGAGAATTATAAAAATTGGTTCAAATTCGGAAGAGGAAATTGGAGAAGACGCAATTTAAGGTCTGTTCATTCTTACTTATCTTATATAGTAAACAACTTTCTAACCTAAAAATTAACCTTTTTAGGCTAAAACCGCTATTTTAAACAAAATAAAGCAATCACAGACAATTGATGGCCAAATGATGTCCAAAATGTTTATTCAGTTTACTTTATTAACGACAAAAGAGCTGTTTTAGCCAAAAAAGGTTCATTTTGAGGTTAGAAAGTTGTTTACTATATAAGACAAATAAGGATGAACAGACCTTATTTTTTTCAATATTTTTAATAGGTAGGTATTAGAAATCCAAACTGCAGTTGTCGCTTTCGTACTTTTATCGGCCAGAACACTTGCAAACCGACAGCAGTACTTACTACTTTCTTTCTGTCTCTTCACCAAGCGGTCCCAACGGAAGACCAGCGCTGGCTTTTCGGGTAGCGAATGCTGAGTTTTGACCGTTTCGCAACAATTTCTCTGTGTCTTGTTATTTTTGTATCTATGTAGTCTGATTTTGTATTGTTGCGAATAAATGTCTCTTTATCTTTATCAGTATTTTATCCAAATACCTGTTTTTCAAAAGTATCTGAGATCGCATTTCGTCTTCGTCATGTTGCGGTGTCTGTACGGTCATAGCAAGATAGTTAGCTGTCTAAGCACCGTAACTTGACTTAAGTGCGACAGTCAGCTCTGTCTGAATAGCACTATAACTTGACTTAAGTTCTACAGTCAGTTATGTCTGTATAGTAAATAAAATTCTGTAATTTTATTCGTATGTTTTTTATCTACGATATGACCTTTCAAAAATCATTACTATACACACTTTTTAGTTGCGCTCTCGTAATCGTTACTATGATTTTTAATTTGCATTTGACAGTTTTTTTTATAGGAGAAGAGAAACAAGATAAGCTTTTTAAAATTGTATCACTAACGATATACAACCACGAGCCGAAACCCAATAAAATCAACTCTATTAAGTTAATTATACGATAAATAGAGTATGTTGTGATTTGTGGGACGCAGAGCAGTAAATAATGTTGCATATTGAAGCCGACGAAAGCGACATGACTGTGTAATTGGTCAGAAACCTTTAATTGGTTATAATGGGTCTTATAAATCAATTAATACAAAGTTCCTCGAGCGGTGATTGTATCATTGAATACTATTACTAATTGATCTAATGATAAAGAGAGTTTGAACGAACATTTACTTTTACGAGTTCGATAAAGGGTTGGTACTTAAACATAGCCCTTAGTATTAAAACATAGGTTAATAAAACTTAAACTTAAGATTAAATTAGTTTAATTATCTTCAAGTGTTTATATGCAAAGTACTTACGAAAATCAGTAGCACAGTGAAGATACAGGAAGTCTCCATCTTGTTCCTCTCGTACTCTAGATTGTCTTTAGATAACACCGTTGAAACCAAAGTCACTTTTCAGCATCTCTTTATAAATTATCATCAGCCTTTACAGATTCAAGATTATAGATAAATAAACCAGTTTATTTAGTAAATGACACAAACCGTATAATTTTAACTTTAAATCAATGTCTAGTAACTGATATACAGTTTTATTTACGAGGTCTGGATTACAAATTCCTATTTAATTTATCGTCTATATATAACAGTCTAAGTACGCCGGTCTATTGACTTGTTATTATTTATGACAAGTGCGTAAAATAAATGGATCGAACAATTCCGTCGTAAACTAGATTAGTATCGGTAAATCGAGACTTAAAATACGTAGATCTAACCGAGCCGTAACGTTCAAGAGGTGCTTCGGTGGAGTAATTAGGATTACTTTATTGAGGATCGCGAACGATGCCAAGAGTGAGCGCTTTGATCTGACCAGATGAATGCGCACACGCACTGAACCCAAATCCCTATTGATATCTTTACGATATTGCTGGTTTGACAATATCTGCATTGCGTTTGTTCGTTGCACGCGTGTTTTGGTTTACATAAAATATTGCGTGATTAAAGCTGGCAAAGCAAGCAATTTGCCACATTAAAAGGATTTATCGGTTCAATAAATTTACTTTGCTAATATTGGAAATGTAATTTAGCCTACGATTTATATAAACAGATGCAAATACCGGACTAATCTAATAGTAGACATGCATGACACAGGATTATCCTAGCTTTTATGGCATTTATGTTTCTAGCTAGATTCCGGCCGCGAATTAGTCCTCGTGTTTTTTTCGGCATGAAAGGTAGCCGATATGTTAATTTAGGGTTTAACCTATCTTCATTTCAAATTTCATAATCTATCCATCCGTGTTTTAGCGTGAATTCCTCACAAACCCTAGCAACTCACACAGACGCAAAGATTCACATTCACCTATATTAGTGTGAATAATGTGATTAATAGTAGTGAACAGTTTGTCGTCGCCACATGTCACAGAATGTTTCCGAGAGAGTAACCCATTACAGCCGGTGGGCCGTTTGCCAATATGTGCATTCAATGGAATAGCAATGCAAATCTGCAATGTTACTGATACGTTGCTGTTATGAATGCGTGTTGCACTCCTATAAAGTGTCAGAGTTACGCTCGGTAACGTTTATTTGGGAAACCAAGTGATCGCGAATACAAATAGTAGGTATTTGAGTGGTACAGTTGCCTAGGGATTTGGTGTGGTTTATAGGAGTTCAAGCTCACAACACGAAAAGTAGGAATAATAATAGATAACTAGGTACTCAATAAAGAGATTATAAATCCCCGATTTTATGGCGAGCCCCTATCTTCAGAGCTTTTTAATTTTCAACGGCCCAATCTATTTACATGAAACTTTTGTCTCTGAAGAATGATTTTTTCCTAAATTACCTAGCTTTCTTTTTAAAAAAACGCGTTCATATCGGAATCGGCATTGTAATGCCACAGACAGACGGTTTAAATGGGCTTTTAAAAGCAATTCCCATGTTTTTTTTTAACTAATCTCTGCAACATTAACAGCGGACGTTATTGATAATTTGCGAGTATATTATGTTTTTTTGTGTAAAGTTATTTTTTTTAATTATTATCCCGTTATCACTTAAAAAAGTCTCACTTTACTTAATATTTTCAAACTTGAAAGATTAAATACCAACCTAATAAGCTAAACTTATTTAATCCAATGTTACGCTACACCTCGTGCCCATCTATCATTGTAAAATAGGGTCCCTTTTAACCTCGATTTGTTCGCGTGGCACCACTAAATATGTCAATTATTGTTATTATGATATCCCGGCCGGCCTTAGTCGCCTGCTTTATAAAATTTAGAGCCCGATCGTAATTTACGATATATGGATAAATGAACAGTTCGAATTTATAACGTTGTTTTCGTGGTTACAACATGACGTTTTACTTTTTGTTGTTTTTTAAATCTGTTTAGTATTTAAAATCGTGTTTATGAACGGAAACGTTTTTAATTTTAACACAACCAAAACTAAATTAAAATCCATTAGAATTAAATATACGTTGTGGATATTGGCAGAGATCCAAGCACTAATTATTTTCTAGCCTTAATGTTCCGGAGAGACTTTGCTTCAACGTCAAAAACAATGTACGCAAAGTGCAATGCGTTATTTGCGTAAACACTAGTTTTAATACATTTGTGGTCTCGAATATGTTAGAACCATTCTAGGTTATGTTATAATTATCATATTTTTATGTAGTTCTTTTTTTTCACTATTACATTTTATTCGTTCATAAGTAATTTACTCATCATCTACACAGCTTCAGCAATATTTATGGTTTCACAAGCAATATTTTTAACTATTTATTTTTTCATAAAAAAGGGTACATATTCTTCTTTAATAATACGTATAGGTACATACAAATAATTTCCGTTGTTCAGTACATTTTCATACAGGTTTTATAAAACGTTTCAACAGCTCTTCTTACTATGCAATTAAAAAATGTTGAATGTTTGTATGCTCCCGACGAAGCCAAAAAAACCCCGCTTTGCGGAGTTTCATTTATTCATGAAGAAACTAAGAACCTATACATTTTGATCACATGAATGTACGTATTACTTATATTTGTTGTCCTTAATTCTATGTTTATCGTTTTATATTTATTAATATACTAGGCATTAAAAATAATACATAAATACACACTTAACCCGTGACATTAAATTCAATGTTACAATGCCACCCAGAAATATATAATGTTACGAGATTAGTTGCCTGTGACGTAATTGACTACGCTAGCATAAACTGCGTATCGAAATATATTTTATATTACTGCAGCAACATTTTATTTACGTCGATAAAAGGTAATGTCAAGAGGTGCTTAAATAATTACTTAATTAAACCCTCAACGTTCTTGCGTTTTATAAGTAATTCTGTTAAAAGCACACTCGGCACAACACAAAACTAATGTCAACCACAATTAAGCGATAGATTGTTTTTAACTTTCGTGACGTTTAATTTACACATACTTTTTATAAATAGAGTTAATCATATCAAAAACTGAAAAGGAAACTGGTTTATGATGAATTTGTTGTCCGTTTGTCCGTGCATCTGTTAGTCTATCAAGGCCCTTTTTCCTTGAAATATCTAGACTTGAATTTGTTGTAGTTTGCATAAAATTTATGAAACAATTGAAATTTGTAATTAGGTATTTATTTGAATAGCGTATAAAATTGAATCTTCGGAAAAATATATTTAGGTAACTTATTATCGGAACAATCCCTTGAAAGCTTTCAAGTTAAGGATACTAGTATTTACTTAGGTATTTCTAATTCAGAACTTTTTTTGTGTAAACATGTTTTTTTAATTATCTGCATAACCATTAATTCCACTTAACATTCAAGCTTTAACCAAATTAGCGCAGTCCTATTACAAAAGCAAATCGTTTTACAAATCCCAGTAAAGACATTACTCAATACACATTTAATAGCACACACAAGTACACTATCGACCGATCAATCGATCGTTCGATCGGTCGCTCATGTCACTCAGCCGTCAGCTACCGACGCATTGTTTGTCCGTCCGATGCGCTATCACACTAGTTACGGTAAATATTGATTTTGAGATGAAATGTCGTAATTTAGATCAGATCTGAACTAATGAGGCTGTCAATTCAGCTCAATGGTTGTCTGTGCTCGTAATATTTGTTACAATTCGTTTAGAAGATGTAGTTGGTGATTTTAATCGAGCATTGAATGTTAGTGATACTAGCATTATATCAAGTTTAGAACGGTATTTACCAGCTTAGCATGTTTGAACGTCTATGGCAACAGTGTCATTGCCGCACGTTTCATTATAAATGTATGGAAAGTTAAATTCGGTGACGTTTCAGGAGTTAACTACACATTGACGGCACCGTCCGCGTAGCAGTGGTCTGTCGCTTTTTCCTCGGAAACTGTTTAATTTTCCGAGATAACAATTTAAAGCAAATTTTACGTTGATCGGTCGAGATATTCAAAAGAGAAAATACCAAAAAACACACTGTTGAATTTATAGTTTTACCTACATGAGGGTTCCTCCATTTAAAAAATAATAATCAGTAAACGGAATCAATATCTTCGTCTATCCGTGCCTAAAAGCTGGAAGTGTCAAGTATGACCTTACTTTAAAATAGGTTTAAAAACTAATACCTAAGAAATAAATATCTACAGCACTAACAGTAGAAAAAGATTAAATATTTATTACGCATAGCTTGAAAATAGTGTGAACTATTTATACTATTCATATTATAAGATACTAACACATAAGATATTCACACTGAAAAATCTTAAATTAAAGTTATCCTTACCTTAAAAGAAACTCGATTTTATACTCACGACTCAGTCTTAATAGATCTTTTAACGTTACCTCTTATTCAAAACGCTATTTAATATATGTTTTCGTAGAGGTACCGTCAAGTCTGGTAACTTTGCAATTGGATACTAATTTTTCCACCTGCTGTTTGCTGTTACGATAACGCCTATATTTTAATACGGCAATATATTTTCATCGTCGGCCATCCCGAGCAGGAAATCGAAATACTAACTGACAACACTTCATCTTAAACTTGGGACAGACGTTGACGTTGGCAAAGTTGCCGGACTTAACGGTAGCATTATATCCGTCCCTCAAAAATTCAAATCTATTTGCTCTAGAAATAGTCACAGTTCACAGAACAATCCAGCATTCCTAGTGACAATCCGTTAGATCTCCCAACTATCAGCATTTATTTCTGCGTCAAATGGTCCGGATCGGAAGCTATAGGTAGGTAACTATGAAAAATCCGGACGCCTGTTTTTGATACTTGTATTATTTTCATGTTAACAGTAAAACATCAAACCTTAAAAAATCCTGGGGTAAAGATCTACCCAAAGATACCCAACTCTTTGGAATATTTGAAGCTGTTTAGCTTCCTGTTTCACTTTAAAAAAAACAGAAAAGTATACCCTCTTTCCTTCTATTGAATTGACTGTCGAATTAAAGTCTCATTCAAATCGGAAATTATCTTACGTAAATATGTCCTGAGCGTTGTCTTAAGCCGATTTATTTAAAGAAACACAGTACCTAGCTGTTCTACCCCAAAAAGGGCTATTTGCAACCCAAGCTCTGGTTAAGCATAAGACATGGATAGAATTATAGTACAAGAACTAATTGCTTGTTATAAATAATATCGCATACTTGCGAATATTCGGGCCCAGTCTCATTGAGATGCCAATTAACATGATGACAAACAACACACCACCGTAGCGAAATTCGAACAATTGAATGATGATTAATAGCGATATGTCGAAATTAAGATGTCTAGTACCAGCAGTTAGGGCTGGCAACGAGCAAAGAGCAGAGAGTTCGCCAAGTAATTCAAATTTAGGTTTTAACCATAAAATAACGTTTTATACACCGTAATAAAATTTTATTTTATGGTTAAAACCTAAATTTTAATTACTTGGCGAACTGACTCTGATACCTATTCAAGAAGAGAAGTTACCTATTCAAAAAAGTTGCTTTTTTTTTCTTAAATTTCTCATTTATTTAAAAAAAAAATATTTACTGAACTATTAAGTTTAAAAAGTATTCAATTTATTGAAAAAAAAAAATAGAGTTGTATACATTTATTAAGATGGCAACATACTTTACGACCTTGAGCAGTACCGATAGTATTTTTACTAAACTTGGAAGTTGCAAATACGCGTTAGGTTGTTAGTTAAGCTTACTTCCTTTATTTTACATACCTAAGGCGATAAAAGAGCACAACATTCGACGCTTTTAAATTTGAGTAGGACTACAAAAGAGAGCAACCCGGGTACTTGTGATTAAATAAATTGACGAACATTCAACGAACACTTTGTCGAGCTTTTTAGCGAATGTTCATCTAAAATCGAATCATTGAAAAGATAATTCAAATTCAAATTCAAAATTAATAATAATAGACTTGATTTGGTTTGGCATTTAAAACATAGTCATATTTGTTGACTCTTTAGAACGCATGTAATCGATGGCTTACATCGTTGGAGCGTTTCACTTGTAATATTAGCTAGAACCCACCCACTCCATCTTTTGCTTGTCTTTAAATTTGGTCAACCCTATTACATTTATAATTATCAAGACCATCTAGCCGCAATTTGTTGATTATACTATTTGTGAAGCATTTACAGCGGTCTACTAATAGTCTTAACGAAAAATTTGCACGAGTCAATCAACCGTGACGGTGGCAAAACATGAGCTAGTACGTTGTTGATTGGTGGCTAGTCGTCGTCGCATGATGATCTTGACAATAATATCCTTTATTTTCTGCTACCTCAAACAATGACAATTCGAGATGGAAAATAGTTGCAAATTGTTTTTACTCATACTTAATTCAATGCTAATGGTAATTCGCCTAATAGAGACGAGTTTTTTTCTGGCCAAATGCACATAATTATTCCTGAACTGGTAAGTCACTTTGTATCGATATCCTTAAATGCTATAAATTAACTATTCGAAAATTATTTTACTAATGAAACAAATTCAATTTAACACTAAAAAAAAACACAAAACGTTTTATATGGGAATTGTTTCTAAAAATAAAATAAACAATACAAATGACATAATTATCATTTCCAAATTTCCTCTAAAATTAAATGACTCGCATGGAAATAAGTGAACGTAAATTATTATATTATAATTAATCACAAACAATGCGTTTTGTTGTTGATGATCCAAAGTTTCTAAATGCGTCATCGTAGATGAAGCCAAAATTATTCCCGGCCTATGACTAAAACCATACCTATTTTCTATTGTGTCTTTAAAAGTATTTCAACGATTTTTCTCCGATCTAGATCTATTTAATACGAGGTTACCCTAAAACGTTTCAAAACGGATAGAGGCTATTGAACCTCGCAACTAATTTGAACTGAAATATTTACATTGCGCGTTCAACTTTTGTCTTGTTGTGAACTGCGATTGAAAGTTAATGGTGAGCCTGTAATGTAAACGAAACACTTTATTTGACACAATGTTCTCAAAAAAAACATGCGTAAGTTTTTTCAAATATTTTAGTAAAATATTAATGTTTTAAATCACTTGCGCGGCTTGCTAACGGTGAAACTTGTAATCCATTATGTTTCACAAGAAAATGAGTATTCACGTCTTCAATTTACATACAAGGTGTTGTAAGAAATATGCACGGGTATATTAAATCTAATGGATCTCGTCATTAACCTTACGGTTTACTTAAGGTTGCGTTTATTTTTTGTCCGCGCACAAATTATTTTCTCATATTGGTATTAAGGTATATTTTGGAACGGAGTCAAGACCTGTCGAATTAACATGTGATTGTCGAGGGGATTTCAACCAGTTAGCACCTTACAATATTAATTGTCGGAGATAAGAGATATTTAACGGTTCTGAAGATGTTTTCGATAGCCACGACCGTTCTTTTAATTTGTGGAGAGCTTTTAACTTTAACGGAAGATGCTTTACCGAACTATGTTTACTTGCACTTTTCTCTGTAAAATTTTGTTCGCGATAACTGGCCACTTATAAAAATCAACCATAAAACTGTAAAAATCAGATCTATTTTTAAATTCAAAATTTGAGAACTCTAAAATTAAAATATTTGAAATTGGAATTCTCTTTTTTTTCGGAACGTAGCGAATGCGCTGCTAGTGTCGCGCCGCGATGTGCACTACTGGTGAGAAGCGCACGCGCCGCCTTCCATTGATGTCAGGAAAACCGAGCTGACGTAGTGAACATACTGGCCGGACGGGTCATGATGACTTAATTCTATAGTGAATTCCAAATAAAAGGATATTTAGTAAACTTCATATAATACAAAATATCCTTTATTCAAATCTTCTTTTCCTACTCATAGGCCTTTCCTTATTTGATTTACCTCGTTATAAACACCTTATTGTTTATTAGCATTGAGTGTTCATTCTTAGATATGTATTTTACTCTGATTTTATTTTCTAATAGTAGGTAATGTTTTAAAGTAGAAGGAAAGTAGTTACCGCTGCAGTCTTTTTTATTTTTTTTGCATCAAGGAATAATTTAGAGCACTACAATTGTTCCTTAATTCGTAAAATTAAAAAGGCTTATTATTAGTAACAATACCTAACTCAAACAACACGACCAGAAAATAAAATAAACAAAGGAATACATTTGTATTTAACTAAAGCTTATACCTTCTTGATTTTTATCTAAACTATGGTTTTCAGACAGCTAAAGGGATTATTTTAACTTTTTTAAATATCTGGTTCTAAAATTGTAAATAAATATAACATTATTTATATTAAGGTTAAGTAAGTCAATTAGGTTAGTTTTAATAGAATACATTACTAATTGTTAGTGAAATTACTGGACAGAATAAGTTCTGTAATAGAATTTCTAAATTCCCTACATTAATGAACATTCCTTATTGAGAAAGTCAGAGAAAATTACCACTAAAGGTGCCTCAGTAAACAAATCTTTACTCCTTAACTTGTTAGTACCCTCTCTTGTTTAATTAGTCAATAACTTAAGACATTTCCTTTAACTTTCATATATCCTTGTTCCTCTTTATACGTAATCTTTTTATACTTATTTTATTTAAAAAATATGTACCTATTATTCAAGAAATTATTGCAAAAACCAATGGGTATATGTTTGTCCTTGTTTCAAGTAAAACATACCACTGTGGGCCTAAATAGCCTAGACAGATGGCATTTCGCGAACGTTAACGATTGCAAAAATCAGAGAAATTGTAAGTATAGGATTAGCGTAAGCTGTCATATCTTTGTCTGTGTCGTATCATTCCGCACTTTCTGTCAGCTTTAAAAGTCTTTTTTTTTAGAATGCCACTAAGCTACTCCCCTAGGGTCAGAAATATGTCTTGCAGGAACAAAAAATGAGAATTTTCCGGGAAAATTGGGATAAACTTGGATGAAATTACGGATAAAAGGTAATAAACAATGATAAAATAGCTTTACCTGAGCTGACCATGGCCGAGTCATGGTTCGAGGGCTATAAAGTAAAAAAAACGTGTTTATCTATGCAAAGTGTTGACTGTATGTTCATAAATATTCGCGTACATGACGTTATGACTGACTCCATCTCCATGTTCCGCGTATGTGACGTTATGATTATGACCGAAAGAAACTTAGTGGTTATGTAATGACTAACAGGCGGAAGCTAAAAGGTAAAGTTTGTCTGAAACGAGGTTTTCGACAAGCGTTGCTTTAATAATCTACTTCAAATTTTCCGTAACACACACGTAAAATAATTTGTAGACAAAGTGAATTCAACAAAATGTGGTAAAAAATATTCTGGGCCAATCCTGCTGGTTAAAAAAAATTGACGTACTATCGTATTTTCAACATTAGATAGATTATTTACCAGAGAGTAATGGCGGGCGAGTTAAAAAAAAGGATTTCTAAGGAATTATAGCGTTACCCAGTAGAATGGTAGCCCAGTGACAGTAGACAAGTTGCTTAACGCTAACGTAAACGATTTTCGAAAAGTAACAAAATGTATGGAATTAACGTAGACGCTCGACGCGACCTTCTGACAGCTTAATTCATTCCTATATATTTTGGATAGCGATAACGAACGTTGAATGCGTTGTCTAGCCTCTGTTTCGTCAATCCATTCCTTTTGACAGTTTTCGTAAACTTGCGTTAGCGTTATGTATCGTGTCTAGCGTCGTTGCTCATCATTAATCAATCACTATTTTTCTCGCAGTGCACTTCCTATTTCACTAATGCATCGAACATCATAGCGCCGGAGATTCGGTTTCGTAAAGACAGAATCGACCGATTATGTCAATAAATCGATGTTGCACTAATTAAACGAATCGAAAATAACTTCAGTCGCTAATAGAGTTCAAACTAAGAACAATTTTATAGTAATGGTTTTGTTACGTATAAAATTATAAGGTATCTATAAAAATATTGAAATTTTTAAATATGTTTTTTGTATGGGAGTTCAGTAATTTTAGAATTGTAAAAAAAATAAACATTTCTCGGCGTTTTCGGAAACTCAACCCTTAGGGGTTTCTGGTATTTTTTTAAGATAGACACATAACAATTGTTATCTGGAATGCTTATTACAAATCAAAAATACCTGTACACAAATATTTAAAAAAACCTACAGCTTTTTTTCCAAATTTATTCCTTAAAAGAAGACAGGGGTATGAAAGTTCATGTGGCAGGTTAGAAATTTGAAAATTGATATCTTGACTACTAAATCTGATTCTCCGCAAAACCTACCGACAAATACTACACGATTTAATATTTTCACATCATGCTATCAAAATCCAGACGTTGATGTTACAGCCCCGGACGACCTAAACTAGTTTCTATGTCAAGATCACTACACAACTCGAATGCACTTGTATTTATTGTTTCATGTTTAACAGTGGATCATAAAACTGCATAGATATTCAAAGCCACTGTTCCACATACTGAGACAGTTAAGAGTTTTAAATAGATCGATCTCAGAACTGGCCTAATTAATATGCATAACGCTAACGTTATTCATTTTCGAAAACTTATAAAATAGTTCAGGGCCTTATCGTTTGTGCCTTCTATAATAGAGGCCTTGATTAACGTAAGCGGACGATCTATCGCGGCGGCAGCTTTGGACAATTTTCGAGAATGGCTATCCCTAGCAAGTCTCCCTGGTGAAATAGGTCATAAAGGTATACCCCCCTGCATACAAGTTTCCTAGCAAGGGGGTTACATTTCTCTGCAGCTGACTGTACATTGGGATTATATGTCAAGAAGTTTCTTATTTCAAATTAATAACGTAATGTTGTATATATTATACTCATTAAACAATAGTAACATTATTTTTGATGGACATCTATCACACGGTTTCTTGGTTTCTTACTCGCATCTCAAAATATGGTTGCCTAAAGTATGACTGAAACGGCATTTACAAAATTAGCTTCGGTTTCGCAAAGCTATATGCCAGTTTAACATCCAAGACGTCCTCTGCTCGAGAGGTGCTTGTTCAAATCCCAAAACGTAGACTCAAATTGTGAAAGTTTCTTATGAGAAATTCTCGGAAATTTCTAAGAATATTCTTAAATTTTGTATACAAAGGAGAACATTCTCAATGCTCTCAAATGTTTCCGATAATATTCTCGATAATTTTTTGAGAAGATTTCTTAACTTCCGAGAATGGTCTGCAACTTGTACATTGCTACTTGTACCACAACATTTATCATCATCATTCATTTATTTTGCATTTTATTTTCCATGAAATATTGAACCATATGGACATGTTATCAGTCAACTACAATTTAAATACATATTCATAACCTTGACTCCAGTATTTTAGGCTCTGACACACCTAGTTTCTCTGTTAGTCATAAACCATAATAAGTGAATCTGTTCAGCCATTGTACATTGTACATTTTACCGCCCTGTCAATTCAATAAGCAAAGTCTATTCATCCAATGGTATAATAGGTACTTGAGTACACAGTAAGAAATGTAAACACTACGACTGCGAAATAAACACTTTAAAAGCAGTAAAAAGATCGTAAAATGAAGGCTTCTGATTAATATTGTTAAATGGACGCGGCCAGTGGACCTTGTAAGGAGACATGGATTGAATTTGTTTATTGGAAACATTTAATTGGCCTTGTGATTTAGTGAAGTGCACTTTATAGTTCAACACTGGTTGTTTCTCATTCAGGACAGGCTTCTTAGAAAGTCTAGTAAATTACGATCGTTTATTATTAGGAGCCGGCAACATCTAAAAAAACTTTCATTGATGACTATACAGTTTAAAGCGTTATATGATGGACCAGTTTTTTGTCTGGGGACTACTTATTGATTGCTTGATGAAATAGTAAAGGCCAATCGTTAGTTTAAATACAATTTCTATAAATTACTAGCTGACCCGGCAAACGTTGTTTTGCCATATAAATAATTTAGGGGTGGACTACCCCTAACATTTAGGGGGATGAAAAATAGATGTTGGCCGATTCTCATAGATACCGGATAAGCACAAAAAATTTCATCAAAATCGGTCAAGCCGTTTCGGAGGAGTATGGCAACGAAAACTGTGACACGAGAATTTTATATATTAGATTTTACAAAACAAAATCTTCAAGAAGCCGCAAAATAAATACTTGTCTTAACTTGCTAAATAAAAAACATTTAACCTTATTTGTACATTTTTATACAAGTTTCAAGTTAGTAATGTTAATTGCTTTTAAAAGTGTGTGCTTCAACTTCAAGGATGGTATAGTAAAATCCCTAAATGGAAATAGAACCATTAAAAACGTTGTCGCCAAAGCGAATGAAAAATCTGTAAACTTCACATGCAAATTGCTCAATAAATAAAGGAGAGAGATTAATTATTACTGGGTCAAGACAAGAAATTCTCAGAATACTGAATATTCCGATCACGGGAGAATCTCTCGCTTTCTACATAAAAGGGGAAAGAATGTCTGATTTCCTCTGATGTCTGGTATTCTGGATATCTCGACGTTATTTGCATTCTATTAGCTTTTACCGAGATTGTTAATTGTTAAATCGCTACATGATGAAAATGACATGCGTAGCTGGAGGGTTCTGTCGTGTAATTAATTTTGAATGATTTTTTCCATGGATGGATGGCAAGTACTGTGTGTGGAGTTCTTAGTTACAAAATAAAATAGGGTTATAACTTAATAAAAAATACTATCCGTAAAATGCCTCTTCCCTTAAAAGCCTTAGTTGCAGAGCAAGCATCAACTATAATAAGTTTTAGTTTAAAAAAATCTTTTTCTAGGAAATTATATCTATAACACTAACGCTCGTTTATACTGGTGGAACGCGCAAAAGTGGCAGCAAAGTGACTTGACAGGCTAACAGTTGATGGTTGCTTCGTCGTCGTTCTCTATGGTATTAATGTACACAGTGATAATCTCAACGTCGAATAAAAACTTCTAGTTGAGGCATTCCATCTTAGTCCTCAGGCTTGGCAACGCATTTGAAGTCTTAGGATTGCAGTTTTGACATTGTAGTCTTGAGGTTTCAAATGTCTATGGGTCTCAGATCCCACTTACCATCAGGTGGCCTGAGTGCTCGCGTGCCTTCTCCTTGCCATAAAAAAAGAATCGTCGTCGGCACTATTCTGGAGCTACCTCCACCAGCTTGATGATTCTCTTTACGGAACGGAAACCAGCGCCGAGCCTAAAGCACATAACCACTCAGCACCGGATCGGCATCACCTCAACTTGAGGCCTTCAGTATTCTTTGTATGAAACTCCATACTGTAACGCACACTTATCGGCATCGGACCGGCAAAGATTTGTTTTGACATCACTTACATAAAGAAAGAAAAATACTATTTTTGAATATTCGTCAAATCCCGTCGATGTTGCTACAGCGTCAGAGCATTATTTAACATTTCGGCCAAAGCGGCAGTTAGATATCTAACTCTATACGTGCCTACGCGCGTGACAACTTCAGTTTGCCGGTTAATACTTCATCGACGAATTGAAAAGTGAGTTATATATAAAATAACACTCTATTTTACACCTAAGTGTTCGGAATAAGTTTACAACGCCGCAGGCGCCATGTAATCGGGCATCTACGCATTTCCACGACAACCCGTCTACATACTAACACAGCTCTGATCGATCAGCAAAACTTGATTCTATTGAGGAAAGTGAAAATGGATGCTGTTACTTTTTAGGGTCACGTGCCCGAAGAGAGCCCAATGGGACCCTATCAATATATACTTATGCCGATTCTGTCCGTCCGTCCGCTGTCCTAATTTTAGAGCTGTATCTTTTGAACCGTAACACATAGCGGGTTGGGTCTTTTTCAGAATGTAGGGACACAGTATAGAGAACAGTAGATCGTCTTCAAACAAAGGTACATCGCGCGGCTTGCGGCTGTGGGCGGGGCCTGTGGCGGGGCGAACCAATACGAAACGAAATCTCAAGACATTACAAGGTAACTTAGTCGGGGCCGCGGCGTCATTGCGTTCGGTCACGTTACGTTTTAGTGCGCGTAATTGCCTATCGAGCGACAATGTTTGTGTGCGGATGTATAAAAAAAGTACCTATACAAAATCCGAAGCTATCCTACATAGGTATTTATTTAGAGTTTAGGTTGTGACGAATGCGGTTTTGATATTTATAGTTACAACCCACTTGCAGCTTTTGTTAAATCTATTTTATTGTCAGCGTGACATTTTCATTCGTTTCAAAACGCCTAAACTGTGCCTAAACCTAGCTTAGGTAGTTACGACTATATCCAGATTTAATAAAAAGCTGGAAGTGATTAATGTAAATACGTACGTAATTAATTAGGTATTTCGTACCGGGCTGACTATAGTATACCTAGGTGAAATACGTATTAAATAGGTAATTTAAATTATTGAGTGTGACGTGACAGGTAACATGTAACATGTGACGACGTGGATGGCCTAGGTAGTTCGTAGTGAGTAAGTAGTGACTCTGCCTACGAAGCTAGCGAGCGTAGATTTGATTCCCGGTCAGGCGAGTAGGTATTTGTTTCTGAGTCTTGGGTGTTTTATATGTATGTACCTATATAATATTAATTTTTCACTACATAGGTATGTTTATCGTTGCCTAGTACCCAAAGTACAACCCTAGAACCTACTTTGGGACTACCTAGGTAAATTTGTGTGAGATTTTCCCGTGATATTATTATTCAGATATTTATTTAATTTTCTGTACATTATTATTACCTATAAACATATTATTTAGTGTCAACAGTTAAAAAGGTATGTAAGTAAAATAATTTAATTTGGTACTTACCTAACAATATTTATACTTACTTTAGGTTTGTGTAATTTATGAAAATTACTATGATTATAAATTATAGGTCAAAGTATGGTCAAGTAGGTGACTAAGATTGAAAAACATATTTGGACAACCCTGACGCCCGAGCGGCAATAAGTATCAGAATCTCCAAAAGGGTCGGAGTCGAGCTACTTTTCTATTTATATTATGGTAGGGAGGTATAATTTAGCGAGGATTTAATGAAAAAAAAAGTAAAATAATATAGGGGTTCCATACAAGATACGTTTTTGTTCAACGCATACTTATTTTTTTTGTATCGTAAAAAACGGTAAAACGTACGAGCGTCAAATTTGGTATACAAACCCTGAAAAAAACAACAAATAATAAAAAATGGTCGAGTGTGAGTTGGGGCCTGGACACAACACCACGGCACGGCGTCGTTAACGTGAAACGGCGCGGCGCCGTAGAAAGGCACGTTGCCGCGTCGTGCAAATACACGATGCCGTGTCACAACGGCTTTAACTATTTTAAACTCTACGCGCAGGACATTGGGCTTAATATTGCACTTTATGATGAATGACGGCACCGTGTATCTGCACGTCGCGGCAACGTGCCTTTCTACGACGCCTCGCCGTTTCACGTTAACGACGTCGTGCCGTGGTGTTGTGTCCAGGCCCTTGGGCTCGCGCTGATTCGATTAGAAATCCTCGGTGCGCGACTCGCGCTTGACCGGTTTTTTCATTTGCTTGTAAATACTAAGTACGAATTTCCCAGATACAATTTAATAAGCATTGTAAGGTACCGAGATCGAACACAAGCAGTCACCATGTTCTAATGAGTAATTCTAACTTAACTAGCATACATTAACTGATGTTTTACGGTGACGGAAAACATCAAAGGGAAACCTACACATTGGAACAGCTAGTGTGTAATTGCACAAACGATCATAAAGGTTGTATCTAAAATGGCACCTCTGTTCAAAGATAATATAGCCTTCAACTAATTGAGTAAATCCGGTCAAGTGCGAGTCGGACACGCGCACCGAGGGTTTCGTACCGCGGCAGTAGGTATTATTATAATCCGATTTCGAATGAGCGCTAGCCCAACTCACACTCGACATTGTTTTCTATAATCATACCAAATTTGACGCTTGTATGATTTATAGTTTTACCATACAACAATAATAAAGTACATAACATAAACATACATAAAGTCATGCCCTGCGCATTCCCAGGTAAGCAGAGCTACAGAATTACCAACAACTCTACAAATTTGTTGATAATTCAGTAACCACATTTTGCACAATTAGGCTATATTTACCAGTGTTAGTGACGGGTTGCACGCCCATCGCCTAACAGTTCTACAAGCCTTTATTCCCTTAGTAGCCTCTTACGACATCCACGGGAAGACATGGAGTGGCACTATTCTAGCCCGGCAACCACACGGGTAAACCACGGGGAATAATAAAAGTACCTTATAAAACCTACCTACCTTAAATAAAAACGCTTCTTATTAATAGGGTCCCGTCCATCTCCCTTCGGGTACGGAATCCTAATTAGCATCAAAAAGATGTCTCGGTACACGCAACTTTCATGTTGCTTAATAGAAAAATCATTACGCATGCACAGTGCACACGCAAACAACAAAGGGTCAGTACAAAGGTGTAAAATCTTATTGCCTTAACAATCCTAGAATTACAAGCGTTAGCAACAAACAGGCGATTACAATAGCATTAGTCGTATAAGGTTTGCGTGGTCACGGGTGGCGCCGACGCTGAATTTACCTACCACTTAAGCCGGCAATATATATGTCGTGATACCGACATATTTTGCAGTTTGTACATTGAAGCTTTTGTATAATGTTGCATTGGATTACAACACGTAGGTGACCCAGTTGTAGGAATGTTGGAAGTTCAGGGGTCATCGTCATGTAAGCCTGTAGAGTTCTATTTACTTAGGCCTACCTTAAGGATCACATTCAATATATACCATGAGCCGATTCTTGGAACTATCGCAGTTATTATATTTGAGTATATCCATCCATTAATTCAGTTAATACTCATACTCTTTTATTGATAATATTTTAAAATATTACATGTCGAAATGGAATTGAAAATAGAAAACAAGAATATTTAGACACTTTTTTCAGTATTATTTTATGTGTAATAAACGAAGTACCTACACTTGTATCGCGTAATTTAAAATTTAAAAGAGTTTTGGAAATCCAGTATTTATTGAGTTTATTCGTTCCAAACATACAAAAATATAAAAATACGAATATTTCCTCTTTATAATATTAGTGTAGATTGGTGATGTGGTCGTCGCTCTACAGTAAATAATACAAACCTGCATAATTATTCAGGTAGCCAATATCTAATTCCATTAATTTCTAATTTCTCTGTTTCCATATAATCTACATAGGTTACAAATTCTGGGTTTCTAGATAATGGAATAGGCTGCAGATAATAGGATGTAAACCAAATAAAGGATGTTGGTGCATAGCATCACTACCTACGCTTCAATGTACTACAAACCGGGTCTGTTACAACGGTGTGTATGTTGCCAGCCTTAAATGCCGCAATACGTGTTAAATACTACTTTATAGACGCCCTTTTATAGATTATCGTGCTTGTAATTTTGTTTGAGTGTGCATAAAATAAATATCTTCCGTGAGCTGCTCTGGAGGTCAGGACTTAGAGAGCGAGTACCGTTAGTTTGATTGAAAATACATCGTGCCGAATGTGGAGAGTTGTGTTTTCAAGAAACAATAGGTACAGTACCACAACGAAAATGTTAAGCACTTTAGTGCACTGTCATAATAAACTTCAAACTGAATATCAAATGACAAGTATGACAATAACAATGGAGGTCACAATGACAAGGTTCTTATTATACTCAACATTTTTATTGGGTGACTATACATTGTTACAATTTTGAAAGAAGGCAGACAAAAATATATGAAAGAAGAAAATATATGTGGCATTGTGGCTCCCAAACGAATGGACTGATTTGAACGCGGTGTTTTGAAAGAAAGCTAGTTTATCGGGATGATGTTTTGCAAAGTTTTCTAAAAATCGTTTAGAGATAAACGGCTCTGAAAGAAGGGGCCGTGATTTAGTGACCGTGACCCAGCCACACCGGATGCGTGACGTGCACGTGCGCGTGCGCGTTCGCTTTCCACTGCGTTGTATAGTGACATGTTGTAATGAGAATTCATACTATACAACGCAGTGGAAAGCGAACGCTCACGCGCACGTGCACGTCACGCATCCGTTATGGCTAGGCCTTTCATCGTGGTTGTTATCTCATTAATAGTTATATTGCATGAATAAATTGCAAATGTAAGTTATAAGGTCAAGTTGGGTAAGTGAAACATACTTTATTTGTTTCTAAAGAAAATGAACTGAATTTACTAAAATGTTAGGTCTATCACAGTAGCAATATAAGGTGTATCTTTGCAAAATTAAGAAGATTTATAAAATTAACAAAATATTACCCTAGATGCCTTCATAACAGGCATATAAAAGATGATGTACATACACAAAAATCTGTTTCACATGCCTCGCGATCGGGGCAAGTGAAACAGTTGTGTTTGTCGTTCAGTACTTGCACTAAAAGTTATTTTAGATGCAAAAGACGTTTTGTAAGAAAGTAATTAAGCTATTTTGATCTTTGCAATATTAAAAAAAGTTGGTGTTTTTATATTTTATAGAAAAGATAAAAACGTTATTTTGGGGCAAGTGAAACATATATCCGTTTGTTTACTTTACCCGTAAACCGCAGATATCTCTTGTTTGAATCCAGAATTATTATGAAAATAACTACTTTACCGACACGTCTGTGCTTTAAAAGCTATTATTTTGAGAGATATTTGAAAGTGTTCAACTTGCCCCGGTGTTTCACTTACCCAACCTGACCTTATGTGTATTTCTAATGTATATATAATGTTACTACTATTCATCAATAACGATATGCCATCATTTCACAGATGTTGACGAGACTTCACTAATAGCGTGAGCTGACATGACATGTGTCAAAACAAGCTAAGACCGTGAGTCTGTCACCAAAACGTTTTAATAAATTTACGATACTGACAATCATGTCCTTGACGATACATTGCAACGGCAGTTTATATATAGCAACCACGTAACTTGCCACAGCATAAACTTCTAGATTGATAATCTACACTAATATTTTAAAGAGGAAAGATTCGTATTTTTGTATGTTTATATGGAATAAACTCAAAAAGTACTTGAACGATTCTGTAACGGAACAAACGATGTCTGTTCAGTTAATTCCTACAAAATCTAATATAACGTCTAAGAAATTTAAAAGTAATATAAATAAATGGCTTTAGAACAAACAAAATTATCAATTAGAATGTTTATAATTAAATTTATATTAATAGGAGATTTTTTAGTTTAACTAAAGTACAAAGGAAATTAGAAATGTCTTATAATAAACAAAATAATATCATTTACATAGCTAAGAAGAAGTAAGATATCTAGATAAGAGAATAAACTAACAACGTTTAATTAATTTTTAATGGCATAGTCAGTGTAGCTGGTGGTCCAGGGTTCGATTCCAGGTGGACTTATATGTGAAAATGAAAAGTTAGACATATATCAATTATTTATGATAGCATATTTCTTTGTTTGGTAAACAATGTGTAAACATTAGTAGATTTGAGAATAAAGAGTCATTAATCTATTATCAGATACGTTAAAAATTAATATGTAGTCGTTTAAAATAATCAAATAAAGCTAAAACTAAAATATAAGAACATTTGCATACAAAATTCAATTTTAAAAATGGCTGCCAAAAAGTGACACATGCCTGCTCTGTACAGGTGCCGTGAGGCAAGTGAGGCAAAAGAGGCTAAAGAAGCAAAAGAAGCCAATGAGGCTAACGAAGCAAATGAGGGAGGTTATTCTATATATACAATGACGCGTAGAGGAAGGGGCTTTTTGACTTTTGTCGCTTGTCACGTACGGACGTGTGGCTCGCTGGGGTTGTTTTGAGAATCAAATAGAAGGAAGGGAGAACGCAATAACAATCGTTGAGTGTATCAGGTTATATCAATAACTTGGTGAGGTTTAAACTTTGTTGGATTTATTTTCTCTCGTTGTTGATAATTGTGGTTCATATAGCCAGAGTTGCAATAATGAGGTTTCATTTACTTATTTGTGATATTAATTGTTTGTTTAACTAATCATTATTTTCTGTGTACTTCCCTTAGGAAATTTTGGGTTGGTTATCGCTTGCGTCTGATACATTGCATTAATTATTTGGGGTTTAAGTGGTAATTAATACTATGGTGGGGAATTGTGTATTGAATTCAGCTAGATTAGCACTTGATTGTATCAGAGCGAGGGGTCAGGCTACCACTAGTAAGTGTCTGACAAGTCCGAGGAAGCCTAACGGAGCCTCTGATTTGGAACTATTAGAGTCAAAAAGAAGCCTTGGGCAAGCCTAAATATCTTTTAAATCGGCACAGATATTTACAACAAAGCCTACTTATCCTCAATGTCAGCCTTAGAGGAACAAGTGGGGTCCACATAGTTGGCATGCCGGCGCGCACCCATGGAAGCCTTTTTGGAGTTGAGAATGGGTCCCGATAAATCTATTATTATTTATATATACTAAACCACACAATAGGGCGTCCTATTCATACTATCCCTGAGAGCCGCGGCTCATCAAAAGTATGGAGGGGGACAAGAACACGAGTGTTAGGTTGCTTTTATCAGCCGACTCAGCTGAACTTTACAGTTTACCTAGGGACTTAGCTAATTACTGGGAGAGGTAAGCCCATAGTTTAGATTTTTAGTTTAGGCCTTGAAAGTAGTGTTAGGTTATCTTCATTGGATAGGGATAATAGGAAATAGGAATTAAATTACCTTAACTTCATAAATAAACTGAAGTATAAACTTTACTAATAGTTAACTTATAAAAGTAAAAGTAATTTTTAATATTTAACTGTTCTAAAGAAATATAACTATAAATAAATACTAAGTAATAAACTGATTTTGATATAGTAATTCATGAGGAAAATATATATAAACTTGATATTTATAGGAAACTATTTATTGCCAAACTATAACATCAATAGTTAACTGACAGGAATAAGTCCTTAATTAGAATGAATATTTAATAACAACTAAGTTAACTATGCTATAAAATAACCAAAATACTATAGAGAGTATTATATGGGTATAAAGCAAATCTAGAATATCAATAGTTAGCTTAAAGAGATAAGTCCTTTTTTAGAGTGAATATTTTTATAAGATATAAAGCAAATATACCAGTAAATATTGGAGTGACAATAGTGAGAATTGTCTGATCACTTTCTTTACTATCCTTGACTAACATGAGGATTCAATCTAGCTAGAAGACAAAATGACTTCTGTGTCCCGCTGTTTACTATATAAGTTAAACATGGATACTTGGTGAAATTGAACGTCTCATATAGTTATATAAAACTCAAGTCATATAAAGACTTATAAGTGAATTAAGCAATATCTATCTTGAGTCACTTTAATAAATATAATATAAATATATTCTTTTGAGAAAATCACTCTAATGAAGGATAAAATAATCTACGGAATATTTGAGTAAAGAATGCTCATATCCCAAATCTTCCCTTACTATACAACTGACTGACTGATAGGACTTATTTGGCAAGGAGACTGTCCTGTCTATGGTGGATGTCTATTGAGGAGGACTAAGGTCCTGGGATAGCAATCCTAAGGCGTATGGTGGAGCCTTCCTTCCTTACGGGGGCCACAAAGCATAAATTCTTAGATCTGCTTTATTTTAGACTTAGGTCACATAAGTTATACTATAGAAACATAATAATAATATATTTAGGAATTATATTTTTAGTAGGATGGCTTTCAACTGGAAAGGAATCATTAATTCAGTTAGGATAACTAAATTATAAATAATAGGTTGTTGTAATTATTTAGGTATATTTCTAGGGTGTATTAGGTAGGTAAAGTTAGGAATTAAAACAAAGACTTAAAGAATTCTGGGGTTACTTATGGGTACAACTAATGGGTTCTTTTTAATTACTTGACGATCACGTGCCAAAACTAATTTACATTATAATAGATTGGTAGGGATAGTAAAAGAGTTAGGTAAATTATTCTGAACTAATTAGGTTTAAAAATATAAGGCTAGTATAGGTAGGACATAGAAATTACATTTGGTTAGATGTAGGGAAGACAGATATTAAAAGTATTAAGAACTAAGAATGTTTAAGTATGAAATTTAAATTGTAGAGAAATATAGTTAGGTAGAGCAGAGTATTAGGGACTTTAGATACCATAAATATCATCATCATATAAATAAATATAAATCCAGCCAAAGGAAAGGTATTACTACTATTAGTGTCTCCGAGTCTAGTATTGTAAATTAGGAGTATTGGCCCGGGCCTTTACAATTAGTTCTGCGTAGATCAGGGTTTAGGAGCTTTATTCGTGAAAACTTTAGGATAGGCAGGTAGGTAGGTTACAATTGGTATACGTTAACCAGGATTTGGGAAACGTTGACCGAGTGTAGGGAGGTTAGTTACAATTGGTGCCGTGACCAGGATTTTGAACTTTGAGTTATTGCACAATTTTTAATAGTAATTAGACTTAGATATTGAGTAAGAATGGTCTCGACGTTTACAATTGGCGCGTCGTGACCAGGATTTTGTAGTACTTCAACTGTTCAATTGTAACTGGTTGTCTAGTTACAATTGTTGCCGTTTACCAGGATTAAAAATATGCTTAGTAGTAAATTTTATAAGTTTTAATTAAGTTAGGTAGTTAATTCAAAGAATTGGTTTTAGATTGGAATCTTAGGTGCCTTATGCCAGGATTAATTAGGCTTCATTATTTAATTTAAGTAAGTGACTTCTGACTGAAGTCCAATTGTTGCCTGTGAAAATGGAAGTCTTTGTTTTAATTTTTATTCATTTATGTAGGAATTTCATTAAGTAATAGCAGTTAATTCTTTAATTGTGGTTTGTGAACCATACAGTCTTTAATGTTTTATAGTCGTAAAGGTGAAAATAGGAAGCTAAAGTTAATCTTTAGTTTTAAACTAGAAGGCAGGTAGTTTGATTTTTATAGATGAAGTCAGGCAAGGATAAATACTATCTTGTAGTGGATTTATTGTCATTCAACAATAAAATTTAAATAAAGACAAAATATCCTATCTTTTAAAATGGTATAAAGGAAAAGTCTAGAAATATATAAACTTACATAAGTTCTTATGTTTCTTTAGATGTTAATAGTTGTTTAATCGAAGGCAGGTAATGAAATAACAAGTTAAAAAGGAATTTATTGTAGATCCAATTAAATTTGTAAATTTAATTATAGTCATTAAAACTAGTTCCGTAGAGTAGCTTTACTAAAAATGGTAACAGTATGATTTAATTATTAATTATTGATATGAAACAATATTCTTGGTTAGTCGTTGATCTTTCATATAAGTTTCAATGTTCATTCCTTTGTATTTCTTGCAAAACTGAAAAAGTAAATAAGGATTATTTAGTATATTCATTAGTTCAAATGTCAGGAAACCTAGGAGGGAGCTGGTGTTTATAGTTAGATGTCACTCAACTTAAAAAACAGAAATCTTGTAATAGTAATTACAATTTTTACCATTAAAATAAGTTAGTTTAAAAATTTACTAGAACTAAAACTTGAGCTTCTCAACAGAGTCCCTTGGAAGCGCTGGTAGACTCGGACATGTAAAAGTGCCTACAGGGCCTACTTACAGAATATGTGAATTTGAATTTGAATTTGAGCTAAGAAAAATATTTGCTTAAATTTATTTTACCTGAAAGTAGTAGGTACAACTAGCTTAAGGATTCATTTTCTTCTGAGGCATATGGTAATATTGTTGTTTCTGTTGCCATAGTCTAGGTGGTTAAATAGGATAGCTGTTCAGACTTCAATTGTTAGAGATCAAATCACTTGTCATTTGCTGAGTTAGTCAGACTAATGTTGTTACAACCTAAAAAAGAACAAAACAACATTAAATCTTTTATAAAACCAAACAATAAGATAAATAAAAGGGTTTATTTGAAATAGTTTGTAAAACTTGTTTAATTATGTAGATTCAGTTAAAGTTACATAAACTATCTCTATAAAAGATATGTTTAGCTAGTAAATTGTTGGGAACAATAAACTAGGTTAAAAGTTCCTATAGTTTTACAACATGAAGTTATTTGAAATAGTAAGATATTCTACTTATAAAGTAATTAAAATACAAGAAAGTGGGATAGAAACAGTTTTCACCATTACCTTGTATCAGCTTTAGAATCCTTAGTAAAAGTTAGCCGGTGTGATTGAGTTTGTAAACAATCAAAATGTAGTCATTGATTGGGCAAAGATAGAGTCAACTATTTATACCATAAATATGATTAGGTAAAACACAATTACATTAGGAAATATTATAGGTTTATCTTTAAAAGGGGAAACAACAATTATTGTTTACTTTGTTTAGAGTAGCCGGTCAGAGAACGGACGAAGTTTGTTTTGACAAGTTGTATTTTCTGTGGAATTAAAAAAAAAAAGACACAGATTATAACAGGGTTAGGTCAGGAGAGGTCTTTTCGAATTATGAATGTTTAGTTTTTGAAATGGAATTTAAAAACAAACCTACATTATAAACAAACATTAAAAACATATAAAATATACTTTTCAATTTCAATTTAGTAAAGTAAACTTACCATTTTAATTAATTAGGATATCAATTGTTTGATTTTCTCTTATTTGAAATATATTAGGAGACTATAGACTAAAAAGGAAAGAGATAGGTAGTAGGTAGTTTGGTTTATAGTAAAAACAGCTGTTTTGTTATGATCATTTAAGGATAAGAAACAAAAGTTAGCTGAAATTAACAAAGTAGTGGTCTGATGATAGAATATTTTATGAATTGATAGATAACACTTTCTTAATAGGATTTAATAAGCAATATTATAGTACTTAGAGACTATCTCGCTGGTTTAAAAGGCAGGGAATTGTTTAGTTAAAACTTAGATGAACAGATGTATGTTTTGCTTTGGGTTAGGATAAATTAAGAAGTTTAATAGATAAGAATGAAATTCTTTATTTTGAACTGCTAAGAAACCAATTAATAAATTCTTACAAAGTTTGGTAACTAGCAGGTTAGTAAATTGTTTATTAAAAAAGAACTATGACCTTACAGTTAATTATAATCATCATAATATTTAAAATAGGTATAAATAGATCTTTGATGTTGATTAGCAAGGTTAGAATACTTTAGGAGTACTTAGTACCGCAGTCATAAATTGAAACTTCTTACATACAGTAAAGCCAGGGATTCTTAGAACATTCACTTAAAACTAGTATGTATTTAAACAAAGTTAGGCAACACCAGGCACTTACATAATAGGAAACATAGCAGTAAATGAATTCTATCAAATAAAATTGCACACCAATGTGTTTAGTAAAGTAAACCAATCATGCTATGTTAGGTATGTTAGGAGAAAAATAATTAAGAAACTTAATTAGGAATTGTTTAATTCAAGAATAGTACAAAGAAAATAAAGTAGTGCAAAAAGATAGGTAGATAACACAATTTGTATGGTACAAATGCAATAAAACACTTATAACAACACTTTACTAAGTAGTTCAAACAGAAGTAGAAAACCAAATCTTTTAACTTGCAATGGTTTCTCAGGCAAAATGTTCATGCTACTCATGCTAGTTCGATTATAACTTGTAGTCAGAAAAACATCATCATTATGTCAGCACGATAAATCTTTCTTATATATCAGCAGGGGTATCATTTCACTAGGATACGGGTTGCAAAAGCTGAAACAAAACCAAAATATACCATTAGATAAGCTAGATAGGTTATATATTTCAGATATCAAAGTTGCGCACGACTTTAAATATTAAGGTTAATACTATAAGTTTTAACTCACAAACATTTAAAACAGGTTAAAATAATAAAAGGTCGTTTGTTTACTTACGTATTATGAAGAGAGCTATTCATCTCTTTGCTAGTAAGATAGAACAAGTTGTTGTTAAGCGGGATCATATTCCATTAATCCTGGTTTGCTGATTTGGTGATTAACATATTGAATATTGCATAACTAAAAACTAATTTGTTTAACATAGGTAGCTCTTGTTTTGTTTTTGACCAACAATAACCATAGAAAATAGAAAATAAACAATAAGGTAGCTGTCAAATCATTGCTTGCAATGAAAGGCACAGATTATAAGATATGTCTAAAGATGAAAGGGGTTTATGGCGTACGTTCCGTTCATAATTCAAACGCGTTTAAGGAGACAGGGAAAAGGGAAAAGTTTGATAAGACTTAATATGAGTGAGAGGCGCGGTTAATTAAACATTGATAATATTATTTCATAATAATCGGATTTCAATTACAATAATCTAAATTAATTAGGGATAATCAAATGTTAGTGAATAAAAATACAAAAAGAAACTTTTGAGTGAAAATAGGACCTTGTTGCTAATTTCAATTTGAGTATCTAACATCTTTGAACTGAATTATTTTATATTTATTGCTATGTACATGCCTTGATTGTTAAAGGTTGGGAATAATTAGGTATCATAGTCATAAAAATAGGGACCATTTTTGCAATACAAAACGTGTTATATTTATATGTATGTTATGTATGTTTGTCAAGTTGTATGTGCGTATGTAAAAAAGATTTGCAAATAATTAGGAATACGGAAAATATTTCGCCGATAATGTATTATAGTAACTTTAGTGCAGTGAGCTATCTTTGACGAATTTTCTTGAATTAAAAATTCGGTTTGATAATACAATTAAAGTTAAAAAAAAAGTATACATGTATGAACGTATGTAAACAGCTTATTAATTTAGCTTTGGAATTAATTAATAGGTTTCGGAAAAACTTAGCAATAGATATTGGGCTGTGATCGTCTGGTGGTTGGGACCTTACGTTGTGTACTGTTCAGGAAGGAAATTATTTATACTAAGGGACAAAGTCTTTAGATATGAGTAGAGAATATAATATAAACCATAAAACTTTACATTAGAAACTTTTTTTTTTTAGAGCCAAATGAAGTTTAAAAACAAAAAGCACATCTAGGAATGTTTGAGTTATTGGAAAAATCGCGCTAAAAGTTTAAATAGAGTTATATTAAATCAAACGACTTTTGGTTGTTTGAACGTAATCAATTGGACGGACGTCAAGTGACAGTTGAATTAAGTTGAAGTTTATCATTGTTTGTTTACTTTTGAACTTGTGGTTGGTTTTAAAAGAGAAAACTTCATAGTTTGTGAAATTAACTTTGTATTAATGGTTTGATGTGAGAAAGGTTGTGTTCTTGGTTGTACTAGTGTGAAAAACCAATGAGGGGTTCTGTTGAAATTTATTTTGAATATGGAAGAATTTGTGAAACAGATGTTTGTAAGTAGATTTTGCGAGTTTTAGTTTTATTAAGTTATGAAGGGGTACAATCGAGACCATACACCTAAGCATCCAGCCATGTTTGTCAAAATTTAGCCTGGAAACACAACACAATACAAATGTTTCGTTAATTAAATAGACCCATTTGTGATAGGTTAGATAAAAATTTCATATTATGGTTAATATGAAACTATTAGGGTAGCTTGTATGCATTTTTTTGGCGAGACATTACTGTACCGGCAGGAGATACTTAGCAATCGACAACTTTACATTCTCCAATTTTTAATTGTTTAACATGGTTTGGAACGAATAGTAGATAGAATGAAAAGTTTAACGGTGACAGAAGCTTTATCTTTAAGGATTGTATTTTGTTCTGGGAAACTTAATCGGTGAATTATATACAGATCATAAATACAAAAGATTCGTTATATTTGACTGGTTGAGTGCTATTAGAGCTGATTAAAAGTCTAGCACAACTTTTGATTTTTCCACAGACAAAAGGATGATCTGATAATTGTAACTGCATTGTTATGGCTGGACATTTATTGTTGACTATTAGTATTCATGTTATGTTATCAATTAGAATTGGTTAAAAACACATCACATAATTATCAGAATTTCTGATCAGGAAAGGCTAAGTGTTGATAAATTATTAGAATCATTAAAGTAGTTTATTTGAAGGCATCTTGTTATGTTATTGGTTAGGGTAGATTTCTCTTCAAATGCCAACTAGAAAGATTTGACATTTTGCGATAAATCTAAAGGCAGGGTGTAACGGAACAAACGATGTCTGTTCAGTTAATTCCTACAAAATCTAATATAACGTCTAAGAAATTTAAAAGTAATATAAATAAATGGCTTTAGAACAAACAAAATTATCAATTAGAATGTTTATAATTAAATTTATATTAATAGGAGATTTTTTAGTTTAACTAAAGTACAAAGGAAATTAGAAATGTCTTATAATAAACAAAATAATATCATTTACATAGCTAAGAAGAAGTAAGATATCTAGATAAGAGAATAAACTAACAACGTTTAATTAATTTTTAATGGCATAGTCAGTGTAGCTGGTGGTCCAGGGTTCGATTCCAGGTGGACTTATATGTGAAAATGAAAAGTTAGACATATATCAATTATTTATGATAGCATATTTCTTTGTTTGGTAAACAATGTGTAAACATTAGTAGATTTGAGAATAAAGAGTCATTAATCTATTATCAGATACGTTAAAAATTAATATGTAGTCGTTTAAAATAATCAAATAAAGCTAAAACTAAAATATAAGAACATTTGCATACAAAATTCAATTTTAAAAATGGCTGCCAAAAAGTGACACATGCCTGCTCTGTACAGGTGCCGTGAGGCAAGTGAGGCAAAAGAGGCTAAAGAAGCAAAAGAAGCCAATGAGGCTAACGAAGCAAATGAGGGAGGTTATTCTATATATACAATGACGCGTAGAGGAAGGGGCTTTTTGACTTTTGTCGCTTGTCACGTACGGACGTGTGGCTCGCTGGGGTTGTTTTGAGAATCAAATAGAAGGAAGGGAGAACGCAATAACAATCGTTGAGTGTATCAGGTTATATCAATAACTTGGTGAGGTTTAAACTTTGTTGGATTTATTTTCTCTCGTTGTTGATAATTGTGGTTCATATAGCCAGAGTTGCAATAATGAGGTTTCATTTACTTATTTGTGATATTAATTGTTTGTTTAACTAATCATTATTTTCTGTGTACTTCCCTTAGGAAATTTTGGGTTGGTTATCGCTTGCGTCTGATACATTGCATTAATTATTTGGGGTTTAAGTGGTAATTAATACTATGGTGGGGAATTGTGTATTGAATTCAGCTAGATTAGCACTTGATTGTATCAGAGCGAGGGGTCAGGCTACCACTAGTAAGTGTCTGACAAGTCCGAGGAAGCCTAACGGAGCCTCTGATTTGGAACTATTAGAGTCAAAAAGAAGCCTTGGGCAAGCCTAAATATCTTTTAAATCGGCACAGATATTTACAACAAAGCCTACTTATCCTCAATGTCAGCCTTAGAGGAACAAGTGGGGTCCACATAGTTGGCATGCCGGCGCGCACCCATGGAAGCCTTTTTGGAGTTGAGAATGGGTCCCGATAAATCTATTATTATTTATATATACTAAACCACACAATAGGGCGTCCTATTCATACTATCCCTGAGAGCCGCGGCTCATCAAAAGTATGGAGGGGGACAAGAACACGAGTGTTAGGTTGCTTTTATCAGCCGACTCAGCTGAACTTTACAGTTTACCTAGGGACTTAGCTAATTACTGGGAGAGGTAAGCCCATAGTTTAGATTTTTAGTTTAGGCCTTGAAAGTAGTGTTAGGTTATCTTCATTGGATAGGGATAATAGGAAATAGGAATTAAATTACCTTAACTTCATAAATAAACTGAAGTATAAACTTTACTAATAGTTAACTTATAAAAGTAAAAGTAATTTTTAATATTTAACTGTTCTAAAGAAATATAACTATAAATAAATACTAAGTAATAAACTGATTTTGATATAGTAATTCATGAGGAAAATATATATAAACTTGATATTTATAGGAAACTATTTATTGCCAAACTATAACATCAATAGTTAACTGACAGGAATAAGTCCTTAATTAGAATGAATATTTAATAACAACTAAGTTAACTATGCTATAAAATAACCAAAATACTATAGAGAGTATTATATGGGTATAAAGCAAATCTAGAATATCAATAGTTAGCTTAAAGAGATAAGTCCTTTTTTAGAGTGAATATTTTTATAAGATATAAAGCAAATATACCAGTAAATATTGGAGTGACAATAGTGAGAATTGTCTGATCACTTTCTTTACTATCCTTGACTAACATGAGGATTCAATCTAGCTAGAAGACAAAATGACTTCTGTGTCCCGCTGTTTACTATATAAGTTAAACATGGATACTTGGTGAAATTGAACGTCTCATATAGTTATATAAAACTCAAGTCATATAAAGACTTATAAGTGAATTAAGCAATATCTATCTTGAGTCACTTTAATAAATATAATATAAATATATTCTTTTGAGAAAATCACTCTAATGAAGGATAAAATAATCTACGGAATATTTGAGTAAAGAATGCTCATATCCCAAATCTTCCCTTACTATACAACTGACTGACTGATAGGACTTATTTGGCAAGGAGACTGTCCTGTCTATGGTGGATGTCTATTGAGGAGGACTAAGGTCCTGGGATAGCAATCCTAAGGCGTATGGTGGAGCCTTCCTTCCTTACGGGGGCCACAAAGCATAAATTCTTAGATCTGCTTTATTTTAGACTTAGGTCACATAAGTTATACTATAGAAACATAATAATAATATATTTAGGAATTATATTTTTAGTAGGATGGCTTTCAACTGGAAAGGAATCATTAATTCAGTTAGGATAACTAAATTATAAATAATAGGTTGTTGTAATTATTTAGGTATATTTCTAGGGTGTATTAGGTAGGTAAAGTTAGGAATTAAAACAAAGACTTAAAGAATTCTGGGGTTACTTATGGGTACAACTAATGGGTTCTTTTTAATTACTTGACGATCACGTGCCAAAACTAATTTACATTATAATAGATTGGTAGGGATAGTAAAAGAGTTAGGTAAATTATTCTGAACTAATTAGGTTTAAAAATATAAGGCTAGTATAGGTAGGACATAGAAATTACATTTGGTTAGATGTAGGGAAGACAGATATTAAAAGTATTAAGAACTAAGAATGTTTAAGTATGAAATTTAAATTGTAGAGAAATATAGTTAGGTAGAGCAGAGTATTAGGGACTTTAGATACCATAAATATCATCATCATATAAATAAATATAAATCCAGCCAAAGGAAAGGTATTACTACTATTAGTGTCTCCGAGTCTAGTATTGTAAATTAGGAGTATTGGCCCGGGCCTTTACAATTAGTTCTGCGTAGATCAGGGTTTAGGAGCTTTATTCGTGAAAACTTTAGGATAGGCAGGTAGGTAGGTTACAATTGGTATACGTTAACCAGGATTTGGGAAACGTTGACCGAGTGTAGGGAGGTTAGTTACAATTCCCAAAAATCTCTCACCATTATAATGCTTCATTATTCATCAACATACGCTGTGCTTTTTTTCTGCGCGGACGGAGTCCTGGGCAACAGCTACTATTTAATTCAATTACAAATTTTAACGGGAGTGGAGTCGATTACACCCTTTGGATGACATTTTAGGGTCCCGTACTAAAATACGTCATGTGCATGTAACCTCTTTCTTGGCAACTACGTACTCATTGGTTTTCGGGGATATTTCTAACCAGTTATGACATGGGTGCCATCAAGAAAACAGTTTTCATTTCCCTAATTGACCGGCAAGTGACCGACAACACTTCTTGAGTTGCTGGTGTTTATAGGCGGTGGTGATTACTTCCCATCAGGTAACCCGCATGTACGTTTGCCTCATCTATCTATTATTATTTTTTGTAAAAATTTAAAAGCTAAACAGTACTTGTAGAGTCAAGTAGAAAAACACCTTACTATATTTGCTGATATTGAAGGAAGGTTTATCTCTTCAAAGATTTTTTTTCAGTTTGACTTTTTTTGTCTGTACCGTTGCCGTTGATAAAATGATGAACAAATTACAGTGGCAGACTGGGTGCGCTGACTGTCATTTAGGTAGTAAATTTAGTCAATCGTCCATTGAATTTGAAGTTTATTGCACCGCATAATAGGCCACAATCGAAAGAAAATTATTGGCTAAGATGTTACCATGTCGACTAGACTTTTGCCTATTCATTTTATTAGATAGGTACCTAGGACTCATGTCAATCGTGGCTGTGGTTGAACGTTTTCGAATAAATCCTTACTAAGGCCCTGTTGTTTGATCAGTAGTTAGTAGTAGTATTCGAAAGAAGAATCGAAAATTTGACACATTTCCTTGAGATTTAACCATTAGTTTTGATTTTTAACAATTAGCTAGTTTAACTACTGATCAAACAGCAGGTTTGTTTGTTGATGCTTTCTTCACAGTTTAACCACACCTGGCTTTAAATGACCATTGTCAAATTTGGAAATAAACAGTTTATACTTAGCCCGTTTTTTTATGTCCGGTTACTACACTGAAACAGCTTGTTCCGTTTATTGGGTTAGGTTAGTGTGACTACATAAACAATAAAACTACTGCGACGGGAATCAATGGGAAAAATTGGGGAATGATGCATTCGGGCTTTAATTTATCGCCCAAACGGAATAGACCGTATGTTTCTTTGTTGGTTCCGTTTTCGCGGGCAAGCTAAGAATGCACGCCCTTAAAATGTACAACTTCAACTTGCCAATTAATAATAGGTGTTTCGAGTTCATGAGCAAGATGTATAAGTGAATCACTTGGCCGTATAAGAAACGCTACTCGACAACAGATGGCGCTTTGGCGAGTAAAATTATAAAATATGCGACGGCTACGTAAAACTCCATAATATCTTTGGGATTATGAACAGAATCGAATTTATATTGTTTGTGACGAAGCTGGGTTCTATGATGATAAGAAAATCAGTTACCTGACAATTCCAGTACGATTCTCATTGAAGGAATCACCGTCACACGGATTACCTGCGTAAACGCATACTTTCTTGCTTACCTTATGCCACTCCATAAGCAAGTCAAGAATGAAAACGTATACTGATATACAATTCAGCTGAGTCAAATAATATCTGAGTAACCCTTGGGGGTGGAAGGTGACCTAATGTAAAATGTCCGGCTTTTACTTTTGATTTATTTTCTTTACTGATTACTTATATTTTCTCCCACTTGACACAGGCGTAGCCAATGTCAAATAGTAGTGGTGGAACGCCCTAAAAAAAGACTTGAAAAAAATAAGCCTATTAAAAAACAACAATTTGTTGGCGATTGGTTTACCCTTGTGAAGGGTCCGTCCGAATTTGTGTTGAGCAGCCCTGCTGCTTAGAGGTATTCACTGCGCACTGTGTAACCCAGTTCGATAAAATTACTAGCATGCACGCATTGTATTTTAGGCCTAAAAGTTGGCAACACATATCGCACCTTTAGAACAATAGTGACCTAATTCAAAATTTGTGCTTTCAAACTTTGAGTCATAAATTTATTATCATAGAGACCTAACTCGAAATTTAAAATTTCTCAATTAGGTCACTATTGTTCTGAAGGTGCGTATAAGCCATGGGCCTCAGAGCTCGGAGCCACTTACCGTCGTGCGATCTGCGCTCATTTTCCACATGTATCTCATAGAATAAAATTTACAAATCTAGCCACAGGGGCTTAATGCCACAATCATTCTTAAGTAAGGCTCTCTATTTTAGGATGCTTACCTTACAGGCGCCCTGTACGCAGATGGCGCGAAACCCAGGCCTGGTACAGGGCGTCCCGTCTGCCACCAGAGACAGAGACGCGTAGAAATGCTTCCCCAGCGGCCTGCAGTTTAACGTGCATGGAGAATCACCTGTGACAAGAAGTAAGGTAAATTATTGACACGGCAAATTAGATATCATTACTGTTGTATAACTAAAAAGCTAACAAATTGGTCTATATTGAAATCCCTAATCATCATTTGTCCTATTGCGTTTGTCCAAATTTTCGTTTATCCTAAAGTTATTTCCACTTGAATTTTGAAACTTTTAAGTATTATTATAGTTAATACAACTGTGACGTAACCTAACCGCAAGTATTATTGGAAATTTTAAATAAGTAATTGTCTAACACAAATAAAAAACAAGTTTAGGACAAATGATAATTCGGATAAATGATGCGTTAGAGCAAACGTTTTTGGGATTCCTAAGGGGCACCCCTAACAAATAGGTAAAAACCCATATTCATTAAACCTAGGTAAGTGATTTTATGACACGTTGGCCTTGTTGGTAGTGACCCTGCCTACGAAGCTATAGCGGTCCTGGGTTCAAATCCCAGTAGGGGCAGATATTTGTGTGATAAGCTCGAATATTTGTTCCTTGGTCTTTGATGTTTTCTATGTATTTAAGTATGTATTTCTCAATATAAGTATGTACCCATAGTTACAAGCCTAGAGCTGGGACTTAGTCAATTTGTGTGACATTGCCTCCTGATTATTTATTCTTAGCTAAGTTTGATGCAAATAGGGTCGCAGTTATTTCGGTGGTTTTTATCTATTTCATACAACTCCATATAAATATAATAGAATTTACCGTCGATGTAGGGAACCCAGGTGTAAAACTGCCCTCGGAACGGCCTTCGGTCGTAAGCACTGCACTGCTCCGCGCGCATGTCTGCCTCACCTCCAACGCAAGGCTGTGACAAGCAAACATACTCGTATAGGCAGTTAAAGAAGATCACAGAAGTGAAGATAATTCATGTGATGAGTAGGTTTGGGACTTTTGGTGGAATATCGTGGTTCTAGAATCCGTAGAGTCGCTATTTCCTAATTATTATAAACATACCATTTGTTTGTAACGCTTTCACAGCGGAGATATCATCTCTACCAAAATTCATTTAAACTGAGAGCTCTGCCAAGATGCATTGCGCTAACTAGCGTCACTGGTAGATGACGTGATATGAAAAGTCACGTTATCTATCTGTGACGCCATTGGTTTAAAACGAAACGAATAGAAACGTTAGTTAACGCAATGCATCTTGGCAAGACCCTCAGGATTAGCGATTTAACGAATGAACGGATTTTGAAATATTATTATGACAATACTGAAGGTCAAAATCAAAGTGGTATTTTAGTAATAATTAGGAAATAGCGACTCCATGGATCCTAGAACCATGATATGCCAACAAATTTCGAAACTGTTGAGCCAACATGGTTCTAAACTAAATTAAAAGTTGCGTACATTGCGCATTAAAATGCACAGATGCTTTTACCTGCTGTCGTTGCTGTTTCTGAAAGAAAGGACATACAGACAGATAATCTGGAATTGTTTTATTCTAAATTCTGGCGAAAAACACAGTAATAAAGTGTTTTAAGAACGCAAATATTTCTACGAAGATATAAATTCGAGTGAAATCAAGGGCAGCAATAAAACGTTAGACAGTTGGCACGCTAGGCGCCGACGAATGACAACGACGAAGGTGCATTCCAACCTAGTATTCATCACTCACTTTTGTACTGCTACTGAGACTTTTCTAGCAGTCAACTATGAGATCATTTTTATTCTAGTTTCTAACACTCGCATCTTGGTTTCGTTTTTTGCATTTATAATGAATCAAAAATTGAAATTTTCTTGCTGATGGTTTACTCTTTAAAATTATGCTGGTATTTGTCTGGATGTAGATTTGAGGATCAATACGAGAAGGAGAAACAAAACAAAAATAAACCAGAAAACTCGTGTTTATGCTTGTTCAAAATCAGTTTGGGAAGGGCAGTGGAAGGGCCTTGTTATCGACTATGACATTATTATTGCAAGTTCATGACCTTACTAGTTTACATGACGTCAACAGCCACACGAATACATAGGTCCTCATATATACACTCCAAAATCATGACCCTAGTTCTAGGTAGAAAAGGTAAAAAAGGTTCAACTTGAAAATACCGAATTCCGAAACATGGCGGAAAAGCTCCAATGGATCAGGCAGCGCGGTACAACTCACCACTTGTAATTACTCATTAAAACTGATTAGAACCTTTTTGTACCCAGGAGCAACTTAATCATCCGCGACCAGTTAAACAGAACAATGGTAATTAGTAGTCGTAGTTAGCATTGAACAGCGTTTCAGTGCTAGTTTACTGTAGTTCAGATCAAATTGAACCGATGATTACAGGTTAATTGCTTCAGTAGGTAGCACTAATTAACAAAGCTTTTGTTTTGTGAGAATCTTTAACGCAGAATTACAAATCTGCGGGCCTATTATGGTCGTGTTTATCGGTGTGGATAAGCGTAGACAAAATATCTGTCACTGTCTGACTAGTACGTAAGTACGAGGGTGACGGATGCTTTATCCAGTCCGATAAAGGCGACCATAGTACGGGCCCTGTAAGGGCGTTTTCGCACCCCGCCAAATTCTTTAAATATAAAGTGTCAAGACTTGCGAAGATCTAGGCAGTGGAGATAAGAGACGGAGATTGTTAATGCTACAGCGCTATAACGTGTACTGCCAGGAACTTGACAGGTTTTGGCACATTATAATACGGCCTCTATTCCGAAAAAATTAAGATCTTTAAATTTGTGTACAACATTGTTAGTCCGAAGTATCAGATCAAGTACGCAACCATGATACCTACAGTTCTTACGCAAAACGTTTCAAGTAGAAAACAGTACCATTTTTTTAAAATGTGCTATTTGATTGGATTTGCAATGCACAGGACCAGTATTTTGTGGCGTGCCTTCGAAGAGGCCTATGACCAAAATGGGCTATTGTATTTTTTCAATAAATGTTGTGGTTTTAAAGTAAACAGGAATTAATAAATTTGGCGCTGCCATCAAGGCGCTCGCGAACTATCTCCATCTCACATTCTTCGCGCGGAACCACATAAAGCCACCCCTTTTCGTTCTTGTGTGGCATGGCACCATATGAGGCATCTAAATCAACCGCTAGGTTCTGTATAGCATGAGCTCTCACAGCAGTATTGCACTCGTGGTATCTCTTATCCACTCCGACGCAGCCGGCGCTGCGCACACGCCGCGTCACCTGCACCGTGATCACCGGCGTCGGCAGCGTCGTGTTCAGGAAGCTGCTGGACCTGGAACAAGGAAATTGAGTGTAAGATGGAATTGGGTTTCGGTAGCAAAATCTTTCGTTACAAACTTAAACAAACGGCGGGCGATTGCGCACTACAAGGAATTTTATTGTGCGGCATTCCGATTTTGCACAAACTTGTCTTTATGGCTTAGTATTTATTGCGTAACCGTAAAAAATTGGACTGCCGGACGGTAAAATTACTTGTAGTGCACAATCGCCCAAAGGGTGTTATTAAAATAGAACGCCTAAATGACTAAGATCAAAAACAAAGATCGATTAATGTAATGTTGCCAGGGCCTCTATTCTAGACGGTAAAAATCATATCGACTTTGACCTGTTATCATATTGTCAACGATTTAATAGATCTTATTTACTAGACAGTAATGGCGGCCGAGTTAAAAACAATTAATTAACATTTCATAAACGATATGGTTTTTACCGCCTAGAATACAGGCCCTGAATTCGCGTGTTGTCCTTACATTCCATCTACTTGGGCAGGTAATAAGCTCTACTTTTAATAAATTTGATACAATTTATGTTAAGAGGCCTCTTACGCATTTAAGCTGACTATATTGTCATAAAATAAATCTTTATTTAAATTACTTTTTTACAGTGTACAACTTTGTACTAAATAAAAACAAAAGATCTACGTCGCATATTTTATTTTCCTATTTTAATTTAATTTAATGTGCGAGTGTCCTATCTATTATCTCTGTGTGCGTAGGGAATCGAAAACTTGCGCCGGTGCCACCACATTGTTAACGAAAATTACGATGCATTACAAATCATTATTCAATTAACGAAAACAGCCTCATTTTGTCTATAAATTCAGTGTCAGGATAGATAAATCCTTTCGATTCTAATTACACACCTGATAATTCACGGCTCCGTCTCAACACAAAAAGTAAACTAAAAACACGCGGTACCACAAAGAGCCTGTAATGAAATCAACGACGTTGGTAACAAATAGCCCTAAATACGTTAATCTAATTAACTTTTATAAAAAAAGTCTAAAGGATGTGCCCCAAGAGCAAGCCAGCCTAACACATTTGGAGCCCAATCATTATTTTGAAGACCACTATGCGACTCTGGGTTCCTTGTACCGCTCGTTAAGTACTTATTATTCTAGAGGCTCTAGTCAAGATGTATAACGCTAAGTTAGCGATATTCGAAAATCTACAAAATATCTATACGAAAAGTCACGTGATCTACCAGTGACACGATTGGCTTAAAAACGAAACGAATAGAAACGCTAGTTAGCGTAATGCATCTTGGCAGGGCCTCGATGACAGATCGCATCGACCGCTATTTCAACTCGCGAGGCGATAGAAAACAGAAACTTTAGCAGCCATTTGCATCGGGGCTACGCCTACTGTAGTTCAGTGAGAGACTCTGCGATAATCTGTATCTCAATTTTTTACGGCATGGAGAAGGCAAACGAAGACACAGACTGTCTTAGCAAGTGACGTCTGAGCTGATACCCAAGCATATTTGCAACCTCATGATATGATGAATGATGTTTATACTTTGGCTTTTTTTATGGCCGTAAAAAGCAAACGAGCAGACGGGTCACCTGATGATAAGCAGTCACCGTCGCCCATAAACATCAGCAATGCCAGGGGCATGGCGAAGTTTTATCTTTCAGTGAATAGTCATTATCAGCTTTTCCATTATCAGGTGACTAACAGAAAGCGTTCAGAGTAAAATACTGAGGATAGAACCATTAAACTTAGTCATGTAGATAAATTTAAAATAGAGGCAAATATAGACCGTTACCAGGAAGACATCATGTTAAAGTTGTGGGATCGAACTTTACGACCAGCCAATCGTGCGTATCCTTGAATGAACGCATAAATAACAAACGTTACTTATTGCTAAATGTTTTTAGACAGACGGTGTAAGGTAGAAAATAAGATATAAAATAACTCACAAAAGCCCTACAATTAAGTACCAATTTCACCATACGATGTTAACTACTTAACGGACGATTAGAGCGTTAACAGCTGTCAAAATGTATGAACTAACTGGCGATTAACTTTGATTAAATTTAACATCGTATGGTGAAATTGGTACTAAGTCTGTATATTTTGTAACATCTGCAAATTAAGGTAAGGTAAAGACTCAATGGGTTAAAGGGTTAAATTAATCCTAAATGAAATGTTAAGAAAAACGGTCAAAAACAAAATATATTACTCTGCCAAGGATTGAAAAGTAGTACTTTAAAGCTAAGTAAGTATATGGTTTTTAAACGATCTAACGTACAAACAATTCTAAATGTAATTCAAGTTTCTGGAATATTCATACCCACTATCCGCCTTTGTTTTCTGCAGTTAACAATTCTATGTTTCTGCCTATTATTGTAATTGGGATGGATAGGTACTTCCACAATTAAAATGATATTTATATCTCATGACATTCACGACAGTCCAATTCTTGTCGCTTAACCTTAACGAATCTCGAATCACAAGATCCTGACATCGAAATTCCTCAACAACACATCGTACCATAACTCATCTCCGCTTATTAACCAACTAATTTTAATGTGTACTCTGCATGTACTCTGGCCAGACGTGTTGTATGACAAATGGCGTCTCTCCTAATTTGTCTGGGATGTTATACGGCACGCTATCGGCAGGACTCCGTAATGGTTATTTGTAGGAATTTATGTCGTACATTTCTGTCATGTAATTGTGTGATGTTTATGTTTTAGGATTAGACATTATTTATTGCCGTCTTGTTGAGTAATGTAAATTATATTTAGTCGTATTTTTAATGGATTCTGCAACTATTTTATTGTATAATCCTGCTATAATTGCTAATATTATATCCTGAGTAATTAATGGGTTTCTTTTTGCTCAACATTTATCTATTTCAATGTATGGTGCTCCCATTTTTTACTGCCGCGTCCTTTCATTATCACCTAACCAAAATGAATTCATGTAGAAAAAACCGTACAAAACATGTTTTTGCGACACGCTTTTGTTGACGTCCGTACGCTAAATTAGCGTGTGAATTCTCAATACGGAATATTCATGCCTTTTTGAAGCTTCAACAAAAGCTGCTTCATGTAACAAACAGTTGAGAAAAAAAAATTGAATAGCTATAAAAATCACCAAGATATAAGCCAACAAAGATTTGTTCCTATCTCTTTCTAGCAAAACAGAATTAAACATGGAGTTTATATGGCAGACCTGTTACATGACGTCACAGTGAATATCGGATCTCGTTGTCTAATCTTAAAAAGCTTGTATCATCCGTATTTCTTGGCCGATTTTAATTTTAATTTCACATTTGGTGATCTCTTATACGGTATTTTCATATTTTGTTGAGAAATGCGATTTAAAAAATCCACGCATATTCCCTATCAGGCAGTTTTATACGACATACAGCTCAACTCACTTCTCACCTCACGCTAAAAACAAAATAAAAAACTTCTAATCGCCACTATTACTTTTTTAATCTGTGTTTCTTGAATTATAATAGAAATGACAGTTCATATTATTTCCGCAATATGGCGAGGGTTTTTTATTTTTCTGGTCAGGCTTTACAGGGCCCATCCCTAGTGATCGCTGCGTTGACAAGAGCCATCAGTCCGTAGGCGCTTCCCTAATCAAGAGTGACGGTATTCTGATTACCTACTTATCATCGCAACAGGACCTGGTATCGGGTCTATTAATCCTGGGAAGGACGCCAAAGCTATCTGGCTAACGGGACTATTATTAATGGTGATTAGAACTGCTCGGTAATTAGTATTTTTTTGTGGATAATTAATAAACATAATATGTTTGGTATAGAGTTCGTTTTGGTAAGATTTTTTGGAAAATATTACATGAAAATAAATATTTGTTATATTATGATTTTGTTGTGTGTTACCGCAATTCTTCTTTGACTATACGATACTGTTGATAAATGGCAATTTTCTTAATAGTAGCAGATCCGAATAGGAGACGATTTGCACCGGGCTGTTTATTCGATAAAAGTATTTTATGCCAAATTTAATATGATAAGTAATATATATGGCGAATAGGTAGGCTGAAAAATTTCAGCCCAGTATAATAAATAATATAATTAAATATTTTTTTTTAAATTAACATTATTTTAAAAAATTGCAATAGCTTGTTTAATAGACAAATTACATACCAACCGAAAGTATGAAGCCTATAGAATGCAAACGTTAGGTTGTAATTTTTTTTCCTTTCAAACTATTGGGTAGGCAGGTATAAACAGGTAAGTCGGTACTAATAATTTGCACCAAACTTAACGTTTGCATATTCTATAGACTTCATACTTTCGATTAGTATGAAATTTGTCTATGAAACAAACATTTGCAATTTAAAAAAAAAAGTTCATTTTTAATATTTTTTTTAATTATATAAATACTGGACTGTTTTTTTTAGCCTAGGTACCTATTCGCCACATATTATTTAGCGTATTTAATTTGATACCTATAAAATACTTTTCATCTAATAAACAGCCCGGTGCAAATCGTCTCCTATTCGGATCTTAGACCATAATAATGTAACATAAACTATCTCATATCAAAACTACCCTTACTTATTTAGCTCTCATAATAGGTAACATCTAGATTAACTTTAATAGTAAAATTTAGATCTTCTACTGGATCATTTTGATGACTCGGCTGTCGCTCGGTTTACAATAACTTTTTTTGGTCACTGTATTTAAGCTATAAGATACCCCTAGAAGAGAAAACTTCGCTTTTTTACATCCTTTTTTACTTTTTGAACTGAAACTAAGAACCATCTAAATTTTTACAACTGCAAACATTCAAATTACCGCGTTTTAAGCACAAACACGTACAAATCACAGCTTTTCCTCACCAACTAACTAAAACCTGCGGCAAATATCTGAACTAATCATAATTTGAGCTAAAATACGTATTTCCTTAGACAGTGGCGCCACATAGAAGTGTCTAGTTAAGTTTGTACAGTAATCACTAGCTCATTAGCCTCCATCGACAGTGATGGGCGTCAATCATGGCCGCCGTCAATGCACAATAACGGCTTGTTACTAACTTTACGCTACGGGGTTTCCATTACCTTCATTTAGCCGATAAAAGCGAGCGGGTCGCAAAGGCATGTTTAACCTTTGAACCTAAGGGCTTTTACTTTACACGTTTTTTTATAACTGAGCGTTGCAACGTGCTTACGATTGTTGCTGTATTGAACCAGATAAACTCTGCACTAAAGGTGTCTATAAAATTAACCTATTTAGACTCTAATAAGTTGTGATAGAAATGAATTTCCGCTACACATTAGAAACTAGTAAATTGTACTTTAATGTGTTGCTTTCCTTTGGACTCGTTAGAATCAAAAGTTTATGTTCTAAATACTCGTGACTGAAGTGACAGTTCATAACTAGCTATTTCTAGAAAATAACATTCTGCAGTTATCACACACATATGACATATGGAAATAAGTATATTTTTGTATTAATATTTTTATTAATATTTATGTTATCATCATCATATCAGCCGAAACCCGTCCACTGCAGGAGATGGCCATCCCAAAGATCCTCTACCTTGATCGGTCTCGTGCTACTCGCATGCAGCTGCTTCCCTCTACCCTTAGCAGATCGTCGTTAGTCTTCTTAGTGGGAGACCCTTCAGCATTAAGTCGTATGGTATGAAGTAGCCCCTCGAGAAGCTTTTCGCCTCACCGGCTATCGGTTCTAAGAGCAATGTACTACTGCCTACTGTCATATACAGGTGTCCTTTATTCAGAGGTCCAAAATCAAACTGTATATAGACGAGCCTTTGATCTACCTAAACAACCTGTCAAGGGCTTGTAAAAGTTTCACGGTTTTTGAGATAATCGCAATTTACATATTTCACATCTCGTTTCAGTTTTTTAATTCCCCTTCCGTAACTTGAGGGTTTATGTCTCTATTAATTTGAAATAATTTACATCCAACCCATTATTATTAGAATGTATACCTACATGTTTATATGAAAATGTATCAAAAATGCCGATACAGTGCAATCTACTTTGATTCATTAAACCACTTACATCAAAGATAATATCCCCCAACTCTACATTAACGATCGTAACAACCGCTCAAGCGGTAATTTAATTTTATTAAAATAGTCTTATAGTGTAAAGAGGCTTTTATAAGCGAATTACCGCAATGGGCTTGTAAACGATGTTTACAGTTTTTTCTTTTATGTTCGACACTTACGTCGCTCAGAATTAACAGAGGTTCGGAGATTGTTCGACAATTTGTACCTTGTAACTTAAGTTCGTCGATTATTGAGAATCAAGCGTAACATAGATAGCTACAAAAATGTGCTAAACGTACTATGAAAGTGGTTCGCTAACTACAATTAATTAACTAATTTGTGGGTCTAAATAATCTACATTTGCGAATGTCAACTTCAGCAGAAATTATTGTAATGGATTGACATGGGGTTCTTGTCTAGCTGTCATTTTGAAAACATCTGTCTATTTATCTCATTTTTAACCGACTTCAAAAAATGAGGAGGTTATACGTTCCACTGTATGTATTTTTTTTTTTTTATGTATGTTCACCGATTACTCCGTCAATTGTCGACCGACTTCAAAATTTTTTTTTTGGTTTGATAGAGTATACTTCCGAGGTGGTCCCATTGTCACCAAATCTGTATCTGATGAGGGGATCAGTGAGGAATTGAGGGAACTCCTCAAATATTGTAGGCAAACATATAGCGATTTTAGTATATTTAGTAACAAGTCCAGCATTTGCATTCAGAAAGTATAATTTGGTGTAGTGGAACTGATGATGAAGACCACAGATGGCCACCAGAACTCCTCAATGGTACCGATTTCAAGGGTGGCGATAAGATATCTCGATTAAGATAGTTCAGCGACTACCTACAACGAATAATATTTACTTGTTGAAATATGACTATGACTTTCCCGCGGCGTTGCTTGCGGCGCGCTTGATATAAGTTAAAGTTTCATTTCAACTAAGAAGTGGGACTACGTAACAGCGTATTATGATCACTAAAAAGTATAAAATAAAATAAATGTTTTAAAAAACAAAAAACCGCCTTCAAAAACGCAAAAAATAACTTCTTTAAAATTGTAGGCACCTAATAGGTTAGTCCGACTGAAGTCGGCGACCACAACATTTTCAACAAAAAGCCGACATCAGTTGGACTAACCTATTAGGTGCCTACAATTTTAAAGAAGTTATTTTTTGCGTTTTTGAAGGCGGTTTTTTGTTTTTTAAAACATTTATTTTTTTGTAAATTACTTTATCGTTGATTTTGGTTCGCAAATCCAGGGCAACTTTGTGAAGTAACCTCCAACACTGACGAATAATATGCATTAAATAAAATAACAGTGAAAAGTTGATTCTCAATGTGCAAGTGGTCAAGAACACCCCAAGCCATTGAAGCGGATGCCCGCCATCTTCAATGGTGTGCCGACTGGGACTGGAAGACGCCGACGACAACGACGAATCACCGTACAATTGCTTACATATACTTGACATTGGTAAAATTACATAACTTGTAGACGCCATTAAAATAAATAAATAAATAATAATAATAATGGATTGACATAAGCTGTCATGTGCCGATTGCAGTAACATACAATCATGTCGACTGATTTCTACAGCCCTTTAACTTTTACAGAATGCATTTAATTTTTGGGAAATTATACATTCTACCAAAAATATTTTGGCCAAACGGCAGGCGTCCCGAAGCAATATTGTTTCCAATATATCGTTACGCCTTGTCTTTCTATTGCATTGCCAAAATAACTAAAGATAGAGAGAGCTAAAGTAATCAATTGGAAACAATTATGAAATGTCGAATTATAAGTAAACTACTTACTCGTATGCCCGTTAGAGGACTTATTTTTTCACGTCATCGTTTTTAATTTCAATTTGGATAAACGTTGCTGATAAAATTACATGCATACTGCGAAACAGTTGGTTTATTTTATAAGTATTTAGAGAAGAACAACATAAAGAGAGGAAGGACAGAAAAAAACAGGAAGTATTCTTGAAAAAAATCACGACAAGGATAAGGTCCTGTAATTCAATTACAAGAAGCAATGGCGTAACATCAATGTTTTTTTACCATGTTATACTCGTACGGACGGGCAAGAAAGTGGTCTACCAGTTTAGACAAAAGTTTCTGTGAGATCTAATTATCGCTAATGTTGACACTTGTCACTGTCATAATATGATTGCAAGGGAAAATCGAACTTGTTGTATCATGACGTGCAAATGAACTTCAACCATAGGGTGGTAGACCACATTTTTGGCCGACTGTACTACATAAATCCTGTTTTTTTTATAGTAAATATGCATACACTATTTTAACGGATATATCCAAACCACTCAACGATACAGATGGATATCTAGGTCATGGTTGCCAAGGCAAAATAGACCTAAGTGTCTATGGGGCATGCTTGACATTCGCTTTGGTTTTATATTATTTTTTACCTGGGCAAGCACTCTCTCTCTTGCACGGCGACCCCCCCTCCGCAGGTCCTCGAGCACGCCCTCCAGCTGCCCCACGCGCTCCATGCGTACGCGCCGCCTGCGTCGTCCACCTAAAACAGAACACCATCAGCCTGTATATTACCATTATAACACCTTTTTTCCAACCACCCGCCCTCCCTTCGCTACAGTTTATAAGAGTTATCTTGAACACCCATACATAATCGGGAATTTACAATACATAAAAAAATATCTAACTCATGGTGAAAACTGCATGAAAATCTGTTGCGTGGTTAAAAAAACTTTGAATTTATATGATCCTTTCCTACCAGCATTACCTTAGGCTGCTTGATTTTCCCTACCACACGCCTCTTTCTGATTAAACTACACTGCCGGGCAAAAACATCAGGTCACTTTGAAAAGAATTCCAGTACATTGTGACCCTGTTTTACTTGTGGTTATATGTTGTATGTGTAGAAATGCCAATTTCACTCTCACCTGTGCCATATCCGTTGTATTTGTTGCAGTCGTAAACATTGCGAACTGAAACACTGCAGCAACCCTGGAAAAAAATTGAATGATATTAGTTATTTTCATATTCGTAGCTATTTTTGGGTTAGCTTAAAATGTTTCTTCTCCATGTGCAAAAAAAGTCGTCTATGTTTTGATAAAAACGACGACTTCATTTGTCATGAATTAAGTTCACATAATATACTACCTACCTAGACAATTTGCAAGTTTAATGATATTTTATATTCTGAATTACTTAATGTATGAATTTTGCTTGAGTACTGTAGCAGGTAATTACTATTAACTTATTTATTTTGAATTTAATAAATTTTTGTTTCATTCCATTTAATGTAATATATAGTTATTGTGTATTAATTTTAAAAATTTTGCTTATTTATTGTCTCCAACATAATTGTAAAACTGTTATACAATAAACGAATTTGAATCAGAAAAAAAACTATAAAAATATTTAGTCGCAGGATTTGTCAACAAGAAGCTAGGCCAAAGCAACGTTACTTTGCCGGTGTATACTTGGTCCACGAATTGAGTGCAGTTGGTTAAGATAATAAAATCCAAAGAGAGACGTTTGTTAACACGCGGTAACAGGTAAACCGTGAGGCGCGGATTCACTTTGTCTCAGTTTACTTTAGTTTACAGATTTGGCTTCTTAAGAGTAAGTAGTGGTTGTAGGGTTGAACAAAGCTGTTTTCATAAAATAATTTATAAGTCAAAAGTTCAAAACTATAAAACCCGAATGGCGACTTGTATGACGCACCTCTATAACTTTTACTAGGTGTTGCCCGCTACTCCATCCGTGTAAAAGTGGTTTATCGCTATTCCCTCAAGATTTGTCAAAAGGGCATTGGGTAAATTTGTTTGAAGAATATTGTAATTTTTTTTTTCAGCGGCCTCGGATGATTTTTACATAGTTATTTAGAGGACCTCAAAATACACATAGATATATATAATTCATAGCGTTAAATAATATCGGAGCGGAGATTTTAAAGATTTAAGTATTAAGTTTTTAGTACAAAAGTATGCCCAAGTATGAATATTTAAATATCTCGGCTCCGATGCACTTAAGAATATTACATTACATAACAAAATATGTTTATTTTTAATAATTCTATCATAATTTACCACTTTTACGAATGGCCGCTCACCTTGAAAATGTATGAATTTTACAAATGACAACACTTTTACCCAAACCCCTTTCCGGGATAATAAGTATCCTACGTACGAATCTAGGATCCCATCTATCTCCTTGCCAAACTTCATTAAGATACGCCTTGGTGTTTTGTTATGAACAACAAAACACAAAAACAGAGTTACTATATTAAGTACTCGCAGTATGGATGTAACATATGACACTTAGGTGTAGTTATTTACTTAGACTGTAAATAACTACTTACATCCTATCCTTCCTACTAATATTATAAATGCGAAAGTTTGTGTGTGTATAGTTCATACCATCTGACTTGTCTTATTTATTAAACACTTTTATAACCTCAAAATTCTCCTATTCCGCCTAAATCAACAATTTTCTCATAAAAAAAAAACCATGATGTAACATCGGGAAAATGATTTGCAAAATGTGCCCTCTAGTTGGTTTATTTACCAGAAAACTTTGAGGGTATAAAAGTGTTTACTAAATACGACAAGTCAGATGGTATGGACTATACACACACAAACTTTCGACTTTATGTGTTACTTTGTTACTCCTTCAAGCTGCAACGGCTGGACGGAATTGGATGAAATTTGGAATGGACATAGCTTATACCCTGAATTAACACATTGGCTACTATTAATCCCGGAAAATTTAAAAGTTCCGAAGGAATATAGATTAGCAAATTCTACGCGGACGAAGAAACTAATAACCTTCTTTTGGCTTACTCAGAGGCAATTTAGACACAATTCTTTAACGCGTTCCTTTTTTCCTTTTTTGGGTATGAAAAATCGACACTAAGGTACGACAAAAAAACAAGGATAAGTTCACCTTTATACATTCCTATTCTGTAAATGTTGTATTGGAAATTGTGTGTTTTGTACATTATTATTAACTGACTCTGAACGCTGCCGTTAGTGCAGTTCGAGTAAATGTTAAGCAGACGAACCGTCCAGTTGCACCGTGCAGTTGGTACAGTGGCTCAGTGGCTTTTTCGCACTAGTATTTTTTACTTTTCTATTTTTTTTTAAATTCACTTCTGTTAGCCATGTATCCAACCAAAGAGTTTGCCTGTTCAACCACTTCTAAAGGCAAACTGTAAACTTTCCCGGAAAGACTTAATATTAGGCTTAATTGTTCAAATTGCTCGGTGAATTTTTATCAGCTCTCATCTCTCATCTTTTGATTGCTGTTTTATTTTTGTTTCATTGACATTTTGTCGCACACGAGGGGAAATTTTCACTGGTCCCAAGTCTTTTTGCTTGCATCTTGGGCCAAGACAGCTCGGGACTCTTGAATTATTACATACTTTCCGCACTTGCATCAAAAACTAAATTAAGTGCCTAACAAGACGTTAGATGCACCACCTAAGATTTTAGCTTTGGTTAACAAAATATGGATACATAATTTAGAAGCTATTTTACTCAATTTATGTGGACTAAAAGAATATTTCTTCAGTTTTTTTTTAGTGTAGCTAATTCAGCCTGGATTAATCCCATCGCCAGCCCTGGCGCCTACGCAGTTCTCACCGCGTTGCGCAATCCGACAACTCCATTAGACGTTTGAGACGTTACATTTTCGACGAGCGCATCGCATCCACTACTGCATCGCACATTAAAACGATCAAACGACTTTGGAACGCTCTAATGAAGGTCTTGAGTGGTTCATAAAGTGCCGATAGCCGTTATTTTTATGTTAAAATCACTTCACTCTCGTCTGTCCTATGAGAAATTTTATTTATCGTTTTGCGATTATCGGTTGTCATATTTTATGACAGTTAAAGCAATTTCGCTTTGTCATCACAATAAAATGAAATTTTTGGAAAATGTTTAATTGACAACAAGATTTTTTTTAAAAGGTCAAAGTCCAGAATACTGTACATACCATAATGTTCACTTTTTTTTTTGGATTGTGTTTTTATTTTTTTGCTGATTTTAAATCTAAAAGTGTTTCAATTCCCGACTTTTTTTCTTTTTGCCAAATGAAGGGTTAAAGAGTCTAGAAACCATAATTTTTTTTCTTTTGTTCATTATTTGCGGAGGAAATAAATAAACAAATATCTGCTAATGGCTAAAGAGATTAAACGCCACATGGTATTTTCTACGTCACAACTAGTGCTCAGCTAGACTTCAAAAAACAAAACGCGGTTGCAAACGAAATGACGTCATTTCGTCCACTAGTCCAAATCCGGCGTATAGCAAACACTGATAATATTCAATAACTTTTCTTTCAATGAATAATAATTTAAAAAAAATTAGACAAACCTCTACACACAACGACAAGCATGATTTTTTCAAAACACCTTTTAAAAAAGTTCCTTCTGTCAATTAAATTTGGTTGAGACGCAAGCTGCTTTCCGCCAAGAGTACAAAATTATCACAGAATTTTCCGTGTAGGTGAGTAACGGTGGGTTTAGACCAACTGAACGAACAAGAATTCTATGGCATTATCTCTTACATTTTCTTTGTAAAAATAAAGACGAAACATGTTCTAGAGCATTCGGTAGTTAGATCTAACGCACCGTAACAGGAATCGAGAATCTCAATTACAGTCAGTAGCCGTGTCATCCCTCGTTCCCGTTATCATAAGAGCTTAACTAAGGTTCCAAAATCAATTTGTTCTAAAATATGTTCATATTATCTATAAACAGCTTTTTCAAATTCATATCAAAAGCTTTAGGACAAAATAAAACACGTTATTCATCACTTAATGATAGCACAAAACCCTCATTTATGAATAACAACTACTCGCGGCTATTAGCATTGGCCGCGGTCTACTCGAGATTACCTCACTTCCTGCCTGTATAAGAAGCACAGAAGCTTTATTTTTCCGCATACCACCTTTATAGCCCTTTAAATCAAATGTGTAGCTTTCCACATCCACATAGCAACAGTAAACAAAGAGGCGATTGAACAAACCAAGATAATTACCGGTTGGTGATTGCTTTCCTTTACTAAAAGATAAACACGTCAATTGTACTAATTGGATTTACGCTGCGCACACGCTGTATATGGGGCGATACGGATGAGATGAATATCAAGTAGGTGGCGGTATCCCGTAAAAAGTATTGCCTTAACGGGAATGGGGCTGATTGTGTCGTGGTCGCGTAGGCATGTGGGAGGTAAATTTTGAGAGGGTCACCACTGGTCTTATCTTGTACAGTGAAGAGCACCAATATATGTATAGGGTAGGGAGGGGCATATTGAGCAGGCGGGTAAGTTGGGCAAAAGAAATATCTCCAAAACTAAACACGCGACGCTGGAACATCAAATGGCAGAAAGTGAGATGGATGAGGGAAACAGATTCCGCCATTAACAGTTGCCACGCGGCGTAGGAGTTGGTGACACGCGTTGTTTGTTTTTCCTCGAATCCAAAATTGTAAGAACAGATGTCTCAGGTATCAGGTGAGCCTTAGTACTTAGTAAATTTAAGTGGCTATTGTATTTCAATACCTATGTTATCGTAAGTATTACTCATTTTATTAAAACACAAAATTTGCTAAAAAACCTGGCATGGGGCTAGTTGGTCAGTTCCTTACGCATTGTATTCTAATAAATTTGGTTATTTGTTGTAGAATGCGGAACTACAAAATAAAAACCAAAAGGGGTTCTGCGCAAAGTGAGCGGTTAAAAAATACCGAAAAGCTATTTTGGAGCCGAAAAAAAGCGTCAACGTACATTATTAGGTACCTATGACAGGCACCACTAACGAAACATGATTCTGGAGTCATGAACTCTGTTAAAATGTGTGATTATAAGACTGATTGTAGTTTCTTGGTAATAAATGAATATGAGCAATAGGTAAATGTGATGATTTTATTTTTTTCTTCATGCGATCCTTACCTTGCTCAACTTACCTCATACCTATGCTCAACTTACCTCACTATCGAGGCAAGTTGAGCATGTCTGCCATTGGTCACTTTAAAGCAATTTTCTGCTAAATAATGCAGAATACAGAAAATCTATCTGGAGACGTTTATGCCCAGATAAATTTCCTTATAATCAAAGCGGATAACATCTTTCTAATGCATCCTATCACGAAAGTACAGGACGATTATTCCAAAATTGCTCAATGTGCCCCTCCCTACCCTACATATACGGCCAAATGTATGTTTAGGTAGATATAGACCTTATTTTGAGTGGAATAAGGGGTGTGTATACGCCATATCATCTGACTTGTCTTATTAAGTATCACTTTTATAACCTCAAAATTACAATTATTAATTATGTCATAAAAAAAACAATTCATGATGTAAAATCAGGAAAATAGTGTGGAAAATATGGTCTCTAGTTGCGTTAAGTATTCACCAGAAAAGGCTGTTTTAACCAAAAACGATGCATTATGAGGTAATTAAAGTGTTTACTAAAGAGGACAAGTCAGTTGATATGGACTTAAGATATTTTTGACATCTTATATTTTTATGACTTTGACGTACTGATGGGCCCGTTCGGTTATACTTTGAATTGCAGGATCTTTTATGCAAGTACACTGATACAAAAAATGTATCCTCCTTTTTTTTCCTTAATTAATGGCTTTCACTCCTTGTGTTTAACAAGGTGTATTTCGCCAGTATCGAGTTTTAGACTATCACCATGGACTTATTAGAGAAACAAGTCCATGGATATCACACGCGAGGACAATGGTTCGGTTAAAGAGATTTACTCTAGTGGACTAAACAGAAGCACATGGGGTTAGGTCCACGCGCTTCTGTCAAGTTGTATCCTTCTTCAGCGAGTTACAAACACAGCTATCTGTCAAATTCAAATGTCACAATTACAGACTTTAGCTATTTGCGTTAGTTTATGAATGTGAGAGTATATATACCTAACTGAAAATATAAAGCTAAACTAAGAATTAAATACATTAACTGCGGCTTTAATACATCTTTAGTGTATTCACAGCCATTGTACATGCTTCACATTAATGTATACAATTCTAACCACAAATCGATTCTGTAAATTAGGCCGACAATCTTGGAGGGGAATTTTAAAACCTACATTAGTACTATAAGTTTAAGAACGACTATAACAGGTATATTTTACTATTATTATAGTGGGACTCCGCACCCCGACCGAACCTACACTTGACCTTATTTTTTAACAGATTCTGCGCCCATAGTTCCTTGATGCTCTATTTTAAAAATAAATAAGAGCCTGGCATTTGTCCGTTAATCCTGACTCAGCGCGTGCCTGCATGAATGGACCGTATAATTTTTGTTTACTTTTACTCTCGAAGGAGCCTCAAGTAGCATTAAGGTGTTATTCTCCTAAAATCGGTTCTCTGTCGAACGGTCAATCGAGTGCGCGGTCATACGAGCTCGCTCACTCGACTGGTAAAGCAGATAAGCTGAGAATGAACCCCCTTAAATATACGGCTTTTACGCTCTGACGGGACAACTTCAACCCGCTGGCTAATATTTGGTGCGTCGAGTTTGACAACGAGTTATTTGAGAGAATCATCTACCTGATAAAGGGTTACCGTTGGTGTTCATACAAAAATATTTATCATGGACAAATGTTAAATGTTTCTGTAACGGACCGCTACGCATCAAATTAGTAACTGGGATCTTTGTTTACGTCATTACGCTGTTTGTTAACTCTACGCATTTCATTGACATGTTTTTTTCTGTAAATAAACTTTGGGAATAGTGTTTATCTATCCAAATTAATGTGCCTACAGTTATTGTAATAACTGCCTTTACTTAACTCAAGTGCCAGGCCAGTGATGGTAAAGCGTTTATAAGAAAAAAAGAACTCTAACCCTCACAAATGCTATGCAAGCATTTTTTTTGGAAACTTTAGCGGTGTCTTTCTTAGTATCTCTTTTTTAACCCCTAACAAAAGAGAAGGGGGATACAAGTTTAACCTCCTTGTCTTTCTCCATAGCGCCTTAATTAAAAACCTGCCTGCAATTCTTTTTTTCATTAGCTTATTTTATCTCTGGAACACTGAAGTAAATGACACCTTTATTGCGTGTAAGCCCAAATCATCAGTCGTTGTCTGTATTTGCAAGGACCTGGTATTTAAATCCGATTTTCAAAGGAATGCAATCCATTGCAGTGATTATAAACTCAAAATTAAAACGTACTACATTGTATGCTACATTGAAACCGTTTTTAATATTTTTACGGCATTTTAGTAGCTGTAAATCTTCGTTGTACGCTACGGCGGAATCTACGGAGTTGTTTTGCTCCGCCATATTTCCAGGTAACAAGTTCCAGAAATACATTTTAGCACGTTTGGCAATTTCAGACGCATTATACATAATTTAGGGTGTGTTTAGCGCATTTTTATCTCTTGTTTAGAATATCTAGCTCGCCGCCGACGTTTCGGGCTACTTGCACACCATTAAAATGAGATAGTGCCGGCGTACGCGCAACTCGTAAAATTCACGTGCGCCCGCGTCGATTTATTAGGTATTGAGCTGTTGTATACCGCAGCGCTTTCACTGAACTTAGATAGTTACTGAAAAGTTTATGCATCGTAAAACTTAGGTCAAACGTGTATATGCATCACTCTTACTCAGAGCGAGTCAGACTCGCGCACCGAGTGTTCCGTACCTTCATAAATGTATAATTTTACTAAGAGTATTGTGAGGCTGAAAAGCGGTAGCGTTTCTCTCCCCTTAACCATGGCTAGTAGTAAATTTTATGAAAAATTAGGTCTGTACGTACGTTTCCCTTTCCAACAAAGATTAACGAATGTTCGAAACGTACAAACCAAGTTTTTCATAATAACTACCTACAACATATTAGGAGGTGAGAAATGATACCGCCCGAAGCAAAATTTGTATCTGCTCTTAAGTTAAATAAGGCCTTATTTTACTACGTAATTCATTAATTAATTAAGTAGTAATATTTAGGGAAATGAAAACAAATAATACGAATAATGCAATTTATATAACTAATTTTAGTGCTGAAAAAAAAAGGAATATTTTTTGCCATAAAATGGTATTTGAAATAATAATCCATAAACTATTTTAGGCACTACAGCAGTAACTCCAAAAGAAATAAAATTATATACGTACCAGAGGATCTCCATTCGCATTCTTCTCTCCATATTAAGTCACTTGTCTTTAACGCACTGGTTAATCATTATGTCTCTTTCACCGGAACCAGTCGCGAGCTGAGGATGAAAAGGATGACGAGTCATAGCATCCCATAGTCACGTCACTCCGTGCATCATCGCACTGTCAACACATGACGGTGAGTTCAGGACTTCTGGAAACTTCGAGCATATCCTGGAACAAAATATATGGACTAAGTTACCTTTTAGGAAATATGATAATGTGAGAACAGAAAAACAGAGATGAATTGTTTTAAAGTAGTTTTTGTTGGTTTTGGTGGTACGTGACGTGATCTTGTAAGATTTGTTTTGACGATAATTAAATAAATTACTTAAATTCTAAATTACCTAGTACTCTCTTATATCTATGGCCAGTAGAGGACATATTTAGAAATATATTTATCGAACTTAGAATAAAGGTAGACGTGTCATTGCTTTTGGTAGGTCTACAATGACCAAAAGGTCTTTTAGTTGACATGATTAATTTGATGAGAAAGGGAAGGAAGAAAAATATGCCATACAATATCTCAATATGTAAGTACCGTAATAATGCTAATAGTATTGTACCGACAAGAAACTTCTCTAAAATTAAATGTATAACTTTACCTACTATCGAAATATAAATAACGTCTAAGAATATATTTTTTAATAAAAAAAAGAGAACGTTATCAATACATTAAAATCTTTCCAGCAATGTCCATAGTTTTTTTTAAAGAAAAGAAAAAAAAAATGGATCTGCAGCATGCACATTGCTACTCACGTCAAAATAGGAATATTAAGTATTTTATTCCAAACATCGACGAAATTATCGAAGACAAAACTGCACCACGAAAGTAAGGTTAAGGTGTTAGGGTGGGAAATGTCATCACAACAAATGTAGCACAGTTGCCCAAGCGCAAGCTACCCGACGTAGTGTCAGCAGATAAGGTACTAGAACAAACACGACGTGAGAAACAGTGACTCACTGGAACTAAACTAGAGCGAACAGTTAAATTAACAACGGCCCTATAACTCGATTTGAGTCTAAAAGAAATGTGCTGAAATCAAACGTTAATGAAAGATAGTTTGGGCTCTTAACAAGTAAATGACAGTTGCTGTCAGAGGTCAGTTTAAGTATTAACCGGCTGATTGACCTAGTTGTTATCTTTGGCTGCTTAACCATGGGTCGTGGGTTTGTTTGTCGTGTATGACAGGCACTTGTATCGTAAATATAATACGATGATCTTGAATGGGATGATGGTCGATTTACATAAGTAAAGTAAATTTTAGAAACTAAGAGTAAAATTTTTCTTTAGTTCAAGCGTTTTGTTTGACAAAATCTAAGCGATTTTGTATCTAATCCATAATGCTCTTTACCCTGTTCTTGACCTGACTGTATCAGAAGGAGGGTTATATTTTTGAAGTGTATGTGTGTATGTATGTCTTTGGCACGCTCTGCAGCCTAAACGGCTTGATACATTTTAACATATCAGGTATCGCTACATTCGTCATGGATGTGGCAGTGATATAGGCTGTATGCCTATAATATTTTGATCAAAGTAATGAGAGGGAGGTTTGTTTTTACTCAATATATGTATATCGACAACCATACCAAAAAATGCAGTCGGTTTTTTCAAGCGTGCTTTTTTTTAAAGAGAAGTAATAATTAACGTTGTTAGAACTAACCGTATTCTACGTAAAAAGCTTGGCAATGTTGTTTGTATTGTCTACCCAGTAATAATTCTAGGATCATTAGTAATTTATTATTAACCTATTATCTTTGAGACGTTTCTTTATAAAGTAACAGTAGGTAAGCTACAATTTCCAATTGCAACAACTTTTTGTTTCATCTCCCTCCTTTAGCTTTACTAAAATTAAGCTTAAAATCACAAGAAAACTTGTTCTCACACTTCTTAATAAATAATAGAAAAGTAAATATCCAGTTGTTACCTAAGGATTACATGTGTTGTAACCAGTCCCAGTGTGTCAGTGTGTTATAAGATAAAACCTTATCAGTACACTGATTACTCGGGAGATGTTGGTCTTTGCACCTTTGTTGAATCAGAGATTGTGCAGACAAAAGAAATTGATATTTAATTTAAATGTTAAACGGTTTTGCGGACGGATTCGTACGTGGTAAAATATACTTCTTGAAAATAACGATGTGCCGTAGACAAGATGAATTCGGCGTTCGATATCGCTATCAAAAATGTATAGGATTGACGTAAGCTGTCAGACGGTCGCGTCGAGCGCACACGTCAATTCCGTAAATTTTGACAGTTTTCGAAAATCGTTTACGTTAGCGTTAAGCAACTTGTCTAGCCTCACAGAATCGTCATTTTCATGAACTATATTCTTGAGAATTAAAGGATGAGATAATCGAAATACGTCCTTATTTTCATGTGTAATAGAGTTAATATTAAATGTCTTAAAAAAACTTAATTGAAATTTTAAGTGAGAAAATTATATCGAAATTGTTTATGGGAATTAAGGTTTTGGATACCCTAACTGTTTAGCAAAATATCAAAATGACGAAAGAAGTAAAAAAGAAACAAATCTAACACCCATTGACGTAGTCTAAAATGGTACTAGACAAGATTATATTTGTACATACAACATTCAAGATTAAAAAAAACTATAATACCCATCACATCATACAAGGTATCATCTTTTAATATCTACAATCATTATTACTTACCGCGAAACATTATATAGGTAGGTACTTATAGTTTAATCAGTTTAGAAGAAAAAAAAATCAACTCGATAACTTATGAATGTCACAAAAACTAAAACTTTTGCCTATGAGTAAAATCTTACGGAAACTTAAGTCACATTTTTTGATTTTTTTTTTGCTATAGTTTTATGCTGGTTCAAAAGCGAAAAATGCTTTTTTATTTGCGCCAAATTAAGGGACGCTGCAGCATTAAAAACTTCCCTTAGGTGAACTACTTGTAGATATATTCGTCTAAATTGAAGTAGTTGAACGTGTTTGATTGTGAGATAAAGAACACAGGTGTAGCGAATCAGTGTAACACTTGAGTTGAGTCCACATTAGTAAGGTAAATAACGCGAGAGCATTAAATAGGTCACGCCAGTGCACTGCATGTAGCGAAACTTTCATATCACTCTGAAAAATACTTGTCGGCTCAATATCCTTACATCCAAATCAATCCAATGTCCGAACTTTATTTTTTAAATATTTTTAACACGCTACTTACAATAATGTCGGTTGAAGATTATGCGCAACCGAGTTTAGGAAAAAATAATCTACAAGCTGATACTTTATCAGTTTTATCACAGCTGCCAAAACTTACCTATCCTATAAAACAAATTAGCGATTCGTAAATATCCAACATTAATATATGCAAAAAACAATTGATTTTAAACAAATTTGACTTCTTAAAATATCCAATCCACTTTTTTTTTATTTCTACTGTCTGTTTTTTCTTGACGGTTTCGAATTTAAATTTTGATTTTCCCGCGACCGAGAAAGGGCAAGCGCGTCGCCCGTATGCCCGTGTATGATGCCTTTGGCAGACTGGACGCATCCATGCCTTCTAACATGGAATGCCAAGCAGGTTATAATTAATAATGCCAGGAAACTAGAGCTGGCTGGTTAGGCTTAGGTATCGCTTGCTCATTCAACAATAAATAAATTCAGTACTCGGGATATTCGAACAAATTTCGAGTGTGATCAATTTATACGCACTTTTATTAGTTCGGTCTAGAATTGGCAGTAAGTTACTGATTGATAATAAAAATGCGCATGTCGAACATCGATTTTATTAGATCATTTATCATCCAATGATTTTGACATGAACGTTAGAACCAATAAAATGATTTGCCACGCGAATAGTCTGCAACTTAGGTACCTAAAAATAGTCTTACACTTACTTAAGAATTTCGAAGATTCATAATACTATTGATCAAAATGTCGAATTTCATAACTCGAACGTAAATTTTCTAATACTTTTTGTTAATGAAAAAATAAATCTTACCATTAAGTTTTCAGGTCTTACATGTACAATCTATAGGTAACCATCACACTACTGGTTCGTTAAACTTAACCTAACATACGAATAGCAGTGAAAATATGAATTTAATGTAAAATATGACGACGACGACTTTAGTCTAGTTGGTAGTGACCCTTGTCTACGAAGCTTACGGTCCCGGGTTCGATTCCCGGTATGGGCAAATATTTGCGTGATGGGCACAAGTATTTGTTCCTGAGTCTTGGATATATTCTAGACATATATATACATATATATATATATGTATTTAAGTGCGTATTTCTCTTTATAAGTATATTTATCGTTGTCTAGTACTCATAGTACAAGCCTAGGAGCTTAAATTTGGGCTCCGTCAATTCGTGTCAGATTGTCTCGTGATATTTATTTATTATTTATTTATTAATTATTACAGAACACAACGGAAAGATGAAAATACAACAAAAATAAAATTTGTAGTTTTATGCCCCTTGAACTAGTATCTGCAGTGAATTATCACGTAGTTCAAACTCCTTGGTGTATGCTTTAAGCATTATGTCCAAAGCAGTGGACGTGTTTCGGCTGACATGATGATGATGACGATGGAGTGATTAATATTAACTCATCTTTTTTCAACAATGTGTAAATAAAATAAGTAAGTATAAAGAAAATTTTACTTCAGATATACTTTCTTAATCGAAATGCCAAACTTTCGAATTGTCTTTTAACTACTAGTATGATCAAGAGTAGCATCCAAGGTATTCATTAACAAAGTAACAGCCAATTAAATTTAAAAGCAAACCCATGTGGTCTCTTAAATAAATAGCTGGCAATTCATTACGGTCTCCTATTATTTTTATTTTTATTGTTCATACGTCACAATGGTCGCCTCACTTACTTCTATTACATGGGCGCCTTTTTGAACATTCCGTACGTGCCAGTATTAAGGGCATATATATTTGTTTGAAGCCATAGATAAAATAATAGCGTTTTGTTTTATTTAAAAAAATACTCTAACAAAAAAGGCTGGCTGATAATAAAATTCTAGGCGAGTTTTTTCTATAAGTATCACATTTATTTTTGATAAAAACTTAGCTAGTGAGCATGAAGGCCTTGTATTTATATTATTGTCAAAAAAGTAAAGCATCAAACAGGCGAAGATTGCGGAAAGTGTATAATAATCAACATAGAGATTAGTGGATCCTCAGTGAATATAATAAATGGTCATATTTGTACAGAAATAATCTTAGCACGCGGAAGTGCGCTTCGACAAATTCTATGGCAGCCATAAATTACTCACTTCCTCGCTTTTGTCATCGTAATGTATTTAATTTAATACTTACTATGTGTTTAGGAAACATTCTTGCTTGAAAACGAAAAGTTTGTTTTTTGATGTTTCGTTCTTTTAATTTTAAAGTCAGAACAAAGTTTAAACTATTTATACGAAACTTTACAACCTTTTACGTTTTACTTGTGTCGTATGTTCTATAAGTCGCTTTTACTATCTCTTTATGGATATATATAGTATAACCAAACGATAACAATAGAATACCAACCATAATCCTTTTTTTATTTCAATATCTTTCATACATTATTTACGGCAGGTACATTATCACACTTTACCACGTTTTCTTTAAAAGAAACCTGCAATTTACCAAACAACATAACTTTAATAAACATAAAATTCTCCTTTGCCGGACGTAGTCGAGTAAAAACCGTACTCGATCGACTTCCATTTAACGCATTCTATCAAATACTTCACTATACATCGAGCACCTAAAAATACCCCGCTAGGGTGGTCCAGCACTTTTCATTACCACACAACGTACCCGTTAACTTACCTGATAACATTTTATTGTTTCCAATGTCCTCCAGTTCCATTAAATAGTAAATAAATAGACCTCAAAATATGGGCAATTCCACTTACAGACAGCAATCTTAAAGAGTCTGTAAACAAAGCACTGTCCTGTGATTTAGATAGAGAAGTCGCTTAAGATAGGAGAAAGGACGAGGTTGTTAGAATTTTATGTGAAATCTATTGAAAATACGTTATTTGTAGATGTTCTGATTAGTGTTAAATTAGGTTTATCTGTAATGGTACCCATTTGGAGTTTAAACAATTCTATTAATAAGCCTGTTTACGGTACCGTAGCTTCACACTCATAATGTTTATTTGGGTATATTAATTTATAAGGTACTTTAAAATTAAAAAGTTATCTAATTGCATATCAATAATAACAGGTACAAAGACGGGAATGTATTAGAAATTCCAATTGAGATCACAATTAACATAGCATTGCAGCTGAAGCTGTAACAATATTAATTTTATATCGTCATTATGTCTGAATTAAAAAGATTGAAAGGTGAAAGTTGTCCTTGAATTAGGATGTATTCTTTCTCATCCACGTTAATATTGATTTAGTAGTTCAAGCAGTCGAATATGGGTCCCATTCGAAACTGTCTGTTACCTCCAATTTCAACAAGTAAAAAAAATCCTACGTTTATAAATTTCAATCTTAATTCTAGTCTATCAAGAAAAAAGTTAGCTTTTCTAAATTCAATTAAATTATTGAATTCAGAGTACAGTTTGGAATTGTAATTACTTAATTAACTTAACGCATGGACTGGTAGGGGGATTTTTTGGGAAAATAGTTTTATTAACTTGCAATGATCTGCAAAAATTGCAATACCAATTCTTGACATTCCAATAATAAAATCAAACTTGTGTCAACGGGATTATCAAAAAGGTCATTCACTTCCTTTGTGTTCCCAACAAAAGCCGACATTATAAGCAACATTCTTCAAAGTCGGCGACATGATGATGGCGCTTACCGTTTACCCAAACACGACGTATTAGCACATATTAAACCTTCTGCTTTTTGTCGGGTCGACTTTGTATGGAAATGAAAGAGTTGGGCACTCAACGGCTTAAAGGCATGAGTGTCAGTTAGGGCATAATTAGCGACCGAGGGCGCCGACCTTCCACCTCGTCGATACACTGACCCAGTACTCAGAAGGGCCAGTTTTTTAAACTTTAAGTAACGAGTATAATGGTTCAAATAATAGTGGTGGTGTATAGACGGAATATTGGCCATCGTTTGATTGATATTTTGCTGCGGTGTCTTAAAGGTCTATATAGAATTAATTGTCATCAGATTTTCCAAGCGAATGGAGAAATGTGAATCGTCGGTGATCGATCATCCATTTTCCCAGTTTTTTTTCCAATATCCTAATTGAAAGTTGAAACGATACATGTGGTCCAAAATACGAGAAATTCAGTTAAAACACTAGGAGATCATGACCAACTTTCGATTATAAGGGTAAGCTGTATGAGAAGATTTCAGCAGCCGCAACAGGCATATCGTACTAAAGGTATATTAAATTAAATGGCAGCATATGATGGAACAAGAACTCTCCAACCACATATCAGCCGCCAGTTGCTAAAGCTAGTGACACACACTCACTTTTCTCGCGGTTTTGGGTAAAAGTATAACCGCAAGTATGCGACCCGCCTGGCTATTTAGTCATTCACGGCTTATGTACTTTTATGACTTGGAGAAACGTTTCGATTTTCAAACGTGTTTGTTGCTTGCAAGTTGCATGAAAACAACCGTTTCCAACTGGTATTGTCTTGCACAATGGTCCTGCTATAACTTTAACAACTGAAATTTTGTATTTAACCATTTTGTCTGCATAAATTGGCATTAGAAGTTGACATTCCGTCTGGTACTTTCACCTAGGGTGCTTCTAAATGGACACTAATTTTACGGCAATATACTTAGGTGGTTGCTGTGGGTGATTTGCTAGCAATCATCCCAAAGCTTTCAGTTTTGAAAGGGCTTAGTGGTGTACTTTTACTTCCAGCCACGATTATTTACAACTGTCTTAAAAAAAAAGATCACCCAAGATCCAAGGCTCCCAATTTTTTCATTGTCTGGAAAAAATTGGGAGCCTTGGATCTTGGGTGATCTTTTTTTAAAAAATTAGAACTGTAGAATTTAAGAAATTAGAACTCCAATAGCCTAAAAAATCGATTTTCCTCCTGCAAGTAAAGTAGGTAATTTCTTACTATAATCTTGTATGTATTTAGAAATTGTTGAATTTACATTATACAGTGTGATGTCTTCCTTACTCCTCATGTCAGCACAAAAAGCCGCAAGTCCACACAATCTATTGCCATTAATCAGGAATGCGCCCGCGCTTGTTTATGTTTGCTTTAACTCTCGCTGTAATCAAAGCGTTTTTATTTACGAGTAAATCTTTTTCCTGGTCAAACATTTAGAGCATTTGAAAGGAAACTCTAGCGTTTGTTTTTAAATAGCTATAACATTAAACTTGGGTTAAAATTACATTTTACTCTACATCATTATGGTAGCCTGGTCGGCCACCAAACTAACTTCTTTTACAAATATTAAATTATATTATAAACCCTCCAGAGCAGCTGGACAGATTCTCAGCTGGACAGATTCTCAGCTGGACAGATTCTCAGGTAGACAGATTCTCAGCTGGACAGATTCTCAGCTGGACAGATTCTCAGGTGGACAGATTCTCAGCTGGACAGATTCTCAGCTGGACAGATTCTCAGCTGGACAGATTCTCAGCTGGACAGATTCTCAGCTGGACAGATTCTCAGCTGGACAGATTCTCAGCTGGACAGATTCTCACCTGGACCGATTCTCACCTGGACCGATTCTCACCTGGACAGATTCTCACCTGGACAGATTCTCACCTGGACAGATTCTCACCTGGACAGATTCTCAGCTGGACAGAATCTCCCTTAGACGAAGTCGCAGTTGGACAAAGTATAGTCAGGAAAAGTAAACAAACAAATAATAATAATAAAATCATTTAATTATATAAAGGGGATCTTCTTTTCCAAAAACTAAAAACGTATTCTTCTAATCTAACTAATGTATGTGTTAAAATTAAAAAAAGGTAGGGAAAACAGTGCACTGACAAGTTATCTTATTAATTATGCCTAAGCGACGCTAAACGTTCTAGACATGTTTTCACAGTTATTTTTTCGCTTAAACAATCCGTCACAATATTTTGTATTTGTCCATCAAAACGAATTTGCTTTAAACGCCGTTTGGTTTCGTTACAGTGATAAAAACTTCTATTAATTTTGCTGTCACTGATTTTCGATTCTTTTCTTATTAACTGTAGAAATAAAAATAGAGATGGCTTTTTTGGGATTTTCGCATTCATTCTGCGGTGCCACCCTTCTACGGCGTTAGTAGTGCGAAAACGTTCTCCATAACAAGACAATTGTTCATTCGTGATTTTCGTCATCCAATAGTTAGTGAAATATTTTAGAAAAGCTTCACATTGCTCATCATTTGGTGCCATTTCGTTAATAGTCAAAAGCCCTTCAGGTATCAAGTGCACGGGTAAAAGTGCTAATTGTGTACAAAGTCTTGTCAGTTTCCAACCATAGCGAGTAGAACAACATTTCAACTCTTTCGATTTTTTCCAAACTGCCCGTTGAAAGTGATAATAACACCCTTTAATAGCGACATTTGAATAGACAGATTTTATTCCCTGTGCAATAGCTGGCTCGTAATCACATTTAAAGTGATTAATATTAACAAACAATTGTTCTTTCAATATTGTAAACATTCTTTTGTATGTTTCTTCAGATTTATTTGGTAAAAGAATAAAAAGCACTGGTACAAAATTTATAGAATCTTGATCTTGAGTTATGTCAATATGTAGAGTAAAAACCTGGTAAAATGGTTTTGGTGCCATTTTGAAGGTGCCGTCCCCATAAAATTCGTCCACCTTTTTTATGAATTTCATTGCTGTTTTGCTGCCAAAGACAATAATTTTGTCTACATCACCACTATCATATAAAAAAAAATCTTTTACTAGAAATTCTGGTAATTTTACGTCTGCAATATTCTTGTTACTGCATCTCTCCATGCAAAGAAACTTTTTGCGACATCTGTATAATGAATCCTTTTTGGAGTTAAATGATGGTAATGAATGATCAGACTCACCCTTACTATTTTCGTAAAAATGTTTTTCAAATATTCTTTGAATGGGATCCATACTAGTACACACTTCTTCTTTACATACATGCAAAAGTTGTTCATTTTTATTTCGATTGAAATTTGGAGCACACGAATGTTTACCTTCTTTAATTATTTTATTGTCCTTGTTCAATGTCATTGAAGTACTGCACTCCGTTTTGTTACTACATCTCCAATTAGTATTGTCCGAAAGGTTCCGTTTCGCAAAAATGTACCGATGCCCAGCATGCAATAGTACTTTACCATGGCACGGGTCTTTTCCTCTTTTCCTTTGCCCGTCTATAAAGACTAATTTATGTTTTTTTTTACTTGATCCGGCAATATCCATTTTTTCGTAATATGAGGAAACCAGGAAAATAAAATGTGACATAAATAAGACATTCAATGACAGAGCTATCAATCATTGTTTTTGTTTTTATCGGAGGTTGCATAACGTAGTTTGCATATCAAAGTAATTCTACACATAGAATGAACTATGTAGGAAGCTATAATTATCTTCTTTACATAGTATAAAATGAAGTCGCTTCTGCTGTCTGTTCGCTTAGATCTTTTAAACTACTCAACGGAATTTAATGCAGTTTTCACCAATAGATAGAGTGATTCAAGAGGGAGGTTTATATGTATAATAAATTCTGGTTTGTGTACGGGTGTTACAGAAAACTTACAATAAACCGAAACGAAGCGAAGGCGGGTCGCTAGTCTATACTAATATTATAAAGAGGAAAGATTTTATTTTTTGTTTGTTTGTTTGAATTAAATAGACTCCGAAACTATTTGACCGATTTCAAAAATTCTTTCACCATTACTATCCTACATTATCCCTCATGAACATAGGCTACTTTTTATCCCGGAAAATTTAATAGTTCCCAAGGGAATAACAATAATCGAAATCTACGCGTCCGAAGTCTCTGGCGTCCTCTATTATAAATAAAACATACATGTAAAAGTATTTTTAGGGTTTTAGGGAATCAAAACCTATAGAGTACTTCCCGCTGTCAGCATGAAATTTGGCAAGAAGCAATGTCTAAAGCACAAGTAGACGAAAAAATCCGAAAACCGTAAATTTATGGGAGTCCACCAGAATCCCCTAGAACCATCCCCCAGAATCAGAATTCCCTTCATTACGTTAAATATGAGGTAGGTTTAGGTTATGTTAGTTCTTCAGCAGGTCCGGAGGGCCACAAGAATCAGAAATAGGAGCTCTGCGGGAGCCGAGCTCTGTCGACTCTGTTGAAAGAGTTCATTGAAATCCCCGGGGGGATTAGGCTAGGGGATCCTGGTGGACTCAATGGTAAATGGTCAATTTTTAGTTAAATCTCAATAAAAAAAATGCTATTTCAAAATGAAAATGATTTGGTTATAGAAAACGGGGTGTCATATAAAAGGCTTGGAAAAGAAGATCCCCTTTATATCTCCGTGTAATAAAATGATTTTATTGTTATTATTTGTTTACTTTTCCTGACTATACTTTGTCCAACTGCGACTTCGTCTAAGAGAGATTCTGTCCAGCTGAGAATCTGTCCAGCTAAGAATCTGTCCAGCTGAGAATCTGTCCAGGTGAGAATCTGTCCAGGTGAGAATCGGTCCAGGTGAGAATCTGTCCAGCTGAGAATCTGTCCAGCTGAGAATCTGTCCAGCTGAGAATCTGTCTACCTGAGAATCTGTCCAGCTGAGAATCTGTCCAGCTGAGAATCTGTCCACCTGAGAATCTGTCCAGCTGAGAATCTGTCCAGCTGAGAATCTGTCTACCTGAGAATCTGTCCAGCTGAGAATCTGTCCAGCTGAGAATCTGTCCACCTGAGAATCTGTCCACCTGAGAATCTGTCCAGCTGAGAATCTGTCCACCTGAGAATCTGTCCACCTGAGAATCTGTCCAGCTGAGAATCTGTCCAGCTGAGAATCTGTCCAGCTGCTCTGGAGGGAAAAATTCTACATAGGAATGATCATCGGGAACACGCTTCGTCAAATCTCCTTATAATAATAAATTAACTTATTTATTATTAATATTAAATTAACTGAGTTTTTTATTGAACAAAAATATTCCTTATGTTTGTCAAACGTCCTTTATTCACAAATATCACCCCCTTTTAGCTTATACGGTCTGCTGTGTAGGGACCTTATAAAGTTCGTACATGCCGGCATAACTCTATACCTAGTGCTTGTGCGTAATATTGTACCGAAAAGTAACTTCTCAAATTGTGAAAGTTTCTTATGTGAAATTCTCGGAAATTTCTAAGAATGTTCTTAAATTTTGTATGGAACGAGAACATTGTCAATGCTCTCAAATGTTTCCGATAATATTCTCAGTAATTTCTTGAGAAGGTTTCTTAACTTCTGAGAATGTTCTGCAACTTGTACATTGCTTGTGCGTCTAAAATTAAAAAAATGTAATCATGGTCAAATTAATTTTTTATAGTGGAGCAAGGATTCGACCGCGTAACGTTTACCATTAAATAATAGACAAAAATCAACTTTTACGACTTATGAATAGTCTCAAGCAAGGCCAATGGTGTTGGTGTTATTCTATAACTAAACGACATTTTATTACAGGAAGTAGTCATAGACACTTTAGCTCTTTAATACATTAAAGAAATGAGCAACAGCCAAGAAGAAGGGACAAGAAGACAAAAGACCCTAATAGCAAGCGCCCTCTCAGAAGCAAGTCTTTTTTCAAAATATTACTATTTTAAAACTACGCAATTTTCATTTCCTTTGGCTCTTTGTCTGCCTAACACACTACATTTGATACCGTCCAGACATCGACTGCCAATAGTGCGAAGGCAACATTGCAGCGTAGCTTGCAGCGGATTCGAATATTTAATCTATCACTTAAACATGACATTCTTAGGTACTAATATTATAAAATGTAAAAGTAATTTTGTCTGTTTGTTACGCTTTCACGGGTAAAACACGGGACTAATTTCGATGAAATTTGGTATGGAGATAGCTTAAAACCCGAGAAAGGACATAGGGTACTTTTTAAAGACTATAAACGACTTCTACGCGGACGGAGTCGCAGGCAACAGCTAGTAAATATATAACTTTCATTTTCCGTCTCAATGATGATAAAGATAGTAGATAAGAGACAGATCTAATATTCGAACGCGGTTAAAGAATAACACCCAGGCAAAGAATAATTGAAGCCAACGATAAATAGATAGACGCGCCACTTGATAGGTCAACAGCCAACGATCTGCGGCTACAGACGTAATTATACCATTGGACACCAGAGATTTCAGAGTCAATGACACGCTCGCAATCGAAGCAATCTGCTTGTTTGTTACATATTGTTTAAATTACTATTCCACATTTATTCATAATGCTAAGAAAAAAAAAGTTTAAGCGCTTTTATTAGTGCATGAAATCCTTGTATTTCCTACGCTATGCACTAAGTATTATGTCAAAATTGAAATGAAATAGGGTGTTAAGTGAAATCTAAACGTAAAAAAATTACATTAAATAAGTCTTTAAGTGCGGCGTGAGATGGATTGCACACTTAAATTGGGGCTCTATTTTAAATGGGCTAAACCTAATTGCTTTTTAAAAATTACCTTATTCTCAACGTTATAAAGCAATCCAATATAAACAATACGTATCTATAGAGACAAAGTAGTAAGGCTCCTTGCAAGTCGGTGGATTTATGAACACTTTTTTTTTTTGTAAAATATCCAATATTGGCTACCTGGGTTCATTTGTTTTTATTCTCCGCCAATTCCTGTGAATTGCATCATCTTACACCGTCTACTACGAGTATATTGCGTAAGACAGATAAAAGTGAAACAGACGACAACGTAAAAATATCTCGCGTCTGTTCCTGCGTGACGTCACATCCGCTGCACCAGCGTAATGCGCGAAGATTTTGTATTCTACCTAGCAACAATATTTAACATTCCACCGAAAGATGGTTCAGTGGCGTACGATATAGTAACCTATTGTTAGTTAGCAAATTGGGTGAAAATGAATATTTGAAGTACTTACATATAGACAGATTTTTTTTTAGAAAAAATATGTGCACTGTTCGTGGTGGAATTGGCAATTAGATAAAATAAAAAATAAAAAAATTCAAAAGAATCGTTTTGGTAAAAACATTTTGTAAGAACAATGAGATCTAAAAGTTTTACCTATAGATAGCATATAGCTTATAATAGTACATTACTACAGAGGCCGGGACAAAAGGGGTTGCCGGCCGAAGACATATAGACGACATTCCTGCCGAGGTATGTATAGTGCTTTTTTCAAACATGCAATGAAATAAACAACAAAAAAATCAAAGTTTTATTTTTTTAATACGCATAGTGGCAGAATGTCATGATGCCTGTGCCACAAATTTATATGGAATGGAAATTAAACAAGAGGACTTTACCGGCCTAGACCTGCACGATTTGTATGAAATTCCATTAACGACCTCTTGTCCTAGCCGCACCTGAAACGTCATACTTCGCAGCCATATGGAACATAACATCAATATTTCATTGCATGTTTGAGAAAATTTTATAATAGATCAGAATTAAAGTCAGTCACGTGCCGTTACGTATGCGTTTCACAAGGTATTGTAAAGCGGCTGTTTTGATATGCATAGCCACTGTACTCGTAAATGTAAATAAAAGGTATAAAACATGGTTTGAAAGTTTGATTACTTTATGTTCCGGCTCGTTCCGTGGCTCAAATCACAAAAAACCGACAGACAAAGCCTTAATGTACCATTTTAATATGTAAATTGAGTGTTTGCATTAAATAACAATACGGTTCGTGGTTCTTTTATGTGGTTAATTGGAAAATGGATCATTGAACAATCCAATTTAGTTTTAATTGAACTCGTTTTGGGATTTTTGATGGTCAATTTAGCCACTTTTTGATTTGTATTAATTTGGAATCGTATTCAGAATAAAGCTTCCGTATATATCTACATTGTTTAGTTAGATATTTTATTTAAGATTGTTGGCCACAGCAGCATTTAAATTAAACCTGCTTTAATAAAGAAAAACCGTCAGCTCTACGAAAAACGAAATGGCATGCAATGAAAAAAAGCAGTATATTTAGCCGAAGAAACATGAACATTCACTGCTTTGCACCATAATATACTAATATGAGCCTTGCTAAAACTTGCTGCCAAATTTTACTATCTTGACTTGAATGTGTGTTGGCTTTGTAAATATTGTACATTAATTAAATAGTAAGTACCTAATGTCCAATAGATAATTATTAACAAGTTTTAGAGTTATTGGTAATTCTACAGCTCTGCCTACCCCTCTCTGGGAATGAAGGCGTGAGTTTATGTATGTAATGTCCAATAAGTAAACGAGAATGTTTTCTCTTTTGGGTGCTGATTTTCAAACACTTAATGATGCTTTTCCTGATCAGTAACTCTAATTGTCTTTTGCCTTACTCTAATTGTTTTTTGCCTTACTGGTAACCTTAAATAAATAATTGTATGTATGTATGTAAACACTTTATTGTACAAACAAAAGAAATAACAATTATAAAATAGACAAAAATATAACAGGGATGTACAAAGGCGAACTTATCCCTATAAGGGATCTCTTCCAGTTAACCTTTGAGCGATTGAGAAATAAATAATTACAACGAATAGCCAAATAAGTACAACACTAAAAGAAATTGCTATAAATATGAATAGATAAAATATATAGACATATATAAATATATACAATAAACAGGAAAAAGTTTAAGAACAAGTGTCAAGCCAAAACTTCTTTAGTCTAGATTTGAAAGAATCTACAGACTGAGACTGCCTAATTACAGTAGGCAATAAATTCCACAACCGCACAGCGTGAACCGAAAAGGATTTAGAGTAAGTTTTGGATTTATTAGATGGGAAAGCAAGAGAAAGATTGTCACTCGAACGCAAGCGATTATGAGAACCAGTACATTGAGTACATTGAATTTTTGAATTTTGAGTTTTTTGTGTCCAGTGGGAAATTATTTTTTGCATTGCGGCCTTTCAGTACGATAAGGTCATGTTATTATAAGTAACAATTAATAAAAATATATTTTAGCTCGTATTTTGTTTACAATAAATACATCCTAATCCTAAGGGTTAGCAACGCATTGGCAGTATTAGGATTGCAGTCCTGAGATCTTAGTCTCGAGAATTGAAATTTATATGAGTCTCAGATCTCTCTTACTATAAGATGGCATGTTGTGTTTTAGTGTACTGTGCTGACCCCACGGGGCAGGCCTTATAAAATATAAAAGAAAGATTAATTTATTTAATCTGTTTGGCGGACCGGAAGACAAAAGATATTTGCCAATCGAAATAGTGGTAGTAACGTTGTGTGGTTTTTTTAAATGTTTTAGTAACCCATGGTTCCTAAGGCGAGAATGAGGGATAACAGATTCTTCTGATTAAAGAGATATTCAAGAATAAGGGAATTCAAATAATTGTATTAGTTGAAGAAAAGAAACGTCTAGAGAACTTCAGTTTATGGAAATTCGACAAGTTTTGTGGTCTGGTAAAAGCAGAGCCCCTCCCCGCTCTTGCTCGTGTGCTCGACTCCAGGCTGGACACACTCCGCCAGCCTGTCCCGAACTTGTCTGGGGAGAGCTTCCATTGCGTCGCCAAGTCAGTCTGAGTAAGTCCTCGTAACCAAGAGAGCAGAGGGCCCGACAAATTATAGTCACTCCAAGAGACAGGATTTAATTCTTTTCCTAATAATTTAGCTGGAGAGACTATTGACCTAAACTACCCCTCTTGTGTCCTCGGATATTTAGGACGACGGAATGTGTGTGTTTTCTGCAATCCAGTGTGACAGGTATCAAAGCAAACCCAGAATATTGGAGGTCTCCTCCCCTTCGAATCCGTCAAGGCACCCGATATCACACGCTCAGCTTTCGCTTCGCTTAGTCGAGTCCCCACGAACCGACATGAGAGCCGGGAGTAGAAAGCAGTTGCCGAGCTAAACTCGCAGGCATCCTTGCTGACATGAGATCATAAAAACCAAGCCAGCAAGTCACCTCAACTAACTAACGTCTTTCGACCAGAGGTGAGATCGACTCTTGACGCAACTCAAATCCGACCCCCGGTTCCCCAAGATAAATTTTGAAGCTATTAACCTTGAACCTTTAACACACTGAAGCAGTCTGTGCAGTCTGTATGGAAACTGAGCGTACAGTGTGAAGTGTCTCTGCTTGCTATTTTAATCCAAGATGTTTAGTGGCGGTAAGATGTCATCGACGTCTGTGACCCGCTGATAACTTTCACCAAGACACTAAACCCTCTTCGACTCGAATAGAAACATGTATAATATCCGATGCATTAAACGAGAAAGGTAAAGATAAATTGTAATTTAAATTGCCAGGACACAAGCAAAACTGTAAACCCCAATATAAGAGCCGAAAGAGAACTAAATAATCTTAGCCAAACAGCATGGGAAAATTTAGAAAAGTTCTTCCAATAAACTGAAGATTAGACATGGAGTCCTAAAAGGTACACAAGATCCAAAAGAATTAGATCAGTCTTGAATTATTAATAAACCTTTGAATTCCCTTGATTAAAAACATTTATAAAAGAATATCAAATGAACAATAAAATTATTTACCTTTAAATAATTATTAGTTTCGCAATAGAATTAAAATCCCGTGAAATAATTCAAAGAAATTTATCACTAGTTTGGTTTTCCGACGACCAGCGTATATCACTTTTAAATTCAATATGATTTGCTTCTAAGGATTTATTTTTTAAAAATTGTTCTGTTTTTTTTAAATAAATTGTTCCTTCCAAAAAAATAAAATTTCGAAACTCAAAACATTTTGAAAATATTCGTAAATAAAAAAAATCAAAATCAAAGAAAAATATTCAAATAAACATGTTCTAACAAGGACAACTTTGCTACGAATGATCTAATAGCCTTGTTGTCAAAATTGCAATGACATCTTCCATAATTCAAAATATTTTGAAAATGACGACATCAAATGTCATTCGTAACCAGCTGCATTACTACCCTACGTGCAACGATGCACCCATCGAGTAACCACTAAAAGACAACACTTAGCTTCGGGTCCCGACGAGATGTCAAGGCCGCGCAGCCGCAAACCGAACTCTCCCGACAGCGACACCAAACCGCTTAGAAGCCCTCGTAGTAAGCGACGGAGCTCTCAGGGTCATGCTCCCGCGTGAAATGTATTAAAATGAAAGGTTAAATATGCAACTAAGGTTTCCCTGTACTACGAAAGTTTTCCTTACTCTATTACTATACCTAGAAACACAACAAACATTCACAATAAATTAAACACCATACGGAACCCTTTCTAAACAACGACTATCACCCTTCCATTCGTCTTTCAGATCCTCAACCAGAACACTCATCCCCAAGCTTCTCTATTCTAATGATAAGACATATACGAAAGATTAAAATACCTATGAGAAATCACTAGTTCGATTTTCTTGTTCTCCAACCATAAACCAAATTATTCGTAAACATGATTTCTTATAGATAAGAGTTTCCAACTACGATAGGACTACAATATTTACCTTTTTAAGTAGACTTAGTCTACATGAAAACTCACGAAAATCTCCTAACGTCTCCCTGCAAAATTCCTATAGATCACCTCCTATATGTTATTCACAATTATGCACACCGCACATTATTAATTATAAAAGGAAAATTTTGTGGATACACCACTATTATTATAAAGAAAAGCAAATAAAAATCTTAAGAAAACATTTTTTCAAGCCCGACGATCACTCCCGTCAACTACCAACTGTTTCCTAGCAACCCCCACACTCTCTCTCGCCGTTTTCTAACCAGTCAAATACCAAAGACAATTTAATTCTTGCTTGAAGGTTTGACTCGAGATGAGGTCAGTACAATCCCCCCCTAAATCTTGACGATATTCAACGGAGCCAAGATTTAACCTTCTTATTCCAACTCCTTGTCTCCAATCAATCCCAAACAAGAGTTAAATTTCATAACCAATTCACCAACTGAACCCCAAAACTATTTAAGGAGTCCCCTAACTTATTTTATCTTTCTTCCCCCCCCCAATCCTTTTTCCCCTATGCTACATCTTTCCCCCCCCCCTCTCCTAAATTAAACCTCCATTACCAAATATGAATTCAAAACCACTAGCCAGTAAGCAAATACTTTATTAATATTTCTAAAACCTTATAATATTGAACTAAACACCAAATACCATATAATCTAATACTCAAATATATTCCAAAGCAAAATTACTCCGAATTAATCCTACCCCACATAACACTCACTAATGCTTCTGCATGGAAATTCATAACCGACATCAACGTCCCTATAAAATTTCTAATTCCCCAACTTCTAACTTCATTTTCCTGATTAAACATAATATCGTGCTAAATGTATTGCATTGAACATCCCCTTCTCTTGCAAAGTTTCGGGGTGTACCAAAACATAAACATTATCAAACTGTCTTGCTGCTACCCTGTATGGACCTTCATAAGTTAAATCAAACTTCCGAGTAACTCCACTCATAGAGTCAGACTTATTCAATCTTCGCAACTTAACCAAATCTCCAACCTGATACTGAATTAATTTATGAGTTAAATCAAACCTAGTCTTTCTCTGTTGACTAGCCAATTGTAAATTAACCCTAGCTTGCTCCCGAATCTCTCCTATATCCCTATTACGTACAAGATAAGGCAAATGGGTATCTATTGATAAATGAGTCACACTACCAAAAAGAACTTCATTAGGTGTAAACCCCGTACTTTAATGAAATGTATTGTTATACAACTCCTCAATCTTCTCTAACCATAAACCCCAATTTCTATGCCTTTCATGACAATAAATCCTAAAGAATTTTCCCAACTCTTTATTAACACGTTCCGTCGTATTTGGCCTAGGGTTCCTAATAGTTGTATATATAGCCCTAACTCCCATATTCCGTAGTCCTAATTTCCATGTATTCCCTATAAATTGTTTTCCATTATCAGTCATTACAGTTTTCGGCTTTATTGTTAATGCAAAATTTTGCATCCTAACCACAACCGCTTTCGCTGTTGCCACCCTCAACCCATATAACTTAATGTATTTAGTAAAAGAATCTTGTATTACGAATATGTATGTTATTCCCCCCCTAGACGCTGGTAAGGGTCCATAAAGGTCTGCCATAACTAAATCCCCTGGATTCTCCGTTACAATAGAATTACACGCCCCCACATACTTAACATTATCCACTTTGGATAATTGGCAAATATGACAACACCTAACAAACTTCTCTACCATTCTCTTCATTCCAAGCCAATAAAATCTTTGTTTTAGATATTTCATCATTTTATAAATCCCCAAATGCCCTAACTCCAAATGAACTTGTCTACACACCTCAGCTTGCAAAGCTTCTGGTAAATATAAAACTTCAACATCATTGACATGTTTTCTAAAATAAAGCACACCATCGACAACTGAACAATGCATCGCTATTCTGGACAATCGACTTCCTCCTTCCACTTGCCCTAGCACGCGTTCCTTAATGCCTTTTGCTACATTATCCATATCCTGAAACTGAACCATCTGTTCTAATTTAGATTCTAATTCAGTATTATTCTGCACCCCCATATACATTATCGATGGACACCAAGTTTTCCCTTCTTGAATGTCCCCATCCCTTGGAAATCTAGACAAAACGTCCACTCCCCCATTTTCGACCCCCCTAACATGCTCTATTGTGTAATTAAACTGTTCTAAATACAATATCCATCTTGTAATCCGACTGTTAAATAATTTAATGTTCTTTACAAACACTAAAGCTTTATGATCAGTCCTAATAATTAATTCCGCCCCCCTTAAATAAGTCTCAAACTTCTTAACCCCATAAATTACTGCCCAAAATTCTTGTTCTGTAACTGTCCACCTCAATTCTGATCCTCTCAACGACCTTCCACAAAAACTCAAAATCCGTTTATTACCCTCATCGTCATATTGATATAACTCTCCCGCAATTCCTACCCCTGAACTATCCGTCTGCAAATAATAAACTCTATTCACATCTGGATGTGACAACATAATAGTTGTAGAAAACTCCTGTTTCAATTTCTTAAATGCCGTATCTAACTCCTCATCCCAATACCAAACTTGTTCCTTTTTTAACAATCTTGTCAAAGGAATAATCAAAGTGCTATAATTTGGAATAAATCTCCGGTAGTAATTACATAACCCTAAAAATGCTCGCACATGCTTCACCTTTTTCAGAGTTGGAAACTCTTGAATCGACTTGACTTTATTTGGATCAGTCCGAATCCCTTCAGTAGAAACTATATGTCCTAACATTTTCACTTCCCGACAAGCAAACTTACACTTCTCTAAATTACAAGTCAAACCCGCATTCTCTAATCGTTCTAGGACCTTGTCTAATTGCTCCAAATGTTCTTCCCAACTCCCTTTCGTTAATATTGCCAAATCATCTAAATAATTTACACAAAAACTTCTAACTCCTGGCCCCAACACTACATCCATCGCTCGACTAAAACTTCCCACAGACGTCTTCAGACCTTGTGGCAAAACATTATACATATAGGACCTCCCATTCACAGTAAACCCGGTATACTGCCTACTCTCTTTTGATATAGGAATTTGAAAATACGCATTGTTTAAATCTACGATAGTTATAAATTTTACACCATGAAATGCATTTAAAACATCTATCTGCATTGGTGGGGCCTCTGACTCTGCCACCATGTACTTGTTAATTTCTCTAGCATCAAGTAAAATACGAATAGACCCATCAGGTTTGCTTGTATATGTTAAAGGACTACTATACGGAGTCGCCCCTCTAGAAATAATCCCCAACTCTACCATCTCATTTAATTTTTCATCAATCTTATTACGATAAGCATACGGAATCGGATAGGATCTATTTATTCGCGGAGTGTGTTCAGACATTTCTATATGATGAACATAACAATTTGCCCTACCAATTTGCTTCGTGAATACTATCTTATGACTCTCTAAAACTTGCTTTAAATCCATCCTCATACTATCATTCAATTTTACTCCCACATTAAGCCTATCCAGAAAATCCTCACTCTTCACAGTGGAATCCCTTTTATCATCCTGACCGACTCGTAGAGTTCTAACATCTACACTCTCTTGACTTTCATCAATAAACGGTACATTAACTTCTTCCCCATTACCTGACAGAATTAAAGACTTAGGATCTCGCAAATTAATAACAGCATCATGAGAAAGTAACCAGTCAAAGCCTAATATCACCGGCACTGTCAATTTTGGAACTACCAATAATCCAGTATCGAAACTTATCCCCTGAATTTTTAACTCAACAGATGTTAGCTGCTGTATTTTCAAACTTTTCTGCCCTACTGCTCCTCTAATCTGTATAGGTTTCACTGGTAATGATGGAAATCTTGTACCTTTAGTAATTTGTAAAGATTCATAAAGCTCTTCTGAAATACAACTCACTTCACTCCCAGTATCTATCAACCCATTTATTGTATTCCCTAATATCTCAATAACAATCTCCGCTCTAACCTTGCGAGAACCCTCATCAAAACATACCTCTTCATCAAACAAGGATGCCGCAACAAAAGTTTGTAAAAACTCAGAAACACGTGGCCGATCTAATAAACTTGGGGAAAGATTTGGAAAAGCATCTAAATTCAACTTAACTTCCTTATTCTGAACTCTATTCTCATCCCCAAAACCACATCTACCAAAATTTGACCAAGTCTTATTAGCCGATATGGGATATAAATTTCCATGTCCGTCTTTCCCTAATCCTATTCCTGGTTTCCACCCATTTTTCAACATTATCCGCAAAGGGATGTTACAATATATGCCCTTCTTCCTGTAAGCTAATTTCGGGTCCTTAGAATCAGCTTCAACTAGTTTAAATCATTGTTATTGTCTTCAGTTCCACCAAAATCTTCTTCTTCTTCCACGTCAAGCCTCGCAACAACCTTAGGTCTTTTATTTGTGAATTTCGGTTTTACCAATTCGGTCGTGGCACGTTTCGTTCCAAACGACGTCTGCCCGTTACCTCGATTCTCTACGTAACGATTTTGCTTATCAACATCATCCAAATCTCTTAAAAATTCTGTTCCTTCAATAATAGTCGTTCCCTTCCTCATCCTCCAAGCATATTGGACCTCCCTTGGGAAATGATGCATTAAATCATCAACTAATTGACCTTCCAGAATAGGCGTACTTAACATTTTGGCCTGCCCTGCTAATGATATAAAATACCCCATCATGGATTTGTTCTTATCTTTTTCCCACACTCCACATACAATATTTCTTCGCAGTAAATTCTGTTCTGGCTCTCCCCAGTAAGTGTCCATAAAATCTGACTTGAAGTCCTCTTCCGTATTCCAACGTTCCCTATAAATTCTGGCCCATCTTCTAACATCCCCCTCCAAACATCCTATTATATTATCTATGACATGTTCTCTTGTGGGGATTCTTCGTAAATATGAAAATAAGTCTTCTATAAAAGAGACAGGGTGAATATCTCCCCTTCCGGGAAATTTGGGACGATCAAATCTTCCATCAATAAAAGAGCAAGTAGCAACCTGAGGCTTTTCTAAGCTAGATTCTAGACTCACCTGGCCACCTTGGACTTGGTTCTGCAATTCTGTCACTCTCAAATTCAGTCTCCCAATGGTCGACCGCAATGTTCTAATCATCAAAGACAAGGCACCTGCTTGCCCGACGACAGTCCTTTTACGGCCTTCTGATTCATGCGTAGCATTCATTTCCTCGGCCAGTGACGATGTCTTTCGGTTAATTCGGCTCTTCTTGCTCATAATTGTAACTCTGGAATAAAGTTTGGCTATGATAAAAAAAATCTAATTCTTAGTCTCCCAAGTGGCTATTATTTCCCTTTCAATATCTCGATATTGATTAACGATCGCTTCTGGTTCACAATTACCATCTATAATTCTGATACTCTGAAAAGAATCCTGCCATTTATCTCCCAAAAACCAATCTTCATGCTTACTATGTAACTGTGTGAGATAACCTAGTGTAATCGAACTTTCTTCCAACCTTCCTCTACTTAATGTTCGCTGAAATGAAACTTCCGGATTTGTCCGTATATAGATTCCCAAGTCGACACTCATAGACATATGGTCCTTTAGTAAACGCATCCATTCTTCATGGACTCGAACCTCTACCGGATGGATTATATCATTGTCAAGAAGTACACCCATGAAACAATACTTCGAACTGTAAACGGACCGTTCCATTATTTTGATAGGAGTATTCACCTGCGCAACATGGTGATCTATCAAAGTTCTCATGACATACGATTGGAATACACTCGCCCACCTTTTAGGCTCTCCTACCATCAATTGAAATAAATTAATCCCATCTAGGTTTTGCCACTTGTGTACTGGCTCCGGTAATACTGTTACTAATTTATTCACTTTCAATTTCTCTAATAAGGTAGACTTCCCTGATCCTATATTTCCCTCAATCGCAATAGTGAAAGCTTTATTTCCTCCTTTTAGCATAGTGAAGTGCCTCAACCTGCAAATTGCACTATTCATAAATCTCGAGAAACGAAAGTAATGCCTCTCCCTTAATTCACAAAATCTCTTCCCCTCAATCTGCTTAATACCCTAGAATCCTGGTCACGCGGCACCAATTGTGCTGACCCCACGGGGCAGGCCTTATAAAATATAAAAGAAAGATTAATTTATTTAATCTGTTTGGCGGACCGGAAGACAAAAGATATTTGCCAATCGAAATAGTGGTAGTAACGTTGTGTGGTTTTTTTAAATGTTTTAGTAACCCATGGTTCCTAAGGCGAGAATGAGGGATAACAGATTCTTCTGATTAAAGAGATATTCAAGAATAAGGGAATTCAAATAATTGTATTAGTTGAAGAAAAGAAACGTCTAGAGAACTTCAGTTTATGGAAATTCGACAAGTTTTGTGGTCTGGTAAAAGCAGAGCCCCTCCCCGCTCTTGCTCGTGTGCTCGACTCCAGGCTGGACACACTCCGCCAGCCTGTCCCGAACTTGTCTGGGGAGAGCTTCCATTGCGTCGCCAAGTCAGTCTGAGTAAGTCCTCGTAACCAAGAGAGCAGAGGGCCCGACAAATTATAGTCACTCCAAGAGACAGGATTTAATTCTTTTCCTAATAATTTAGCTGGAGAGACTATTGACCTAAACTACCCCTCTTGTGTCCTCGGATATTTAGGACGACGGAATGTGTGTGTTTTCTGCAATCCAGTGTGACAGGTATCAAAGCAAACCCAGAATATTGGAGGTCTCCTCCCCTTCGAATCCGTCAAGGCACCCGATATCACACGCTCAGCTTTCGCTTCGCTTAGTCGAGTCCCCACGAACCGACATGAGAGCCGGGAGTAGAAAGCAGTTGCCGAGCTAAACTCGCAGGCATCCTTGCTGACATGAGATCATAAAAACCAAGCCAGCAAGTCACCTCAACTAACTAACGTCTTTCGACCAGAGGTGAGATCGACTCTTGACGCAACTCAAATCCGACCCCCGGTTCCCCAAGATAAATTTTGAAGCTATTAACCTTGAACCTTTAACACACTGAAGCAGTCTGTGCAGTCTGTATGGAAACTGAGCGTACAGTGTGAAGTGTCTCTGCTTGCTATTTTAATCCAAGATGTTTAGTGGCGGTAAGATGTCATCGACGTCTGTGACCCGCTGATAACTTTCACCAAGACACTAAACCCTCTTCGACTCGAATAGAAACATGTATAATATCCGATGCATTAAACGAGAAAGGTAAAGATAAATTGTAATTTAAATTGCCAGGACACAAGCAAAACTGTAAACCCCAATATAAGAGCCGAAAGAGAACTAAATAATCTTAGCCAAACAGCATGGGAAAATTTAGAAAAGTTCTTCCAATAAACTGAAGATTAGACATGGAGTCCTAAAAGGTACACAAGATCCAAAAGAATTAGATCAGTCTTGAATTATTAATAAACCTTTGAATTCCCTTGATTAAAAACATTTATAAAAGAATATCAAATGAACAATAAAATTATTTACCTTTAAATAATTATTAGTTTCGCAATAGAATTAAAATCCCGTGAAATAATTCAAAGAAATTTATCACTAGTTTGGTTTTCCGACGACCAGCGTATATCACTTTTAAATTCAATATGATTTGCTTCTAAGGATTTATTTTTTAAAAATTGTTCTGTTTTTTTTAAATAAATTGTTCCTTCCAAAAAAATAAAATTTCGAAACTCAAAACATTTTGAAAATATTCGTAAATAAAAAAAATCAAAATCAAAGAAAAATATTCAAATAAACATGTTCTAACAAGGACAACTTTGCCACGAATGATCTAATAGCCTTGTTGTCAAAATTGCAATGACATCTTCCATAATTCAAAATATTTTGAAAATGACGACATCAAATGTCATTCGTAACCAGCTGCATTACTACCCTACGTGCAACGATGCACCCATCGAGTAACCACTAAAAGACAACACTTAGCTTCGGGTCCCGACGAGATGTCAAGGCCGCGCAGCCGCAAACCGAACTCTCCCGACAGCGACACCAAACCGCTTAGAAGCCCTCGTAGTAAGCGACGGAGCTCTCAGGGTCATGCTCCCGCGTGAAATGTATTAAAATGAAAGGTTAAATATGCAACTAAGGTTTCCCTGTACTACGAAAGTTTTCCTTACTCTATTACTATACCTAGAAACACAACAAACATTCACAATAAATTAAACACCATACGGAACCCTTTCTAAACAACGACTATCACCCTTCCATTCGTCTTTCAGATCCTCAACCAGAACACTCATCCCCAAGCTTCTCTATTCTAATGATAAGACATATACGAAAGATTAAAATACCTATGAGAAATCACTAGTTCGATTTTCTTGTTCTCCAACCATAAACCAAATTATTCGTAAACATGATTTCTTATAGATAAGAGTTTCCAACTACGATAGGACTACAATATTTACCTTTTTAAGTAGACTTAGTCTACATGAAAACTCACGAAAATCTCCTAACGTCTCCCTGCAAAATTCCTATAGATCACCTCCTATATGTTATTCACAATTATGCACACCGCACATTATTAATTATAAAAGGAAAATTTTGTGGATACACCACTATTATTATAAAGAAAAGCAAATAAAAATCTTAAGAAAACATTTTTTCAAGCCCGACGATCACTCCCGTCAACTACCAACTGTTTCCTAGCAACCCCCACACTCTCTCTCGCCGTTTTCTAACCAGTCAAATACCAAAGACAATTTAATTCTTGCTTGAAGGTTTGACTCGAGATGAGGTCAGTACAGTACCTTCTTCTCGCCATAAAAAAATAGATCCTATAGCTTAACTAATTTTAGCATTATAGGTACACTCGGAGCATTATAGCATTATAGGTGCACTGATGGCCGTTGGAGCGGAAAGGTTCTAGAGTGGCGACCGCGAACCGGGAGACGAAGTGTTGGCAGACCTTCCACAAGGTGGACTGACGATCTGATAAAGGTCGCGGGAAACCGCTGGATGACAGCAGCAGAGGACCGATCGTTGTGGAAAACCTTGGGGAAGGCCTTTGTCCAGCAGTGGACGTCTTGCGGCTGATAATGATGATGATGATGATGATGAGGTACACTCGATTTCATAAATATGTTTACACTTTAGTACCTTGTCACTTTAATAGCTGTGACAATTAATGTATGGCAGTTTAAACATGACATTAAATAGACAAGGTACTAAACTGTACACATATTTATGAACTCGACTGTACCTATATGAAATTATGCTCAGTACAATTCGTTCTTAGTAACTTAATGTCGCCGCATCTTACAAATATATTAACTTTAAGTCGACACCATTTCTCGGATAAAAGTCAAATAGAGAGATTATCATTAATAATGACTTACTACGAGATTCAGTTAATAAAGATGTAATCCGATGTACCGACTATAATAGGATTAGGTTTTCAGATGTCATTTTGATTGTTCAATCATTTTGTAATCGGTTTAAAATTTCAACAGTCTCGACGTAGAGCACGAAGTGCGCTTTGTTAAATTATGTTATGCAAGAAATGGACCCGATTTTACGTGCACGTCGCTTAAATAGCCTAAAAATAAATTGTCAAATTTTTAGACTTAGTTTAGACGGCAGATTTAACAAGTGCTATTCCAGTATGTCAATATAATATTGAATAAGACCGCCTTAAATAAGAAGCGTCAGATTCAAATTAGCGCTGTCATTTGATTATGACAGCTGCTCATAGAGTAGCAAAGTGTTTTAGCGACACCTAAATAAAATTAGGAAGTTTAGAGGCCACTGTAGAATCGGGTCCAATGTCTACTTTATAAACGCTAAAATGATATCAAAAACCCAAAAAATCTACCAATCAATAATTATTCCAAATTCCTACTGGTTCGGATATTTTTTTAGAATGGGTTTACTCTTTAAAACTCTTGCCTTTGGAGGACAAAGATATTGTCGGTGCTGAAGCGAGCTCACCCAGAAGATACATATTTACCCTAGCTTTAAGTATGTTCAGGGTTCAGTTTGCATGCACTCGGAAATACAGACACCGGAAGCGCATTCCACTCTTTTGCAGTACGCATTATGAAGGATGTGCAAAGCGCTACGTTCGAAAAGGCGGAATTTGGTATCCCGCGGTGCGTCTGGAAGTCCATTATTTAATCTATTTTTAATTGTTTGAATTATCATGTACTAGTAGTTTACGTGACGGTTGCGTAATGACAGGCATTAAAACACGTGTGTGGTTTATGAAACGAGCCGCAAGGCGAGTTTCATAATAGATTACACGAGTGTTGTAATGCTAATTACGCAGAGTCGCTTACAATACTTTATCTACACACATATTATAAGTACTCTAAGATGGGTTCAGAAGCCAAAAGGCAAATGACCAGCATCTGCATCTGTGGTGTGGTGGTGTAACGTAATTTTTAAATTACGTTATCGAATAATGTAAGGTAATGAGATCCAAATTTGGAACATCTTCGAGAATTAACAGCTGTCATCGCTGTCACCTACTACCACAGGTATTGCTGGTCATTTCCTACGGGTTTTGAACGCATAATAGAGGACTTATGATGTGTGTAAGTAGATAAGTGATTTTAATGTAATTTAGATGAAGTTTTTATTAACATTCTAAAGTTTTCATTAATAAAAAAACTTATCAATGGCGGTTATGTCAAACATGTAATGTCATTAACGAACCCCGTAAAACCACAGTTCACTAACTAGACCGTTGATCTCGTAACACTTTCCAATTTAAACATAAAAAGGTAACGATCCTAAATCCTTTTCAACCTGTTCGGTACTTATAAACCAATTAACGTAATCAAACCACACCAGGCTATATAATAATCGTATAAATAATTAAATTATCGGTGCAGTGGAGTGGAATGCACCCACAAACCTGTGCCGCTGTCGGGGGTTTTGGTTATAGTTTGAGATAAGAGACTCACAGACGTCAGTAGGAACAAAAATGAATACCTCGAACGTTTGATTTATAAAATTTTGAAATACTAAAGATATATTAAAGGTATTTTATTTAAAAAAAAGAGTATTTCGTTTTTAAAAATGGTACTTATACAGGTGACGCTGCGCGCTTTGAGTAACATGTCTTTTAATTCTATAATTGGACTGTAGTATTCAATCCTAATATTTGTGTGTGTTATTGTAGAAAGTTTTTCGGTTTTTGCAGAATATAAAGTGCACTTATTAATTTTTGCATCCAAAAAAAACTTAATCGCTTCTAAGAAGATTGTGATTGTTGTGAATATAAACGACTTGAATCCGAGCCTTACAAGACGTAAGAGCCATTAACTATGATGTTAGTTGCATCACTAAAGAACTTTCTATTGTTACTTTAAGGTTTGGTTAGTATAATTAATATCATAACTTATAAATATTTAATATTTTTTAGAAACAACTCTTTTGCTCTCAATTTTTGAGTGTAATTTTATCTAACATAAGCATCGACATGGTGGCACTTTACGCTCGGTTCGATTTCGGTATGCCAAAATTTTGGAGACGTAAGACCAGTATTCGACAAATACTGCCAAGTGTAGTCCTTCCAGTAGAATAAATACCTATCAAATACGCCAACATTAATATCAATGTTAAGTTGTTGTATAGGTAAAAAACTTAAGTAGAGGTCCTCTTGCATATAGTTGTAATTTTAACACATCTGTATAGACCGTTCGACATTATATATTTGAAATTTGACGTAATATCCATATTAGCTTTGTATACAACTACATGCAAGACGTCCTTTACTTAAGTTTTTCACCTATAACGTATAGTTCAATATTTAAAATAAAGGACTCCCGATAGACGTACCAGTTACACGCCGGCCGCCTGCGGGCCCAAAATCACTCCACTATCGTATCTATATGTAAATAAATTTAATTTAACAGCGTGTCTTACATTAATCGGTTGACAGGAACAGTGTAATCGACGTGTTTCGTCATTCAGAGCTGTAACATTCTTCTGACTGAAGTATTTATAAGAGCAATTTTGTTTTACGAATTATGTCTGACAGTTGGCCCGTGGTTGACCCTTGGGCCTTCATCAGTGTCAGAGTTTAGCAATCTATTTGAAAGAAGTCGATAGTCAGTTGTTCGAGAATGTTCAATACACGGTCTTGAGAATTACAGTAGTAAAGCTGGGCATTCACGGACGCGCTGTTTGTCTCGGCGACAGATCGAGTGCATACAAAAAGGCGTAATATTAGGACCACATTCACGGGCGTGCCAGACTGATTAGAAAATGACAGCCAGAGAAAGCATTCACGACTATGTCATTTGGCTTGGCGCGGCGGCGTGGTGTGTTCAAACGTTGAATTTCGACATTCACGATAGTTCAATTCGGAAGGCGCGTTGGCTTTCCGCCCATTTGGAAATCCAACGGACCGCGCCAAGTACTTTTAAACGCTACAGTTTTGACATTCACGGACCGATTATGGCGCGGCGCTGCTCTATTCGGCTTGTTGGAGCGGTCGTGAATGCCCAGCTTAAGTAGGTCGGTACAGTCAAAGACTTAAATTTGACACCCACCTTAGGTACAAAGTCAATCTGACATTCTACAACAATGAGGTTGAGTTTCCTATCAGTTACAAATGACTTGGCACCTCTAATGACATTGACAACGTCAAGCATATTTTTATTGAAATGGGTCGCACATACCTAAGGTGGCCGTCAAATGTTTTTAAGATCATTATGGCAAGTTTTATTTAAATGGCCTTTAAATATCCTTACTATTTGTTTGTTCCGTCTTCATCGTTTAACGCATTAACCAATTTATGGCATAGAGAACTTTTTTTCCGGAAATTCGGACGGAGTTACAGAGAGAATAGTGCGAAACAACCTCTGCGCGGATGGCTTCCCCAGAAACATCTAAAACACGTATTATTTTTTTGTTGTTGAGCCTTGAGCCACCACAGAACTCTGTCCTAATGACATGCATCTTAGTTACAAGAAATATATACGGTCATAATGAATTAGCGACTTTCTGCGACAGAGTTCCAGAGTAGCTTAACAATTAAAGCTGTTCACTTTTAAACGTTTCTTATCACGCACATCACTACAATCATATCTCTTTGCGACAAACACACTCCCTAAGGATACCTTAAAATACGCGCATACGCTATTCGCATAATCCGTCCTGGGTAACTCAATCCCGGCAGAGTTAATACGCTGCAGCGCGCCATTACGCGCATATCGAGTTCTCTTCCTGCGCGGGCGCAGTGCCTATGCTATTCTCTACAGAGACAATGATTCACTTGAAATCGATTTTACCAACAAATCAAACTATTGAAACCCTGGGCTAGTACCCAATCAGTGAGAAGAGAGGCAAGTAGGTATAGAAAAGCGCTAATTAAAAGTCTATCGAAATCTTCTGGCGAAATAAAGTCGAACGCTAAATATCTTGAAACCAAATTTTGATTTTTAATGTTTATTTGGTCAAATAACGGTGTAAAAAGTGCTTTTAAAACCTTAATTTACCGCCTAGTAAAGGTGTTACAACATAAATGATATCATTATGTAAAGGAAAGACGGTATAATTTTATGCATATATTATGCATATATTTCCATTGTCACCTTTCCTTTTCATCAAAGTTTGTTCCTCTTCTTCTAATGGTATCTTTCCGATTAACGAACATTGGCAATCTGCTCTGCTCCGAATACTTAATTTGTTAAGGCTTATTAAACATTATGAGGGTCAAATAATAATGGTTCGTCGTTGCGTTCGATATCTCGGTGTTGGTAGAGAGTAACATTGAATCTATGCTTAGTTTATACTAGATTTAGTTAAGCGGCCTCTACAATATAATACTGTGTGAGAATCGATACGAATATTTTAAAAGCCTGAAAGTCCATAGCCTAAATGATGATGAAATAATATGTTTAAATGATTTTGATGTTAGTGTCATATCAGTTTTGGCTGAACTCTAGTAAGTGTGTTCGTATTATTTAAAATCTTGTCCTAAAAAAATTGAAACTGTATGAACGAAATTTTGCTTAATAAAATGACGTTAATTTTAGTACAACCGAGTAGTGCGTGAAGTAGTTTTACAAGATACACATTTAGGTACATACCGTAGTTTCGAAGAAAATTCTTCCGTATTTTGAAAAAAAAAGCGAAAGTGCTTTAAAATGCATCGATTAGGATACAATCATACATATTATGAGGAAATGAGTGAGTTTTAGAAATAAAAATCGGACAAGATAAACTGAACATGAACTTTTGGTATGGTAAAGATTAACGATAATTAATAAGTACTAGGAATGGGTAATTAATGTAGTGTCACGAGATTGTCAACCTTCCGTAAAGCCCTTAGTCCATAAGAAGCGATGATGATGATCCAGTAGGAAAGGTAGTGATTAGGCATTAAATTTAATTATGCTAAAATACTCGTTTGGATGGCTTTACACGCTACTTTATAGCGGATGAGCCTTTTTATAATATTATTCATAACACTTAATCGTACATAATTTTATCGTAAGGGCCATTATAATTAAAATCGCTCTTTAACACTAAGAAACAATGTAATGTATAAAACGAGAATTTCAAGTATTTAAGTATAGGTAACTATTCCTTATTATTATAATTAATTTCACGGTTTGCTTATGTTCATCTTTAATCAGTGCTCCCGAAAGAAATATTCAATTTTTTGTGATAAAAGTATCAATCGATCATCTTATTCGAATATCTCTGTTTACTAACAATGTCGCTGATGGTTTTACTCGACTGTGACATATTAAATGAATTCAATAAAATGAACGGTCATAAATTCATAATATTCTTCACAATTAAATATAAGATTTGCTCACAAAGAAAAAGCCAAAAAATGAAAACGGAAAATAATGCTTATTTAAAGATGAGATTTTGAAAACTGTAATAAATCTCACGCCTTGTTAACTATTGTTTAATAGTAAAACAAGTTAAGCAGATAGCATACTTTACTCAGTAAATAATGAATCAAACAGTGAGATAGTACGTGTTGAATCCATGTTACATTGTTATGTATTAACGAGCATCTCGCCCGCCGGTCATAATACTATCTGACATCAATTACAGGTGGAACCGAATGAATAAGGCTGCCGGCACGGTGCGGCATAACATGCAACGGTTCTTGGACACAAAACGCAGAATACTAAATAATTCTGAACTTTAATCAATTGGGAAATTACTATTAATAGTTATCTTGAACATTGGATCTGATGTAAACGAAGTGTAGATACTTAACGCACTTACAGATAGAATAACTATTGCAGCAGCTGAATGGTTAGATGAATCATGCAACTTTGATGTGGGGTAGGCTTTGAACCTAGAACTATGTGGTTTTCTCCATAATTCAAATTTTAAAGGATTCCTATAACTTTGATTTCCGCAGTGGATCCAATTATTATAAATTCTTCTTCTTCTAATTTCGTTATTAGAAATGGTAATTGGAAGGAGGCGTCTCGGTTAAGGAAAACATTAATGTATCAAACGTAGACACTAGAGCAGCCTCTCTTATCCTAATGCCCTCGAGCCGTAGCTTGTCTTCAGTAAGTATAGCCACAGGATTAAGATATGTAACATGGTTGTCTCAGTAATAAATATCGCGCTTGAAGCTCTCCGCGAGTCGCGCTCGTATCGGAGCCATCTCGCTCGCAATCCTGGCTACTGGCTATGCAAATACTGCACAATAGCGATACAGATCTGCGCGAGGAATAGTCTAGCATGTTTACGTTCTAAGTGATGTCAGATTCGTCGACGTTGGGGGTACGGAATGTTAGTTTTGGCATGGAATGAATTTATACATAGTCAGTTTAGCTAGGGATATAAGGCCCCATCAAGTGTCTTGATGATTCTGCTAATTCTGAAGTTGGATATAGTGCTTGGTGTTGTGTTGGATTAACTGTTTGTTGAAATGCATAAGGCTTTTAATTTAGAGCAGGGAATGCTTCCAAAATTTTGGTAACGATTAAGAGGATTGTGATTTGTAAACAGAGCTTAAATCGCGGAGTTGTCAAAAACATCCATATAAATTTTCCTCCGGGGGATAATGTTTCTCATCCTCTAAATCTAGTCCGACCTCCATGATTTTTTACCATATAATTTTTATGAAAAACTATGTTTATACGTATTGGTTTTTTGTTTTTTAAATTGTTTCTTTCCGAGAAATATTTTCTTAAACGTTATAGCATTTTTTATGAAAAATTACAGCTTTACAATCCTCTTAACTTAAATTGATTCGCGACATACGTTTTTACGTGATATTTTTATGATGTTAATTAGAAAAGGAGTAAGGAACCTCATCCATGTTACGGAAAAAGTCAAGTTCTGAATTGTCAAAGCAAAAAAAATATCTTAGCTTTATGGTCGAAGTAAGTTGATTCGAGTGCTTATACGATTGTTGGGTCGAATTTTAGCAGATATAATTATAACGTTCTGTTTAGTTTACTTATCTACATAATGTTACAACAAATATTGCATTGCATGTAAAAATATAAGAATTCTAATGAGATCGTCAACATAAATCGGTATCTCAAAAAAAACTTGTATTTATTGTATTGCGGTCTCAGTCAAAATAAGTATCAAAAACTACGATTCGTGACAAAATCTGCGAAACGTTTTTTACCCTAAATAAGATTATGTCATATTTTAGCTTGTTGTCTACATAAACATTAACCAGATTCTTTTGTCAATAGGTGTTCGAAAAAGAGTATTTGTTGTATATTGTGCCCGCTATTGGCACAATGGCGTGGCCCTTAGGCTGAATAACCTGTTATCGTGCACGTGGCGCATCCAGTGCAAACACGACCGGAGTCGCAGCGGTGCAATACGCAGACGAATCACTAACGAATTATGCGGTGGGGTTTTTCTCTTAAAGGACTTGTGCTAGTCTAACACTCAAGAGTCAGTTAATGACGATTAACTGGTTCGTTAATGACGATTTTTCGTAAACAAATTTGAAAAAGGAACGAGTTGATTGTCTCTTAAATGTCTCTGAGTTACCAAAGGCCCTAAGTGGCAAGGCTATCTGGAAAGTCAAGCGTATCTACATATATGTACTATAGGGCTCAAAATACAATGTTCACGTGGCTGCTACCGAGCTTAGAAACCTCAAGATTTTAAAGATTTTTACCCTTTCAGTTGTAAAAGTTTTTTCCTATTTATTAGACTCAATATTAATGCCTTCAAGCCTTCAAGGCTCTGGCGCCCTAACATGACTGCGTTTATCGCGTAACAAAGTTTGGATAAGATATCCGTCGCCTTTTAACATGTAAATAAGTACGAGAGTGACGGATGCTTCATCTACATTTGACACGCGATATAGACGCAGCCATGCTAGGCCCGCTGGTCATTAGTCACGCGTTATATTTTTTAATTAAAAGTAATAACAACAGACAAAAAATAATTTTGCACTGCCATCGGGTTTACATATTTATATCTACCAAACAGCTTACTCTTAAAAGTGGAATCTGGTTCTTAATCGACTTGCACATTTTTAAACTTAACGAGTATACTATCTGACATTCCACACAAACATGTCACAACTATAGTTTTTTTTTTTCTTAATTAATGGCTTTCACTCCTTGTGTTTAACAAGGTGTATTTCGCCAGTATCGAGTTTTAGACAATCGCCATGGACTTATTAGAGAAACAAGTCCATGGATATCACACGCGAGGACAATTGTTCGGTTAAAGAGATTTACTCTGGTGGACTAAACAGAAGCACATGGGGTTAGCTAACAACTACAGTTAACAACTACAGTTAATAAAAAAAATTAGACTTAACAGTGAAGTAGGGGTGTTCCCAGACCTATCGACTTTCGATCTTCTTGCATGGACACAAAACTTTTTCTTACCGGCTCAAGCCGATTCTGCGTCGATAGATTTGGGGAGACCCTAATGCAGGAGAAAAGCTCGTGGAGCTACCCAATGTGCTTCTGTTTAGTGAATCAGAGTAAATACTCTTAAATCGAAAAATTGTCCTCGCGTGTGATATCCATGGACTTGTTTCTATAATAAGTTCACCTTCTTAAAAGCCATTAATTAAAAGGAAAAAAATCTGAACGACAACAAAACCCGCAATAGTTTTCTACGCACTCATTTTATTTTAACCGCGTCAATGTTCTTCCCACCGCACACTGACGCATCTTGACGTTATACAATCTGCAGAGGCAATCTGCAGGGAACACCGGACTATCTCGGCGCGGATTATAGATAGTTCGCTGAACTAACGGCAGCGTGAACTGCGGGGTGACATGTCCGTTTGTATTATACTATGAAGGAAATAGAGGTGCAAGGGTGGGCTAGATATATCTGGTATGCGCTAATCCGTTGTGTGGTATAAATTTGACATGATTTTTTGGATACTTTTGTATCTGTCAAAAAAAATAGAACTAAAAAAATAGACTTCAGTTTGTACTTTTTTTATATATATAGTGACCATCTGCTATTCGAGACGAAATTAATAAGTCTAATCTCGGTGGGTCTACGATAGTTACAGCTGAGATCCTATTGACACTATTCCAACTTCATCATCTGAACAGCTCTATTATTTTACTTTTCACTAGCCCCTTTCGCTTCTATATCGTAATCGTATTGTTCACTTCACGGTACCTACTCGTAGCTTGTATTCACATAATTGATATGATTGTATAAGCATTCACAACATCAACGGGATCAATTTAAATTAGTGTAGGTATTATAATTTGAAAAAAATAATGGAATTCTAAATTTATAAACTTTTTTTTATATATTTATATTTTCACATAATTAAAGAAAAAAGATTCGAATTGGACGCAATGTGAAGTAAATAAAACACAATTTAATAAAAGTCTGCTCTTTTATTTACCTCAAATCAGTTCAGATTGAACGTTAATTCTGTTAGAGACATGTAAAGCCTAAATTAGACAAGTAGGTACGTTAAAGTTTTATCCTATGTAAAGCATTTTGAGCTCGCAAACCTATCGATGACCACCAAGCCCTGGTATCAAAATGCGTGATTATAATTATTCAACATCCGCTAATATCTGCTATCCCTCATCCATTCATAAATTACGAAAACAATCGGAAAAGTACGCCATTGTTAATTATTCATGATTACCGCAGAATTTCTTTAACAATAAGTCAATAACAAAACCAAAATTATAACATCAATTCAAGCTCTTACCGATTTCATTTACTGCAAAAATCACTTCACCAGTAAGCTTATTTTAATACACAATCAGTTATTGCTGTCAAAATATCAAAACATTGATAATCGATTATTTTAACACAAACAACGATTCTAGAAGTCCCTTTTTTGTCCAATTAACTATAACATAAAAAGTCGTGATTTTTCGTGTTAACTCGGTAAACTTGCGTTCGCGCAGTTTAAACACAATTTCTCTAACACGCCGCGCAACTGGCGCGCGCAACGGCTTTCAACTGTTTGAAAAAGGGCTTGGTATACAACCTGGATTACAAGCAGAGTGGAAAGTAAAAATGGTTATGAGTAAAAGTACATAATTGCTGTCGCGGATCGGTTATTACGACCTTATAGGAAGAAAATCCTTACTTAACATTTTGTTTGAAGCTATTTTCAATATATGTTTCGTCTTCGGTAAAGTACTTATATTATTTACGACAAGTCGAAAAGAAAGGTTGCCAAAGAGTGGAGGTATGTGATGTAATAAAATATACTTAGGTAAGTTTTTTGTATATTATTATTTCGTAAAGTTAAAAGCCGTTTGACTTGTCTTTTTACCCGACTACGGCGAAGCCCAAGCTGAGGGTTATGTGTTTGACCTGAATTTATGTATGCGATGTATGTCCGTTCCTATGTCCCATTGTAACTACTCAACGGGTCAACCGATTTTGATAAAAGATAAGTCATTAGATTCGTTTTGATGGCGCGAAGTCATTAGCGGCCTTTACACGGCGAAGTTTGGACCGCGGGAAACGCCACGCGCCAGGCCACGCGCCAGTCCGAACCGTAGGTTTTTTACTATTTTCCTATTACAGTTGCATTTACACGTACGGTTCGGCGCGAAGATTGTAATGGCGCGTGGCGTCTCAGCGGTCTGAACTCTACGTGTGCAGGCCGCTATTGGGTACTTACTTAACATTCCTAAAAAACATTTTTCAATCGGTCTTATGTTTTTTATATATGTCGACGACAGCATCAAAAATTAAGTCAGTTCTTCTTCTTAATCTTCATCTGCTTCTTCTTCTTCTACATTATTAATATCATAAATATTTTTCGTAAGAAATCCTAATCTCTACACTGAAAAAAAGATTACAGACAGTAGCAAATTTTTTAGCTGCTTGTAACATAACTTGAGTGACTACAAAACTAAGGCCTACTAGTAGCTAAACCACTTCAGTAAAATAAGTTAAATAACAAAACTAGTCGTGAATTCGTGATGTCTTCCAAATCAGTTTTGCAATATTAACATAGTTTGGTTCCTAAGTATTAAATTTTGGCTAAACGTCAAGTAGCCGAACTAGTTTAGTTTTTTTTTTTCAGTGATATATCATTTCCAAAGTCCTTACAAATTATCTCGCAAGTAGGATGAGCATATTACTTGCAATAACTTCTAATAGGAAAAAATCGAAAGTGCTGACATGAGTGATCACTTTGCGGCAAAAAACACATTTTCCTTTCTTTGAACTTCCGCGGCTGGCTGTAGTTAACCGGTGATAGGTACTTATATGTCCTTTTTACTCCAACCTGTATTAGAAAGAGATGAAAGCTGTAATTTTAGACTAAGCACTAATGTCCTAGGATTTCTTCACTTATTAATTCGACGCGCTTCCTGGTTTCTCGTAATTTTACAAAAATAAGTTAGAATATGTCCTCTGAGATTAGATTTTGTTGACGATTCGAAGACTGTTTTAGCTTCATGGTTATAACAGGTTAATACGTTTAAAGTACATTTTATATTTGAAGTGTTGAATTTTCTAATAATCAGCAATAGGCTAGTGTCCTAAAAAATTCTAATTAGTCCATCATTTACATTATCAAAAAATATTGAACACGTATTTTTTCTTTTATCAATTAAACAAAAAAATACGAAGATAAAGTGCGTTGAAGTTTCGCGTGACGTCACGCCGTGGCACACTTTATACCAGATTGTGACGTCACGAGCCCCCACTCCCGAACTTTGATGCGTGTTATATTTGTCAATTTTGATAGATTTGAAAAAGCAAAAAATACGTGTTCAATATTTTTTGTTAATATTACTGACGGACTAATTAGAATTTTTTTTTTTTTACACAGGACACACCCCTATAATGTACTTACTTCTTATGTACCACGAGCTGACGGTGTTCAATATGCATTAATGCTAAAAGAAGGTTTTACGGAAATAAATGTTTTTTTTTATTTATTTAATTAACAGCACCCTGCCTGGCTTTATCTTCTCATTTTCTCATTTTTTTAGATGACCATATGTATTGGTCAAAATTCCTCTTATAGGTATGTCTTAATTACGCAAACTTTTAGGATTTTTACCGTATTTGTATATTTGTATAATATGGCCCTAAAATACAGTTGTGAAAGCTAGGGGGTTTCATCGCCACTGTGACTTGCGATATCCCTTAAAGGGATAAGTTCGCTTTTGTACTAATTTTATTTCTGTAATTTAATATTTGTGTAATATCTGTTTTAGTACAATTAAGTATTTACATACATACATGCTTACCGCTGTCTCTTAAACTTTACGGTTTAGTAACGGTTATTAACTTGGATTTAGAGCAAGATCGTTTGTTAAGTACCTATGATGTTGCTCAACGCTAACGTAAACTATTTTCGAAAAGTGACAAAATGTATGGAATTGACGTGGGCGCTCGACGTTTGACAGCTAACGTAAATCCTGTAAATTTTTGATAACGATAACGAACGCCGAATGCTTGTCTAGGGCCTCTAATTATTCATTTTTGCTGTATCTGTCAGCGATATTTTAATTAAGAGCTTGAGAGAAGGGCTCTTAAAACAGCAGCGTGTGTTAAAGTTTGTCAAGTAACGCTATGAAATAGATATCATAGGTATATTACTATTAGGTACTTACGTTAAGATGTTTTAATCATAGTGGGTAGGTACTAATCTAATCATATATTATGCATAAAAGAAAGAAAGAAAGAACATGACCATGAGTATTCGAAGAAGATTGTCCTTTATCCAGTACTTTCGGATTTGTACTTTGAAGTCCTGTAGAAATAGCGATACCTTAGTTCACACTTGTACTAATTACATTTGAAAAGTTATAGTAATTAGCATGTTTGTGCACAAATAATAAGTTCGAAACTTTACTGGCAAAAAAAAAACATTTAGTACGATTGTGCGCTAAGGTATCGATAGAATCGCAAAAATTACAAATTATTTTTTTACAGCGTCTCTTTATCCATGTAGAGATAAAAGAAAAAAAACTAGGTATCGATTAATAGTCTTTTATTAATTTGCTACTAACATAAATACAGCAACCTGTTAACAAGTTAGTAATTACTTTTATTTTACAATTATCTTTAAAAAAATGAGTAAACGAGTTAGCAATTATGACCACGTGGGTCACGAAGACAATTACTAGGTACGCGGTAGGTAGGGAGCTAGATTTAAAAGTAATGCCTTAATACGGTATTGATGGACTGGACTATTTCTGATAGAGCTGGCCGTGGAATTTATCGATAATATTTTTTGGATAAATATACATTGCTGCGCCCTTAAATACATGAAAAATAGTACAATTTACAAAATTAAGGCATACAACAGTCTTACAGCTAAAATGAAATATCAATATCTTCCATACAAACATGAGTAGAGAAATACGCTAAGGACAAAAGATCACTTTGTCTTTTTACAACGGTAATTTTACCATTTCAATGTATTTTGATACAATTGACAAATTTATTTATGAAACCTATAAAGGGCAAAACATTATGATTTATATTTGTATTTGTAACTATCTCAATTACTTAACCACACGCTGTTAATAACAAGAACACTGAATATCTTCCGTTCATTTATCGAGTATATTTATCGATATCCGCCATCCTTATTGGCTGACGATCAGAGGACCACACGTACCGTGCCCTAAGCAACCGACTTCTATCGTCAAAAGGCCTAAGTGACGATACGCTATGGGCTCTTGCAACGTTATCGATATAAAATAGCCCACCCCCGTACATCCGAGGTCTATAATCTCTATTGCTTTCTTATTAAGATATTTAACTACTGGCCGCAAACGTTATATTAAAGGCGGACGGCGCGGCTTTGTGCTTGCTTGAGTTTCCATTTTGTGTCGGTTGCAATAATTATGTCATTTAATTAGTTAGGAAGAACACAGTTATCTTTAAATGCATCGAAACTAAAATTAATAAGAACAAAAACTAGTAGGTAACTATTGCTTGTACATTTAATTCTTAAATACATAAATATATTTATTTTTAAATTTAGTGGTATTACAATTGGTATTATTAGTAATCTTATATTCTACTAGCGGCCCGCCCTCGCTTCGCTTCAGATTATGTGAGTTTTCTGTAACACCCGTACATAATCCAGAATTTATTATACTTAAAAACCTTTCTTTTAAACCAATGTTTCAAATGATTAAAACGGCGAAGTTTAAAAGATGTAAGCGTACATACAGAGGGACAGACGGCGGGAATCGTGGTTTTGACATTTTTCAGGACCATTGCGGAACTAAGTAGTACTTCTAGGTATATTTACTGGGTGACTGACCTAGATGAACGCTTGCTGGTATTTACCCAGATTTGGACCTTAGCAGGGCCTTTATTCCACCCTGGTTTAGCCCATTTTACTTCGATATAGTAATCACTCCGATATTAATCAAGAAAGGATAAATCTAAATATAATATAGGCCCTATAGTTTAGTTGTACTTATAGTACATATGCCGCTGTAATTTGTAGAAAAAAGCTGTGTGAAACGATTGATGCTTTAAAATAAGAATATAAAATGCAACACTTTAATTATTGTCAATAGAAACAACAACAATAACAACAACATACTCACCTTAGGAATAGTGTTTTTTTTATACGGTTAGATACATGTGGCCTATTGTGGGTACCACGTGTTTGACTGAACAAAACTAACTACTTAGGTATAAAGTGTCAATTAGTTGTTAAGTGCAAGCAGAATGTGACGGTGAGTGCAATAATTGCCATGAAGCTTACGTTTAACAAATTGTTAAATTACTTAAAAATGCACTGTTTTTGGAATAAATACACAATTGTAAAATTTTGGTAAAGGAGCAATAAACTTAGGTACATCCAAAGTCACGGATAAAGCTAGTCTCAGCATAAACATAAAATACGTAAGCGAAACGTGCTGACGTAAAACACATCGTGCCCAAAGCGTAGTCGAAACGATAAATCTACCGATAATAATCGAATCACGCATCCCTATCCTATGAATATAGCTATCCTTGACTCTTACCTTGAATAAGACAGAGATGACGTGATAGTAGAGACGTACTGTCGGGTTCAGATAGCCAAAGCGGCCGCATATTGTATCGATTTATAATAATTAACAACCATGAGATGACGCGGGCCTGCGCTGGCGCTTTATAAAGTAATACTTTGTTCGATGTTCTCACATAATTTAGATTTGCTACGATACGAGCGAAACTTGTGCGTCAATCATATCAACAAGATGCTTAGACATTTTATAAGCGAGAAATGTGTGTGAATTGTCGAATACCTAAAGGGTGTTTGTTTCTTTGTTTATTCCGTCTACACGGTTCAACGGCTGATCGACGTGGAATTTGGTACAAGAGACGGATTAGATTTTTACCCCGGAAAATGGAACAGATTCCGAGAGACTAGCCATTAACGACTTCTACGGGCAAAAGCTAGTCCTGTTATAACCTCTTAAGGCCCACCATACTGCAAACGGGGAGTTTTTTGTGAGTGGGACTTTGAATCTACCATCAAGGCAATAAAGTTCAATTACGTTTTTTCGATAATGCCATTTTCAGTTTAATAACATAGGAAAATAAACCTTAGTCTTATTTCAACACAGTTCAAATTAAATTGCCTTGATTATGTTCATCCTATTGCACACATTTACGAGGATAAATAAAGGTATTACCTTCTGATTTTATAAGCTTGTAGTTTCATTTTAGTCCGCGAAGCAGTTTCAGGGGGCGCCAAAATCATAATGATAACATGTATTACAATAATCTTATTAAAAAATTCAAAGCTTGAGAGAGGGCCCCGCTATCATATTTCCGCCCCGAAAAAATCGTAGATCCAGGACTGCAAGACCAACAGAGTGTTTAAAGTCAGCCGACGTATGTTTTTTTTTTTGGTAATCGCCTGAAGGGCCAAAGACAAAAGTCCTTGCTTTTGTTTGCTTTTTGCTTTAATTACTTAAAGAAAAAAGGGCAGAGGTGAAAATCCCTTCCGGAATGGAGGGCCCAGGTACTGCCGGGCTCGCACCGGCTAAAAACACCAATGCCCCTATTACCAACTAGAATTTAGACTCCCGCGGATACTACCCCAGACAGTACTGAAAGGCCGGAGGAGAAAGTCCTTCCTCCGTTTACATATCAGCGGGGTTTTCCAAAAAGGGGGGATAGGAATGGGGCTTGGGATGGGGGGGAGACTTATAGCTATGTGAGTCGCGGAGTGGGAATCCTGACGCATGCATGCTTACAGACTACGGGCTTGCCGACGTATGTTTGTCCATCTGTAGCGGACACTTATAAACAGATGGATCCATATTGACGGGAATTGAATTTAAAATTAAAAAAATGACAGTTAAAAGAGGGTTAGTAAACCCATTTCAAATCACCTCGAAATTACCCCTTCATTGTAAATATATGGTGTTGGTTATATCACTACTACTTACTTAAATTGAATTATAATAACTAATTATAACTATTACCTAGGTAAGTTAAATATTAAAGTGTAGGTATATTATTTAGTCTTTTTTATTACGTTAATAATCAAAAAAAAAAGTTAATTTGAAAACCTATCACGCTGTACTTGGCCTCACACCCAATTTGCGACTTTCCATCGCTCACTGATATCCTCACAACAAAACTAAAAATTCATAGAAAAACGCCGCCCATCCACGGCCGGCGCTATAAATCAGAATAGAATCGACCGTAATCGATACACGACCTGCCTATCGATTTATAATCGTAACGTACGCGATGCGAGTAATGACCGAGTAAGTTTTACCTTTATCCTGCGTTTTGTGGACAGAGATCCTACAATGAGCCATCATACGTGATTATGGATAAGTGACTTTGTTCAAAAATAAATTATACAATCATACCTTACTAATTTGCCAATGCATAGGTGATTTTGTCGTCTACCTGTGTGCAAACATTTTAAAATTTGAAAAAAAGTTGGAAATGAAACAATCAAACCCTCTAGCCAAAGATACTATTCATTCCGAAAATATCGATATAAGAATTCCATGTGGACAAAGTGGCGGGCAAAAGCTGTACAGTCGACTACAATAGTAGATTGTTCAACAAGAGATTAAAACAAGCCATAATGACACGAGATTTTTAGCCAGGCGAGCGAGTGAGCGAGCGAGAGTGGCTATAGTTCGAGTGTCACTATGGTTCTTTACTTTAGTCTCTCGTTAAACACTCTACTTTTCACTTTGAATGCGAGGAAAAAATTGACGTTCTATACAAAATTACAATATTGAACCAATATGTTACAAAGTTTCTTACAAATTTGTTTCGCGGTTGTTAGTTTTTTGTAAAGTGAACTTTACAAAATGACACAAATGCTTGCATTTTTAGCCAATAGATACAAACTTGAAAACTATTTGGACCATGCCTATTAAAAAAAAAATACCATTAATATATTTAAAAGATTCATATTCATAATCATTAATCGTGTTTCACGAAATTAAATCGTTTTTTTGTTAATATTTTTGCACAGTTGTCATTTTGAGGTTATTTCCACGGCCTAAAAATGGTCCTTACACAATCACTGAAAATGGCGATAATCCTCGATTCACAAACACCGTGATTGACTGTTTAGGGGTTTCAAAAGTAAATTAAAAAAAAAACTTTAATCCCTAGAGATTAATAAGAAGCTTTAGTCCCGATGTGCAGAGACTAAAGTAACATTTTAAGAGCATGAGAAGTGAAAAGATATGTATGCACTTTTGGACCTTATTACAATGCAATAAGGTGAAAAAGTGGATACATCTCTTTGTTGTCGACTGTACCTTATTACTCGTAAGTTTGTTACTTATGTGGTACTGAGACTTCCATAACAGCATTAGGTTAGTCATTAAAAAAAAAATATATATTACATTATCCTCGTTTCCCGGTCATAACTAGCAACTTGAAAATTTCAAAATTGTTTTCTAACTCTAAACACAGTCATCTTTTAAAAATCATCTGCCGCACAACTTAATACCAAAATCTGTTACGGAACCATTTCAATAAAACACTAATATATTCTCCTCCCTCGTTATCGGATCTTTGGGTGACAAATGGACCCCGCCTCTAAATAACATAACCTCCAAAATTAAATTTCGAAGTTCCACTAATGCTGTCACTTTCTCGCCTGGCTATCACTGCTCAGGAGAAAGAGGGATGGGGCTAAAGAAGTCATGGAGATTAGGTATTTTATATGACAAAGTACTCACCAGGCCCTCAGGAATTCATTAGGGCTTATTAATTGGGGGCGGACACTCCCCTCTAATATGCCGCGGTGTGATAAAAGACCTTTTTTAACACATCTGAGCAGGATAATTAATAGTCGGTGAATGTATTAAGGTTGTTGTTGTTCTTTTTGTTTTAGTTGTATTTTGTTTGGTAGTAGCTGGGTTGTTTAGTAGATTTGCCGCATTTTAATTATGAAAATTCATAGAGGACCAATACCGTGATGTTTCGGAGATAATATCTTGACTATTATCTTATTAAGAATAGTTTGCTTCATCTCAATAATCTCGCATCGCTTCGCCGTAAAGATTTGCAAAAAATGCACCTATTTTTTTATCGGGAGGATAATTTTAAATTTTCAGACGGTTAAAAGTAGCTAAAGTTTGAAATCGTAATTTAGTCGAATAAAACTGAATATAAGTATGCCCAAATAACACAAATTATAAGTGATTTCAAAGTAATAAACAAAAAAATGTGCTTTAATATTTTTAGTCAGTTTCTAAATCATACTATATTATTTGCCGCAAAATTCTGTTATTTAAGTTGGAGATAAGACTGTGCCCGACATCTACCGACACGTAGTATAACTTCAATGCACCGTGCTGTGAAGCGCCATCTAGCGGTGAGTGGCAGAGTTAAATAAAACTGATTTGTGTTCACATGATTAGTATATTATTATGTACTAGCATTCCGTCCTGATGCCCATCTGAAATAATGTTCAAATGGCAAGTAAAATATTTTTTAGAAATTGGTGCAGTGGTTCCGGAGCTTAAATATCTTCTAGTACTTAAAAGTGAACCTAATATTACCAGGAACCTTTACGGACTTTAAAGCCTACTTACCCATAGGTAGGTACATACAATTAATACTCAGAAAAGAGAATTATGGATGTACCTATGCCAATACAGTCAACAAATTGGCCAAAGCCAATAATTCCGTTTTTTTTTTCGTTTTTTTTATGACTTTGACGCTGTTATCTGACAGGGTTCTATGGTGGCTGCCCAACCTGACTGTATCTATACTCTCCTTGTAGTAACGTAGACTTAGTAGCCAAATTTAATCCTGGTAAGTTTCCCTGGTTAGAAGGATGTAAGCTAAACATGAATACTTTTGCTTATTCCCGCTTTATTAAAGTAAAGGTGAGCATTAGCTGTTTCAATGTCTCTCGCTCTTCAAATTTGTAAATTTCACTTAATTCTCTGACTCACTTATAAGGAATTATAAGGACTTACTAATCATAATTCGTATTACTGGGTCTCTAATCTGCCTCTAAGATGCTATTGCATATATTTCAGTTTGCTGCCTCTAAATGTTGGAATTATTTGCCCCCTCCCGTTAAACTGCTTAAGACCATTGCAACATTTACATTAAAACATACACTTATACACATATTATTAACATTTTCTCCCCGTCTGCACGTCTGGTTGCCCTTAAAATCAGCGTCACGGCACTTATATTTCTGACACTATGCTGAGTGGCACCCAATTTGGTGCATTATAAAATAGTTTTATGTTGTTATTCTAATTATTTTCCCACTGTATTTCATTTTATTATTATTGTTTTGTGTTTTGCACCAAATAAACGATTTTCTTCTTCTTCTTAAAAATGATTATTTTACAAAGACAAGATTACTTTTAAATTTTATTTTATTTGTTTTGTTAACTGTCCTGTTTTGTATAGTTGTTTAAAAACATTGTTATTATTTGACTATTACTATTACTTTTGTCATGTTAGGTTTAATATTCAAATTGGCTTAATTATTATTATTTTGTACCCAATGCCTTTCTAGGTAGTAACTGTACAGTTGTATCCATATAGTAAAGTGGGCTGATGTTGATGAATTGTATTGTAACGATGGTTCAGCAAAACGTGCCAACCGAAAACGGGTCCCCCGACCACAGCATTAGGTATGCTCAGTTGGAACCTTTTGGGCACCACAACTCGTACATTCCATGTATTGTTCTTAGTGTTGTTTATTTTTATTTTTTGGTGTCGAATAATTTTCTATTCTATCCTATTCTTGTATTGTTTTAACTCCGCTATTAGGTATTTATCTCAACCAAAGCCCAACAACAGCAAATTCATTGATGATTTAGATAATACCCTATTTAGTATATCTAACGTCTTGCTAGGCTCGTATAGAATCAATGCGTTTATTCACAACAATCACATTATTGTTAGAAGCAGCCGATTTTTTAGAGCAAGGAATTTCGAAATTGCAAAAAATGCGTTCAAGATTAACCTAATCAATCGAAATATCTCGTATTATCACCAATTGCACAACCTCCTAATCTCGAAACTGTCAACTCCTCGATAGCTGGACCTATCGAGCTATCCCGACTTATCTCATTACGGTATCAGTCGAGATCTTAGAGTTTAGTACGTAAGCTGTCCATGTGAATAGAACGGTTTGTGCGTGAAAACGGTCCGAAAGGTCTATTCAGTAGCTAGAGTAGAAAAAATGGATAGACCTAGCACGAGCCAGCACTCGGTGGAGAAGGTGGAGATGTTCGAGGTCAGGGAGCACGTGCCTTACCAAGCCGAGATTACGCGAGCACCAGGCACGTATGACGCGGAAAGTGGTGACGAGTATGGGAACTCCTGGGACTCAGCGTGGCTGGCAATATGCCAACTCGTAAACCTTCTCCACCATATGCAAGTGGCGATCGTGGTGTTCTGTTTGTGGCACTTTGCCCTCACCGTGGAGCCTAGTGGTACCATCAGTAATATGCAACTTCACATCATCATCGCTGGAACGGGCGTACGTATTTGTGATGTCTTGTGTTCTTGATCTTGTACCGTTTTATAAGTTTAAATTACAGTCGAGTTCATAAATATGTGTGCAATTTAGTGGGTGTGTAACCTTGTCACTTTAATGGTTGTGACAATTCATATATGGCAGTTTAAACATGACATTAAATAGACAAGGTACTAAAGTGTATACATATTTATGAACTCGACTGTACGAGTATTAATAGCTAAGAAGTTAACCAGCGGACTAGGTATAAGTTTTCTTGCAAAGGGACAGGCTTTTAAGAAAGGAGTTAATCCCGTAAAACCTTATGCCTGAAGAATTATGTGAAAATAATCATAATACAAATCGTCTAGTTTATTATTTTGATTATTTGTTACTACCTATTTGCTATATATTAGGCAACCAGGTGGTCTATAATCAGTAGTTTTCCCTGCAGTCTCTCATAAATCAATCAGATCATATGACAAGGGCAACTGCAACGCTTAGATTATGAAAAAGGGTTTTCCGAATTAAGTAGTAATATATCGGCATCGCGCTAATGCAACTGGCATACTAGGTATAGCCAATAGCACAGCACATTGCTATTCAAAAAGCAATAGGCGCTTTATCTGTTTAATGCGGTTACTTGCAGTTAAATTATATAAAACTAGATTTATTAATACGTACCTAAACTAAACTTCAGCGAAAAACTAGATTTATCTTTTATTACAAGTGACCTTTTATCTCATTTATGATACGTTGGTTCAAGTAGTAGACCTTATTTCCACCCGCAAGAAAACTTCTGTGAGAAATTATGGACTTTTCAGTATAAACTCTCATTGGCTACTGTTGGACAGACTGTCGGGCATTTCTCGCACAAGTTATCGTGCAGGTGTATTTAAGGCCTTTAATAATCATACGCTTACCATATATTCCCGCTCTCTTCCAGTATGTACTATTTCTGGTAGAAGCCATTCTGACCCTCCATCGACACAACTCGTGGTCCTTCCAACTGACTCCGGATGGGAAAGGCATTGTCCACGGATGCCTTCAGCTGATTGGTTCCCTACTGGTCATAGCTGGCACATTCCTTGCTCTTGCCGAGACTGAGATGGCCATCAATACGCCTCATGGATACTGCGGTAAGTTATCTTCATTTAAAAAGTGGGCAACCTCTTCCATATTCATGAGTTTCAAGAAGTTCGCGTGCTCTTGTGTGAATAATATCTTTTGAGAACATCTGCGTACTCCAACTACAAACGTTCATCACCTAAGTATCAGTAATTCTATGAGATTGCTCGGCTGAAGGTATTGCCAATACTGGGAACCTATGACGATGTACGTGACCAAGACCTAAAATGGATCCATATGAAAATAGATACATCGTATAAATAAATCGCTTCGTTCTTACGTTGATCTTTAAACGCTAAAACGTAACTTCACACGAGCACAAGTACTTTATCTTCAATTTTATCAATTTCAGGTGTTATCGCACTTGCGTTTGCGCTGGCCAGCTTTATCTCGGGGATCATCGCGCTCTTCTCTTCAAAAGTCCGTCTGATGATCAAAAGTGGCCCGGTGAAAATACTCCACATCTCCCTCGGCATGATTTCCGTTTCCATGGGCCTTATTACAACTGCGATAGGCTTCAATATGGAGTATTACAGCGCAAATAACCCAGGGCTGTCGACGACGATGATTGCCTTCGTAGTGTTTATTTTATTATACATTATCATTCAGCCGATTATCAACTTGGTGTCGACCTCTAGGAAAACGATATGACTTACCCAAAGTATTGAGGGCTCGACGGATGGGCAGAGTATCGCTTGAGTCTGTTTTTTATTAGGGTAAGACATTTTTCTTCATTGATTTGGTTTCTAAGATTCACAACAATATTTGCGCGTATTTTATACATATTATTCCCCAACGTAAACCTCTCTCCGCCGTTTTGATTATCAGGTGTAGTTCTGACCGTCTCAAACAAATTGAACTAAGGTTTTCAAAAGATAGAAACCTAGTAAACTGAACTGCTTATTTAGTTTTTGTCATAAATATCAATTTAACCTAAGATGTGTCTATCCCTTATCTATGTACGAGTAAATTAACAAACCCTAAGTTTATAAGTATTAATAAAGTTAGTAAGTCTATGTCAGGTACCTAACATAAACGAAATTCCATACAGTTAGCATTTAATATATTTTAATTTGTGTTTGTTTTGTATTTTAATATTTAACAGACTAAAAATAACAAAAAATAGTGCCAAAAATAAAGTGTGCAAGTGATTTTGAATCCATTTTTATGCGTAAATAGACGTTTACGTATAATAATCTTATAAAATGTAAGCTTTATACGATCACGAAAAATTATCGATTGCGTCATGTAAAGGACTGCCTTTGGAGAATCGTGCAGAAAAGTGTCACTTGTAAAAAAAACAGTGTAATTGCAGATATTAAGTTTTACACACATTTTTTATCGTTTCGAACTCTAAAATAAAACGTGCCGTAATCACCTACCGTTTTGTAGGCAGAACCCTTGATTTTTTTTGCTTGTATTGTTATTGTAAGTATAATAATATTAAGTATTTGTGTGTGTTCGTAAATGTATGAATGTAATAAAATGCAGTTTTTTTTTATAAATGGTGTTTTATTATACCTAACTGCATACTACTTCATTAGTAGTAGGCAAGTAGTAGGTAGGTTCCTTTTTCCTTACCTTTTTCCTTATCGGCAAGTAAACCTTTCCTAGGTTTTCTACAGATGGGTTTTGTTTTGAAAGATTGTATGTTTTCTTCTTTTAGCTAATCAATTTAAAAAAACTTAGTTACAAAGTTTGAATCATAAATACATAATTAAGTAAATGGATACATCAACAGACACTAATTTATAAAAACTTAGTTTCTAATTTACTTAAATTTTAATATCACCTGCGCTTTTAAATTCGTCAAAAAAGTAAGCTGCATGCATGCAGTTTTATAATTTATACTCTCTCCCTCAATCAAATCAAATAATAAATATAAAACACAAGAAAACTACATCTAACTACACTGAGAAAATATACTGAAGATCAAGTTAAACCAGATTGATCTTCTATCAGCGTGTATCGATTTTGCTCTCGGGTTTTCAGCAACTTGTAATACAGAATTTCTGCGACACTGAAATAAAAAGAAATATGTTGAAATTCCAAAAGATGTAAATAGTTTACCTACATTAGATAGAAAATTGATAATGATGCGACGTAGTGATGTTTTATTGTAGGATCACAGGTAAAGATTATTTGAAACAAAGTTTTATTTAAAAAAAACAGTTCGCTGACTCTAGTTGCGTAATTACCCGCACAAGTTGACAAATCGGAGACCCATGTATATGACTTTGATTTATAATAGGTATATGAATAAAGACGTATATCCCATCCAGGCAAAGCTGGGGGACAGCATAAACAGTAGTTCATCTCATTTATGTAAACAAAGGTAGGGTTGTGGAATCATGGACAAGAACCCAATGATGGACACTTGATTTTTATTTTACAGAAGAGGTTTATTCTTTTGTTTTGCAACAATCAATTTAGGACCGTATGAAATTTTAATTAAGAGAGAAGTGTCTATTACTGGTTCCTGTCAGCTAAAAGTGTTCATCATTGGTGCCGTCAACGCTTGCATATGTGCGTGCCTCGACCGTACGCGTCGCAAGCCACCACAAACAAACTCAATAGGACGCACCAAGCCGGTTTAGCCGAGGCCGCGCTGTCGCCTCGTTTGGTTGCGTGCAGCCGAGTGGTAATAGGTAACAGAGGGCTCAGACAAGATGCACTACGCTAACTAAAGTTTCTATTCGATTCGTTTTTAAACCAATGGCGTCACTGGTAGATGACGTGATACGAAAAGTCACGTGGTCTACCAGTGACGCGATTGGTTTAAAAACGAATCGAATAGAAACGTTAGTTAGCGTAGTGCATCTTGTCTGAGCCCTTTGAAACTCTTAGGGTGAAGACACATTTATCAGCACCAATTCGCATTTTGTCTATAGAAAATGGCCGTTTTGTATGAAGATGCGTACACATCAATTCTCCTTTTGCATGCGTACGCATCTTCATACAAAACAGCCATTTTCTATAGACAAAATGCGAATCGGTGCTGATAAATGTGTCTTCGCCCTTAAGGTAGGTAGGTAGATACTCTATTTATAATACGACTGGGGTCAGTAGTATTAAGGTAAGTACTTACGAAACGAAGATAAAGCACACGATGAGCAAACATGCAGAAATGATATATACTGCTCCCGGAAACGTAGCTAAAGTTTTGTAGTATACCGCATTAAATAACATTGGTGAGAAAATCGGTATTATGGCCTCCACACTGGTTATCAATGAGTATAACTTTGATACTTCGTCCCCTGGTACCACTTTGGTGATCTGGGATCGAATTAATGGAGGACATAAACTTCCCAACATGGACATTATACCAGCTGAAATAAGAAAACAGATTAGGTAATAAGGTTAACAGGTTCTATAAGCAATTTTAATCTTAGTAAAGTATCTACACAAAGTCTTTATGAGAAATATTGTGGAAATGCAAAAACTTTTCTACCACTACTATTAGCACTGTGTACAATAACATGCCTAATCATATGAGTACCTACGGATTCAAAGTAGAATTTCTAACTGGGTCATCTATGTACAAGTGCCTCTTTGGATAAAAGGCAGTAATTCAACTCTATTTACACTCAAGATCAATGAAAATGGCTTTCAATGCTCTTGACTATACTTTGAATTTTTTTATTTATTAAACAATTAATATTTTTACAGCTATATAAAGTTAACTTTTTTTGGTGATGTTTTTGGTCAATAAATTGATCTGTCAAATTGACATCTTCGGAAAAAATTGGTTCAACGACGCACATTTTGACTACGGGATCAAAATCTCAAATAATGTATTTGATATTTTGATTATTGCTAGAACCTGTAATCTCTAAGATAGCTTTCTTTACTATGCAAAATTATTTGCCGATCATTTTGTTGTTAGCAAAGATAATCAACTGATTAATTACTCGTACCTATTTTAATATGGAGAAAACATGATCGTGAACAAACTTACCGAGATACATGTGCCAAGGTTTTTGCGACAGACTTCTAACCACAGCATCAGAGATAGATGACATATACGCCAGTATTAGAAGAACACCATCCGTCATTTTGAAGAATGATTGGAAAAAAGACATCCCCACGAACATCCCAAGTAGAGCTATTATGGTATTGATGGCGTTGAAAATAGAGTACTCTTTTAAAAGCCACTGGAACTTCTGTCTAGTGAAGAGATAATCAACAGTTCCGACTCCCACGATGCAGAATATCGTGATTGCGAACGATGTTATAAGGAGAGTCAGGATAGCAGCTACTAAAGGCTCACGTTTCTTGAAACAAATCCGACACATGTCTTTTAAAAGGTTACTATTGAAAATTTTCAATAGACCTCCCTGTAAATACATACGGCATTCTTAAAGAGAAAAGTAACAAAATACAAAAAGAAAATACAACATATTATATAGAGAAGCAAAATGGACCATATTGCGGACAGCTTCGGAAGAGTATGGTCCAGTTGTAGAAAGAAGTAAAATTGAGACGTTCACTGCTCTTGAAATGCTATTTGAAGTATAAAAAAATTTTTACTGGATTGTGAGGCTTGAAATTCCCATTCAAAATGTGGTTAAGTTTTCTTAAATGTTGTAGATATTATGAAAAATAGGTCTGAGCATTTTCCTTTCCAAGAAAATATTTCTTGAGAAGAAAAAAAAACAAACGTAAACGTACAAAACGTACAAGGAGCTAAAGTATGGAAAAAAATACATTTACGCGATTTAAGCGCCTCATCACAATCCTCTTATGATTAGTCTGCGTGTGCCTAAGAGGCCGCAAAGGAACCAAGTAAGTTACTTTTGAGAATAAATTTACTTAATAAACGGAAAAAATATTTGTAAAATAACTTTCATACCGATTCAGCAGTGACGACTGTCTCCTTAACGAACGCAATGGTGTAGAATAAGCTGAGAAAATTAATTGTTGCTGAAAATATGAATAACGCGTCATATCCCATTGCATCGTACACATAGCTGCAGGCGACTGTGCCTATGAGCACTCCGGTATAACCAGAGCCTTGCAGAAATGTCAGTCTGAAAATACAAAAAAGTGTCAATCGAGCTTAGCTTGCGCATAGAGTCAGTATAATTTTAACCCTGAGCCATTATTCCACCCCGTCTTTTAAAAATAACCAATTTTATAATTGTAGAATAGTCAATCTGCAAGATTTTTTTTCGAATTGCTCTCTTCGTCAGGGCCTTTTTTCGAGTTTGGCTAAAGGATGTGCAAAAAATCTTGCTAGAATATGGTAAGTAGGAAATTGCGGCGCTGAATCTTTATTCTTGTCCTTACTTTATTGATTATTATAAATACATAAATGTGTTTGTTTGTTCCGTCTTCAAAGCTCAACTCTCAACCGCTCGACGTAAAAAAAACGTTTTTTTTTAGCCCGGAGACGGACATAGAGTACCTACCTAGTTTTTAAGCGATTATCGACTTCTACGCAGACGTAGTCACAGGCAAAAGTTAGTTAAATGATACTTATATACAGAATCTGACCAGATTACTGAAGTTGTTGAACTCAAATTACCTACAAGACCTATTTTCTTCTTTGGTGATATCAGTGACGATCAGGTTGGCGCCCAACACGAGGGCGCTGCTTCCACCCAACATGGCAAACGGGAGCGTGCATAAAATGAACCAATAAGCGCCTAAAGACGATGTCAGACTGAATACAACGGTGAACACTGATGATAAACACTGTCCTGAAAAAGGAGTAATTTTAATGCATGGAACTAATTTTATACAAGATTTGCAGTTGATGGCGCTAGTTTAGGAAAAATACTCTGTCTATTCCGATTTTGAGCATGACCATCTTTGTGGTAAAATTAGTAAGATATAATTTTAATATGTTAGTATTTGCCTCTTTCATTGTTTACTTAACGTCTCTTACTTTGACTTAGCTACAACTTGTAAGAGATCAGTGATCACAGAAGGGCATAAGTCGCCTAAAACATAACTATTTTTGTAAAGATTATATGTGGTTTTTGTATCTGAAACAATAAAATGTTTAAATACGTACGGACATCATATTATTATGAATTTGTCTATGTGTGTTTATATAACAATGACTAATAACTTATCTTATACCTAATGAATATGTCCGTAAATAATTATGTGACACATAACATAACACATCAAGACATATTATATAGGAATCATTGCGGACAAAGGCAGCTAAGTACGTATTACATGTAAGTACCACCACTACCATCTAATCTGGCTACTAACGTAGCAATGTTAGCAAAGCCAATGATAATTAAAATAAAAACAGCTATATGTAACACAATAAGAGATGGGCAGTTTCAGATAATATTTTCGATTTAGAAATGAGAATGTTTCCTAAATAGTTAAATACATTGTAGAGAATATCTCCAAACAACAATGTTACTTTAGCAGATAAGTTTACTCGGAAAAAAATATCAAAGCTATTTGCTGCCATAACTATGTTCAATTTAAGATATGGATAGAAAACTAAAGACGGCCCAAAGGAATACTTACCGAAAAGAGGCCACACAACCAGCGCTCTCCTTCCGTACTTATCAGACCATGATCCTAAAAATACTGACAATATCGCAGGCATGACGCTGCTGAAAATGGCGAGCGTCATCACAAGGATGGACATCTGAGCCTGCACCTCCGTTTCCAGGTCTTTGGCCTCCCCGGTCTTGTTCAGGATATTCAAGAGGGCGCACTTCGTGGCATTGTACTCGAGATCCACTATGCAAGTTCGGTAGAGCAGAAGATTTAATGTGACGCCTTCTGGAAATACCACAAATATAAAAAATACAATACAATGCAAATACGCTTTATTGAACACCAAGATCATTGTACAAGGACAGAAAAATACATGGACTTCTTAAACGGTAGACAACAGCATTAAGAAAAGTATTGAGGAAAAATCTCACACAATATGAAACAACGGAGCCTAATACCATCGCACAATAAAGACGAATCGATAGACACCTCATTTGTCAAAATCGATTAATTAGGAATAAATGAGTCTTCTTTTTCTTCGCACTGACCTAAGTTTTTTTTCTGTTTCGCCTACTTGTTGACTGGTAGAGAATGCCATTGGGCATTAAGTCCGCTTTTTTTACTTTTGTATTTTGTGCAAATAAGTTTAAATAAATAAATAAATAATGACGCTAAAGTGGAACATCCAAACATATAAATATAAATATAGTTTAGTTATCCGGTAATAATCTAGGTCCCAAACTCAGCTCTAGGCTCGTCCTGAGGGTACTAGACACAGAAAAACATTTAAAAAAAAAACTCGCGCTCAACTCACAAATCTTTGCCCATACCGGCAATCAATGATGGGACCGCTGTAGATAGGGTCACTAGTCACCAGTGTCACCATCAACTAGACTAAACGCGTCCTCAACGTAGTATGTATGACAATATTACTAGCATTGACTTTGGTTTCAAAATTGTCGTTGTATTAGCATAAGACTGATTATTGTGGCGGTCGTAATGAATTGGGGGTGGCCTTTACCTATCAGTGGACGACATAATGATTCTGTGGATCCAGGCGGAAGGGGGTGTAAAAAAAACAAAGGTACTCATTGTCACTGGGTTAACGCGGTAAATTGATGTAATGAATACAGGATAACCATGATATCTGATTTTAAAATTCTTCCGTTTGAGGCTGGCAAAGCAACGCGCAACTAAACGTAGAAATACTAGATTTGGAATGTATACGTGTTCTTTTGTAAATCCAATAAGAAATATTTTTCGAAAGTCGAAACAGGTGGAGAAGCAGAGCTGGTAAGCAAGCATACTTGATTTAGTTTTGTAATAAAACAAATGTTTCCTACGTATTTATTTAAGGGATATGCCATGCCATATTATTACATTTGAGAGTGAGTGAAGATGTCGGTAGGGCCTAAACGCTATACAGGGATCAGATTCACGATGTACTGAATAAGAGCCAAATCAAAAGCACCGAAACCGGAGTACGTGTATGAAGAGGTTAATGAATGAAGAGAAAGCGAGAGTTGTATATTTAGACCGGTGCACCTGGCGTACCATAGTCTCCGCCTACCCCATTGGGAGACACGCGTGAAGGACGGTATGTACCTATTCATGTATTATAGCATTTTGATTCGAAATTCAAAATTTTAAAAATTGAATTTTAGTTTTTCTATCAAAAGCCTACCAGTAGGTACCATCGCGTGTTTTAGACTTAAACACGCGATGGTACTGGTAGGCTAGTCGACAGCTCAGCTGCATTGATAATTAACTGTGTCAGTGCAATGCATCTGATGCTGCAAGGGCACTTGCCAGATACAGATAGTGCGGTTGCATCAAGACTGGTTAGATTACTTTGTGTTTATTTAATACTAGTGACACTCTACTTAACAAGGTTTGTTTGGTTTGGGGTTCGATTTCTGAAATAGGTACCTAGTTTTGATTATTAACCGTAATTTTATAACGTATGGTTAATCAAGAACCATTTCAAAATTGAGTTTATTAACCGAAATTCAATTGTCCGATTTTTTAAGTTACTCGTGCGATTATTATTTCTTTTAAGGTTTAAGAACTATATGCCTGGGCCAGGCAAAATATCGTCTTAATTTCCTCAAAATAGTATACTTATCTTTTTTTTTTAATAACAAAATCCGGAGGTTTAGGCCTTCAATACACGACAAGTGTCATTCCATGTTTTTTTTTTTAATTTACTTTTATATTTTATATTTCTACAGTGATGCAGTGTTACATTGCGGCGGACAGGGCCATTTGCATTTGTAATTATGTGTGAAATTATCCTAGCTGTTTACAAAAAAAGATTCTCAAAAGGAGATTGTCTCTCAATTCGTTGAAATCTTTTTTACAAATACTTATACCATAGCATCAAATCCAAATAAGGGTTAAAGTGTTTTCAAATACAACCGCTGACTGGTCGAATTCGGACTCACGTATGAGCTAATGAGCTTTTCCCAATCAGATAACTATTCCCAAAAAAATATTTTAGAGAGTGGAGGTAGGACCAACACAAGATATTTGGCTTGTCCCTACGGTAAAAGTGAGATTATTTAAAAAATACAACAAACCAAAAAGTTTGCTGGTTGGTAATAATATCTTTATTAATCTTATCCGAATTATTATTCAGATGTCAGATAAAAATCACTTCTGATTACTATATATGTATATGAGGTGCGTAATGTATGTGTTGACCAATAAGTACTTATTAGTCTGAGGTGTTTCGATTTCTTAACGATAACAGTATAACTAGTTACTTATATTGCGTTTTTTTATCTTTTATTTATTTACCTAACTTCTCTTCTTTGTAAGGTTGTCTGAAAGAGATCGTTATTTAGCGATAAGACCGCCTTTTGACTGAAACATATATTTTTGTACTTATTTACTTTCTTAACTTAGTGTTCAACAAAGCATATTTATTTGTATTGTATTGTATTAATTATGGTTTGTGTTATATTCAGTTTTAATAATGTAAATGGTGATATTTATTGCGGTTCAGAATGTGTCCTTTTAATAATGCCAAATAATAACATTTTTAAGATTCAAGATTCAAGGGTGTTTATAAAACTTGAGACTAGGTATTATTTTAATTTAGATGTCGTAATTCGGGGGCTCGGCGTTGGGCATAATCTCAAAAGCGATATGAACTAAATGATAAAGATTAATGGACTGCAAACCGTAATTATCAATAATAATAAAAAAACTCAACCATGCTCGGAAAGAACGGTTTTCCGATTGAAACACAAGGACGGAAAATGCCTCATTATACTCCTAGGAGTAAAATAGTAGATTGTATAACTAGGGTCAAAAATAAGCCGTACCTAGTTTGTTCGAGGGTTACCTAATATGGCTTTTAGACCCGAGTAAGTAATACACTCTACTTTTCACTTCGATTGTGAGAAAATAAAAACATTACCTATACAAAGGTAAAAAATTAGCAAAGATTATCCATCACAAATTCCACGGCGAAAATATTGTTTTAATTTGGCGGCATGTTTTTTTTTAAAACTACTTTAACACAGATACAAAATATAGACACCGCAAATAAACGCCACTGACCTTGAGAGTATTTAGCGCTTCAAAGCGTTGCACAATCGATTTAATTATATTTTAACGATTGTAAAATAGGGACTAAAAAACACCTAATGTTTTGAGAAATGAATTCTGTTACCTGATTGGTCGATTTTAGTACAGCTGTATTCTGGTTGGTTGATACCAAATACAAGGTTTTTTTTAAAGAGTTAAGTTAGTTAAAGAGAAGGTATAGATACCAAAAAGAACCTAACGTTCCAATTTGACAGTCGATTTGTATTGTGATTGGTGGATTTAATTTGGTAAAGTATTTTGATTGGTGGATTTCATTTCGTGAAGTATTTTGATTGGTCAAATTAAAATGTTTTGTAAATGTAAATCAGTCTATTTCCCTAGGGAAAATATGAATATAATGTATTCTCTAGGGTTTACATGTACTACTTGAGTTTCCCTTGATAAGGCTAATATGACACACTTTTTGAGCATGAGAAGTGAAAAAACTACTAATATGAAAACACTTTCCGTCCACGTCCATATTGTTTTATCAAAGTGCTCTCTATTGCGTATAAAATCGAAAGGACCATGAAAAAAGTCCCATACACCCAACTTCTGGGGGCGCAGTGAGGAGCGGCGGCGGAGCTCGGCCGTGCCGGCGGCGGCGGGCGGCGGCTCGCTGTGCGTGAAACTATCTTAACTAATATTCGTATTTTGCAAACATTTTCTCCGAATTTTTCAAAGGTTTTTAAAAATACTTCTAATCATGTATTTGTATCATTTCCTCGCATTGTTTGAGAATAGTACATTGTTGCAGAGGATAGAAAGTACGCGATTTTTGGTCGAGTCATATAGAGGGCCGAAACGTAGTTGAGTCACTCTAGTGTACGAGTCCATAAATTGCACTTTCTACCGAGGCAGACATAGTGCTTTTCACAACTACTGAGAAGAAAAAAAAAAAATTCATATTCAAAACTCAAATTTTAATTTATGTTAATGTGACATCGCCGCCAATTTTACCATAGATAACTTTTTTTAATCTGGACCCCTATTCTCGTGGCACTCGAGATTAATAAACTAACATGCGAGATGAAGATGTCAACTCCATATAAAATTGTATTTGTTTCGCCATATCTCACATGTAATTTCATCTCTAGTGGTTCGAGATTAGGGGCCAAGTTTGAATTACATTTAAAAAAAAAGCAGTGACATAGTTTTTAGCAAAAATACACCTAATATTCTACGACACGAAATGGTGTGTTCTGATTGGTCGATTTCAATTTTTCATGGTAAGGAGCTATGACACAACAATTGATTGATTGATTTTCATTGGTTCTTAAAGTTGGACAAAAATGTTCTCGACCAATCAGCAAACACGCCGACAAAAACATTCTTGGTCTGCCCTTATAAGTGACGTTTTGTGACCCCAAACAAGACCATCTATGACCATATTTCCGAGCAGTGTTGTGAAAAAGCATTACCTATGTATGCCTCGGTGGAAACGAGGATTTCCTGACTCGTATTTTAGCAGGCCGAGCAATAGCGATCCACCTCGTCCGGAAATCCCTTACTTTCCGCGCCTAGGCAACAATGTACTATTAAACATGCATCCCGAACCTGTAAGCGCTGAACTGAATAGCAGCAGGAAAACCGGTAATTCCACCGTCAGCTTGAAAGCTCGGCTGGAAGAGTTGTCACGCTGGATAAGCACCTCCAACTCCCCATCACCATCATTTATAGCTGCCATTCTCACTGACCAGTTACATGACCATAAAGAATCTAACAACACTATTTCTTATAAAGTTTGTGTTTCGCGGTATCTTTAATCTGTCAAATGATTTTTCGCGCCTAATATTTTACGCGAAGTTGCGAATCGACGCAATTTGCGTTCCGTATCATGTCAGCTGTTCGACTGAGCAAGGATTTTAGTTGTTACTATAGCGTGCACGCCGCGTCATCAGCTTGACCCTGACTTGCGTTTTTATCGGTTTTTTTGTTGAAACAAAGAGTAAGTACTCTATGAATAATGTAGGTAATTAATTAAATTCCTGTAGGCACGCGATGTTTATTTTACTTTCGATTGCTATAAAACCAATAAATGAAGTTTGTTTTATGCGCTAACTGCTCTAAATTTAAAAAAACAAGTGACTAGGGCATCTAAATCTATCACAGCAAAGCAGCAATGATACCTCTATGATACATAAAATAAATAACAGACGACAGTATATTTAAAAAGGAAACAAAACTTGTTTAAATAACGTTTTAATTATAATCTTATTAATATTATCTTCTATTTACATAGTATAAAACAAAGTCGCTCCCGCTGTCTGTTCGCTTAGAACTTTTAAACTATAAAGTCCGGATTACATGCGGGTGTTATAGAAAACTCACATAAACCGAAGCGAAGCGAGGGCGGGTCGCTAGTAGAATATATAGGCTGGACTTGTTGCAGTACCTATAAACTAGTAACCGCTGCTTACTGGCAATCAAACAGCAAATGTTGTTTTGACCAATGATTGGTTTTGACAGTTTATTGTACAATTACCTACTTTATTGTCTAGTTATTTATTAAACAAATTAGCGAACGCGCTTTTCGAACGAGGGATATCCATGGAGCCAGGTGTATAAGTAAGACAAAAAAGGTTGGCAAAAAAGAATTTGGAAAAAATGAGGGAGCTGCTCGGAGTAACATGATCCAATCTTTAAGCTAACGGATGTCATCTTGAAAACATTGCAGTTCAAATCAAATTCTATCTGTCTGTACTTAGGTACAAACTGTACCTACATCTCTGGAATGGATAAGATTCAAAAATCGACCCTACGTCTCTGTCTTTGAAAGCCTACTTACTACTTACGTATACTAAACGGATGGATATGTTACTGTTGCAGTTTATAGGGGATCGAGTCAGCAGCCATTATCGCCTTAAGTGACTGTCTGTGTTGATTTAATCTATGATTTAATATTTAATCTTCCTACCTAGGAAGGTAATAAAACGCAAATCCTGCCTTAAAAAGCTGATACCCTCGCCTCGCTGACCTTGACTTTCACATTAATACGAGTAATAAATTGTCTTGGCATATTCTTGCTTTATTATGGGAGAATTTTGAAGCACAGTAGGTACACTTAATAGGGTAGAACTTACGAACTACTCCCCAATAAACACCTGTCAAGCGCAGGGCCGGATTATCCATAAGGCGGGTTAGGCAACTGCCTAGGGGCCCCGCAACGGCTAGGGGCCCCGCGCACAGGGCCGAATTATCCATTAGGCAGTGTGGGTAACTGTCTAGGGGCCCCGCACCGGCTAGTGGCCCTGCATAACCTAGGGGCCTAATGTATTTTAGGAAGCAAGAAAAGTTAAGGGGCCCCTGGAATTGCATTGCCTACGGGCCCCTGACATGATTAGTCCGGCCCTTGTCAAGCGCAAGCCGGACTCGCGCAGCGAGGGTTTCTTTCTAAAATGACAAGGTTAGGTTAGGTTAGGTTACGTCTCATTTAAGCAAGTTGATAAGGCTGTTCAAATTGTGTCTATCAAATAAGATTTCTTTTTGCGCAAAATAAATTTAAAAAATCTTAAGTAAATGGAAAGCTAGCGCCATCTATCAAACATAGAGAAACCAACATAGATAAATAGGTATTTCAATCTGCTGAGAGACGGCGTTTATTTTGTAGTATTTTTTAATTATATTTGTCACATTTATCATTTTTGTATAAAGTATGCCATCTGTAAACATTAAGATGAATTAAAAGCATAATTGGGAAAAGTAAATTGTGAAACCCATCACAGATGGCGCTAACAACAAACTCGAAATAAACAAAACTGTACTTTTAACTTCAAACATATGTATCGTTTTTAAATAAATTGATTACATAATTTAAGCAATAAATTAGTAAATAGTTACATTGTATATTTAGTAAATAAGGCTGAATGCACATGCTACCATGTCATGTATCTATCAAACAGTTTTTAAAAAGTCTGAATTGAAATGTTAGCTGTCATCGTCCGGTAAAAGAATAGTTTTATAAAATATAATTTCTGGACAAAAGCCTTAATCACATAGAGCAGTGTTAATCATTAGTTGAAGCAATAGCATTTTCAGTGAACTTATTCAATCATGGTACGTATTAGACACACACGACGTAAATAAATTGGTTAGGTTAGCAACTTGCTTGGTCATTCCTTGACTAAACAGTCTAAACACTTATTTTCGTTTTATTTACAGGCTCGCCGTTATGATACACGTACCACTATATTCTCGCCGGAAGGTATATAACGCTAAATGCATAACATTTCTAGTATATATTTAGTGTAGTGTCGTTATTTTGTATTGTCATTTCTTTCTCAGGTCGACTTTACCAAGTTGAATATGCCATGGAAGCCATCAGCCACGCCGGTACATCTCTCGGCATTTTAGCAACCGATGGCATTTTACTAGCTGCTGAGCGCAGAAACACAAACAAGCTGCTAGATGAAGTGTTTTTCTCAGAGAAAATTTACAAACTCAATGATGACATGGTATGCTCAGTGGCGGGGATCACCGCTGACGCCAATGTGCTGACGAATGAGCTTAGATTGATTGCACAGAGGTATCTGCTTCAGTACGGTGAATCTATCCCGTGTGAACAGCTGGTTTCCTGGCTGTGTGACGTGAAACAAGCCTACACACAGTACGGAGGTAAGATGTTCTATACCAAGGCTGCTCAACTTTTTTAACAATCAGACCAAAGGATTCAAACATTTTTGGTGGGCCACTCATAATTGGTTATGGCTTGTAAGGTACTAGTACTTTTCGAAACATGCAATACTTTTTCAACTTGGTGGGAACTTTCAAGCTTGTTTATGCAGGTCATTAATACTTGAGCTGCCTTGTTTTTTAGCATTATATTTAATGCTTACTGCATCCTCTGTCTCTATTTTCAATGTAGTAATTTTTATTAGTCCAGAACTTTCTTTATTGATTTTGTCCTCATATAACGTTCATAATGTTTTAGGCAAGAGGCCTTTTGGTGTGTCCATCCTGTACATGGGCTGGGACAAGCATTACGGCTACCAGCTGTACCAGTCTGACCCCAGCGGTAACTATGGTGGGTGGAAAGCCACCTGCATTGGCAACAACAGCGCTGTGAGTTTTAGTATTTGAGCATTATGTTAATATGCTGATAGTGCTTTTTCTATTTCACAATTTATTTGTGACGTTATCTATGTAAAGGGACCTTATGGCGGGTGGCGCTTCCGCCATTATTAACGCATTCACTGCCAGGGGGCGTGGCCTAGGAACAAACTTGTATGACAGTGAACACACGCATCGGTGGCAGTGAATGCGTGAAAGATGCTCCGATATAAATAGGCAGTGCGGCATAAGCGTCATCCACCGTAAGGTCCCTATACATAGATAACGTCACATTTATATAATTTAATGCAATAAATGTATTATTGCATCAAGTGGATTTGAAACTATAAGCTATTGTGTTTATTATTGATATATTTAAATAATATTTATTGCACCAGGGAATCAGACCCACAAATACAAGTTGGCCCATTTGCTTGGTTGCTCTTTGAAAAGAAAATCCCAGAAATACATTCTTAATAATATTATGTTTCTCTTTCGAATTGGTTATTAGTATCTATTATAGTTACATCCTCTATTCTTGATCTCTATTTACTCAGTTCAGTTAGTATTCAACATTTATTTTACTTCTTGTAGTAGTGGAATAACTGTTTAATAATAATATAGTAAAGTAAGTAGGAACTCTGGCTCGGCTGTGTCTCTGTATCTGTAATCAAAGTTCAAATCATGATTTATGTTCATTATTATCCATAGGCTGCTGTATCAAGCCTAAAGCAGGAGTATAAAGAAAACGAGACTACCGTGGCTGAGGCGCAGGCGCTCGCCATCAAAGTGCTTAGCAAAACTCTGGATATGACCAAGCTGACTCCTGAGAAAGGTACACAGTAATCACAATTATTAAAGACGGTAAAACTCTAAAGTCTTTCCTTTTGGTTTGACCATATACATGTAACACATTCAAAGCCAAGTGCTCTAATTTCCATACAAAACGGCCCGGTAGACAGACATGGCAGGGGACTTTTAAGTTGTAGTGTAAGTAATGTAAATACATAGGTAATAAAAAGTAACCAGGTAATACACTAACTAGGAAATATCGCCCCTTTACTTTCTCAACCTCGTATCTGATCGAATAGTTAAACAGAACAAGCATTCTTGTTCCGTAATGAATAGACTACTTTCCTATTTAACTATTCTATCGAGATATGAGATTGAGAGAGTACAGAGACGATGCTATTTTAGAGCTCGAAAGATTTTCATCAAACCTAGTAAGAACCAATCCAATTAAACAATCTTTGTTTTTAAACTTGGTTCATCCCTTTGGGAGCTACATTCTCATGAAAAAATCCACAGATACATTAAACTTATAAACACCCCTATTGGCATCAGGGATTTTTTGCGGATTTGTTATCAGGTGGGTGAACAAGTAATGGGGCAGTGATTAATTTGTTTTATATTTCCAGTTGAAATGGCGATCCTCACTCGTCAAGACAACAAAACTGTCATCAGGGTGCTCTCCAACACTGAGGTGGAGGTGTTAATCACTAACTTTGAGAAGAGCGAAGCAGAAGCCGAAGCTGCCAAGAAGCAGCCATCGAAGTCTAAATAATTATATCTTTTGTATTAAGAACTCTTTTACATGTCTATTAAATGATTTGAGGTCTATTTGTGTTTTATTTATTTTATTTTCTAGTCTTTCTTTATTTATCAAGTTGTATAAAAATTCTAGTTCCAGTTAGGTAACTTATTAAATAAAGCAAATTTTGTTATTACCCTATTGCTAGCAATGATATTTGATTGCTAGTGCGTTATTTATTAGTGATAGTTTATTATTATTTTAAGTTTGTTTTTATTCTTACACTTGCTTCTGCCCATGACTCTGTCCACGTAGATTTCGATTATCGTCATTCCCTCGGGAACCTTTAATATTTTTGGGATGAAAGTAGCCTGTGATAACCCTTCTTTGCATGGTGATGGAAATTTCCAACTCTTTGTAAAAAAAATTGTATGTATCAATTTTTTTATGCTAATTCAAAATCAAATAGGGTTTGAATTCACGACTTTCCATTTTTAAGTTATAAAGGGTTAATCTAGGTTGTGAGCTATCACCATTCCAAATTTCATCCAAATTCGTCCAGTCCTTGCATCGTGAAAGAGTAACAAACACAAACTTTCGCATTTATAATAATTAATAAAAGTAGGATAAACGGTTAGATTAGAACTGTAACTTGTAGTTAGACCAGTCTTGTAAGGAATCCTTAGAAATCTGGACGGTTAACAAGAAGCACTAAATTCTAAACTTAATTTGAGGGCTAGGGATAACGCTGGTAACCTCGATATTTATTAAAAGTGGGCCGTGGGCTTGCTCTCGTTTTTATACCTACCACTCGGGGGGCCGCAACACCTACACCGGACCTACTAATGCCCGGTTCCTATATTCAAGAAACGAATGGTTTTCCTTACGTCTCGTTAAAATTTGACATTTGCTACGTACAAAATGTGACAAATTTTCACGAGACGTAAGGAATACCATTCGTTTCTTGAATATAGGAACCGGGCATAAGTACATAACAAATAATACTACAGGTACCCCCGTCGTTGGCCGTCTTGAACTACTTTTAAAAACGAAGTTCGAAATTACTTTAGCTCCATCTCTTTCTCTCGATTTAGTCTCGAATGACGAGTGACAACATTGGAGCTAACGTAAACTTCAAACTTTCATTTTCAAAGTAGGGCCTCTGTTTATTCTACAGGTACCTTCTAAACTTAGTAGGTACACATATTATTAAATAAAACTATTCAGTATTGTTTTATTGATCTCTCCTTGGCGTGACAGCCCTAGCACAAAACGTGCCGCGTGCGAATGAGTACGAGTTATACGATAGAGTAGACAGAGACTATTGAGAGGCATAACGTAGATTACGTACATACATACATTTCTTATACCAAAACGCCGATACGGATAGGAACATTTTCTGTACTTATATACTTGTATTATTATTTATTTTGTGTGCATGTATTAGTAGAGAACTGGTATCGTTTTATTTACATCATTTTACATAAATGTAGACAGCGTTTTTATTGGTAGGTGGAATATTTTATACGCTCCGTTACCAGACCGTTAGTTTAGATAGCGTGTAAGTAAAGGAACGTTTATTACGTGACGTTTGTATGTGACGTTTCGTTATTCATTCACTTCACGTCATAATTTTCGTATTTCGTGAATTTCGTCTAAACCATAAGATAGTTATATTTACATTCGCTTATCCTATATCTTTGTCAAAAGTATCTAAAGCTATTTGTGTTTCGATTTTAAATAAGTAATCTTTATTAACGTATCCATAATGACTGTAGAAAAAATAAAAACGAGTTCAGAATTTGTACCGAAAAAATCCAGATTGGAAATGAATGTGAGACAGCTTTTAAACAAATGTGAGCTTATCGCAAAACAAGAGGCTGTAGAGGGAAACTGGAGGCTTAAAAAATACGTGGATTCATTAGGAGAAATGATTACTGAACTTAAAACAGGCCCAGAGTGAGTGGTATTCTTAATTTTATTAAAAACTACCATTGCCCCAGCCAGCCACAAATTAGGATTACCTAGTTATGATTTTATTTACACTTTTCCCTTCGTTATTCTATATTAACTTAGGTAATTATTGGGTTGTTATGAAACTGTCCCTGTATTTGGGTGAATTAGAAAAATATTGTATAATAATTAAGGACTTAATTGAGTCAACATTAACTTCATACATAAAATTATGCTTAAGTTTCGTCACACAGGATGATTTATGAAATTTATGAAAACTGAAACATTTTAGACATAAATATTTTTTTAGTTTAAAGCAATGCATAAAGGAGAAAGTATCACAAATACTACACAGACAAAAGCCTTGCTCTTAAATAAGCAGAAGAACTAAAATCATTTTTTTTACCTTACAGCAAGCCTTCAAAAGATGTGTTGACAGAGTACACAAAGAGAGCTACATTCCTAAAAGGTCTGATCCAAACTGCGACATTAAATACTCCAACTGAAAAGGTGAGAAAGGCCCCTTTGGTGAACCGGAAGCCTTTTTTGACATAATTATTGATAGTGATAATTTTTATATCGCTGAAAATGTAAACTTTCATAATTTCTTAAATAGTATCTAATGTTTGATTGATAAAAATCTTGACAAAGTAACAGTATTTAAAAAAAAAATGACCAAAACACATTATGACTAAAATTATTATAGCAGAAAATATAGACCCTGTTGAACCCCTAAGAATATGTTTAGGCACAGACCTGTTTTTAAATTTTGAATACCTTTTTGTGTTTTCTTAACTTATTTTTTTAGAATTAATTATAATCTAAAGAGACTATCTAGAACTTGTATTTCTTCTCTATTAAGATCTATAGTTCCCTCGTCAACTAGAACATTCTTTAGCTTGATATCAGAGCATTTAATTAATCATAATACTGGTGTTTGTTTTAGCTAGAAGCTGTCCAGTTGCTATCTCATGGAGCTGCCACTCTGTGCACAGATGCATCAGCTCAAGAAATACACCAGAAGACTGTTGCTAAATACGGGAATGAGCTGCGCACTGAACTTTTTGGGCTTGGTAAGTATTAACAAATTTATACATTACTTTCTACCTACTCTAACTTAACTTGTCTATTGAAGTTGAAGCTTGAAAACATGGGAAAAATCTTTCAAACTAAAACAAACTCAAACTCACAATCACAACATTATTTCACAAAAACAAACTGCAACACAACAAGCATTTTCAAATTATATTATCACAAGTATGAATAAATTTGCAAAAAACCTAATGCAGAACTCACTGTAAAATGTCACTAAAAACTAGCTGACTTTTTTTTATACCACTATGGTGGCATACAAGCGTACCTAGCCTATGGAAGCCTGCAATACCAGAAGTATTGCATGCGCCTGGCTGACCCTAAAAAACTTATTCTTAATTTCAGAGGATAGTGATGACACTCTCCGAAAACGCAACATTATTAAGGCGCCTAACTTCACCAGTACAAGCAGCAGTCAGGAAGACATGGATTCCTTGCTGAAGTATCATCAGAACATGCAGGAAAAAGTGGCAGAGAACATGGTTCTACTCACCAAGAGTCTGAAGGAGCAATCACAGATTGCTAGCACCATCATCAAGGGTGATACTGAGGTTTGTATTTTAAATATCAAACAATGGAAACTGTTCATTCACAGATCTAAATGATAAAAAAACAAGTTAACCAACGAAACATTGTGTTTCAAACACAGATTAAGGAGCTGACACGACTAAGGATGTTAAATGGTCCTAGCTAAGCATTCTGCTGGTTTTGAAGCTAAGATTGTTCATCTGCTGGTGCCTTTTTGTTTTTCTTTTTCATTTACTTATCTAATTCTTTCACTGATGTGCCATATCAATTTCAATCCTTGGAAAACTTTGAACATTCATGAAATAATTAGGTGTTGTTAAATTTCTAATATTAAGTAATATAAAGGTCTCATTAAATACTAAAATGAAGAGTGTCATATAATTTAAGTAAGGTGGTGTTCCACCTGTCCAATATCTATGTATGTCTAATGTACATTTGATCAAAGAAATTCATCAAATTTACTAGAAACACCGACATTTGATCAAATGTTATGAATGACATTTTAATTCAAAATGGCTACACAAATCGTATAAAACTTGAAGAAAGATATTAGACAAGTGGAATGGCCTCCTTGAAAGAAATTTGTTCAAATATTGAATATAGAAATTGTACAAAGATATTGGACAGATGGAATACCACCCTAACCAATATTGTTTATTAATTTCAGGCTTTGAAGAAATCATCCGATTTGACTGAACGAAATGTGGATTCCTTGAAAGTTGAGTCTGATAGACTGCAAGAGCACAGTCGCAGTGCATGGAAATGCTGGTTGTGGATCATGCTTGCCATAGTTATGGTGATATTTATAAGTGAGTCAATTTCTCTTCTGCATTTAAGACAATGGTACTAAGTATGACATACAGTGCTACGACTCTAAGAAGGCGCTTTGGGATTGTACTTGTCTCTCACTCGATCTCATTAGCTCTTATTAAGAGCAAGTGAGCGAGTCGTACAAACCCGAAGCACCTTCTAACTGTTCACAGACTGTACATTTCAATTTTCCTCAAGTAGGGTAAATCGTCAATAACTGAAGAAAAAAATAGTCATTTAGTTACTAGCCATCAATTTTATATACAGATGCTGTTAGTAAAGATACTTGACAGTACTCCGGGTCCTGGTTTAATCACAGAAATATCAGCGTATTTTTTGCTTTGGACATATTATTGCAAAGTAGCCAGTTACCAGAGGCCCGTTTCACGAAGCTACAAGTTACAAATTACAAGCGGAACTTACTTTCTAGCACAAGGAGTTAGAAAGAGACTTCCGCTTGTAATTTGTAACTTGTAGTTTCGTGAAACGGGCCTCAGGAGGTGGCCAATAATAGGTGGTTTACCCTACCAGCTTTGAAATTATGAGCGAACTCTTCTTTCTTTATGTGACTAATACTGTCAAGCCGGATCCACCTTTGTCGCAAACACTGTAGGACTCAACTATACGTTAGAGGGAGATGGAAATACATCGCGCTCCCTCTAACATGTAGTTGCGTCTTGCTGTGTTTGTGGCAAACACAAGGAATCCAATCCAAGGATCCAGCATCAGATGAGAGTTGTCTAAAAAACAAGTGATAATGCCGATGGCTACTATACCTCGGACGTTATCATCTGAGCTCTGGGGCCATAAACGAGTTATTGAACAAACAAAGAAGTCGCTGCAAAGTGCGAACGAGAGATCTGCTAACCTCCCAAGAGCGAGCGAGATGTGCGAAAAAGGGTTTTATGGCCCCAGCACGGCTAACACAAGTTGCCCGCGACTTCTTATCCCTTTCTATCTAGTCCGTAACGATAGAGACGCACTGAGCGACAAGCGAGAAAATACAACTTGTGCTACCCGTGCAGAGGTCAGATGATAGCGACACGACTATAGGGTAGAAGTACCTACCGTTTGTGGCCACTGTACCCTTTTTGGCCATTTAAGGTTGAAATTAGTATCAAAAACACTGTAAAATTAAAAATAATATTTATAAATAGTTAATACTGCAGATTAATTTAAAGATAAAATTTAAAAATATGTTTTCACGCCACTGCTCGGAAATATGGCCAAAGAAGGATCGAAATCAGAATAGAAAGTTGCTCTTAGTAGTACAACACAAAAACAGTCCAACAATGTTGAGTTGCAAAGTAAAATGGAGTGTTTTTAGACCAGTTTACTTTCTACTCTGCTATTGGTCGGTTATTTATGACATTAGTAACTCGTTCGGAAATAAATAAAAAAATGTTTGACAAATATGACATTAGAACGTTTAATTAAAAAATTAAAACGTCAAATCCGCTCAGTGAAAGTGTATTTTTGCGATTGTAAACGTGTTTTTATGTAAGTTTTTAAGGCGCACGTGAAAAACGCCTTTGCATCTTTAAATAAGGTAAAAATTAAAAAAGTTAAAAAGGCGGGAATGAAAATTACTTCTGTTCTTTTAATTGGAAACAAACGCTAAACTTTTGAACTTTTGATTGGAAATTTGTACGATATTCAACAAAAATGAGTGATACAAGTACAGATATGGATCTTACACCGCCTGAAATTCAGGATACGGCAAAGTCGGTAATTCGGAATTTTACTTTTAATTAAACTGTGTATTATGTCCTAACCTGTTTTATTTCCTTACATTAGGCGTGAAAAGCACATAGTATTGCCTCGGTAGAAAGTGCAATAGATGGACTCGTATCTTAACTAACTCGTCCATCTATTGCTTACTTTCTGTACCTGGGCTACAATGTACTATTGTAATTTCATAATGCTTTAGATATAAGTTAAAATTTTGAGTGGCCAAAAACGGTGCAAAGGTTGCCAAAACCGGTACTTCCACACTATTATAGATAGAGAAAGTAGTTGTATACTTTTGGTATCTATTAGTTGACAATTTAAATGAAATTGACATTATTTTGTTTCAGATATGGTTTTATTCATGAAGGTAATGAAGAAAAGAAAATTAGAACTTTAATGTTATGTAAGTATAAAAGATTTTTTTGTTGTAAGTGAAGTGTACATTATTTTAAATTATTTAGAAAAATAATTAGTATATAATTTTAATTATTATGTATTCATGAAATATAGGTGGTATGTAAATAAAAATAAATAATTTTAACTCAACAACGATTTTCTCTGGGTTGGCTCACAACACGTGAAATGAAAGAAGTTTTATTTTTATTTTATTCCATTATTTTATTTCTACTGAACTTGAGACTTACATAATTTAGAAAATGTGGTTACACCTAAATACCAAATCCAGGGTTGGTCCATTTGAGTTACAATAAATCTGAGACCAGGATTTTAGTAGAAGTTCATTAGGCATTGAGGCATTTGCTACACTCTTCGGAATATCCAGTGGGAACTAAGACATCTCTGCTAGGCACTACAATCATGTGATAGTTATTCGTTTCTTATTGTAATTTAAAGATGAAAGCTATTAATTGCTGTATACTTTAATGGTCAACACATTTCTTTAAGTATTGCTTTTTAGTAGAGATGGGCCGACTACGGCTTTTGCCGACTGATCAGTCGGCCGACTAATTTTCAATTTGCCGATTAATCGGTCGACTAGTCGGCAATGCCGATCGTAGGGTTTTGCTAAGTTCGGGTGAACTCGGAAAAGTTCGTTTCACTTCGTCCGTCGCGCTTTGTTACCTACCTTTGACCAGTTTTGTTTACGTGTTTAGCTGCACGACAAAAAAAAAACAATTGGAACACTAATTATAGTATTAAAACGAACTACCTAGTGCTTTTTATAATTATGTCGAAAAGAAAATCGCATGTGTGGACCTTTTTTGTCGATATTTCCTATAGGCAATAAAGTGCCGAATATTCGGCATTTTTTGCTGACTAATCGCCGACTAATCACCGACTAGAAATGATGCCAAATAGTCGGCTTTCCTGACTAATCGTCGACTAGTCGGCCCATCTCTACTTTTTAGCTGATCATAATAATTCCACCTAGCATTTAGCTTCCCTGGACATAAACATTTTTATGTTCAAGTTCGGAGGTTGTTTAACATTATGTTATATAATTTGAGATTCATTGCAACTATGCAGATAGGAGGTCAATCCTGACACATTGCACAACCATGAAGTTTCTGAATATAGATAATGTTGACAGCAGTCAAACATTGCAAATAAATATTATTTCATTTATATTTATTATAACAATTGCTGTTATTACACGCAACGAATAAGTTTAGCATTGTTTTACTGCTGTCAAAATATATTAACCTCGTAAGGCCGAGTTTGCAATAGAATGTACATAATCAAGGCAATTTAATTTGAACTGTGTTGCAATGGGAATAAGGTTTATTTTCCTATCTTCATAAAATGAAAATGGCATTTTCGAACAAACGTAATTGAACTTTATTGCCTTGATGGTAGACTCAAAGTCCCACTCGCAAAAAACTCCCTGTTTATAGTATGGTTGGCCTTACTTCATGATTGTACAAAGTGTCAGGATTAACTTCTCATCTGCCTAGTATTAAAGGTATATTTGTGGCATTATCTATGTAAAGGGACCTTGTTGTCGATGGCGCTGACGCCTTACTCCGCACTGCGTCAGGCGACGTTATATTTATATCGGAGCATCTTTAATAATGGCCGAAGCGCCATCGACAATAAGGTCCCTTTTCATAGATAACATCACATTTATGTATGTAGGCCGCTTGAAACGGTAATCGGGGAAGCCGTACACAGTGAAGAGTCCAATAGTATGTCCCTTTGGGACAGCTTACATACGCCTAACCTACGCATAGACTATAAATACCTTTTGTTATGTATGAAATATATCGAACTCTGTGCGCAATGACGTTGAACCTAGTTCAAACGTTAATATACATTTATATATATCTAAACATCTAGCAAATGGATATTTGTGGGTAAAAATAGAAATTACTTAATGTGGTTGTTAAATTAAATAAAGTCGAATTTCTTTCGTTTTCAATAGTCGATGCCATTATAGAGAGTGGGAAATGCAACTCTATTTTATTTGGTAGTATAAAACCAAATCGTCATTTGAACAGTTCTTTGTATAGGTACGTGTCTGGGTCCTTCTTTATGTATTCAACACAGAAAGGCATAAATGGGATAGAATCATAATTTTCTTGCTCTAAAATCCCTTAGTTGAGAATTTTATGGGCAATTAATTAATAAAATTGCGGCGTACCTACTTCTACACTAAATATATGGCAGGAACTTTTAAATAATAGTACAATTTATACACTACAAGAGAGTTAAGGGCGATTATATTTAGATGCAATGGTAAGTAATACTGATAATATCCAACAATTCACCAAATTAATAAAATTAAGGAGCTCTGGACGAGACACATTTTTGCAATGACTGGTGAAGTTATAAATTGCAATTATAAATATGTGGTCTGTTGGAAACACTTTGAGAAACACTGTACCTATAGGCGTGTATATTTATTAGAGCATATAATTTATTTGCTTAATTGGCTCAAAGTATATAATTGTTGGACAAACTTAACTTAACAAGAACATTTATCTCCACCGGAGCAGAATACAATCGTTTTCAAGTCCACGCAAGTATGTCAAGAAGCGAATTTCATTCGCTCTTACAACTAAGCATTCAGGGTATATGCATGTCTTAAGAAAGCTCTATATTCTCTACATAATTGTCGCCCTACTTCTTGTCGTAAACATCGGTTAGCTCGAACTTCCATATCTTGTTGGGGCCTATTTCCGTCACGTAGAGATGAGAGCCGTTGCGTGTCACTGCCAGAGAGTGCGGGTTGGTGAAGCCCTGAAAAAATAATTTTGTAGGTATTTCGAATGGGCATGCGTTTGATCACAGTCTTATTAGGCGAAGTAGAAAGGATGATTATTAAAATAGGTTCGTTATCACTATTAAAATGTCTAATAAGGTACAGTCTAAACTGAAATGCATGTTATTATAACCTCGTAATGCACCATATTACAAACAGGGCGTTCTTTGCGATTGGGATTTTGAATCTACTATCAAGGCAATAACGTTCAATTATGTTTGTTCTATAATGCCAGTTTCAGTTTTTGATCGTAGGAAAAAAAACTTTATTTTCTTTGTAACACAGTTCAAATTAAATTGCCTTGATTGCACACTGACATCCTATTGCACTCTGGGTCTTACGAGGATAAATAGATGTTTTGGTAAGACAGGCGGGGTTGTTGCAAACAGGTAAGATAGGTTTAAAGTGAGTAGTAACTTAATTCAGACTCGCGAATATTCACTACGCGCTTCTCCCATATTTTTTTATATATGTAGGTAACCCATATTTTTATCGAATTGCACCATTTCATCTAATCTCCTTTCATCGAACGCGTTTCTGCTGAAACCATGATGTTTTCAGGATATCTTAAACATTACGTAGTTTAGGTTAAGTTAACATGAGACTACTAAGAAAAATTTCTCATGCGGCGAGAAATGCCTTTATAAATTAAAATAAATAAATAAATATCAGGGGACAATGTCACACCAATTGACCCAGTCCCAAACTAAGCTCTAGGCATCTAGGCTTTCTATGAAATGAAAATTCTGCGTATTGATACGTTCGTTAAAAGGAGTTTAAAAAAAATTATAGGTACTCTTTACTTCGGGTGCAAAAACCTATTCCGGGGCGATGCTCTTACGGTGAAGGAAAAACATCGTGAGGAAACCTGCACATTCGAAGAGCTGAGTGTGTAAGAGGGTAATTGCACAAAAGATCCTAAAGGGTCGAAGTGTGTCCGAAAGGGCCCATCTGTAAGTTAAGATAAGATAAGAGGCAACAAATTACTTACTGTGCTTGGCTCCCAGGTATCCAGAATGTTTCCATAAACTGCGTTTACAGTAAATCCTCTCACGGCAATATTTTGTGACGTCGGTCCGTTCACGGCGTAAAGCGTATCCCCATGCGACGCCACAGCGAACACCCTTCCCAAGGTGGGATCCTCGATTATGGTAGCCGGATCCAACATCTTAACGTAACTCTTCAAGCCTGCTTTAGGACACACAATCCTCATGTTCTCTCTATCAGCAACACACACGATGTCCAAGTGCTCCAAAAGAGTAACACTGTGCGGAAGATTCAACGTCAACGTGTCGGAGTACGTCGGGATCGCAAGCAGAAGAGTCCCAGCGGCGTTGAACTTGAGGATTTGATTGTTGCAATAGCCGTCGGCGACGAAGATCTCGCCAGTGGTTGCCACGGCGACGGATGTCGGCATGCAGAGAAGTACCCTGCGGCGGTATGGATATCCCGCTGTGAAGGCTTCTCCAATAGTCAAGGTTGGGTATTTGTGGTTCAGCGGCGTATACTGAAAAAATAAATGATATAAAACTCGGAATATTTTAAGTTGCTAAGTGGTGTTTTTGTTTGCGGAGAATCACCTTAAACACTTGATGTTTTGCCACATCGGTGACCCAGACGTTGTCGTGGTGGTCGACGGTAAGGCCATGAGGCATGTAAAAAGCATTTGCTCCCCAGCTATGTAAAACGGAGCCTGAGTGTGGATCCAACACAAGAATCGTGTCTTCGACGATAGGGCCCTTGTCCAGATTTTGATACACATTTGATTCGTTGAAAGTGCTGAAAAAGGTGGGTTGGGTAAGACGTAGTGTATTCGTAACTGCTTCGAGTTGCTTAGCTAGTTCGATAAATTTATTGTTTCCAAGCGTCCCATATTTACTACATTCCTTACCTTTCGTCCCATACTCTCTCGGCTCTGTGAAATATAATCGGTTGTCCCAAAGAATTGATAGAGACGGCGGTAATCTGTCCTACGTTCAAGGACTGCTGTGGCCAGTCCTTAACTTCTTGAGGCCTTAGAACTATGTCATCTTTGGGCTAAAATAAAAATAAATGTTAGCCTAGAACATGTAACTATTCAAGGATTCTGAAAACCAGCTATTCACTCACCAGTTGCAATTCTAAATTCTTCAATAAATCATCGTTAGACCCGTAACTGAAGTAGTCGAAGTTTTCCCTCACTGTTTCTGGTTCACAATTTATTCCGCGGAACACAAACAGGAACAATAATATCGGCAACATTTTTGTGCAGATTGTTGTGATCTGATGTCTACGTTAGCAGTCCGCCCCGACTATTGATTCTTAAGCCCTGTCTGCACTGCGCATGCGTATTTCAGCTGCGGATTTGGTGCTTACGGTCACGAACAAACATCAATCATCCGTATCTCAAGGGCACAAAATGTGATTTTAACATGAAAAAGAAACTAATTTATAAGGAAATATTTGTTTATTTTTCACATAACAGATATCTCCAACAATTTGGTCGAAAAACATTCATCACATTTTCAATGTGGAAATCAGACAAGCTAATTTCCGAAGCCAATTACGATTACGAAAATAGAAGGCATATTTTCTTCTGGTTCAGTCTCAAATTAGAGTCGTTGTGAGGCGTTCGATACGCAGGGGTCGTGAAAAACAAAGACAAACGTAGAGTGATTGAGAGATAAGAATCTACCTAAGAGTTATTATTGCGGTCTAAACTCTGAGTTGGGCTGGTCCCAGATGTAGCCGGTCTCGGTCATGGAACAGACAGCGTTATAGTAGCGCCCGGGGCTGCGGCAATAGGACCAGGACGGGCACTTGCATCGGAACAGCGTCTGGAACTCTTCCTTGCACACCTCATTCCACCAACATGTGCGCTGCAACCAAAACAGTGTTTCATAGGGAGCAACAGGTTGTAAAAATCGATGACTGTACATTTCCGTTTCTTATGTTAGATGATATAATTATATCGTATTTTTTGCAAATATCTGCGTGGGATGTTTTCAATTATTTCGGAATAATGAAAAAGGTTTTTTCTGTTTTATACATACCTAATATAATTATGTGTTAAAGGATTAAGGGAGTCAATACCTTTGTTACTGTCTTAATAGTATTATTTATATTCTTATTTATGTCCTTTTACGGTAGATTTAACATACCTCCGTGACATATTCTTTGATGGACTGGTCCGAATAACTTCTCTTGCTCACAGAATCCGTCTGCATCATCCCACTAATCAGCAATATTCCTACGAACGTAACATATTCCGCCTGAAACGTGAAATACAAACTCACCGTAAACACAAACACTCGCACACTCGCTCATACATGTGGTCTGTAGGATTTCGCGGGTTTTACCTTAATCATATCAGAGTTTTGTTCTTAAAATAGAATTTTGCTGCGCGCTCGCGTAATCTTTTCATCTCACGCCCCCTGACGGAGACTTTCCACTTTGCGATGTAGCGCGCCGCTCCGCCCTGTTTACCCCTGTACCCTGTACCCCTTTAGACTGGGATACATTGGAGCTTTAATAATGTCGGCATTGTCGCCCAAAGTGCATTACTTTAATGTACACGGAAGGAGGTGCGTTTTGATGGCATGTGCTCTGCAGGCGTTTAAGATAAATCAATTATGGGAATACACGGAAGAGCTTCAAAGTTTACATTGTTTTCAATATTAATCTGCTGGCAGAATTTTTAAGATTAATGTTATTGCTATATGTATAATAGTGTTTACTATTTTGTCGAAATTGTAAACACTAATGTCGTACTTTTTTTCGGTGTAGCATGCGCCAAGGTTAGAGAATATTTAATTTTATTTTAAATAGCTTTTTATATCTTTTTAGACAGGTAATCTGATTTTTAATTCACTTTTGTAGTCAAATTAGCTATACTTACATATTAACCTAGGCACAAAATGCCAAATTTTTCAGATTTGGTATTTGAGACCTATTTCAGTGAACACTGTACCCCTAGGTATTGGACAAAACGCCATTTAGTTTTGTAAATAATGGTTTATTATATTCTTATTCTAATGACTTAAAAGTAGATTTACAAAAATAACTAGCCAAGTAGGACTTCAATGAGCTTATCTAAAATGCATCTGTGCAACATAAAAATGATATAAACATAACAAACATAATGTAACTACTAACTTACGTCTAGTTTTCGTATATTGACTTGATTTAGGTACAGAGTCTTTTATTGACAGTCGTCAACGTCGAGTTTATATGGAAGACACTGTAACGTGATGTTATATAAAATTATGGCGTCTGGTGATCAATATTCTCTTGGCCAATGTTGAATAAAGATCGATAAAAACAAGTAAGTAGATAACAGATATTTTATCCGTCCGTTACATTTTAGCTCCTTCTCATGTCGTATAAAAGAAAAGATTACCTAAAATTTAACCATCAGCTAACTTAATCAGGATTGCAACATCGGGCTGTATAAAGTTAACCGATGGAACTCATAAGATTACCTTAGAGATAGATTATGCGGTGCTAAAATCGTTTACGGTTAGTAAAAAGAAATACATTAAATATTTTAACAGACAATCACTTGTAACAAACCTTCTACAAATAAATGCATCATCGTATTGCGGAATGGCACTTATAAAGAATAAATAATTTAGACTAAATACAATCAACTTTGGTCGGAGACTAAACTAATTTTGGGATCATAAAGGCTCACTTGAAATATAAGTCGCCAACGATCAGTAAATGCTGATACTTTCTTCCAATCTTGACAACATTTTAAGTACCTACCTAGTTATGAAACACTTGTTACCACTACAGAAGAATGAACTGTGAAATATGATCCGGGAAAGAAAGGGATGACTATAGAGATGATGATACTAGATATGACGGTGTCGAAGAAGAAAATATACTGCATCAAGTCCAAATAAGTGGGTAATAAAAACAAACGTGAGGGATCCCGAAAGTTTTTATGAAGCTCATAACCTGAAGTTCATATAATTTTTCAATTTAATAAATCTCGATTATGACAGTGTTTAAAGACCTAGAAGTTTTAAAAAAACGGTAGCTAATTTGCATAATTAATATTGGTAAAGATTTGGTAGAAGGTTTCAGCATAGGTACTGCCCGCTAGCGCTGCCGGCCACTTCTTACTCCATTTATATGTCAATCAGTGTGTCTCTTTTCTACCTTTATTACTGATTAGAGCCAAAAAGAGACACATTGAGCCACAAACATGTGGTAGCAAATTTCAGTAGCCTTCATTTACTGGCACTTCGCCTAAGTGCATATTTAATTTTACTACATCGCCCGTACTCCGTCTATATCTATATTGTTGTCTATATTATCGTGCTCTTGCCGTCTGTGCAAATCTTCCGCATCTTTCCTGAAACAATATTAATTATACTGGTTAATAAATTGTTTTTAGCTCAGGATGTCGTAGAAAGACATTAAAGTCCACATGATTTTCGCATCTCTGCATTTCTAAGGCTTGATTTCCTCCTACGCTGACATCTGTCGCTGACGTTGGCCGAGCGTACGAATATACACCATGTTCTATGGGACACCGCACAGCGACCTTGATGTCCGCGGCAGATTTGCCATATATTCGTACGCTCGACCGACTTCAGCGACCGATGTCAGCGAAGGACGAAATCAAGCCTTAGGCACTTGTCCTACCGCCGCGCCGGCGAGGAAGCGATTAGCTATGTACTATTTTCTCGCTCAAGAAACGAACAAAAGATAAAGATCCCGTGTCAATAAAAGAGACATACAGTGGTGGTCACATAATTAGGGACACTTGTTTTTTTCCCATACAATTGCCTACAAATATGGCTTTTCAATTTTGACAACTATATTTTTAGTTACACTTATCGTTAACTAATAAAGTAAAGTTTAAATGTATGTACAATTTATCTCTGTTGAGATCGGATCTTTCATTTTATAAGGATTTGAAAAAATAAATATTCGGCGCTCATACAAAGTTGTAGAATTTTGTATGGACGCGTCAGCACTTAGTTTTTAAATCCTTATAAAATATAAGGTCGGTTTTTAATATTAGTTCACTGTACGTACATCAGTTTAAACCTTAGTTAATTATGTAAAGTAAAATGTATTTAGCAATAAAATTGGTCGAGAACTTTTTGATTAGTGGTCAAAATTTAAAAGTCATATTTGTAGGCAATTGTATGGGGAAAAAACAAGTGTCTCTAATTATGTGACCACCACTGTATATTAATCGATCCGAACCGAACCGAACCGTTTCGTTTTAGTTGATCGCTGGCTGCTCACACTGGCTCTCCCTCCAACAAAAGATATAGATCCCGTGTAAATAAAAGAGTCGCATATATTAATAGTTGATCACAGGCTCTACTCACTTTTCGCTCATCGTCATGGGACAAATGCCAAAGCAATCAATTTTGACACGAGTATTTGTTGGGTGACGGATAGGGAATGGAAATAACCGGTTATAACCGGTTTTAACCGGTTGTTTTCATACAAAAACGTCTAATAACCGGTTAAATTGCATTCCCTAGTGACGGATGGAAGCCAGTAACCTACTCTGGCCACTTTTACCTCCTATTCAGCACTCGGTTCCCAACTTGCCCATGATCTGGGTCTACATCCTTGTCTTTCATTCTAAACCGATCATTGCGAGACTCACGAGTAGGTATTTGTTGTGTGACGGTTGTAAGCCAGTAACCTACTCTGGCCACGTTTACCCCCTAGCCAGCACTTGTCTTGTCTTCCAACTTGTTTCTGATCTGAGCCTAGATACTTGTCCTTGACTCATAACTACTGACGCGGCTGACGGATGCAAATTACGTCAAAATAATGTCGAACGATATCCTTAATATGAATATGACTACAATTGATTTAAAAAAGAGAACATAATTGTATTTTTATTTGCCATAATTATTTTAAAACAATTTAATAATTGAAGGAAACACACATAAGGTCAATTGAAACGGTCAATGTCAAAGAAAAATCTAAGATGTAATAGATATAAACACATAACAGTCTCAAGAGGTGACAATTTACAAGTGGCCAGTACTTTCTTAATATACAAAATATGTACTAATTTATAACAAAAACAGCATATATTTTCATACATAAATAGTAGTCGAAATTTAATAAAAGTCTTATCCATCTTATGCTTTCGTCACCATATTGCATCCGGCAGCCGCCCTTTAAACCGATCATTGCAATACTCACGAGTATTTGTTGGGTGATGGTTGGAAGATGCTTCGTGGACAGAGCCGGTAGTATGGCCAGCACTCGCCTCCTGACTCGCCCGCGCGTTGAGCTTCCACGTACTCGTTGAGGAGAGTCGCGTACGGAGACTTGCTGGGCCTGGAATATATTTAAAAAGTATACATAAAATAAATATCAGGGAACAATCTCATACAAACACACCTAAATACATACCTACATACAATGTACTAGCCAACTTACAGTTACGAGGCAGGTAACAAGTCAATCCTGCCTGAGACATTTCACAACCTTGATGTATTTAGGTACCGCAGTTAACGTTGTTAATATTCAGAAAATCTCTTAAGAAATCTCTTAAGAAATCTCTGAAGACTTCTTATCTTCTTAGTAGTGTCAACTCCTCACTGCGGGTTAGGTACCGAAGCCTTTTTGCCAATTAAGGCAAAATATATGTAGGTACCTACTTATAGTATGGAACAAAAGGAGTTCCATTTGGGAAGTAAATAGAATTGATACGTATATTTAAAGCCCCGAGCTCAAAAGCACCCTGTACAGGTACTACGTTAAACCAAGGCAATTTCATTGCGTAAAGTAAATGTACTAAAAGCAAAGAAATGCTTGGTTTTTTCTTCCTTTCATAACATAATTCCATGTTAGCCCCACAATTGGAAATATGACCGGAACAAGAAGAATAATGGAAACTTACGTAAAGAACAGCTTCATAACTTCTCCAAGAAATCCGAAGTTGGTAAGAGGGTGCGCGTGTATCTCGCAGATGGCTCGGAGAAGGCACTCGTGGCCCTCCATGCCAAAGTTGGCGAACAGGTCCTCCGCCACGCCGTAGAGTAGGGCTCTAAGCAAAGAGTCGGTACATACATACATACCGTCACGCCTTCATTCCCAGAGTGGGGCAGGCAGAGCTACAGAATTACCAACAACTCTAAAAACTTGTTGTTAATTCTGTAACCACATTTTTGCACAATCAAGCTAAGATGTTTACCATGTGTATATTAGTGACAGGTTGCTGGACTTACTGGGCTTTAAGCAGTGTCAATTACACTGACACAATACCAGGGCCTCTATATTCTACTCGGTAAAACTATATTGCCTTTGACGTGTTGTATTGTTTCTAACTCGGCCGCCATTACTGTCAAGTAAATAAGAGCTATAATACGAGTTGACAATACGTTAATATGCCAAAATCAATATGGCTTTAACGTTTAGAATAGGGGTCGTCTCATTAAAGTACCAATTTCCCAGTTACGATTACTATTAGGGCCAAATGTATACTTAATCTATACCTAATTTTAAGGTTGTTCCGTTACAGACAATGCAACCTTAATTAGAAACGTGAAGTAACTACTCTTTTTGAAATGATAACTTCTTTTGGGATGGTAAACCGTTTCGTTACGTAACGCGTTACGGCGCCAGTCTGTCTGGCTTACCTTTCTCTCACGCATACGGCAGCGGGGCGGGGCGGGGCGGTATAGTTCAAATTAGATTAATTTAAGTCAGAGGTGACCAAACTTTTTTGTCTCATAGACCACTTCGCATTTGTTTCGGTTTAAGTTATCACTTCTGTCGGGCGCCCCGGGACGCACACGTTTTTTTTTATATACTAACGTGATGACGATAAATTGACGAAGAAGTAATGTACTTGAATATAGGTGCGACCGCACCGCTGCTTGTCGATGCACGGTGCGTATATTACGGTGCGTCAAAAACGGCGCTTTGTTGTTACCCCGTCTTTTGCTAACGCAACGACACAGTATTTTACGCAGCGGTGGGGTCGCACCTTAATACGTAGTATTACTTTAATTAATACATTTTTCACAACACTGCTCGGAAATATGGCCATAGATGGTCTTGTTTGGGGTCACAAAACGTCACTTATAAGGACAGACCAAGAATGTTTTTGTCGGCGTGTTTGCTGATTGGTCGAGAACATTGTTGTCCAACTTTAAGAACCAATGAAAATCAATCAATCAATTTTTGTGTCAAAAAAATTTCTTAAAATGAATAATGGAAATCGACCAATCAGAACACACCATTTTGTGTCGTAAAATATTAGCTGTATTTTTGATAAAAGATACACAGACTAAAAACTATGTCACTGCATTTTTTTTAAATGTAATTCAAACTTTAAAATCAAAATTACATGGGAGATAGTTATGGCGAAACAAATGCAATTTTATATGGAGTTGACATTTTCATCTCGCATGTTAGTTTATTAATGTCGAGTGCCATGAGAATAAGGGTCCAGATTTAAAAAAAGTTATCTATGGTAAAATTGGCGGTGATGTCACATTAACATGATTAAAATTGGAGTTTTGCATATGAATTTTTATTTTATTTCCTCTCAGTAGTTGTGAAAAGCACTATGTCTGCCTCGGTAGAAAGTGCAATTTATGGACTAGTACACTAGAGGGCCTCAACTACGTTTTGGCCCTCTATATGACTCGTCCAAAAATCGCGTACTTTCTATCCTCTGCAACAATGTACTATTGCTGTCAATGGTCCATCTGTCACTTTTTTTTTTCAATATGTGACAGAGTAAGGTTTAGTGTCCATCTTAATCCGTCCGTAATTAAATTAACTGGTTTTATTTTTATAATTATAAGACGCAACCAAAGAATCTGAGGGCTCAGACAAGATGCACTACGCTAACTAACGTTTCTATTCGAATCGTTTTTAAACCAATCGCGTCACTGGAATACGGATGACGTGATACGAAAAGTCACGTGGTCTACCAGTGACGCGATTGGTTTAAAAACGAATCGAATATAAACGTTAGTTAGCGTAGTGCATCTTGTCTGAGCCCTCTGCTATTTTTTTCGTTTATTTAAGAAGCTTATTACCTACCAACGAAAACATATCAAGCATTTTGGCGCAAATTATCCCTACCGAATTGCATAAGAACCTGTTTTCGAATCGCACAAATATTTCAAACAAGCGCTCATCGGAAACAACGCCGCGCCGACGCCAACTCCCCTTCGTGCGAGGAATTCCTGATGGAGTCTTTATTAGTCTGAAGGTGAAAGTAATGGCCAATAACCGAAGCCACCGTCTAGGTCCGCGTGAGGCCAATCAGTGGAATACGTGACCCAGCCAACATGACATCTGGTATGCATAACTGTGGAGTTTGTTTTAGTTATGAGGTTATGACCCCTATTTGTAAAACGCATAAATGTTTAGAGTAATAATTTATTTAAATTAAACAATGAAGATATATATTTCAGACGTGGCGTGGCTTTATTTGCCTTTAAACATAATTATATCTTGTTTCATCCACATCATTACAAATTGGAAATTTGGTACTATTTATTCAGGCAACAATTAGTGACGTAATAAGTATTTTTTTAAAGTATAATTAGAAAGCACGTTATATAGAACACACACACGCGGTGGATGCGAAAAGCACAAGACCGGTCTGAGTGGAGAGCTTTGGGGGAGGCCTATGTCCAGCAGTGGACGTCTTTCGGCTGAAATGATGATGATGATGATGACGTTATATAGGAAAATCATATTTATTTGATTTTTAAATTCTATTAGACTTGAGATATTATATTAAAGTGAAACGCTAGGGAACATTTAAAAAATGCATGTTCCTAGTTTTTTTTAATATATTAAAGAAAACTTACAAAACTTGTATTTAAGGCTTTTCTGAAATTCTAATGGCCCCTTGTTTGATCGGTAGTTAAACTAACTAATGGTCAAAAAATGTTGCTAAAGGTTAAAATCTCAAGGATCCCATTCCTTTTTCGAATTTTAACAACAATTTAACTACCGATCAAATTTGACACATTTTCTTGAGATTTTAACCATTAGTAACGATTTTGACCATTAGTTAGTTTAACTACCGATCAAACAACAGGCCATAAGTCAGGTGCAGCAGAGTTGCATATATTTTTTGGTTGAAAGTGACTGAAATACGCCGCTGGCACTTGTTAAAGTACCTATTTGCTAGTTAAGAGGCCACATATGATAAAGTCTGTAGTGTTCCGCGATCTGGATCTCAATAAACATAACGCCTATGTATCTGTTCTTTAGATATATCAAACTTGGTCATATTTCCTCGAGACTGGTAAACGTGAAAACACGATTAAAAACAAAATCCTCGATAGTTTAATGTTTCAAACATGACACCTTCTTCGCACATTTTTGGTTGTATTTTCGAAATCCGACGACTTTTAACGATGATTTTTAATCCAGTAGTTGAGTACTTATAACTTCTTAATCCTTGTAAACCATTTTTTAAATATTATGTTGTATTTTCAAATTAAACAGCAATTATTTGAATTTGAACCGGCACTCAAGGCGCGCGCAAACTATCTTCATCTCACGTTCTTTGCACATGAAGCCATCCCTTTTTATTATCGTGTAGGCGTGGCATCATATGTGGCCTCTTCACATGAAGTTACAATCTAACCTCTCTCCTCCATGCAGTCGGTCCAACACCGCCGACTCCACCTCCGGCGGTACAGGCTGTTCCGCCTCTCGCTTCCCTCGTCGTCTCTCCAGGTATTGTCCCACGTATTGCGCCATCACAGACGCGGCAGCACTGCCCATAGAACGCGCGAACAGCGGAGGCAACGTCCCGTATGGATTCTCGTTATCAGTGAGACCAAGCTTGTCGAAATCAACTACGATAAGAAGAAAAGTTGTTCATATGGTTCAAACGGGGATCGTAGCTTTATTCTGGCTCGTATATTTATTTATTGTTGAATTGAGTTGAGGCCCTTAGTATAGTTTCAAACAAAACATTCTTATATTAGGGTTGATGTATCCTGTTAGGGTTGTGTTCGAATAAAAGTAAACAAAACAATGGTACGCGTGGAACCGGAATAAAGCTACCGTTTGGTAATTAAAATACACTTTCACCAACTAGGTACATCCTATATGTCTAATCTATGTCTAATACTAATTTATTTACTACATGACTATTGACTAAGTACCTATACATGACTAAATAAGTTACCTGTGCTAAAATTTTCATTAATGTCCTGGAATTTAAACACTGTTCAGATACCATGTTTGTTCGTCAATTTGGGAAATTATTAAGAAAATACTGCAATATAGGATTGCTGACTAGCTTTAGTAGCTGTACGTTCTTATGATGACGTACCTTACCTTAGTGTCGATTTTGAGGATGATAAAAAGGTGTAATTTAATCGTTATACTATACTTTCGGCTAGTCAGGAGCTAATTTTAGAGCGTCCGCGTAGAATTAGTTATTCGGCCATCACATATTGCAAGGGATTTAGATTATCTTTATTCTTTCGGGAACTTTTAAATATCCTGGGATAAAAATTAGGATATGTGTTGATTTAGGGTGGTATCTCCATTCCAAATTTTATCCAAATCCGTCCAGCCGTTGCAGCGTGAAGGAGTAACGAACTAACACTAATGTTTATTTTTGAGGCAACAACACTACAGAAGCGTTAACTTACTTAAACTAAGCTACTTGCTTTGCTAAATCTACGACTATCGTCTACTTCTGCTCTACTTATAAACCTTTAAATACTGACTCATAAATTCCAGATTGTACTCTATTGTACCTGTAAACGATTAGAATAACAAACAATGATATAGATATAACTAACAATTTAACTAAAAAGACCCCGATTCTGTTAAATTCTACGTTCACCACCACGATCTTCTACAACAAACTGCGCTATTAAGTAATGATTGCTCGGTACTGACTCTTGAATTCCAGTTTGTATGATACTGTAGAACCTGTAATTTGTTTGTAGGAGTCAATAAAGCGCAGCGTTGATCACAAAGTAAATTAACTTAAATGCTCATCATCAAGAGGTCTTCTGACCTACATAACGTAATAGGAGGTGCCAACCTTATCGTTAAATGTAGGTCGTGATAACAAAATGAATTAGGCATTAACTTCCTTTGATGATCGGTGTCGCTATTGCCTAACGCACTCGCAATCGCAATCGACTTCAAAGCGGAACAATTGTTTTCATTTTGTATGCAGACAAGCCTTCGATTTTCAAAATGAAAACGATTGCGATTGCGAGTGCGTTAGGCAATAGCCCCCCGGGTTCGAGTTGAAAATGTCTCGGTGTACAAAATAATTAACAAACCACTAAGTTATAAATAATCATATTAAGAGTTTTTTCAGAAATCGTCAGACAAGTTATGTTTTATTACTCTTATAAATGTCTATGCCATGTTTCGGGCGATAGCAGAATGATCATGAAACTGGAAACAACGTCTTATAAATCGTTCTTATGAATTCAGCGAAAGAATAACATTTAGAAAACGGTAATACTTAGGTAGTCAACTTACTGGTAAAAGGGAAGCTAATAGACACGTTCGAAAGGAATCCTTTTGGAGGATGCCTCACAAACGGCATCGAGAGTGAGGGTGATATCGTCATAGTGGTCCCAGGAGGAAGTGCCAGCCGTCCGTCATTTGTTATCCATAGGATCCTCTTCTGCCTTGAGTGGGGAACGTCTTCCTTGGCTACAGGACCTTGGCTATCTGGAGATGCCATTGGCAGCAGAGCAGCCAGCGCTATGCTCAGTATGACGCGAGGTATCGTGTCCATTGCAAAACTGAAATTAATAAGTAAGAGATTGTCCGTAAGTCTAATATGAATAATATTATGAAGATGGAGTGCGAATTTTGAGAGTTTATCTATCTATCTATCCGACGGTTTAGCTCTGGAATCACGGGACCTATATGAAAATTCTTTCACCATTTGAAAGGTAAGTAATATTATTCCCAATGGATATAGGATATTTTTTATTTGTTTAAATTAGTGCGCTTTGTTTTCCGACTAGTATTATGAAGTGAAATTTTGGATGTTTGTTTTCATATTTGTGTTTGAATCTCGCCTAAACACCCACGGATTGGGATAAAAATTGGCAAAGAGATAATCCTGGAGGGACACATGATTTTTGTCCCGGATTAGATAGGTTCCGGGGGAAAAGTGATAAAAAACACTTAAATGCACCATTATACATGAATTATGCATTTATTTTAAGAAACAACTTTTCTAAACACAAAGTTATCGGTTTAAATAAAACCTTTGCATCTCTCGGGAAATCAGAAACGCCAATTATACCTACGGTCTGCGCTCCGGTGACATTGACACCGTCATACATAACATATATTTTTTTTAAAGGAAGTTTATATTTATACAATTTCCGTTACGCACTTTTAGCTTTAGTGTTTGTTTATCTATTAACAATTTTTATATTCTTATCCACCATAGACATTGGTTAAATTGTCTCTCTGGACATTTGCCATTAATCAAAAGTACAAGAAATATATGAAAATAATTATTTTACATTTCAACTAAAGGGCAAAATGAAAATCGCGGAATGCAGTCACATACGCATAAGAGACGGAAACAATTACAATATGGACGTCGAACGGCTGATCAAATATTATGAAGCGCGGTACAATTTCGATATTCGATCTTTACCGGAATGGGAGAGACTTGTGCATCGGTTGCATCTTGCAGTAACTGATGCCAAGCGAATAATCCAAGACTCCAAACAACGTAAAACCTTGATTATAGATAAATTATTCCGTGAATTCTGTAAGCCTTCTCCTTTTGAACTTACAGAAGGGTTAGTACGTACGAGAAAAAAATGGGAAACAATGAAGAACAATTTGAAAATAAATAAAAAGCCTGCCATCAGTCAAATTGAGTCAGAAAGTCGGAGTACGTTATTCGAATCATTTGTAGACGGTTTATCGGAAGATGATGAAATTAATAGTATTGGCCACCAGAATACAGAAGATATTGCCACGGTCGCTACTCCAACAATAAGTTTTCCATCATCACCAACGACTCTGATGCCTACCTACGTATGTGTAAACCCACATAAAGTTTTATCCTCTGTTGGTACTGAAATAAGTTCATTACATAGGACCATCCCAACCCAAAAAATTAAAATTAAGCATAATAGTAAACAAGAAGAATGGTTATTATTGGCTCGTAGTGCAAAAGTTATTGGTCAACCTCGTAAGATCTTTATTAAAAATACTTCTCTTGATGAACAAATATTGCGATTCTCACTACTTAATTGCACAACAGAATATTTGAATCTCAGATATATGACAGTAACAAACAAAAAACCTTTTCACAGAGCTAAAGTTCGGCCATTCAAACCTTTAAAATTATATCCTGGTTTAGCAGTGACTTTCGAGTTCATTTTTAGATTGATACAGAATGAGGAAGATTTTAAATCACAATTATATTTTAGAGTTGGAAAAAAAGTTTTAGCTGAAGCTCCTTTAGAGGCTTTCTGCTTACCCGTAATTAGTAAATTTACTAAGAAACAGGATATAAGTGTGCCTGACATCGTTAATATACCTCCACGGTACTTATGGCATATAAATGCTAAATGTGGTTTTCCTTTTGGAACTGTTTCTATTGCTGTAGAAGAAAGCTCATACAATTTGTACATCAAGAAATTGCCTGTAAATTTAGCTGTAGAGTCAGGATTAAGTTTAGTCTCTATAAAGCCTATTAGTCCCACCACAGAAAGTGTATTAGAAAGAGAAGAAGACGAAGGAGATATAGATCAGACCAAAAGCCTCATTGCTTCACAGTATAACGAAGAGGACCTTTCTCTTTCGACTGAAATTGAAGATATAATTATAACGTTTATAGAAGAATGTGTTGAAATGGCTTTGGATATCTTTGTATTCGAAAAAACGTTTTTACATTTAGAAAAATTCTCAAAGCACACAATAAGAGTAAGACAAACTAAAGCGGCACATATAGGATTACATCAAGACGTATTTGAATTCAAGTTCTTCGACCCAAATACTGGAAATATTGTTCATAGAAAAAATGTTAAAGTCTTTGGAGAAGTGTTACCTAATCCTGTACAAGTGCAACCGATTTTCCTCGACATGAAAAAATCGCCAGTGACACTAGGGTATTGCGAAGATCATTTTACGATCACAAACAATCATAAAATATTATCTGTGAACATTAAAATTAAACTAACGACAAAAATGAGACAATTGCTTCATATAGATCCTCTGGAAGTAAGGTTGACGGATCATGCAAGTTGTAAATTTTCAGTGAGATTTTGTTCAAAAGATTTGTCCGCAGAAGCTAACAATGACGATTTAGTACATTTTACTATTAAAATTGTTATAAATGGGCATGAATCAGTGTACAGGAATGTTCCGCCAATATTTTATGAAATAATTGCGCCGTGCTCATTTGAATTCAAGAAGACGTATAACAAAAAGTTTTTCGATGACACGTCTCGATCTACATTAGTATCAATATTAACTTGAAAAGAAAAACATGAAAATTCGCTATCTAATATTACCTAAACATAAAAGTCAAAATTAGAATGAATTATTTATTAACCAACAAAATAATTTAATGGTAGAAATTATAATCGCACTGAGATACTCATACCTATTAAATAATTTGAATCGTTATTCGTAAATGTTATTTATACTTCCTTATTATTCCATATGTATTAGCCTATTTAGTTGTGATATCGTAAAAGTAATGACTGCTCTAAAGCCGCGTCTCCACCAAGCGCACGTGCTCGCGCGGCAGCTACGCGATCAGCTCGGAGATACTGAGGCGAGCCTCACGACGCAGACCGAGCCATGAAATCCGAGGCAATTCATAATTATTTAAAACTATTTGAGCTCGCGAGCCAAAACAACCACCGTCCACACCGAACGAACAGCGCACGCACGCTGAGGCACCTTCGAGCCTCAGCCAGCTCGACCCCCAGGGCACGCTCGACCGAGCCAACGTGCGCCCAATTGGTCCCGAGGCACGTCCACACAGACCGAGCATTTGGCTCGCGAGGCTGCCTTGCGAGCGCTTGCGCTTGTTAGTATAGCTAGATAGTAGGCACAACAAAACCATCAACGCTATAATTACGATATCGAAGCAAGATGGGCTTGAACAGAATTGGAATAAAGCCCCAGACCTGTATAATATTACGATTGATGTTCGAATGTTATGTCAAATAAGAAAGCGAAGTTATGGCAGCCATCATCGCCTGATTCTCGCGACAATAGCCCGTAAACCAGGACCATCTCTGATGGAGCATATTGTGCTGTAACTCAATTGCCTTTGAACGACTGTCGACACCTTGACCAGGTCTTTGGCCTTATGGATGGTAGATCTACTTAGTTCTATTTTGGGATAAATAAAGTGTCTTAGGCCTATATAAATAAACTGATCTCGACCACAACTTGTCGACCTATTTGGTGCTGTCTTAGATGCTTGTGGTAAGTATAAACAATTATATTTTATATTAAGATACGTTATGCTCATACTAAACGCATTCAAAACCCGTGACCAATTACTGACAGAGACAAAGACTACAATCCATAGCCAACGCTATTGTTAGAAAGAGATAAATAGATAAAAAGTAAGGCAATTTGCCTTCCTTTTTGAGGAACGTTTTTGCGCGCAGATGACGTATCTTTATATAAAATATCATTGAGTATAAACACATAGTTTTTCTTTAAAGTTCGTTATATGTGCTTTAAGATATTTTTCAGATTTTAAGTACCTATTTGTAGTTTTGACCTTGGGGCCACAGTTGACTCAAAAGCATTTTAAATCTTAATATTTCGCTCGTACAAACGGATCCCTTAATCGAAAAATTGACATCACGAACCCGCAATAGGTATATTTTAAAGACCTAGAATGAAAACGAACACCATGGGGTACCTAAACGAGAACAAAAAATAAGACTCCCCACGTTACGTGTAGGGGAGGCACCCTAAAAAAAGAAATTCAAGATTTTATTTTATCACTTTGTCGGCGTTGTATATTCATGCCAAGTAACAGCTTTGTAGAACTAAGAGTCTCTGAGCTAAGCTTCGGACGGACGGACAAGGCGGAACTATAAGGGTTCCTAGTTTGACTACGGAACTCTAAAAACCTTCCTCTTGAATCACTCTATTTATTGATGAAAACATTAAATTTAGTTGCACAGTTTGAAAGTTCTAAGTATACATACAGAGAGACGGACGGCGGGAAGAGAATTTGTTACTATGTATAGTGACTTCCCCACTGTTCAACTGATCAAAATTTAAAAATATGTTAGCTGGCACGAAGAGCCAAAACAATCAGAAATAAGAGCTCCGCGAGAGCTACTCGCTAACTGAACTACTTTTGTTCTGCAATATTGAAAAATAACTTAAGTTTAGATAACTAATTGATGTTAAAGTCTAAGAGCTCGTTCCCACTATGTCGTATGTCGGATTCCGGTTTTAATCGGGTGTCGGCGCCTCTGTTCACACTAGTCGGCTGTCGGCCACTATGGCAGCCACGGGCGGACGAAACAAGGGGTGCGGGCGGGGCGGGGTCGGCCCCGACATCCGACCAATGTGAACAGCGTCATACTTACCTACTCAAAGGCGAGCGAGTTCCGACACGGTTTTTATCCGGACGAGAGGGCTGGCAAAACACACGATATTTTTGGTCGGATCCGACACAAAATCGTTGTCGGACGAGTGTGAATAGCTTCATATAAAACGTTCTGCCACTGGAACGACCGATTAAAATCCGGACCGACATACGACATAGTGGGAACGAGCTCTAAGGGCCTGTTTCACAATCGACGAGTAAATTTATCTTCCATTTAAAGTTGGCTCTCTCCTTGTCTATTTTTAAGTGTAAGAAAGAGAAAGGGCTAAATGTATCCGTCAAATATGCTTTACTTGTCGATTGTGAAACAAGCGGTAAATCTAAAATCAGTGTGTTAAATCATGGCCATATAATCACTATCTCATGGTACGGGGCGGCATTTCCTTGGTACGAGGGCTGAAGAAAAATAGAGAATTGGATCGCGTACATTGAAAATTACATTTAACATGTATAAAAAAGAAATAAGTTGGACATATTTTTAACAACTAACAGAACAAAAAAAAAATTCAGTTTCAGGAGTAGAAACGATCCATGCATTTAAGGCCCAGCCTCACCGGATGCGTGCGCGTAGACGTGACGTACGCGTGCGCTTTCCACTGCGGTGTATAGTATGAATGCTCATACGACATGTCACTATACAACGCAGTGGAAAGCGCACGCGCACGTTACGTCTACGCGCACGCATCCGGTGTGGCTGGGCCTTTAAAACGCCAAGGTCAGAGGCACCCTGTACATATCCTTGGTCAGTTATGCATGCTAGTTGGTCGGTGTATGGGAAATAAGTCGTAAAGATTAGCCGCTAAATAATTTGCAGGCACAGTTTCCGAGACAGACCCGACACGGTTCATGGCCGGTGAAGTTTTGTTTATTGGCATTTGTTTTACAATTAGGCGCGCTCGAGACATTTCTATAGTTATTTTTCCCGCAGCGTGGGCTTTGTTAATAACTGTTACGGGTCCGACTTCGGCTTTGTCTCGCCGTAAACAATTGTTGGAACCGTCACGACCATCCACTTACTCTTAACTAACTTACATACATTACCTAGTTACCCTACTTACTTGACATTTTCCAGTAGTTTCAAGAACTAGAGGCACTAAAAGGCGCTGTTTCTCTCGTCGTCTTTATTATTGGTAAGTAGCTCTAGGCAGGGTTTCCTTAACTAATTTTTATTTTTTTTGAGACATAGAGAAGGCAAACAAGCACACCGGCCACCTGATGGTAAGTGGGATCTGTGACCCATTTACATTGGCCTTCTCAAGACTTATGTCGTGACAAATATAAACATCTGTTCTCCATCCCTCGTAGTAGAACAAACTACTCTAAGAACATGTTTATCAAGCGTGTATGTACGCTATATAATAATGATAAGAAACTTAAAGATATAGACATATTCAACTGTTCTATAGGCTCATTAAAAAGTGTTTTTGGAACGCAGAATTAATAAGTATACTCTGTTTTTCATGTTAATGTCAAGTCACTGTTTTCTTTTTTCTTTTTTAAATATGTTTTGTAACGAGGCACAGAATAAGTATACAAGTTTTTGGGTTTAGTAATACTTTTGTATACATTTTTGTTTAAGTTATTAATGTTATTAAACTATAATGTTTAATTTTGGGAACAATAGGTCTATTTAGTACAATCTATTTGTAATTCAATATATTTGTATGACTGTTTGTTCCAAAAAAATATATATCTTAAGACTGCAATCCTAAGACTGCGTTTCCAACCTCTATTACCTCTATTCTAGTTATTTTACCGGTTGTCATAAAACAACCCTTACACCGGAATACAAAAACGCGAACACTCTGGGGGTAGATTAAATAATAAGATGGTGGTAGCGATCCGGAAGGACCCGGCACAAGGTCCTACTACCACTAAATTAGTCATTGTCGCGGACAACTAAAAAACTTCTAAAATTATACGATATTTTTCGAATAGGATAAACCTATGTCGTCGCGTCGTAACCCCAACACGCCCCAACACTTATGGATAGTGTTGCTCGACGTCCCGATTTTCAGGGGTCTATGGACACGTCCCGATTTACCCTTGATCGGGACGCCAATTGTCCCGATTTTCAGCACATCACCAGATAGTTCATCTTTACATAGTATAAGACAAAGTCGCTTCCGCCGTCTGTTCGCTTAGATCTTCTAAACTACGCAACGGATTTTAATGGGTTTTCATCAATAGGTAGAGCGATTCAAGAGGAAGGTTTTTAGGTATAATAAATTCTGGTTTATGTACGGGTGTTACAGAAAACTCACATAAACCGAAGCCAAGCGAGGGCGGATCGCTAGTATACTTGTAAGATACTAATTTATAACAACCGAGAAGGCCAAAATCGTTTTGTCACAATCGCATCGCAAGGGAGCTGTAATTCTCGCGATTTTTTGTATTGTCCCGATTTTTTTCTAGCACAGTCCCGCGATTGATGATAGACTAGACCTGGCAGCACTAATTATGGATCACCAAATCAGGTCAAGAAACTCTACTCTGGGTACATACTGTTAAGTTGCAATAATATAAGTATTATAACCTGAAACTACAATAAAGACCTCTCTCTTTGAAGGCCTACTTCTCTTAAACGGGGGGTTACCTACCTTTTTAGTACCTACCTACGTTTGTAACTCTTACAATGATGATTATAAAGGCTAATAAATTTCTAATTGAAGCCTATACGTCGCCAACATCGCCAAGTAGTGAACCTTCCTGCAGTCTAATTGTCATTCACCAAACGATTATCGATACTGCACGTTCTCACTCAGGGCTCGATAATTCCGATTCGATTCTTAATGCCATTGGGATTTGTATGCATTCCGTTCGATTACTTTCACAAGGTAAAATTTAAATTTAGGGAAAAGGTGTCGAAATACAGCTTTGTTTAAAAGCTTGGCGCGACAAACGAATTTTGATTTTTGGTTACGGTACATAAAATGGATGATTGCCAAACTTTCTGGTGTTTTTTTGTGCAAATGAGCTAGCGGGTCACCTGACGTAAAGATCACCGCCGCCCATAGACACCAACAACACAGACCTAAAAAAATACGGCCGTAACGTTGCACTAAAAAGGTGTGAAGCATGCAAGGTCGGCACTTTCGTTCGTTATACACGACTTACCACACGCACACAGATACACTAGGTAAGACAACACGCCGAGCCACAGCACGAATGACAGTTTGTGTGCGTGTGCACGCGCACAGACAGCCATTTTGCATGCTTAAGTTGTTTAACTCATGATAGTCATGATTAGACGAGGTTACGTTCGTATTTTTTTAGGTCCGTGGCCCGCAGCACCAAGAGTAAGAGTATCTTATCTAATCTTGTTATTTCAAATAAACCTCGATAATTGTACAATTACATACTCAGCTGTTCAGGTTTTCTTACCTCTTAAATGAGCATTGGGTTATGTTAAGTACATATATTTAGAACTAGCTGTTGCCCGCGACTCCGACCGCGCAGAAAAAAAAACATAGCCTATGTTCATCAGGGATAATGTAGGATTCTAATGGTGAAAGAATTTCTCTAGTCGGTCCAGTAGTTTCGGAGCCGATATTCAATGCAACCAAACAAACAACGAAACCTTTCCTATTTATATTATTATAGCGTCGAAAAGTCATTAGTGGTACATTATGACAACCGTTGGAGTGCGAACTCGGAAACTTATGATCACGACTCGAGAGCGGGCAGGCCACCCACGTGTCCTTTAACCTTAAATTCCAAACATCTTCGTGGGACTGGTTTAGGTCAAAATTCATTAATAGCGGCCTGCACACGTAAAGTTCGGACCGCGGGAAACGCCACGCGCCATTCCAATCTGCGCTCCGAACCGTACGTGTAAATGCAACTGTCATAGTAAAATAGTAAAAATGTACGGTTCGGTACGAACCGTGGAATGGCGCGTGGCGTTTCCCGCGGTCCGAACTTTACGTGTAAAGGCTGCTATTGAGTAATTGTTAGTTGATTGACTATACTGCGGCGCTGCTTATGCCTGAAGTAAAAAAAATATGAAAGTTAGCATAATTTTAAGTAAGTTAGCAGATGTTTAACGAAAAATTAAACAAAGCCGGGGTTAAACCGGGGTCACTGACTAAGCAACAAGCAGCTAGGAAAGCAGGTAGGTGCTCATTTTTCGTTTTGAGGAAACAGAGACATTGCGTTGCTCGCATACTAGTGACTTATGATTAATAGTTTAAGGGTTGGATTTCTCTAAAACAGGATGACAAGTAAAAATATAAATATTAAGGGACACAAACAAACGCATTCGCAATCGCAATCGCAGTCGAAGGCGAGTCTTCATACAAAATGAAAACAACTGTTCCACTTTGAAGTCGATTGCGATTGCGAGTGCGTTAGGCAATAGCGACGCCGGTCCCAAAGTAACTTGTACTATGGGTACTTGATAACGATAAATATACTTAAATACATACAGAACTTCCAAGACTTAGGTACAAAATTTGAAAACTTTGCCCTTACCTGGAAATCCTGGAATCGAACCCAGTACTGCTACGTTCATAGGCCGAGCCAGTACCAACTAGGCTAACCGCGTCGGTTATCTGACAACTATCACAATGTAAATCTGGTTTCATAAAGCACATGAGCGGTTATATTTATTTGTGTAGATGTTGATAGATAACGTTAACGCGGGAAAATATTTCAAAGCCCAAGTGCGATCTTACAAAGTCTTTCGGGTAAAGTCTGGTAGATTCGCATAAGAGCATTATAAGACCAATTTAGACAGGAGTACGAACCTGATAAATAGTGGTTTTAAAATCTATCGCACTGCACCTATGTAGTTTCGTGAAAAAAAAAAATTGTCCTAATATTCTGACGGTAGCACTCAGACTCAGTCAATGATGATGTCGTTCCATGGTTGTTCCTTAGTGACGATTTATCATACACAAGTTTGAAAATGGAACAAGTTAATTGTCTGTAAAATGTCTCTAAATACCGCGAGTAGCCTCCTAGTTAAGACTCATACGTATATGTAGATCAACTTGTTTCGTGACCCAACAGCGAAGTTTCATCGAACCCCGTCATAGATTAAGTACCGATTAACCTCATCGTACGACCAGTTTGACATCTTGTGGTTGACCCATAGAGAATCTAGATTGGCACAGAGCAGACAGCCAGAGACACGTTACAACTGTTACAAGCTCTAGTGCAAATCACAGCAATACATCTCCGCCAAATGTGTTATTGTTTTAACCTGTGGTTCGTTTATGGCGCCAGAATGACTTTTATAACTCTTAAACGATGTCGTTTTGCGATTGTGGTTTTGTGTGCCAGTTTTAGATTTGCGAATGCTTGTTCTATACGGGTGGTTTTTTGATAGGTTCCCGTTTTCTTGCTATTCTGGGATTTCACTTTGACTGTTTATGAAGATAAAGTTCACCGCAATATATTCCACAGAATTTCACTTGGCTTTGTGTGTGCGGTGGTAATGTCCACCTGGTAAGTGGAAGTATTTGGAAGGAACTGTAAACTCGCGGTTACCATTCAAACAGAGAATCTATTACTACAATTTAAATTTTCCACTCCTGAGAAACGGCTCGTCGAAAAGGAGATCACTAGTAAACTTCAGGATGCTAGACTGTGGGAGCAGACTAATCAGAAACCTTTGGCTAATGATATCTTGCTGAGGAAATGACGTTGAATTGGTTACGTTATGCGGCGGCCTCATAACCACCTCTCCCAATAAGGCTTGACATGGCATACTCATGGGAAAAGAAGACGGGGACGCCCTTGTAACACCTGGGTGGCGCTCTGTTGGACGAGTTGGAAGGTGTTGCCCAGGATCGAGTGACATAGAATTCCCTTCTACGAGCCCTATACCACTGATGAGGCATAAGAGGATTTCATCATCATCATCAGCAAAGACCTCCCGCGCAAAGACTCAACTTGTTTCAAATTAATTTCAACCAATAAAATTATTACCCCGAATGTATCTGAGCGTGGTCTGAGCGGTTCCATTTAAATAAAGTACCTACGTACTTTGATAATTTGAATTGGACTGCTCAAGCTGCTTTTAGTGAGAATTATCATTATGTTATCGTAATTGTCGAACATTTTAAGCAAGCTCTGGAGCGTGTTACGTTATAATTGACAACAATTCATATGTGCTAAGGTAGTAAATTAAAATACCGTTTGTAGATTTTACACTGCTGATCACAGTAAAAATATTTTTGTTTTTTTTTATGCAGTAGTTTTTTTATATATAGTATAGTAAAAACAGTAAAAACGGTGGATTGTGAATGTTAGGAATACACTTATAATGCCCTTAGTCCATTTATTACCATAGGAATTGAGAAAAATATACAACTGTCATGTCCATTTTTTATCTGTCTGACGGATTACTTGATTCTAACGACACGCTTTCGATTCTCGTAATACTATTGTTTTGATATACACTATTTAAAATTTAAGTGACTAACGGATTTGTAAAAGCGGATAACTGCAATCGGCCCAAAGTCGACGAATTTATGTTGTTACAGTTGTTATTATTGACAAGTGACATGACATGACAGTCAGTTCTGTTTCTGTTTAAAGTTACTTTTTTTATTTTATATCATGCTAAGATCACGACATCAGTATTCCTAACTTTGTATATACGGACTTTTTAATGACTATTTCTGTAATAAATTATTAACGACAAATTTAAGTTAAATAAAGAAAAACCGAAAAACACGGGTAGTCTAATTAATTATAAACGCGAAAAAACAAAAATGCTTTTTTTTTGTGAAATGTTGTCAATTACTATAGCGTTATAACTTCTTATGATATAAATGCACTGATCAAAATGGGATTGTTTGAGGGATCGTTTCTATGGCACAATCGAGAAGTTTTACATAAGTAAAATCAGCGAACAAGAACAGGGGGCCTTGATAAGCTCACTAACGTTAGCTATTTTCGAAAACTGTCAAAATTTGTAATTAATTGATGTACTTAAGCGATCGACTTTGTGAGTTTTTCGAAAAATCGTTAACTTTAGCGAAATGTTGTTGTATTGATCCCTAGTAGGCCTAGGCAAGATGCAAACGCTGCGAAAGTTTCTGTTTTCTATCGACTCGTAATGTCTGAATGATGTATGATTTGATTACATGATCATATGTGAATCCTATAAAATTCATCGATTTTCGAAAATTACTAATTTAGCGTTAGGTATGCATCTTGAGTAGGCCCCCAGGACCGACGTAAGCAATCCGAATAACATTCTTACTCGTAAGTCTAAAGAGTAGTAGGAAATATTAACACAGACTCAGAGCTCGGAATCCGGTTAATATTAAAACCGGTTTCGGTCGTTGACAAACCTGAATCTGAACCTGGTCTGGCTAGGTTGAGGTTACCGGTTTACAAACCGGTTTTTCACAAATTTCGTTTTGTTGAGCGAAAAACCGGTTAATTTGAACTTGAAAATTCAGTAGGTATACATAATCATTTAGATAGAGCAATGTATGCAATCTCTTTTACACCTTAGCTTCGATTTTAGTGTTTTTCACGACATTCAAGATTTCATAGAATGGTTGACGCACTGGTAGGTCAAAGGTAGAGGAGAGATTAAGGGATGAACAAAATTATACCGGTTATAAGAACGATATTAACCGCTATCTTGAAACCGGTTCCGAGCCCTGCACACGCTAAAGCTCTTGACATAGGTAGTCGCTCAGTCTGGATCTTCCAACAGTAAATCCCATCATAAATTACACACAATTACACACTTTACGTTTACGGTTGCCGACAATCATGCGCAGGATCATTGTAGCTTTAATGGACGACGCTACATGAATGTGATGATAGTCATGATAATTAGACAGGATAACGTAAACGAATATCGAAAACTCAAAAATATAATGGAACTTCTCGCTTTAGTACAATGTAAGTATTGTAACGACTTTTTCGGGCTACCTTAGAAGCTTGTCGCTAAAAATTGTTACAATTTACCAGGTTTTTATGTTGGTTTAATAATTTAAAGAATATGGTGATAAAGTCAGATTCATAAATAGATTTAAATTTTAGTAGATGCTACGCGAATCGGTTAAAGGCGTTAAAGCGACAAGGTCCTTGAGTGTAAAGATAGTTAAGAATGTTTTGTACATCAAAAACTGATGTCAAAAACAGGACAGTGGCTCTAGACAAGATGAATTTGACGGACGTTATCGCTATCGAAAATGTATCTAGAAATCGCGTACGATCGCGTCGAGCGCTTATGTCGATTCGATACATTCTGACAGTTTTCGATTATCGTTTACGTTAGCGTTATACATATCTTGCCTAAGGCCTCATTACGCTATTAACCGTGAAGCATTTCAGTAAACCTTGTAAAAACAAATGATGTGAATTTATTATAGGCTGCCTAGCGTTCGGCTTTTCATACCATGTCGTTGGGGTGCGTAACGATCGATATAAAAATATTTTCTATAATATCAGTCGATATAACGCTCATTTGATATAATAATTAAATCATATAACAACATTTAATATATTTAAATATGATATAATTATCATTTTATATAACGATCACTTGTTCTAAAAATATTTTATATAACATGCATTAAGTATAATGCATATTTACTATAATCAACTTATGATATAAAGCTAATTTCATATAAAGTACAGTTGGTATAAAAAAATATAGTAACCCCTATTGTCGAAGTTGTTGACCAAAAAAACACCCTGTATAGGTTAGGTTAGGTTAGAATTGTGTCAAGGCGCGAAGCGCCATAACTACGCGGAATAGGAGCTCCGCAAAGCGGAGCTCCGTCGACTTTGCCTCACTGTCAGCGTTGTACCAAAAAAACATGCGACAAAAAAAGTTATTCCAAAGAAATATACTTAACAACTACCAGAAAAGTAGTTTAGGTTAGGTAAATAAAACGCAATTTGCACATTAATCCACTTGATAGTTATACAATATGATTTTTATACAAAATGATGATTATACCAAATGATGTTTATAATAAATAAACGATATACCAAATGATAATTATAGTAAATAAAAATAGATATTTTGATAATATACCAATCGTTTATTATATAAAATGAGTGATTATATCCTTTAAAATTATATCAAATGTTATTATATTAAATGAAATTATATTAATTATTTTTATACCGATCATTACACACCCATGTCGTTGGCCAAAGTTAGTCATCCAATTGGTAACCCTGCAGGTGTGTTATTCTCTCAAAAAACGGCGGCCGGTCGAACGGACGAGCGAATAAAAGCGGCGAGTTTAAGTAGTCCCGTCCGACCGAACAAAACACATTTTAGCGCGTGCATTGTCAATTAAGGGAGCCTTATACGTTGGTGAAGTCATGCTGCCAAATTGAATACACGCGCTAAAATGTGTTTTGTTCGCTCTGTCGGGACTACTTAAACTCGCCGCTTGGACCTTCACTCGAGCGAACGATCACCTTTGCTTGTTGAGAGAATCACCACCCAGGTTTTTCTGGTAAGGCAATAAGTAAAAAGTGACAAGTGGCTCCTCTCAGTCGATAGGTAGCCTAGGTTTTTTTCAATTTAGGGCCGGGAAAACATTACGTAATATATATACATTACCGGGCTTTATACAAGTAACAGCCATTACCGTGCCCGGCCGCTAAAAAGTAAATCCTGACAAATTGCACATCCATGAAGTTTCTGAATATGGATAATTTTGACAGCAGTAAAAAAAGCTGTTATTACTATTCCTTAATACGCAACAAATAAGTTTAGCGTTGTTTTACTCCTGTCAACAATGACAATAGTGAGAAACTTCATGATCGTGCAATGTGTCAGATTGACTTCTTATCTGCCTTGTACTGTAGGTAGGTAGTTTCGTCAAAAACATCCTTGGTATACCCACAGACAAAAACACGCGCATAAACACAGACAGCTGAGAAAAATTGCAACCTTTGCCTCTGAATAAAAAGCAACGGCAAAAACGCAATAACTCCTACACATTTTCGCAAAAACGTTAACCCAATAACATACTTAGAAAGCATAAGCATAAATTAAGAAGCGCAATATAAAATTGCAAGTAAAATAAATAGGATTAAAAGGAGGACGAATATGCAGAAGAAGTTTATCGTGACACTTGGAACAGGCCCGACGGGTTCATTTGAATCCTTGCATGTAGGTACATTTTGTAAACGCGTTTAACTTGCGGATTCACGGAGCAAATGTGTTTTATTTATGTGCTGGCATTAAGCCTGTTCCGGATATTGACTAGGTCTCAGACAGCTTAGTAAGTAGTGTTCTATTTAATTTCAACGGTTATTTTGTTTACAAATTTTTAAAAAATACAGGACCATCTCAGACCCGTTGACCTAGTCCCAAACTAATCTCTAGGCTTGAACTATGGGTACCTACTAGACAAAGATAAATATACATATAGCTTATACAGCGAAATAAATACGAAAATGCATAGAAAACATCCAAGACTCAGAAAAAATACTCGCGCTCATCGCACAAATATTTGCCCTTATCGGGAATCGAACCCAGGACCGGTAGCTTCAGGCAGGGTCACTACCAACTCGGCCAATGCGTCGTCACAAATTGATATCTTTATTTACTATTTGAGCGCCGTTTGTTCCACATTGGTTCAGCCAATCTTGCGTCGATATTGTAATCACGCGGTTGACGTTATGACAGCTCTTATGTTAGGTGAATAAGGGCCGTATTAATAAACGACAGGCTTATTGTGTAACGCACTCGCAATCGCAATCGTTTTCATTTTGACAGTCCAAAGGCGAGTCTGCATACAAAATGAAAACAATTGTTCCACTTTGAAGTCAATTGCGATTGCGAATGCGTTAGGCAATAGGCCAGCTGATCTCGGCTGTAATGCTCATCTCAAGATTGACTTGGCGGTTACTTTGATGTATCTTGTGACGGGCATGAGCCAAGATGAGTTTATTAATACGCCCCTAAGGCTTGATTTACACTGCGGAGTGCAAATGCGAAGTTCAGACATTTGCTGTTATGTGGCAAGTAGCAAAATGAACTTCGCACTTGCACTTTGAAAAGTGGAAATGAAGCATAATGCCCTGTGTACACTTTAATAAGTGCAAGTGTGAACTTCATACATTTGCTACTTGACACTTAACAGCGAATGTATGAATTTCACACTTGCACTTAACAAAGTGTAAACTGAGCCTAAGAGCCGCGTAAAGTCGACAATATGATTTTGATATCTAACCTCCTGAGTCTCCAGGTTTTCGCTTGGGGGCATAATGCCAAATATAAAAGACACCCTATAGATAGTTCTACAAGGTTGCAATTACGATGTTACTACGAGGCTAAATAAGCAAGATGAGCTAAAAATACAGTGTGGGATAAAGGCCCTAGTTAAAGTTAAAAACTATCAAAAGCGTTCCGTAAATGTTCAGTCTATTTTAATTATTTAATAGTTGTTTAAACACTATTAAATACAATGCAACGGTGTTTTGTTTGGGCTACTGATTAAGTTATACTTACTATACGTACATAAGTTTATTTAAATTAATCTGTTAGAGAAGTTAAATTAATTGCAGCGCTACAAAAAAACTCACCTTGTCTCCGGCTTCTTTTAACTCCTAATTCATAAAATCTCAGATAAAATCCTTAACTAAATCACTTTAAATTACACAGTTAATGAACACTAAGTGCTAATATGCTTCACAAACAAACACAAGAAGACCGGCTGTTTCAATTGTTCTATTCCGCACTCCCGGCTCGCGTCGTCGCCAGCCCCTCGTCCTTCCGTCTGTAATGTCTTCCGTCGCGAAGTTATCGACAACGACTTTGTATTCACATGCCGCCAAAACTCTCTACGCTTATTGGGATGCGAGGCGCGTTCGGCGAGTTTCGTTTTGAAAGACAATAGCGCGCACCCCTGGGTGATAGGGGGGTCATTGTGAGGCTTTATGGTCCGGCTATAAGGTCGGTTCGGTGGCCATGCTCGTGCGGGCTCGGTGCGGGCGCAGGCGCAGCGGTACCGGTACCGAATGGAGGCTCGACCGGCGTAATCGCTCGATGTCGCCTGCCAGTTGGCCACTGGGTTAGCGGCGTTCCTTTTCCTGCTACACTACTTTAATAGGTAACATACTTGCGCTCATTGAACTCATTTTATATTAAATGCGCGAAAGAACCTGTCTTCATGGCTTCCCAAGTAAGTACTTTTAACCGTTTTTATGGCGACGTTTTCGCTTAAGTTATTTCATAATTCTTCAGCAACTTGTAAGTAATATAATGACGAATGAGCCCAGCGACTTATTCTCCAAATCAAAAAGGCAGTAGGTAGGTATGCTACGAGTAGGTACGTAACTTATAAATATGAATTTCATACCGCTTTTTTTCTTTTCTTATGAAATATAGGCTCTGCTATAGAACCACGCTATTCTTGAGAAATTTCGAGACAGGTGCTCATGTAAGAGTATTTCTACAAGTTAACTAATGTGAGTTGGTCAGACTATTGGCGGTCTATCGGTCGGTTACTCGTATTCGATGCGAAAAAGGGAACCAAGGTTGCGAGAGTCGAAATCACTACGTAGGTATTACATTTTTTCAGATTAACAAATTAAAAAACGCGAGTTTATTTACCTATTACGTTTCCGGAACTGGACTGGATTATTATAGAAGAGGGCAGAGGGCGTATAATTATCCCTAGACATCAGTTGAAGACAGACAGTTGACAAGTGGAGATCATCATACAGCACAATACCAAATAGAGTGACCCTATATTTTATCTGAACACCTTTCAACGTACGTATAATTAGATACGTAGAATTTTTCATGTAATCGAAAGGCATTTCTCGCCGTTTATTCGCATTTTATACACTTTCGCAGTTTTTATACTAATGAAAAATTTCAATTCCAGACCCAAGGCCTAGTTAGTACCATAAATATGAGGTAGGTTTAGGGTAGCTCCTCAACTGGCCCGGAGGGCCAAACCACCCAGAAATAGGAGCTCCGCGCCAGCGCATCTCCGTCGACTTTCTGCGAAAGTGTATAAAATGCGAATGAATCTTGCCGCATGAGTTAATTTTTTGGTAGTCAATAGTCTAACCTAACCTAACCGACGTAATTAATGTTTAAAATATCCTGAAACGATCATGGTTCCAGCAGAAAATAGCATTCGATGAAATTTATTAGATGAAGTGAAGTTCGATAAAATGATGGATTACCTATTTTGATGAATCATACTAATAGGTACAGAAAATTCACTAAAGCTGGCACGAATGGAATGAACTAAAGTAATGTCACCTATCTCTGTGTGAGTGCCGTCCTTTGAACCGATGTTCGAATTTCAATCCAAAACACTGATATTATTTTACACACTTGTTTACTTTCGTTCACTCATTCAATCCATTCGTGCCAGCTCTTGTGAATTGAATCGACCTGTATGCTAGTAAATTGGTTGCCTTTTTATGGCTTACATCCTGAATTCTTTGATAATAAGTTTACTACTTAACCTAAGCATGCCTCCGTACTTTGGTCGTTGCGGTAACCGTATAACTCACACAATTACGCAAGATTACCGGTTACCTCTGTTACCGTATCTTGGTACGTCTAGCTTTAATAAAATCCTCGCCAGCACGAATCAAACTAAATTACAGATACAGTCCACGTAATAAAACGAAAGCGAAAACTCTAAATGAAGCTACGTAGAGTATACGTCAGCCAACAGTGCGGATTGTGTGGCAGAACTGGAACGGAACAGTCGTGACGAAGATTTGTAAATGCGCCCAATAATATAACAATGAGTGATACAGGCAATTACGGAAGCAACGACATCCTAATTCCTCATGTTTTGGTGCTGCTTTAGTGAATGAGGAAATAAAGGAAAAATAGTTGTGTTCTTTGGAAAGACCTGAGGAATCATGATAGCAGAGTTTAGGGGTTCAAACCTCTGGCTGCCGCTGCTTGCTTGCAAAGTTGTCCTCTGATATGCATATTTGGTTGGCGTCGAAAAATTGGAGATTTTCTACACAAAAATCTCCTGTCGTCGGGCTGCTTTTTCCGCAAGGAATTCCTCATTTTCCTACAAAAAAATTGTCATTACTAAAAAGGCGAAGACATTTCTGTAAAAACAGGTTATACAGGGTGTCCCAAATCTCAACGATAACCCGCCAAGGGCTGATAGAGCAACTAAAAAGCCATCGATTTAACCCCTATGTATGTTCAGCTATTTTTAGTAGTTTCGGAGATATTGATCATTTTAGGTTAGTAATTTTTGTAATTTTCCCTTATGCCCATGTCACAAAAAATCCTTTCTTTCATTATTTATTTTAAAAGGTTTTCAGGGGTATCTTACATAATTAGAATCATTACGAATCAGCGAAGTTTTTAAACCTATTTGGCCGGTTTTTTATTATCAACTGTCTTAGTAATCGCATAAAGTAGTTTTTTACTATGTAGTATGGTGAAACAAACTTTATGTTATTAGGTAGGTACTTAAAAAGTTGATTTAAAAAAAACGAGCAAATCGGTTTAAAAACTACGCTGATTCGTAATGATTCTAATAATGTAAGATACCACTGAAAGAGAAAATAACTTATGAAATAAAACATGAAATTAATGATTTTTCGCGACATGGACATAAGGGAAAATCACAAAACTTCAGACTATAAAAAAACAAAAACCCGCCTTCAAAAAGCAAAAAATAACTTCTTTAAAATGGTAGGTAAATAGGTCAGTCCAACTGAAGTCTGCTTTTGGTTAAAATATTGTTGGACGCCGATTTCAGTTGGACTGACCTATTTACCTACCATTTTAAAGAAGTTATTTTTTGCTTTTTGAAGGCGGGTTTTTGTTTTTTTAAACTTTTTTTTTATTTTATACTTTTTAGTGATCATAATTATGCTGTTATTCTCCCATTTCTCAAGAAACAATAGAACATTTCAATCTCGCCGCAAGCAACGCCGTGGGAAAGTCATAGTCATATATTTAAACCTAAATATGCTTCGTCATAGTCGCTCAACTATCTTAATCGAAATATCTTGTCGCCACCCTCGAAATATATACCGTTTAGGAGTTCCGGTGGCCATCTGTGGTCTTCATCATCAGTTCCACTTCACCAAATGGTGGTTTCCAAGACCAAATACACGAGTTACAATGAAAAATACCAAAATCGCTATAGGTGTGCCTATAAATTTTGAAGAGTTCCGTCGATTCCTCATGGATTCCACCATCAGATCTTCATTTTGAAAAAAATGGGACCAATCTGGAAGCACCAGCTTTAAAATAAAAAAAGAATCTTCAAAATCGGTTCACCCAGTCGAAAGTTCTGAGGTAACAAACATTAAAAAAAAAAAAAAAAAAATACAGACGAATTGAGAACCTCCTCCTTTTTTTGAAGTCGGTTAAAAATGATCAATATCTCCGAAACTACTAAAAATCGCTGAACATACATAGCTATAGGGGTTAAATCGATAGCTTTTTAGCTGCTCTATCAGCCCTTGGCGGATTATCGTTGCGTTTTGGGACACCCTGTATAACCTTGTGTAATTATTATTAGCCCTTCTTGCATGTAGTGGTAACACATCTGTATAGACGTTCGACATTCTATATTTGAAATTTGACGTTAATTCCATATTATTTTTGTACATGCAAAATGGGCTGGACTTAAGTTTTTTACCTATACTCACCCTTATTATTGTAGTCTGTGTATGTCCAACTACGGCTAAACTAAACTTAATATATCTGATCACGACTACGGCAACGTTAGGACGGGCTTAAGTAATAACTGTCACGTTGACACCACACAACGATCACGCACGATGCAACACTTCTGGTGCATTTAATCTTATTTAATTGGCCATAGCATAATATGTACCTACCAAATTATAATATGTATGTAGACCAGAGTTTCATACAATATTTGTTTCGATTTCGGCCTGATTTGATGCCTATTGAAGTACCTACGCACTTTTTTTTTTAATTCTTTTTTTTTTCGTGGTTTAACAAAATCATACTCTTATTTCTAATGTGGGTTCAAAATGAAAAACAATTGGCAGCTAACATTATCACACGCATACTTAAAGAACTTCTTTAGGTCGTCATATTATAATTAAGTCCTTTTGATCAGGATTAACATAGTAACACTATTGGTTTCCCTACAATCCTAAGAAATTTATCCGCAACATAAACCGATTTGCAACGCGTCAGTTGGTCACGGTGGGCAACAGTGTCTAGATTTTCAATGCGCTGTTTAGAATCCTCGCAGTTTCCTTAAACACTAGGAGTTTCTACCGCATGCGAAACGAACCCTTCCATAAATAATACATTAACATTTTTGTTGTGCTAATTTATTTAGCCCAGATAATGTGAAAACTGCATGCACTTTGTGCTTACCGGAAACTGTTTGTTCAGTGGCACAGATATTGAAGAAAACGTTTGAAACGACACATAACACAAAGAGTCCCGTTTTAAATAGCTCTTAGTCAACTGGAAGTAGGCATTGTTCGAGGCGTTTGGGTGATTAAACCTCGTTTGATATGCTGAGCGTTGTTCGAGGCTTTCTTCAAAACAAATTGAGCGATTTATTTTCAAACTTGGAACAAGGTAAGCAGGATGGTTTATGTTCCTTTGTCATTATTAATTATGGTCGACCTCTTTGCTTGAAGTCGAAGACATTGATGTAGGTCAAGGGTAACGTGGCTCGCTGGTATGGGTTAGTTTGAAGAAAACCATCGCGAACGCTAACCACAAAGGAAATAAAAAACGTAAAGAATTGACGTAAACTGCCGGACGGTCGCGTCGAGCGCATAGGATACCTATGTCAATTTCTTACAGTTCTCGAAAGTTGTTAGCTATCGTAGAATACAATTTGTAGTAACGCTGATCGCAGTATTTTTAGAAGCCAACGCACCTAATGATGATGAATTCAAAGTGTTATTGGTGTGTGTGTGGCACATGTAATTTATTTGAGTTCTAATTTTACTTATCTTCCGAAATGTTTTTCAAGTAGTTTTTGAACTGCTGCACTAGGGTGATGACACTTGTGTTGCACACCTTAAGCTGACAGGCGCCAATTGGCCACTTAACTCTTAATTCAAAGTTCATACGGTTATAAATTGATTATTGCAAAGCAAATGAATATACCTTATCTTCTGTTAAATAAGAATTAAGTGTCCATCATTGGCCCTAGTTCATTTATTTATTATTACAATTACAATTATAGGCTTACAGTAAGAACCAAGGCACCTACAATGTTATAAATTTACACATATAGAGACATTACAAAATTAGGTTTATAAAGAAGAACAGAAGCAGTGAATTTTACATAGCAATTGTTGCCAGTTATCTGCAAACACATCGACATCTTGGATCTGCAAAACAAACTCGTTGAGGAGTATCTGCGCGCGAGTGTTAGGTGCGTTATTACTAGTGTTAGTGTCATTACTAGTTTCATACCCTAATCTGTCGAAGGCATTCAAGCGATAAAGTACATAAGTGTGCAGCTATTTATAACGCCGACTGTGCACACACCAAAAAGTCCAAAGATCAAAAATATCCCTACATTATTTTCATGTGTGTCGTACAGTGTTGTTAACTTCAAGTACATACGAAAGCTAGAAACGGATAATCATCAAGGAAAAATCTTTAAACGAGAAGTAAACTACAAAAGCATAGTCACGTAGCTTCTTTAAGAGATAAAACAATAAGTAGTTTTATTTTGAAAATAGAAGCAAAAAAATCCGGTCAAGTGCGAAACAGACTCGCGCACCGAGGATTCCGTATAGGGTTGCCAACCGTACTATAATATATACCTAGTATTGTATTATATTTTGACTCTGTATACTATATACTGTTGAAGAAATATATAGTACGCAAAAATACTATATTTCGGTCAGTCCTTATACATAAACATAATATGCGGTTTGGATTGGCCATTTTAACCTGATTTTCAGCTCAGATAGTTGCCCCAATAGCAGGCAGAATGTTACTAAGTAGTAAATATTGTGCATTATATTTCATGAATAAATTTACACACTTTTTAAAAGTTTTTCTTCAAAGTATATTTTGCCCAATATAGTTGGCAATAGTTGGCAACCCTAATTCCGTACCGCCGCACAGTACCTAACCTACGTAAGTATGATTACATTTTGCTTTTACCAATTAATAAATATTATATTTAATTAAACCGTTAGGCCAAGCCCAACTCACTTGATCGGTTTTATTATTTTTCTCTAGTGTTTGTAAAGGGTTTGATTATAGAATTATACTAAATTTGACACATGTATATTTTACCGCGGCGACGCGGCGTTTCTTCTCAGCAGTAGAGTGGTCTCTTGCGAAGCGCTGGTAGATTTTTGACGTGTAAAAGTGCCCGTGCGGCCCACTTACTGAATAAACGTCTTTTATCTTTTATCTTTTTTAGGAGAAGAAGGTACAACAAAAATAAAAATACGTTGAAAAATAGTTACTTGCATGAGGATCTCCTTAATTTTTCTACATATATACTGAAAAAAAACACAATCCGCTATCTCACTTCTTCTCTTACTCCATCTTTGGAGCATCGGTAACTTTTCATTATAACTACTTTGATTTATTTATCAGTTTCATAAAAACGCTCAGACTTATTTACATCTAAAATGGTCGTTTATTAAAACAAAACTTAAAATCATTGTAAACTCAAAAACAAAAGTAAGACAATTGCAATGCATCTCGCGTGCTCGAAAGGTCAAAGGGCGCATTGTTCAATTTTGCGGAATAATTCGCATGCGACAAGATCTGTAGACTCGAGTCGAATGTGACTGGCTTATTAAACGAATTTAGAGAGTTTTCGCGATTCGTGATAAAATTGGCGTGTTCAATGTAACTCGTCAAGATAGTGTTTCGTTTGTCAATTTAGATAGAGATGACGGCGAAGAAAATAAATTGGTACAGGCTCATTTTTTGACTTCTGATTCTGAGCACTAAAAAAATTTAGATTTAAAAAGTTGTTTTGGCACATTTAGTATACGAGTAGGTTGTATAAAATTAAACGAAGACACCTCAAGTTGCCAGCCGAGATTCTCCACGTAAATCCTTATAGCAATAAATAGCTTTAGCTAATTGTGTTATGTTAATGTCGACGTTTCGATAGCTCTTATTTAGATTACCTAATACACGGCTGAGTTAAAAAAAACCGGCCAAGTGCGAGTTCCACTCGCGTGGAGAAGGTTCCGTCTCCACACCATATTCCTGTCTGTTAGTCTGTCTGTCTATCTGTCCATCTGTCACAGCAGATTTGCTCCAAAACTACTGGACCGATCGAGTTGAAATTTGGTACAAATATGTAAGTCAGTGACAAAGACGGATGCGTAACATATATAAATGAATTTTGAACAAGGGGGCTACTTTTGGGGGATAAATTAGGAAATTAAAAAAAAAGTTTTGCAAACCTTACTGTGTGACATGTCAAATGAAAGGGCCTGTTGTGAGCATCAAAAATCAAAATCATTTTTTTTTATAACTGTAACATAAACAGTTTTGAACTTATTTAAGAAAATCTCTAAAACTAATGGTCCCAATATTTAGAAAAAATACGGAAAATAATTCTTCACATATACTTTACAAGAAAACCTATAACAAGTTTCAGTGTTCAAAGTAACAAAGGAAAATTGCGAATGTATGTGCGCGCCCGAGGCGCTATTTGCCATATATTTTCCAATATTTTAGGCCCAGCAGTTTCGGAGATAAGGGGGGAATGGTCAATTTTCGCCTATTTTATTAAATAACTTAAAAACTGTTTATATTAAAATTATAAAAAATATATATTTGAGATGCTCACAACAGGCCCTTTCATTTGACATGTCACACAATAAGCAAATTTGCAAAACTGTCCAAAATTCATTTATTTACGTTACGCGTCCGTATTTGGGTCACTGACTTACATACTTGTACCAAATTTCAACACGATTGGTCCAGAAGTTTTAGAGCAAATCGGCTGTAACAGACGGACAGACAGACAGACGCACGAGTGATCCTATAAGAGTTCCTTTTTTCCTTTTGAGGTACGGAACCCTAAAAACAATACGAGTCGATAACATGTCAAAGGCAATGGGTATATTTCTTATCAGTAGAATATAGACTCTCAAAGGGAAATTTTAATGTTTTACATTAAAAAAACACATGTGAGCTTCCACACTTTCGTGTCAGATGGTGTCAGTAAATTAAGCCTGCGTTGTCGATGCTGCGCTGCGAGAACCGTACCGTACTATTATTATTAGTTTATTTCCAGGTGCCCTAAAGAAAATGGCTGCGTTTATCGCGTGACAAAGTTTGGATAAGGCATCCGTCACCTTCTGACACGTAAATAAGTAGGATAGTAACGGATGCTTTATCCACATTTGACACGCGATATAGACGTGGCCATACTAGGCCCGCAGGGCGTAAAAGTAGCTATTTACTTCCTCTATCAGTTGAGAAATACAAATAAAGACTTTGATAAGTAATAGTAGTTTACGTGACGGTTGCGTAATGCTAATTACGTAGAGTCGCGTACAATACTTTATCTACACACATATTATAAGTACTCTAAGATGGGTTCAGAAGCCGAAAGGCAAATGACCAGCATCTGTGGTAGTACGTGACAGCGATGACAGCAGTAAGGTAATTTATCGAATATTGTAATTTGGAACATCTTCCAAAATTAACAGCTGTCATCGCTGTCGCCTACTACCACAACAGGTAATGCTGATCATTTCCTACGGGTTTTGAACGCATAATAGAGGACTTATGATATGTGTGTAGATAAAAGTGTATTGTTTTACTATACAAAAACTGCGTATAATGTTCCAAATTGTTGCTATTGGCACTTTAACACAACTTAGTATACAAACTGCTAGTTAATCGAGTCCGCATTCCCTCCCAGTGATAGTGCAGCATAACGGCGCCGTAGCCTCCGACCTCTGAGTCATGGCTATAGCTTCTAGGGATTCATGTCCTATAAAAAGACCCAGTCGTTCGAGAAAGGTAAACGGCCATCTTTGGGGTCCCTATTCCACTTTGTTTTCGATATTATGTTGCTTCTTTACTATACGGTGTTAACTTTTAAGTACGTACTTACCTAAGTAGGTACCTAAATAAGAACTAACATAACGTTATCAATATAGTTAAAAACTTAATTGTATATAATTTAAAGGCGAATTTCGAACAAATAGGAATAGAGGACCTGTTTTTTGCTTATTTTTTAAAGTCTCATAAGCTTTTAACTTTAGCTTAACTTTAGCGTGCTATAAAATAATTAGGTAAAGTTAAGCTTATTTCAAATTGGATATAGGTACGCGTATTAGTCTAGGACCATTTTTGAAGAATTAGAATGCAAGCGGCAATTCATGTAACAGTTGGGATGACAACGTTATCAGAGGGTTTTGACCCTGCAGAATACGGATCTGCCTGTCGCCATTCCGAAATTTGAACCGGAAGTATGCTTTACCGGAAAAGGTGCAGCCCATACAAAAATTTTCGTCGTACATTTATGGTTTTTTAACATGTTGTAAAGGATAGCCATGGTAACCCAAATTGTTCGTCCCTCCAGCTCTATTTCTTTTTCCGCGATCTTGCAAAAACTGACACTTTTTTCTGTTGTTGAAGGTCATTTTAGTGCTACTCATGGTTCGGCAATATTGTAGAATACAAAATTTGCTAAAACTTTTGGCTTCAAAGATTTTTTCCAAGATCCCTAGGGACGAATATAGGGAATCGTCTTTGGGGAGCTAGCGTTAAAAATTGCAACTTTGTTCTAGTTTTCCTTCCATATTTACATTTACCCTGCGTTAGCCTTCCTGTTGCCTCATGTAACCATGAAAAATAAATGTTTTTTTTTTTTAACTTTTCTTTACTTTTTAGTGATCTTAATATGCTGTTACGCAGTCCCACTTCTTGGTTGATATCAAACTTTAAGTTATTTCAAGCGCCGCAAGCAGCGCCGTGGGAAAGTCATAGTCATATTTCAACAAGTAAATATTCTTCGTTGTAGTCGCTCAACTATCTTAATCGAGATATCTTATCGCCACCCTTGAAATCAGTGCCGTTGAGGAGTACCGGTGGCCATCAGTGGTCTTCATCATCAGCTCCACTTCACCAAATGATACTTTCTGAATGCAAATGCTGGACTTGTTACTAAAAAAACTAAAATCGCTATGTTTGCCTACAATATTTGAGGAGTTCCCTCAATTCCTAACTGATCAACTCATCAGATTCAGATTTGGTGACAATGGGACCACCTCGGAAGTATACTCTACCAAACTAAAAAAGATTTTTTTGAATCGGTTCACAATTGACGGAGTAATCGGTGAACATACATAAAAAAAAACATACAGTGTAACGTATAACCTCCTCCTTTTTTGAAGTTGGTTAAAAAGGGCGACGATACTGATATCGGCAACTATCGGACTATAAGTCTTTTTTCCCACTTGTTTAAGCTATGAAAGTAATCGAAAGCCGCATAGCCGGACAACTGGACAAGAGCCAACACCATGAACAAGCTGGATTTCGCCGTGGTTTTTCCACTACCGATCACCTCCACTGTTTAAATCAAGTTATAGAAAAATGCAATGAATTCAATAGACCATTATTTCTGGCGTTCTTAGATTATTCTAAAGCATTTGATAGCATTAGGTACACATTCGGCAATAGTTTCCGCTTTACACAACCAGGACATCGATACCACTTATATAAACTTATTAACAATATTTATAATAAGTAGTAAGTAACAGACATAAAATTGCAATCGTCCGATCAATCCTTCCAAATAGAAAAGGCGTTAAACAGGGAGACCCACTATCTCCCAAATTATTTACTAGCACCCTGGAAGAAGTCTTCAAAATCCTATCGGCTTCTTGGAGCGACAAAGGTATTGAAGTTGGCGGCCAACGGTTAACCAACCTTCGCTTCGCTGACGACATTGTTTTGTTCGCTCCAACTGCTTTCGACCAACAGCTCATGCTACAAGAACTTAGCGCCGCAAGCCTTGAGGTTGGATTTAAGATGAATAGGACCAAAACACAAGTCATGACCAACAGCTCCTCCCGACTGAGGATCGAAGTGGACGGGCAGGTAATACATTACCTCTACGAGTCCATCTATCTGGGCCAGCTAGTCTCTTTTAGTAACAGGCAAGACAAGTCAATAACGCCTGGAAGAGCTACTGGTCCATGAATCAACTGATGAAGGGAAACCTTCCGCTTTCACTCAATCGTAAACTTGTCGACGTATGTATTTTGCCCGTTTTAACCTACGGTGCTCAGTCGTGGTCTTTAACCGAAAATCAAAAGTCCAAACTCAAGGTTTGTGAAAGAGCGATGGAGCGCAGCCTATTAGGTGTAAAAAGAACGGACCGAGTGCGAAACACCACCCTGCGCTCTAAGACAGGCATAGCCGATGTGGGGAAAAAGACTGCTTACCTAAAGTGGGCCTGGGCCGGGCATGTTTGTCGCATGCACCCACATAGGTGGACCAATGCGGCAACCTGGTGGGTCCCTCAGGACGGCTACAGACGGCGAGGCAGACCCATGCGGAAATGGCGCAATGACTTGGGCGCTTTTCTGAAGGATTGGCCGAAGATTGCCAAAAAGAGAGAGGTGTGGAAATCAAGGGAGGAAGCCTTTGCCCAGCAGTGGGACACTACATTAGGCTAATTAATAATAATATTAATAATTTACGTTTTAGTGCATTTTAGCGCAAACTGTACTCCGGCAATATTGTAGATCACAAAATTTGCTGTAATTTTTGCCTTGAAACATTTTTTCCACAACCTCTAGGAAAGAAGATATGGAATCATCTATGGAGTACTACCGACAAAATTGTTGGATTTGATGAAGTCTTTACCCATATGACTTATTTTCATGATGAGATGAGCATTTTCCCATACTTGAAAAACTTTAAATAAATATTCAGTAGGCATATAAAAGCAATAAAATTTATCTTCCACTAGCACTCCATGGATGATTTCATATCTTCTTTCCTAGAGGTTGTAGAAAAAATGTAACAAGGCAAAAAATATAGCCAATTTTGTGATCTAGAATATTGCCAAAGTACAGTTTGCGCTAAAATGCACAAGTTTTAGCAAATTTTGTACTCTACAATATTGCCGAACCATGATTAGCACTTGAATGAACTTCAACGAAGGTATCGGAAAATACAGAAAATGGGACAGTTTTTGCAAAATGGCGGAGACAGAAATAGAGCTGGAGGGACGAAAAATTTTGGTTGCCATGGCCTAAGAACATGTTAAAAAACCATAAAAATCAAAACCTATTTTAGGGTACCGGAACAACGATTTACAAAATGTACAACGAAATTTTTTGTATGGCTGCACCTTTTCCGGTATAGCATACTTCCGGTTCAAATTTTGGAATGGAGACCGGCAGATCCGTATTCAGCGGGGTTTTAACCCTCTGATAACGTTATCGCCCCAACTGTTACATGATTTGCCGCTTGCAATGGTTTAGAGACGCGTTTTTCAGTTTTGGGCCTAGTAGTTATATATAATTATGTTTCTTAAGTTATGACGAATGTTTTCTACACTAGGTACAATTAAGTTTACTGCAACTACAACGAAACGAATTGGCCCCTATAATACGGAGTTATAATAATAATAAAATAAGATAAGATAAGATAACAACAACAACTTAGATAATGCTAAAATTGGAAATAATGAAAAATTCTTCGTGATCAAACGACCGCATTAATGTTATTAATAAAACTACTTATAGTCGATATATCGATGCGGTTGTAGACATTGCAACCATAGCAAGCCTTAAGAGAACATTTATAGCGCGCATAAAATGCTGTTTTACAAATAACTCCATCCTAAAAACAATTAAGGATCATCACAGTATCGGCGACCATGATTTCAAAATGAAGTTAATAAACAATTAAAATGACGGCCAGCATAAGGTCTTCACCTGTTTGCAAGTACCGTTGCCCGTCCGAGCGTCCCTAAAATACGCAGCCTCGATAACATGTTTCGATAACTTTCTCGCGATGGACCAAAATTATTACTCACGCGCTATAATCCGAATATGTATACATTTCATACACTGAAAGTATGATCATAATTATGCAAAAGTATTCGTGAAATTATAGAACTAGGTACCTAATAATAGATAAAAACCCGCACGCACGCACGCACGCACGCACTCACTCACGCACGCACGCACGCACGCACTCACGCACACACATATGACGTGTATAGGTATGTATCGTCCCTGTGTTGAACCCGCCACTACAATCTCTGCTTTGCCTAGAGGTTAACTGCTAGAGAATGCCTCACGGCGCGCGTTAAGTTAAGCATAAAGTTTTTCTCTTTAATATAGTTTTTTAATATAATGAAGGTCGCCTTTTTATTACACGACTGCCCAAAAAAAGAAGTCCCAGGTGACGTAGGATACCTAAACAGTTAAAATTTAAATAAGAACAATGGCAAAATGACAATTATTTATGTAAAAAATATATTAAGGTTTTCTAATTATTACAATATGGGTATCATTTGAAAGGTCTTAATGTACTCGTAACCATTTCAAATATATACAACTATAGTAGCATTAATAAACTGGTTTACCTGTAAAAAGTGATAAATACTAGAAAATACCTACATTGATTACTTCAAGCCCATATTCAAGCACATAAAAAATCAAGTTGGGTAGTTTAAAAGCACATTTTTACTCAAACTAGGCACTAAAATGAACTAAAAATTTTATTTTAAAAATTGAATAATTGAAAAGAATTAAAAAACACGACTGCCGTTGAAAACATTGAACAAAAAAGTAAAAAATAAGTTTTATTTTTCGGATAGGACGGAAAAAGTTTTTGTTAGTATATTTTTTTAATGCAGTCGTGGGAATGTTTTCTACTGAGACGATGTTCTTAAAAGTCCCCCGATTTAATTGAAAAAATATACTAACAAAAACTTTTTCCGTCCTATTCGAAAAATACAACTTATTTTTTATTTTTTTGTTCAATGTTTTCAACGGCAGTCGGGTTTTTTTTTAATGATTAATATATATTAAGTATTTTTTTGTGCAATGAAGATTAAATACCTAGAGTACCTAGAGCATGGCTATTATTCTACATTAACTTTTCCCTATTGCATTTGTATTTTTTCGACTCAGCCGCCATTACTGTCAAGTACCTATGTTAATAAGAGCTATCATAGCGTTGACAAGAATACAAAACAGGGCCCATCATTAAAAAAATAAACGAAGACTTTAATGTCAATAAACTTTGCCAACACGTAACATACGGCCAATTTTCGATTCGTTACGAATGGTCAAACCTATTATTATCTCTGGTTAAGATAGCATCCGTGTAAAGAAAACTCAATTCTAATAGTTGTAACGTAACATTATAGTTAGTAGGTTCCACGTAGGTCAGATAATTGTGTGCTAATTAATACATTATGTATGACATGATAATGTCTTATTAAGTATTATTAGGTACCTACATCTGTGTTATTTTAAACTTAAAACCTCTTCTAGTACCATAGTTCTTAAATCCACCTCCGGGTTTGTATCTTCTTCAATCGCTCTAATACCCTCTCAGATCTATTTATGTATGTAAATCTTCATTGTACTCGTAGGTAGGTACTAAAACAAAATCATTACACAAATGTTAAAAATACAAAAAAAATTAGTAAGAAGGCAAACTTATTGGTACCTTTACTTTTCTTATGCCAGTCTTATTGAGTTAACCCGAACCCTACAGATTTTTGCACTGTACAAAGATCCGGTACAAAGGACCAAAATATTAGTTTCCGTAGAATGTTGAATGCGAAATTCCAAAATAAAAACATGAAGTACCTACGCAGAACTATTGTCTTTGACACCTTCGTTGCTTTTAAAAACATTGAATTCTAGTTAATGTACCGAAGAAGTGTAGTGACCCGATGATTGTGATTATTTATTCATTATTACATTATCAATTATTCAGCGCATTATAACTACCGGAAATCAAATGGTAATAATACGTGAAACAGATCTGCGATCAAGTAAACGATAAAGAGAATTGTACCTATAAGTATATTAATCTAATCTAGTAATTATTTATCTACGATATTATCAAGCGATTAAACGCCTTCATAGAATCAAAGGGAGAACACCTGACCACTAGAAAAGGATGCAAACATTACTTTAATTAAATCCATCTCTCTTTATTATCTAGAAATGGAAAATCGGAAATAAAAAAGACGTTTGAATACTTCATTATCTTTTGCAACAACAAATTAACGATAACGTTATCGATTGATTTAGTATCCGACTGTTATTGAAAGCGTTAAGTTGCATAATGGCTGAGAAATTAAAGAAGAAACCGTCGTTTTTCTCTTTGAAGAGTTTTAAAGGGCACAAGGATGGGCACGTGAGCCCAAAAACACCAGGGACTCCTAATGGGCAGGAGACGCAGTTCTTCAAATCACAGTCTTCTTCAAGCAAGTATTCGCAGAACCAGGAGTTGAAACCACGGAGGTGAGTACCTGAACAAAGGAGAAACTCGTTTGACTCAGGCTATCATTCCCTTTAACAATTGAAAAGTGACATATACAGAAACGCTACACGCTTAATTAGTCCGGGTGATTCCACGGGCGTTTCAACCGCCGTCAGTCCTCTGTCATAAATACTGAAAGAATGAGCTACACCACGCAGCTAACATTCACACTGAGCTATACTGTTATCGTAATTCTTGCCACAATTGATCAAATTTTATATATATTATCGCCTATTTCCTAAATACTTACGACAGCGGACTGACGGCGGTTGAAACGCCCGTGGAATCACCCCCTAACCAATTTACGTAATTATAATATAACTGTAACAATGGCGACCTCTTCTTTTAGAGCTAATATTTCTTAAACGGCACATGCAATTTTCATGAAACCTATCTAAGAACCACCGCGATTCAATTGGAATTCTTTAAATAATAAACTACGTCCCAATCGGTCTATCCATTTGAGATCTACGATGCCTCACCGACAGGCACACACAGACACACAGATACACAACTAAAACTTATAAAACTTCAATTTGTCGGGTTTAAAAACAGAAGTGTGTTTAAGCATTGATAATCTATACCTCAGGGATAAATATACATGCGGGGAAACTATAAAAATAAGTATGTATAATAAACAGTGATCGGAATAGGTAGAGCTAATTTACCTAAACTTGACGCATATTCATTCATGCGTGAGAGAGATGGGAATACATTATTGAATGAACATGCACCAAGTTTAGGCAAATTAGCTCACCTATTTCCGATCACTGATAATAAATAAGCCAATTACACCATCGAATCCATCGCCAGTTACCATATTAGGTGCTCTATTCTACTAGGCAAAACCATATTGCTTTTGCCATAAACAAAAATAAGAGCTATAGTAACGTTGACAAAAATAACATGTCAACTACAATATATCGAGTTGAATAGAGCCCCAGGTTAAGATTACGGTCAATTGCTAGCCAGTCGCAAACAAAAGCTAAGAAGTTCTGACCTTCTGGCAGGTTGTCCACGGGCGGCATCAAGGAGCTGGTGCAATGCGCGCTGTGCCTGGAGGTGCTGCATAACCCGAAGATGCTGCCATGCCAGCATACCTTCTGCACAGCATGCCTGGCTGTGTACATAGCTGGTTTGTATTTTCTTTAAAAATATCATGGTCAGCCTTATAAGAAGCGGGGCCCGTTTCAGAAAGCCACTGTGCAACTCTGGACTCCACAAATCCCACTCTTCAAACGTTTTTCTCTTCCACAAAGCTATTGCAGAGTTGAAGAGGCAGAGTAAAATGCAGAGTGTGGATTTGTGAATTTGCAAAATAGGTATTTCTGTTCCACAAGACAATCGCAAAGTTGAAGAGGCAGAGTCAAATACAAAGTGTGGATTTGTGGATTTGCAAAGTATCTTTTAGGAACAGAATCTTTGCAGAGTTTGAAAATTACGCAGTGTTTTCTTGAACACGTTTACTCTGCACTTTGTATTATCGTGGATTTGCAAAGTGCAGAGTGCAGAGTTGCAGAGTGGCTTTCTGGAACGGGCCCCTGGTAGCTGCATACCTTACCTTTTCAACACCATTAACGGATATAAGTATATCCGCATTACTAGTTTAAAGCAGAAGTATTTGATGCACACCTTGCTTCGGTCTTCCAACCCAATATTAACTCTGACTCTGACGACAGTGAAATGGATGAAGTCTTGAATCAGGATATACAATTATGCCTCCCACTAAACCAATGTTCGCCAAGAGAGCTCGCGAGAGTGATTGCTGAAATGGAAAGCAAGAAGACACCAGGCTATGATCTCATCTCTCCTAGGGTTGTTAAAGAACTACCGAAGAAGTGCCTTGTACTCCTGGCGAACGTATTTAATGCTACCTTTAGGCTTAATTACTTCCCAGAACTATGGAAGGTGTCCCAGGTCACCATGATACACAAAATGGGAAAACCGGCGACTGAGCCTGCCTCTTATAGACCGATTAGTCTTACGCCAGTGTTGTCTAAACTATGGGAAAGAATCTTCCTGTCTAGACTGAACATACTCCTCCATAAAGCAGATATAATACCCCAACACCAGTTTGGCTTCCGCAGGCATCATTCTACAGTGCAGCAAATGCATAGAGTCTATAACACCATTAGACAGGCTCTGGAGAAAAAGCAGTATTGTTCAGCTGCCTTCCTGGACTTCCAACAGGCCTTCGATAAGGTTTGGCACAAGGGCTTATTGAGCAAGATCAAGAAACTTCTACCAAACTCTGTATACCCTATAATAGAAACATATCTACGCGACAGAACCTTTCAAGTCAAGCTGGGCGAGGCCCGATCATCGTTCCACAAGTGCTTAGCCGGCGTGCCACAAGGATCCGTTCTCGGCCCAGTCTTATACAACATTTACACTTGCGATCTTCCACAGCTGGCCTCTGTGACAACCGTTGCAACGTTTGCTGATGATACTGCTTTTCTATCCTGCAGCCAGGACCCACAATCGGCCAGTGATCAACTACAGACCCAACTCGACGCTACCAACCAGTGGTTACAGAAATGGCGAATAAAGGCTAGTGCTTCGAAATCCCATCACATAATTTTCACTTTGAGAAAAGGTGTGAGTCCCCCCCGGGAAACTTGGAAATGACATCCTTCCGCAAACCACCAACGTCAAATACTTGGGATTTCGATTGGACCAACGATTGACCTGGAAGCTTCATATAGAACAGACACGTGATGGACTACTATTTAGATTTAGAAACCTGCTTTGGCTGTTGGGTAAACAATCAACCTTATCGTTCACCAACAAACTGATAATCTACAGCTCAATTTTGAAACCTATTTGGACATACGGTATTCAAATGTGGTCAACAGCAAGCCGATCAAACATTCAACGTCTCCAAAGGGTTCAAAACAACATCCTGAGAGTCATTGCACCATGGTATGCTAAGAACAGTGAAATCCACTCCTATCTCGAGATCCCAACTATCCTAACGGAAACTGAACGCTACAGAAGGAGCTACAAGCAACGCCTCAACCTGCATCCGACTCCGCTAGTAAAAGAACTGCTCCAACCCAGAAATGTAAAAAGACTTAAAAGGGCTCATGTATTTCCCTAACTGAGTATAAGAATTTGTCAATGGACAATCTCCTTACAAACGCCACCTACAATTTCAAAAAATCTGATTATAGTCTTGCGACTGATCGCAGATCACTAATAGGAAAAAAAAACGCCAGAAGTGAAGAAGAGTGGAGTGGAGAAGTAAGAAGTGGTCTCTGCCTACCCCTATGTTTTGTGTCGTCGGCGTTAAACTTACTAGTTTACTAGACTTCGGATATTTCCACCATGGTTGCCACCGCAAATTAGTCCTGAGTGTCCATGAGGCAAAGTTGAAATTTGCTCTGGTTTTCAGCTGTCATTGCCGTGTGAGTGACGTCTTTTGTTAGACTACCTAGTGTTCAAAAAAATATCGCCATGTTCGAACTGTTGCAAAAAAAAACTGCTACTTATAAGACAGACTGTACAATACATTGTATAATTAGGAAATCATCTATTGATAGCACGCCTGCTAATCGTTTCCACTTTCAATCAGGTTAAATTGGTACGTTATATAGAGCTCGTATCACGGTAAACTTTAAGTTCATTAAGTATACAGATTTTATAGAGAGATTTTATCTATTTCTTCGTAAGAATAAAGAATTTGACAGTATCATCTAGTACTATATTGTATGTCCATTAATTATATTATACATTACCATTTTTCCAGATCTACCAATCATTGAATGTCCGCTCTGCCACACCAAAATCCATGTGACTGGTCCGAATTTCGTCAAGGATCTGCCTTCAAACCTTTACATAGACTCCCTCCTCCAACTAGTAGGCATAAAGAATGACATGCCAAAGGTGTCTACCCCTACTATTACTCCACCCGCCACCCCAGTGTCAGGGTTGCAGAGTGTGGACCTGTATGCTGCCGGAGTGAGGTGCAGCCAGTGTCGGACCATGTGTGACAATATTGATGTCACTCCGTGTGAACACTGCAAACTGGTAAGTATATTTTTGATATATTTTAACCGGTGTATTCATAAACGTACAATAAACCTATTTTAGTTGAAGTATGCTGTGTAACTTTCTGTCAAATTTAAAATAGGAGATAAAGGCCAGAGGATATATTTTCAAGCATACTTTGGCTTATTGCGTGTTTATGAAAGGAGGTAAGAATTTAAGGTGTCAGTGTAGGAGAGTTTGTAGATACTCCACTAACAAGAGAACATGCTAGTTCAATTTTGTTTGTATACTACTTTTTACTTATTGCTTACCACGAGCCTTGACTGCAGCAGTGCTAGCCCTCTTACCTTAAGCTAACGTTTTTATCGCCTAACAAAAACAACCCTGAAAATCAAAGCGAACCAGTTAATAGATTTTTCACTGTGCGCCTTAAATGATAAATATCCGTCGATTTAGTGAAGTGTTGTGTTTGTAGATATGTATAGTTCGGTAAAATATTATTTAGGCGTTTGTTGAATTACTTTGCTATGCACAAGTTTGCTACATTATATTTGCCGAACTAGGTAGATATAATGTATGTAAATCAATTACCTATTACTATCGCATCTGCGCAATAGCTTATACGCTAAACAGCCCATCTACTCGTAGTAAAGTTTCCAAAGTTTGTGACATGATACGGCCAGCAAGGGAAGCAATATTAAATGCATGTTACCAGTTCACTTACTACTTTGTTTCAATCAAACCACAAGTGTTTTAGTAACACACAATCTCTTAGATAAATGACTGTTTCCTTACTAGCAATGTTAAGACGCCAACTGGTTTAAATCTAGTTTAATTTACCCACTTAAAGGCTTTTAAAGTGTAATTTTCCTGGTAGAATTTCTGCCGCGTCTGCTGGGCGCAACACTTGGATGACATGAGGACGCAGGTGAAATCTATCCTGAAACAGTTGGAAGCGGCAGCTGGAAGGCTGGAGCATAAAATTGAATACTACAAGGTAAGATTCTGAGGGGGCTATATTGGTGATTGGGTTGGAATTTTACGATTTTTTGTCAGCTATGATAAATGGGTGCATTCCAAATTCCAATGAATGTATTCAATTGAATTGAATATATTTACTGACTTACTGAGGTATATTCTTATTTAATTAAATCAGGATCGCTGCGAACACATAACGAAACAGATCACCATAACCGCCGACGAAAAAATCAACGCCATCATCGAAACCAAGGAGAAGCTGCTCAAAGAAACTTCTGACCTTCAAAGATCAGGAGACATGTCGGCTTTGGCGCTTAAGACCTCTCTAGAAGAAGCACAACAAGTTGCGATGAAAACCATGTCAATGAAGGAACAAGTGCAAGACAAAAACAAGGTTTGTTGCTCCACGACGTAATTATTCTTAACCTGTTTGCAGTAGGTGCTGCACTGTCAGCGAAGAAGTGGAAAGCGATTAAACCGTTATTGATAGGAAGGAATGAAACTGACCAGGGCCTTGAATCAAGACAGTCAAACCATATTAAACCTATAAATCATAATAAAACTATAAATCGGGACTAAAATTCTTAGTAAAATAAACATTTACCTCGACGTTTCGACTGTGTAACAACAACCAGGGTCACGAGAAGACTGAAGTGGAGGATGTTCGACTGCTTGTCGTGCGAGTGAATTTGGTCTTGTTTTTCTTTATTTCCGAAGACACACTTCCTCGCTTACGTTTACTGATGACTGCATTCCACGTAGTTGATAGCCTATACCCATCTTCTCGGTTGAAATTTCTATGCTTTCCGATTTCAACGGCTTCACGTATGAGTACGATTCTCGCATAAAAATGGCGTTCAGTTGAAAGAACTTTAGGACTATGCAATTCGATCCAGTTGGCAATGGCGGATTTATTCACCTGGCGGTTTGGAGGTTAAATAGGAGCTATAAATACGTTGACAATACGATAACACGTCAAAGATGATATAGTTATTACCGCCTAGAATCTTGGTCCAGGACCGCTAAAAACCATAATATTGTCTTCGTCCGTCGCTGTATCTTTTCAATCGTTGACTTTTTTTCTGAATTATGTGTTTTTATTACGGCGGATTTATTAACAAATAAAATCAAATTAAGAAAGAGATATAATAGGAGGTGCATGGGGATGCAGAAAACGTTTTTTTTATTTTTGTTGTATCGTAAGGATGTCATAACAACATAAGCTTCAAATTTGGTAGTTATGATTATATTACGAACCCTGAAGAAAACAACAAATACAAAAAATGGTCAACTGTGAGATGGGCTCGCGCCGATTCGATTCGAAATCTTATTCAAATTAGAATATAATACTCGTAATACCTACTGTGCGGCGGTAAGGAAGGCTCGGTACTCGCACTTAACCGGTTTTTAAACATGGTTTGGTTTCATATGCCTGTGCAGTCTGCTTTACATTAACGTGGCATAGGTAGGCAGCTATAATTAGGGTTAGGATTTTGGTGGCACATCGTGGTTCTAGAATCCATGGATTCGCTATTTCCTAATTATTATAATACATGACACTTTGATTTTGACACAAAATTAACTAAATATACATTTTTAGTCCGGTTTCACAGCAGAGATGCCTATCCTTCATACCAAAATTAATTTAAATTGGTTTAGCGGTTTAATGAATAAATGAATTTTGAAATATTAAAATACTGAAGGTCAAAATCAAAAAAAGCAACTCCATAGATTCTAGACGACGAATTGCCAACAAAAGTCCTAACTCTAGCTATAATAATAGCGTCCCTCGCACTCGCTTGCACTGGAACAATTCCTTTTTCTTGATAACAGTTGTTTTGTTGACGCCCGTGCTCGTTGTTTGTGGCACTTCATTTTGATTTCAATAGTAGGTACTCGTGTTCCAAAATAATTTTTATCTTGCTGATTACATCGTTATGATAATGTACGTAACGTGGTGATGTACATTTTTTTCTCGTCTACCCTATAGTGTGGGGTCACGTAGGATAGGTCTTTCAAAAAAATTGCGGGTTTATCGAAACAATTTTTCGATTAAGGGATCCTTTTATGAAATATTAAGCTTCAAAGTGCTAATTTTTGCTAGCGTCAAGTGTCCCCCCCCCCCCCCTCCTACAGCCAAAACTACAAATGCTAAAAATCTTAAAAATATCTTAAATGAAAGCACATATAACGAATTTTAAAGGAAAACTATGACGACTAAGTAAACTTGATTACAGGTGACTAAAATGACCAAATAACTTTAAATAGAGAATTACTTCATACTTGTGGTTGTTTTGAGATAGTTTTTGTGTATTAACGGCTTCGAAACCCTACACTGAGCTTGGTCAGACATGCTCTTGCACGGTATTTTACCTTTAATCGACCGATGTCTCACAATTTGACCATTTCTCTTGTTTTCATTAAGATCATAAATTTTGACCCTTGTAAGGGCTACACATAGGCGTAGTCTGTATCTGGGTAGGTATCTACCTACTTTTGTCTTTCATAATCTCTGTTAATATTTCCTGACTGATCATTTACAGGTAACCACATACATAAACCTGCATCAGAACGCAGTACAGCTCTTGTCAGACGTGTCCAAATGGGACTCCGATAGGTTCGTCTTCGATAAGGAGAACTTCCGCATCGAGTTGGACTCTGCCACGCCTCTGGAGGCAGAGTCAGACGAGCCGGAGCCAGAGGCTGCCCGGCAGAATAATCCAATGGAGAGTGAAGATAGCTTGACGCTGCATTACAGGTAAATCCTAACGTTCAACATCTGGGAAAATATTAAACAAATTACTCTATGGGTACCTAATGCGACAAGTGCTTGATCATGACAAAGACTTGAATGTCATTGGTTGAGGAATAAATAGGTATTTATGCTCATCACAGACATATTGGCTGTTGCCAGGGATCGAACCCAGAGCTGCTATAGCTTCCTCGTTAGGGTCAATTTAAACTAGAACTTTCCATATCGTCATGTTTAACAACAAAAATATACATTTCAGTTCGGTCAGAATATTTGAAACTCTCCGTCTTAAATCCGGCTTTCGGACTAAAACTAAACTTTTTCTGCATATGGTCATATGGGAGTACAACTTAATTAAGAGTTGGGGTAGGCGTTAGGTGCGGGGGTGACGTACAATAAAGCTTATTATAGTCAATATTACCCTCTCCCCGCACCTCATTCATATCCCCTTTTCTTCAGGCTTTCAGTTAAGTTGTGCGTCTATAGTAGCAAATAACGTTGGAAATAGTAGTGGGTCGATGATACCTTTTCAGAGATAAGTTGTAGGTACTTTTACATTTGTTATAGGGTGATGGAACCAGTAATGGACAAGGCACTAATAATGGACACTTGATTCTTATTTTACAGAAGATAAGGGTTATTCATTTGTTTTGCAACAATCAATTTAGGACCGGTTGAAGTTTGAATTAAGAGTTAAGTGTCCATTACCTGTTCCTGTCAGCTAAAAGTGTCCATCATTGGTGCCGTCACCCTAGGTAAGTTAGTAGGTACCAGTTAATTTTATTTTATTAGCCGTTGAGCTGTTGAGTGGTAGTAAAGGTTTGTAGCGTAAATTAGCGTTATAGAACTTAATAATGATTGTGCAGAAGTTTGCTTTCTGTTATTACCTAACTGGCTAACATTACTGACAATAGTATCCGTTTGAACGTGCCAAGTATATTATTTATTTTATTAGGTCCCTGTTACTTGTAGAGGTTATAGAGCTATTAGGTATAACAAAACTTATCTTTGTCATCCAAGATCCAAGCTTGTTTCTTCGAAAGTTGGCTTATTATTAACTTTTATTTGATTAGAACCCATACCTCAAACTTATAACTAGTAGTATTTTTGGCCTTGGCTTTCCGTTTGTTTAGTATTTTTGTCAAACTCTAACTCACAATATTTACTTATTTGACAAAAACGCACTGCAACACAACAAACATAAACAAACATTTTAACAGAAAAAAACTAAAAAGTAAAAGATTAGATCGTAAAGATATGTATGTACCTACAAGACAAGTAGATAGCGAATTTAGAGACGTTGCGCGGTAGTGTGAGGTCAAAAATGGCTCGGCATGTGCCGCAGCCGGAGCCACAGCGCAGGGTTTTTCAGCTGAACCCTGGTGTTTACCTAGTAGGTACCTACCTACTCCTACCCTACCTGGTGTTTTATTCTTCTTTAAATTTGATATGTAAAAAGATTTCCAGGCCTAGCCAGGCCCCAGTAAATTTCAAGTTGACAAGCGTGGGTGCTTGCCAACTGCGTAAGTATCATGTTAGTCGAAAGAGTTATCGTACCTAGTTATCTTCGGACAGTTAAATAATAATTATATACTAAAACGAGTGCAGCCCTAAATAATGAAACGTTAAATTCAATTCCATTCTCTATTTTTTATAAATAATGTATTACTTACAAACTTTATTTATCTATTACCCAGAACTCGCAGTTTCATCCCCCACTATGTCTGGCGGAAGACCGCTCGCCCTGCCGGGGTGGGCATTAGTCCGTGGAACAACCATCTCTACGTGTGCGGAATGGACACCCACAGCGTGCTGGTGGTGGAACGGACGCAAGCCAAGATCCTGGCGCGCCTGACTTGTGATGACATGCTGTGTCCTGTGCACATCGCTTTCATGAAGAGCTTGGGAGAGATCTATGTCACTGGTAAGATTTAGTTTAGGTGTCTTGTCCACGGAAAGATTTCTGAAATATTTGCCATAGTTAGGTTAGGTAGGTACTTACATACATATATTCTACGTATGCAATGGCTGTGGTAATTTAATTTCTCTGCAGGCGTCGTAGATTGCCTTGTGTATCGCAATGAAACTTTGCTCTATCGTTGATAAGGCGCTGTAATGTAAGAACCAGCTGTGGACGCTCTTCAGCTGATATGATGATGGATGATGTTTGTGTAGCTTTAAGATGCCACGTATTTTAGTTGAGTAACGCCAAATTACTGCCTGTTCTCTAAATAGGTAGAGGTTTATCCCGTAGGTTTATTTAATTCTACCTCGTTTTCATACCACCACCATTTCCAGACAAGTGGAAGCACTGCATCCATGTGTTTACCAAGGACGGCGACTATTCACGCTCCATCGGGCAGAAGGGCAGCCGCCTCGGCATGTTCCTGTCACCAGAGGGCATCGCTACTGACAACGCGAACCATCACATCTACGTGGTTGACACTGGGAATGATCGGATTCAGGTATGAGGGTACAAAATTAATTCATTACGCGTAGACTTCAGAATATCTTAAGGGTCAGTTCCATTATTCAATAGCCCGTATGCTTGTAGCAATCCATTGCCGAATTGTTTATACATTATCCAGCCGGGATCTATTGCAGCGATGCAATGTATCACGCAAAGTATGCCGGCTAGCGACCAATGAAACTGAGCCTTTACTGTTGGTTAAATGATGATGGTTAAATGTAAAAACATGAAGGTTCTTAAACCACTACAGTACAGCTGTATATCAGTATTTATGTATGCGTTTATTATATAATACTCAATAAATTATATAATTATTTTACACGTGTATTAGTATGTTGGAACATCTATAGCATATAGTATATAGTACAGTATACAGCATAATGCTGAGCCAGTGTCTGATTTGCTACCGCGAGGACACACACTCCGTGCTATTTCCGTCACATTGTTTTTTTTTTCATTTGTCTATTTGAGTGTCTTCTGTGTAGTGAATAAATGTTTTTCTTCTTCTTCTTCTTCTTCCACAAAAACACAAGGTTGTTACTTTTATGCTGCTGTGACCGTTGATGATCATTAAGAGTGGTTTTTTTAGGTAGGTACTGTGCTACCATTTTCTTAATAGCGATCGGCAATCTTCGTTTTTCAATGACACACGAGTGACAAATATACTGTTAGTTGCGAGTGCAAGCGTGATAGCGATAGCAAGCCGAAAGCTATTAAGAAGCTGGGAATACTGTAAGTATATTTTGACGGAAAATAGGGTGTCAATACAAAGTTTCGAACTGTTAAAATTAATAACGATGTTTTTAATAATTTTAGAAAATAATCCCGAAAGAGACCTGCTTGTCACCCAGTTTTATTTTTATAATTTCATAAACAGTATTTCCGGTTATAGCCTAGTTGCGACAACCACAACACTCATGCGCCTATTTAGCATAAGAAGCAATGTATCAAAGCTCCGCATTTTCTTACTTAAAATATTCACCACACTTCCAGATTTTGCAACCGGACGGAAAATTCGTAGACCAAATCGGCGTGGTGACCAAACTTCAAACAACATATTCTGCCAACAACTGGGAGACCAGAGAAGTCACGAGCACTGAGCTCAACGCACCGACCAGTGTCGCCATCACCAACGACCGAGTAATCGTTCTCGACAGCGGAAACCGTAGGGTCAAGGTTTACAACAAGGCAGACAAAAACAAAATAATAGAATTTGGGTCAGTAGGACAAAGGAAGGGGCAATTCAGGCAGCCAGAAGTTCTAGCGGTCGACCCTATGGGCTTCATTCTTGTGGGAGACTCCGGCAATTGTAGAGTGCAAGTGTTTAAGCAAAGTGGCCAGCTAGTCAGAGCTTTTGGAGGCATGGGAACCGAATCCGGCAAGTTCGGATGGATTTCAGGGATACACGTAACCAAACAGTTGGATATCATAGTCAGTGACACTAAGAATCATAATGTTAACTTTATTTAGTGGTTTGGGTACTAAGTCAATAAAATGCTTTGTGTATAACAATATTTTATACGTATTAATTGAGGAATTGTTTACAGAAATTAAATTGACATTTAGGTACAATGATATTTTGGTCGGTGTGGTAGTATTTAGTATGATTACAAAATAAAGTATTATTTTCGATCCAGCACTGTAAGAAATTTTGATTATAATTAATTAATATAATAAAAATATAATTTCAATATATTAAACTAAGTCAGTATCACATGTAAATTAAGATTCAAAATAGCTTGCAGTGAGAAATAAAATCACAGTCATAACTCTATAAACATAGGCCTAAAGGCATGCATTATACATTCAATTGTGACTAAAACATTACTATTACATTATATTGATTAATAATGTGTAGCAATTATTTTACTTTTGGACGTTATCTACATTCTACAATATGCAATTATAGGCAATATTATTAACATCTATTATAGTTAAATTATTTATATACAAGTTGCATTTAATTTAAGTAACGTAGACAAAAAAGGCCGTTATTGAATATGGAGTTGATTGGTTTACCCTGATGTAACAACACGCTGTAGATGGTTTTACACAATTATACAATTCAATTTAAACCAGCGCGAGTCATGATACGTACAAAACAAACACTGCTACGGCTTACATACCTATTAACCCCTCGTATGCGAAAGGTAAAAAAAATACCAAGTTCTAGTCTTTCCTGACTTCGCAAGCAACAAAATTATCGCAAAGCGCACACTTTATAGCCCTGCAGGACTAATAACTTTCTCTTAATGGTTCTAGTTTTTGCTACCACGCTTATAACAGCATGTACGGAGCTTGTTTGGCCTCCAAGTACATATACGTATATTCTTATACGTTAACTAATTATCGCCTATAAGTCAAAATTAACGGCACAGTATAAGCGTATGTGTCCTATAAAAAAATTAAAAGGTGTAAGAGCGCTTGAGAATACTTACTCTGGTAAGCTATACTTATAATTGTCTACCAGAAGCAATATAAAACCTTAAGGGTGCGGCTCCACTGAGGCGGAGACGAGCAGAGCGGAGCGGAGCTGTGCCAATATTAACCAATAGAAGGCGCATACGGTCACGTCGAGCGCGCCTTGCGCACGTTAGTTTAGATTCTATTGGTTAATATTGGCACAGCTCCGCTCCGCTCGTCTCCGCCTCATTGGAGCCACACCCTTATAAGTAAAGTATACTTATAAAAGCAACAAATAATACTAAACGTACTGGAAACTATTTGCACTTGTTAATTAAATTTATGAGGGCTTATAAGTTCACTTTGTAGATCATTTAGAAGTAAATTTAGTTGTTTAACCTTTTGAACGCTATACGTCGAATACAAAATGTGCCACCCACACGCCAAACATGTTTGCTATGCTATGCAAATTACACCTTATTGCTACCAAACAAAGTCTCTTTTAATCTTGAACTCTTGTCGGCTGTAGCCGACGTGGCGTCGGTGGCACGACTTTTAGTTGACGGCCAGAGCCGACTGTGGCGTTGAAAAGGTTAACGGCTTATTCTAAGATTATATATACCGTCTTTTTGTGCATTTACCAATGCTGCTATAATCTTAATACGTATATAAGTGCTTAGTGTAATATAATTAGTATACAAAATTATCTTCGTCAAGTCCCGTAAAAGAGTACGACTGTTTGTAATAATCTTGCAGATACTGTTATGGTCTCACCGAGGACATTTTGATTTATTATGTCGTTTTCATTAACTTTCTTTTTATTCATTTTACAAATTTCGGTACAAATATTTTACATTTCTATTCAAACTTTGGTTGCTGGTGTGTCTGCGCCGGCGGGCGTCGCTATGTTGCGTAGCTATACCGATTCTCCGTGGCTCCGTGGCTGAGTGGCAACAAGCATACTGAACCACGTGTCCACGACACATGTGAGGAAGCCGTAAAAGTATTTATTTTGCTTTAGACGATCTTCGACAAAAATAAACAATCATTCGTTGTTAGAAATAATAACACATCGGTAACTTTCTATAGAAGAATTCGAAATAACCGAGATGGTAAATATGTTAGCGCTGCTGCTACCCTGGGATAGACGTAGTAGCTTACGTCAACTCCATATAATTTGACAGTTTTCGAAAATCGCTAACGTTAGCGTATCTTGTCCAGGCTCCCATCGCATCGTAATCAGTATTAGTCGCTATACCATAGTATAGCAAGTTTGATTTGGGCAAATATAATACAGTTGTTTTATCTCACGAACGCGGGTGAGCCATACTTGTGTGTGTAGATGCACGTACACTTGTCTCTGAGTAAATAGCTGTCGTCGCTAAACGTCGCCGTAGTGTGCGTCTCTATATGCGTTACAACTACAAGCATGGCCCACCCGCTTTCGTGAGATAAATCAACTGTACCTCCTTTTATTTACAAGAACCATTTTCGGAAAGCAAAACTATCAAATTGTTTGTATTGTAGTGGAGTTTTAAGCCCTCAATATCTTAAATGATTCACAGCTTGATGAGAAAGTTAGTAAGATGAGATGATACCGGATATTATAATCACTTTATGATGCGTGAGACTAGAGCAAAACAAAGCTTAAGACCCCAATTTCTAATAACTGACCTACTACCGAGTATATAACATTAAACGACCTACTCATGCATTTGTTTACATACATAGTAAATATATGAATTTCTGGGTTCTCAACAACCAATACTAACATATGGCTTATATCAGTCTCGACTAGGTGGTATAAACACTACATTATCTAGATATTTACAGTATCGAAACTGATAAGCTTAATACTAATATATTAACCATTTCCACCTACGAGTCACACTAACATTATTAACCATTTCCAACTTTGACTCCGCTCTAGGCATAATTGTATATTTAAATTCACCAACTTTACTCAGAAATCTTGATATTATTTTTCGAGCTATGATATATACTCGAGACATTTCGAACAACATTTTTTTTCTAACTAATCATCCATAATTTTCTACGTTTTGGGTACTATTAGAATTTTTACCTGTACCTATATGTTAAGACATATTTAAATATCAGAAATTATTATTGTATCTAAATGATATTTAATATTGGTGGTAATTATCAAAAACACCATTATAATAGCACAATAAGATCATTAATATGAGCACCAACAGAAACATAACATTAATCTCAATAATTCATAAAAATTAAGTAGAAGTAAAAAAATATATTTTAAAAATAAAGTTCATAATAATCTCTTCAAAGTTATAAAAAATAAGATCATAATGATAATTATCTAGCACATAAAGTTAACTACTTGTCAGTTAGGTACTTATATTCAGAGAGAAAGTGAATGCAGTGCAGTGCATGTTATGCTTCGCTTCATTTCATTATAACCACATAATGGTAATTGGAATTTCATAATTCATATAAGGTGAACATGTTTCTTTCAAAGTCACAATAGATGCGAAGCAAAACACTTTTTAAGGGTCCAGAACTCAATACCTACCTCGCAAAAAAAACTATGGCGACAAAAACCTACAACGGAACTACTGAAAATAAATACTTCGCATTAAGCCTTGGTCTTTAATTAATTAAGACTTGGTCGCAAAATTACTACTTTTTAAAATGTAGTCATATAAATAATTCACATTCATTCATTCAAAAAAAAGTAATAATATTAAAAAAATACATTTATACCTACTTCACAAACAAAAACATTAAATTTTTCTTCTATATCTAACTAATTAATAGGTATTATTGAAAAAAAACTTGTTCACTGCTGGAGACTTTTTCTTTTAATACGTGAAAAAATTTTTATAACAAGAAGCCCTTTTTATATTTTTCGTGCAGCTGTTTCTGCGTGAAGGAGAGTGACAAACATAAATTATATACTTACACAAATTTTTGCATTTATAATGGAGGTATTAATACAATAAAACGGTTTTTGAGAATGTGAATTCTTTATATCACTGTACATCTTAAAAAGTAGTCATTTTGCGAGCAAGTCATTTTACGATAAAGGCTTCATGCGAAGTAGTTATTTTCAGTAGTAGCTGTTTCACGTCATGGACTTTTTGATTTGTAGATTTTTCACGCCATAGTCGTTTTGTGTTGTAGGCTTTTCTCGCCATAGTCTTTTTGCTAGGTAGGTATTGACTTCTGGACCCAAAATATTCGTCAAATTAAGGGTACGTTTTGACAATTCACAGTTGTTAAAAAAAATCATACTTAACCAATGCATCTATTTTCACCAAAACAATTGTGTATTTCCATTTTAAACCCAGCTAACCATTTAATGACTAAAGGCACATTTCGAAGAATAAAAATACTATTCAGATTTAATCTTGCACCAAGATAAACGAACATCAGATCTCATGTCTCAAATAACTGGTAGTCTAGTTTGTGACAATATTTACAGTCACATATACATGTTTGAAAAGTTTGGAGTACTTAAACAAAAAATACACAAAGGTGATTTTGAGACCAGTCTAAGTCCAAACTAATAAGAGTGTAGAATACCTGCTAATTGTTCTAAGAAGAGCGACATGGTTGACACCTTGTCACTGGGTGACTCTCGCCGAGGACCACGGAGTCAGACTCTGCTGGAGGGCCTTCACTGTTGTCATGCTGTCTCTGAAAGATGCCAAATATAACAAATTGGTCATAGTTGCCATTTAGCCAATTTTCGATTAATTATACACACTCCATATTTTTAAGCCCTCAAAATCAATTGAGAAAATCATTTCCCTCCCTCTTCGGCATGTGGGGTAAAAAGTATAAAATATCATAGCATACAGATCCATGCAATGGCAACTCATAAATAAATACTGCAAAAAATATTCATTGTTTCATACACATATCACACATAGAATGATAACAATGCTACGCAATTTGTCTTTTCTCTTTGATATTATTTCACAAACACTTGTTTTGTAAAGGGTCATTGAATCCGTCATGTTATGTGGGAAATACAAAGTTGTAGCCTTTTAAGATTATGCTTAATTCCAAACTAGCTGTGCCCGCCACTTTGTATGTGTGGACTTTAGGTTTATTTTAACTTGTTATAAAACACAATGTGTCCCTGCCAAGTTGTAGTAACATAATTAATATGTTTTACCACAGGAGTGTTAACTGTCACAGTTTCTGGTCAGCTCTAAATTAACAGCTCAATAACCAAACTGACCATGAACAATAATTACCAAGCTAATACATTTCATGTCGTGAGATTTTTTACGACAAAGTATTGTGCACTGAGAATGGGCGTTTATTGTCCTGCCTAGCCTGAAGGTCGCTCTCAATAGCCTGAGGTGTTGCAACTTTAGCAAAGCACAACACTGATTGTCATTGGTTTGTTTAAAAATGAGATTTTGGCTTTGGCTGTTAGTTGCACATAATCAGTTACCAAATAACTTTAAACTGACTTATTACCAACAAACTTTTGCCCACAACTCTATCTACATGGAAGATGTTTATTGCTGTTTTTTTTCAGTCAACAATATCATTTGTCTGTCTCTACACTATAAACTATCTGTCTAACCAATTTCACATTGATTGGTTAAGTTGTTGAAGCGTGAAGACTGAAGAAATAAACAAGTTAGCACACTTATAGTGTAAAGTCCTAACTTGTGTAAGAAAATATAAAACTTATAATTAGGTATATAATAATGTAATAATACCTTTAATTCTGTAGCCAGACTGCGGAATGTATCTTCAACATTAGTATTGTCCTTGGCAGATGTCTCCAGAACAAACATAATCTCTGGAACATAGCGGCAAAAAGACTTTGGCTCATCCGGCTCCACTTCTCGTTGCTCGATCAAGTCACATTTATTGCCAATTAGTGAGACAATCACATTTGATGATGTGTACCGCCTGACCTCTTCAATCCATTTTTGGAGGGACAAAAACGTAGAGCGTTTTGTAATATCATACACTGGAAAAAATCAAATTGTTCCTCGCAATATTAGCATTTTTTATGACTCAACTCTACAAGTTAGATATAATTTTATTAATATAACTACCTATAATAACCCCATTTGCAGACCGATAATAACTCTGAGTGATTGTCCTGAATCGCTCCTGCCCTGCCGTATCCCATATTTGAAGCTGTAAGCACCACCCACATTATTATTATATTTAAAAGATTATACGCAGTTCAACACAAAATTAGATCTTCTCACCTTGACCTTCTTTCCGTCCACTATTATTGTTTTCATTGAAAAGTCAACGCCTATCGTATTCCCGTGTCTTTCTATAAAATTTCCAGATTTTAATCGTTGCACAATGCATGTTTTCCCCGTGCCACAATCACCGATCAAAACAATTTTAAAAAGATAATCATACTGTTCGTCTGGGACACTCATAAGAGTGTTAGGATTGCGACTGGTCATGATTGTCTTAATTTAATTATAATAATAAAATTTAATCTCTATTTACTTCCTATCCATTTTTCACTGTGATTTGACTTGACTTGACAGACAGACTGAAACTGAAGCACAGATTATAAGATATGTCTAAAGACAGATAGGAATCAGCCTTGGAACTGACAGTTCATTAGTAGTAGTTCAGGTACGCATGCGAGTACGGAACCGGTAGCGCTACTGGGCAATAAAATTCAAATAAAAATGGCGGAATGGCGGGGAATTTAAATGTTGACAGCAAATGCTCATAATGAAGTTCATTCTCGAATTGAACGAAGTCAACTTTTTCGCACTCATCGATTATTTTGTAAAAATACATTTCATCGATCAGCACGAATTAGTTAACTTCGATCAATTCGAAAACGAACTTCCATTTGCGCGAGCGATATGCTAAAAATAAAGCACCAGTAAAAATTATAAGACTGTATGAAATTTAAAAATCTTTATTTAGCGAACACCGACAGTCTTTTAAACAAAATCTTAAGTATCACAATGATGTGATGAAACTTAAGGTTAGAGTAACATAAAACTGATTAAGATTATTAGAAGTAGAACAAAAATAACAAACGAACCAAGTGAACATAAGTCAATATGTTTTTAAAGAAAATATACATTTAATCGAATCTACATTTTAATAATAGGAAAGCACAGCAATGTTTTCAATGTTAAATATACAATTATGCTGTTGTCAGCTTGTTTTAATTTGACTAAAAGAAGAATATAATCTGCGTCGAGAATAAAAACAAACACAAAACGACGCCACTGGCAAATGCCGTTCGCGGTGAGCCCACATTTAACACATCGTCGACATGATAAGAACATAAATAACTTATTTATTTATTTTATTTATGTAAAAAACAGAACTGGTGATTAAGTGAAGAGCCCCTTTAGTAGTCGCAACAACAATACAATACATGGTGCATAGTCCCTGTTTACTAAAAATTAAACCGTGACTACTTTAATGTCTAGTCCAGTAACTGCATAAACCAACAATTGTGGATTTTCTTTCTTAAGGTGCATTTAGACCAAGCGGAGGAGTGCTCTAGAACATGTTTTGTCTTTATTTTTACAAAGAAAAAGTAAGAGATAATGCATAGAATTCTTGTTCGTTTGCTTGGTCTAAATCGGGCCTAACCCATAAGACATTATTAACATTTGGGAACCTGTACGTAAAAGCATCAACGATCCTTAGGGCCCAGTTCACCAACAATTAAACGGACGGTTCAGTCAGCTGTTAATGAATAGATATGACACCCGTTAAACCGCTAATCGTCCGGTTAATTGTTGGTGAACTCGGCTCTTAATGGAGAGGAGACTAAAGTAGGTGTGCCGTTTACATTTTATCTGGTTTTAGAAATATGGTTAAATTTTTAATACACTTTTTATAAAATTATTATCAGACAATATCATATTTATTTAAATAATGAAATACATGACTAGTAACTAGTAGTAGTATGAATTACCTACCTAGCAAAAGGTCGGGTATCCGCCAATTTTGTATATGATCCACAGGTATCTCAGCCATGCCCAAAACAAACAGATCCAAAAATGGCATATCCCGGAACTTTCGCAAGGTAAAATGTATAATTTTACAGAACTAATTATCTACTTATATTCTTACCATTCAACAAAAACGTAAGACCGGTAATAATAATAATACAATAAAAACCCGTAAAAGTGGCAAGACCAGTGAAGGGACCGTTTATACGGTGAAATGATCTAATTACTTAAGTGGTCACAAAATTACAACTTGTGTTCCATTCCATAAATATCACTTATCGAACTTGACCACCACTCAAAGTAGGTACTTGACTAATTTTATTGGTAGTTACAATTTACTTTAGTTAGATCATTAACTACAGTCTAAACTAATGTACCATTAATCTTTGTTATAAAAGAACCTTATATTCAATAGATTTAAAAACGAAGTGCTAACGCGTCCATACAAAATCGTATAACTTTGTATGAACACCAAACATTTATTTCTTCAAATTCTTATAAAATGAAAGCTTGATTTTAATAGAGATTAATTGTACATCATTTTAAACCTCAGTCCCAATTTCACCAAACGATGTTAAATTTAATCAATGTTAATTGACTGTTAGTTCAAACATTTTGACAGCTGTTAACGCTCTAATCGTCTGTAAAGTGGTTAACATCGTTTGGTGCAATTGGTACTTATTTTATTATTATTAGTGAACGAGATGGTAACTAACAATAAAATTCATTAAGAACTTTTTGATAGGTTGTGAAATTTAGTCATATTTGAAGCCAATTGTATGGGGAAAACGCCAGCATCACCAGCAACCTGACCACCTATGTATACCATAAAGATCTAGTCCGCTACTTTAATCATACACTATAAATAACACAGAAATAGATAATTCGATGTCAGATCTCTCTAGTATTACAGGAAGTATTAAACAACGATTTGAGTGTACAGAATCACAGCTTAATCCATACTTAAATATTTCATGTCTAATTCTATTTTATTTTTAACACTGTTTTGTCTCTGCTTCTGAGTCTATTGCCTGTTACTAAACGATTTTAATATTATTCAAATATTTATTAATTTTATGTATATTAGGTTTTTAATAATAAATATTCAAATATAAAAGTAAAATCTCGGTTCTCGTCAAGCGGGATGGTGACGTCGACGAGCACTGCCCGACGTTGAGATAGATCAGTCAACACGATATCAGGCTTATTGACGACAATAATCCTGTCAGTGATGATACTGATGATAGATCGATTCCAATAAAGCGTAGCACGACCATTTTCGAGAACTGGCGCCGGTGTGTACGGCACTTCAGACTTAACAAGACCATATTGAAACCGACAGAAGAAGCGTTCCTTCACCAACTGCTCGACATCGTCGACCACAATACCCAAAGATATATTATACCAAGATATTTGTAGGTTTCAACTTCGGAGAGTGGATCGGAGAGTCATTGTGTCAGAAAGTTTCAAATTCGACGAATTTACAACTTTCCTTCGTTGAACGTACGTGACCGCCCGGTTATCTACACCGAATGAAGAATGTCAGTAGGTACGCCAAATCGCTTGAAACTTTGTACCAGTAAAGTTTATAAATAAATAAAAAACATACTACTTTTTATTTTATTCAAAAAGACTCAGTAGTTTTGATTCTATGAACGTTTAAAATTTGGGTCAATAATATTAAAGCGCGCGGGGGCCATCTTGCTGGGGTGACGTCATCGCTTAACAGCGGTACGCGCCCTTATATGAAAAAGTAAGTTTACAGGGCTATAACTTTTTAACCGTTATAAGTAGCCAGTTGAATTTTTCACAGAATACGTGTTATTATAAAATCTATCGTTTTAAATTGTACAATGAACAATTAATCAAATCCAAAGAGGGGTCTCCATACAAGAAACATGAAAATAAATAATTTTTTTTAGCATTTTTATACGGGTTGTATTTTTATAATGGCTTCTTATTTTGATGCTATTTTGAGCTTAAATTGTAGTCTAATTTTTGTAGTTTACGACTAAATACAATGTCAAGTAAAACTGCTACAAATATGTGACAAAACTGATTTTATCAACACGATATTTTAAGCGGTCACCCATCCTGTTTTAGACTACGCGTGTAGTTGCTTAACTTTGGAAGGCGAAGTACGGGTTTTATTTGTATAATAGCTTTTTATTTCGGTGTCTCATTAAGTTTAGATAATAATCAAAAATCTATACAAACATATATAGTTTACGACCAAACAGTAAACTGTAGTAAAACTCTTACAAATATGTTAAAAAGTGCCTAGTTTAAATGAACACGATCGATGTTTAGGTAAGCGGTGGTTGCTTAACTTTGGTGGTAGGCCTTTCTTTACAAATTTCGTGTTAATTTAGAATTAATATCGCTACTGTATAAAAGAGTGAACTATAAAACATGAATTTTGATTGACCTAACAGTAGTTCTGATACTTCGTGTACCTATTAATTTCATCGATTTCAAATTTCGCGCGCGGGCGCTACCAAGTCGATAGATAGGTACCTTTTTGCTAGGTCTAGGCATTATTGCCACTATCCCAAAATTTAAAGTGCTTGATTATTATTCTAATTTTATTTAACCAACTTATTCGACAAACATTACAAATAGAAAAGCCGGTCAGTGACAGACAGTTAGTTATGTAATACAAAATAATAGATAAACATAGTTGCCATAGTAACATCAAAACGAAATCGTAAAAATATTACGACTTACAAAGTTAAGCAAGTACAAGCGTAGTCTATAACAGGATGGGTGACCGCCTAAAACATCGTGTTGATAAAATCAGTTTTGTCACATATTTGTAGCAGTGTTACTTGACATTGCTATTTAGTCGTTAACTACAAAAAATTGACTACAATTTAAGCTCAAAATAGCATCAAAATAAGAAGCCATTATAAAAATACAACCCATATAAAAATTCTAAAAAAAATGATTAATTTTCATGTTTCTTGTATGGGGACCCCTCTTGGGATTTGATTTATTGTTAATTTTACAATTTTAAACGATAGATTTTATAATAACACGTATTCTGTAAAAAAATCGACTGGATACTTATAACGGTTAAAAAGTTATAGCCCTGTAAACTTACTTTTTCATATAAGGGCGCGTACCGCTGCTAAGCGATGACGTCATCATCCGTGAGCGCTAGCCGCCGGGTTTCGAGCCCCGCATACGAAGTTTAAAATTTAATATCTCGAAAACTATTTGACGTATCGAAATGATTTTTTTACAGCTATTTTTAGTTTTTAATGAATAATACGGTAAGCTAAAAATCTAAACTGGCTGACATTCTCTATTCTACCTTATTGCAGTCTTGTGGAATTTTCAATAGTGCATAGGTATCTTGGCGCTTCCATGCAAATAGTTTGAGATTATCTATGAACAATAAGTAAGAAATGACTTCAGTTTCTCTACGAATCTACTATCGATAGCTAAGTCCGGAATCCTCCAGCAAAGAACTGAGAGGATTCAAGGCTAGGCAAAACCACAAAGGACTCAGACTGTCACTCTGGAAGATGCCTCTTTCAAGTTAAACGAATCAGAGGGGACATCTCAACCACCTGGTTGACGAAGGACTGTGACTCACTGCCTCATACGCACACCTAAAAAGGACCACTAAGTTGTATCAACTTTATACAACTCCAAGATCCTTTCGAGTCATGAGTGAGGCACCGAGTTATAAGCCTTCTTATAGTCAATCCAAGCAGCCGAAAGGGCCATCTTGCTTCGCCTGACTTGCTGGCAAATGGTCATGTCTATGAGGAGGAGCTCCTTTGTACCGCGGGATTAGTCCTTACATCCATTTCGAGCAGAGGCCAAAACGTTGTTTGCAATAAAACGTGCATTTAATTTTGTGCTCAAAATGGATGTAAGGAGCTTGTAGATAGTAGGCAAGCATGTAATGGGTCGGTAGTTATTTGGTTCCGCGGTACTACCGGACATGTGGAGCAGCAAGGTGACAACAGTCGTTAGTAAAAGTGGCAAGGAACCGATCACAAGGGCGTTCTGAAGTGCGCTGCTAAACATTCATGTGAGGCTTTGAAACCACTTAATTCAAAAGTTGTGCCCTGAACTTTTTTAGTTCTAAGCCATTCGAATTGCATAACCTAACTCTTAAGGGCAGATATTATGATTAAAGGCCCCACGGGTTCAATATCCTCACGGGAACGTTCAACGGCACGCATCCAGTCCATGAACGAAGTATACTAGACTTAAAACCTTTTTCACTTGATCTTCAGAAGACTTATACCCTTTTTCACTAGGACCCCAGATTTATGGTGTGTCTATCCCAAATCCAAATGGTACGATTCTATTACATTACTAGAGGACGCCCGCGACTAAGGTCTGATTTTTATTTCCACAGAAAAAATGTAAACAAAAGTGTTGCCGTTAACGAAAAACATTTGCAGTATTCAAAATATTTATACTTTCCACATTTATAAGAAATCGACTTTCTTTAAAAACACTATGTATTGTAACCGAGATTGAAGAATTTAATTTATTGATGGCAAACTTTATTTTGGAATAAATTCTTTGTTGTATTAATTTAAAACGAGAAAACTGTTTTTGTATGCTTAATTTATTTATTGCACTGGTATCATTGACTCGATACACCTGTGTCATCAAGTTGAGGGCTGCTTGATTGATGTAAGACACTTCACTCACTTCACTTCACTCGTTTTGCTTCACAATTCGTGCTTCCGTCGTAATAGTTTACCAGAGACTCATTTGTGTGATTTCAAATTCAATTATTTCTCAAAATTATTTTTATATCACGGTACGAGCAAAATGATAACTTAATATTGTATTTCTTACTGGCCCAAACTTTGAGATCCCCTGAAATGTCACTTTAACATTGACGTAACTTTGTTTACATTTTTTCTGTGGGAATAAAAATCCGACCTTATTCTATGTACGCGTAGAATTAGTTTCCCGCTACTCCCCCTATTTCTTCCAGTTGGAGGTCGATTTTCGGAAAATCCCTTCTTAGTGCTGCTCACTTACATCATGAAAGGAACCCCTGTACCAAATATCAAGTTTCTAGGTACAGTAGTTCGGCTATGCGTTGATATCTAGTCAGGTTTGCCTTTTATATATATAGATATTATATTTAAAGACTAAGCCAAAATTTTGTTTTCACTATGCATATCATAATCTTAATAATATTAGCGGTTTTTTCAGTGCAACTGTCACAATCGATGTGCTATCTAGGGTACGATTTGAGTACATTTATTTTCTATCATTTGTACCAATTACAATTGATCTCAGTTTTTTAAATCTCGTCGTGCCAAAAAGCATCTACCGAGCACGACAACATCACTATGTCGGAATGTCTCGAAACTAAAATACAATGAAGAATGTCAGTAGGTACGCCAAATCGCTTGAAACTTTGTAGCAGTAAAGTTTATAAATAAACAAACATACTACTTTTTATTTTATTCAAAAAGACTCAGTAGTTTTGATTCTATGAACGTTTAAAATTTGGGTCAATAATATTAAAGCGCGCGGGGGCCATCTTGCTGGGGTGACGTCATCGCTTAACAGCGGTACGCGCCCTTATATGAAAAAGTAAGTTTACAGGGCTATAACTTTTTAACCGTTATAAGTAGCCAGTTGAATTTTTCACAGAATACGTGTTATTATAAAATCTATCGTTTAAAATTGTACAATGAACAATAAATCAAATCCCAAGAGGGGTCCCCATACAAGAAACATGAAAATAAATCATTTTTTTTAGCATTTTTATACGGATTGTATTTTTATAATGGCTTCTTATTTTGATGCTAGTTTAAGCTTAAATTGTAGTATAATTTTCATAGTTTCCGACTAAATAGCAATCTCAAGTAAAACTGCTACAAATATGTGACAAAACTGATTTTATCAACACGATGTTTTAGGCGGTCATCCATCCTGTTATAGACTACGCTTGTACTTGCTTAACTTTGTAAGTCGTAATATTTTTACGAATTCGTTTTGATGTTACTATGGCAGCTATGTTTATCTATTATTTTGTATTACATAACTAACTGTCTGTCAATGACCGGCTTTTCTATTTGTAATGTTTGTCGAATAAGTTGGTTAAATAAAATTAGAATAATAATCAAGCACTTTAAATTTTGGGATAGTGGCAATAATGCCTAGACCTAGCAAAGCGAGAATGTTGTAGGTGGGTACGTCTATCGACTTGGAAGCGCCCGCGCGTGAAAAATTCAACTGGCTACTTATAACGGTTAAAAAGTTATAGCCCTGTAAACTTACTTTTTCATATAAGGGCGCGTACCGCTGCTAAGCGATGACGTCATCATCCGTGAGCGCTAGCCGCCGAGTTTCGAGCGCCACATACGAAGTTTAAAATTTAATATCTCGAAAACTATTTGACGTATCGAAATGATTTTTTTTACAGCTATTTTTAGTTTTTAATGAATAATACGGTAAGCCAAAAATCGAAACTGGCTGACATTCTCTATTCTTGAAACCAAAAGTACATAAAAGTACGTTTTGAAAAAATAACTTCCATGGTCGAGCTAAACGGCACCACACCCGACCAGATGCTGCGCCAGAAATTAATAATAGCAGCAGGACCTGGTAGATGTCCGCCAATCGCACTTGGATCGGTTCCTCTCACATTCGGTATAGTTCAAGAGATAAGAATTGACCGTTTGTAATCTTCACTAAGATCTTTTTATAATATCAAACAAAAGGTAATCGTTAAACTGCCCTCGTTCTTCAAACAGCACAGTGGGTTGAAAGGTTAAGGTTAAGTTTAGGTCCGGAAAGTCTTAACGCAGAAAAAAGAGCGCAAAGTAGATAACAGACGGCCAAATTATATTTCCTGAACTATACACCTTCCTCTGATCGCTTTGGAAGAGGCGATTTTGCTGATATCTATCCACACGTGATGATTACTTCCCATCAGGTAACCCGCATGCTCGTTTATCTCCCTCTCTTATAAAAAAAAACACGTTACGGAACAGGTGACGAATACGGCTTGCCCACCTTCAGAAAGTCTATACGTTCCGTGACACAGTAGGCAAGTCAACCCTGTCTCGTCTCTCGTCTTATATGGTAAAAAACTGTCTAACCTCAAAATGGTTTTTTTTTTGGCTAAAACAGCTCTTTTATCTTAAATAAAATAAAGTGAGAAAACATTTTGGACATCACTTGGCGATTGCGTCTTCCAAAGCCCTCCTCAATTACTCATTTACGTGACTAGTCAGAAGCAGAGGTCCGTTATTTTGTATTACTATTAATATGGGGTACCTATTATTACATCAAACACCGAACGTATCATTGCAGAATTTTCATTTCATCGAATGGCATTTCTCGCCGCATGAGTTATATTTTTTTGGTAGTCAAATGTCTAACTTAACCTAACCTACATTATTAATGTTTAAAATATCCTGAAACATCATGGTTCGAAGAAATAAAATTCGATGAAATGATGGGTTACTATTAATATGTGGATTAAGCTGTCTTTGATCTTATACCCCTCAAACATCAAACCTGTCAAGGGCTCATAACGTTTTCTACAAGAGACAAAACAAAATAAATAAATGTAGAAAACCTTAATAAACCAATGACGTAATTTTAAAGTTAAACACTAATTAAAACTAGTTTTAAATTATTTTAACGTGCTGTGCTGGCCACCTGTGGAGACAGTCGCATCAATCGATTCTGAAATGAGACAAAAACGTTGAATTAGACACAACACATTTATACAACGCATCACTTTTTTTTTCAAACGTATAGACAAACTCAGTGGGCCAATTTGCGCAGGGAAACGAATGAGCGAGACCTTATATCGACGAATTAAAAATATAGTTTTACAGAAAAGAATCAAATTGCGGCATTTGTAATTTAAACTTTGTTAATTTAAACTCTGTTTAACCTGAGCTCAAATTTTCTTACAAAAATATCCATTCTAAAATATAAGTATAAATAAAAGATAAATACCATTAATGTTATTTAAAGTCGGAAAAGGTATTCATTGCTGGGCCTGGCGATCTTCTAATTGTGGATGCTCGCTGTCACTGATTCCCCCTAAAAACGGAAATAAACATAGTTCCTTAATATGTTTATCTTGCAAAACTTCATCATGAACATTAAAGTCGTATTTTTTTACCATTCGGGGTGATGCTTTAGTTATTAATGGCAACTTAATAATGTTATTCTAATATATTGAACTGAAGTAGTCTTTGAAGGAAGACGCAACGACTGTCAGTCAGTCAATTGTCTTTGACTTATATCACAGATGTCTTATGGTGATAACACACGTTTTTATCCATACCTTAAACAAATAAAAAGGGCACTACCTAGGACAAGAACACTACCTGCGTTTTAATACATTTTTAACCGACTTCAAAAAAAAGGATTTTGATGAAGTTTTCAGAACAGTATTTTTTACACTTAGGAGAAGGTTTTAGTATTTTAACCGAGTTAAAAAGAGGAAGTTCTTAGTTTGAACTTTTTACAGAGTTGTCCGATTTTAAAAAAACTTTTTTGGTTTGATAGAAAGTCCACCATATTTGCATTCAGAAAGTATCATTTGGTGAAGTGGAACTGATGATGAAGACCACAAATAGCTAGGTACCGGAACTCCTCAACGGTACCTATTTCAAGGGTGGCGATAAGATATCTCGATTAAGATAGTTGAGCAAATGTAACGAAGAACATTTAATTGTTTAAATCTGACTATGACTTTCCCGCGGCGTTGCTTGCGGCGAGCTTAAAATGTCTTAAAGTTTCATATCAACTAGGAAGTGAAACTACATAACAGCTTATCATGATCACTAAAAATTACAAAATAAAATAAATGTTTGAAAAAACAAAAAACCGCCTTCAAAAACGCAATTAATAATGGCTTACACTCCTTGTTTTGATGTTGTTTTAACAATGTTTGTTTCGCCAGTTAAAGAAACAAGTCCATGGATATCACACGTGAGGACAATATTTCGATTAAAGAGAATTTTACTCTGGACGACTACAGAAGCACATGGAGTTAGTTATCTATCAAGCAAGTCGACGTTTTTATATGTATCTCGGGTGTATCGAACGAATGGCGTCAAATTGTATAGATAACAACGGTATAACATGACAGTGACAGTAAAGTTTGCTTGACAGACATACCGTTATAATCAAAGAGTATAGTGTAATACCAAAAGGAAAAGAGTGGCTTCTCTGTGGTTTAACATGCATCTGTGGACATAGTGCCATCTGTAGTTTGTAAGGCAAAACTTTACATGCGAGGTATGTATATATAGATACACACGTATAGATCTACAACTGCATATTGCTAGTAAGGCCCTACGGCTAAACCGCCGCGGTTTTTAACCGCGTGACTTTTTTATCAAGTAAATAATCAGCGGCCGCTTGAGTTATAGTTTTACTTGATTAAAAAGTCACGTGGTTAAAAACCGCGGCGGTTTAGCTGTAGTGCGGTGCTGCCTAAGCAACAAACGCCCGTGACAAATACAGTGGCACCTAAAAGATCCTCTGGTTTACTTAGATAATCTTTAATCTCATTCATTAAAAATTGTCTAGGTACTCGAGACGAGAGAATGGTTTTGAACTCTTGAGTTTTTGACCCTGGCATGGAGATAATATTTTTTTAGATCATTAAAATTAAAAGCATTGAAATGTTTACTATAATTTTATTTACAATACTGGTACTCATTACAACTTTTACATTGTTTTAAGGAGGCTTAACTGTTATCACCTTTTTTATGTTTTAAATAATACTCTCGCGCTGATTTTTTTACAACATCATCCCCGTCATCATAAGTTATTTTACCACCAAGTATTCGGTTAACAGATCTGCACCAGCTATAAATAATAATGTTTATTGAAATGTTACAAAAATATTTAATGAGCTTTTCTTTGTGCCTCTCACAATCTATAAAAGTGAAGTCTGTAAAAAGCTGTATAAAACTTATAATTCGTTCTTTGATATTCTTCTCGTGGCAATCGGAGTTAAGAAAAGAAATTGTTATTTCCTGAATATCTTTAAACCATGCTATAAAATGTTCAGAGGGGTAACACAACCATTTCTTATTTTTATTGTATTCTTTGGCTCTTATGTAACTGTGTAAATTGCTTGGTGCTGCAGTTATTTTATCGCGACAGCATTTACACGACTTCACCACATTCTGTAGGCATTTTGACAGGGCCCACCCACAAACATAAGCTCTTTGCTCAGCCCCTGAATCTGATGCATTAACGTTATTTTGGATTAGATTCAGAGGCTGATCTAATACAATATGCTGTGGCTGTGAGGGAGCATCTTGAATTTTCTCTTTTTCATTTTCTTTTACGATAAATAGTAAGGATTGCAAAAGAGTATTCGAATCTTCTTCGCAATTTGAATTTTGTGAATGGTTTGTGTTAATATTATTTAAAAGTAGCGTTTTAAATGCTCCCTCAAAGCCGACGCAATTTGGAGCAACATTTCTCGCTCCTAAGCTTCTAATACTCCCAAAAAAGTTTTCGAGTGGGTCCTGGTTGAAGTTCCTTGTGAGCATGGCATCAAAAGAATGCTTTTCGTGTAACAATTTCCAGATGAACTTAAAATTCTCTATAGTTTTGATAAAGTTATTTACAGAGGGTACAGATTTTTCCGAATAATTAGCATTTCCTTTTTTTATAATATATTTTACAGTTTTTAATAACTTAACAGCATCTGACCATAACTTATGATGAGGTGAATTACGTTTCACAGCAGCCTTATATATTTTTCCATTAGGAATGGAGTAAGTTGAGGAGTTCAACGAATCAAAAACTTTATCTATCAGGAGAACAAACGGCACCAAATCGCGACATTCGTCGGGTACATCACCCCTCGCAGCCAAGTGTTCAGTCGCCACTGCCATGGAGCGACTTAACACTTGAGCCGCCATTTTTACCCTCATTTTTTTTTTATTTTGTCTTTGTTTATGTGTTCGTCGGTCAATCTGGGTAAAAACCGCAGCTCCCCATATGTTTTATCTGCCTCGTAAACCCACTGAAAGTATTCCCACTTGATTTTCTTTTCAGTTCCTTCATTTGAATATTTCATTTCTTTATTTAAAATATTATTTCTTAATCCTTTCAATAAATGAGGAACATCATACAGTGGGAATATTTCTTTATTATTTACGATTATTAAATCTTTACGCCACTCCTTCTGATTTGATAGATAGAGTCTGTCTAATGAAAGCTGAACCTGGGAAAAAGCGGCAAATTCAAAAAATCTTGATATGGTATTACCGATCAATGAAGGAATAAACGATATTGATACTTTTATTATTTTATTTATTTTGGTGGGCACAAAGGAAGAGGAAACGCGTACTATATTTTCATATATATTATTACGAGCGCTATATTTTGATGAAAAGCACTTTAGGTAAAATACGATGACAGTGACTGGAGCACATTTGGTTTTTCGAAATATATTTGACATGAAAATATAGTGATCTGCACGTGTAGCACAAGTTGTATTTTCTCGCTTGTCGCTCTGTGCGTCTCTATCGTAACAGACTAGATAGTAAGGGAGATCCGAGCGACAAACAAGTCACTAGCAACTTGTGCTAGTCGTGCTGTTGATAGATTTCATTGATACGAGAGGTTTTCGTCTGTGTCGCACACAGCATAATAAAACAATGATGATGAGGAATATTATATTCAACCTTTTTAATAAAGTAATTAGAGGTAACATTATTCTCATCACCCTTACACCTCTATCTAACGACAATTATATCTTGGAGAAGAAGCGCCGCAAGAAACTCCAGCAGATCATTTTTTCCAATCATAAAATACAATTATTCTTAAAAGTAACATTACAAGGTAGTAAAGTAATTAATAATTATTTCTAACAACACAAACTTAGTCGTTACAAATGTACGCTCAATAACATTGAGTAAATTAAAAATAGTGACTAGGAGAACAACATGACGAGGTCTCTACGTCAGGAACGATAACTAAAATAACTAACTGGAAAACAGGTTCTTGCAAGCGTGAACAGACAGGACCCCACTGACAACACCCGTTCACGAGTATGACGCTGATCTCAGCCATCGCCTCCTCAACCATGTGTTTGAAAAGAATAATTAATGAGGGCTAATAAAACAACGGAATCTTTAGCACTCCTGGTATGAAGCGACCTCATCCAGCCACGGTTTCTAACTTGGATAACTTTGATGTTAAAACTATCCGTAATAAAGTCTATGAGTTTTATGTTGTAAAAAAGCAAATTCCGACTCAGAACACTTCTGGCAAATTTGAAAGAAAATATGGGTTTTACAGGCTCCAGATAGACTCTACGTAAAATACTGATGAGCAATGGTTTTGAATAAAAAATAAAATAAAAAAAACGTTCAGTGCTCATAGAACGATATGACATTGCAGTCTTGCGACAATGATCTTGAGAATCAAAGCCACGAAACGTGCCAAAAATAAGCCAATTATATATCTTGATGAAACCTATCTTCATCAAAATTACAAGCCAAAAAGATCATGGCCGTGGACCGTCGACATCTGGTTTAATAGAAAATATTTCCTCCGCAAAAAGACTTATCATCATTCATGCTGGTTCCGTAAATGGATTTGTGCACATGCAATGTTGACATTTAGCACTAAGTCTACAAAGGCAGATTAACACCATTACATGAATACTACAAATTTTAACAGGTATTTACGAGAGAAATTGATACCAAATTTATTTGAACCCAGTGTGATTGTGTTTGACAATGCAGGTTATCATGCGGTACAAATTAATAAGCCCCTAAGCACAAACACACGCGAAGCTGAAATACAAGCCTGGCTCCGTGCTAAGTCTGTGAATTTTGATGAAAGTTTATACAGAGAAGAACTTTTTGTTTTAGTGAATCAGCACAAAACAAAGCCAATTTATGAGGCAGATAAAATTCCTAAAGCTAGTGGTCATGACATGAAGTGCTCACACTCTCACCTTACCAATGCGATCTAAACCAGATCAAGCTCATTTGGAATACTGTAAAACGAAAAGTGGGTAGCAAAAATATAGGTAAATCGGCGTCAGAATTTGAAAAAAATCTAAAGGAATCCTTTGATGGCATGGAAGAAGATGACAGACCATGACCTATGTCGAAAACCAATACAAGGAAAAGGATGGAATTACTAATCAATTGGAAAGCTTCATAATAAGTGTATGTGATGGTGAACCTTCCAGTAGTTCCAGTTCAGATGATACCCTAAGACTCTAGGAACTGTAATTAAAATCAGATTCTAAATACTCTATTTCTAATGATTCATCTGAACTAGTGCTGTCATCATCACGGACACTTATAATGAATGATTCTAGTTTTTTAGTTATTCCATCCCTGGTTTTGTACTGAGCTTCAATATTAAGCACATGATTAGTCATTTTCTTCCAATGCTCCGGTGTTATGCTGTCAAAAGACTCTTTAATAATTTTTTCAATTTCAGCTGCTGATACGCCAACATTTCTACTCGCGACTTTTCTCTTCGCCGAACTCCAGATTAGCTCAATGGGGTTAAGGTCGCAATGGTAGGGCGGAAGTCTTAAAACCTCATGACCGTGCTCCCTTAGAATTTCATCGGCTTCATAGATTGGGTCTGCTTTGTGTTTATGTGCCAAGACAAGAAGTTCTGGTACAGTATAATATTCTTCAAAATCAATTTGTTTAGAACGCAGCCACTCTTTTATTTCGGCTTTGCGGGTGTTGGTATTTGGTACCTTATTAATTTGCACCGTGTGATAGCTAGCATTGTCCATGACAATGACACTTGGTTCACTCAAGTTGGGAATAAGCTTCTCACGTAACCACTTATTGAAATTTGTGGCGTTCATGTCATGGTGATAGTCTGCTTTGATTGATTTTGTGCTAAACGTTAATAAAGCATTAGGCACAAAACCATCTTCTGATCCAGCGTGAACAATAATAAATCGTTTTCCAGCTGAGATATTGCCAACTACACCTTGGGTGGAAGGCCCCTGCCACGACTTTTTTGTTTTGTAGTTCTGGTGAACGTAAGTCTCATCCAGGTATATTATTTTTTTACCTTCAGCACGTTTTGATGCAATAGTCCTTAGGTAGCGGTGTCGCCAAGCTGCTATGTCAAAACGCTCAATAAGTATCGAACGTTGTTCAGTATTTTGTTTAAATTCGTATCCATTTGCCATTAGTATTCGGCGTAAAGTCTCAAGGCATCCGGTAAAACCGATGCTTTCTCTCAACTCTGCCAATAAGCATCTGAGTGTAGGCACTTGTTTTTTTACAATATAAAATTCATTTATTTTATTTCGGATAGCTTGGATGTCAAAGCTATCCAAATTAGACACCGTGGCCTTGTGAGGTCGCTTTTTTCCGGGAGTACTAAAGACACCGTTGTTTAATTTTCCCTCATTACTTATTCTTTTTAAAGATGAAACACTGATATCTGTAAGAAGAAAGAAAGTGTTAAATAAACAGAACACCATTTAGAAATACATTGTGTGGTTGCGCAGTACAGCCCCATTGTACAGTCCGACAGCCCTAAAAACATTTGGGTTTAGGTGAAATGAAATTGCATCGGTGAGGTTCTAATCGCAACGGTTTAAGAACAAGGAAGACTCATATAACCCGAACATCTTTTATATCTGGCCGATCAAAAATGACATTAAATAAATAGATAAGGTACTAAAGTGTACACATATTTATGAAATCGACTGTACAGTGTACATTTGGTTCATAAACAACAAAATGCTGTTTGCTCCGCACACAGAAAATACATATCAAATAATATGTTTATGATATCTTTTAACTAAACACCTCCTTATTGTTTTATTGAAACTATGAGTGTCAGTTACATTAATCATCTGTCTATTAAATTAATTTAATAAAATTGTGAATGCTAAGAGATTCAACATGATATAGGGACAGACAATAGGTACCTACACCTATTATATAGGGAAAGACAATGATAATTTTAGTAATTACCGGTCATTGAAGATACTTCTTCCAAATATTTCGTCTGAGTCTGGCAGGCTAACTCAGTTTCCTCAACCTCTTTCAGCTGCTTTACGTTTTCCAGCACACTTTTGTCAACGTGCACGTCCAGGTTTTCTGAAACGAATTTAATTTCGTTTAATTTCTTAATCTCATCGTATAATAGACAGAAAAAGGTAAATTAAACTTAGGATTGCACATAGAGAAATAAGAAGTATCAAAATGAACATGCCGTACTAAAGCCGTACTAACCTATAAATTTGGTCACCGTAACTAAACAATTAATTTTTTGCATCAATAATGCTTTTCTTTCTTCTTGTTTTTCTTTGTACTTCTGTATAATAGTATACAGAATCTCCCGGACACCGCCTCTTATCGTCGACGGCATGATTACTCCGTATTTTTATCAATTTAGATCTCGAATTGACAAGTTTCTAACAACAACAAAGTCCAAACGACATATTAAATAGTGTTGCCAGACTCGTCAGCCAAGAAAAATCCAGGTTCAGCTTTCATTAGACAGACTCTAGCAGCGTTTTGCATCATCTATGAGGCTATTTATCACACTTACATTTGAGGAGCATTGGTCGCAGACAGTAGCAATGATATTTAAACCTGTGGCTTGTACATTTGTGATAACGTCTATTAAAATATTTTTAAGTGTCAACGTCTTCAAACTTTGAGTAAAGTAGTAAGCCACTGGTTGTTTAAATTTGGCTTTAACCCCTTTGACCATAAAAACCAAAACATGATTAGCAAATCGATTGGTTTTTCGATCGCCCAAATTTTCGAAGCCCACAAGATCGTCTGTGTTACTATTATAATTTATTTGTGGAGTAATAGCCATTTCGTCAAAAATGAGTGTACAAAGACGATCTTGGGGCAACATTTTCGACACAGTATCTTTAAGTTGGGTGAATATAATTTTATTTATGCCCGGAACAAGTTTAACCCTCGAAAGAAGTTGTTTTAATATTTTTTTTGAAGGCAGAGTAAAAAGTTTAGACATTAATTTGTACCCTTTAGGACTCCTTTTATACAAAGATAAAGCCAGAACCTTTTCATCAATGGTGAACCTTCGCCCTTTCGCCCTTTTTTTGCTCTCTGTAAACTGCATTCTTGTAAAAAGTCTTGCTGGTTCATTCATATGTTCTGTCAACTTGCTGAATTCTCGAATGTTTGCAGCTTTTTTTATATGTTGTAGACGCTGTTTAAGTGCCTTATTTTTTTGCCGCAGTCTTCTTATTTCATTTTTTTGCTGTCTTGCCTCTCTTGTGTTTGTTTCGGGACACACCATCTTTTCATGGCGATTAAATGATGCACCTGAAACGTTTTTTAATAATTATGTTAATATTAAGGTACCTTTAAATATTTTTTAAATTTAACAGAAACGTCGTCTTGGTTAGGGTCTTGGTGGCATAACTGGTAATGCGCCTGTATCGGCCCGGAGAGCCAGAGGAGATGCAGGTTCAAATCCTGCCTAAGACCGACGAATTTTTTTTTTCGCTTTAATATATAGTTAAGGTACCTTTGTCCAGGGCCTCTATTCCCGACTAGTACGGGCAAATTAGATGAAATTTCACTAAAGTCTGGAAATAATTCTAAGAATTGATAAAAACATTTCTGATTGCTTTGTAGGGGTTAAAAAAAGAGCTTTATGCATCCCTTAATAAATTCGCCCCCCCGGAAAGGGGTGCAATTGGTTGAAAACTTTGCAAAGGTCATAACTAACGAGGGAAAAAAGGTGTACTCGGTGCAATTTGGCATACGTTTTAATCCATCTCAATCTACATTTGCACGTATTATTTCATTTAATTCAACCTACGGAACATATCAATAAAAATATATATAAGTAAAAACTTCCTTTCGGCCATCGCGGCTCGGGGGAAAATATAGAACGCGGTGCAAATTGAGGATATGATTAGAAAAAATATCTAAATACAATATCTAATTTGCACCGGGGTGCAACCCCCGGAAAGTAGTTATCTACGTTTAACGGTCTTCGTACTTCGGGGGAAATTTTGAAACAATTGAAAATCGTCACAATCGTATTCATTTGATTTACTTTAAATTCGCACCCCATAAAAAATTGGCATTCTTATCGGGATCATGCAGTTTTCTGTATGTTTGTAAATTACTTATTACCATAGAGCAATAAAGCCACAGAAGCGCACGCACGCGTAAACGGACCGATGATGCACGGTTCTTGAGGCATGGGCAAAAGTAGCGTAGTAGTCGGTTATATTTTCTTTTTTAATTAAATAAATATTCTTGAACTCTCTTATTCATAATTGCACAATAAAGCTATTTTAGTTAAAGTATGCTTTGACATTCCCTTTCCGAGACTGTACTTATTAATTAATTTATGTTTTATAGCTTCTGTAGATATCGGTTATTATTATTTCCTTTGGAACTTTTATTAAGCTATCTCCATTTCAAATTGCATCCTAATCCATCCAGCCGTTGCAGCGTGAGGGAGTAACAAACTAATACACAAACTTTCGCATTTATAATATTAATTGGATATTAAGTGGGAAAGTGGAATTTTTTAACTTGTAATACAAGTTTTAATGAAAAATAAAGTTGGTTTAAGAAATGCAATAATAAAGAAAAAAAATAATTTTGAGTTCTGATCGTCAATAATCAAAGTAAGTGTCTAATATCCAAACGGTATAGTCACCAGCAAATATATTGGAGCGGACAATGTAAACAGTAATAATGTCATCATTATTTGTGCATTCTGAAGTATATTCACTGCCTTCTGAATCTAGCTCTGATCAAGCAGCCTAGCAAGGCCTTTGAAGGTGTAGTTCGAGGATGCCGTTAGCTATAAAACTATTTGGAAAATAACTATAGAGTGATCATTCCACATGGTGGTGGAACCTCGAAAGTAAGATTGGTATATTTACTCAGTTTAACTTTGTCCGTTTTTATATGAGGTTTTCATCATGCGGAATTAAGAGAAAAAATAGACGCCACATAGACGGCGACTACCTTAAATTTTGAAAATATCCAATTCTACACAAAGAAGTGTTACTTTTATTTTTGAAAACAATTAATACTGCATTTATGGATTTTTGGAAATTCCTCTGCCTTAACCGGAAAACGAACTGTACTGTACTCCAGTAACTTTATACATGAGGGCTTGCGTCAAATCCGGTAGTTTTGAATTTTTGCAGCCTTGTTTATGATGTTGGCCCAATGAATAATTCAAGTTTGTGACCCCGAGAAGATCGCAACTTAGTCAAAAATAAAAAAACCGTGAACATTTCGGTTTTTTTTTTGAGATAATGGTGATTGTAACTCTAAAGGACTAGTTTTTGATAGTACTTTTCTAGGATGTTTTTAAAGTAGACTAAATTTGCTACAATATGAGACTAGAGTTGTCTCTGTAGACCCAATAGTTTCCGAGATTAAGCTTTTCAAAATTCAACTTTTGTCGAACTTCGCAATTTTTTTGAACAACCTCGACGAACTGCGATACCAATTTACTATTTGCCAGGGCTGCGACGAAAACCAGCTTCAATCTGCCCAGGTTACCGCCTACACGAGACTCTCGAAAACTATCACAGAGACAATTCTAGTCTCATGTTGTAGCATATTTAGTCTTATTTAAAACGTCCGAAAAAGCTACTTTCAAAAACTAGTCCTTTAGGGTTATAATCGCCAGTCTGAGAAAAGTCCGAAATTTTAACGGTTTTTCACATGATTATTAATTTGGCCAACATCATAAACAAGTCTGCAAAAAATCAGAACTACCGAATTTGACGCAAAGTACCCCGTACTTTCAGGCGACATGGTTACTGGACTACTGGTCTAATATGACAAAACAACAATAAAGTCTTGTTTTATGATACAGATCGAAAGGGTCATGATAGTGATCATTTTAAACTTACAACTCATAGGCCTTCAAATTAATTAAAAACCGTAAAAAATACATGGTTTTATTGTTTTGTCATATATTCGACCAGTTCGATTCCCGGTTAAGGCAGACCAAATTCCAAAAATGCAGTAATAATTGTTTTAAAAAATAAAAGTAAGTCTTCTTCGTGTAGAATTTTCTTTTTTGAATATAAAGGAAGTTGCCGTTCATATGCGTTTTTTCCACCCTGTATAGGGTACACAGAGATCATCAGATCACACAAAAATTTTCACAAAGTAACTGACTGAGCGGTGCCATGCGTTGCGCTCTTCCCCGCCCCGCGCCCCGCGCTCCCACTACCCGCGGCAAAGATTAAATAGGTATGCCCGCGGTCGCCTGGCGTTCGCTGCGATTACATTTGATAAACTTCCCGTTATTTTTTCCTTTTTTTTATAAGGTGCGAATGTAGTATCTTTAGAACAAGTGCCATGAATAAATTTTCACGACTACCTTAATTTGCCCCAAAGTACAATCTATAAAATAATGAAAAATTCATGTTCCATAATTCGCACAGGGGTGCAAAATAAACTGGGCGTTTATTATGCTTTAAAAAGCTTAATGTAAGTTTGCACCAACCGACTGAATTATCCTCGAGCCGCAATCTAAGAAAAACAAATAACTTAATGTTGATACATCTCACACCTTTTTAATTAAGATACGTTAAGTATTAAAGGGGTCTTTACACGTGGCTACACTTGCACCAAATAGTTTTTAACATACTCCAAAATTACGGCACTTTAAAGTTTATACCTAACATTTAAAGGCTTTCCGTACATAATAGAAACGGTGCAAACCGGGGAAAACTATCTAGTTAAGCCCTCTAACGATTGCCAAAAATGCACGACTACACGACTTAATTCCATACTTTCTGCTAATTCGACCATACTAGACGGTAAAAATCATATGTTATCAGAGTTCAAGTCGTACAAACAGTGGCCCAGTAAAATAATATGCGTATTTTTACCTTTATTGTCGTAATCCTGATCTCCAACAACGACACAAGTATATGACGTTGAAGCCGAAGGTTCAGGATTGTCCATCGATACTTCTGTATGAGAAGTTGAGGGAAACCGGCGCCTTTTGGACATACAATAACTGTGTTCCTCTTCAATATACAAGTTGATCACCTGAGGCATATCTAAAAATAAAACAAATCATTTTAACATAGGTAGGTATACGTTGGATATTAAATAGCCATAATATAAAAATGTTGATAGAAATCATTCAGAAATAATAAAAAAATCCAAATGCATATTTTTCGCTGGTGGTTTATTATAAACTATTAGCTAATTCTTTCTTTTGTCAAATGTATTTTCTAATTACCACATCCATCTTAAACAAAAAATTCTAATTACCATTCTTATGAAATATTTGAATCTATATTAATCGAAAACATCTTAGTGTATTTTGATGCCATTTACACATATTGATTACTTAGCTTCCTGTTGTTCATATTCTAATGTTATTATGTCCATTAACAGAGAAAAAAAATTAGCTCCGGTAATTAGGTAGAAAACACCCAATCGTGAGAATGGCCGAGGTAACCTTACTAGGATTCAAACTTTACCCGTTGAATCCTAACGATTAAATCAGACATCAGTTATTACAGTCGAGTTCATAAATATGTATACACTTTACTACCGTGTCACTTTAATCGTAGTGACAATTCATATATTGCAGTTTTATTTAAACATGACATTAAATAGACAAGATACTAAAGCGTATACATATTTATGAACTCGATACGAGGTATTAAAAAGCTTGTTATTAAACCAAACTTACGCTTCAAGTTGATTGATGGTATAGCATTCCATACTAAACGATGACCACTGGTCTTTTGTTCCGGCAGAAAATGATGGTCACAAATTCGTTTGTTTACATATATCTTGACCGGATCAGTCTCCTTCAAAACCTCGCCAACTGCAGACACCCAAGCAACAAACCGCTCAGGCTGCTTGTTGTTATTTGGAAACCGGTGGAGTGGGACACCTTGTGCAACTGAAATTGTAACAATTATAATTATATTTTACTTATATAACATTTCATGAGTGAAAGGCAAATACCCAACAATTAGAATAAATGTAAGTATCAAACATTTTCAATGTGACAATTTATATTTTAAAAAATGGTCCTCTCATACATAAACAATTTCTATAAAATTAAAATGACAGTATCGTTTCGAAATCAAATTAATATCACAATGATAGCAAAAATACTAATTGCACATCAAATTAACTTCTCATTTGAACAAACTTACGATTGCACATATGTACCGCTTTAATTTTAGCCAAGTGCTTAGTATAATAAAATATTGTTTCCTTTGTAAAATATGAAATGCTTGAATAATATGAGTTTAATAGGAGATTGTTTAGAAATAAAAAATAAAATCTTTGAGAAATATTTCAGTAAGTAGGTAAGTATACCAATGCATTCAGATAATTATTCTGGTTATATCACTACTAGGCGGGGCAGTGCCTAGCTGATGATAACTAGTTAATTATGATTATTTATGATAAACTAGCTTTGCATTTTTAAAAAATTGATAAAACCATATCGAGGTAAGTAAAAAATACTACATTAATACCAATCTTGCAAAAACCTTCTGTTATTTATTAACATGATTCATCACATGTTGATACATTTATGCTTCGCTTTCGAATATAGTAGATTGTTTAAATTATGAAATTCAAGCAGATTCCGCACGCTCTACATAGGCGAAATCACCACGGGACGCCATAAAGAAAAAATAAGTTATAAGTACCTACTGCAGTTATTTACGATCTAGCTGTAGGTACCTAGTATGACTGTTTTAGTGAATATAATTAATACCATTTTATTAGTTACTCACCAAGATTGTCGCATCCAAAAATACACAATCTTTTCTTCATTACACTCATAACGATAAAAATTAACAAGTAACAAGTTTAACAACAAAAAACTCAACAAAAATTAACAAATGTAACAGTAACAACAAAAAACTCAACGAAAAACTTCACAAAACCACAAATATCTGAACAAAATTACCAGAAAAACGGGAAACACACATCGAGATCCGAGTACGAAAATCGTTGTGAACTTATAAGGGTATACTTGACAGTGACGTCAGTGACAGAGGTTAGGTTAGACATCAAACTTTAGAGGGCGCCACTGAGGACCAAAATTTGACGCTTGTTCTAAGTGTTCCCCCCCCTGGTTATAATCTAATCTGTGTGCTGTGCTTGACAGCTGATAAATACAACGAACTGACGGATTGCCGCACCTAATTTTATTTAAACCATCGTTTTTGAATGGTTTTAAGATGTTATTATCAAATATACTCTCAATCTTCTTCCTCACAATACCAACTACATTACCATGCATATTCGCAATAGAGGTAAAAGTTCATTGCTTTTTCTTAGCGTACATCTTCCAATCATAATTATTTTTATCTTAACATTAAAAGTTTTTAGATTCCAGAGCAATTCCAAAAATCAAATCACACGAATAACTGGGCGGTGTTAGTAGATACATCTCGATTTTGGTTTAATTATCGACATGTAGCCAACGTGTTGTCGATCTATCGTAGTGTGAAGCGGCTTGGAATCCCGGACAGTCAGATTATCCTGATGATATCTGACGACATGGCGTGCAACCCGCGCAACCCGCGCCCGGCTACGATATTCAATAACGCACACGAACAGATAAACGTGTATGGAGACGATGTTGAAGTGGATTATAGGGGTTATGAAGTAAGTTATCTGCATCAGAATAAACACTTACTTTTATGGAATATTTTTTTTTGTTCGCGCATCCTTTTTATATCTATATTTACTTAAAAAATCAAAATCAAAACATTTATTCAGTAAGTGGCCACATACAGGCTCTTTTACATGTCGGTAATATAGAGTGAATCTACTAGCGCTTCAGACAAGACCATCATTGCGGAGAAGAAGCGCTGCAAGAAACTCCAGCAGATGGTCATTTTTTCAAACATTAAATAAGTAAGTAAGTAACATTACAAGGTAATAAAGCAACAAATACAAATTATTAGGACTAGCACACATTACAAATGTAAAATTTAAAAACATTAATTGAAGCTTTAACCTTTTTTTACTGCTATTGTCTAAATTATAAGTCATCTAGCTAATTTATATTCCTGTATACACAATTACACACATCAAAAATGTGCACGAATCAATAATATTTCTACATTATTTTGAAACTGTTCAATGTAGGTTCTGCTTATCAAAATAATGTTAGGAAGAATGTTGAGCCGTTAGACATTTTTGATGTGTTATACATACTAATGTCTGATGATAAATTTTGATAATTTTATATGGTTTTTGATATGCCTGTGAGAATAGGTGGAATTTATGGTCAATTGCTGCTAAAAACTCAAACAAACTCAAACATGACTTTCTGGTATTTAGTAGCAATGCCAGTAAACTCAACTGATTTGATCCATAGGCCACAATGGAACTCTGTCAAAGTGATGTTATAATTGAATTCTTGAGAAGTCTTACAATGGAAATTATTATATCACTTTGACATAGTTCCATAGTTGCCTATGATTCAAATTTGTTGACTGTACTTTGAATTTGGTACTTACAATTAACTATTTGAATACTACTACTAGCTCATAATAATGCCTGTTTAACTTTAGGTCTCTGTTGAAAACTTTGTCCGCCTCCTGACTGGACGGCTGCCCCCCGATACCCCTCGCTCCAAGAGATTACTGACAGATGAGGGCAGCAATATCCTCATCTACCTTACAGGACATGGTGGAGATGGGTTCCTCAAGTTTCAGGACTCCGAAGAAGTTACCAGCCAAGAGTTAGCGGATGCACTTGAACAGATGTGGCAGAAAAAGAGGTATAAAGGTTAATAAAAACCCTAGTCTTTGGCAAGAGCTAAAACTGTTATGTGAATTTGCTACAGAAATGCATTTAGTATGCTGGGTCATACATAGATTTAGGTTACCGTCTTTCCTGTGGATATACCCGAAGTTAACATCTTTAAGGCCTAATTTGCTGGCTGAACCCACATCCTCATGAGTGCCGTCAGGTCTACTTTAGTCCTAGCAAATAAAAACATAACTTATATGCACATAAGCCCTTAACTATTGACCACAGGAGAGACAACTTTTGTTTTTGCGAGTGTGTATGACCCTGCTAATAAACAGCATGGCTGACTATGTTAATAAAAGTGAATGCTATAGGTGTACAACTTAATTGAGAGCCGGGTAAGTATGAGGTGTGAGGGTGAGGTACAAATAATCTTGAATAGTCACCATTGCACCTCATGCATACCCTGGCTCTCAATGAAGTTGTAGATAGTTCTTTTATTCCTTTTCAGATACAATGAGATTTTCTTCATAATAGACACTTGTCAAGCTTCATCCATGTATGAAAAGTTCTACTCTCCTAATATTCTTGCTACTGCGAGTAGTTTAGTTGGTGAAGACTCTCTTTCAGTAAGTTTTATAAATATTAAATTTTTCTAACATCCCATCCCCATCCCTTGCGTGATGAATATTTTATTTATGAATTATTTTTATGTGCGAATATTTAATTTGCAGCATCATGTGGATTCAGCTATCGGTGTCTATATTATTGATAGATACACATACTATGTTTTGGAGTTCCTTGAGAATGTCCATCCAAACACCAAGAGGACTATGTCGGAATTTGTAAGTTTAAGGCCCAGCCACACCAGATGCGTGCGTGACGTGCGCATGCGCTTTCTTTCCACTGCGGTGTATAGTATGAATTCGTATAGTGACATGTGAGACATGTCACTATACAACGCAGTGGAAAGCGCACGCGCACGTCACGTCTACGCGCACGCATCCGGTGTGGCTGGGCTTTTAATACCATTTGTATCATTGCTTAGTAATCTGAAAGCATTTAACCATTTTATTACTTAGATAACTATAATATTACGTGCTGTAAGTGAAAAAGTTGTAAAATACAAAGAGTGAAGAACAACCCACTGCAAATTTGGTTAACATGTTAATTTTGACCCTTTTAAAGACGAATTTGTCTTTTTTTCTATTTGGTTAGTAACATAACTTTATTATGAGAATCTGAGATAATGTTTACTGGTTCAAGAGGGTATAATACTGCCCTCCTTAGAAAAAAGGGCGTATGTCTCATAGAACCGCGTTTTTATTAGTGACCTTATTTCTTAACGTGGAGGGTTAAATTTGCTTTAACTATCAAATTGTGTATACGTCCTTTTTATTTAGAAGGGCTGAATAATAGCCGCCTCCTTTGTTTCCAGCTGGCGGTATGTCCCAAAAGCGCGTGCCTCTCTACCGTGGGCGTTCGCCGGGACCTGTTCAAGCGCGATCCTGCGCGGGTGCCTATCACTGACTTCTTCGGCTCGGTGCGGCCCGTGGTCATCACGGTCGACCCCATCGACATACTCGATGTACCCAAGAGAAAGAAAAAGACTGATCAAGAGTATGTTTGCTAATTATAATTCACTCACTGGCTAATTGTTCGATTTTCTGGCATAAACTGACACCTGGAAACGACCTCTGTGCCAAATTTCATATCAATTTTTTTTTTGCATGTGATTACAGAATTATCAACAACTTTTTAGAGTTGTAGGTAATTCTGTAGCTCTGCCTACCCCTCTCTGGGAACGAAGGTGTGAGTTTATGTATGTATTTTTGCATTTATAAGATTTTGGAACGAGAGTGGTGACTACCGCAACCCGTACAGTTATAGCAATAGTTATATTCTGCATTTCATATAATTACTGACTGCTCCCTGCAATGGAGCTAAAAGTTGAATGGGGTTAAAGTGAGCAATTAGTTTGCCAACATCTTTACAACTATTGTCTGGTTTTTTTTAAAATTAATTATGGTGTAAAGTTTAAAGGGGCAGACAATTGTCAAAAAGTTTTTTTTTTTACCATATCTGTCCTTGTATGCTCATGGATATCAGAGCTGAAGGTTGTGTATTGTGAAATAAAAAGCTGTTTTATTAATATGTAAGCTCCTCCTCATCTTTAGGTAAAGGGAGCGTCACGATGGTCGAACTTAGGTGTAGGCGAGGAAAGTCGGGCTAGGAGAACCAAACGCCATTTCTGGATGTTTCACAATGTCTCGTTTAATTATCAAAATACAGTCAGTTAATAAGAAATCCGCCTGACGACGTTCCAGGGGCACAGGGTGCCAAGGCCAAATGCAAAACTATCACGCTCGCGGCGTACCATGTTTCACGACCCAGTTTTACCAGCGAAGTCTAGAACAAGAGTGTCAAACATGGCGACGCACGTCCGGGATCCTACTCCCAACACCACAGTAGTGCTAATGGACACTCCGTTCCTTTCACTCGCCCATCGTACTGAAGTCGAGGGAAAATGACGGAGGAAGCGTAACGTTCGAACTATGAAAGTAGAGGCCCAGTGCCCGAGTTACGTCAGAGTGAGCAGGACCATAACATAACTAAACAGTATGTCTACTCGCTCTCAAACCACACGCGCCGTCAAATAAAATAATTTAAAATGTTTAGGGGATTAATTAAGTTTTTTAATTTTAATATTTTTTAGGAGTGAAATAATTTGATACTTAATCGCGATTCCAAAAAAAACGTTTTTTATTTACTTACTAGCATAGCCATCTATCGGCAAATCAGAGAAATAATAGGTATTCAAATTTCCGATGGCTAGACGGAACCTTCTGTGCGAGTGATTTGGTTGGTTTTTCCTAACTGTTTTTTACATTTGTTTCAGGTACAAACCAAAGCTCCCGGAAAAACGCAGTTACCTACCGCAGTTCCCGGTTCATTTACTGCAATCGAACTGATCTAGTCCTGTGACTGTGTTTAGAACAAACTGAACAAATATATTTAATAAACTTACTTTAAATAACTTATGTCTGAGACATTTCGACTTAACCCCCCCTAAATTACGAGGCGTGATGTCCGTCGCTTTTTTATGTGAAAAAGGAGGCAGATGAGCAAGCGAGTCACCTGATGGTAAGTGATCATCGCGACCCATAAACACCCGCAACACTAAAGGAATCGCAGGTGCGCTGCCGTACTTTGAGAAAAGAGGAGGCTCGTTTTTTGAAGGCCCTCATTATTTTGCATGTAGTATATTTTATTACCTAAGACTAAAACCGCTTATTTTTAAAACTATAAAAAAAGTGCTTTATTTACGCATTAGCTTCTGTTCGCGACTTCGTCCGCATTGATTTCGACTAGCAAGCTATTTCTAGTCCGTCCAGCCGTTTTAGCGTAAAGGAGTAACAAAACAAAAACACAAACTTTCGCATTTATAATATTAGCAGGATTAGTTGGTTGAATGTTATGCAAGCCCAATTCACTCAGTCCGCCGTAAAATATAGGTCCTCTGCTCCTAGCCTTATACTGAAACTAATCAATCAATCGTACGAGTACTTTTACTGTTTCAGTAATCTCGGACCGAAAAACATAAAACCGGCCAAGTTCCAGGCAGCAAAAGGAACAGCTATAATTCTTACACATAGTTATAGCATCCGTCACTCACGTTCTTTTATACGTGTTAAAAAGTGACGGATGTTTTATCCACATTTTGTCACGCGATAAACGCAGCCAAATTAGGCCCTGTCAAGAGACGATGACCGGTGACGTGAAAGTTTAATTATTTATTTACGATACTAAGATTTTTTTTAAATGGCTACCAAACACATGAAGACTAACATGAAATTTGTCACTGCCAGTAACATAATCGTTTGTCTTATCCCTAGACAGGAACACAGCAAATCAAACACTGCATCGTGGCGGTAGGATTAAGGAGGTGGTAGTTAGTGGGCTCCGAAATAAAAGGACATACAAAATATTAAATAATTTAATTCTCTATAAGTACTAAGAATAATCTGTAACATCACGTAACACAACCGGATCAGTTAGTGCTGGAAAGTATCAAGCATCGCACATCCATCTCAATATGATATGAGATCATAATCTAAACGACTATAGCACCATTTCCGTTACGATCAAAGTAGGCCATGTCTTTTTGGTCTAATTTAGCTACATATTCATCCCGTTTTATATTTATAGGTACACAGAGTTTTAACAAATTAAATTTAGCTAGATAATAGAAACTGCAGTTAGATATAAATTTATCAAGAAGTTGAGATTATTTTTCCATACATAAATCGGAAAAATAGAACCCCTTTCAGGGCAGTGTTCCAACTGCTTTGTCCAATTGACCAATAATTTCCATTTGAATATCAAATGAACAGGCTCGATACCAAATTAAAAGCGATAGCGGAGCTCCTATTTCTGGGTGGTTTGGCCCTCCGGGCCAGCTGAAAAACTAACATGACCTAAACCTACCTCATGTTTATGATACTAATTTTGGTCAGATGAACAGAGAAGTTGGACCACTGCCCCGAAACTAAAGAACCCCCCATGTGAGTGACAATTGATAACAGGCTTTTTTTAAAAGGTCTTCTGATAAAAATCATGCTTCTAGGGGTTGTCTCAAAATCATACTAATTACTATGGTTACCTATCGGTGTTTCGAAATATTTGCGCAGTGACCCAAGGTGCAGGCTGAAAATCAGCGCTACGGTTTTTATAAATCGTGGCACAGGCTGAGCCTGAGCCTGACCTTTTGCCACTTCAATGTTCTGTCTCTGTCTTGTTTTATTGTTTTTTTGTGTGTTGTTTTGTTTTGTGAGATGGGTGGATGTGAAATGACTGTATGGCGTAATTTAGTTTATTTTCGTGAATGTCTTAAACTGTAATGTGATTAATGTAGGTAATGTACAGTCACGAACTTAAATTTGGGACCCACCTTAGGTCCAAAGTCATTCTGACATTCTACAACAATAAGGTTGAGTCTCCTATAAGTTACAAATGATTTGGCATCTCTAATGACATTGACGACTACAAGCCTATTTTTCTTGAAACGGGTCACAAATTAACGATCGCGATTGTACCTACCTGTAATGTGGCAATAAATGATTTTGAATTTGAATTGAGTTTTGAATGTTGTTGTCCGCTGTTTCGTTTGTCCGAATTTTCATTGGTCCGAAAATATTTTTTCTCGGTACCCATTAACTTTTCAAAATGTTTAAAGAGATATACCTACAGAACCTGTAGGTTAAGTTAGGTTAGCTTTATAACAATCCAGAAAAGTTAAATGGTTCCAGAGACAACGTATTTTCGGACAAAAGAAAATTTTAACAAACTAAACAGCAGCGGACAAAAGTTTTTCGGAAGTAACATAGGTAACCCGCTTTAAACTAGCGGTCGGAGTGACGTAATTTTGTTTGTAACCGCGTTTTGTTTTCTAAGTCTAGCTTTAGCTGCGACGTAGAAAAGACCATGTGGTGTTTAAGCTCTTTAGCAATTAGCAGAAATTAGTTTATTTATTTTCTCAGTAAACCAAACTTCTAAGCATGAATTTTTTCAAAACACCTTTTAAGAATAAACCTGTTGTCAATTTTTAAGCCGGAATTCAGCACACGTGGATCAATTTTCCTATGCGGTCACGTAGTAGTATCTACATACATTTTGATACGAACCGAATTTATATGACGTGTGCGTGCGCTGGGAATCCGCTAAGATTTATAACGTCACTGTGACACAGTTCTATGGTGGCTCAGGGACTCGGGGTTTCATTTTGCCATTTGTAGGTACTACGCAAATAAATAACTGGATTGCTAGAGCAAATTTACTTAATAAAGACCAAGTTGGATTCAAGTGTTACTTAGCGCATTATCCTTTGAACCTTTTCGAATACTAGCAGTAAGTAATGTCATAGAATAAGATGTGTTTAAACTAAAATGAATGCTAGTACTACTATGCTATTTTATTATCTATTGGTGTAAAAACATTCGTAAAGCAAATGTTGTTCGTTATTGTTCCACGAAAATTATCTATATCTAAGGAATGGACGCTCTATATTATTTTAATCTAAACACACCTTTACGTTTCATTATTTGTCTAATTAATTAGTAGGTACTTTATATGGTTACAATAATGACGCTGTTAGTGAAATACGTTGACGGGAGCGAAAACTGCGCTACACAAGTATACCTACAGTAAAATGAAAATTGTACTGAAGTGTGGCGAATTAGGTTATAATAACAGACAATCTACCATACAACAATAGAGGCTTATTTTATAAATATGCAATTCTAGAGGTACAGTCAATGAAATATGTGGTCTGCCACCTTAAGCTGGAATAACGTTTGTTAACGTGAAGGGTCGACTTATTTTTTCTTTCAAGCGTGCGACATTGACAAAATTGAAGAACCACTTATTTGACCGACTGTACAAACCGACAACAATATCGTTATTATATGTCGTTACTTTTATACATTGTTTTAATAGTTCTTGGTCCTTCTCAAGAAGATTACATCCAAAGGGGTTAGGTCAGGCGATTGTGCGGACCAAGGCATAAATAAGTCCGCCCACGATATTGCATGGATAAAAAATATTAGTATTGACAACTTTATAATAAAACTGGTTTCAGATAAATTCCTGGGTTACAAATTTATTTGTTACATTGCACTTTTTTGAATATCAGTACCTATTTAATGATAATCTTAGGACCATAAAGCTATACTTACTTACACATTTAGCCATATGACTAGGCAAATAAACGTTTCTAAAGAATATGTCATATTGTTGACTTATTAACATATTTTGTATTCTGTTTGGGGATATAAATAAAAAATAACGTTATCATGATCAAAACTTAATTATATATATAAATAAATTATTTAAAATAACTCTGAAAGTAGGTACCTACCTAATACTTGCATTAAAATGATGAACTTAGTTTACTATTTTTTTTAGTGCATTGTAAGTCACCAGCATGTTTAAGTAAATAAAAAATCTGCTGTTGTATTTATTGAAAAAAACAACTGTTAATGTAGCCTGCACTTTTATGTTTTATACGAAAACTTGAAATTGCCTGTAACTTTTTACTAGGTGCTTATTTAATTTTTATAACCATAACCATTTCCAACATAGATTTTGCTCCACCCTTCAAATTGAACAATGAGCATTTTATACAAAAAATAACATAAAATACGTTTGTATGGTGACCCTACTGGTGACTCTTTAAAAGTTATATCAACTTTATTCCCGTGTGACTAATAGACATTGACACAAGTTACAAAAAAAATATGTCCCAAGTAGAATTCAAACCTTCCAAAACTTAGTTTTAAAAACAGTATATAAAAAGCGATTAAAAAAATAACATCCCAGTATGTCACATACTGTAGATCGCTTAGGTACCTACTTAACATTCAAACTTAAATTATGACTTACTATGTAACTATTTTTGGCTCATATGCTCCTTAGCCGCAGGTTCGTTTGTTTCCTGCAAGTTTCCAATGCATTTTTATTTAAGTAGGTAGGTATGCCAAGGAGAAGCCAAACTAACCCACATGCCTAATGGTAGATAAGTGGGCTACAAGATTCACGGACATTTTGCTATCTCGAAATGGAAATGCATTGCTAACCTTGAAGACAAAGATGAAGTAACGCCACATTTTCATTTTAGTGATTTCACCAGCTGCTTACTTCCATACCCGAACAAAACACAACAATACGAACACTGCTGCTTGGTGACAGGTGACGTTCAATTTGCATAAAAATAATTTCATTTAACTACGTTCGAAAAACATAGTAAGCTTTTAGCACAAAAACAAATAGCATATTTTTTCAGGGATACGATCAAATAACATAACACTCATCATAACGATAATTTTCTTGTTGAGCAATTTAATTTAAAAAAAAAAATCTTACTAGATTAGGTTAGGTTAGAACTGTAACCAAATTACTTTTTATCCTATGAACATTATGTTTTAAGAAATTATGCATTATAATCATTATATTTTATTGTTATGATTATATCATTGGTTTATTATAGATACCGAAATATGCAATTTGTGTTATGCAAAATGAAAATCAGGACATTAGTTGTTATGCAAATCCATAGTCATTATAGACTGAAGACGAAAATAACATAACCACTTGAGGGCTCATACTAACTATAGCTACATTGTTTTAAACACATATTATCAATATTAATAGAGGAATTAGTTGTTCTTGGTAGCTAGAGTTACCAAGAGCACTCGTTCCTTAAAGCACTATGATTGTCAGTGAACATTTGTCCTTGCAATACTTAGAATCTTAGATAAATATCTTCACATAGTTATTTAATCTAACTATTACTTATCTAATTTATTATTGGACAAAATCTATGAGATTTTAAATAACAAACTTTAAGAAACAGCGAGCGCTAAGGTTCGAATCGAAGCTAAAAAAACAAAACTATTTCAAAATAATCCTAATAACATGACTGTAACAATTCATAATAAGTAGTACCTACGATACAAAATATTTACAAATTGATAAAAATGTTTGACAAAATTACAGAATAGTAAAATACTAGGATGCTATCAACGTTTACCTACTTAGCTATCGAATCTTAGGAAAGACTTTGTACCTATCGCTTACGTTTATGTACCAAAATTTAGGAAATTGTATTTTGTTTATCACAAAACACTCACTTTGCATGAAATGGCCGCTTTATGGCGGATAAAAACAAGCTTACCTACCTACTGAGCGCTGTAGGCATGACGCTTCCAGTATAGCTATCCAAAAATTCGGCAATCAGTTAAGGAACTCCTGTCTTACGTCAAACAACCTTCATTCGATGCCATCGTTACTTGTGCCAAAGAATGCTACCTAAACAACGCAACAGTACGTCTTCCGCTTCCCCTATAACATTGCTTAAAAAAAAAAATATTCAACATCTATTCCATCTATTTTAACCAACTTTTATCTTATGGAAGCACTAAGAATTGTGTTCTGCAGTACAAAATTAAAAACATTATTCTCCGCTACACCGGTTACATTTTAAACTACGTAACTATCAGTTCAACAATTCATTAAAACTCTTTATTATTTAACTCATTATAAATTATAACAATCTCGTGTTACAATTCACCAAATAACTGGATCGTGATAAGTACCTCACCACGGTCATTATGTTTTTATTATTATAAAGTAACTGTTACCGACAAATTGTTACTTACTTCAATAAATGTCCGTGGCTCACCTTATGTTACTTGGCTTAAGGGTTTACGGCCTTTAGAAACCGTACAAAAACCCTCTACGTCTCTTATATGGTAGTTCACTACAGCCAGAATAATATACTTATCTATACTGCATAGAATACATTATGACTATTTTCAAGGTAGGTAAGAATAATGTTGCTTTCTTTCCTGTCAGTAAGTAGTTACTTTACTAGGCACCTAACAAACAATATCGGATGACCGTTATATCCATTAAAAGATATTGGATCTCGCAAATATTAGCCGACCAATTATCCGTTTGCGCAAAGAAAGGCTATAAGAAATAATAATACATCCAACGTTTAAAAATAATGCCCTGTTCTTCTAACATATTTAATAATTATATATTTTTTTCTGATTTCTAAACAGGTACCTACGCTTGGGTCTGCAATGTGACGTTGTCTCCTTGTATCTTTAATATGAAAGAGAACTATCAAAATAACAAATAATATATTACTTAAAATAATATCAGAATATTTAATCGCCAACTTTCACGAGACACAAAGGCAACTAACCTTTTTTACCACGCTCTATTTGTAGTAATAGCATTGCAAAGTAGTTAGAACATACGTGTAATTGAGATCATACACATGATTTCTTACTTTGTTGGCATAAAGCGTAAAATCATTTCAATATCGAACACCAGAAATAAAAAGTTAGCACACCATAAACAGTAGACCAAACAATTGACAAATGGCGCGATCGGATCGACCGCCATGTTTGAGAAACAATCAGTCTTCCCTTTTCATTGATGGGTAGTAGTCCACCAACCGTCGATGCTCACCGCTATGCTAATGTGCGCATTATGTATAATGACGAAGCCAAATTATATAATTATGCTCATCCGTGACTCGACTCGTCCTCTTGAACGATTTCGTAATAGTTCTCTATGGTATAGTTGAACAGTTGGAAGTCGTATCTGGAAGAGAAATTCAATGATCAGTTTGGAACGTAGGAACGATTCACGTAAATAATTACTAAAAGCTTTTCAAAGCTTTTTAATCTAAGTATTTATTTTAATTATCATCACAATCATTATAATTAAGTCGAAAGTCGTTTGGCAAAGGTGCCATGTCAATGACTAAACTAAACAGCATTTGGACCTACACTTTTTTACGATAGCTTGGAGAAAGTATTTTGCGAAATGTAATGAAATAAATGGCAAATTCTCTCAAAGATATATAAACTCGAATATTGTGCAAGCCCAAAGCTGATATCTGTTTCTCATCTATCAAGCAAGATACTCGTAAGTGGCCATATATGATAAAGTCGACATTGTACCGCGCACTGGATCTCAATATCCTTAACCCCTATGTGTCTGCTCTTTGGTTAAATGTTTATATTAAACTTGGTCATATTTCGTTGCAAAATTAGTTGTAATAAAACCTTTGGACAGAGTGTACCTACACATGTAAGTTCAATGTTTGTTTTCGGTCCATGTTTACAGTCATGTGGACGCTGAACAAGGTTTACGTAAATGATTAAGTAAATAGATTAAAGGGCAAAAGCAAATTAACTTCGGGGTAAACATCGCAATTTTCCTACACTATGCAACGTATCGCGTTGGACTTAAACAACACACAGATTATTCCCGTAAGTAGACGTTCTTATAAAACCAGGGATTCACTAGGCTAGGGGGCAAATGTCCCGCGACACGTGTCGCCAGCGACGTCCGATGAAGTGGTGCAACAAACTCATGTTCACAAAGAGAGTGCACTATATGTTAACTGTGAGTACAAGATATAATAAGGTTATTGTAACTCGACTATTATGCACGATTAGCAAATTCAAAGTCTAATTAACTCAATAGGGTCTTTTTATTGCGTTCGTATGTATTATCATTTCACATTGAATATACACACTTTGCGACACTCCTCTACAGCTCTTACATTTTATCCTATACAATCTCACTCATAAATTGTATATGTATGCACCAAATATTGCAACCACATCGCTAATGCTAAAGCAATTCGAATATGGGCCGTGCCTTACCGAATTATTAGTTTGGCATGGCTCGGAGTAAATGGGTTATGGCCACGACCCGGTGCTGCGGCGCGGAAACCGTTGACAATATCAGGCCCAACCATGAATGCGAGGGATATAGCTATCTGTACCTACGGATATGTTCAAATGTGTTCAGGGAATAATGTAACACGGAATCTTTTGACGTATTGTCATGTACGGTGGCTTTAGTACTTTGTAACTTTAATTTCATGTTTGAACTGCTGCAGCAATCTGCCAAAGGCGTTAATGTGAAAGGATCAAAAGTGTTGCAGGTACTTATTAGGCCGACTGTACCTTGTGCGAAAACTTTTGGTGTGGCGTACCTAATGGAACATAATTACAATTCCAATTACGAAAGCGAAATTACGTAAATTACGTAAATTAGGAAAGCGAAATCACTAAGTACGAACTAAATTGACTTATTTTGCATTATTTCATGATTCAAAACTCCAGGCTCAGGTGGCGGGCACTGATGGTGTGCCCTTGCCGCTGTTGCGCCACTCTGTCTCCACCACCTCCTGTGGTCGCACCTGATGGTTCAATATGATAGTACTCACTTGTACAGGTTATAAAGCCCCCTCCACTGCGACTGCCGCAGCTTGGAGTACAGCTGGTTCACAGTGTGAAGAGTTACGCCCTTGCCGCTGTTGTGCCAGTCTGGCTTCATCACCTCCTGCGGTCGCACCAGCTGGTTAAGTATGATAGTACTTACTTGTAGGTTTTACAGCCCCTTAGCTGCGGCTGCCGCCGCCTGAAGTACAGGTGGTTCATGGTTTGAAGAGTCGGACCCTTGCCGGTGTTACGCCACTCTGGCTTCACTACCTCCTATGGTCGCACCAGCTGGTTGAGTATGGTAGTACTCACTTGTACAGGTTATACAGCCCCCTCAGCTGCGACCGCCGCAGCCTAGAGTACAGGTGGTTCATGGTGTGAAGAGTTGCGCCCTTGCCGCTGTTGCGCCACTCTGGCTTCACCACGTCCTGTAGCCTTGCCAGCTGGATCAGGTACCTTTGGTCCTCCTGTAGTAAGTATACGTTATAAATTCAAATAAGTTTTTAGGAAACTGGCACAAAAGCTCTTTTTACGTCAGTGTGCGCTGCGGTCAAGACGAAGGTAAGCTTTAGTTACCCTACACAGTTACCGGTATGCACCGCTTCGAGATCCTTCTTAAAAAGATTAGAATTTGTGATTACTTTGACTTTGACTACAAATCGCGTAGGTACACGCCTTGAGTACTTTTTTAAACCATTTGGCTAGAAAAAAGCGCCAAAGGCAAAAGACGAGATTGTCTCCATTTTAAATTGCAAATTGCATATTAGTTAGTATACATTGATATAAAAAAATATTCTGGCAGCTATTACAAACCATTACGTAGGTATGTAAAGAATTTACAGTGTATGCCCTTCTCTATTCTCATAGTTATAATATCTTATAACTCACGTCTAAAGTCTCAAATTTGAGCACGACGTCGAAGTCGAACTTGCAGGGCGTGCAGAACTCCGTGTAGGGCGTCCAGTGCATGTCGAGAGTCCTCTTAGCTCTCACTTCATCCAGCACGTACGAGACGAACTCTTCGAACATCGGATACCGCGCCGTGGGTGCCGGCTGCGCTGTGTTTAACTGGAAAATAGCGAGTAGATTCAGTCAGATGATATATCTATAGAGGATCTTTGTAACGAGTATTTAACTCGTTTTGGAACTCGGCGGCTGGTGAAATTGGCCTTAAAGGGTACAGTGCTGTAGCAGTTACATACGAGTATCTCCACTCCGTTCAATTTATCAAAATGAATACAGCGGTTTTCAAACGAAAAATAGATACTACTACTTACTTGTCTTTTAGGCAACTGCAAACTAAGAGCAATAATAGTACTTAAATTTTATAAGAGAGTAGGGCAGGAGTAGTTTTAAAAAATGTGCAGTTATTAAATCTTAAAAAATGCAATTGCCCCGATTAACCTTATGTGACATATTGTAATAGGCTCAAAAATATACGGCTTCTTCGATTAGGTTTCAAGGACGTAAAACCTCTGTACAACATTACTAACTTATTTATATAAATGTACCTACAGACATAATTAACATCCAAAATGTCAAGTTATGTTCAAGTTTTATCAAAGGGAATGAGTAGCTCATGGCGAGTAAAACAAGGTTGTCCCTCATTTGTTATGAATTTATGAATTGCCTTATGATTATTCACGGCGGGAGGGATTACATAGGGCTTCACCCCTCCACCCCTCAACCCCTTCTCACCCCTTTACCGCCCTCTTTTATGTTGGTCGCCACTGCCTATCGAGGTTACAATAGCAAATATTGTGATGTTTATCATCAATTATCCGAACAAACCTTGGATTTAGGTGCGTTATCTTGTCATGAGCTGGTGATCTTTGTGTACTGATAATAAAGACATGGTTTTATGATAACCGCAAACTCGAAATTTAGAGGGTTTTGTAGATAGGTACTGAAGCTTATCCGCAATAAGTAGGTAAATATGAATAAATGTCAATGGGGGTTTCCGCGCATCCGTTTTTTCACTAGATGGCGCCTCTGGAAAGTAAGGTCTTTTTGACAGGACGTTAAAATCTATGCCTAGAAGAAGACCAGACGAGTGACAATTTACTTTTTTACTTGATACATACACATTTCAAATATTTACATATTTAAATTTATAAGTTTTAATATCAACTGTCAAAAAGACCTCACTTCCCAGAGGCGCCATCTTAGTGAAAAAACTGATACGCTGAAACCCCCATTGATTGGACGTTACATGACGTTACTCACTCTGACTCACTCATCACATCATATCATATTTAAATCTTAAGCAATTATGTTTTACGTTAATTTTAATTCCTGAACTGATATTTTCACAACACGCTATGAACCTAAGTAACACCAGCTTTATACAAATTTATCAACTTATAAACGTACATTTCTTGGTACAGTCGAGTTCATAAATATGTGTACACTTTTGTACTTTGTCACTTTAATCGCTTTGACAATTCATATTTATGGCAATTTAAAAACATGGCATTAAATAGACAAGGTACTAAAGTGTACACATATTTATGAACTCGACTGTACGTGCTCTAGTTTTAAAGGTAATTGCACTAAAACATCCCACGGGGTCGACACGTGTATCAGACAGGACACCATGCATCTAGATGAGATAAAAACTGCCGCCACCGTGGGAAGGAACATGGCTCCTCCATTTAAGATCGACAAAGGCAAAAAGTAAGTAAGATTGAACCGACCGTAATACTTACCTAATTCTCCTTTAAGTATACTGTGTTAATTCTTACTTGACTAACTGCCGCACTCAGAGACGTCAATTAAATTTAGTGCTTGTTTAGTGACGTGTCGCCTTATTCTATTGCTATAGCAAAGAAAGTGACAACAGCAACTTTAATCAAGCATGAAATTTAATTGACGTCTCTGAGTGCGACAGTAATACAGTTAACAACTTTCTAACCTCAAAATGAACCATTTTTGGCTTAAACAGCTCTTAAATAAAGTAAACCGAGTAAATATTTTGGACATCACTTGGCCAATGTATTGTCTGTGATTGCTTTATTTTATTTAAAACTAGCTGTTGCCCGCGATTCCGCTCGCGCAGAAAAATAAAACAGCCTGATGTTACTCAGGGATAATGTAGCATTCGAATGGTGAAAGAATTTTTGAAATCGGTCGAGTCGTTTTTGAGTTTTTAATAATACAAATTAGTCTAGAGAGGTAGCTGTTTTAGCCAAAAAAAAGGTTCATTTTGAGGTTAGAAAGTTGTTTACTAGATTAATGAAGAATGAAAAATGAAATGAGAATATACACGGTAATATACACACAAACATTACATACATACATACATACGTACGTACCTACATTGAACAATACGCAAAACGCAAAACAATCAACGAATTAGTTAAGCATCTTAATTCAGCGAATCTTGAACGAAACAGAAATGCGTTCCGAGTAATTTGATTAGCTTACCTTTCTATATTTTTTAATAATTCGGTATCCCATCTTATCATGAAAAGACTTAGGCCACGCGTGTACTATTTTGTCATTGTACGCTGACGCTAGCCTCTCTAGGGGATGTCTTACGATGAGGAACGATATGGAGTCCACCTGGGCCTTCCTGACCATTTCTACTGACGGTCTGGCATATTTCTTTCTAGCCAGACCCAATGGCACCTCTTTTGTTTTATCTAAGAAAGCAGCTGTATAATTCGCCATTAAATTGAAGTTATACATCCAAGATGTCGAAGCCGCTTTGAAAATGTTACACCTGAAAAGAAATTCTAAATTATTTGGCGCTACCGGTGATACAACTGTCTCATTATGGTGACAAGGGTTCTCACTTCAACGACATTTCCGTCGTGAAATTATGCTGAACTCATATTGCGTTTTTGTAACATTCTGATAACGATAATAGAACACCTATTGTACATATTTAACCAACATCTATAGTATTCGAAAGCAAATAACGGGGCACATTTGATTTCAATTACTTGCAAAGTGACCCGTTATTTTTTACGTCAATGTAATGTACCTAGTCATTTTGATGTTTGTCAATTTTAATTGTTTCTGTTAAGTATACTGTAATCCAATTATGGTATAAGAATTAGAAATCGAAACAAAATTTAGAGAAAAAAAGTTGATCTCATGTTCTCAATAGGTAAAATTGCCATTATAGCCGTGTTATTTTATTTTATTCTCACTCAACGCATTTACTGCTGGTAAAGGTAATAATAATAAGTGTTTTTTGATCTTTTGCACAGTGCCTTGATATGTGCGTTTTTAATTTAAAAAAAACTTGGCAAAAACACTTCAGAGATTGCGTTATTACCAACTCTTACCATATGACATGATACTGGCGATTGATCAGGTACTCCCAGGCATACGCCTTGTGGCTGGAGCCATCCAGCCCGAGCCTCGAACACTCACTCCTCAGGAACTTCCTCCTCGCGTCCATCCTTGCATTGACTTCCATGAACTTGTCGCGAGTGAGCAGCCCGTCGTCGTTGGTCCCGTTCTCATACATGTACTGCAACAAGGGATCGGTTAGGGAATGATTGGTCTGTAGGGGTCATTTGTCATTTGTTTCGGGAGCAGCTGGGAGTCCCCACTGTGTTTTAAGTAAGGCAAGCCTAGAGTAGTTTAAGTGTTAATTCTCTGTTGTATTAACTGCTCGGATCTCAATTCGACGTTAGCTAAGTTAGACTGAAAACAAAGTAACATAAGGACTAATGTTTTGTGTCACTTAACACCTTGCTATGATTTTGCACCGGTCTCTTTGTTTTATTTATCACTTAAGATAATGTTGAATTGAGCTCCTTCTGTAGATATAAAGCGTACAATTACGGAAGATGCCAGATGTTTCATCCACGAAGACAACCATCACCAAAGAGTACCATGAACCCATAATTACAAGTAGGTGCGTTAGTACCGTCACCGTTTACCCCATTTACCTTGCGTGCCGATGCAACTAGTTCTAATTAACAATAATCAAGCCGTGAGACAGCCCGTATACCTATTTCGCCATGTTGGACGCGTTTTCAATCAGAAAAAATTTCATAACAATACACACACAGCTCTTAATCCCACCTATTACAGTAGCTTGAGCAAGAATATTTCAATCATACGTAGGGGCCTTTAGCGACTATTCCAAAAAGTGTTCGGAACCTATCCGCAGCATGAACGCCTAAAACAGAGGTCCTATTTTCAAAATCGAAGTTCTAAGTTACGTCAACTCCAGAGGCCCTACTTTGAAAATCGAAGTTCGAAGAAACGTTAGCTCCATCCCTGTCACTCATTATTTGAGACTAGATCGAGAGAAAGGGATGGAGCTAACGTAACTTCGAACTTCGAATTTCAAAGTAGGGCCTCAGTCTCCATCCCTTTCTCTCGATTTTATTCTCGAGTGACGAAGACTCGGCGCGTAGAGAGCACCCGAAGTTCGAATCTTAGGAAATATAAACGGGTCCCTTCAATCGTTGAAGGGGACCGTTATGGTTCTCGTCACGAGTATTTTACAGGCGTAGGTATGCTAGCAAGTTAATCTTCAGGGGACTCGGTTGGATCGTACTCATCTCGAAAAGAGTATCTATCCTCACCCAGATCCTCATCATTGCAATCCTTAGGTACTGATATTATAAATGCAAAAGTGTGCAATTGTTTGTTCGTTTGTTTGTTCCGCCTACACAGTTTAACGCCTCAACCGATTCACGTGAAATTTAGCACCGAGATAGTTTATAACCCGGAGAAGAAAATAAAGGTAATTTTCATCCCGGAAAATTGGTCAATTACCAACGGAATGGCGATAAACGAGTAGAAAATAAATTTGTTATTTCCTGTCTGTTGACTTGACAAGTGCAAATGTCATTTTCATTGCAATTCGCGCCGACCTTGCAATGCCCGACTCCATTAGCATAGTTTCCCTTATTAATTACTACCGCTGCATGATTAAACGAATTGAACACATTTATCACGATATTTACACATTGTAAGGTTGTAAGTGGTAGATTCGAACTGTAGACTGGGGCTCTAGGTATGTACTATGTATAACGACATTGATTTTGACGTGTTATGGTATGTTTTTAACTCGACCACCTTTACTGTCAAGTAAATAAGAGCTATCGTGAAGTTGACAAAACGATAACAATGACAAAAGAAATATGGCTTTACCGAGTTGAATAGAGCCCCAGTACAGATCTAGTAGATCGTATTTGGTCGAAAAGCTCGTATTTATCTTGATTATGGTCGCCTTTATCGCGATGGATAAAGCATCCGTCACTCTCGCACTTACATACTGGTCAGAAAGTGACAGATGTTTTATCCCCATCGATAAACTCGACCATAATAGGCCCTCTGTGAAAGCAAATTGAATAAGAACTTATTTTCCGACAAAATAGGATGTAATATGATTATCCACTATCTGTACGATAATATTACTTATAGGAGAGCGCCTAAAGCTAAAGCCTACTACATCCTAACCCCGCCCGCCCCCTCCCTATTGTTCCCTTCCTCTTTTCCTCACGGTTAGTAACCGCTTGTGGGTGAGGACCACAAAGTTGGACCACACCCTTACCCTTATACCAACAGAGAACGACGAAAGTTTGTTTACCATTGAGGTGTATTAAAAAAAGACACTATATATACCGAGTCCTCGGCCCTAAATGTATTAAATAATAGCGTTACTTAGGTATTCACTGCTAATTGGTGTGTTGGTAACGACTTCGGTTTAGTGATTGTTAATTAGTTTAAAAGGCACCGAATACTAACGGTAGTGGAGGTGTTTAATGTAGATTTTAGGGAGTTTTCACTAAAAAGTGTACCCGATTAAGGACTGTTATTAAGGAACTTTAACTTTTGACGGCCGCAATGTATGGCTAATTTTCGTCACAAAACTGACAACGTTAAAGTTCCTTAATTTCAGTTCTTAATTGCGTACACTTTTTAGTGAAAACGCCAGACTTTATAGGTAACGTTCGCTATGAACCCAGATTTACCAGGGATTCCCAAAGTATGGGAAAACGATCAGCTACCTATGGTGTGTTGTAAGGTTGGCAGCCGAAATTTTGATGATTTGTGGTCCCGTCGGGGAACCACTGTTATAGAGATTAAAAGGCATCCCAAAACAGCATCGATTTAAAATTGTTGGACCGTTTCAAACCTTAACCCGCACTGAAGTTATTTTTGTGTCTGAACGTTTCCAAGAGCTAGTAGAAAGTACAGATAAAATATAACTAAACGATAAGCTATAAAATAACAATTATTGTTATCATGTAGTTAATCGGATTATACGTAGGTACCTATTATAAATTACCTTATCGATCGGCAACACTTATCGAACAACTTATGAAATTAAGACTCCAGTGTTAAGATTTTCCTCAACAGCACTCATAGGTACCTATAAGTAAACAAAGCACATAGGTACCAACTATGCAACAATATCGTTGAACAATTGAAAGGTCAATGGCAATAATAAGAATAATGTATCACCTTATAACTCGAATAGGTATTCATCCAGTCAAGTCTGGCCGGATGCAAAAAGTAAACAAACTCGTTTTCGCAAACAGAAATTATTAAGGTAACCTTGGCAAGTGATTTATAACCAAATTCCAAAATTAAATACATTAATTTAACGAATATAAACATGTATAAACATTCCTTAGTCTAAAGATAGGGTTCCTTTTCACTTTCTAAAATTATCTACTAAGTTAGGTTTAGTGCTTAACTTTCTCGGGCTTTCACTTGAGAGCCTGCATTGAGTGCGACCCCATTTTCCAGCTATTCCGTCGAATGCACTTGTCTCCGAGAAGCGGGACCAATCTCAATACAAATGAAAGTTTCCTCGTGGCTCAATCGGGGTTCCGATGAAATAGAGTAGGGAATACGAGAATAAGTAGCAGGATTTCTAATCAAATTGGTATTGATATCGAAAAGTTGTCAGTATACTCAATGTTTACACAAAACAAAACTATTGTACATACATACATACATACCTTCACGCCTGTAATCCCAGAGTGGGGTAGGCAGAGCTACCGAATTACCTACAACTTTAAAAAAATGTTGTTAATTCAGTAACCACATTTTGCACAAATAGACTAAGATGTTCACCAGCGTATTAGTGACAGGATGCATTGCAAGCCTATACTCGTATTCCCTTAGTCACCTCTTACGACGACATCAACGGGAAGACATGTAGTGTCACTATTCTAACCCGGCAACCACACGGGGTAACTATTTTATTGTAATTTTATTTCACAAAAGCGGGTTTGCTATACTTGTGTGTGTAGATGCACGTGCACGTTGTCTCTGTGTGCGTGGCTGTCGTCGCTAAGCGACACCGTAGTGTGCGTGTCTATACGAGTTACAACAACAAGTATGGCAAACCCGCTTTCGTGAGATAAAACAACTGTACCTGTACTTTTCTTTTAAATAAATCTAAAAAGATAAAATATCAGCTGTTGCAATAAATCATTTTAAACGACAACATTTTTTTCTTATCCAAGGTAACAAAAGTAAAATAATAACACCGTACATTTTAATTCTGATTTTGCCAATATTATAAACGCGAAAGTTTGTATGTATGGATGTTTGTTACTCTTTCACACTGCAACGGCTGGACGGATTTGGATGAAATTTGAAATGGAGATAGCTTATACCCTGGATAAACACATAAGCTACATTTCATCCCGGATAAAATTTCCCAAACGTATAACGATATTCGAAATCTACGCGGACGAAGTCGCGGGCAGAAGCTAGTCTTAAAATATAAAAGGTTAGAAAGCAATTACTCTGACTCTATAAGTAGGTACACTACGTATTAAAATTCGTAATTTAGCCTATAAAAGTTTTGATTAATCAAGACTTCGGTAGAACTTGTCTTTTACGACATAAGTGTTGTTTGTCGTCGGACAATTTAGCAAGAAGATAACCTACTTATAAAGATACCCAGGCAGGTAATCCATCAATCACCAACTTGAGCATTTTAAGGCTGGCCGATTAAATACTAGTTAGGTACTAAATATTCAAGACGTAAATAATAAATGTCAATTAATTGTTTAGATTACGTGTATTTTAATCATGAATTCGTAGGTAGTATCATTCAATGTATATTGAATAAGACTAGACTAGTGTTTTTCAAGGCTCGTAAAGTCACGTTACAGGACATTGTGAGGCTCAATCATTCAGGTAGGTATGCACGCACAAAGACGACATCACGACAAATAAATTTCAAACCATGTTTCTTGAAATAACAACTCTGAGGGCCCTGCCAAGATGCATTACGCTAACTAGCGTTTCTATTCGATTCGTTTGTGATGTGCCTTGAGACGGGATTTACACTCAAGATCTGCTTCATCGATCATGGTTAGATTTTAAGACAATACTTTAGTTAGTAAATTAGAAAATACAATAATAGTGACGGCGCCACTGGACGCTCGGCTTAGTATTAAGATTTCAAAACATTACAAGCAGAAGAGCGACCTGCGTCATAAATACTAGTAGCTCTGGAGGCCCTGCCAAGATGCATTGCGCTAACTAGCGTTTCTATTCGTTTCGTTTTTAAACCAATCTCGTCACTGGTAGAACACGTGACTTTTCGTATATCACGTCATCTACCGGTGCCGCAATTGGTTTAAAAACGAATCGAATAGAAACGCTAGTTAGCGCAATGTATCTTGGCAGGTCCCTCTGGTAGATGACATGATAAGAAAAGTCACGTGATGAACCAGTGACGCGATTGGTTTAAAAACGTAACGAATAGAAACGCCAGTTAGCGCAATGCATCTTGCCAGGGCCCTCAGGGATACCTATATTATTTATTTGAATGGCTATGGGTGGTCTGTGGAGGTTGGCAGTTGAGAATAATGTTATTCAGACAGAGTATTCTCTGATTGCAGCGATGCGGGCGCAGTCGCGAATGCGAAGTAAGAAATTAACATAGTTATTACGTCAACAATAAATATAAAGTATACTGTTACATTACGCCGGGCCGGAGAAACAACTCTTGTACTTAACATAGACCTTAGCACCGGAAAATTAATATTGTTTCTGAGAGAAATGAAAAAAAAAACTGTTCAAGTGCGAGTCGGACTCACGCACCGAGGGTTCCGAACTGCCGCGTAGTGGGTATTATTATATTCCGATTTGAATTTTATTTCAAATCGAATCAGCGCGAGCCGAACTTACGTGACCATTTTTTAGTATTTGTTGGTGTTCTTTAGGGTTTGTACTATATATAATATAATCATGCCAAATTTGGCTCTTGTATATTTTACCGCTTTTACGATACATCAAAAATTAAAATTCGTCGAAAAAAACGTTTCATGTATTACCCCCTTTATTATTTCAAAAAGAATAGTTAGTAAATCCTCCGTAATAACAATAACACATATTTTAAAGGAAAAAAAAAACGCTATCTATTGCTGTTCAAAAGTTACAGCTCTTTAAAGTTAGGGCGGACGGACATCGTAGGCATAATAATAGGGTCCCGTTGGGCTACCTGTCGAGTATGGAAACGGAACCCTAAACATGACTAGGAAGACGAAGTCACAGGAAATAATCTACTGCTATAACAGCAGTTAAAAAAAAGATATACTTAGGTACAATAGTGTTATAAATTGGATTAAGATGTAAATCCCGATATTGTCTTTCTCTGTTAAAATAATTTGTAATCGTATTTTTTTTTGTTATCTAGCAGTGCATGCCTCTCTAACCCACGGCCTTATTATAATTTGTATCGCGAACAGTCGGTATAAATTCAATCTGCGTTGATAACTGATACCAATTACCTTTTAAGTCTATTACCGCTATAATTAGCTAATTGGTGTCAAAAACGCGGGGTTAGAAATATGACGTATTCACAATGATATAATATAAAAAGAGGTAGATATGTTACCTATACGGTATTCCGCGTGTAAAAATGGCCCGGCGTACGCACACATAATCAGTAAATATTGCAATTACACACTAATTCATAAATGACAAGTGAAAGCAGGATGTTATGCTAATTTCCTGGAGCGAAACAGCGACGAGCGTATGTTGCTCTGCAGACTAGTTCACGGTTCCGTTGACGGCGCAAGACTGAGTAAAGGTGTACCAATTGGCTTGGTTTTAGGGTGCCACTTTCGAAGTGCGTATAACGTATACAGTAATAAACTAAAAAATAAATTGAAGGTTTTGTTATAAGCGGGTTCATTCTATACGAGCCTAACAAGACGTCCAATAAAATGTTAATTCAGTGACAAAATAACTTGCTGCACCCCTACCATGAGGAAAAATTACCGTACTCGCTAGCGAGTCGAATACGGTACGTAGCGATTACGGTAATTGTAACTAATGGTAGGGGGGTAGTACTGTTAGCTTTGGTCTTAGCTATTTCATTCATTCCATTCCATTCATTCCTTTTCATTCAGTCTTTTCATTTTATTTATGTCAACTAAAAGAAAATCTCTCTTGCTTGGCATTTTATTGAGTGTGTATCATCGATAAAAGTCCCACTGTTTGTTTAAAAAAATATTGGAGACATAAAATATATAAGCTGTGATCCAGTTGCAGTACCTACCATGAATGATCGCGCTGTGAATTGTCCAACTGTATTTTACGACTACAAATTAAGGTTACGTTCGTTTTGTGGTCTCTCCGGAGTTCCACGTTTATCGCACAATAAAAACAAACGGGTGCTTCAAAGGCATCTCCGCGAAAACGTTCAAAAGTCGCATTCTATTACAGTTTAATGACGTGTAAAGAAAGATTTATCGCCAGAAAACTCTGGGATTTATTTAATAGTTCAGTAAATCTGTATTAATTAAGGGCACTTACCTTGCAATAGGTCGGGTATCCGTTATTTTCGGACACGGTCTACAGGAATCTTTATTAAAAATTACCTTGGGGTGTTGCCGCGGTCTCTGCTATGTCCAAATACGAAAATTGAGACGTTTTTTCAGTTTTAATTAGATTTATCATATGCTGGTATGGGTTTTACCACAAAATCGAATTCTAAAGAAATTAACAAAATTAAATGCGTTACCTACTATTTGGGTTTTGTATCGTTTTTTGACTTCAAACTATGAACAGTTAGGACTAAAGTCGCCATCGATAGAACTTGTGAACGATGTAAACAAATTACTTAGTACTATTTGACACATAACCTCAAATATTCACCAAGCATGTTTTTATTAATAACGTATATTCATCTTAAACTTAATATTAAAATATGATCTAGTGTATAAATCATTGCAAAGACCTCACTTGAACTTTAAAAGTACTTGATTATCGAGTAATCATGGTGAATTGGTTCGTTTGGTTTTGTTTACATCTTTTGCTAGTTCTATTGACGGCGACTTTAATTGCATATGAATTGCACAAACCTGTAATATATCCAAAAATAGCGGATATTCGACCTTTTGCAAAGTAAATCAGACTAAAATGTATCACATTACTGGCAGTTTATTTTTGGGAAAAGAACGTCAAACAAATGCCGGAGAAAATGCATGCTTTCGAGAAATGTAAAAACTTTTTCGCCACGACCTCAGCTGTTGGAAGCAGCCAGTCATTTACATTTTTATGCCATTTGGAGCGACCGCCCGAGGCAAAACAGGAGCGTTCATGTCACATGCAGTGATTCACCGACCCTTGAAATAAAAATATAAAAAGAAAGCGTACTTGCGTTTCGGTACGAAGTACTCACTACAGTAGAAAGATTATTTCTGCAGAAATATACTTTGAAATGTTTATTCACATATTGCGGAAAGTTGACAGTCTTTCGATGCCGTGCGGAGCGGAGCAATATCTAATGTTACAATTTGATCAATTCAATGAAAGAAACAGATAAGTACATCTCTTTGTACTAGTTTTTAACGTTATTGCGTTATAATAAGGTGCAAAAGTTGGATACTTCTCTTCATAGTCGACTGGACTATCCTATGATAAAATTCTAGTTAACAAGGCAACGTTAGTTAGGAGTAAGTAAGTGGTATACAGGAATACACATAACTAAATATGTGTACTTATGATCATTTTTTATGTATTATGTATGTAGGCCTGAAAGGCATTTCTTCCTTGTTTGTTCTTATTTCACGTCTAAATATACCAACAAACCGACGTGCTCTAGATCGTTTTTAGGGTTCCGTAATAAAATGGTAAAAAAGGAACCCTTATGGTGAGACTTCGTTGTCTGTCTGTCTGTACGTCACAGCAGGTTTTCTCAGGAACTACAAATGTTATCAACTTGAAATTTGGCATAGTTGTACAATTTGCTATATGCAAAATAAAATTCATAACAAAATGAGTACTTTTTGTTTTTTGCGGTTACCATACATATTATCTTAAATACGGAACCCTCGGTGCGCGAGACCAAATCGCACTTGACCTGTTTTAAAAAAAAATGCAAGCCACCAGCAGTGTTCGCACTGGTTAGTCGGTGTGGGAGTAAAATAGCTGGTGAAACGTCTAGCATAAATTAATTAAATTAAATTAAGATTTACAATCCCTATCCATGGGTCTCAGGGACCATTTACTATCAAGTGTCCTTTGGGGTCATTTGCTTTCTTCATGTCATACAACAACGAAGACCCTTAGCTTTGTTTTAGTTTAACATTACCTACATCAATTAATCCTATCGATTTGTATGGGTCGATAGATCAACAAGTCGATGCTATTCGCGTCGTGATCCGGTTGTCGTGAGCGGGCGCACGAATCCAAAACTAACAGATTGTGTTTTAACATTTAAGTAACTGTTACGACCTGCGGGCCGATTATGCAGACACTTATCCACGCAATAAAACGTTTTTATCTCAAGATCATCGACATTTTATCATTGTCGACGTAAGCTAACATGGTGGCATTGGTTACATTGCATTATCCATTTTTGACAACGATATACGGCAAACGTCATATTTTATCGATTTTGCTTAATATGGGTCGCCACTTTGGATCGACTTTTGACATCTCAAATCAATAAGTTTATACGAGTGCCGTGTTGGTGACGATAAGACATTAATCTTGAAAAAAACTTGAATTTAAGCGTGAGTATTGGTTTTATAATGTTTCACTTATCAAAAAAGACTTCGTTACTTACAAGAAAGGTGTTTAACATTATAATATAATGGGTAATCATTATTTGTAGAATGTCAAGTGTGTCTTGGTCGCCTCCCGCTGCAAGATGAAAAAGAAAGAAGAAACTGCTGTGCAGGGCGATCATTGATGCTCCCAACCCCTTTCAGCTTCAGGAGGAAGAGTTTCGACATAATACACAGAGGTGCAAGGAGATAGCACAGCAGTTATGTGCCGAATTCGAATTACACCTCCAGCCGCACAATAATGACGAATTACCCGTGTAAATAAAATTAACGTAAGTAATATTTATTATTTACTAGCTGTTCGTGCTCGGTATCACTCGGGTGATTTTTCGTATCATACAAACATTGTCCTAACAATAACGAAAACAACAAACAACAGCAAACTCGGTCGAGCCGTTCTCAAGTGATGCTCCGTCATAGATGTGGCAATTAATTTTTATAAACATACATTTATAGAATATTACGAGTACCTACATATACCTACCGACTTGTATAATTAATGCTAGTTATGGCACTATGAGGGTTTAGGAAATAATTGACAAAGTAACTCATAAGTAAAAGAAAAAAAAAACAACATGCATTATTGCCGACTGTACTTCAAACATCGATAGTAAACTCATTATCAAAAGTCCTATAGCTAGCTTCCGTCTCCATCATCATACCAGCTTCATGGTACCATTTTATTATATTGTCGAACTTTAAAAGTATGCTTTTCAAATCAATCCAACAATTAAAAGTAGGTTAAAATTGGCATACAAAATTTGATTGCATTGTTACTTTATGATTAAATATAATCATATTTCAGTTACTAACTTCACTGCACCTATGCATTTATAACGTTCAACTTCATCCGCATTGACTACCCCGCAGGAGCAATAATTGTTTTTTGAGATATAAGGTGTATCCTATGTGTTAGTTCAGGGTAAAAGCTATGTACATTCCAAATTTCATCCATTTCCGTTCAGTCGTTTAAGAGTTAAATAGTAACCAATATATACACAAACTTTCTAATGCAAATGGTTATACAGACACAAAGATGAAATAAAAGAAAAAAAACTTTGAGCAGATTAAAAATAAAAATCCCCTATGTAATTGCGACACCTATTTTCAAAGCTGATAACTCTCGAACGACCCAACCGATATTCATCAAATCACCTAGCTTCTAATTGTAAAAACCTCATTAAAATCCATCCATCCTTTTGAAATCTACAGACAATTATAGTTTAGTTTGCCTATATCTCTCAGAGAAAGCTCCCAACATACAAACAAACAAACAAACAAACATTTCATTAAATATAATTGTATAAAAGAGTAGATGTAGGTGTTTCAACTTAATAACTTGTTTTTAGTAGATAGGTACCTAGCTTATGTGAATTGCAGAGTATTAGCAGTGAATGCTAATAATCTCTGTTCTTAAAATAGACCTCAAAAGGGTGTTTAACTCGCACATTGGGAAGTAGTTTCTTCTGTGCAAGTTAAACAAAATCTCTAGTAGGGTCAGGCAAACCACGCTCTATTTAATAAACTTGTATAATAATTGTGCGTCAAACCAAATGGCCTTTGATTTCTCTTGTTTGGGATATGCTTTTATTAGCATTAAAAGATCTTATTGTAATTGTAATGTTTAATATAAACGTAGATAAATTGTAATTAACCTATATACATATTATATAGTGTTCTGAACTCCACCTCGGTAACAATTTTCGTGTCCTCTAGCCTGAAAAAAAAAGAACATACATTATATTTGTATATTGTAATTTTTATAGGTGACTCGGGTACTCTCTTGAGCCATGGATCATGGTGCCTATTTTGAATTCTGGCCTGAATAGTCCAGATGAAAAATACACCAACTGGCATTTTAAGCCTATGAATGTACTCATTCATACGCTCAATTCTGTTGTGTAAAAAGGTATTCAGTGCTTAGGGCATACGTATTTAGGGGTAACACTTTGAAGAGCGTTCAAAATAATTAAGACCTGTAGTGGGTTATATAATATGATCCAACAAGGTTATATAAGAGTTAGAACATATTTCTAATTTACACAATATTTTTCAGAATACAGCTGGACACTACCGCAGATAGCAATTATGTTGTTGCCACCCAGAAGTTATCAGCAATAGGGGTTTAATTAAAAGTGACTCAAAAAAAGGTTCACCATAATAAATTATTATTTTCCTTAACACTGTGTTTTATTTCATTTTCATATTAGAAGTAATCACACTAACCAGGTTTTCTATGAATAGTAGGAATTACAAAATAAAGCAGGTAATCTGATTCTTTCCTTGATGAAAAATAGCTTAAGCTCAAGCTACCTACATACCCGGTTTAATCGGTTCAGTGGTTTATTTTAGATCTATTCTATTATTGAGTAAATGTTTGCGATATCATCTGACCATCTTGCCTTGAGTCTTCCTACTTCTCTTATTCCTTCCAGAGGTGAGGTGGACCAACCGAGGCACAATGAAGCCGGGACCCCAAGGAATAAGAAAAGTAGGAAGACCCAAGGCAAGATGGTCAGATGATATCGCAAACATAGCGGGGGCAAACTGGACTAACAGTGCCAAGAATAGGGAAAAATGGAAAGACATGGAGGATACCTATACCCGACAGGGGTCCTTAATATAAAATAAGAATACTAACAACAAACATGTACTATGCTATGTTTAAGGAATAATAAAGGCTTATTTATTTATTTATTCATTGAGTAAATGTGTACAGTCACACAGTGTAACTTTACTTCTGCTACGCGCTTTATCATAATAGGAATGTTACATGTATTTTTATGTTAGTATTATTGAAAGGCCCATAGGCAAATGTTATCAAAGTATTCAAACTTACCCGGTGTGAAACAAATTAAATAGGTACCTGCTTACGACTTTCCAAGCTGCCACAGATTTGTCTAGCTCAAAATTCTCTTAAAACGGAAGGAACATTTCGCAACTTTCGTTTTCGTTTCTCTGAACCCGAGTGGCCCATTAAATTCACCGTTGGCAAATGGGGGGTGGCTTGCCATGTATTCAACGCTTCCGTTTTGCATTGCCGTACGGCATCTGTAACACAAAATGATTTTTAAAGAGTAACAATAAATACTTAAAGAAATCGACTAGAAAAAGCTCATTTTAGTTCACTATATTAAACTTACACTTTTCTTGGTTGATTTATTGTTGATGTGTTAACTTTGTCCTCAAATTTTCTTTCTTTATGGAGGTTTCTTTATATGAATTCGTAAAATACAAACAATCGTAGTTCTTGCAAAAATAAACATTCGAATTCCCGTTCAGTTCGGACCACAGATCCTAGAACTATCGAATCGAGCTGTCAAGATAACCAACCATTTTAAAAGTATGCCTAGTCCGCTCCTTTTAATGACTGCTTGATAACAACTCATTTTAGAAGTATTATATAAAGTCCGCTATTCAACATCCAACATGTGCAAAAATGGATCGATTTCGTGTCACTAGCAACTTTTTTGCTAAATAGTAGTAATCTCGCGTGATTCTTGTCACACTGGACTTAAACACAATAGTCGTCGCTATATCGGCGCAATAACTTTATCGACATGGTCAACCATATTAGGGATTTTGATAAAAAAGACGACATTGTTAAAAATTTAGACATATCCACTCGATAAAATGGTGTCACGCATAATTGGCCCGCTGGCCACGAATTTGGTTTTAATAGCGACGAGTGGCACGGGAAACATCGTCACTGAGGAACGACATCGTCATTAACTAACCCTGATTGCAGCCGCAAGACACGTGTAGATAAAGCCAGTGCGTGTTTATGACATTTTAGTACTTACGTTATTGGCAGCTTTGCTAAAATGGTACCTCGATATAGCTGTCTTACGTGCTCATCGGTGATTCCTTAATAATTCGTTGACGAGTTGAGAGACTTCCTGACACATGATCGAGTTGTTCTTTCGAAAGCAACGCTTCGTTCGTTTCGCCATTGAATAAAACTGGTTACAACCAGGTTCCAGACCTATTAAAAGGCATGTGGAATCATGATTAACCTCAATGGAGTATCGTCAATCATTTAGATTGGTAGGTATGTGCTGCGAATGCTCCCTATACGTTTTAATAGCTTATTCGTCATTATTAACACCTAATTGGTTGACGTAAAAGGGTAGTTAGGTATGTTTCTACTCATAGCTCTTTCTAACTTTGTCCACAACGAGTAGGTATGATGCCTGATCCGGCCGAGCGTCCCCACTCATCATGATCATCATGACGTCCAGTTTGATCACCAGATGATCAGAACGACTACGAAGGAATGTACAGTTAAGATTTCTACTTTTTAACTTATTTATAAATATTTTTAACATTGTTTGATATGACAAACATGTTATGTTTCAAATTTCTCGCTTATTTCACTCCTCTCTCATCTTTGACGATAGGAAATAAACATCGAATCTATTGTCACCGCATGGTTCACAGCGTTTGAACAACCGTTGTAACGCCAGAGCAAACTTTGAGCAGACAAAGGGAAGCGGAGTGCATTTTCAGTTGCAGCGGAAGTGCAGCCCGATGCGACGCACTGCGGCAGATTCCGGCCTTGGGCTATTGTTGCTGGCAGACTCTGGAGGCGGGGGATAGCGTATTGAAAAAAAAAAGTTACAGTGACTAATAGCAGTGCGCTCGGTGCTTATTATCATACCCACTCTTGGAAAGTCCTTCAACAAACCAGCAGGCCTTTCGCGTAAACACTCGCAATCACAATCGTTTTCATTTTAAAAATCGAAGGCTTTGTTTTGAAGCCGATCGCGATTGCGAGTGAGTTACGCGAAAGGCCTGCCGATCGCTAAATTGATTAAGTTTTATTAAAGATATTGTCGGTCATCCTGCAATACCGCATAACTTACAAATTAAATAAGGTGTAAAATACACCTTACCAAGTACGTCAGTAAGGTACGTTTTGCAACTTGTTAAATTTTTTAGTTACGCCGTATTGCGGTATCATCGACGATATCTCAAAAGAGCATAGAAACGTAGTTTAGGGCCGTATTAACACTTTCAGGGGCTCTATTCAAACTCGATTGGTAACAAACGTAACGAATAGAAACGCTAGTTAGCGTAATGCATGTTGAGTAGGGCCTCTGTTTTTTTTTTTACAATGTCACACCAATTGACCTAGTCCAAAACTAAGCTCTAGGCTTGTAGGTACTATGGGTACAATGATATACATACGAATACTTATATAGAGAAATACATATACGAGTATATCTACATATATAAAAGAGGATGTCCTGACTGACTGACTCATCAACGCCCAGCCCAAACCGCTTAAGATAAAGATTTGGAATTTTGAGGGAAAGTTGATTTTATAACGTAGGCGTCCTTTAAGAAGGGATTTTTCGAAATTTAACCCCTAAAGGGAAAAAAGGGGTTGCCAAGTTTGTATGGGAAAAAAAATAATTATGATCCAATTTACTTGAAACTTAGTACAAATCCTCTTCAATGCGAATAATGAGACAAGTATTTCAGCGATTACTAAAATTCAACCCCTAAACAACTCAACTCCCGGGACTAAAGGGGGTTACAGTTTGTATCGGAAAAAATATTTTTATGGTCCAATTTACTTGAAACTTAGTAAAAATTCTCTTCAATGCGAATATTGAGACACATATTTCAGCGATTACTAAAATTTAACCACCAGAGGGATGAAACTGGGTTGCAAAGTTTGTATTGAAAAAACATTTTTAGGGTCAAATTTATTTCAAACTTGGTCGAAATTCTCTTCAATGCAAAAAATGAGACATGTAGGTATCTCAGCGATTACTAAAATGCAACCTCTATAGAGATGAAAGGGGGTTGCAAAGTTGGTATAAGAAGAATTGTTTTTTGATCAAATTTACTTGAAACTTGGTAGAAATGCTCTTCAATGTAAATAATGAGACATATTTCAGCGATTACTAAAATTCAACCCCTATGAGAATGAAAAGGGGTTCCAAAGTTTGTTCAGGAAAAAATATTTTTATGGTCAAATTTACTTGAAACTAAGTAGAAATGTTCTTCAATGTAAATAATGAAACACATATTTCAGAGATTACTAAAAATCAACTCCTAGGGGTATGAAAGGCGTTGGCAAAATTTCTAAAGGATAAAATATTTGTATGATCAAATTTACTTGAAATTTGGTGGACATGCTCTTCAATGCAAATAATGAGACACGTATTTCAGCGATAACTAAGATTCAACGCTCTGGGGGATGAAAGGGGGTTGCAAAGTTTCCATAGATTTTTTTATGGTCTGATTTACTTGAAACTTGGTAAAAATGCTCTTCAATATATGTTTATAAAAAGCAATAAGCACTTTGAAAGGAATTTCCGAAAATCGACCCCCAACGGGATGAAATAGGGGGAGTAGCGGGAAACTTATTCTACGCGTACGAAGTCGCGGGCGTCCTCTAGTAAATACATAGAAAACATCCATCATGACTCAGGACCAAATATTCCCGCTCATCACACAAATATCTGCCCTTACCGGGATTTGAACCCAGGACTTCATAGGCAGGGTCACTACCAACTAGGCCAGCGCGTCGTCAAAATTCAAAAGTCAAAATTCAAGTCAAAATTATTTGACGGTAATGGCGGCCGAGTTAAAAACAATACCATAAAATTGTCAAAAGCAATATGGTTTTACCGAGTTGAATAAAGCCCTAGGCCTTAGTGACGTCTGTTGACGTCAAACAATAGACCAGTACCCTTACCATGAGTTACAATTAAGTAAGTACCGTACTCGCTAGCGAGTCGAATGCTCTGTCCCTCGCACTTTGAATACTGCGAGTTTTCGAGGGACAGAGCATTCGATTCGCTAGTGTGTACGTTAATTGTAATATTTGTAACTCTTGGTAAGGGTACAGAGGGCTTATTGCCTATCGCACTCGCAATCGTTTTCATTTTGACAGTCCGAAGGCGAGTCTTCATACACAATGTAAGTTGTTCCACTTTGAAGCCGATTGCGATTGCGAATGCGTTAGGCAATAGCGACGCCCTGGTACGGTTGATTGACTTCTCATTTCGGTAGGTAGCGCACTTCAAAATTAATAAATAAATTGAACTTAAAAGTGAGATCCGTCTCAGGAAATGACAGTTTTATTTGGGGCGTATTAAAACTGCAGGCCTTTCGCGTAACTCACTCGCAATCGCGATCGACTTCAAAACAAAACACTTGGTTTCATTTTGTATGCAGACAAGCCTTCGATTTTCAAAATGAAAACGATTGTGATTGCGAGTGTTGTTACGCGAAAGGCCTGCTGTTCTCGAGTAGGTACCACGCCAGTCTCATCAGAGACGTATCAGAGATGAGATGACAGTTTTCTACAACTTGACATTTTACTTTGACGTGCCTTGAGACGGGCTTTACACTCAAGATCTGCTTCATCGATCATGGTTCGATTTCAAGACAATACTTTAGTATATTAGAAAATACAATAATAGTCATGATGGCGCCACTGGACGCTCGGCTTAGTCTTAAGATTTCAAAACATTACAAGCAGAACCTGCGTCATAAATAGGCTAGTAGCTCTGGAGGCCCTGCCGAGATGCAATACGCAAACTAGCGTTTCTATTCGTTTCGTTTTTAAACCAATCGCATCACTGGTAGATCACGTGACTTTTCGTATCCCGTCATCTACCAATGACGCGATTGGTTTAAAAACGAATCGAATAGAAACGCTAGTTAGGGTAATGCATCTTGGCAGGGCCACCTGAACTCGTCAACGAATACGCCACGGTAACGCTAAAAGAATAACACAACTTAATTAAGTTATACCAATAAAATGGAGTAGGTACATTAGGCTGTTCATTAGCAATATTGAAATAGTGCGATAAGCTCCGATAACATTAATGGCTCTCATTGGATAAAGGCCGCGATATTTAGATTTTTATTCAGAAACTATTTGTTGTACAGCCAGCCAAAAAGTAGCTGCACACATTAGTACCTTGTCGCTTTAACGCTGTGACAGTTAGTGCAGCAGTTCAAACATTGCTTTAACGTGACAAAGCACTAAAGTGTGCTGCTACTTATAAGTCCGACAGTAAATAGGTACCTACATGGTTGCTGGTATAAATGATTCACTGATTAAAGAGATGTACTTACAGATGTAGTGAACTAGTGAATAATTTAATTTTATTAAACTATGTACATTTCTCTAGCTTATTGATGGGTATTGGAGTACCCTCCTCTCTCAACGGATCAGCGTTTTAAGACTTATGTGAAACTGAAAATCCATACAAAATGCGATAACGATTCTTTCCTCTTAAACCTAGTCCGATAACGATTTTCGAAGATGTTGTAGATACACTAATATACTTAAAGAAAAAAAATGGACATAGTTCTATAATATCTACAACATATTCAAAAATCGTGGAAATCGGACTTGATTTAGGGAGTGAAAAACGTTATCGCCCGGGACTAAATTTGTACGGAACTAAATAAAATAATTTCTAATTTATTGCAGTAACGTATTTGGGTCAATCAACTTTTCGTTGCACCTCGTTGCCATGGTGACGTCTCTTGGGTCACTTCTTAAAACTATGATTTCGAAGGATATTAGTCCACTAAAATCAGTTTTTTTGGCAATTACACACCCATTCTTTTATGGGTTTTCTCCTGAGTGTGTTAGAAGTAACATATTATAACATTTTTTCTATAAAACTCTATCACCGTTTTCCCCTGGCTTACGGAACAGAATAACAGCAACAAAAAGTTGATCCACCCATTTACAGAATTCAACAATAATACGAAACGTATTTAAATTAAAGTAAAACTATGCTACTCAAATATTAAAGATATAAATAATACTTAGGTAATCACCACTATAAAAAGAACACCCCCTCTAGCAGGTCCGCTCGCGGTATGGTCCCTATGACACTAGCTGCATTACCTCTGGATTGCTATCCCAATCCTTTGGGAGAGGTTAGCACCAGCTCTAGGATCTCCGGATGAGCCGGGATGACAGGGCCTTAATAAAGCTTTTCATATCAAGCTGACCAAGGTCCCTTTGTCTCCACTGCAAGAGCCACAAATTCGTAATTATTTTATAATGAATATTTGCGGCGTTTGAGGAGTTAGTATGTAACAGTACAGTTTTAACAGGTATTTATATAACTAATGTATCTATCTTCCTTTCTTTCTTTAACTAGATTAAGCGGGCCTTCTTGCCCAGTACATTTGTAAAAACGTCTATATGTAACTCAGGAAACGTACTTTTGCTATCGGAGGTATATATAATGTAAATATCCAAAGTATAATCCACCTACCTTACTTAAATTATTACATTGGTTGAATACCAAAAAAAACATTAATCACTTCGGAATTAACATTTCCGAGCAAGCAATGCACCGAAAATTAGCCTTCTATTCATGCCTAATGGTCCATTAAATTTGAAGCGGTAAAAGTTTTTTAATGGACATTTTTATGCTGGCTTTGCCCTTACTGGCAAAATTTTATCAACGCCACTGTAGACCGGAAAGTGACGATAAAAAGTTCGTTCATTCAAAAACGATAAAACATTACAACAATAAATACCCATGGGTCACTGATAAAATTATTAAAAACGTTTCCGGAAGTTTGTTTTTTAACTTTTTTAACGAACTTCAAAAAAAAGGAGGAATTTCTCAACTCGTCGGGATCTATTGGTCGTTTTTTGGTTTTAAAACATTTAAGTATTTTATACAGGACCTATGTGCTTCGCCATAGTCGCTCAAGTATCTTAATCGAGATATCTTATCGCCATCTTTGAAATAGGTGCCGTTGAGGAGTTCCAGTGGTCATCTGTGGTCTTCATCATCAGTTCCCATTCAACAAATAGTGCTTTCCATGAGCATATGCACGAGATACTATGAAAAATACCCAAATCGCTATAGGTGGCCTGAAATATCTGAATAGTTCCCGCCACTTCCGCGAATTCTCCAAGATCCCATCATCAGATCCTGACGTGACAATGAGACCAACTAGAAAGTATAACTATACAAACAAAAAAGAACAAAATTGAGCCAGCGGTCTTTGAGGAATCGGGGAACATGCATAAAAAAACACCGACAAATTGAGAACCTCCTCCATTTTTGAAGTCGGTTAATAAACAAATAAAACTAATTAGTTTGAAAAGTTAGAATATTCCTGTCACTCGACCTGACCTTATCTATTTGACCTACTTAAAGTGATAACATGTCAAATATTTAAATCGTTTCACATATACGTGCAACCTGCACTAGCTGTAAAGTCAATTAGTGTCGTAAACCGCTATTAAATTTGCACCTGCTGTTTTAGGCCGCTTGTAGACTTCCGTTATTTTCACCGGACGACGGTCCGTCTGTCCCTTGTAGACAAGTAATTTTGTGTCCGGTGCGTGTACACACACTCATAGTGAACCATACACCACCACAAGTCCGGCAAAAAAAACGGACCGTCGTCCGGTGAAAATAACGGAAGTCTACAAGCGGCCTTAAGGTTGTTGACTGTTTCAGCGTGTTTGACATTAAAACTTAAATAGAATAATAAAGTAAAGTAAAATGTTGCTAAGAGGATTGTGATCGCGTACATGTCAAAAAATAACATACTTAATTAGCTTTGTGCCGTAACGTTTTTTAACCACTCAATCAATTATTATTTTGAAAAAGTAGGTCTGTACGCCTTGGGTTTTTATATTTTATTTGTGTAGAAATATTTTCTTGGAAAGAAAACGTACAGACCTAGTTTTTCAAAATATCTACTAACAAGATATTCAAAAATCGTAAAAATCCAAGTAGGTTTAAGGGAGAGAAAAGTTTGCCGTTTGTTGTATGGAAAATTTGAGCTCCTCTTAAGTAGTTTGTAGTGCGGTTAGGAAAAGTTTCAAATACTGCAAGCACTGGCCAACTAGCGTTTTGCAACGTAAGCGATTATGTAATTATTATTTTTGTAAATATTTGACGTCAGTTGTCGTGCGTTCATCTACGTATATCACCATAGAATAAGCCTAGACCTTAGTTCGGACTAGGCCAATTTGTGTGAAATAGTCCCTCTGATATTTTATTTTATTTTTACTTTCGTCAATCCATACCATATTGACAGATTTTCACAGTTACTACCTTTAGCATTCGTAGAACATAACTTTTCACTTGGTAATATGATTTTTTTTAACCCTTTTACGTATCTCCTAAAAACGACGGTTGTTCGAGTGAGTAAAGTCATACGAGCGAGTTTTAAGCTACCTAATTAAGAATGCACACATTAAAATATTGTTTGTACTCTCTGACGGGACAACTTAAACGCGCCGGTTAATAATTCATTAAACGAGTTGTAAAAACGTTTTGGTTAAGACAATCAAATACCTGTAATCGTTAAGATTGATGTCGTTGACTGGGAGATATATTTATACTTACTAACATACTAAATAAAAAAAACTCTGCCTACAGTAATTATCCTTTACTATATATCCTTTACTTTATATTTACCAAGCCTAACAATTTAACTTCGAAAACATTAAACAGCCATAACAATGGATAAAATGGTTAACGATACAAAGGACATTACATTACACACAAAACTACCACGATACCACACAATACTCCTTTACGTTTTATCTGAAGCTCTAATCAGCTACCTAATTTAGATTGCACGCCCTAAAGTTTAATGTTTTTGTAGAGGTACACTGACGGGACAACTTAAAATCGCCGGTTAATATTAGGTGCGTCGAGTTAAAAAGTGACACATAACCTTTCAGAAAGCAGTGTCATTCGTGCGATTGATAAAATTAAAATGAAATAAGATCGGCATCATACTCGTGTGTAACATAAATGCCGCCTTAAGGATACCACGGACTAACAGTCCGTCGGCCGATATTGGCCTGAAAATTCACCAAATTAGAACACAGACGTTCAGTTTCTCTTAAGGTTACATACATTTCTTTACATAGTTTGGGCTGCTAGTCTATGGGAGCCTTTATTTTTGTGGTCATCGGTGACCTTTTAAACCGGTTGGCTCTCAATTAATTGGTAATGGTTGCGTAATATGCTAATGATGCATATTACCAGTTATTTTTAATGAAAGTGGTTAAACGCGTCTAGGTATTATGTGATGGTAAATAAAAAGTGTTTAAATAGTAATTTAATGAAGAAAGAGTCAGCGTTGTCTAAGGGGTACAGACATTTATTTAGGAACAATGCTATAATACTATTATTAGCGAATTAACGTAACAATGACCTCTTATTATCTTACTTTAAGAAATTCCGTTATTACGTACCCTAGCACATAATAACGAATTTCTTTAAGTTAGTACTCAACTTTGGTTTTCACATATTATTTTTATTATTTATGAAAACAAAATGTAGGTACATATATAAAATAAAAGAAGAAAACTGACTGGCCGACTGATCGATAAATGTACCTACAGCCGAAACCGCTGGACCTAGGGACTTGAGGACTAGGGGTGCAATAAGAAGAGGTTTTTGGGAATTCATCTCCTAAAAGTTAAAATAGGGGGTGTAGCGGGAACATAATTCTACGCGTACATTCGAGTTCATAAATATGTGTACACTTTAATACCTTGTCTATTTCATGTCATACACTCAAAAAAATGAGAGCCAACAAAGAGAGATTTTCACTTAGTTGATATAAAATGAATACAATAGTTAAGATATTAGTTATATAAACCAAAACTGATAGTAACAAACAGCAATTTCTTTAGTGATTCAACTAACATCTTAGTTGATGTATCAAACGTCTTAGTTGGTGTATCTATCGTCTTGTCAGGCTCGTATGGGATCAAGACGCTTATGCACAACAATCACAATCTTGTTACAAGCGACCAATTATTTTTTTCAGTGTATTTAAACTGCCATACAAAAAGAACTTCTTAATATTAAGTAGTTCTACGCCATAGCATTAAATTAGCAAACTAAGATTAACTTAAATAAGTGCATTTTACTTTTATTCCTGTGCCTGCGGTGACCTTCTGTAATTAATAAGGCGCTTAGCTTGTAAGTGCGCTTGTACAATATTTATGTAACAGTGTACTTATTGTTGAAGGGCCTAATAAATAAATAAATATATACATGAATTGTCACAGCGTTTAAAGTGAAGAAAGTGTACACATATTTATGAACTCGACTGTACGAAGTCGCGGGCGTCCTATAGTATTGCATAAACTGATGATGATGATTGTAATGATGATGATGATGATGATGATGATGATGATGATGATGGCGATTCCTTAACGTACCTATCCGTCAACGGCGAATATAAACAAGTTTTAAATCTGCAGCGACAGTCTTGTTAGTTAAGAAAATTATTAATTTAACAACTGTCGTTTACATGACTATTTCAATTAATTACCATACGGTAAGTACCTACGCGGCGGTTTAATAATATAATTAAAATATGATGGTGGCATGACATGACTAATAGCAATAACCTGTTAACTGTTCAACTTTTATTTCACCGTGGCTATATTTCTTTTCCAAAGACTTATGACTCTCCGTTGTTTAATGCGGGAATCTTTGATGGGTATTAGTTTTTGCTCTGGCAACTCTGGCAAGACGCCATGAATTTTTGACAATCCTAATGAGACCCATCACTAAGCTGTCAAAGACCAAAGAAACAAGCGAATAATAAATGTTGACCCACCTATACCATCTATCTATTTGTCTTTTCTAAGTTTATTTATGACTACAGCCATTAGTAGTCACTATTATAAACACTGCCTCTAGTTAGGCAACACGCGCTAGAGGGTTTGGTAAAATCGAATAATTCATTAAACCTGATCAAGACAATTCTTGAATAGCTTTTCGAGATACCAGAGATACTTACCAAAAATCCGATTTCCCAATAGGCTATTTGACTAATTTTAGAAAACCTTTTTAAATGATTATTTATGACATAACAAGCACACTACATTGATATTTCCTTGAGTTTCTTCTGTATTATCAATAAAAATGTATGTTAAACTTTAAATTTTTAAAACCGCGCTAAAACGCCGTTTCTATCATGGCGCTGGCCATATGACAAGTGTGACGTCACACGCAAGTAAACAATAATCAATCATTTGAAGAGATATGCCCTTATGATCTGTAGTTACTTGCATGTGACGTCACCAGTAAGTAACCACAGCTGCAAACCAATTCATAGCGTTTCTGCCACAGATAAGGTTTCAAAAAATATTACAATTTCTTTCCGTGTAATTTTCAAAAAAGTATACATAATTTAGTTTAAAATAAAGTGAAATATATTGTTTCACGCTATTATCTGATAGGATGACCATAATGTTTAGTATATTTTCAATGCTGTCAAATAGACTATTTTATGTCATAACACCAAAAAAGTTTGTATTTTTAACTTAACTACTGAAATGTTTTGCTTAGCGACTTTTTACACGACTGCCCCAAAAAAGGAGTGTAATGTTTTCAGGGTTCATGTTTGTATGTATGTATGTATGTATGTGAGTTTCTTTATTCCACTATAACTTCTAAATCCCTTGACCGATTTAGATGTGTGAGGTATCGTTAGAATCCTTACGTCATCCCGGGTGACATAGGAGACCTAAACTGTTAAAATTGAAATAACAACAATGGCAAAATGACAATTATTAATAATATGTAGCTATATCGACAACAGTATAAAAAATGCAGTCGGGTTTTTAAAGCTTGCTTTTCATATAGTTATTAGTTGTGTATTTTGAATACCAATTAGAAGTGTTGCTAGATTTCCATTCAGGAGCTTTCATTCAATGTTTAAGTTCCATTCAGATATGTGGTGTCTGCTAACTTATTGTATTAAATAGAATAATATTGAGACCATATTTTGATGTTTCACACTTTTTTTTTCAGTTTGCATGCGTTTAGCGAAGTAAGTATAGGTACCTATTGAGGGCATTAAATACCTAACTAAAACTTTCACGTAGTCCAAATTTCTCACATTTTCCTTTACCACTAAGGTAGTAAAACCGTGGCAATGCATTAAAAATAGCGTGATTTGAACCAATTTAAGCGGTTATCTATTCTAACCGTTTATTTTATGGGTGTTGAATCGGAATCGTGTCGAATGGCGACGGCACCACTAGTCATGAGCCAATTTGCCCAATTCCCGGAATACTGCCAGCGGCAATATTACCGGCAACATAGGCAAGTTTCCGGAAATATTGTCAAGGCCTTTTTAACGATTCCCACTACGAGCAATATTGCCGGCAACATTTACGGCATATTCCCAAGCTGGGCAAAAAAAGATAAAAAGATAAAAGACATTTATTCAGTGAGTAGGCCGCACGCGCGCTTTTGCACGTCAAAAATCTACCAGCGCTTCCCAAGAGGAGACCACTGCTGAGAAGAAACGCAGCAGTAAAATACAGCAACGCAATTCTCCCGGGCACGGCACATCATTAGGCACCACTACCATTCATCCATAAAACCCCCAAATAAATAAAATAAATAAATAAATAAATAGAACCACCGCTACGCCAGCAAGAAAAACCTCAATAACAACCTTTTAGCAAGTTCACCTGAAAAAGGCACAGAGTACTTGCAGTCGTATAACTGTCCTTTTCTTTGCTTAGCAATTTGGATGTTAATAATATCGGTTAGTTTACACAAGAAAACCGCTAAACCCAAAAAGACGATAATCATAGCTGCAGTTAGTTATGTTTAGAAAATCTGGAAATTTTAAACGCGTTATTCTATAATTTAAACTTTTTACTTTTAGTTCCATTCGTTATTTTTGTGATTGAGTAGATATTTGAACGATATTTACTTACGGTGGGTTTAGACCAAACAAGCATTTGGCTCTGAAACATGTTTTGTCTTTATTTTTACAAAGAAAACGTTATCGATAATGCCATAGAATTATTGTTCGTTCGCTTTGTCTAAACCCACCGTGAGACTACGCGGTGGCCTAGTTGATAGTGACCCTGCCTACGAAGCTAGCAGCCGTCCCGGGTTCCATTCCCGGTATGGGTAAATATTTGTGTTTGCTTCTGTCTTGGATGTTTTATATGTACTCGTAATTTCTCTATGTAATTATTTTATCGTTGTCTAGTACCGTAAAACGGGGTGAGAAGGGATTAAGGGTGAGTAGGGACACAACCTAAAATAAGTCATAACTTGTTACAAATAAGAACAATTATTAAATGGACAATAACGTTACGCCTATTGGAATAATTTTAGTCATATAATTAGTAACATATGATTCATTTTAGGTTGTGTCCCTACTCACCCCTTAATCCCTACTCACCCCGTTTTACGGTACCCACAGTACAAGCCTAGAGCTTAGTTTGGAACATGGTCAATTATTATGACATAGTCACATGATATTTATTTATTTATTTACTTTGTTTTTAAATTGTATTTTGCGTTTAGCCCAAAAAAGCACTCGCAAAGCTTATTTGCTAAAAATCCAAAATACATCAATATTTTCTTCTGAATATGGATCACCGCCAATTTTATTTCTAAGTATAAGAGAACTTGTTTACTCGGCAACTTGTACAGTCATTGCAATGCAGTAAAAGTTCCGAGTTTGATAGAAACGGCGTTGGCAATAAAAACAAATAGCCCGCTGTTCCGAAACCGCATCTAGAACAAAAAGTCCACAGCGAAATGCCGGGCCATTTACATAATGCCAGCTCGAATGCGCCTGGCAAAAACCATTATGTCAAGGTTTGGGACGGCCATTTTTTATGAATATTCCGTTTATTCAGCTCACTTGGGAATATAATTATGGAAGATCCTTTAGCCTGCGACTTCGTTCACGCGGAACTCATTAATGTAATGTACCCAAGGGAAATTTCGTTTGTTTTTCTGGAGTACCAAACATTTATACAATTAAATATCTAACGAACTTTCACATTAATAATATTCGTATTAAAACTTTGATCCACATTCGTTAGGGTAGATTTTTAAGAATCGAAAATCGAACGGTACAAAAGTTTTTTTTAAGTTCGGGGTAGATTTGGATGTTTCTTAGCATGCGATTATTCTACTTTCGAACACTCTCTTCTCGAAAATCGACCCTCTGCTGGTCGTTATCGACATCAATTGCCTCGCAGCATTTTTTTTTGCTTTTGAATAAGGCAACCATTTATAAATTCATGAAACTGCCCTTGCCTCCTGTGTTTACTCAATAAACACTCAGGTATACCTATACCTGCGACCTATATTCAAACATACCGCGTACAGTAGCTCTTAGAGCTTATAAGCCCACATTTAACAACGAAATGGTTTTTAGTTATTTATCATTAAGACCGCCTATTGACTCACTTTGTTACAATTTTTCTTTTGTGTTTAGGTACTTTCCATGCTGTTATTGTACCTATGTGGTGTTCAATAAAAAATAATTATATTGTATTGTAGTTAGTATTTTTAACTTTACAGAAGTCATAGGGCGTGCCCTTTTTGGTTAGGTACTGTACAGCGCAAAATTTGAAACTTCGGATGCTCCTTTTTACTTGTCATTCGAGACTAAGTTGGCAGAAAGGGATGTAGATAACGTAACTTCGAACTTCTAAACTAATTGCAAAGTAGGACCCGTTATATTAAAACCATGGACGAATTTGTATGGTTGGTCGATGCTAAAACGCTGCGACGTGTCACGAGTGTCACGACACGCGAGGCACTAAGGACCATTCAGCGAGTTTGTCACGCAAAACCATCCGACACTACACAACGTAGTACCTAACTTAGTAACTTTACGTTAGTTTATTAGGGTTTTTTTTTATTTTTTCGACATTATTCAACATTGTAGCTACTAGCGTTTAATATTGATAAAACCATTTTTCAGGATTGTCATATTCGATTTTCACCCCAAAAAAATGTATTTTTCACAACACTGCTCGGAAATATGGCCATAGATGGTCTTGTTTGGGGTCACAAAACGTCACTTATAAGGACAGACCAAGAATGCTTTTGTCGGCGTGTTTGCTGATTGGTCGAGAACATTGTTATCCAACTTAAGAACCAATGAAAATCAATCAATCAATTTTTGTGTAATAGCTCCTTAAAATGAAAAATTGAAATCGACCAATTAGAACACACCATTTTGTGTCGTAAAATATTAGGTTTATTTTTGCTAAAAGATACACAGACTAAAAACGATGTCACTGCTTTTTTTTTAAATGTAATTCAAACTTGGCCCCTGATCTCGAACCACTAGAGATGAAATTACATGGGAGATATGGCGAAACAAATACAATTTTATATGGAGTTGACATCTTCATCAGTTAGTTTATTAATCTCGAGTGCCACGAGAATTAGGGGTCCAGATTTAAAAAAAAGTTATATATTGTAAAATTAGCGGTGATGTCACATTAACATGAATTAAAATTGGAGTTTTGAATATGAATTTTTATTTTCTTTCCTCTCAGTAGTTGTGAAAAGCAAAGTAGTTGTGCCTCGGTAGAAAGTGCAATCTATGGACTCGTACACTAGAGGGCCTCAACTACGTTTCGGCCCTCTATATGACTCGTCCAAAAATCGCGTACTTTCTATCCTCTGCAAAAATGTACTAATTATTTATTACCAGTCGCCGTTTGTGTTGAGTTTTGGTAATTATTACCATGCATATGCCACACGTTATTTAAAATATCATTACCTTATCATAGGTAGTAATTTTAATCCATGCTTTGTCTATTCTCATTCACAATGTTCGAAGTTACAAAAAATGCTCTGACAACAGCACAATAGGTTGCTAACAAAGCTAATCTAAACGTAGTTAGTTTTAAATAATCCATGCATAGTCGCGGAGTCATAACATAACGGGGGCGTCGACCTTCGAGGCTCTCCGACAAAGGTCGTTTAATAGTAGGGCTATAGTGAAGTAAGTATAGATTACCTATAGGACCAATGATATTTTATATTTAGATACGTTATGCTCATACTAAACGCACAAAAAATCCGTCGCCAATTAGTGACAGTGGCTACGATGCCAGATTTCTACAAACAAAGACGGCAATCTGTAGCGAACGTTATTGTTAGAAAGAGATAAATAGTTGTTTCAAATTGCTTACCCGAATGACGTGGCGTGCCCGCCATGGCCGCGTGATGGCCGCCACAAAATATGGCAATGTAAACAAATATTTTTTTTTTACGGTAGTTACGAATGATCTCTCCTTCTTCCTCTCGTCCTTTCGTCCTTTTATAGTTACAGTATAATTTCGGCAGCCTCTAATAACACAAGACGGCATTTTTTATGACTTATATTTGTTGCATTTCGGTAATAAAACTTTTCTGTTTTTGACGAGTACGTGTCAGCGGCCACGACGCGACTGAACGATAGTAAGGTAATGGTACCTTCCTTTTCGAGGAACGCTTTTGCGCGCAGATGACGTATCTTAATATAAAATATCATTGTACCTATAGGACTAGATAATTTGCTATCGAGTTGTAGATGCCGAAAATATTAATTTGTTAAAATTGTAGGTAGGTGACATTAGCTCGCGAAGACCTTGTAGGTACTTAATATTTATCTCTAATTAATGTAGGTAGTTCGCTTAAAAATAATTTTCAAAAATAAACTAGGTACCTAACAAGCTTAGAAGCATTTTGGACTCATCACAATGACGTAAACTGTCGTATCCTATGTCGTGGCCTATGTCAACTCATACAGTATTTTGTAGATGCTTACGTTACTTATTCACATCAAAATTCCTAAGGATCAAAAATATATCCCAACATTCCTTTGATATTTTGCAAAGTGTCGCTGAGAAACGGATATTTTTGATCCTACTGGCTTCATTTGGTTGTTTAGAGAACTAAAACCATATCTACCTACCTAAGTGGTAAGAATAAATTTTAGCATTGAGTTCAATGATATTAAGATTGATTGTGTTAAGATACGTTATGCTCATACTAAACGCATTCAAAACTCGTGACCAATTACTGACAGAGACAAACACGGCAATCCATAGCGAACGCTATTGTTAGAAAGAGATAAATAGATAAAAAGTAAGGCAATTTGCGTTCCTTTCTGCGGAACGTTTTTGCGCGCAGATGACGTATCTTTATATAAAATATAATTGATAGAGTTGCCTTTTGCCATACAAAAATAAAATTATCGATACTATAATAATATCAAAGCTCACTTTTAATCCTTTAATAAAGTCATATTTACAAATAACAAAAATTCTTCTTAATTAACTCTCGAGTTATATGTCATATCGCGAGGGGCAGATCATCATACATATCTCAAAGAAATGTGACATGCCGACACCTTTCATTCTGCAAAGTAATTGCCCGTGCAGTTATTGACGCAGACATAAAAGGAGGGGTGACCCGAAGTATGTATATATACTGTTATAGCTATCAGTCAATACTGATTGTTATAATGCTCCAACCACGTAGGTACAGTTGTTTTGAAATCTCAAGGAAGTGGGTTTGCCATACATGTGTACATACACGTGCACGTTGTCTCTGAGTGCGTGGCTGTCGTCGTTGAGCGACACCATAGTGTGGGTGTCTATACGTGTTACAACTATGAGTATGGCCCACGCGCTTTCGTGAGATAAAACAACTGTATATTGTTAGCGAAAACAGTTGGTGTTTGAGCTATCGCATTCGTTCCCCAACTGTTTCATTAGCCAAATATTCATACATACCTAAGTTAGAAATGCATTTTTTTCTCTAGACATAACATTTTCAGGATTTTAAAAATACATATATAATATATAAAACCTATAGGTTAAGTTATGGTTTTATAATAATCACAATAAAGTTAACAGTATTTGAATAAAACAATGCATTTTAAACTTATGAAAATTTGGCGAATGAAACAATTGGAAAACGAATCGATTATAGATTTGAGCACGTCTTTGTTTAGCTTAACATTATGAAGTCTTACTCAGGCAGTCTAGATACTAACCCCCTTACTAATAAACGTTGAGTAACGGTGGTATAGCTATACAATGTTTTGTCCTTATCTGTCATTGTGACATTTGAATTTGACAGATAAGGACATAAACTTGTATTGCTATACCAACGTTACTCAACGTTTATTAGCAAGGGGCTAGTCTTTTCCATCCCTTTAAAAATCTCTCTTCTATTCTACCAATTCAATGGCATGGCGTTGATTACCCATTACCATTAGCTATAATTTCATCGTAAGTACAGACATTACACCATATTTTTTCTGAAATAGGCGAAAAGGACTCTAATAGGTATTATGAAATATTTTTACCGATTTTATAAATTCACCTGCTAATTAGATTCCGGAAGCCCTTTCACAAAACGTTTCACTATTGATAATTATAATTACACTCCCGCATTTTTTACGTGTCGCCATGAATAGTTCCATTATGTTTGTAAAACAATCCAGTTCTATCCCGTTACCGTTACTCTGTTGACCCCACACAGACTCGAATACAAATTCAATATTTCTTAGAGTTTCGGCCATTGTCAGTATCCACGGTGAATATTTTACGAAGCTGCTTTTGGGCCGCTTTAAACTTCAGGTAACGGAGAAATTAGGTTCCTGTTCAAATATTAAATTTAATAACAGTGGGTCACACTCAGTTTTGGTTGCTGGCTGGTTTTTGTGAATTTTTTAAGCAGATTGTTTTGTTAATTTTTTTTAATTAATGGAAAATAGTAACGTTACTGGTTCATATTTACTATAGGTATACTTTACCGATTTCGAAATAAAACAGGAGGTACTCGTTGGTCGCGTTTGTATTTTTTTTTACCAAAAAATCTAAAACGTATTACTAAAGTTGCAATGGAAAATAAATGACGATGATCTGGGCCTCTATTCTACAGTAACCATATTACTTTTGAAGTATAAGGCTTGTTTCACACGTACCACAACCACACTCAATCGCAGCGAGATAAAGTGGTTGCGCCAAAAAATATATGGTTACCACTGACAGCAAAATGTGGTCCGTGTGAATAGAATTATTTATTTTCATTAAAAATACTATCCGACCACATCGCAGCGACGCGCTTGTGGCTGCGATGTGGTGTGGTTCTGGTTGCGTGTGAAACAAGCCTTATCGTATTTTTTTAACTCGGCCGCCATTAAGGGCTCCATATACGGTACGATCCGTCGTTAAGATCCGTCGGTTCAGACTGAAATCGAACGACGGATTGTACGTGTGCAGTGTGTGGCAATATCGCGTCCAAATTTCAATAGAAATAATAATATGAATCGTTACGATATCGTTTGATCGTAACCACGGATCGTTCCGTATATGGGGCCCTTTATGACGAGTACATAAGAGGTATCGTAACGTTGATAATACGATAACGAAGTAAAGAAGAGGCCCTGTCTGTCATAAAAACGGACCTTACACGATGTTAACAAATAATGTTCATACGTAGATTTGTTTTCATACAAGTTAACAGCATGCATTATTCTCCATTATTCATGTTCTTCCCTATTCAATTTCCCATTTATGGTTATTGTGTCTAATCACTTGGGTAAGTGGCTTAGTTCGTTGCCTACTAAAAGTTAAAAAGGCATTAAAAGTACCCTAATAGCTTTATTGAATACATTTATTCTACCCAAACATATTTAATGCGTTATCAATACGGTCGGCGGCCCATTAACTAATGTAAAAGTTTACTATCCATTAACGTCCAACCATTAAGTATTACATTCCCGGAATGTGCCAATGAACATAGTAAATGGTGATCTTATCTGTTGTGGGATAGCACTAAAGTGCAAATATGCTTGCAATAGGTAACCTTTTTTCACTGTCATGCCACAGCCACCGCTTGGCGTGTGATCTGTGGTAAACGTAAATCTACACAATGATATCATCTACTTACATAGATATTTTAACCTCAGTCTGTCCCAAAAACAAAATTCCAATCGATGCTTGTTTGTAGTCTGACGTAAACTCCAAAGCGATTGAGGTGTATTCGTAGGTACCTAAATCAATTATTAACAGCTTCGGTCAGTCAACACGAGAAATTAAACAAGCTCCTTTAATTCCGGTGACGCGCGGTGTCGCGCCGGAGTTCCAAACAACCGCACGATCAATCACAATTATAATCAGCTTTCAAAAACACTGGTGTTGTAATTTAGTCGCGTAAACTACACCGCGTCAGGTGTTTAACTAGTTAATTTGATTAACGTCGACATCGAAACAACATAATTTTACTTTAACAAGCTGCCAAACACGCCAGAGTAATCGACTCAAAACATTCTTTATTAAATATAACTTAACATTTATTCCCAAACCGCCTCGGTCTGGTTAACATCTAACAATCGTTCTAACACTCAACATAATTATCTAAATCCAAAACATCTCTACAGGGTGCGCTTAACTACTATGATAACCCGACAAGTATCTCTTCCACAGTCCATGGCAGCAAGCGTTGTCGTCGATGTGTCAGTAGCAGTTTGGGGAGCGGACGAACAAGTGTGAAACAATCGTGCAAAGTCGTCATCAGACCTTTGGTTACGGGTAATGTAGTATTATCTGTTAGTAAAGCATGGGTGCAACGTGTTAGCGTCGGGTTAGGTGACATTTCACATCAATATAACGTATGTATCTGTTACCTGCGTCCGCGACAAAGTGGGGGTCGTTACCGCGTATGCGGGCGCATAATATGTGCCATTTATTTTATAGAAGTTACTCTGTAAAAGAAGAAATTCGGCCTGAATCTAGTTCTGAGGTGGTTTTTGGTAAGTCGTTTCCTTCTGACGTCAACGCCGGTGGCTACTGGGTCTATTCCGTTAACGCTGTACAAAAAACGGCGCGTACGTCCTATATTTAACGGTTGAATGGATGAAAAAACACGCGGTTTGAACTTGACAATGGACCTCGAAGTTCTTATGGCTGTACGGTGTTTTTAGAATGGACCCAGTAACTTAACATCAATTGATTAGACACAGTTTGTTACACTTCTGTGTATGTGACTGGGTTAGATGGATTATGGCGTGGGTGTGAGATGGTGAGAGTGGTGGGTTACCTCTTGGTAGAAGACCCGTTTGGAGTTGTAGGTGAGGTTGTACTGCTGGTCGGCGACCATCAGGAGGATGGTGAAAGGCAGGAGGAACGCCGCGGCGGCCAGGAAGGCCACGCAGCGCCCCAACCGCATCATGCTCACATTCCTTCTCCCCATCGTGTCTTATTTCACGCAACTTTTCCTGACACTTTGAGTCTTGTAGCACTTCATTCGGTCAATTTTAATTCGGGCTTCAGGTATCTGTGAAAAAAAAGAAAGAGTTCGAAAATGTGTTTCAGACTCCTAAAGATTGTCTTGCAATATTTACATAATCTTTTGCAACTTGCAAAAGTAATTATTGTTGAAAGGTGGAGCGAAACGGATCGATGTCATTTAAGTGAAACCAATTTAGGTGATTAGAAGACTGTTATTATTAGGTTTCAACGTTTAGCAGTCGTTATTATGGTTAATTAATCAATATTGTGAGGATTCAGATTAAAAACGTCTCGGATGAAATCGATATTAGATAAGCCAAGTATTTTACCTTTTTCAAAATTATTAATTATTTACTAATCTGAATTTCCTTTTTCTATTATTATATAAGTAAAGTATATTAGATTATCAAAATAACATACTTATAAATTGTAGTAATTGAATAAAAAAATTAAAAGCATTGAAATAAAAAGTTTTTTTTTCCTATTTAAGACAAGTAGGGTATTCTTGAACAGAAGGAAAATGGACTGTTGTTACGCTAGAGTAGTAACATTTCGGGGCTCGCGTTAATTATGAACCGTTTGAGTATCAGTTCCAGACATTAGCAGATATAGTAGAGGTATAGCAGTCACTTAGCTTCGTCTTTCACTGCCTTAAGTAAATAATAGAATTAGTATAATAGATTGCAATACTGCTTCAGGGGGCCAAGACAAGATGCATAGTGCTTTCGAAAACTGTCAAAATATGAAATTGTTATAACGGCCAATGCGATAACGTTTATGTTATTCCATCTTATCTATAGTTCCCCAGAGCTTGTTACCTTTTGTGTAAACTACTTAACTTTTTCTTAAAACTTCTCTTGTTATTTTTATGTTGAAGGCATGAGGAAGATAAACATTACATCACTGGTGAGGTGACAGGATGCACGTTCACACTCAAGGCTGCCAACGCCGGATTTGGTAGCGGCCGTGACTCAGAGAATGGTGACATGTGAAGGGCCCTTGCTATGGCGGCGGCACATTTTTGCGTAATGAGAGTTCTTGATATATTAAGGCTTTGTTATTAGATTATAGAGTTTTCGATCGGTATGAGGTATACAGACGAACCAATCGTCATATGGGGTGCACCCTTGAGTAGACTCCGACTCCGACTCTAAGTACCCAAATCGTTATAGGTGTACATATTATATTTGAAGAGTTTCCATCATCAGGCCCTGACCTGATAACAATGGAACACCTGGGAAGTACACCCTTTCAAACAAAAAAACTTCGAGTGATACGGGAACACACATAAAAATAAAGATTCCGACGAACACACAAGCTCCTCCCTTTAAAAATATCTCTTCAGCTAAGATTCGCAATATAATTATAAAAAAACCGTGTGAGCTGTAAGTAATCTTTAATTAAATAAATACAGGTCGTTTAAAGTAGTTTAGGCTCTTACCATAAATTACCGTCAATTTGTCTTGTTTGTACTAAAGTTTTCTCTCGCATCCATTATCGACCACATTAGGACATTAGTAAACAGTTTCGATCCTTTTCGTGCGAATTGTTTTCCGTCCCTCTCAGTCACGAACTCGTGAAGTGTGGACGTGACTTCGTAATTCATGGGAGAATAAGGCCGGGACCACAAACATCCGTATCAGATACTTCCCTAGATTACTGCCCTGCTAAGACAAATGGCGGTATCTCTGACGAAACTCCTGTATCAAGTGCAACCTTATTACTAACTGAAGAGGGTTGGATCTGCTTTGAGTATTGAGTTAGAGATATCGCCTTTTGGCTTATGAGGGCAGATTACAATCCATCGATGGAATTATACAGCACCGCATTAGATTAAATTTGATTAGATATGGTATTGGTTAATCATTATCGTTATGAGTTGTGACGCCAATAAAAACATTATAATATACTATTCGACGCAGTAGGGTAGTTTGTAGTGGTGATCATGCCTACGAAGCTAGAAAACCCGGGTTCGACTCCCGGTAATCGCTAATTATTATTTGTGTGATGAGCGCGAATATTTTGTTCCTAAGTTTTAGATGTTTTCTACGTAGGTATAAGCATGTTTGTCATCCTCTAGTGCTCATAGTACAGTCGATGTCATAAATAAGTTTTCACTTCTCATGCTCTTAAAATATTACTTTAGTCTCTGCACATCGGGACTAAAGCTCCTTAGTAATCTCTAGGGATTAAAGTAATTTTGTTTTAATTTACTTTGGAAACCCCTAAACAACCAATCACAGTGTTTGTGAATGGAGGATTATTGTTTTGATTCCCATTTTCAGTGATTGTGTATGGACCATTTTTAGGCCATGGAAATAACCTCAAAATGACAACTGTGCAAAAATATTTAAAAAAACGATTTAATTTCGTGAAACACGAATAATAATTACGAATATGAATCTATTTAATTATATTAACGATGAATTCATTTTATTATGCATGGTGCAATTAGTATTAAAATAGGTTTCAAGTTTGAACCTGTTGGCTAAATATGCAAGCATTTAAAGCGGCACTGTACAAAAAAATAACAAAAGAAAAGAAAAAACCAACCGCGGAACGAATTAGTAAGAGACTTTCTTATAATAACTATTGTAGTTTTGTATCAGTGCCGGATTGAGCAAGCACGGGACCACGAGACCCCCGTTCGCTTTAGGTTACAGGTTGTGGCGGGCTCTTTTCTGCAACTGGGCGACTTAGATATGCGCCTATTTCGTGTGGGGGTTTGTTTTAGGTTATTCTGCTGGAGAATATCCACTGGAGTATTCATCCTATCGTCAACCCTGATGGATATGAGTACACGCATACTGAGGCCCTACTTTGAAATTCGAAGTTCGAAGTTACGTTAGCTCCGTCCCTGTCACTCGTCATTCGAGACTAAATCGACAGAGAAAGATGGAGCTAACGTAACTTCGAACTTCGATTTTCAAAGTAGGGCCTCTGATGTAAGTTCCAAAACAGGTGAATAGCGGCCTTTACACGTAAAGATCGAACCGCGGGAAACGCCACGCGCCATTCCAATCTTCGCTCCGAACCGTACATTTTTACTATTTTCTATTATAGTTGCATTTACACGTACGGTTCGGCAAGAACATTGGAATGGCGCTTGACGTTTCCCGCGGTCCGAACTCTACGTGTACAGGCCGCTTTTTTAGAGGTTAGATGTGGGTGCGCGGGGCCCGTAGCATTTGCTACTCTTGCTACGTGGCACTGAACGTCGTTTTTTTTCCTCGCATTCAAAGTGAAAAGTAGAGTGTTTAACGCGAGACTAAACAACCATAATGACACTCGAACTATAGCCACTCTCGCTCGCTCGCTCGCTCGCGTGGCTAAATATCTCTTGTCATTATGGCTTATTTTAGTCCCTTGTTGAACAATCTACTATTACACTATAGTACCTTGTCTATTTAACGTCATGTTTGAACTGTCATATGAAATTTTCATAGTGGATAAAGTGACAAGGTACTAAAGTGTAAACATATTTTTGACGTCGACTGTACAAGCATAAAGCTTAGTTTGAGAATAAGTTACCTTAATTAGTGTGAGTTATCCCCTGTTTTTTTTATGATTAAGGTCAGCATTATAAAATTATAAAGCAGCAAGATATACAAAAAGCCAAAAATCAGTTAAGCAATAAAAACAGTTAGCAATTTAATTAAAAAAAAAAACTTTTCTCCATTTTGAAAACATGTTTACTGCATTAATGATGTTTACTAAATATTAAGGCAGTGAAATAACTTCATAACTAACTGCTAACTTAAAGTAGTATAACAATAACGTGATACAGATAATAAGTATATATTTGTAATTGATTTTAAATTAATTACCTGATGAGCTAGTCTTGAAATTTTAAACATAGCCTGAAACTATAGGTAAGCTATAAATATGAACTTGGTAATGTAATTATAATTAAAGATAGGTTATTATATTGTAGAAATTGACTATCCGGAAGGGTCTGAGCTGAGCAGTGTATCCATAGCAACGCACCGTGTAAGTACGACAAAAACACAAGATAACGCACACTCATTGTACGAGTATTATCTTTTTCAGCGTTACGTGTGATGATACTGACACTTAAATGTATTTCGGACGCAAACAAAATACGGAAGTTTTAATGGTTCGAGCTTAAATAAACTAACTCGATGAGTTTCTAGAATGTCATATTTATTTTCAGAATGAGCGATTGGGACATCGACATGTTAGAGAAAGTAGTAGTTTGAATTTAAAAACCATAAAAGAAACTAGAATTAATGATTAAAGAAAGTACATTTTTCATAAGACGTTGTAGTATATTGTCGAGGCGGAGATAAGAAATACGCAATTTATGGACGATTCATAAAGAGTACTAACAAACAAGAGTATTAGTTGTCCTTTTTGCAGGGGCAAACATAGTGTTTTTCACAACAACTTCAAGGAAATACAAATAAATACCTATAATTTACTTCATTATAATGTAACACATAATTATATAAAGAATAAACGCACAAAGCTATGTAGCGATCACTAAAGTTTGTTGAATTACGCAAGTCACAAGTTTTAAGAGAGCGATATTTTGCTTTTCCTAGGGTTTCCTATGAAATTATATTATATTTACGTAACCTTACACATTTTTTTCCAAGATTTTCAAGCAGCGAATTATTTACCACGATTTTGAATGCCATTTCGTGAATACTTGATGGTGTGAGGACGTGAATAAATAAATAAATAAAATAAATACGGGGCTGATCGCTACGTCAAGTAGTAAGTATTTTGAAAGTAGGTACTAGCAGTATCACCTCCAAAATTTCCTATTCTTCTGGCACTCACGATACATTTACTTTCTACTTGAAATTTACCTCAAATGCATACCTACTTATAAAAATTTCATCTAGTCAGTCAGTTGGAATGATCATTACTTATTACTTAAAGATATTTATAGGCACTTTAGTGAAGATTTTTGACCGCATACAAGACCATCTTTGGCTATATTTCCGATATAAGTAGGTGCCCGAATTTGTTATGAAAAAAAAAACTAAGCTTTTACAATAAATAATAAAGTGAATAATATTAATATTATTGCTGATAGCTCCATTAAAAAAAATCGTAGGTGTTAACAACCGTTATACAACAACATGTCTATAGTAAATACCGCCTAAAAATACTCATCGATATTGAAAGGTCAAGTCACAGCTGTTCTGTACCTCGTTATTATACGCATTTATACATATTAATATGTATACAGACCAAGTAGATCAAAAGTTATTCTTGTAGTGTTGACCTCACTAATTACGTATTAACGTAAACAATTCTAATGAAAGCTATTATTAGATTTTACTGGGTTATGAGCAGTAATTACAATATTTCCTATATCTTCTTTCTTTATTATTATTAAACAGTATACAACAAAGTTGCTTATCGCGTCTGTCTGTCTGTATATCCACTCACTCCTCCTAAATCACGCAACGGATTTTGATGTGGTTTTCACCATTAGTTATAGTCTGTGCCAATTGAAATTGGCAAAGATGTAAACACAACCAAACGAACCAATTTTCCATTATAATTCGATAATCACATGGTTTTAAAGATCAAGTGAGTCTTAGCAATGATTTATACACTGGATCTTTACTTTCACATTAAGTTTAAGATTAAATAACTATTAATTACTTGTACGTTATTTTAAATCAAAACAGGCTTGATGAATATTGGAGGTTATGTGTCAAACAGTACTAATTTGTTTACATCTTTGGCAATTTCAATTGACACAGACTATAGATAATTTTTCACGGAGGGTTTTTATGTGTAATGAATTCTGTTTTATGCACGGGTGATACAGAAAACACATAAACCGAAATGAAACGAGGGCGGGTTCGTAGTTTTGTATATTAAGGGCATGCATGTTGCCACTGATGCCGCTGCATACTTTAATTAACGTGTCAATTATAAGTAGGTACCTTTTTGTGTGTTGTGTGTTGTTGTAGGTAGCTTGTTTGAGTTATTTTTGTATTTATAGCAACATTCTGTGTTTAATTTCATTTTAGAGTTTATACTCTTTGGCAGCAGTACACAAGGCTTTTATTCCTAATCAATATCTAAGGACCAAGGAAGGAGTAGTAGGTCCTACTTAATGTACCTACAGTCAGCATCGAAAGTAGCTAAGCAGAATAACATGATCAAAATGATCCAGACACACGTATTATCTTGACAATAGAGTCGAGTGCAGATCATTTTGACTTCTTCGGTTGCGTATTGCGTAGCTACTTCTGCTGCTGACTGTAGTCTAAAATTTGTAGTCTAATTTATAATGCCAGGAATAATTCTCCGTTTACTTCTCGTAATAAGTAGAAAATTGCTCTCATTAAAAGCGACATCCGATTCCGATCATGTTAACTAATGATTTTAAATGTCCACGGTATTTATGATGATGTTCTGGTAGGTCCTTGGAGGACATCCACTGGAGTGTTATTATTGTTATTAAAATAATAAATAAAGCACAAAGCAGTAGGTACCTACTTCCGCTTGCTATAATTACAGGAAGCAGGCAACGAGTGATTTGCGTGTTGTTTCGTATTCGTACGTCAAATACATTAGTTGGTTATGATAACAGCTCTATAACAAGGTGTTTATTACCTCATTAATATCTGGGTTAGACTGAGATATTTTCTATGAAAAGAGCGTTAAATAAAGCACCAATGTTGCTACGTAGTTAATTGCCGATCGCTTGCTGAAGCTGTGGAATCTCTCTCTAAGTGTTTATCTCAAATAGTTAGTTTTTTAATACTCCGTGATTATGTGACACGCTTTTCGGTCTTTCCTTCAAGACCTATTAAATAGAAGCTCTGCTAGCGTGTTGATATAAGAAACAGTCGATCACACTTAAAGAAGAGTTCAAAGCTGCAACAGAAAAATTAAATATTCGTTGCGTAACCGTTTTGATTTTGACAACTTTTAAACTCTATGACTGCTTTTAAATAATAAAGGAGTGTAATTGTCGTGATCAAGATTACACGATATTTTTGATTATGTAAATAAAGTTACTCAATCACATATTTATAATGTCTAAAATATGTGGAGATACGAATTACAAATAAATAGTTTTTGCGGGACATTATTTCTGTGACTCTAGTGTATACGGGTACAAGTTGATTTAGCTCTTTATAAGAAAGGGTAAACGTCATGTACAAAGTATCCTAAACTTATACCATTTTTCACCGAAACTTCGAGAGACTTTTATCCTTTTTCACTAGTGTCATAGTTTTGTACTTTTAGCTCGACCGCCTTCCTAGTGGAAAAGGGTACGGGTAGTCGACTTAACTCGTTATAAAAAAGGGTATAAACATGAACGGTGTATTCTAGAATTAAATCCTTTTTCACTTGATCTTCTTGGCCCTCCCATCACGGCCATAACCCTAGGTCTGCCGAACGCGGAAGGGGAACGTCCTCGAATAATCAGTCAGTGATATGTAGCACGTGTGTCACAGATAAGAGGACAGAGGGAGAGGATGAGCGGACTAGAAAATCGAAGCTCGAAGTTACATTAGCTTCAGCGATGTCTTCTCTCGACTTTTTCTCGAATAACGAATAAAATGGATGCGGCATCAAAGTTTCGAATTATTTATTTCGGGACCAAAGTTGCATAAAACGACCCATTGAAATGGGGCATGACACAGTAACACTGCCAGACATATGCAAATGCATTGACTAATGACCGTGTGGGAGTAGATTCAGTGGCGCAAGAGTCTCCGGCATCGCCGCCTGCAAGTGCTAGGGAACCCATTGTACTAAAGTTACAAGAGATGAAAGTAAGAACAATGTCAAAATAAAATGTACATATAAAATGGATTAATACATTGAATAACATAAACATTTTTGCTTTTAGGCGCGACTCCGTCCGCGTAGAAGTCGTTTATCACTACTCCCTCGGGAACTGTCCAATTTAAAAGTACCCTATGTCTATGTGCTATTCCAGACTATAACCTATCTCTCTGCTAAATTTCATCAAGATCCGTTCAGCCGTTCTGGCGATATTGAGTAACAAACATCCAAACTTTCGCATTTATAATATTAGTATCTAAGATTAGTGAAGGTGAAATCTGAATGGGAAAAAGTGGTGTAATTTATTTTAATCCTATTCAATTTCACTAAAGCTTATTTCACCAAAGTTTAAATTAGAACTGCAAGAAAATGAGAACAGCTGAGCCGGGAAACCAGGACGCCTTTCGGCGAAATGGAAATCCGGGCAAGTAATTCCGCGGGCGGTAGTTGATCCGGTATTTCACAAAAAACATCATTTATTTAAGCTGCAAACTACGAGTATGCTCAATAACAAGTATATATATACATATATAGCGATCCGCCCTCGCTTAGCTTCAGTTTAGATATGTGAGTTATTAATTATATTATATAAAAATCTTCCTCTTGAATCACTCTACCTATTGCTGAAAACCGCATTAAAATCCGTTGCGCATTTTAGAAGATCTAAGCGTACTATCGCGATCGTTAATTTGTGACCCATTTCAAGAAAAATATGCTTGAAGTCGTCAATGTCATTAGAGATGTCAAGTCATTTGTAACTTATAGGAAACTCAACCTTATTGTTGTAGAATGTCAGAATGACTTTGGACCTAAGGTGGGTCCCAAATTAAAGTTTGTGACTGTACATACAGACGGCGGAAGCGACTTTGTTTTATACCATGTAAAGAAGAAGAAGATAATAAATAATACCATAGGGCCTATTATGGTCGTGTTTATCGATGTGGATAAGCGTGGATAAAGCATCAGTCACGTTCTGACCAGTAGGTAAGTGTGAGAGTGACGGATGCTTTGTCGACCGCGATAAAGGCGTCCATAATACGTGGTAAATAAATGGACCTAGTCCCAAGCTAAGCTTTAGGCTTGTACTATAATATACAGTGCAACCATTTTCTTAATAGCGATCGGCAATCTTCGTTTTTCAATGACACACGAGTGACAAATATACTGTCAGTTGCGAGTGCAAGCGTGATAGCGATAGCCAGCCGAAAGCTATTAAGAAGCTGGGAATACTGTAGTAGACAACTATAAATTTACTTAAATGGAGAAATACATAAATACATAGAAAACATCCAAGACTCAGGAACAACTACTCGCGCTCATTACACAAGTATCTGCCCTTACCGGGATTTGAAACCGGGAGTGCTAGCTTCGAAGACATGGTCACTATCAAACGTATCGTCTCAATATAATACTAAATAAAAACCCAAGGTATAATAGCAACCCCCCTACCTCAAGGCTCATATTTCTTAACCGGCCCAACCGATTTTCATGTAACTGAGCTAAGAAGCATCCCGATTATTAACTAGATTTTTAACCGACTGCCGAAGGAGGAGGGTAAAGTGTTCCACAGCCTATATATGTATGTTTGTCCCTTTGTGTCACTATAAAAACTAATGTCAATTGTTTTGTCTTAATCTGGTGAGTGATATGACAGTAATCAAAATTCAATATGGCGGCAACCAGACGCCATATTGTGCAAATTAAAAAAAAAAGTCGACCAAGTATGACAAGTAGGGTATCATTGAATAGGGATTTAAAAATCATCTTTATGTTTCTTTCATCATTTTTCATTTAGGATTTATAACGATTTAAAGTTGGTTAGCAACAGTCGGGTTTTGAAAGCTTGCTATTTGTTAATTTATTCTGTTTCAGTCCATCCGTTTGGGAGCTACATTGCCACATACAGACATACAAATACACAGGCACACATATACACAAATACACATGTTAAACGGTTTACCCTTGTTTCACCAGCAGTCATTTCATAGAACGTATGACTTCGCAGAATAGGGGTGTGTCCTGGGTAAAAAAGTAATAATTCTAATTAGTCCGTCATTAAGATAATCAAAAAATATTGAACACGTATTTGTTGCTTTTTCAAATCAATCAAAATTGACAAACATAACGCGCATCAAAGTTCGGGAGTGGGGGCTCGTGACGTCACAACGTGGTATAAAGTGTGCCACGGCGTGACGTCACGCGAAACTTCAACGCACTTTATCTTCGTAATTTTTTGTTTAATTGACAAAAGAAAAAATACGTGTTCAATATTTTTTGATAATGTAAAAGACGGACTAATTAGATTTTTTTAGGACACTAGCCTATTTTCGTTTCATAGACAGCTATTTTCTGCTGAACCCGTGTTGATTTCAAGTTATCTTGAGATGGTCACAAGTCTAACCTAACATAACCTACGTGAATATTTTTAAGGAAACCTGAAATCAAAACGTGTTCAGCAGAAAATCTATACTTATACATATAATATAATATGGTAATATATAATCACTACATACGAGTGATTATATATTACCATTACCACTCGTATTATAAAACAAAGTCGCTTGCCGCTGTCTGTCTGTACTTATGTATGCTTAGATCTTCAAAAGTACGCAACGGATTTTGATGCGGGTTTTTTTAATAGATAGAGTGATTCGAGAGGAAGGTTTATATGTATAATCCATGCATACTATAGTAGAGAAACACTGATAATTTTAGAGGTTTCTAATGTGATGTCGTAAATAAACAAAAAAAAATTGCGCTTACATTGAAAACGCTGGCTAAACCATAAGTGATATATCAAAATAAAGTAGTGAAGAATTGTAGTTCTTCAAAAACCTAAAGAAACGTCCGCGATGGCATATATTTATCTCCCAAGGTGGACTCACAGTAACCATTTTTATCTTTAAAATGTTATTAAAAAATATTAGGTTATTTTCGAAGCTATTTTCTCCAATTCAGTATTTATTCTTATCCAGATAAATACCTTAGTCACCTTGGGAATTTAATGCAGATTAAAATTGTCCTATACACTATATTATTTAAATAAATACTTTAGAAGATATGGCAGATTCAAAATTACGCGCAACCTAAATCTGTATTATCGCCCTTTAGTACAGTCAACATCATAAATAAGTGATCATTCATGTACCTTGTCACTTTAACGTCGTGTTTGAAATGTCATACAAAATTGTGAAACGATTGAAAGCGACAAGGTACATAAATGATCACTTATTTATGCTGTTGACTGTACCTACAGCACAGCAGCCATAGAACACCGGATGCATAGTGCACCGGAGATCTCCTGTTACTTATATTTATATTGATAAAGAAATATTTTTAAATTACGGGAATGGTTAGGTAGTTAGATTGAGTTTAGGTTTTGATTAAAAGTTATTTTTATGTTGTTTTTCATATTTTTGAATACAAAGTAAATTCATAAAGGTAATAGGTAAATAAATTAATATTGGTAAATAAAATAAGTTTTTTCCCTAAGTATTTTTATCAACGAGAGGTAGTGTTTATTATCAAATTTTGTGGCGTTAAAGCGCAATTCACATAGCGGGCGGGAGCGGGTCGTGCGCCGGGCCGGGAGCACCGCACCCGCCACTATCAGCGCACGGGTGCGGCGGGTCCGTCGCGGGCGTCCTTGATCGTAATAACACGCATTCTCCGATAGGCATTCTCACAGGGCACGTTGTAAATTCTACTAACATCCGATCCCGAATGCCCGCCTGCGATCACCCGCGCACATCCGCGCGGGGCCCGCGGCGTTTCGGCGACGCGCCCGCAAGGCGGTGCCCGCGCGGGGCCCGCCGCGGTTCGGCGCTCTATGTGAATAGGACGACCTGCGCGGGTCCCGCGATGAGAACGACATGCTCGGCGGTGCCCGACTCGCTCCCGCACGCTGTGTGAATTGCGCTTAAGGGATAAACTCCATTTTTTTTATTTTAAGATTGTGTTGTAAATATTCAGAATATTTAAGTACCTACATATTTCCTTCCTAATTGGTTATCAATGAGAAAGTGTGTTGATTTGTTAATGTTAATTTTTTCTTATTTAAAATAAGATTGTGTTGGGAAGAAAATAGGTTTCATATTCTAAACGATTTTTTTACGTGGTATGCAAACTATTTTCAATTCCTTTACATTGTAATTTCATATTTATTTTATGGTTGTTCGATGTCACGTCACTTTATAAAAAATTGAGTTTTCATGTGTCAGTAAATAAATTTACATCTAAATTTATTTCATGTTCTATTTTTCACTGCGAACTCTTTAAATAATTAGTTTAACTAGTGGTCTATACTAATATTAAGGTTTTTTGTGTTGTAAATATTTCGAATATAGGTACTTGCGTATCTCGTGTTGTAAATTTAAAAATAAATGTTTACTTTTATGCTTTTAGCTCATTACCTTTATGCTTTTAGCATATCAATGAAGCAGGTAGTTAATTTTGTGAATTGGGGTTAATAGGTATTGTTTGTTTTTTTTAAGGAAAAAAGAAAATGAATTACCTATGACTGCCTATGGCGCGAAGAAGTCGTTTTAATATAGATCGTAGAATTAGGGATAATAATAGAAACAATTTACGTCTTAAAGATGAAATCAAAGAAGAAAGGGAAATCAGGCTGTGTAATAGAAGAGAAAGTAATTATTTGCAAAGAAATACGGAACTATTGAACGTGACGTTCGTCTTATAGTTGATAGGGATAGACATAGATCTTAGCGAGCCAGGGAATCTTCTACTGAACGTGACGTTCGGCTTATAGGCGACAGGGATGGATATAGATCTCAGAGAGCCAGAGAATCTGCTACTGAACATGAACGTGGGTCCACAAGTACCTACTTCTAATTTATGGCCAAATAAAGTGAATTCTGCATTCCTCTGCAAACCTATATGTAAATGCACCTATCTAAAAAATATTTCACCATTTGAAAAGTATATTATTCGAGATGAACTTGGGTTATTTCTACTTATATTTACCGAAGCGAAGCGAGGGCGGGTCGCTAGTAATATAATAATATAAAGCTGAAGAGTTTGTTTGTTTGTTTGTTTGCTTGAACGCGCTAATCTCAGGAACTACTGGTCAGATTTGAAAAATTCTTTCAGTGTTAGATGGCTCATTTATCGAGGAAGGCTATAGGCTATATATCATCACGCGAAGACCAATAGGAGCGGAGCACCAATGAAGAATGTTTCAACTTACTACGTTCGTAAAGTCGCGGGTTAAAGTAAGCGATAGCCCAAATATTCCACGGGGACGAAGTCGCGGGCAGAACCTAGTAGCTTTATATGAAAGGAAATTTTTGCAGTCACACCTATCGAATAAGTGGCAGTGAAACAACGGGACACCATGTTAAACTTATAAGTTTAACATGGTGTCCCGTTGTTTCACTGCTAAATGTTATAACATCCCTCTTTTAGCGTCGGGGGTTAGATAGAATACTTCAGTTTTCATCTGGTGCCTCTCCAATTACTGAAGGTTACTTATAAACCCATTTTTTTTTCCTTATCTCTTGCGAGGCGGAACTGATGCAGCACTCTCACGGATATTCCCTAACCACGACCACTTCCTGCCGCATTATCCGCTAAAGTTTCCTGTCAGCACCTTTCGTGTCAAAAAACGAGGAAATGCAACTCGACCAAAATAAATTAATCTATTCTACATTTTCGAGTATCTGAGGGCCCTGCAAAGATGCACTACGCTAACTAACGTTTATATTCGATTCGTTTTTAAACCAATCGCGTCACTGGGAGATGACGTGATACGAAAAGTCACGTGGTCTACCAGTGACGCGATTGGTTTAAAAACGAATCGAATAGAAACGTTAGTTAGCGTAGTGCATCTTTGCAGGGCCCTCTGGAACTACTTAGGGTACCACACTATATAGGGTGGAAAAAACGAACGCCACATGGACGGCAACTACCTTAAATATTGGAAATAGCTAGTTCTACGAAAAGGAGACTAACTTTCATTTTTGAAAAAAAAAACTGCATTTTTGGATTTTTGAAAATTCGTCTGCCTTAGCCAGGAAGGGTTTTTTTACGGTCCTTATTTAATTTTAAGGTTTATGTGTTATAGGCATAAATGATTACTCAATGACCCTTTCAATCTGTATCATAAAACACGACTTCATTGTTTTGTCATATTCGACCAGTGTCGCTATTGCCTAACGCACTCGCAATCGCAATCGGCTTCAAAGTAGAACAATTCTTTTCATTTTGTATGAAGACTCGCCTTCGACTCTTAAAATGAAAACGATTGCGATTGCGAGCGCGTTAGGTAATAGCGACGCAGTTCGCTTCCCGGTTAAGGAAGAGGATTTTTTTTCAAATAAGTATTCAATAGTACTGCATACTTTTTTTTTAATGGAAGTAAGTTTCGTTTGCCCAGAACTTGCTATTTCCAATATTTAAGGTAGTTGGCGTCCATGTGGCGTTCGTTCTTTCCACCCTGTATAGGGCTCCAGCGCATTGGACAGCGTGGCAAATCTACAGGACGTGTTACGCTAAATATGGACAGTGTACCTACCTATTTCAATCATGCGCTTGGGATGGGTTACATCGCGACAGTACGTCGTAACATGACAAATACCGTCCCCATAACCGGTATTGACACGCGTTACTGACACGGTCACGGTCATGTTGCGATGAAATATCACAAATGTTGACCCACGTTCAGAGTGACAGTGTCGTGTCGTGTCACGCCGGTGCGCGAGTAGGTAATTGCCATAACTATCACAATTGTGGGATGGAATGATTCTGATGAAAATTTTCCACTTAGTCTCATTGTTGCAATCTATTTATGTAGGTAACTAGGTTTTACTGGGAAATTTATTATTTTAATGTTTGAGTATTCTAAAATAGCCTGATGAATGACTAATTTACTTTAAAATGTAAATAAGCCAATGCTGCCATAATACCAAAGAAGGCAGCTAACTGCGTCGAAGCATTCTATACTCTATTGATAACCATATAAAAGGACATTATCGGGGTTTCATACAATTTGGTCCAAATGAGTAAGTGCCGGCCAAAGAGAAATAATGCTATATTAATGTTAGAACTAAACTATCTGAGCAATTATTGTTATGGCACTAAAGTTGTAGGGCCAATGGACCTTGGTTTTATTTTAGTTCTGAAATTCTTTGTTTCGGTGAATTAAACTAGTAACAAAAACAAATGAATTGTTCTATAATAACATAACTTGACATTTGAACTTATTTACTTAGATACGGTGGCTCCAAACCTATTTTTGACATGAGAATCGTGTATTGCGTGTATTTGGAGTATTTCATAAATAAACAAAAAAAAACATCTCCATATCATGTGCATTGTATGGTATTAGTGCATAGTAGCCATGCGATACATTTTCCAGGAATAACAACCTCAGCTTATGGCTTGGAAATATTATTGTTGTTCTAGATGATGGTGATTCTTTAACCACTCACATGCTTTGTGCAACTAGAGTTGCAAGTTCTTAAAACGAAAAATGCTTCATGCAACTACTCTCTCTTCACTCAACGTGCCTTGTGCAACCCTAGTTGCAGAGTGTTTTGTACTCGAAAAGGTCTTCGCAGCTAGAGTAGTTACTTGTATAAACGAAAATTGCCCTGAGCATCTCTAGTTGCGGGCACTCAAGTGGGATCATTGAATTAAACGAAGATACGCCTGCACATATGCAGGTGAATTAGTTATAATAAAACATAGCATTAGGTATTTCGTTTTCGCCGGCACTTTCAAATTTGGACCAAAAAAGATTATGTCTATTAAAATAATTTTATCTACACTCATATCATAAGTCCTCTATTATGCGTTCAAAACCCGTAGGCAATGACCAGCATTAATGCGAATAAAGTTATGGCTACTGTCTTCTGGGATGCTCGTGGTGTATTATATGTTGATTACCTTCACAAAGGTAAAACGATTAACGGCGAATATTATGCCAACTTGTTACAGAAATTTCATGAAGTTTTAGTGGAAAAACGACCCCATTTGGCGAAAAAGAAAATCATTTTTAACCAAGACAATGCACGGGTCCACACTTGTGCCGTTGCTATGGCTAAAATCCACGAGCTGCGTTACGAATTGCTCCCGCATCCGCCTTATTCTCCTGATTTAGCCCCCTGCGACTATTTTCTTTTTCCAAACTTGAAGAAATGGCTTGGTGGAAAAAGATTTGGTTCCAACGAAGAAATCATCGCAGAAACCAATGCGTATTTTGAAGGGTTGGAGAAATCGTACTATACGGAGGGAATCGAAAAGCTAGAAAAGCGATGGACCAAGTATATTGAGTTAAATGGGGACTACGTTGAAAAATAAATATTTACTTTTAACAACAATTTTTTTTTTTAAATATTTTCCAGACTTTTCACTCTGCCCTCGTAACGTAATTTCAAAATTACGTTACCGGTGTCATCGCTGTCACCTACTACCATAGGTAATGTAATGCTGGTCATTTGCCTTTCGGCTTCTGAACCCATCTTAGAGTACTTATAATATATGTGTAGATAAAGTATTGTACGAGACTCTGCGTAATTAGCATTACAACATTCGTGTTGTTATGCCTGTCATTACGCAACCGTCACGTAAAATACTATTACTATTAGTACTATTACTATGCAGTTAGTCCCTTTATTTTATCCAAGTATTTTAGTCCACTTATTTTTCGTAGCAGGTGGAAAGAAGCGGTCTCGATTTAATGTATGTATGTATGTATTTTTCGTTTCACAAACAATTTTTTTGCAACATGTAGTTTTTAATCAGTCTACAAAGCCAAATGCATAAAAACATTACACTGATCCTTAACTTTATGAGTATTGTAGGTAATAGCGAGTTATATTAAATACTTTTATGAGTCATAAAGTCATAAGTCATAATCATCAAAACTTACCGACTGCTAGCATACTTGGTAAAACTTAGTTGCTTTGGACATGTTATCGTATTTTTTTAAATAATGTCTAGTAAATAAGAGCTATCTTGTCGTGGCTAATGCGATAACATTTCAATAGCTATTAGGTCTTACTCGGACCGTACAATAGACAGATCCCTGCGGGCCTATTGCGGTCTTGTTTATCAATGTATATTAAACATCTGTCATGCTTTATCCACCACGATACTCGTAAAGGCGACCATAATACCGGCCATGGAAAATACACGTTGTTATGTCTAACAATAACTTGTCTTCCCTGTATGTACCCTTAGAACTTTCTAACTACGCAGCGGATGTGAATGCTCTTTTCATCATTAGATAAATAGAGTGATTCAAGATTATAAATTGTGGTTTATGCACGGGTGTTACTACAATAAACTCACATAAACCAAACTGTATCGTTTTATACAGATAAATTAACAATAAGCGAGCTAAACGAACTTCGATCAGATCTTTATATGCCGTTGTGGTTTTCGTATCAGGTTCGTAAACTATACATTGACTATACTCGTACATATAGAGGAGTTACATTTAAATAAACGTACATTTATGGAAATACATAGTTTTAACACTTTATGAATCGCGGTCTGTTATTAGATTACGATAAAACAGCACAGTATAGTACCTACTGGGGTCCTAGTGAAAAAGGGTACAAGTCGACCTAAATCGAAAAATAGGGTATATACATGAACGGAGTATACTAGACTTAAACCCTTTTTCACTTGATCTTCAGAAGACTTGTACCTTTTTTCACTCGGACCCCACTAAGTTCCTAGTGAAAAAGGGTACAAGTCGACTTAAGTTTCAATAAAAAGGGTATATACATCAAAGGAGTATACTAGATTTAAACCCTTTTTCACTTGATCTTCAGAAGATATACCCTTTTTTTCACTAGGATTCCAGTCTGGGGCATAGTCGTAGTAATATGTTAATAATATAGGTAATCGACCTCAGTTTACTAATAGTTGCTAGTTAAAAGTGTTCCTTAGTTGCTTTTAGTTTAAAATATTTAATTCTTAATCTAGTCTAGTCTAATCAAAATGTCGTAATTAGTACGAGTACTTTTGGCTACCGTCCAATGTCTGCCGGTTTTTCGCTGTATGTAGGAAATACCTAAACTATGTTAACGATGCAATGAACGAGTGTACACATTGTTAAAAAAAACTAATTTTTTACTCGGAATTCCAATTTTAAATATTGTTGGCATTACTGTTTTTTTTGTAACTTGAAATCAGGTATTATGTGCCCATTTATTAGTTGATTTATTAATGTTGATTTAGTTATTTTAGTTCTTTTTCGTAAGTATTCTTTTATTACATTTTTTTATGTTGTATGTTTTTTTACAGTTCTGGCATATTCTTAATAGCTATCGGCGATCTTCGTTTTTTTATAACACACGAGTGACAAATATACCTACTGTCAGTTGCGAGTGCAAGCGTGATAGCGATAGCTAGCCGAAAACTAAAGAAGCTGGGAATACTGAAATTCGTGTATTTCTTTTGGCATGCAATGCAATATTTTGTAACGAAATTAAATATTAAATAAACTAAACTAAGCAAATTTAATTTGTGAACCGTAGAAAATTAAATAAAAAATAATATTTACCTACTACCAGAGATACTCCATCGCACTGTGAATAAAAAACTGGCCAAATACTACTTACTTAACTAAGAAGAAATAAGGTACTTAACTACCATTACATAACAGGCTTTTTACAGAAAACAGGAATAGTTTTCACGTAAGAATGAACATAAGAATGTTTTAGATTTGCTGGAAAAGTATATAAATTCTTCGTTACGCAATCTCGACGTTCTTAACCTCCTCAGTTCCTGCTTTTTCTCAGTGAATTTTTACCGAGCACTTAAACCTGACGGAACACGGGAAATTAACATAGTTAGTTGCACGAGAGTATGTAATACTTTTAATTATACTTACTTCCTCGAATACATATTCGACACTACAACACAACAATGGCTATTATAGGGTCAAACAACGAACTATTGACATTCAAAATATCAGTCTTTTGCACCTAGTGATTGTAAAATTATCTCCTCTATTTACTTGTATATGTATATGAGTATAGTAATCTGTGCTTGTACCTAATAAAATTCACGGTGCCAATATTTGGTAGGGGGCAACAATACGACAGTTTCCTACTAGATGCAGATTCAAAATATTTATAACAGTTTTCAAAGAACAACGAGTGGATATAAAGTAACTAGGTACATATTCAATTAACAGCAGATACGATATTCGATCTCTTTTTAATTAGAGCTCCTGAAATATTAATGTTAAACTTTTTGAGTTTCCGTCGTTACTTGATAAAAACGGATAAACATGTTTTTTTCCTGCCACGCTACTAACTACCCTAACTAGCTTATTTAACGGCTCGTACAGAAGTCAACGAGCGTGCTAAGTAGGCAAGTGCAGCGCATTGCACTAACTGGCTGCGTAAATTGCAGGTAAAGGAGCAAACTTTTCGAGAATGCATTTGTCTGGATTTTCTGTCATAATTATTAACAACGGCTTAGGTAGCGCAAGATTATGGATTGAATCCGACTTTTGGTAGAAACTTATGTGCTGGGATGGACACACAAAAATGTGTTTGTTTTCAAACACATACCTACCTATATCCAGTTGCATAAAAGTTAATTAGAACTAATCTCCTATTGAGACACTTGTCGCTTTCTAATTCGTCAAGACAAAAATTGGCCAGAAACAAATATAAAATATATGCAAGGGATTGACGTTTAAGCTTCCGTGCGGCAAAAGACGTCAATTATTATGACAGGGCCAATATTCAACTCGGTTCAACTGTATCGTCTTTGACATGTCATGGTATTGTTTTTAAATCGGCCGTCATTACTGTCAAGTAAATAAGAGCTATCAAAACGTTGACAATACGGAAATACTTCAAAAACAATAAGATATAACTGTGTAGAATCTCAGCCCCGATCTCTACTTCGACGTAGCTTTTGAAGAATGCAACTTAGCTAGTTCTACAAGTTAGCCAGCTTTATTACTTGTAATAAACGCCGTGATCATTCGTAACTCCTAAGTTGTGAAACTACAATATCATATTTGCAAAACGCAACCGACTTACCACTTTCTAGCGTTGAATTTCATCTTGAACCAGATTTCTCAAAAGGAAATTGCGGTTTTATAAAATCTTAACAGTATTTTGGGGCGACTCTTAAATAGATTGCTTTTATGCAACTATGCGCAAAAGAGCCGCATCCCTGGTGCGCCGGGTGCGTGGCAGTCCCAATAACATCCTGAGAATGATAGGGGACAGGTACGACTGCCCCTACATCCGTCAGTGTTGTGGGCTACATGCCCCAGTCAATTATTAATAATTTATAATAATTAATACTAACACTTAGATCTAAGATACTAACAACACTTAATTAGAGATGAATGTATGGACTTATGTTGTCTGAAATAAATGATTTATTATTATTAAATCGCGTGGCTGTAATTTTTTTCCATACTTTAGCTCCGGGTGATAACGTTTTCCCACCCCCTAAATCAAGTCGGATTTTCAAGATTTTTAAATGTATAATAATTATTATTAAAATCTTGTTTAGTACTTTTCAGTTTATCTTTTATAAGCAGTTATCGGACAAATTGGCGTCATTACTCGCAATAATGCGGACATGACTCCAAAGATGACAATTATAATAATTAAATTAAATTAATTGATTTCTTACCTTATCCTTTGCAGGACAGTAATAAATAAATAATACAAAGACGTGAAGAGTGGTCATTAATATTAATCTACTAAGTTTGCTCCATTAACATCCGTGGATTGCGAAAGGAGGTTTTCACCTCATAAGTTTATTTTAGCCGTGAAAAGGAATAAAATAACAACGGAAAAATTATAAAAAATACTGTTTATTTGCTTTAATAAATCTACACAATAACAAGTCTTTGTATTATTTATTTCTTGCTGTCTTGCAAAGGATCAAAATTATTTTTCGGGTTTGTAATCAATTAATGTAATTATTTTTTTAATTAAAATCTTTGGAGTCAAATCCACATTATTGCGAGTAATGACGCCCATTTGTCCAATCTCTGTAATTATAAGGATTTTTTTCTTGGAAAACAAAACGTAGGTATAGCTAGTGTTTCATAATATTTACTCATACAACATATTCAAAAATCCTAAAAACTGGACTAGTTTTAAGGGGAAAGAAACGTTATAGCATTTTGCATGGACATTTTAAGCGTCACAATCCTCTTGCCACGTTACGAGCAAACAGAATAGACAGAAACATCTGAGGGCCCTGCCAAGATGCATTGCGCTAACTAGCGTTTCTATTCGATTCGTTTTTAAACCGATCGCGTCACTGGTAGATGCCGTGATACGAAAAGTCACGTGACCTACCAGTGACGCGATTGGTTTAAAAATGAAACGAATAGAAACGTTAGTTAGCGCAATGCATCTTGGGCTCTTAGCAGGGCCCTCAGACGTTGCTTTTACTATTGACAACAAAGTTGATAGCATAGAATAGAACGTCGAATTAATTTTTCAAAATTCTTGGATTTCCTTAAGGATGGGCAACGAACTTCAATTACGCTTAGTGCAGTAGCTTGGATAAATGCACACACTCCTATACAAATGTACACTCTACATTACACTGTACACTGTACGTTACACTGTACATTTGTATGCATAACAGCAATCTCAGATGTTTGTACAGTCTCCCAATAAACTGTTGAGAATAATGAGAACCTTGTCATTGTGAAACTTATTGTCGTTGTTATGCTTATCGTTCTATTTTGTCTTTGAAGTTTGGTACCAACGACAAGGTAGTAAAGTGTAAAACAGTTTCTATGGCTTACCGCGCATGGAACGTGAATAAAGCATTTCTTTTGTCTTTGGATGTAAGCCGCGACCGCCTCGACCCTTGGCTTTGAGGTTGGTTCACAAGTAGGTTGGAAGCGGTGTCTTAAGTGTTCTTTGCTTCCGTACTGCTATGTTCTTGTTTAACATAAAATAGAAACACGGTACTGGCTCCATCGCGCACAAAAACGCAAGCACATAAAAAGAGAGAGTATGTAGGAATATGGCAAAAATAAACAATTGCAGGTTTGGTCGTAGAAAATAACGATTTATAGTTACACATTGGACTAAGGTTTCGCAGTGTCAAGGACTCTTTCAATATTTACGATCATGTTGTTAACGACACAAGTATAGGATATATATGATAGTAAAAATACTTAGAAATTAACAAATATAATCATATAATATTGTTTTAAACAAAGTTAAATAAATTGCCATAAAATGTTAACGGTATTTTTTCGTCGCGCATAGGTAGGTAGGTATAGTATAGTAATTTAGTAAGTTTTATACAAAGTTAGCTTTCCATTTTTGTCTTAAATTTTGTTTTCAATGTTAGCTGGATGAGATCCCTTAAAGGGATAAGTTCGCCTTTGTACATAATTTATTTTCATTTAAGTGTTTTTTATGAAACGATTTATTTTTATGAAATTAAATGTTTAAGGTAGGTACTTACTTACTATTTAGTTCATGAATCTTCACACCATTATTAATTCCTTACTATCCTTATCAATAACGATCGACCTTATTTCAATCCATCCGCGTGCTCTCTGACAATTTTTTCAATATTGCTATCGCTATTAGTGATTCTGTGATCGAATATCGTAAAAATATATTGTAGCTAACAAGATGATACAGAAAACTTCATCATCCGGCCGTAGCGCTCTCATTCATAGTGAACGGCAAGATTGATTAGCAATCTATAACGGACGATGGCAAAAGATAATAGGTTATATGATAGATACGAGTATACTATATCTATAGATATATCTATAAGATATAACTGTCAGAAGCCGACGGATTGTTTACCTAATTCATACCATGGCGTATAGACGCTAGAATAATAGGATCCGACCGTAATAATAACATCCACTCTAATCATAATGTATAGCTATACGCAAATTGTTATAGACTGGTTAAATAGAAGTTGTTGTTATCGTTTAAATAGGCACGTACTCGAATAGAAGCGCAAAATAACCTTATTATTAAAGGGCATTGGGTAAGTTTGTATGAACATTATTGTCATTTTATTTTTCAGCGGCCACGGATGTTTTCTTAATAATGGTTTAGAGGACCTCTATATAGAGGTCCTCTAAACCATTATTAAGAAAACATAAATGTATAAAATTTAATGCGTTAAATAATATCGGAGCGGAGATATTAAAGATTTAAGTATTCAGTTTTTGGTACTAAAAGTACGCCCAGGTATGAATATTTAAATATCTCGGCTCCGATGCACTTAAGAGTATTATATTACAAAACAAAATATGTTTATTTTGAATAATCCTATCATAATTTACCACTTTTACGAATGGCCGCTCACCTTGAAAATGTATGACTTTTACAAATGACAACACTTTTACCCAAACCCCTTTATGGATGAGTGCATTTGTTTGATAGTTATTTAGTTAGGTGTTTCTTTTTTTAAGGATACGTGCCCGAACGGGCCCTATTGATATGCCTTTGCTGTCCGTCCGTCCGTCCGTCCTAACTTTAAAGAGCTGTAGCTTTAGAACCGTAATAAATAGCGGGTTGATTTTTTTAATATGTATTATTACATCGGATTTACTATCATTTTTTAAAAGGAAGTAAAATAATAAAGCCCGTCCACATTAAATAAATGTTTTTTGTTCAACGTATTTTTACTTTTGTTGTATCTTAAAAACGGTAAAACATTCAAGCGTCAAATTTGATAGTAAAAAACCCTGAAGAAAAAAATGAATACTAAAAAAATTGTCAAGTTTGAATTTGTTCGAAATCGAATTCAAATTGAAATAAAATAATACTGTGCGGCGGTACGGAACCCTTGGTTCGCGAGTCCGACTCGAACTTGACCGGTTTGTTTTATTCTTCCACTTTTATTTATTATTTGTGGCACAGAGACTTTTGAAAAGTCGGATAGTGATATAAACTTACAACAAGTAATAAATAATCATTATACAAGTTTAAAATTCATTAATATTTTTATGGTATATGAGGCAAACGAGCAGACGGATCGCCGCGATTATCGACACCCATAGACACCTGCAGCACTAGAGTAGCAGGTGCGTTGCCGGCCTTTCCAATGAGAGTACGCTCTTTTTTTGAAGGTTTGAAGGTCGTAACGATCCGGAAATACCGCAGGCGACAGACCATTCCACAGTTTAGTTTTAGTCATGTTATGTATTGTATCCTAGAGAAAAATAATGTTCGAGTACATTTAGAGTATGGTCGCCCTTGTGACGAGCTGCACCCTTTAGTGCTTTGTCGCTTTAACGTCATGTTTGAACGGCTGCACTAATCTGTCAAAGGGTTTAAGCGACGTGGTACAAAGTGAGCAACTACTTACTTATAAGGCCGACTGTATCTTTGGCTGGTTTTTATTGAATTACCACCAAATCTTACAAACAAGGTCTTGTAAGAGTTGTAAGGTCAATTTCGAAATCAATTATCACAATCATTTAGGCAACGCAAAGTAAAGAGATGCATACGCATGTGTTAATATTTAAACTCAAGAATGTATCGCGTCGAACAACATTGCGTTATGTTTTTTCTGTCGCTGACAGACGGTTCGATGCAATTTGTCGCCTTGACATCCAAAGTCCTATCTATGGATTTATTTAAGAAATCGATCTATCAGCACGTTAGCGATCTCGATAAATATTTAGGTTATCATCCGTCTTGTAACAACTGATCCAAATACCAACGGACAATTCAGATGTATGTACCTTTTTTTCTTTTATCTGTTATTTTGTAAATTTGCCTATCCTCTTGCATTATCTTGGCTTATTCTACTCCAAGGTTAATTGAAAGAGATCCCATATGGGATAAGTTCGCCTATGTACATTATCTATAGTGCAATAAAGAGTTTACATACATACATACAATTGATAAATACGAGATGAATAAAATACTGAAGGCACTATGTGTTACTCTTATCTTTAGTAGGTATATGTCGGTTCTGTAAGGATAGACGAAATGCTTTACGCTATCGTAAACGATTTTCGAAAACTGTAGGCGCTCGACGTGACCGTCTGACAGCTTACGCCAATTCTATACGTACATTTCGAATAACAATAACGAACGCCGAATGCATCTTATTTAGGGCCTCTGAGGGCCCTGCCAAGATGCACTACGCTAACAAGCGTTTCTATTCGTTTCGTTTTTAAACCAATCGTGTCACTGGTAGATGACGTGATACGAAAAGTCACGTGATCTACGTGACGCGATTGGTTAAAAACGAAACAAATAGAAACGTTAGTTAGCGTAGTGCATCTTGGCAGGGCCCTCTGGTTTGGAAGGGCAATTTGGGTGCGCTTCAATGAGTCTAATAACGTTTTGTATAATTTCATTAAACTAATTTCGAAAAGCATAATGAACGTTTAGCATAAAAACCAATTGTATAATTTCATCAGGCATACGATCGAATTACATAACACTCATTTATTATAACTATTATAAACCATGTTATTATGCATTTTTAGTCAATTTCTTCTTACTAGGTTAGGTTAGGTTAGAACTGTGACCACATTAATAGTAATGAAAGCCGATAGAAATATTTATTTTTGAAATTATGCATTTCGTGTTATGTCAAATGAAAATTAGACCGTTTGTTTTTATACTAAACATTACACACCCTGTCAATTTACCAACTAAATATCATCTAAGTACATCCATTTTAGTGTTCTACTAGAAATCAAGGTTGAAACTAGAGATATTGCGAAATTAAAGATCATTTCTGAAATAGTTTCGACAGTGATCGTAGGTTTGTCTGCACCTTCCCTATTAATAGACAGAACCGGAAAGCATGAGCATAACATTGTGATTTCTGAAAGTTTACCGTTGTAATAATAATACATATGTATAAAAATATTAGCATTTTATCTTTATAACAAAAGGATTTTATAAAACGTAACTATGTTATGGAAAATTATACAGCGATATAGAATAGATTAGAATAAAAATAATTTATTTAACGCTTACCTTTTACAGGAACACATTTAAAACAAATGAAATGAATGAGGTAAATAGAAAAAAAACAAAAACATGTACCTACATTATTTAAATATTTTAATTATTTTGTTTCATGTTGCAATTTTTTATTATGACATAATTAAAATATTTAAATCATCAAAGTTATATCTTTAAGTGAGTATATTTTGACTCATGTAAATAAATGTAATAAAACAAAATAAAGTTCCAATTCCGTAAAGTATATTCCGTAAATTGGGGGCAAACGAGTACCTAACGAGAATCAGGGTAAAGATCTATTCGGTTTTATAAATGAAAAAAATATGGGGGACAATGTCACACCAATTGACTTAATTCCAAACTAAGCTCTAGGCTTGTATTATGGGTACTGGACAACGATATAAATATTTATGTCGAGAAATATATACTTAAATACATATAAAACACACATGACTCGAGAACAAATATTCGCGCTCACAAATATCTGCCCTTACCGGGATTTAAACCCGGGACTGCTAGCTTCGTAGGCAGGGTCACTACCAACTAGGCCAACGCGTCGTCGTTTTTAAAGGTACCTACTTGCATCGTTCAACGGGTACCTAGGCACGCATATCTTATCTACCCAGCTTAGGTATTAGAGTTATTAGTTGATATGCTGCCCAGTTAAGTGTAATTAGAAGTTTATAGATAATTAAACGACGTCGTATTTTATCAGATAATTTCTTAACAGTAAAACCAAAATACTACCTAGTCGACTCTTTATCGCTGTCATACTCTCTGGCATCTGTCAGAAGCTATATTTGTTTTGCCAGAGACAGTGTGAAAGCTATAGCCAGCCGAGTATAGTATAGAAAATATTTATTTCGTTAAAACTTAGTGTACCTAAAAATTACTAGGTGGGGACTTCCTATTGTATTAAGTATGCAATACCTGTATCAGGAAGCCCTGTGTGTCTGTGTGTGTGTGTGCGTGCGTGCGTGCGTGCGTGCGTGCGTGCGTGCGTGGGTGCGTGCGTGGGTGCGTGCGTGCGTGCGTGCGTGCGTGCGTGTGTGTGTGTGTGTGTGTGTGTGTGTGTGTGTGTGTGTGTGTGTGTGTGTGTGAAGATGGAATGCCTCTATGCTAGTAGGTACTCGTAATTTCACTGGTTGTCTTATTCCCACAGTCCACACCGGAACATAATAATGCGAACACTGCTGCAAGCGGTGGGTTAAAGAAAACGATGGTGGTAGCGACCCTGACAGACAAAGTCCTGCCAATACTTAAATATACCGCACCTTCGGTAAGACAAAGGCACAATTGCACTTTGTGTCATACTGTACAGTCGACGTCATAAATATGGTTTCATTTTAGTACCTTGTCTATTTAACGTCATGTTTTAACTGCCATATGAAATGGTCATAGCGGATAAAGTGACAAGGTACTAAATTGTAAACATGTCGACTGTACATTGTGCCCTTGTTCTACCGAACGTGCGAACGATGTTGTTTGATTATTCAGTACCTACATGTACTCATTGTAAGTGAAAATTGTGTATCCAGTCCACCACACGGGATGCTAATTACATTTGACATCATTTCAGTGGCATGATGCGTCTCTCGTTAACATAACCAGCACTTGGTTGCATCGCTCTCCGAGCACGTTATTTTAACGAGTCCTTGTACTTGTGACACACAATTTAACTACGACATGGCATTTGCTGACCTCGCCGGGAATGTTTATTTTATATCGCTTGCAGAATTTTGCCGGTAGCACGTGCTAATCTAAATGGGTTTCGTGTTTATATTTAACACTATAAATGCATACATTTTTACTCCTTTGAAGTCTTATTGGAAAAATTATGTGAACTTTGGCGCGCTTTTTTTACGCATATTATTTTATTTAATAAGTGAGTCTAGTTTTTCGCCATATTTTATTAAGAAATCTCACCAAAAAGTAGTTAAATGGCCACTGATGTAGGTTAATCCCATGCGCAGTTCTACCTCCATATTGTGTTTATTTAAAATAAAGTAAATTAATTCAAAGCGTCATACATTTTACTAGCGAATATTATGGACAGTATAAAATCGCTCCTCGGCCTTGACATAAACCCATTCATCATGCCAAAAAATACTTTTCCAGACAAAGAAATGCCTTAATCATTTGCTTGCTTTATGGGCATTGAGGATTTATAAATGGTTAAAAGCATCTACATAGTTAAAAGTTTAACACGAGAGAGTTTCCCCTCCAGCAACATGCAATTGGAACTGAACCGTCGCAAGGGGTGCCACGCGATACCCCCCGAGACCTCATTAGAAGATTAGACATAACAATGTTGCCAGAAAAAGCCTTATATTGCTAGAAAAGTCTTCGAGGTGTCTGAGGACTTATTTCCCATCATTTTGTAAAGATGCTTCAGTATACAAAGTAAATACCATTACCGTTAATTTATCGTGCTTATCGAATCTAGTAATGCATCATTTCCTTCTGTTTACTAAACGCCTTTTTTACTTTCGTCTTTTTACGTTTTAATAGCGATTATTCCTCGTCATTTAAAATCACGGGACTAAAATCCGTCATATTGAAGTCTTCAATCGATGATTTTACGACTTGTGTCAAATGTCTGGTGGTCACAAAAGATACTATAGTAGGTAACTACGCCTCAACAAGCACCTTTTGTGACAAGGATAGATGGTCGTCTAATCTGTTTTACAAATGACTATTAATATTCTTTTAGTCAATACTTTATTTATTTAACTACAGCAAGTAATTCAATCTCAAGCTTAAGCCTTCACTATGAATGATGGCATTAAATTAAATGTCGGAAACCTATTTATTAGTGTTTTTATTGCTCTAGTGGTCTGACAAATTTTATAATTTAAAAGTGCTCAACGCTTTGTACTCTAAATGCCTTATTTAAGCTCACATTATATAAATGGTAATGTAATAGTAACAATTTTAATGTATTAGTGATACTTTGGAGTGAGTTCCTGTTTACCTAATTGAGAACACAACAAAGAGTCCATGCACTTTTACATGGACATATGCAAATAGGTACTAATGATGTGTGTAACTTTAAAAAAAAACTTAAGTGAATTCTAACCTGACATTATGTTATTTATTCCCTGTATAAATATTTCATCACTTATTATGTTTTGGTTGAAAGTTGTATGTATAATTTATAAATGTGTCCAATTCAGTAAGATGTTTGGTTTCATCACGCGATGTGGCCATTCAAGTTTGTGACTACAAGTTTATTTAACTTTCTTGATTGCAAGATAAAGAGGGTTAAAAAACCCATTATAATGTACTAGTAAAACATAAAATATAAAGAAGTATCGTATTTCCTAGAGATTTCTCGAATAAGTTTCATTAGTTAATTGCATAATAAACAATCGACGATCTCATCGACCTAGATGACATAAATCTTATTCCATATCATTACATCGTAGATTAGAATTGAGAAAATCCATCCATTATTTTTGATTTAACGACATTGTCTGCCGTAGAAAACCGTAAAACTGCGGAAACTGGTGTGGTGCCAAAATTGACAGAGCTTTATGGTCGAATTGAGGAGATTTTGCGTTGGACAAAAAAGTTACAACGTCAAAAAAAGATTAATATGTGCGTGCGATGTTTCTTGATCTGACAAAGTTATAATTACTAATACACTCAAAAAAAAAGCCAAGAGAATCAATCAACCAATGATGTATCTATGCCAGTATTACAAAACCGACCATGGAGATCCTTGGGAGAGGCGTGTCCAGCAGTGGACATCCTTCGACTGATTGATGATGATGACGAAGAAAGTTCCTTTCTTAGTTAAAATAATGTCAATAATATAGCTATGATGTTAGTCTAGTAAACAAAGCCGATCTAAGTAAGAGGAGCAAAATCATTTGTGATTCAATAAATATCTTTGTTCATGTATCTAGATTTGTTAGGCTAGCATAGAATGACAACAATCACAATCTTGTAGAAGCAACCAATTATTATTAGTCGATGCAGTTGGTTGAGCTCATAATCAAATAATTTGAAGATGTTAGAGGAGGGAAATAAATTGATGATACAAGAGCCTTTCAATTATAAGGAGGCTACTTGGTGTTTGAAGAGTTATTTATTATAGAGCAAGGTGACGCGAGTAAGGTTATTCGCGGAAATAAACTAACTTTTACTTTGGTGGATGATAGGTTTTTTTTTAAAGACATACTTATTATGAGAAATTCGGTCTAATAAGCATCAGAATTAACGTAAACACCTTTCAAATTAAATGGCTTTTGTACTCGTATGTAATTTAATACAAAAACTAGTTCTCAGTTTTTCCAACCATATCTCCGAAACTCTGAGCCTAAAATAAAAAACGACTTTCTATAGTAAGTAGGTAATAAGCAATAGTACAGAAATTTCGCGAGTGTGACTCGCACTTGACCGCTTTTATTTGTTAATGATCATGATACACTTATTTTTACCATTAGTGTTTACCTAATTATAAACTTTCTACTTTACTTTTACAAAATGTTTTTAATTGAATTCCGTTCAATATGATCTCTCGGTCAGCCTCATTTGACAATTTCCTGATAATTATGCGATGCAATATTATGTTAATAAGGAATTATACAGATGTATAAAAAATGTCTAAGCATGTGATGTTTTATTTGCATATTTATGTAACTTCAAGATCGGAGTTGGGCAGAGGTTATCGAGAAACGAGAGGAGAGCTCCAAACGCCTCCGCAATTCTAATATAAGGTTATCCTGTTTCAGGACGAAAGTAATATCGCTGCTAAGATCTCATAACATTTCCCATAAATTTTTAAACTTTCAATAAATAATTAACATTCAAATAAACGTGCATCAAAATCACCGAAACAAAACGATACATACTGGTCCAACGTGTTCCTAAATGCTTTTTCTGACTTAAAATGTCTCTTGAAAACAAACTGATTCACAGAGTTCTGTTTTATTTGTTAATTTAAATCACTTATTATAATTTATAAATCCCGGTTGCGCAGTGCACAAACGTCAACACGCGCGCGCTGGGCCGGGACACATCCGCTCTCCGCAAAAGGCGCGTCGACACTGGCCTGATGTATCGACCTCCTCCGGCTCTGACATAACAATGGACGGAGCACTCGCACCGCAGTCTCGGCTGCAGGCCCACTACTGCACTGCAGCTTTATTTTTGGCAAAGCACCCCGATAGTGGAAGCCGCTTTGAAAGAACAGAGCAAAGTGCCAAGATCCAAGCGGATTGCGTGCCGTGCAGAGATTTGAGTCAGTGACCCTATTTCAAAGATCGCGACCGTGATTTTGTGCTACATTTTTGGGTATTAGGAATTATTTCTGAAAAGTTGTGAGCATAGACTTGTCGTTCCATTTCGTTCATTCATCCCATTTATCAACTCTGCCGTAGTCTGGATACGAACGCATGCGCTCTGTCAACAGACACACAAGCGCAGATTAATCTTGCATCTCATATCTTGGAAATTTTCATGGTCACTCGTTCAAGGTTATTCAGGTGCATTCATTTAGTTTACAATAGGTTAGTTATCGCGAGATAAGTGTATCGGAAAACTGGGTAGTGATTCTCTCAACAAGCAAAGGTGATCGTTCGCTCGAGTGAAGGTCCAAGCGGCGAGTTTAAGTAGTCCCGACAGAGCGAACAAAACACATTTTAGCGCGTGTATTCAATTTGGCAGCATGACTTCACCAACGTATAAGGCTCCCTAATTGACAATGCACGCGCTAAAATGTGTTTTGTTCGGTCGGACGGGACTACTTAAACTCGCCGCTTTTATTCGCTCGTCCGTTCGACCGGCCGCCGTTTTTTGAGAGAATAACACACCTGAAATATTATACTTTTAAAAGTTTTGATTACGCCTAGAAAGTATAGGTAGTAAGATTTTTATTAGGCAGCCCAATCTGATTATAAAATTACTTAGTGGAAAACCCACCCAGTTGAGTCCGTTTAGATGAATGAGTACGAGTAAGTCGGTCGTCCTTAGTGTTGCATTAGGCGGCGGTAATCATCAGGTACTACTACTTTCCCCAAGGTGGGCGCGTCTGCCTGTTTGCCGGTCTTTGGCAATAAAAAAAGTATAGAGTGGAAATAGCCAATTTCGCGTCCATTGCGTGCCTTCTCAGCTGGAAGAAGTTTGTTATCTAACGCTATTTTACTCGTGACTAAGTAATATTGAAGTGTCGTGGCTTTTCCAATATTGTTATCATCTCGAACAAGGCTGGCGTCTTCTTCTTTTTCTGGGAAACGTGTTGTGTAATCAATCATGTTAAATGATTTAATATATTCCTGTTTAGTACCTAATAATACAACTTATTGCCTTAGAAAAAATGTGGCGCAAGGTGGTAGAGCCTAAAAAGAAAACTAGTTACTCTACATTTTCAATTTTCAGGATTTGACGGAAAATTTACAAGTCAACTACTTGCACATAAAAAAACGAAACAATAAATAGTGTACCGTGCGATATTTTTGAAACTGGGGCAAACTGGGGCTCTATTTACTCGTTCAAACCATATTCGTTTTGACATGTTCGGTAGTGTAGTGTCAACGTTTTGATAGCTCTTCTTTACTGTACAGTTCAGTCTTTACTTTCAAGTTGTTCAGTGGACAAGTTTAAAGCAATACGATAACATGTCATGTCAAAAGCAATATTTTTTTACCGCGTAGAATAGAGTCCGTAAGAACGCCAAAACAGATTCCGCAATTTGGTTGTTTTAGAATATTTTCTGAGTTGGACTATTCCATTTAAAACTATGATTTTTCATACAATAAAACATTTTATGACTCGTCTTAATTCTGACTTTACTTGTATCACTGATTGTTACTTACTCGTATTATAAAAAAAAAACATCTAGTTAAAAAAGTGATTCATTTCAAACGGAAATTCTCGCAGTAACCTTCAACCTTTATCATCATATACCCACTCGTTGTTATTGTAACGTCGTCAGAATTGCATAAGTATGCAAAACAGTCAATCTGACGAGTATACGTAGGTGAAAGCTATATTAAAGCTACGGATACACATTAAGATTCGGCGCAGGACTAAAGTTGCGGATGTCGGCAAAAGGATAACGGATCTAAGTGGAGATGGGCGAGACACTTGGCTAGATGATGGTAGGTCGAGGGCGGTTACAGAGTGGTGGCCGAGATTTGGTCATAGATCGGTGGAGAAGCCATGCGCTCGTTGGTCTGATGACATTTAGCAGACAGTTGGGAATAGGTAGATGGCGGCGTTAGCAGGAGATCTGGCAAAGTGACACGTGCAGTGCGTGGATGTTGGCTGAAAATGAATGAATGAAATACACATGCCGAATGGCACGAAGCAAGCTAATTTCGAGCAAATGCTCGTAAAAGCATGCTTATTAAATGGCATGCTCCCAAATCGACCGCCACGCCGTTTGATTTTTGGGCGTGCTGTGTAAACTAGCAAGCAAGCTTATTGCCGTAAATGTAAATAGTTCAAGAGTATACTAGTTTTAAATAAAATAATATAAGCATGCTTTATCTGTACGCTCTATCTGTTCCTTAAGAGATTGTTTTACATACAAATAAGACAAGCAAGGCGTGATAGTACTTGTTAGAACATAGAAAATTACAATTTACACCTATTAAAGAGGTGTAATAACTAATAATTATACTTTTAATATACAATTTATCTCAAAATCAATATACGTTACCTTTGAACTTGCAAAGACAGGGCTTGTACGGTCAAAAGCACTAAATATCTTTAATCGCGCCAGATAACATAGACCCTATTATCAGTGGCCTAAGGGCGTGAAGATATTTTTGACGCCTTTGGAACGTATATTTATTTATGACTGTGACTGTACACCGTAAGACATTTAAATCAATTTGGCATTAAAAAAATGTGTTTATTAGCGTAGCCTATACTCTGATCAATCTAAGATGATACCACTGACAGTTTATATAAATACGTATTACACTTGTTTCTTTTACTTTAGATAAATAGTACATTTGTACAAAGCTAGCGATACCGTTCAGGAATTTAAATAATTAATCGCCTATTTTACAAACTTTTTATTAAATAACAATAGTTGCAATGTATGTACCTATGTAGTTATACATATATGTTCGGGTCAAATCTTGCAAGGAAGATTTGAACTAATTGAGCTGAAATTTGGTATGCCTACGTAACTTCGATGACAATACCATAATGTGGCACCATCGAGCTGGTCTGATGAAAACGTAGGGTGGCCATAGGAACTACTAAATTACAAGCCCATTGTGTTGGTTAGGGCTCGTTAGAATCGTCTTTACGAGTAATTGATGACTGTGCAAAAATATTCCAGTCGGCAACAAAAAATTTACCCATTTTTTTTTACAGTAGCGTTCCTATTTAAATACTTCGCTTGTGATGTGAGTATTAGTAAAGTGATAGTAATTACAAAATACGGCTATCACAGGGATGGTCATATTCATCCTAGGTTGAACGGAGTATACAAATCGCGCCTTGGACATTCCGGAATTCGGGACCACTTGAGCTAATATCGCAAACCAATATTTTATAACATGAATAAGGAAAACCACGACTGTATTAATATTAATTTTATAAGCTGGGTATCATTTTGTAAAAATATGCTCATATCAATTCGAAATTCGTTCTGCGAATTTACAATCATATTTACTTCACAGGAAATAACGGCAATAATTACCCATAAGAATCTTTGAGTAAAGAGGAAACCAATCGAGGTTTTCTGTCCTTAACTGTAGTGAATTTATTTACAGAGTAATGATTTAATTTAACGTTAAACGATTAACAGATGTAGTGAAATATCCTTTCACATCGTATTTTCTCGGAAATGTTCGTATTTGTCATGCTACTTCAGTCTGACTCAGTACCCATCAAGACAACGTGGGGGAACGTTGCATCGCGAGAGTGATAATCGATATGGAGTGATTAATACCAGAGTATTTTGTTTGTTAAATAAGATTAAGTTTGTTTTCAGTTCTTTTTAATAGTCATGCCGAAAGCTTTAGGACCTGGGAAACGTTTAGATCGACAAACCTGTGAAATTATTTTCGACATTTATTTATATTTCTTCTTGTTTACCTACACCTAATTTCTTTATGTTTGATCGTGGTGGTTTTAACATCTCGGTGTGAATATACTTCAAACTCGGTCGGTTTGACATTTGACACTGATAACTAAAGTACTTTATTTATTTAATACAAACATGTCACTTAATAATTCAATAATTCATAGACACGTCGGACGTCGGCATCATTCGGAAGTAGACGTGAGTTCCGGGTTTTCACGATGTGAAAGGATTATTCACTAGATCTGTACATGGTCATACTAAGAAATAACTATACTACATAATTATAAATAATACTAGTTGCATGTTTAGTATGATGAACGCATTGAATGTCTCAAAAGAAACCTTTATTTTTTAATGAAATTATCAAGAAACCTTTTTTTTTATATCAGGGTATTGAGACTAGGGACCTACAAAAAAGTGACAACATTCCAACCATCAATCTTTACTGGTATCTTTGAAACTTTTTTGAAAAATACATGTTTGAGTAACTGACAATGGGCATAGACCATCATTGCATAGACCTAGAAAAAATAACTTTTGATTTTACTGATAAAAAAACATAATACTTAGACCATTTCACGAAATTCATGTCGTCTAAGATTTTGCCTTACAATGACTTCTTCATAATAAATAATTTCACGAAACTGTGCCTGTTGATGTCTTTAGGTTCCAAAACCAAAAAGGTCAAACAAAATGCCAATGATAAAATCATTATTAACTTTTCGAAAAATTACACTTAAAAATCAGACAATTGAATTTGGGTGACAAGCTTATTCCTCAAAGTTCTTTTTGAATGACCATACATTAATTCTATTCTTCTCGACTCGCACACTTTTAGTTTGATATAAGCATCAGGGTCGAGATTCTACACGGTAAAAACCATTTTGTCTTTGACCTGTGATCGTACCTATAGTCAACGTTTTGATAGCTCTTATTTACTTGACAGTAATGGCGGCCGAGTTAAAATCAATACTATAACAACAACAACATAATTATGGTTAATACCAGCCGCAGGATTCCACCATCGTACAACTCGCACCAAACTATAATTTCATCAACACCATCTTGATAGTTGGAAGTCCACTACCGTGCGTTTTTCAAGGTCCTTTTTGCCACGCACCTTATCCATGTGGAATCAGCTCTCAGCGTCTGTATTTCGGAACCAATACGAGTACCTACGACTTGGAGGCCTTCAAAAAACGAGCCTACTCTTTTCTCAAAGGCCGGCAGCGCACCTGCGATTCGTCTGGTGTTGCTGGTGTTTATGGGTCGCGGTGACCACTTCCCATCAGGGGCCCGTTTCTCAAAAAGTATTTGTCTAATAATATTAGTGTTTTGTCTCATAAATTAAACTAAAAAATGAGACAAAACACTAATATTATTAGACTAATACTTTTTGAGAAACGGGCCCCAGGTGACTCGATTGCTCGTCTCTCCTTTTTCACAGAAATAAAAAAAGTTGGTTTTCATCGCCTAGAATAGAGGCCCAGTACCTAATATTCAAAAAGATGTAGGTTTAACTTGTTTTTCCAGTTCCTCATCGGGGCCATATCATTACCAGCCATGTCAAGGACGAGTGTAAATTGAAACATTGACATTGCTCCCTGCCGCTCCTGCAATGATCGTCGCCGGAGGAAGTCCGCCATTTACAATAACTATTTTAAACTGACCGACATCTTACGTAGGCGGTGCGCTATTATGTTCTTTTAGACTAGGTATTTGCTGTTGTATTTTCTTGAAAAGTCATTTTTATAAGCTTCTGTGATTATTTTTATATCCATCATGTAGGTAAGGTGAGTTTTACAGAAATCCTGAAAAGAAATATCGGTTTGAATAGGTAATATTACTTTACGCCAATAATCATGCAATCTAATAAACGCATTTTTTATCACGATCGTTCTAGCACACAGACACACACAGGCAAAGTTTTGAAGTTAAGTTAAGCAGATTGTTACAAATATCAAAGTTTACGTAAGTACCATTAAATTTCCTGTTGTTAATGTTTTATTTAACAACTATAGATAGGCGAAAGAAGGGTAACACAGTTTTATAAATACTTGCAGCGTAATCAAACAGCTTTCGTGTGTTCTTAAAAATAAAAATATGTTTTATTACAAGACTGTAGCGCATATTTAAACAAAGCTTTAATAGCTGGATTTCTCTGGGCTCGCTGGGTTTGGGCCTCGCATCATAGTCTCGAACAAATTATGTTTGTCAATAACAGTTTGGCAGCAGTACTGCATCCCTGAATAACTATGACCGTGTTACTGTAATGTCTAGCTACATTTAAACAGATAGTCTACTTCATCAAATCAAATTTAATTAGGAGGGATATAAATACGATTTATTCACTCTATGACCTTAAGGAACATCTGGCGTCAGCTGCAATTTTAAACTTTAAATTTATAGCGTACCTAGACAGTCATTATAAATACATCAACGAAATCACTTCGGGTAGTCTCGTTCGCATCTTTGGTCCAAATGAATTGACACAATTTGCTAGTTTTTGCTCTGTAGTTTCGTCGAATTTGTTGAGCGGAGCATAATTTCCTGTCCTTTTAAAGAGGCACTCAACCGTGATATTTGGACTAATGTCGACCATCCGCTTTGTGGCGATCATGCCCTTGCGTTCATTAGACCGATAACAGAAGGCCCTCTAATTCTCGTAACTATAGAAATGAAGCTCCATATGCTTTAATTTTGAATAATCGCACTTGAACATGACATTCCAATCTAACGTATCTAAGTATAGAGTAGTTTAGGGGACGATTTAGTCTATAAAGAATGGCATAAAAGCTAATATTTAATTACTTAATTAGTTATTTTCGTAAAAAAACCATAGTCACTAACAAGCAACTGTTGTAACTTCTAGTTTGCCACAAAAAAGCGGCATTTGTTTTCAAAATCAATCTGAGGGCTCAGACAAGATGCACTACGCTAACTAACGTTTCTATTCGATTCGTTTTTAAACCAATCGCGTCATTGGTAGACCACGTGACTTTTCGTATCACGTCATCTTCCAGTGACGCGATTGGTTTAAAAACGAATCGAATAGAAACGTTAGTTATCGTAGTGCATCTTGTCTGAGCCCTCTGGTTCTCCTATAATTCAACCGTAATTCGACTGTACATAGGTATGTAGAATAACTTGATTCGTGAAACGCGCCAGTGGTTTCATGATATGAGTCACCAGACGACAGGTACTTACGCTTCCATGGGTCGAGATTGTCTAGAACTACTACTAAGAAAGTACCCCCTAGCAGCACTTATAAATTTTTATCGTTTAGAAAGAACACCTTCCGCACTTACCGAGAAGCTACATCGCGGTTAGATTGTGGGAATAGCTCGAGTCAGCCATAACCGCTCTCTTAAACGATAATGGCTATTTGATGGCAACAGTGTGTGAAGATTTGCGAAATATTTTCCTAAACATAAACCATATAATATAAGACGTTGTGACTTATTTTAGGAGTTTGTTTTTGTATCTTGGTACGTACACCTACCGTTGTACGTTGATATTTGAAACCTATGCACGTGTAGTCTCATGTTGTCTACTGCTTACTGATCACGCAAATAACAGTTACGGATTTAAATTTATTGAGCCACCATTGAACCTTGTCGCTAAAAGCCGAAGTTAATTTAGACGTAAAGTATCATGTCAGTTGACGTTACGTCAGTGTGACAGGGTGCTATGACGGCTTAAAATTATGAAGTCTGCGATGATATGCACTATGTACCTATCAATTGGTTACTTATGTAATAAGTACTATACCGTTACTGACTTACTGACGTAATGCACCTAGAGCCTATGTAAATAGACGCTAGAAATCTGGGAGGGATTTCTAAATAATCGTCAATAGAATAGAGTAAAGGAGCGTTTTACCCGCCCCTCTTCTAATTATCGTTTTTTATCACATTTCTAAAACTCGGTCGTTCAATATCACTGTAAAAAAAAACATAGAAGGGACTCTTTTTTATCTTCAAGATGTGATGGAAAATTCAAGGATTATTTGGAGAACTACATTAAATATAAATAGCTACACGTTGTGTATCACTAGTGCGCTTTTCATGTTAAAACTTCATATAGGTATTATGTGCTTAGGTATTCTTTAACCTACCGATAAGTAGCAGCCAGCCTATTATGACAGTGTTTATGGATATGGATAAACGTGGATATAACATCCGTCACTTTCTGACCAGTATGTTAGTGCGAGAGTGACGGATGCTTCATCCATCTCGATAAAGGCGACCATAATACGGGCCCAGGTGTGGGGATAAGACAACCGGGGAAATTACTAGCATAGGCATTCCATCTTAGTCCTCAGTGTTAGCAATGCATTTGGGGTCTTAGGATTGCAGTCTTAAGATTATAGTCTTGAGAATGCAAAAGTCATAAATCCCACTTATCATCAGGTGGGCTGCGTGCTCGTTCGCCTTCCCGATATCATAAAAAAGTAGGATCCCTTTGAAACGCATAAAATCTTTTTGCATAATGTACCTTATCTTTAGCAGAAATTGCAGAATTTAATTAACATCTATTGTGTAGATTAGCTGAGGGCCCTGCAAAGATGCACTACGCTAACTAACGTTTCTATTCGATTCGTTTTTAAACCAATCGCGTCACTGGTAGACCACGTGACTTTTCGTATCACGTCATCTCCCAGTGACGCGATTGGTTAAAAAACGATTCGAATAGAAACGTTAGTTAGCGTAGTGCATCTTTGCAGGGCCCTCTGATGTTAGGTTGGATTAGTTTTTTATAATAATTAAAATAAAACCGTTTCTATTGTAAAAACAGTTTCGGCAAAAGATTATATGCGTAAAGATACATTATGCGTAAAAAAAAATGCGATTCAACAGTGAACCTAAAAAAATAGATCATTTCACAATTATCGTCCTAAAATTATTCTTCCTCCTTCCTTCTCCTTCTTCCTTCCTTTCCCTCCTTTCTTCGTGCTTCCGTCCGTCATCTCTCGATAGGAATGCCATAGAAAATAGAAGATCAAAAAAAGAAAATATCATAAATGATAATAATGAATGAACGATCAGTTCGTAGATACCAGTTATCCGATACACGCTATTCACTTACTTCCGCTCGGCGCTGTTGGAAACTCTTGAAATGACTCTTTCATTAACATAATACTGCTTCTCATTCCATATCTTACTCTATTATAAAAAAAACTTTAACAGTTATGCACTAATGATAACCTTACTGGTCTTAAGCTGAAGCAACGATGATTTTTTTAATGGACTTGGTATGGTCTTCTTAATAAGTGTATCATTACGGTACCTACTAACGGAAAAGGTTGAATTATAGTTAGGTACTTTGAATTAGTAGTCACTTTGACGGTCATGGCGATATTTTACACGTTATTCTTGCTTTAAAGGGATTTCTTGTTTGGGACATCCTTAAATCATGCGGACAATCTTTACACAAATTAACCTAGTCCCAAACTATGCTTTCGGCTTGTATGATAATCATTAGACCGCAATACAAACAACACATTCAATAATAAAATACTTGAATACATAGGTACATTGATGACGCGGTTAGCCAAGTTGGTTTGGTATTGATCCGTCTACAAAGCTAGTTGTCCTGAGTTCGATTCCCGATATGAGCAAATATTTGTGTGATGAGCGCCAGTATTTGTTTCTGAGTCTTAGAGGTTTCTATGTATTTAAGAATTTATTTGTATAAGTAAGTATTTATATCGTTGCCTAGTAAACATAGTAAAAGACTAAAGCTTAGTTTGGGACTAGGTCAATTGGTGTGATATTGTCTCCAGCGAGCCTATTATAGTCGTATTTGTCGATGTGTATAAACGTGGATAAAACATCTTTCACTTTCTGACTATGTAAGTGCGAGCGTGACGAATGCTATATCTACCGCAACTACGGCGACCATAATACGGGGGCTGATTTTTATTTATTTATTTTTATATAAATTGTATTTTTTTGGTTTTTCTTTTGTTCAATATAGTTATTACATATGTATCAAAACAAAGAATGACCTACACTATTTACAATTACTCTGTTAATGAAAGCCGCTTCCGTTGCATGTACAAGTTTCCAACTAAACATGATTTGTATTGTTCAGCGTCGCCGCGCATGCTCCGTGCGATGGGAATCTAATGCAGTTATCAGTTTGTCACACGATAGCTGCCTTATTATTGTTACTGCTATTTGTCATTACCCACAGCACACGTGAAACGACATACCTAGTTACTTGCTGATTATAGGCACAGTTACGTTACGTTGCTTGATTAATGAATAGGGAATATGCATGGATTTTTAAATCTCATTTATTTCTCAACAAAATATGAAAATACCGTAAAAGAGATCACCAAAAGTGAAATTAAAATTAAAATCGGTCAAGAAATACGGATGATACAAGCATTTTAAAATGCTAATTTGACAGAAAGATCCGAAGTGCACCGGTGACGTCGTCGTGCACTTCGGCCATATAAACTCCACATAAACTCCGTTTTGCTAGAAAGAGATAGGAACAAATCTTTGTAGGCTTATCTTGGTAATTTTTATAGCCATTCCAAAAAAAAACTCACCAATTTGTAACATGAATCAGCTTTTATTCAAACTGTAAAAAAAACATGCATATTGCCTATTAGGGTGACGGCACCGGTGTTGGACACTTTTAGCTGACAGGCACCAGTAATGGACACTTAACTCTTAATTCAAACATCATACGGTCTGAAATCGATTGTTGCAAAACTGAATGGTAACCCTTATCTTCTGTAAAAAAAAAACAAGTGTCCGTCATTGGTCTTTGTCCATTACTGGTTCCGTCACCCTATTCGTTTCTTTAAACATGATTCGTCTTGGTTTTTCTTGTAAAAACCTTACCGGATAATTAGGTATTTTTGACACGTGTTGTTGCCAACTGTATTTTTAACACTGATAATTAATACTACTTCTTATTCAAAGACAAGTCAAAGAAGCCCAAATTCTAAGGACCATTAGGAATTGAAGAGTTATATTCTGTCAAGAAACTTATGAGATGAAAATGTTTTTATAATTTAGCCACAAAGATAAATTACAGAATAAAATTAGCCTAAAAAATACAGCAATATAGTATTATCTAGTCTCTTTACTGTATTTTTTTATTATGGTGTTTTATACTAGTAATTTAACTCTTTGGATCAATTATAAAAACATTATATTATAATATTACATCTTACACAAATTGACCAGCGTCGCTATTGCCTAACGCACTCGCAATCGCGATCGGTTTCAACGCGGATTGACAATTGTTTTCATTTTGTATGCAGACAAGCCTTCGATTTTTAAAAAGAAAACGATTTCGATTGCGAATGCGTTAGGCAATAGCCCCTTTGATCTATGCTTGTATTATGGGACGTACGATTAAAACAATACTTAGGTATAGGTACTTACTATAAATAGTAGCAGGTGCAAAGTAGTGGTCACCCTCTGGGAAACAGGCTTGATTTAATGTATGTATGTATGTATGTATTTAACTCTTTGGATCAATTATAAAATAATTTTCATTTCATGACTTTCTTAACAGCTTAGACTATGGTCATAATGGCAGTCAATAGCATCATACCACTCATACCTGACTCAATTCCATTTTTTTGCCAATCTTGCGATTACGTCGTAGGTGCCTAATCATATTGCCGACGTTATTTTAGCTCTTACTGAAAAAGGAGGTAGATATCATAGCGTAACCAATATAATTTAAGATATGGGTAGCAGCAAAGCGGACAAACATTAAAAAGGAACTCTTTTTTTGGCATTCGTGTAAATAGAAGTGATAAAAGGCCTCACTGTAATACTGGTACCTACTCATCGTATCGTAACTAGGTAACTACCTATTATATGTATTATTGTAGTTATTGTTTTGGGAATTTCATAAGTAAGTAGGTAGGTACTAAAGTTATCCCTATGATCAGAGATTATCAAGTTCTTATATTTTTTATCTCACTGTCCAAGAAGTTTCCTTACTTCTAGTTTTTTTTGCGTTTAGTATGTTCGTTATTTTTATTTGGGTACCTATGCAGGTTTCGCCAGCGTGCTTACATGTAAAAGTTCCTATTCACGATAACTTCACTGACAATTTTATATATAAAGGAAAAAATAAATAAAATAAAAGCTTCAGTTTTCAGAGTTTCCTGCGGCGCTTCTTCTTTGCAATGATGGTTTTGTCCATAGATAGAGGCAGTTTTGTCCGAAGCGCAAAAGAGCCCTGATGTGGGCAGTTTACTTTATAAATTATGTTTGTATCAATTTATTTTAAACAGTAACGTGTAGTGTAGCTGGTAATGGGGTCAACACACACAAGAAAGTTCCATCTATCGTCGAGTAGCGTTTTTCATATTTCCGATGTTTATGTTTATAAGATTTCTGAAAATCTTTGCAAAAGATAGAAAAGTACATATCCTATTTCCATTCCCACGACACATTACACGTGTCCAATTTGTATAAGGAAGTATAAGTATTGTTTTGATCGTACCTACCCATAATACAAGCATAATTCAGGTCAATTTGTGTAATATGTAATATTATTAAATATTTTTTATGGAAATTAGCTGAACGAATTCACAGTGAAAACACAAACGTACTTTCGCATTTATAGTACGTTACTAAGAGATAACATTTATTAAGCCCCCAATACATGTACAGGCCGATCGGTTCAGGCCGAACTGCGTCAGTTCCGCCTGACCGGATCGAGTGGCCATATAATGTAAACACTGATGTGTTCAGGCCAAACTGCGTCAGTTCCGCCTGACCGGATCGAGTGGCCATACATGTAAAGACCGATCAGTTTTTCCAACGGCCAATCGTTCAGGCGGACGGATGCGATTTGCCTTCAGGCTAAATTACACATACACGATGCTATTTTGCATCTGGTCAGTTAGACCTGAAGGTAAAAGTCATGATAATTATGTCTGGAGTTCTGCCCGGTCAGGCAAATCATTCAGGCGGACGGATGTGATTTGCCTTCAGGCCAAATAACACATACCTACACGATGCTTTTTTGCATCCGGTCATGGAGTTCTGTCCGATCAGGAAAACCGTTCAGGCGGACGTATGCGATTTGCCTTCAGGCCAAATTACACATACACGATGCTATTTTGCATCCGGTCAGTTAAACCTGAAGGCAAAACGGATCATGTATGGAGGCCTTTAGCGTGCATTTTATCTAGCGTTTAAAAGTTTAACTAAAACAATCTTTACAATTTTGACATTTACCTGACATTTGCAATTGGACTTGGATGGAGGATAGTTTTGTGACAGCTATCTTCGCGGGTAAACATAATAAAAGTTTAAATAATTACATAAATTCACGAATTATAACGACAATTAAAAAGCCATGATGAAGAATATTCCTGACGATGCTCTCCAAGAAATTAAAAAGTTAGTTCCTTTACCAGTCGTAAATGAAATCGATTGCTTCGTGTTTTACGACAATCATCCGATAGAAAGAAAGCATTGTGATATTACGATTTGTACAAAACACGGCGAAGTCAAAGAATATTACAAGCGAGAAGAAGTGTCTTCTCTGTTCTTTCGCAGCACTTTTAGAGCGTTGCAGATAAGGATTTTGAGGAACAGTAAATGCCAATTGTTTTACTTCGTAACAACGGATCATGAAGCAGTAATTTTGACTAGAACAGAGGAGAAACTGAAAGTTCACCAAAGAGTTCCGAACTTGCATTATTACGATGTAGAAGATACCGTGTGCAGAGGACAGGCTTGCTTAAAAATTGTACAGATAGATGATGCTGTTCCCTTGATATTTGATGATAGATTTGAGAACTTGGGAAATAGAGCTGACGTGCTGAGTGGCATTCACGTCGATGACTCGATACCGATCCTGACGGAGCTGAGGAGAAAGCTGACACAAGCCAAATACAGCATAAGCTGTAACATGAAGACTCACAGGGAACTGATGGATCTGCGGAAGTTGACTGCCTTTGCTGCTTACCAGAAAGTTCACCCAAACTTAGATGATTCCATAATCAATCAAAACTACAGAGAGGTATGTCTTCCCTGTGTTTAATAAAGATAAGAAAGATAAAATACATTTATTCAGTAAGTAGGCTGCACGGGCACTTCTACACATAAAAAATCTAGCAGCGCTTCCCAAGAGGAGGACCACTGCAGAGAAGAAATGCCGCAAGAAATTCAGCAGTCAGTATCTTTTTAAGCTACTTAAAATAGTTTGATATTCTTGTTGTTTGTTGAACTGTCATTATTTGCGCATGAACTAATTTTGTTAATGGATTAGCTGTTCCCAAAATTATTTATTTAATTAGGATTCTGTACCTTAAAGGTGCCTACTGGAGCCTATTACTAAGTTGCCGCTGTCCGTCTGTCTGTCAGCTGGCTGTAGTTTTAAGAATGAAACTGAACCATTTGCATGCAAGTCCGACCTTGGCCGGCTTTAAAATAAATATTATTGGGAGACAGCACAATCTCACATAAATAACTAACCTATAAATTTGTATAATAGACATTGGAAGTATTTATATTTTAAAAGAAATGAACACAAATAATTTAGAAAACTGCATCGCTTCGGATGGGGCCCAGTGGCAACAGATGGAGGAATGTCCAGACATAGACAATCCAATAAACAATTTGTATTAAATTTAATAAAAAGCATGTTATATAATTAATGTTTAATGTGTATGCAAATATTATGTGTAAATCAAATTATTTAATGAAATTGCTTTGTATTATTAGTAATATTACTTGATTTAGAAAAACTCAGGAAATACTACTCGCACTCCTCACACAAATATTTGTCCTTACGTGGAATTGAACCTGAGATCGCGAGCTATGTAGACAATGTCACTTCCAACTAGGCTAAATGTGTCTTCACATTTATATAAAGAATTGTTTTGTTTACTTGACTCTGGTGGGGCTTAAAAATTAGGGGCCATGACACCTGTTTTTATAGTTTGTTCATTTGCAAGCAGTGTAAGTTTTTATTATTGTTTTTCTATTTCCAGGGATGTGAGGCATTGAAACTTCGATCTCAAAAACCACTTGTTAAGATATGCAATAACAAGGTTGTGATTATTTTAGATGTGGTTAATAAATTCAAAGAGTAAGTATCTTTAAATTCAACAGAATTGTTCATTTATTTAACCTTTACTTATATGTCTTGTCAGTTCATAGTGGTCTCTTGTCCAGTTTTTAAGTACCTATAATAGTTGAGTCATTCTATGTTTTTTGACAAACAAATTAATAAAGTTTTAAAACTTGTGTGAAAAGATACATTTGGGTGTGGTGTTTAAAGTTCACTGGTCTCCCCCCCTCCCCTGGCCGCTTCACCCCCCCCCTGCCGTGAAATGTGTCCCCGTTAATGGTTTTTTAACATTCTTGGCACAACTATAATAGATACGAAAAAAGTGTCAAGGACAAAAATGTTCCATATTAAATTCTAAACAGAAAAGATTATATGTATTTTTTTTGTAAGATCGACGGTTTTCAAGCTATAGCTTCAGGTACCGGCCACTAATATATCGCCTTCGTACGTAAGTAGTAGTAATCTTATACGATTCCATACAAATATGACTTACGAAAATTGACAACCAATCAAGAACTAATAGACCAATTGTAGTGCTTTTATCGTTGTTCGTTAGCTGATTAAATGAGGTTCAACATGGTATATAATAAATGTTTGTAAATATCGTAGTTTTCACGATGGAAGCATTTAAAAAACCATCGCTGATTGAAAAACCATTGTTGACCAGTGAACTTTAAACACCTAGAAACACATAGAATTACTCAGCTATAAGTATACTTTTTCTTTTTTTAGACCTTTAACTGATGTCACAGTACTACTACACTTCGCTAACAAGCCATCAATAGTGTATGCAACAAAATTATTTCAACATACAACAAGTGGTCCCTTCTGGCACCCTTCTAGGACCCAAGTATTACAACCTGGAGTGAAAACGGCTATGGCAGTAGTTATGGACTTAACTGAGCTTCAGAAACGTGAGACGAGCCGCTTAGAGTTCAATGGGGTCATCTCATACAAGAGAAGAGAGAAAGAGAGTCTTGTGCCATTTGATTATGTTGTGATATCATATTTAGAAGTGCTGGGGAGGGAGTTTGATGTCCTTGTTAATGAAATTGGTAGGTATTTTATTTATTTATTGTCCTCTATTTATTTATTTATTTGGGATGACTCCAAACTGAAGCTTGTTGTAAAACTATAGACAACAATGATTTACTTTTTGTTTGCTTTGAACACAGAGTATATTTTGATTCACAGATGCACTACAAAAACTTGATTGTGTCCAACAAATTCACAGCAAAATTTATTGCTATATATTTGTGATAGGCACCATCTCAATTATTGCGTTGGCCTAGTTTGTTTCGGTTCGATTCCTGGTCAAAGCAAATATTTATGTGATGAGCGCGAGTATTTGTTTCTGAGTCTTGGATGTTTTCTATGTGTTTAAGTATTTATTTCTCGATATAAGCACATATACCGTTTTCTAGTACCCATAGTACAAGCCTAAGCCTTAGTTTGGAGCTTGGTCAATTTGTGTGAGATTGTCCCGTGATATTATTTATTAAATAGAATTATAGTGCTTCAATTATAACCTCATAATTAACAACATACTTATTAATGTTTTTTAGCCTGGTTCAAAATCATCTTCAAAAAGACACACTCATACATTTTCTTTTTTCAGATAATGAGAGCATCCTGCCAGTCCTTGCTACTACCGAAAAATTCGATTTATTGCTTAGATTAATTCGATATGAAGATGAAATAGCAATGCCATGCCCATTACCTGATTTGTTCTGCCAATATTTAGAAATGGAGCAAGTAAAAGAATTTGAAAACGCTGTAATCCATAAAAAATCGCCATATCATACATTGAATGGTGTTTTAGTTATTTTTGAGGAAACTCTCAATTCTGCCAATACATTTTCAGTTTCAGTACATGTCAGGTAAGTCATCACCATTAACATTGCTAAAACTTAAATAACTTTGTCTTGACTATTTTCGTTTTTTTTGCGTTCAGTTGTTTATATTTTTAATGTCATGTAGGTTTTCTAAATTGTTTTGTTGCAAACCTGTGCCTCTATTCAACACTGTAAAACCATATAGATTTTGACGTGTTATTGTATTGTTTTCAACTCCGCCGCCATTACTGTCATTTAAATAAGAGCTATCAAAATGTTGACAATACGATAACAGATCAAATACGATATTGTTTTTACCGTGTTGAATAGAGGCGCAGGGCGATATGGTTTTTAGTTTTTACCCAGTAGAATAGAGGCCTTGTTTTTGACCTGTTATCATTATGTGACGTTATCTATGTAAAGGGACCTTATGGCGGATCGCGCTTACGCCGCACTGCGTCACGCGACGTTGTATTTATATCGGAGCATCTTTAATAATGGCGGAAGCGCCATCCGCCATAAGGTCCCTTTACATAGATAACGTCACATATTGGCAACGTTACGATAGCTCCATATTTACTTAAGTAATGACGGCCGAGTTAAAACAATATGAAAACATGTCAAAAGCAATTAAGTTTTACTGAGTACAATTGAGCCCCTGAGATACGCTTTTTACTCTAGCTAGATATTTTTCACCATCAAAAACAGTACCTAGGTATAGATAGGTAAATATTAAGCACAGATACCTAAGTATAACATTTTCAATAGACATGCTCCACCTTGGGCGCGTCTTAGTCGATTGAAAACACTAATAGCACGGTCCAAATATTCATAACTTTCAGATCCGACAATCAGATACTGCCTCTGATCCATTACATCCATGAAGCAATCCCGCTGCGCATCATAGTGACATCTAAACACCATAGGATCACCACAACGGTTGAATCAATACAGATTTACAATGAAAAAATACCTAAACGTGAACCCCCTAAGCTGAACTACACAGGTTACGCCTCATCGATTTTGAATCAATCAGCGATGGTTTTGGAATATCTTGATAGTTGTATTGTTAAAATGAATGCCAGTAAAGATGCTGATGTGAAAAGTAAGATTGGTAAAGAGATAGATCTATTTGCTGAAGGGATGGCACCTTATAAGGAATTCAGAACAAAATTAAAAAAAGAAGCACTCACAGGAGCTCTGTCTTTGAAGGATAGTCAAGCAGTAGCAATTGCGCATAGAGATAGTCGAAGCATGTCCATGGATAACCAGTAAGTTGCTTTTTATTAAAACTTGTGATGACACTAAAGCTGAGTTTTATAATAATGTCGATTTTAAATCAATTGTTACGATTATGCATGCAATCTGTGATATTATGGTATGAGAAAGTTAAAATGAATTCAATAAGTGTTAAATAAGTTGCTGTCAGTTAAAACGTTTGTTATATTTAAAATAGGTTTGAAACTCAATAAATTGTTTTAATATTTGAACATTTAATTTAATTTCACATAAATGTTACACAGCTTTTAACAATGTTCTTTGCATAAATATTACTTAAATCGAAGTACAAAATGCGTTATAAAATTAAATCTATAGGATAGGTACACTTATAAACAAGTAGTTTTTTAAAATAAATAAATAAATATTAAGAGAGCTCTATGGATATTATTTCCACTTTACCTAACTTTAAATTATTATAACTTTTTTTTTAACTGAATAAATAATTATTTCTAAGTTACATTTACTCTTACTGTTGAGATAACCAAATTAAAAAATATTTTTAATTAAAAGACTTCGTTAATAATTCTTAGTACTTAAATTCTTGTTAAGTACCTACATACTTGTTTATCATCTTACATATCTATTAAGTACCCGGTTTCCCTTTGCTCAGCTGTTAGCACCATTATTGTCAGCTTTATTCAGAACAAAATAAAATATAATCACTGTACAAAACTTAACTAATTATAACCAAATAAAAATATGATAGTACACATATGTATTAAGTTAACAAAATAACCCACAACCCAAAAGATAGTGACTGTTGGAAACACGTAATCAATTCAATAATTGGGACACTCATCAAATAAACCCAAAATTAATTTAATGTTTACATACAGGGTGCCTCTGACCTGTGCTTTAAATGCATCAAATTCAAATTCAAATTCAAAATCTTTATTGCATATCACATTACCAGAGGTCGGAATAGGTAGTGCTTATTAACCTAAACTTGATGCATCTTCATTCAGTAATGTATTCCCACCTCACTCACGCATGAATGAACATGCGTCAAGTTTAGGTTAATAAGCACTACCTATTCCGACCTCTGCACATTACAAATACATAAGGTGGGAGACAAAATAGGTATCCATGTGACGCCCTGCATCGATCGCTGCATGGATCGTTTCTACTTCTAAAATTGAACTTTTTTTTGTTCCGTAAGTTGTTAAATTATGTCCACTTAAATTTAAAGTTTTTCATACAAGTTAAATGTAATTTTCAATGTAAGTACGCGATCCAATTGACCATTTTCGTTTAGCCGTCGTACCTACCAAGGAAATGTCGCATCGTACCATGAGATAGTGATTACATGGCCATGATTTAATACCTACACTTTACAATTAGACTTTAACATCAATTAGTTATCTAAACTTAAGTTATTTTTTAATGTCGCAGAACAAAAGTAGTTTAGTTTAGCGAGTAGAATCGATGGATGTATTTAAAACCCCCAGGTCAGAGGCACCCTGTATATCGACGACAATATCAAAAAATACAGTCGGGTTATTAAAGCTTAATTTTTATTAGACTTCGAAACACGTCACAAACAGTGTAAAAATATGATGTAAGTATCCCAATAGCTTTTAATCTTTACCTGAATATTGCTCATTTTTATGACTGTACGTACACTCAACTTCAATGAGTTAATGATGGCATACGCTTATGTCACAGAAAAACTTGCAACAAAAAAAAGGCACGATTAGATGTTCCCAACGTCAAATGCCACAACCAAATGTGCTCTACCGTCCTAACAGAGGGGACTTCGGTCAATATAGCTGATATTGGAATCCCTCTCCGGAGCACTCTTGTTCTGTCAGGTACTAGGAAGCTTTATCTCGCTGCCTGACTCTTTCATTCACTTAACAAATGTAACATAATTAAACTTATACATAAATCAACATATACAAGTCTGGTCTAACCTAACCAATGGAGCCTAATAGGTATATTTTTTAAACTTAGAGTATATTGTTCCCTCCGACAATATTAATCTTTTTCCTCGCACAAAAATGTGCACAGTTACCATAGCGATGTGTCTTTATAAGCCACAGCTGAGTAGTGTGTAACAGAACGAATTATAGTCCCTTAGAATGAATACCTGATCAAAGCACTTACTTACAGATTCCATAATCTCGCTTATAAATAACGGTCAAATTACGTGCGGCCAGGGCCTCTATTCTATTGGGTAAAGCCATATTGTCTTTGACATGTTTTCTTTTTGTTTATAAACTCGGCCGCCATTACGGTCAGGTAAATAACATTGTAACGTTGACAAATTTGACAATACTATAAAATGCCAAAGGCAATATGGTGTTACCTAGCAGAATGGAGGCCCAGTCCTAGTGTTTTGGTTTCGGTTGCTTAAAATAAAGGGCACTGTTTGTTATACACTATTTTTAAATGTTGTAAGTACGTATTTCCACGTGTTTTTGGAATGTCGAATATCTAGAAAAATAAATTAATAACAACAGAATCTATCTCAAAAGTATCAATTCCATTCTCTCTATACACATTAGGTTTACAAAGAGTTTATTACCTATAACGTTTATAACATTTCTAAATTAAAATAAGTTAAAAATAACGGTTTATAAAGAAAACGCGCAGAAATTTGCTATTAAATAATTTTTTTTTTAACAATTACGATACTAGACATCAGCTAAGGACCAAAAATACTTAGTTAGCATCTTAAAATACGTGACACGGATTCTCAATTAAATAGAAGTCCTTACACACATGTTATCGTCAGCTTAACAAATAAAGTAATGAAATTCGTAGAGAAGAGACGTAACGATATCTATACATTTTGTATTCCATAAAATATGAGAACCCTGTTATGTTTATAACATCAAAATATTTAGCTTATTCTATTATTGCATTGCACAACCGGCCATTTAAATACTATGTATTTAAAAATATTTTTTAACCTATAATTCAAATAATTAACAACTCTTGTATAGAGGTATCGTGTATCAGTACTGCATATTTTTACAAACTTAAAAAAATATTTCTAGAAATAAATGCAAGTTTGGATTTAACTACCTTACAAAGATGATTGCACTATATATTGCACAAAAATGTACTACTTATACGTTACATTTACTGTTCTTGCTATAGACAGTCTTTAGTGCGCTTGCCACTATTTCTTGCACTTTTATCATACGTAAACATTTTGAAATCACTTTCAACTGTTTGTGGTTTTCTAAAACTACCGAAATACACCGAATGTGTCTCTACACTTTCTGCGCCTGATTCACTTCTAGCTTCATTTTCTGTATCGTCACTTTCACTACAACTCACAATTTTTGCGACCACTAGTTTCCTTTGAATGCGTCGTGAACCAGCTGAGTCGCTACTCAAATATCCCGAGTCGTCCACGTGCCCCTTCTTACGCTTCATCCTAAACGATTTACCGGGAACATCTTTCGGTTCTTTCACGAAAGTGTTCGTGTTAATTACATTACTACTGTGTCTTCTCTCTAAACGTCTGCTAGACATCCTGCATAAACCATCCTTCGCACTCGTAGCATCCTGACTAGTATCAATGTGACCGATGTTTTCGTAGTCCGAGAATTGCGTTTTGACAGAAGCTCTCGTTGGACTGCAGGAATGTCCAATGATTGATTTACGAATGTCTAAATTTCTGTTGATTGGCTGGTTAGTTGTCGTATTCTTCGTAAATGTTCTCGGACTGAGGCTTCTGCCATTCAAGTTTTTTGGATGATTTTCTACCGGTAGCCTTGAATTTTCTACACGCCTTGGTGGGAAGGCTGGCTGCTCGTATATTGGGTGATCATTGGTTGGAGGGAGCGGCGGCAGAATGTCCGGCCGTGCTAAGTTTTTTATTTGTTTTATTGTTGGCGGTGTACATTGGCGTTGTCTCTTGGAGTGCCTAAGTTCCAATGTAAGTATACGGCCTTCCTCGGTTTTCCAGTCTGGGGCATCATCTTCCCAGGGTTCCGTTGTATCCTCAAGACTCTTAGAATAATTGAAAGTCGTTGGTGATAGCTTTGGGCGTTCGTATATATTTTTTCTTGTTTCATAATCGTATCGCAAACTGTTAAACTTCGACGCAGTGACGATACCGTCTGTTTTTTTAAATGTGCCACTACTACGCAATTGAATACGTTGATTAATCGGACTTCCATTGCTATCAATATTGCTTATGAGATCTTTTCTACTGAATTGAATACTCTCGTCAATCTCCTTTTGCTTTGGATATTTTCGATCAAGCGTGTCTGGTTCAAAACCATCGGATTCATGAATCTTGATATAGTTTTCAGGTGAATCTTTAACTTCTATTGTTAGGCATCCCGGTTTCTCTTCGTTGTTTTTTTGGGAACTATGTAATTTTCTACTTCCCATTGAACACTCTGATCCACTCGGCGAAGTTGGAGTGCTGCCAAAATTGTAATTGTTGTTAACATAAACTTCGCTCACCAAACTATAGCTATTATGTGGATTGTTATTGTTTCTTTTATTTATAGTGTCATCTTGTTTCTTCTTTTCAATTGTTTCATAATGGTTGTGTTCAACGCGTACATCTCTTTGGGGTGAAGGAGTGTTGCTGTTACTGCTTGAATGAGTTTTATAAACTGCATTTGTCATTGTGAGTTCCTCTTCGAGTGGAAGTGCGTTGCTCAAACTAGGACTTGCTTGAGAGGAAGGAGCTTCGGAGTATTGCGGTGGTGTCGCAAGTCCTTTTTTAGTTGATGTTCTTTCTAAACTGTCAGTTTCATAATCGTTGACAGGAGGACTCTCCGAGGTCTTTCTGACGGTATTGACAATCTTATTACAAAATTTCTCTTCATCCGAGCTATTTTGGTTGTATGATTTAGTACAATGATCAAGGGCTATAGCTTCGTTTACCATATCAGGTAACGAATTATTGTTAGGTATTAGTCTATTCCTTTGCTGGTGAATAATTGGGTTACTTCTTAGACTCCCTGTTCGATAATCGCACAATCCGATTGGTCTGATATCGTCTATGCGTGAAATAGTCTCTCCATAGTAATTTCTATTAGCATTATGAGTTATTTTATCGAATTCTGGTAACGGCAGGTTGTAACTTCTTAGTGGGGGTTCCGATCTGACTGACAGAGTAGATGTTTTTCTTGTCTTAGTAAAGTTTTCAGATAAGTTCATGGGATTAGATGCCGAAAAACTATTTTGTTTTTTTATTTTACGTTGATTTTCTGCATTTGGTAGAGATAGGAGAGAATTGACTAATCCATTTTGATTTGTTGGTTGGAACTCATTGTAGAAAGATGGTTTAACTGTTGGAATGTTTTCTAACCATTTCCGTATGCTGTTCTGTTTATCTCCTTTATTGGTAAGACAGCTTGAGCAGGCTGGTATATCATATTTGATGAAATTATGAATTTCGCTACCAGTTTCAGTTTTACACCCGGGACATCCTACGCAATTTATTGATCGTTTTCTACTATTTTCTCTCTTTAGACTTACGACGCTTCCGCTTCGTTGACTACCCATGGCTTGGTAGAGATCTAAGCTGTTGCCGTGAGAGGGATACGTTTCCTCTTCTGGTATTTCATTTAGCACTGGCTGAAACCTTTTTGCCGTCATCTTGTGTTTGGCGACTGATATGACTTCTCTGATTTTCGTAAGAAACTCTAAAGCTGCAGCTGGTGGTTCCTGTAAGCAAAAAAAAACCATTAACAACATTCAAACACAGCGGGTGTAACGTACGAATATGAAAAAGTACTGACTGCCATTAGATGTGGTTCAAAATATGCTGGATTGAAATACAGCTTTCTTCTAGTTGTCCCGACCGGCCTAGCGATTTCTCGGTCGTCAGTAGTTTCGACTATAGACACGTGCTCGTGTGGAAGACGTTCGATGCCCGACTCGTCTCGGTGGCTTATTTCGGAAGAGCTTCGAAGCTTCAGCTCCGAATTATGAGAATGTATAAGAGCTGATGTTGTTTGATCCTGGAATCGTAATCGTAACGAATTTATAAGACATTTAAAAGCCAGGGTTAAACAAGTCATACTTATTTTATGGATGAAACTACTTACGTTAAACATGTGGTCATCGCTTCGTACACTGCTGTCTGGAAAATCTTCTGAATCAGACATGGTGCTGCCAGAATCGCTTGGATAGTTATGTTTAACTTGATGAAACTGTCTGCTCATTCCTATTAAAGGGTTATTTTTGACGAGGCCATCATCTAAATCCAACGAGTTCGGCAGTGACGGCACTCGTTCGTTATTGATACGGACTATATCTCTTTCCGTAATAACTGAGCCATCTTTATTCTTCAAGCTCTTTACTCGCCTCGAGCTGCCTTCAGAGCAGGCTTTTCTTCTTTTTCGAATATGCAAGTAAAGAAACACTGAGGCGACATAGATGAGACCAAGAAGCAAAGAACTGATTCCAATTGCGACGTATTCTGATACTGATAGTCCAGAAGTGGCAGTAGCTTGCGATGTTTGAGCGTTTGGAGCAAATTGTACCTCAGTAACATCTAAAACAAATTACCAAAAAATGAAGATAGAAAAGGATCATTCCTTTTTATTACGTGTATATTTTCTTTGAACTTACTGGGAAGTGGTTTTGGCGGTGTTCCTTGAACTCTAAACGCAACGCATGGAGTGAAGACGCCCCTAAGATCAAGCGGAGACGCAGGAGTAGCAGCTACATCCCGACAAAGAAGTCTCACCACCATCATTCGACCAGACATTCGCGATCGCACGTCGTCTTCTCCGCTCCACTGAAAATAATAAAATAGTATTTGCTTAGCTATGTTGGCCCTATTAACATCAATAACTCTATTAATATAATTTTGTCTTATAATAATTAATATATTAGTTACCTGGAGAAATGTTCTTCCCTCATCGCGAAAAAGACTAAATGGCACGTCTGCATCCAGCGTGTTCCGAAGATCTACGAAACCCTTTGGAGTAAGAAACTGTGCTCCGGACACAGCGCATATCGGTGTTTGGACGCCTGTGAGAAAAAAACATCAATGCAGTCTTGTTTTTATTCTATAAGCACGTTGCAACAACTTTACACATAAGTATGATATAGTATAGGGAGCATAGTTTTTTTAATCCACATATAACCTCGTGACGACCCGTGTACTTTAAAAAGTATATAAAAATCAACTTCTTTGACGTCTGGTTGTCAGGAGGATAAGTGGGCAAAATATTAAAAATGCTATTGTACCTTGAAATGTTATATCTCTGGACGGATGAATGATTTGTCCTTTCAATGGCAAATACACGAATGGGATCCGCTGCACTCCCACTCCAGTCCCAAAAGAAGCCAAAGAACATTCTGCAAAGTGAAATAAAAACCATCAAAAATGCTTACCTTCACAAAACACGTGTTATTGTCAAATCCGATAAAGGATCGACTCTTCAAGATGCAAAACTTGCAAATTTTTATTAAGCGTCTCATTTGTAACGGAATTAAGACTAATACCTAAACGTACGGAGATAAGCTTATTTAAAAAATGCAGCGTATTATTAACGGTATAAATTAAACCATATATTTTATTCCAGTGAGGTAGTTGATGCGATTACAGTGCTAATTTATGGAGATTAAAAATATTTTTATTGCCCGTTTTAAAATTGTCTCTGCTGAGACGTTAAGTAAATATTTTCGAATTTACTTAGACGTGTAGCAGTATTCGTGATTCGATATTATATTATAGGTGTCTTTGATCCCGGCACGTGCCTATTAAAATGTTTTTAATTTATTTGCCGGCGTTACTTAGCGTTGGCTTGATACTTGGAAATTTGAAAGGCAACAACCCTGTGACGGTTCGATTGGTGCGTCTAATGGACAGGACAGGACAGGACAGGACTCGCTACAGATTAAAGTTATAAACTTTCTTGAAGCGGCATTTATATGTGCAAAATAACGTCAGTTAGACAAAGCGGTAAAGGTGTGGTTAAACAATTAAATAGTCTTGACCAAATCTTTGCATAGTCAAATTGGTCACTAAACCACTATTAGCGTTTTGATTTCCACATACGTTACTAAAACTTCACTAATAGAGGAAATGGCATTTACGCCAAGATGCAGTATCAGTAACTTTTAACCGACGTTGATATAGCAAAAATATTCTAGTGTATAAAATCAATAGTCGTATTATATGACCAATTTGCTAGCTGGGTGCCTAGTAATAAACGTGCTCGATGCAGGGTGGGTCGTCAGTTAGCACAGCGGGAGACTTTAGTCGTCGATGTAAACACACGTCTAGATCATTAACGGTCGCTAATCAATATTATGAACGGCGTGCGTCTTGTGCGTATATTTCAATATTGCTTGTTTTTTTTTTGATGAAAGGGTGTTTACTTTGATTGAGTTGGAACTCGAAAAGGAAGCAATAGGTAATGAAAATATGTTCAAATCCGGTTCATCGAAGGCCTTATCAATATTTATGTGCACATTTAACATTAACTTAAGCATAATTATTCACGCTTATAAGAAAACGATTTATTTTTTAGCTCTAGTTTTTAGTAAGTTAAAACAGCATGTTTTAATTTTAACAATTTATTTACGTTCAACTCGGACTATACAATTACAACTTTTTACCAATCTGTTTTTCAGTACCTATCTCAATGTTTGGTCAACACCTAGATGATTAGAGTATTTCCGAGACGGTAAATAAATGTGTTGCCGAATAGCAAACACGTCGAGCACTTTCGACTGTGTCTACTTAACAAAAAACACGCATCACGGAAACGTGCGAGAACTAGCGTATCTCGTAAGACAATCATCGGGATGACATCACGAAACTAACGCGATTTCGATATCGACTTTCGTATTTTTTTAGTTTAAGTAGAAAACATGATACGCGTTTTTCTTTCTTTGCATAAACTCGATTGTGTGTATATTCGAATTTCTTTATCACCATCCGTTACTGTTATTCTTCTCAAGATTAAGAGTATAACGGTAGCATTATATTAGGCCGAACTAAGTAATTCGTTGTCGGTACCGGAAGCAAATGCGTATGAATGACTGGACTGTCAATAGTAAACTAAATAACTTTTCATGTCATTTCATTAGGGAGAATGTGATATAATGCAACAGCTGAGGCAATCCTTATCTATTGCTAATTTTACGAAATTACGCTAAGCAACCGATAATAGTTAGTTTGGCTATAGCCTAAGCACATAAAAACGTAGTTACCTATGTAAAAAATATAAGCTAATAATTTGACCCTATTTAAGTGTCTCAAAAGTATGTTTAGTTCAGACAATCATGCTTTCAAAAGACAATAAGTACAGTAGGTACTACCAGTTTCTTAAAAGCGATCGGCAATCTTCGTTTTTCTATGAAACACGAGTGACAAATATACTGTCAGCTGCGAGTGCAAGTGTGATGTCTGGGAGTGCACTATGAACCTATGCATATTTTTGGAATCCTTGTAAAAAAAATTACCTTGAGTGTATGACTGTCGTTAGCAAGTTATTACCTGGTAGATCGTCGACGCAGAGTTCCCGGTCCTCTCTGAACAGCGGCGCACGCTGCGGACACGCGCACGCGCATCCGCCATCGCCTGCGCGCGCGCCGTGCTCCCCGCACTGTGCCGCGCCGCATTGCTCGCCTGCAAAATCATAATTAACAGATCGATTCCATCTTTTAACCTCTTGAACGCTAAGCAGCGATGTAATGTGCCTCAGAAGCCACATAGTTTTGGCGTATTAAGTTTTGCCGACGTTTGGCGTCAGTGCCACGAATTTCCTATGACGTCATTTGAACCAGTGATTGATTGTCCATGGGAACATACTTCTACAGTGTGAACTCGGGGACAATCGCCGGTTGGTGTCCCATCACTACTAATTAAACTTGTCTAAAGCGCCGCTCCAGCCTTCAGCTCAGCAGCAGCAGCTCCGTGTACGCTGTCCAAAGGTCCGGGACTCCCATACTCACGTGATTGGTAAAAACAATACTAATAATAATAATAAGCATCTAGTATTTGCCGTATAACGTGAGCTGGTCACCTGTGAGCGTGAACACGTCGCCGGTGTCGCGGCGCGCGAGCCCGCTCACGCCGGCGCCCGCCGCGCTCGCCAGCCGCGCCAGCGCCAGCAGCACCAGCGCGCCCCGCATGCTAGCCCGCGCCCGCACCCGGCCATTCGACCAATCGCATCGCTCGCACCGCTTCTGCACACAATAAATAACATTAACACCTCTTTCTCAAACCATTCACAGGATTTAAGTTAGCCATGTGGCAATTTATTCATTTATAAGATTTATCTAATTGCTTTTCTTAATTATAGTGAGTAACTCTACAATTACCGGCTCGAAATTTATGCAAGGTGGCTTATTTTTCTTGTAGCTACCTATCGTGTTTTACCAATGCGTCTAATAGTAAACTTATAATGTTCCCAACAAATGTTTACTATTTTTCTGTCTAATCATCACATTCATTAGGAATCAAAGACCATATTTTGCCTGACATTTGAATAGAATAAAGTGAAAACATGCGCTGAAGCGGAGTAAAATTATAGAAGGTAAAAAGAAGTCAGTGAAAGCCCGCACACTGCAAAAATTCAACGGCGGCATTGTGTTTGACGGGCGATTTCACTTAGTTCACATGATTTCCTCACTGCAGCCTGGATAGGTGGCGAGTAAGATAGGCTGGCAATTATCTGCTTTATCGCTGCCTAGTTATAGCCTAGCTCCGACTTTATGGTGAGTTTAGTTGACTCTTAACGCGTTACTTGAAATTTAATCTTCGGTTTACGACATCTAGGAATTACCTAGTATCTGATAGTGTTAAACAGTGATAAAACCATTATAACTGACATGCTAACAAGCATAAATTTAAAATGATTCACGAGCTCTGTGCTCAACAACATCTCTTAACTGGAATAACAGCTGGTGGCACCGTACAATAGACATGTTACGTGTCGAGTGTGGACACACGACAAAATTGTTGACTTTTTGTAAATCCGTGTTTGCTGGACCACAGATTGGTAGGTATTTACCTAACTGTCTCGTGCAAACACTGCTCTAAAACCAAGAACGGTTTAAATATTATTGAAGTGTCAATTTTGTGCGGCGTCAACTAATGACATCGACCAACTCGGCTGAAACTGGCGCTCCGGTGGGCGGACCTCCTGGTCATCTCGCACGTGCGGTGTTAACTTGATACAAATGCACACAATGTATCACAATGTTAAGGTTTTAACACTCGCGTCGTCGTTTCCTAATACAAATAATGCTATTCTAGAAAAAAACGTACGGTATCGTACTTACTTATGGTAAAAACCATTCCAAATACTACGTAAAAAAATTATAATCAGGTAGCTGAAGACGGGGGAGTTCGGCTTAGGTAATGAAATGTTTTGTTAAAATTAACTTTAATGCCTCAGGAATAATCGTGGCTATAAATCGAAGAGAAGGCTTTAAAAGGCCGGAAAGGCCCACCTGTTCAGTAGACTTAAGATGAGAAACTATCTATTTAGGCCCAAGAACAAAGACGGGTTCGTTTAAACTTTACAGCCTGTCAATGGCGTCGCCAGTAAAGGAGGCGATTTGTGGCGCAGAACGCTCGGTTTTGACCGTTTGAGGGCAAAGAGCGGCTCGTAGAGAACCTTAAGTACCCAAGAGCCGCTAGAGTTCAAAAATTAATAACTAGGAAACTGTTTTTGTAACAGAAAACTATTGTGTCTTGGCTATTTGGAGACGGGTCTTCAGGTTTTGATTTTACGAAAGTCAACCTTAATGAAAAGTACATTTACTCGTACAAACCATTATTCTGATTTTAATATATTATTTCGATTACATACAATTTTCATGTCACATCATAGATAGATTGTCATCAATCATAGTTACGCAGATACTTGACATAAGAAATCAAACATAGTTATCAGTATTTCTCATGGCTGAATAGAAAATATCGATCTTAGAAAGCATTATCACGACATTGCGATCGCATCGTATTCAATGTAGCGAATATGAGCAGTCATATATGGCGCACGGCAAATACCAGTCTCCTGCAAGGTGCTATTACCCGCGGACCGCCCCGGAAACCGGCGTGCCCTGGTCAGATCCATCTATTGATATCCAACGTAAAGATAATAATTGATGCATAACAACTATTGCAACGAGAACCACATTATACAATGCAACTGGGAAGATATCGGATTCAAGAATAATTGCTGCTGTGCTGATTTTTCCGAATGGAGTGGCAAAATATATTTAGATTTTTACAATTGATATTTTTTTCACTTTTACTTTTTCACTTTTAGCACAGTTATCCCACTTTTTTTGCGCCTTTTTCTGACTAGCTAATAGCTGAATGAAGCTTAAATTACCAAAAATGCAAAAAAATATGGTCGTTCCTTGCGTTCTCTATGGGGCTACAATTGTGAGAGCTAACAGGAATTTGACTGATTTGGATAATATCTCGCGTTATAGTCAATTGTCTTATAGTGCACTGACACGGGCAATTATTTGAGCGATATATAATTACCCGTCGATAGAAAGAACGTCTCGTACTGTTAAACCGAATTAGAGTAAGGCAGCTAATGATTTCAGATATTAGGCGACCAAAATATAGTCAGTGTTTAAGGAAATTACTGACGTTGCTGAGAAGAACCTAGGGCGTCAGTGACACCGGTCCAACTGGTTAATTGCGTATTATTTGTTTGTAAAGTGGAGTTCGTCTTATGAAGATTAATGTATGGTTAGGGTCTGCTGGTTCCAGGGCAATTAGATGACTTTCTAGGGACTGGATACGAGCGCTTTCCGGTGCCTGCCAATAATAGTGTTCGTGACAATTACTCTAACGACACCGTAGTTTGCTCTGTCGTTTGTTAAGTTGGCTTCGAAATAGATGTCTATATTAGACACTAGCGACCCGCCCTCGCTTTGCTTCAGTTATTATGTTTTTCTGTAACAAACGTACATAATACATAGCGTATGTCTACCTGGAATGATGTACCTTTCAAATATGTAGTGAAAGGTTTTTCGTGGTTCCGGAGATTACTCACTACATGTAAACAAACTGACAAAGTTCTGTCTCTCTCTTTATAATAATATTATTGTTTTATATTTTTATTATATCATAGTATCTTTATCTTTATCTTTAACTAGAGGTCGCCCGCGACTTCATACACGTAGAATTAGTTTCCCACTACTCCCCCTATTTTAACCCCTTAGGGGATGAATTTTCAAAAACTCACATCATGAAAGGAACCCCTGTACCAAATTTCAAGTTTCTAGGTACATTAGTTTCGGCTGTGCGTTGATATCTAAGTGAGTCAGTCAGGTTTGCCTTTTATATATATAGATATACCACGTGTCCCAAAACTCAACGATAAGCCGGCACCAGAGGATGGAGCTGCTTATGATTAGTCGAGAAAAAATAAGGAAAAAAATATATCTTTTCCTTATTGGTATTGGTATTGGTAGTATCTTGACGTGTAAAAGTGCCCGAGCGGCCTACTTACTAAATAAATTTCTTTTATCTTTTTTATCTTTTTTATTTTTTCTCGACTAATCATAAGCAGCTCCATCCTCTGGTGCCGGCTTATCGTTGAGTTTTGGGACACGTTGTATGTAACTAGTATAGGTATCTTATCTACATATCTGTTTACTAGTCAAGTAAATTGTATTTCATGAAACAAAAAACTAAAACCGATTCTTGCTTATAATCAACTTTTATTAAATATTCAATGGCGATACATTGCCTATTTTCTATCACATTATTATTAGTCGTATACTTACTTATTAAAACGTTATATGTTGCCTTATTACACTGTAGGTACGTACATGTGTAGTAAATAAAATTAATGCTAAACACATTTAAACAGGCGCCCTTTACTCGCCTATTGAGTATCGACATTTTGTTATTTGGGAAGGAGACTAAAAATTCCACGATCATTTGTCTTGCTTGTATCTGGCGTTGACTTCCCTCCCACGGCCGCAACAAAATGCCTTCCTATCCTTAGCAGCGCCCTGTCAGAATAAGGGATGATCGATGAACTCCATCGACGTATCCGCGTGCCTCGTACCATTATTATAATATTATTAGCAGCTACCGTAAACCTAATCTCGTGCTAACTCTGTTCATCAAGATGGCATTAGGCTAACGCGGGTTTAATAAGTTGTCGGGGCTCTTAATGGATGATATAGAGGCAATATTAGCATACTATTAATTTGTCTAAAGAAGCCTCGCCCACCCGGGTGATTGCCGGTGACGATGTAATCGTATTTTAATTGAGTACACACTCCGTAATGCACTTAAGAACTTCACAAGTACGTGCCGGTATTATTATAAAACAATCAATTACGCTGGAGTGCAACTACGTCCCTAGAAGCACTTTCTCAGTTCACGAACTCTTAACTCATGACAGGTATGTACTAATTAAATACTTGCCGTGTCTTATTTGTAATCCAATCTCTCAGGAACTATCATGTCAAACAAAACCTTAGCTAATGATCGTTTCAAGAGTTTGCTTAATACAGCCAGGTCTGCATTTAGAAATATTTGCAAATATTAGCCCAAACACTTTGCACGGGCTCCCGCACAAATTCCTACCAATGACCGCTCTAGTATCAGACAACTTTGTTTTTTTAAACTGCACAAATAATTGTCTTATGAGCCTTTTAGGTAAAAAATGGTGTTCGTTTATTTTATTTCTAGGGAAATATTGATGGCTGGGTCACGTAGGATAATGGAGTAGTTTATGTGCTTTCGGCTATCATAATACGATCTGAAATCCCAATCGCACGCGTCATTAATATCTTCGAATCAATATTTACCGGATTAATTGTCGAAGATTGTTGGCAAACTGTCCGCCCTGGGCGGGGCACGCGTCAACTAATCCGAAAGATGACAATTTGTTTTTATTAGGCACTCCTTGTCCCATGAAGAACAGACATTTGGTCTAGTAAGCCGCGGAATCTAATATTTATCAAACAGCGGACGTCAAACACGCGGTGTTTGCTCTCCGGAGATTGTCACGCGCCATTACATATGAACGGTCTTGGCGAGTGAACATCTTTTATTTCGGTGAACGACAGCGGAGCGCCTTTGTGCAAGTCTCTGAGGAGCACCTAAGTCAAGCGCCCACGGAATATATGGTGACCACTCGACTCGAGAGCTCTTACCTCAAATAATTTTTGTGCATCGTACAAATTCGAAAATTTTAAATATAGCTTCCAAAATAACTTGTTATTTGGTTCGTTCGTTAATAGCTATTCGCACCTTGGAACGTGTTAATAAGCGTACGTAATTATGGATAACGGCTAATCATTTTTCGCAGCACGATGTCAATGGGACTTCAATACAGAACTTGTCCAATACGTGTTAATAAAGCCCAGTAATTGGATATGCTGGCTTCATTTTTGGGTTGACAAAATGGTTTTGTTTTGCAATTTTAAATGAATTGTGAAAAAAAGTTCATTAACGCAATATTAAGGTTGTGCAGTGTATCATTAAAATTTTGGTGCAATGTTGCGGTTTAGATGGCAAGAATGTAACCTACATTATTACAACACAACATTCATTACAACTTATAACCCCCTGAATCCTAACTCCCTTATTCATAAACATACAACAAACCTATTTTAGCTTAAGCATGCTCTGTCACTTTCTGTTAAATTTAAATGTCACTATGAAAGATAAGGCCAAAGCATATTTTAAGTATACTTTAGCTATTGCGCGTTTATGAATGAGAAGAATATACTAAACAGTTGATACTAAATTGAAATGTAAGTTTTTTTTTAATAATTTTCGCCCAGCAAGAATAGACTTAGTAATTTACGAGCAAATCAATTTTATTTTTAAACTACTAACGAAATATAGTGATAAGTTTCCAATTGGGCCTATTACAATGAAGATGTAATTTCGAGATATGAACTTCGGTCGTAGTGCAAATTGAATCTTCGTTAGGTATTATAGTAAGTGGAAATGTGTGTTATGTGTCATTAATGATCCGCAAAAAAGGTCCTCCCGCATTCGAGAGCTATTCAATCAATCCATCATATTACAAACGGACATTGATTACAAGTAAGCAAGTCTCGCACCGTAATTAGAATCAATCATATAGACGGACTTCTAATTACTATTAGTTAGTTGCCGATTATTATCGACTGAGCTTTTGTATGTCTTGGGCGCTTCGGACCTCATTAAATAATTTTGGAATTTGTATAATTTAGAATACAATAGAAAAACGTTTATTTGATAGTAATTCGGTACAAAGAGAGTTATCAATAAGTTATTCTTAGTCTTTGTGGTTTAAAAATAAATCATGGTCATGTTATACAATTTGGCAGTAACTACAATGTTCAGTTAGTGTCAAATACATTATAGCGGGGCTTCTATTCAGTTCCGTAAATACATATTGATATTATTGGCGGCCGAGTTTAAAACAATACGTAACACGTCAAAAGCACCGTGTTTTACCGTATTGAGCCCCAATCAGTTCAATGTAATTAGATATTCAATGTCAGGTCATCCTAGATATTTTAAAATTAAACTGTTGAAACTTAAATCCACTTTAGGTATTGTATAGTCCTATCAATATAAACTCGGATTCAAATAACCTTATTATACAATTATATGTACCTATTTGTCGGTGTGTCCATACATTTGTGATAAAGCTTGATACTCCTATGATTGGGTACTTTTACTTTATTTTTCCCAAACATAGGTTGAGTGTGTTTATAATGTAGATCGTTTTCATTGAGTTTTATGATTGTTCAAAACGAAGTTTCAAAGCATGGGTACTAATGGGTAGTAAATATGAATGATTGACGTGTAGTACAAATTTGACGTATTCATTAAATAATAATGAAATTGGCCTTTATTTTTTTTCTAATGACCTCACACTGTGGGTCAGCTTCTTCTACCACCAGTGCTTTAAAGATCCCTATTCTTTCAATAAAAGCGATCGTTCAACTTTCTGACGCGCCACAAATTTCCTATTCTTACGTACATGCCACCCGCTTCGCCCGTGCTAACAATCTATTCGAATATCAAATATTTAATTGACTTCTGTCAGATGATAGAGGTATGGATGTTACCGTGTGAACGTCGGTCTCATCGTGACGTATGTTTGAATGAGGGCACGTCGATTGTCAATCGGCTGCTGTTGGGTTGGCGGGCGCAGCGCGGTTCCCATGGCAGCACCGGCGCCGATAGCATTTCGCGCGTTCACGAGATGTAGCGAGGTGACTTACCATCAGCCGAAATCGTGAATAACAAACACTTTAACTCTTGAGAAAATCAGTTTTGGATTACTATGATTAGTCTGGAGTATTGTCCCGTAGAAATAGAAATTGAGGGGTATTCATTTTCTTACACATTGAGTTAAATTCGGAGCTAACTAGATGGTAATCTAAATCAAGGAACTCCTGGGACCAACTGTAACAACTGATCAGGGCATGTTTCTCTAGTATATGTCTATTTTTGGAGTAGGCACCTACATAATATGGAATGATGGTCAAGCGAATGCTTAGAGAAAGATCAGGGGCTCTATTCAACACGGTAAAAACCAAATCGTTCTTGTATCGTATTGACAACGTTTCGATAGCCCTTATTTACTTGACGTAATCGCGGCTGAGTTAAAAACAATATCATGACAGGTCACATACGATTTGGATTTTACTGCCTAGAATAGAGGCGCGCAGGAGAGCTTAATGGGGTTATACTTGGAAAATAATGACCAAGTGTAGCGCCACTATAGCAAACAAGTGAATCTGATAAAATTGATGTAATGCTAAAGGTATTTGTAGATACGGTATTTGTCAGATCTGCAATTGCAAATCTGCTTGATTGAATAGGTTGAAAGGTTTTAGGTTATTAACTTATTACTTTAAATACCTATATCTTATTAGTTTAGTGGGACTTCAGTAAATAAACTTTTAATAAATAACGTTTTATTTCTTAAACGAGTGTAAGACAAAGCGACAGCAGACTCCGAAATCGCGTTTACTGATCAGCAATTGAGGTATCGTAAAAGGTAAAACGGTCTAAATTCGGCTGCAAATTAACGTCGTGTGACATTTATTGTATCTTTACATCGTTTTTGGTCTGATTTTGTTATATTTTCTTTATTGGTGTTAATTTTTTATCGGTTTTCGGATTACTTGTCGCGTGACAGAATTTCGTCGGTCTTTGATAAGACCGGTAAATGAATCCTTAAACCGGTAAGTGTAGCCTCAAACATTACCCTCCTTCCTCCGTCGGGTAAAAACGCAGTAAACTTTACGGCGGTCGTACAAACATTTTTAAACCGTACACCAGTAATTACAGGGTTATTGACAGTTCTGTAGTTTATGTTGCTACTTAAGTCATTTAATTCGGATTAATAGTAGAATGCGTATTAAGGAAAACTGAAGAGAAAACCATTTAATTTATGAAGGTATGTTTAATGTCTTAATTTGCTGGGGTCCTTATTAGGTCGTCATCAGTGAAACCCATAAATTCATGTTCAAGAACTCGGCGAATTATATCGTTTTGAAATAAATGATAATTGGTGTGTAAACCCAAATAGCTAATCTGGTTTGTTTACTGTTTTCTCTTGATGTGAGATTCGTTTTATACTTTAAAGTGGCTGAATTAACGCATAAAGGTGAGGTTAATACTAGTTAACGTAAATTAATCTTGTATTCGTCTAACTAAGGAGCAGTTTAAAGTTCGTTAAAAAGGAGACTACGAGCAAGCTCCAGGTCTTCGTTAACAAGTGTCTGCGGCGTATTCTGGGGATTTGTTGGCCAAAGACTATCTCGAATACTAGACTCTGGGAGCTGACAAACCAGAAACCGTTGGCTAACGAGATCTTGGTGAGGAAATGGCGTTGGATTGGTCATGTACTGCGGCGGCCCGATAACCACATCTCCAAACAGGGCTTGACTTGGCATGCTCGGGGAAAAAGAAGACCAGGGCGCCCCCGAAACACCTGGAGGCGCTCAGTTGAAAAAGAGGCCATTTCCATTGGATAGAGTTGGAATGAATTGGAAGTAGCCGCTCAGGATCGAGCAAAATGGAATTCTCTTCTACGAGCCCTATGTCCCTGCTGAGGGATAAATGGATTTCATCATCATCAAGGAGCAGTTTATCGGTTTCTGGTAGGTAAAAACGCGCTCTGGTCGTCGGGCGGATTAATAAACAACATCTACTCAGTGCGTGCATTGTAAAATAGATAGATTTACCCGTCGAGTGAGCACGCTAGTATGACTTCGCTCACTCGATCTACGGTTGAACGACGTTTTTAAAAGAATAGACACCTCTGCTTACATATATCAGATTCATGGCCTGTATCTACTTTTAAGTAAATAAAACTACCTCTATATTACTACTAGATCGGCCCAATCAAATGAGATCATGTCCATGCTGTGCCCTTGACAAGATGCATTGCGAGATAGTTATGTTTATCAATAATGTATAGGATTGATCGATTGATTTAAGCATCGAGCGCTTATGTCAAATTTCATACATTTTGTCTTTTTCCTAAATCGTTTACGCTAGCGCAATGCATCTTGTCTATCGTCACTGTTCTTATTATTCGTCAAAGTATGACAAGAAACAAAACTGGAAGACTTTTTGCTTCTAAAAACTACGTTTTATATATCAAATTTGCGATGTAACCATGACATGAAATCCATGCTGATACTAAATTTTTCGGTGTTGATTTCGACCGCGTCTATAGACATGTTACGATTTCTCAGTAAACTTCGATACTGGTTTTTTGCCTGCTCTGGCCGTAAAGCTGGTGTGAGTTTTGTCAAAACTGTTGGACAATGACCATCGTTAGCTGCGCCGGCACAGTAACGAGCCTGGCCCGCTGACCCAAGGTTTTTAGTATTTTTTGTGGACGCCATAAACTTTATCCCGGAACTGGCGAAACTAGCATAACACGGTTCACATATTTGCTAGCACGATTGCAGCTAAAAGTTATTTATTATTTACCTACTCTGATTTTGAAAGGATAAATCTTGTTTATTGAAAGACGCGCTTTAAGTCGAATCGGTTGCAAAGAGTCGTTCGCGTAAATGTCGTTCGTTTCAAGATTATTGTGGTTTATTGGATTCTATTAAAACATATTGTTAACGCTCGATATAATGTTAGTACGAGGAGTAGTGAGTGAGAACCTAGGTATTGTATAGTCGGGGGTTTTGATTTGTGTGCATTCTTGTCATGGCTACGTCGATGCTAGTAGATAATGCGAGGATGTCGCTGCGAGGATGTCGCTGCGTAACGTTACCAATTTAATATATTATGCAAAGAAAACTTGGTTTAGGAATTACAATTTTTATAAACCTTAAGTTCCTACGGCCAATAAGATATAACTATGTAAGTAACCTAGAATTAATTTATTTCTGATACTAATGATCCCTTTTTACCCGACTGCCGGAGGGTATTGTTTTGAAGTTGTTATAACTTCAAAATGGCGTTCATATCCTTTCGTCGATGTCGCACGATCTCTCTCTCTCTCTCTCTGTCTCTCTCTTCTTTAACCTGTCGCCAACATGCTGAGTGTAGGTCTCTTCTAATGCAAGGCATCTCTTTCGATCTTCTCTCACGATACCTCGAAGTTATGGGTGTTCGATTAACTGCGTCCCTTAAGCTTCTTCGCTTACGCACGGTATACGCTCAATCGTCTTGACAGTTCCATGTAATGTCACATCTGCAAATATTGTGCGCAAAAATGCCGCAATTTCTTTCTGGTTCTATAAGCCAAACCAGTAGCGGGCCCTGAGCAGTCTTAGATTTTTATCTAAAACAATAAAACTCGACGCAGCAGCGGAGAGATTGACATATTTTATTGTTCGTATACAAACTTGTGTGGAGGAAGATTTAATCTAGGCAATCGCCTGCCATGTTTGGTAATTGGTTGAGCCTAGATGTATTGGATACATATGGAACATGAAGTACTGCAAATCATAAATGTTGAGGCTTACAGTTTCCATTGAAATGCCGAGTTTATTGGCTACTTTGACGGTATGTTAGATCAGAGTATCTTTACTTTTGTTATGCGCTTAAAATATTAACATTTATTTCATTTATTTTTGTTATCATATAATTATTTAGTAAATTTCAACTGTCAAAAGTGTCAAATAATATATGCATGGTGGTCTTAAAACGCAAAAAACAATTTCACTTAAGATGCCATATTGCGTGCGTAATTTATGTAAAAAAAGACCACCCTGCGTGAAATTAAAATTCCTAATGAATGTTTACAGGCTTTAATGCAAGAATAAATCCAAAGGTGCGGTGAACCACCCTAAGGAGTTTATTGAATTGTGTTTATAGATATAACCATTAAAACCATTTTATCTTGGACCGTCTAGCAACAGGAAAATCTTAACGACCCGGAGGAAGATACCCTAAAAGTAGTAGTAATGAAATCATCGTCGCATTTACAGGATGTCACAGATCTTGACGTAAATAAGATAGGGAAGTAATTAAATGGCCAGCCGTTATTCAAATTGATTCGCAAAAAAAAAGAAGCAATTTACTCATTTGGGCAGCATACAAAGATTTGGCAGGCAATAAATAAAAATCGGGCTGCAACTCTTGTTCAGCAAACAATTTCCAAACGGTTAACATTTTAAACAATACGTCGGTGATACTCCAATATCACGTAACTAACAACTTCAATAAGTTGCAAAGTGTACCTTAATGACTTACTAGCTAAGGTGCATTTTTCACCTTATTTAATTTGTTAGTTACGAGGTATTGCAATATCACCGACGAATATCAATCTGCTTCTTTGGTCATTTGTCTGCCTAATAAACAGTCGAGCTGCAAAATAATTACTTGGGTAGCAAGATTTTACAATTGGTTAGCAGAGAAAACATGTCTGTAAGCAGTTTAATTGAGAGGTGTGCATATTAAAATAATGGTTTTCTATATAAATAAGTGGATTGCGTTTAGTTTGAAAAATCAGCAGTGTTCGTTATTTGCGGGCGGAGCGAACTCAGACCACGTGATGCGAGCACCCAAGCGTTGGTATTTTTGAGGCTAGTAGTAATTACAAATTACGTTTTGTCAAACAAATTTAGGAATCAAAATCACACCCTAGATTAACCAAAATTTGTATCATAAATATGTGGTAGGTTAGGTTAGGTTCGTTTTTATATCAGGCCCGGAGGGCCAGAACAACCCAGAAATAGGAGCTCCGCGTCAGCGGAGCTCCGTCGACTCTGTTAAATTTGTAAATTTGATGGTGGGTTTGGCATATGTGCGTTGCCGGCACGGTAGTAAATTTGCCCCCTTTTTTTTGATGGACAAAATGAAATATTTTGCATACCTACTGATTGCTTACCAAAATTTGATTAACTGTGGATCGCTCAATGCAGCTCAAATATTTAATTTGCTGACCAAAATGATTTAGAGCAGTTCAGTATATTATTAATTGCAGACAGATTTATAAATGTTTGCTAACCATTAGTTGCTTACCAACTAGCTATTTTGGCTGACCAAAGACATATTTCTGTTCACCAAAATAAGAATATTTTGCTGATCGATTAAATGATACCCAATAAGATACCCTGTATAGCAATCGTACGGTAATACAGTGAGACTTATTACGAACCTGGATACGTGTCGTTTGTAATTGGTACAGAAAAATCACTTAAGGGATGCGGTTGTTGAGTGTAGTGAAAGCCAATCACTTCAATGATTCAGAACAAAATTGATGCACTCATGTTTCCATGCTCGTATCAGATTGCGATTGATATCTATTTGTACATGTTACACACACGTATGCAAACGCAAAGCTAAAGCGACTTAGATATACGTGTCGTTGTAATTGATAACGGGTGCGCCCGCGCCGCCCGTGCTATGTTATTCCAGTTCAGCGTTGAGTTTAAGTATTAACCATTATACTTTGATCCCCACTAGGCCGAGACTAGTTTTTTGCAATTTTTATTGTTAAAAATCATGAAAATGTAGTTTTTGTCGAACATTTGTCAATAGCATAGATTTATCTTTAGTTTTTATTTAGACACTGGACCCGATTCTACAGTGGCCTCTAAACTTCCTAATTTTATTTAGGTGCCGCTAGAACACGTTGCTATTTTACGAGCAGCTATCATAATCAAATGACAAGCGCTAATTTGAATCTGACGCTTCTTATTTTAGGCGGTACACTCAATATTGTATTGACATTCTGGAATAGAACTTGTTAAATATGCCGTCTAAACTATGTCTAAAAATTATTTAGTTTAAGGCTATTTAAGCGATGTGCGCGTAGAATCGGGTCCAATATATGCTTCGATAGCAATTGACAATGAGAACCTTTTTAAAAGGTGTTCTGAAAAGAATCAAAGCATGCCTATTTTTTTCTATTTTTTAATATTTTTTACTGGAAATAAAATGAATGTTATCAGTGTTTGTTACGCCCGCTTTGGACGGGGTGGAATGCGTCACGTCACGTCATCTAGCTGTGACGTAGAAATGACCATGTGGCGTTTAAGCTAGACGGCTCTTTAGCCATTAGCAGAAATATGTTTATTTTCTCCCTAAATAATGAACAAAAAAAAATTAAAGCTTTTGAGACAACCTTTATAACCTCTGGATGTTTTTTTTTCAGAACACCTCTTATTAGTTCCTGTTGTCAATTGGTGAGCTGTAAGTCCCATAGAGCTATAACGTGCTTACTATCTCAGTCGCCCTAAATCATGGGATCGAATCATATTGGTAATATGTCATATTTGCCGGCGAGTTTGTCGATCGATACCTACGTTAAAGAGTAACCGCTGCTGAGTCGTAATTTGGTTTAGATTGCGCACGCACCGCGACGACGTGACGCGCGCGCAGATGTCCGCTCTAGTATTGATAATGCTTAATCATAGATAGATCTGAAATCTGTTATATTATTGAAATTGTAGCAACTTCCGGGTAAGCGTGCTCCCTCATCAACTGTGTTACGACTATGATTAAACGCAAGATCATACAATAGAGAAGAAAGTACCTAAGTTTAAAAGAGGTCATGAATAAACGTTAGGCATTCTTTTTCAATAGAATATATTCTAATTTCTAAATCTGTGTTTAATTAAGCACCTACCACAAGTCAAAAAGTCAACAAGGGTGACCAAGTCAAGTAATAGTCTAGAGATATTTTTTTCAGATAAGTGCTTAAGATGGTAGCTGTTCTTAAGACTCACAATCTCATGACTATACTTCTAAAACAGCAAATGGCGTTGCCAACCCTGAGGATTAGTAGCTACTAAGAACACGCGAAAAAATCGTTTTAGGGCACCTCCCGTACATGCAAAGAAAGTGTTTTTTTTTATATTAACAAGATCTTGTGACATGTCTTTGGATAGCTATTAAAAAACCATTATTTGTATGTTATTATAATTTTTTAGATTTGGGGGATGTTTTAGGACATATTGAACTCTAAAAGCGCCATTTTCGGTAGAGTTACGTGTCCCCATACAGCTTAGTTCGGTAGAGTGACGTGTATAAATACTAAAAATCTGGAAAATATCCTAAATGAAAGCCCATATATTATTATAACGAATTTAAAAGGAAAACTATCACGACTAAGAAGACTAGATTGGTTCTTGAGATACAAGCGACTAAGGTGTTGATTATGTGCCTCCTAAAATCGAAGACCGCACCAAATCATTTCAAATAGAACATTCGTTAATACGTAGATATTAATTTTCAAGATAGTTTTTTGTGTTTGTGAACCCTACACTGAACATGGTCCGACAAGCTCTTGCCCGGTTTTTTATAACAGATTAAGTAGACCCTTACACTAGAGCCACAGATTATTTCCTTGACAGTACCTAAAAACCTAATGTAAAAGTGTACATTTATTTTTCGTTATTGATTTCGGACCGAATGTACCTGCTTCATGATTAAATTTGTAAACTCAACGTCAAATTAAACTGTGCTCGCTCCGCTGTTAATCATTTAAATCGCCATTAGATAATCATTAAATTTGTTTCAAATCATGCCACGTAATGACGAGCTTGTGTCTTATTAGGGACCATTTTTGTAAACGCTTGAACAGTAATTCGGTAGTTAATAACTATGTTTCAGTCATTAAAAACTGACTAAACATTTACATTGCAAAACACTAATTGTTGAAAAAAACATCAGCTATTCATAGCAATTATGGTACGAGTATTAACTAGATGCAATTTTAAAATAAAAATTGTATGAAAAAAAAACTCGCATCATTCGTTGGATTTAAATATCTACTTAAGCACTATAGTCAGGTTTGACCAGCTTATTAGTGTTTAAATTTTAAATTGGCCCTGGAGTTGCATTTCTATTCAACGCGACACAAGAGTCCTTTCTGGCCCTTACACGTCAACAAAGGGCTGGTTAGTAAACAAACTTACATACAAGCTAAGCGTCTGTTCTATTGGCTCGAACAGCGCGAACAAACGAGCTGCTGCACCAAACTTATGGTAACCATTTGCAGTTAATTGGCCGAACGTTCGCTGAATTTCAATGGGAAATAGTTGAATTTGTGTTGTGTTTTGTTCACTATACCTGTTGTGTACCTTAGGTATTTTCATCCCTCTCACCAAATAAAGTGGGGTGATATGACTTATTATGATTAGATTTTTGTTAGCGACTTCGTCCACGAAGAAGGCGTTTATTGCTATCAGTCCAAATGTCTATGATAAAAAGTATTTATCACATGTCTTTCACTTTGATACAATCTATCTCCTGCCAAATATGAAATGTCGTGAAAATGTTACAAAAAAAATACGAGTAAATGACCAAACAAAGTCACTGTCGCGTTTATAATCATACTATGGATACACGTGTAGTTTATTTCAATAAAACTAAGTACATCTGTGTACCGATATTTGATTGACATCACAACAAGATATCGCACATCTTGAAACAAAGCTCTTTACAAGAATAAACGCCTTGGCACGGATGGTATTCCAAAGTAAATTAGACTCCTAATTAATGAAAACACTTTGATCGCGTGAGATTGTACAGTTTACACTATTTGGACTCCTCAATAGCAAATCACTTCCCACCTGTCTCACTCGACACGTCGAAGATAGCTTTACCAGAACCTACTACCAGTAACTAATAGTTATTTTTAGACAATTTAATTAATCTACCCACAGAAAATACTTTAACCGCTTGAGAAACAACCTTTTTGTTTGATTTTTTACTAAGCTTTCATTTAATTTTAGATTAGATTCAAATACATTTAGATTTTTAAATTATATTTGAATTGACCTTCGGTATTGAAATCACCAATGGATAGATTTAGAATGAAATGTCGTAGTGAATAGAATGTCTATAGGTAGTTAGTTTCGTCTAGGTCAAGTCTGGGTCAGTATAAATTCCATTATAAAATTGGCATATGTGTAGAAACATTTCATACTAGTGGTTAGGGTTGGCAACACGTTTGCAATAACGAATTTGTAATGGGTCTACTTAACACCATGGCCACCATGTTTTTCTGTCTAGGCCTTTTTTACTGTCAAGAGCTAGAGCTATCCTAACGTTAACAATACGATAACAATAGGGGTAGAGAAGGCCCAGATGCCTTGTGTGCGCGATGATTTCTCCGTGCCTTAATTTTTGGTGATAGGGACATTGTACGCAAAAACTTCATGAACGTCTCTAAACTGGTTAAGATATAGAGCTAACGCCGACTTTACTACAAGTCAATAATCATCTATATTTGTAATTTATACTAAGTTACAAGAAGATGATGAGTAAATTTTGATATATTTAAACCAGTAGAATAGAATACAATATAATTTAAATAAGGAAAAAGGTTTATTGAGGCCCTGTCCTCCCGGCTCATAGAATCCTCCGGAGATCCTAGAGCTGGTGCTTACCTCTCCCAAAGGATTGGGCTAGCTATCCAGAGAGGTAATGCAGCCAGTGTCATGGGGACCATGCCGCGAGCGGACCTGCTAGAGGGGGTGTTCTTTTTATAGTGGTGATTATTATTTATATTATATCTTTAATATTTGAGTAGCTTAGTTTAATTTTAATACGTTTAGTTTTAATTTTTAACTATATTAATGTTGAATTTAAATAAAGTCAACTTAGTTGGATGTAAATAAAGTCTTTATATTTTAGGAAAAGCATTAAAATAATAATAAAGAAAGCCTAGAAAACAAACAGATATTGCGACAAAAGGAGCCAGCTTAGCACTTGATGTGAGTGCGGACGGGCCGCGTCTGTGCACCGCTGGCATCAATAAGCCCCTTTTCAGTAAGTTACCAATGATATTCTGTAATTATAATAAATAACCTACCTACCGCGTATTACTTATTTTAGAGAAAATGGTAGACTTTACAATTAAACTTTAATATTTAATCATCAGAGACGTTTCATAGTACTAGTATAAAAATATGTAATTAATTACATACCATATCACTACTTTATATGTGTGAAAAGGAAGAACGGTCCGTAAGGCCGAATCAACACAATATTGGACAATATTACATAATATCAAAAGAGAATTGGTAATTGGAATTGGAACACAATTGCACATGAATTGATTAGTTACAAGACTATTAATTTTATCTTGAAGTAGCAAAAACAGTATCAAACTACTTAAGTATGTTTCTAACGGCATTGGATCGGGTTAATGTCTAGTATTGAACGCACAATAGTGCATTCATTATCAGCTGCGAGTCAGCACACGCGATTTTTTGCCTCCAGCCACCTCCAGTAAAAAGACTACATCGTGCTGTCTCCCGACAATCGTTGCAACGCACTGCTCCGTTGCTCTGTCTACAATTTCGTTGTCAACTTTTTACTCTCCTACACAATTTCCTATTTTTTAATGCAATTGGCACAGGACGCTACTTTTAAGACAAATAAATAGAGCAGTTACAGCTTTCGTGCGCGTACATTGTAGTTTTTGTAGTGCTTGGTAATGATAGCGAAGAATGTGCTAGCTTAAAACTCTAGAATTGGTAAGGCTACGGTTATTTAAGCTGCTACATTTATTCAGTTTTACAGTCTGTTTTTCCTTTACCATATCTACGTTTATTGAGTTCTTATTGTTTATTACGCCACGTCGTCATTAGACGCAAAACCCATTAACAGCTATTAGAAGAACAGGGTAAGCCGCACACTCCTCATTCAAAACAAAACTTGTCAGTCATGTTAGTGTGATCTGTAGTAACTTTCATTCATGCTACAAGCGGCTCAACCCGCGTGTCTTTATTAGTCTCAGTCCAGTCGGTTTCCACAGGGACCCGATATGGAAACGAGTAAGCGCTCTATGGTGTCCCACAGAAAGCTGTTCAGAGTAAATCCTGTTAAACATCTCATTAATTCATTTGTACATCTATATTGAATGTTTCTATTCAAAAAGTTTTAGTCCGCAACTTTTAAAAAGAGAGTGTCTGTCTAACCCAATGTCCTGAATGTGTCACTTAATTAAGCTGTGTGAGAAAATTCTCCTTATCTTCAGATATTCTACCGATACAAATATCATTAGTCATGGGTTCACGCGTGTCATCGTCCGCCTCGAACTCGCAAACAGTTTTATTATTGTCAAACATTATTAAGAGAACGATCCGACAGCTGAACAATAAAAATATCACCATCAATAGAACAAGGCTTCATGCCGCTTTTGGTCGACATCTTAATTAAGTACCTAGGTAAAACTTGGATTCCGTTACAATGGTCACTCGGCATTTATGCTGCGATGTCACTGATCTTTTGTATCGTAATTATTAAAACATATTTTATAACGAGCGTCTATTCATTTTAGTTATCTATTTATTGTACATCTGTAAGTACCTATTTATACTTATACAGTTAAAATACGAAATTAACGAGAAACTGAAAATGCAATGATTGGTTAACTAGTATTGTTTTGTTCGCACAAAAACGATATTTTGACTGACTAGGATGGAACCGGGATTATTGGTATGGAAGTCGTAATAGTACCATCGCAATCATCTCGTTTATTGAAGATATAAGTCATAAATTAGAAGCTATTATAAGTATTAAGAGGACATCGTACAAACCTTAACGACGACATTAAAAATCCGCTTTTAAATTCAAGCACTTCTTTACTCTTGTAATTAATTCTCTGAATTTAGAAACACGCTGTAAACGCAAGCTTGCTCCTGAGAAAGTAATGTTTGAACCGTTGCAATCGCGAAATCACGTATGATCGAGATTTTTTAAAAGAGAAAGCTTCGCGACAATTTATACTATTGCCACAATCAGAGGTAATGCGTGTGACATGTGGCGGTCGAGCGCAAACGGCGGTTTTAGTTGCAATTTGCTGCAATTCCGTATCTGTCGCATGGCGGAGCGATGCAGACGTAGGTAATTGCGGCTCAAGAACAGGTGAGGGCAATCACAACACGCAAACACTTTGGGCTTTAGCGACTATTTGCGGGCAGATAATTCTATACCTTCTCTAGTATTTTAACCTGTCTCCTAAACGGACGACACACGCGAGGAGCAGTGTTCATGTCTGCTTATTCGGACCGACAACTAAAACAAATTTCGGCGTCAATCTCATCAAACGTTGCTAACCTTCCGGACTGCATAATTTCAAGGACTGTGCCAATTTTATTACGTGCCGAATCGTTGTATATAATATACCTATATCTATATTTCGTAAACTATGACATTAACAAGGTCAAAACTAGACGCCGTCGACCTTTAATTATTTTAAAAGACTTAACTGGGTTGACTTGAGATTTTGGTAACATCCTGTATATATTATATATAGGTACCGTCAATCAAGAGAACAAATGCAACGATAAATTACTTGCATGTGTAGCTATTATGCAAATAAACATTTGATTGAAGATCACGAGTAGGTATGTAAGTATATTCGAAAGTAGCCATATTCAATCGAAAACGTGCTAGAGTTTTATTGCGGACCACTTTATTGAATATCAAATAGTATCATAAATATTTCCATTTATACGTTTAAGCGGCCATGTTGAAACAGATTTTTTCAATTTGCAATTAATACTTATTTATCAAACATCTACTTAATGTCGTCTTCACATCTTTGTAAGTAGAGATTTAAACAATAATAAATGTCTGAGCTGAGAGTCCACTTCAAATGAATATTTAATCAAAGATCTAACAAAAACGATAATAATAAAATAGCAGTTAACAACTTACGCGTCAAGTACAAGAGTAAAACTATGATTTATCACACCTGTTAATCAAATATCAATTGCTGAGAATGTATTATGTTGCGGTGCTTTATGAAAAGGCTTGCCTTCACCTGTTTTTTCTTTAACATAGTCAGTGCCAGTCTGTCTGATTTTTATTCAAAATTGACTCTTAAGAGTGTTCCTGGCAAAAAAATTGCTAATAGCATAGCATAATAAACTTCTAAAAAATAAGGTCGCAAAAAATCTATGAGCGCCTTGCAGAGATTATTTCGCTTAGATGCACATTTAACAAGCTCCATGCACAATTTTGATTAGCTGCCTACTTAAAAGTTGTGACTTGAGTTTTGTTTGGCGTGCGAAACTGAACTAACCGAAATAATGGCTAACGTTATTTCTGAATTAAACTCCACTTTCCAGAAGTTGTAAGTTCAGATTTAAATGAACTTCCGTTACGCGGATCTTCAGGACTCTCATTTGAAATTTTATGTGACTAGTTAATTATAAACCTAATAGACTACCCGTTCTCAATAAGGTACCTGAGGGTAATATGGTCGGTTAATGTGGTCACTTCCTCATATTTTCATTAAAACAAAATGTACTGCGTTAGACATTGTAGCTAAAAGCCTTTAGTAGACCATTTACACTAGTCTAGTCCAGACGCTTAGCTAAGTAAGCGATTTTCGAAAATCGACCAAATTGAAATAAGCGTAAGCTGATGACAGATCACGTCGACCACTTATGTCACCTCCATACATTTCGAGTCGATAGAAAACACTAGCAGAGTTTTATCTTGGCTAGGCCTACTGCGGGCCAAATATCGGCATGTTTGTTTATCGATGTGGATAAAACAACTCTTTTTGACCAGTGTGCAGGTGCGAGAGTGACGGATGTTTTAACCATCGCGATAGATATGGGCCGGTTGATTGTCTTAGTCTACCCACAGATGTGATATAAAAAACCGCATGCCGCGGCACACGCGCAATGCGCGCGCGCCTGTATGACATCGATCGCGTGCGCAGTCCCGAGCGCGGCTAATGGTCACTATTTGTGGTTGGACACACTGCCAGTAATACCTTCGTAACGTAATGGACAATCGTGCGGTAATGGTGCATGTGGCGAAAAAAATGTGATTTGAGACGCTCTATATGTGAGACCGATGAAGTATGATGCTTAGGAATTTTGTGTTGTTGATGGCTTGAGGATTTAAATCTAACCATAGGCTTCCTGTATGCTAGAGACGGAAAGTTTTATAGCTCGGGAAAAAATAATTTTATGTGGTGATAAAAGTAACTACAGTAGGTAGTTATAGGTTGTGGCGGGCTCGATTCCGCATCTCGACGACTTGAAAAAAATGTGCCTATTATTACACTTACGAGCAAAACAATTGCATTACTTATAATTTTTTCATGTCCACTGGCTTTTCTTTCTGAAATATTTAAATAAAATTAATGTTTCGATAATTTCCATGTTTGTTTCCTTCTTGTAAAGCTTAGATTACAAAAAACGTGAATTGATTTAAATATTTCAGAAAGAAAAGTCGGTTTATAAAGATAATCGGTGGAAATCAAAACCTACTACTACAGTATTTTCAGCTAGCACCATCATATTTAGCAGCAGTTTTTGGGTAAAAAATCGATCATGCTGCCAATTTTACTTCAAACAGCGCTCTATTTTTTTCCAAACGTTATTTGCCAAGCTATAGTTACTTACTTTTTATAAAAAAAAGCATTTACCTACAGCATAGCATTCAAAAACTAAAAAAAAAAAAATTTGAATGTGTACACTATTACATTTTGAGAAAGGTACCGACATCAAAACTTAGTACACTAAATACTACACTAAATTAGAGGTACACATTAAATTAGTACACTAAATTAGAGGTACACACGCAGTTTGACTTGTGAAGAAAATAAACGGAGGCCCCCAAACTAGGCGAAGCCTGTATCTTGGGAAACCGAGGTAGATTGGCAATGTAAATGTAAATATAAATATACATATGCACATACATGCATGCAAACATACACGCACAAATACACACACATACATATACATCACATATACATAATTTTATGTATATTTCCTTAACCATGCTTGAATACTAATTATAAAAATTAATACTTTTAAGAGTGGTTAGAACATAAAATTCAAATTGTAGAAGTTTTAATAGTTGAATTTTTTAAAAACATCTTCAGAAACATAGTAGTCCAAAGTAAGCAACCATTCTGTGAGCATATATTTAGCTTTGTGAATTTTACAGTCTCTGATTTTACAAAACTTTAGAACTGCATTATATACCGATGCTCTAACATAATCACCAAATCTTTTTGCAAAGTTTGAGTTGACTGAGGGGAGCCGCAATCTGTATACTCTTTTTTGTAACATTAAATTATGAAGACTGGAGCTAAGAAGTTGTTTATGAGTGAGGAACTATGATATAATATAACAATACAAGAAAAATTATTACGATCACTTTTTGTGAACGCTTGAAGAATACAGTTTCGAACTTTTTAACGTTCAGTTGAGCGAGAATGAACTTAAACTTTCTATCAAGTAAGTAATACCTAACGTTAATGTAAAATTTAATTATTGCGATTGGTTAAAGCGCGACGTTAACGTTTTGTTGACTACTTTTGAAACTTCATTGAGAAGTGAAGGTGAAGTATACGTAAAATAATGTGTGCTGCGGATAGTTTAAGACCACGTGACGTATGATTAAAGTATTCGTGCTCGAATTACTAAGCTTCGAAGTTAGGTACTTAATGATTTTATTTCCTAGAAAAACAGCCGCACGATGCATTGACGTCTTTTCTCGCGGTTCAGAATCCAAATTGGAATGCAAACACAACCGAATGCTATCGAGTAGCCTCGTCAATATTGACCCGGGCGAACGAGATTATCGCGTAATTATTTAGAATGAAATATAATCATAATTAATATGCATAGAATACAAAATGATGAGCGTATGCCGTGGGGTTTTCCGATCGTAGTTGAATAATATTGATGTTATTGTATGAGTATTTTTTCAAAGTTATGCCAAATTTTACTTGGACGGTTTAGTCAACTTTATAGATTACTTGCTTTTTGCGTGCGACTCCGTCCGCGTAAAAATAGTTTTTTGCTTTTCCCTCGGGAACTGTCCAATTTACGGGATAAAAAGTAGCCTGAGTGCTATTTTAGACTATAATCTATATCTGCTCCAAATTTCATCCATGTGACTGAGTAACAAAGATCCAAACTTTGGATTTATAATAGGTAGTAGGGAGATAATTCTTCTATACCTACTCATCAACTCTTACTAAAATGTTATTTCATTCATCGTCATATGATTGGTGTGACACGTAGCCGTAAAGCGGTATTAAAAAAACATGACTTTTTCACAATCAATCAATTATGTTCATCATAAACCGTGTCAATTATTAATTGCCAAAAAAACATTTAACGTTGCATGCCGACTAATTCTGATCATTCTCAAAATGTTATCCGTTAGCCGAATCAAATTTCAAAGTCTTTAAAGTTGAGTCCTATCTGTGCCAACTCCATAGCAATAATATTAAAAAACAACACAAAAAATATAACCGAAGTTTATAAGTTGAAAAGTTCACACCAATAGCCTATAAAGCCGTTTAGAAACAGCTACTCACATATTTGTATTAAGCTATGATTTAATTATACAATATGGATATCCAACAGAATAGTTTTCATATAAATATTACGTGCTCATATTATTTTATTGGCAATTTGTTACCTCATAACACTTGAATTGCCAGTCCGATACCGATGCAGTTTTTGCTAACGATGAGCGTTATTGGTTGAAAACTCGTTTTAGTAACAAAAACTTTTTTTTTATTTTCTATCTTGTTTGGGGATCTAGGTAACTTCCTGAGAGCAGTTTTACTTCCATTATTTTTTTAAAACAAGTACCAAAACTAACTTGCTAATCGTAGTTTTAAAACATGTTGTCTATTCTAGCTTCTATTCGGCTATATCAACTGTTACACACATGGCTAATGTTTCAGTGTTGTAGCTAGAAACATACATATCTAATCAAGACTTGTATAATATAATTTTTTAGGTTTAGCTGTTTACAGCTCCAATAAAAATAATTTTATATATATTGCCTCCTCCGCTACTGGCAACAATATTTAACTGCGTGCAGATGCCCTTGCAACACTGTCACTTTACAGTAAAGACGTGTAATTACTCGATCAGTAATATATTTAATGATGGCCTATAATAGTTAATGATTAGATATAGCTGTCTAATCTGAAAACAAGGAACATCGTAAGTAGATTTTTGTGTTTACTTTGCTTACTTGTTGCGTTTGTAGTGTTTACATACATACTCATCACTTGACAGCTAAGAAACTACAGTTTAAGCAAAAACAGTTTGCCACTTCACAGCTAGCCGGAAGTGCTCGGCAGACTTTGGAGGTGGTCTTTCTACCCCGTTATTTACGTCATATAGTACCAGAATAGGACTAACGCCATGTTATAATAGCTTAGCTAGATTATACGAAGGGACGAACCCATGATTTTTGAAATGGAAGTAGGTATAGTATCCGCAGCACGCTAACGACAAGTCTTCAGCTTTTCTGCTAAAACTGGACATTTAGCTATCAGACTAAAAACTATACAATCAGATAGTCATTGCATTATTGTTAAAAGATTACAAACTTTCAAACCCAGTGTCTTGGCTCTTTTTGATCTTGGAGAACGTTTTAAAAATAAAATACACATTTTTATAGTATCAACTTTTTATGCGTTGGTATTCCAAACATAATTTTAATATCAGAGAGAAACTAGCCATCGGCACTCAATCTCGCATAGATCTGACAATATTCTGTATTTGATGTTCAATAAAGAATATTTGGGTTGTATTGTATTTTTAACATTCGTGTATAAAAAAGAGAACACAGATCTCTATTCATAGCTTAAGCGTACCTTGATACCACTGTGCTCCAGTACCTATGTATGATCTGCAAGTAAATAAATGAGCGTGACATGAAATCGCTGAATCACTGCGTAATGGACATGTGGTCAAGTATCGGCCATCTTAACGTTTGATAACGGGGAAACTGTCACACTGACATTGACAGTTACTATTTACAGGCGATATCTTGAGCTTACGGGTTATAAAATAACCGTTTAAGACATAAAATTTCGATACGTTCATCTTCCTCATACAAAGTGTTAGATCTGCCTTTAGTTTCCTTTGAGAACTTTGTAATGAGCGAAGCGTGAGTAAAGCGTAGGTACTTGATGATTTGGTGTACTGTTCAAATTTTTAGGGTTCCTACGTCAAACTAGGAACCCTTGTAGTTTCGCTATGTTCATCTGTCCTTCTGTTCGCGGTCTAACGCTGAGACTCTTGGAACTACAAAGCTGTAATATGGGATAAATTATAGTTACCTGCCTCCCGTACTATCACGAACGTTAATTTGTGACCCATTTTAAGAAAAATATGCTTGAAGCCGTCAATGTCATTAGAGATGTCAAGTCATTTGTAACTTTTAGGAAACTCAACCTTGTTGTAGAATGTCAGATTGACTTCGGACCTAAGGTGGGTACCAAATTAAAGTTCGCGACTGTACATCTCAAGCAAAACTATCACGACTAACTGGCCTTAATTGGTTCTTGAGCTACAAGCGACTAAAGTGTTTGTACGTATAGTCTAAGTCAGTTGAAATTGCCAAATATGTAAAAAAAATAGTACTGTTTGGCACATAACCTCAAATATTCATCAAGCGTGTTTTTATTTAAAGTAACGTATAAATAATAGTTGTTTATTCTAAACTTAATGTGTATAAATCATTGCTAAAGGCCTGTTGTTGGATCAGTAGTTAACTCAACTAATTGTTAAAAGTCGAAAATGGAATTGAAAATCTGACACATTTCCTTGAGATTTAAGCATTAGTAACGATTTTTAACTAGTAGTTAACTCAACTAATTGTTAAAATTCGAAAAAGGAATCGAACGTTTGACACATTTCCTTGAGATTTAACCATTAGTAACGATTTTTAACCATTGGTTGAGTTAACTACTGATCAAACAACAGGCCCTAAGACTTCACTTGTTGTGTCACTTGATCTTTGAAAGCACGTGATTATCGAGTAATAATGGTAAATTGGTTCGTTTGGTTGTGTTTACATCTTTGCCAATTTCAATTGGCGCAGACTGTACCTACTGAAAATCATCTAATAATACAGCACCAAATAATTTTAAATAGAAAATTCGTTCATATATACTTGTTGTTTTTCTAAATAGTTTTTTATGTTTGTAATAACGGCGCGGCAGCGTCGGAACCCTAAACTGAGCATGGTCCGCCAAGCTCTTGCCCGCTTTTTCTTTTATATCGTTTCTGATGAAATAACCAAACAGTAAGTATTTTTTATGTTTGTTTATCAAATATTTTCTTAGTGTCACCAACGTTAGCTGATGTCATACTAGGTAGTCATATTTCGGCCTTGAGTATGTATGCAAAAAGTTTTAACTAAGTAGGAAGCTAAGTTTATATATTAGTTACTTTGATTATTCCGCAGCAATATGCTGTTAAAAATAGCTGGACTTTGCAATAAATAAAACTCATTTGTTTGTTAAGAGAGATAAAGATTTCAAAGCAACATTACATGAAACGGTAGTCTACAATTATATACAAATATGCTCGGACAGCCACCGTATCAACGGGTCGTTATTACTATACACCCTCGGGCGTAATACAATTGCGTTGCTATAGCAACAGGAACCTGCGCGCGAGATGAATAAGTAAAGGACCTAAATGCACGCTGCGGACTATCAATTACGTGCGCCATTATGTTGTAAACTGTACAATTTGATTCCGAATCAAATGCTGATATTTGAAATAAGGTCTGTTGAAGTCATACTTATTCCGCATACTGCAAGCACCCTGTAGATGGCAGTTCACGCCAGAGGCCCTAAAGTCTGTTCCTATTCGTTCCGTCACTCTTATATACAAAAAAAAATACCATTATAAATCCATATTCGCGTACTTTATCATTGTCTTCATGTCCATTTTCAGGTAGTAATTTATATTTAATACCTATTGTATTTTTTGATGAAAAGCACATTCGGTGGAAATACCATTACACTGACAGAGTCTTGTCATAAAGATATTTTTATTCGAACTATTTCTGACATTGAAAATGTAGTGAGGTTTGATAGATTTGATTGATAAGTGAGGTTTTCGTCTCTGTCGCACCCAGCATAATAATACGATGATGATGATGAATATATATTCAAACTTTTTAATAAACTAATTAGAGGTAACATTATTCTCATTACTATTTCATCCTCTATCTAAAGATAATTACACTCAGGTATACTTGTTATTGTCATTGGCAGTCTGAATAGGAACAGACTTTAGACAAGATGCATTCGGCGTTCGTTATCGTTATCCAACATGTATAGGATTGACGTAAGCTGTCAGACGGTCGCGTCGAGCGCCTACGTCCAAATACATCTTTAAGTTTTCCAAAACGTTTACGTTAGCTTTAAGTAACTTGTCTAGCTTCACAGAGTAGCGTTATTTCGCTTAGGTAACAGACAGAAACAGCAGTAAAATTAAAAGCACGTCTCACTCAACAATATCAAACGGTTCTGAATTAATATAGAAATATTAATAAATATCATTATAAATATTTTATGGCAACATTTATAGATGTCCCTTTAAACTGTTTGACCGGCATCAGGGTCCAGCATGTTAAGAAGTAGACGTGTAAACGCATCGAATGCGTTTCCTCATTGTTGCGATTTGCGATAGGAGTTTTGTTAAGAGTTTCGTTTGCCTCCTATACCATAAAAAAATACAAATAAAAATTGGTTAAGAAATGGTCGAATTGGACGGTTTTATTTTCAATACGTAATTTAGTTTTACGTTATATGCTAAGTTAGGTAAGGTAAGAATGGCCATAGACTATTTATTTTTAAAACTAGTTTAGGGGATTATAGTAAAAGTTTGCATTACCTTCTTTTTAAACGAAAACAATCAATGAGATATAAACCTATCAGGGGCACTATTTCTATGTGCTAAAACCTCCGTCCGCCATCCGTCCGTCAAGTCCGCCATTACTGTCAAGTATATAGGAGCCATCATAACGATGGTGATACGATAACATGTCAAAAGTATTTAGGTTTTACCGAGTGAGATAATATTTATGGTTCATGCGATGTTGAATATTCTCCTCGGTTACCATGTCAAGACACACGGTCGAAAAGCATTATTATTGCCCTAGTGCGTTACGGTGCCAGCTAGTTGCAATTTTCCGCCTAGCCTAACAGGTAGGGTTCGTCCATGTGCCTTGACAAAGTAATCCTGACCGCTCGTAGTGTGTACCGGTGCATGGAAAATGCATGTGTCGGGCCGCGGCCAAGCATCTCGGGGTGACCAGAGTATGAGAGACCAATCGCCGCGCGTTCCTGCCGCCTACGAGGGGCCATGTAGACCGGTTCGACCGAACTAAGTGTACGAACTAGACCTAGGACGTTGCTGCGTAGATATATGACACCACTTGCCATAAGTATAACAGATGTATAGCTATGCGATTTAAAGGTCCAGTCACACCGGATGCGTGACGTGCACGTGCACGTGCGCGTTCTCTTTCCACTGCGGTTTATAGTGACATGTCGTAATGAGAATCCATACCATACAACGCAGTGGAAAGCGAACGCGCACGCGCACGTGCACGTCACGCGTCCGGTATGGCTCGGCCTTAAAATTGATTCGTATGTTCGCATAGCGGTCGTTGCAGAGTGAAAACTAGGCAAGTCCAAAAGAGGTATATTTTAAGGAATTACCCCGTCCTGTTTAATTTTATGTATCTCCTTACGTTTCACTCTGTGGTCAGCAAACGTGGTGTTCAAAGAGTTAAACGAGATGTGCTCTTAATTTTTTTATACACGATGCGGTTTAGGTACTCTTCCATCTGTAAAATTAACTCTTTTGCACTTACGAGGTATTTACCCCACCGATAAGGTATTTGCGATCGAAATGCAATGCGGTATTCGGTTGTCACTTTGGATTTGCTCTTTTTTCGCATTACTATAGTTTGCATCACCACTATCACTAGCGCTATCGTGATAAATTAATTATCTGATCAATTGATGAATCACTTTCATTTGATTTAGAATTTTGTTTTGGCATAATTAAAATAATGTTTGTAGAGATATTTGCCTTCAAATGTAACGAATCTGATAAAGTGGTTAAAATATCAGTCCTCAACTTTTTTGTTTAGGCGTAAGAGCTTGCTTAGATAATTTTGAGCACCCTGTTCGCTCCGATATAATTCATTACATTTTTATACCTCGCTTAAAAGCTTATTTATTCTGAATCCATTTTACTCGATCTCGCAGAGGTTAAGACAATAAATACGGCTTTTTTGAGTATGTGAGTTGCGTAACCAACCTTTCTCTTGGGATTCTTATCTTTGGCCTCATAAAAATATCCTTTATTGGGTCTTTCAAAGTTTTCTCCTCGCTTTTAACACGTTCAGCGCTAAAAATACTGATATTGAGTTGAATTTTGAAAAGAAATTAGGAAGCCGAAATCCGAATCCGTCGGCCACCACTTTCAAACTTGCTAATCTTAGTCAGGATAAGGGAAAGACGATGTTTTAAATAAGTATTAAAATTGGATCTTGCTCTAATTTGTGTTTAAAACGTCGTGACCAGAATATATGGTAACTTACCTTATATGATTTTATATCGTACATTCCAATCGATCCTGATCTCAGACATAAAAAAAATGATAATGCTAATGTGAAAATGATGCACCTGGGGGCCTAATATGGCTGCGTTTATCGCGTGACAAAATGTAGTATGCATCATTTTAATCTAAACGCTGAATTAATAATATTAAAACCGCATTGCTGATTTCATTTAACATGGTCAATATTATAAGTTGCGTCTCTTTAACTAAGAGACCCACTGTTTCTTAGGTTATTTTTTGCTTTTAACATCCTGTCCGTATTGAACCATAACCTAAAGTTGTTACTTGCAAATGGATACATAAAGCCCGTTACTAAACATTAATAAAATTAGAATTACAATACTGTTATTATTAAATTTAACATTTGGAGTGGCTCTTGAGTTCATAGACTCGATACCGTACTCTGACAAATGAAAACATAATACGCCTTGGTAGCAAGTTGTGACGGCTCGAGTATGCTTGACACGGCGCATTGTGCGACGCTTTTCTGCATCTTACATACATTTTTTGCGCCATACTCGTATAATGTTGCTAAAATAAAATAACTGGACATGAAGGTCGCTGTAAGTATTGAATCTTACCTCAATAGTTCATTGTAGTTTTCATGATTGCTGCGATCTGTAAAAAAACGAGACACGGTTAGCGCGATAATGAGCTGTGGGTATTTTATAAAATACTAGCTGTTGCCCGCGACTCCGTCCGCGCAGAAAAATAAAATATAGCCTACGTCACCCTACGTTCATCAGGGATAATGTAGGATTCTAATAGTGAAATATTTTTTCAAATCGGTCTAGTAGTTTCGAAGCCTATTCAATGCTAACAAACAATCAGTTCTTTCCTCTTTATAATATTCTTCTTTGTTTGGGAGGTATCATAAATATAAAATCCATTTACTCTCGGAAGTGCCGAAACTATTAAGTTTGCATGCGCGGCAAAAGGATAACGCAGCTGAGTTGGTTCATGCATGAGTCACAGAGTGGCCTAAATTGGGTTACAGATCTGGGGCAAACGTTGGTCTGATGACATTTTGACGACGCGTTGGCCTATTCGGCATTGACCGTGCCTACAAAACTAGCGGTCCTGGGTCCATAGCAAAAGCCTAGAGCTTAGTTTGGGACTAGGTCAATTGGTGTGACATTGTACCCTGATATTTATTTATATCGTTGTCTATAGTACCCATAGTACCTACAAGCCTAGAGCTTAGATTGGGACTAGGTCAATTGGTGTGGCATGGTCCTGTGATATTTATTTATTTACCACATGGTTTAAGAAAATGATGATCTCTTATTCTGGTAAATAACCCTTAACAATTCATCCAATATGCTGGTCAAGCTGTGCGCTGCTGTGCTCATGGTTCATACAAACTTGTCGATGAACTCGTATCTGTGGCATTAGATTGACACTAGTTATGTGTGACCACACTCAGGATATGCGCTATGCAACATATGCAAGTTGATTTAAATGAAAGTACAGGGAGAATTAAAAATGGCTTTTTAAACCACTTTAGACATTAATGGGTATCCAATAATTTGATAATTTAAATTCAGACAGCGATGACAAAACAGAAATATACAGTGGCTCCAATTCAAACCCATAACAATCTTTTTTCTTAGGTCTAAGGTTTAAAATCGTTGCCAGTTATCATACCTAAATACAAGTCTTCAAATATATTTAATTGAACCTGACACTTTTGACTCACAAACTTTGTAAAACCCGGTGAAGAGAACAAAACGCGTGTTGATTTTTCTAATAAGTGCTCGGCACTCGGTGTCCCTAAACAAACGTTGTTAACTGCTTTAATTGCGCTTTCGTGTTATACGCTCTTTAAAAACGTCTGTTTACTCCTAAAATGTCTCTTGCCACCATTCATGAAGCTAAATCAGCAATATCTAAGTAATTTACTTAGAACTAAATAAATACTTAATATGCGCATAGTTCATTCACTTAAAGAGCGATTATTACGTTGGACGTGAGCTTTGTAATTTTGCTTTCAATTGTATTGCGTTTCGTGTCTTATTAACGAGTGCTTGAGGTGCTTTTTGGTTGGAAGTGTTTGTGTCGAGCGGTTATAAGTTATGATTGCAGTAGCCGTGCGATATGGTAGGATGGGCGGCGCTCGACCGTGCCGAATAACTGCCCAGAATTACTTTGCTAAGCTTGCGTGGTTAAGGTTGCTTCCCTGATTTTCTAGAACGGAAACGAGAAGATTAATTGTTAATCTATAAAATTACAGACTTACTGCTTTATCATTTTTATATAACACTGGCATTGTTAATACGCTCGAGCGATTACCCGAGAAAGCCTGAACAGTCGCAACGCAAAACGCAAAATCTGTATAAAATTATATAGGTCGTTGATTTTGATTTTTATGATTAAAATTAACTTGAGAAACATTATGGCCCTTTTTTATTTTTCGACAACCTGCATGCTAGTAGTACAATGCTTTTTGTACTAGATTACTACTTTAAAATGCCTATTAACTAATCTTACCTAACATGCAGGCTATATTGACCGAAAATGAGATTATGTTTATTCTTCAGATTTTTATGACTCTCATGTACCTACAATTATCATCAATTTCCAGAGTGGAATAGGCCAGCTTGTTAGGGGTGTCGAGGGGTTCCCACAGTTGAGTAAATTCACAAACCGCAGGCGAGTCGCGAGCGCAGCGCATCGCGGCTAATATGATATAATGAGTGGCCGTCGCGCCGTGCGCCGGCGACGGTCACCGCAGTGCATTTAACACGTTCATTGATTCTAAACTTGGTTCAAATGTTTATTTCATCTTGATTTAAAGCTTACACTTAATAATCGTCATGAAGATGTCATAATGCTCTGTGTCTGCTAGCCAAGGACCGTCAATATTAACATAGTCTTTGTGGCTTATGGGTTTTTAAACGCTTCCTTACTATCCAAGCCATCTTCATCGCTTTTAGAATATAATAGAATAACTTTATTTCAGTGCTTGTCTCCTTGGTTTCTACTCAAAATATTTCCGATGTGTCCTTGGCAACGCATATATTGCGCAGCTGCGGTGAGTTTGGTGGTGTTTGTATAGGTATTTTATTCAAGGATGGATTTTCGAGTGTAGATATGTGTACTTTTTTGTGTTTGTGGATCTAGTCTGTATCATGTACCTTGATAGTTTGTACGAGTTCCTAAACTAAGAGAAGTACCTATAATGTTACATTTTATTACTATTTTGTAACTTGGATCAAGTTCTACGGATACTCTATTGTATAAAACCATATTGTCTTTGATATGTTATTGTATCGTTTTTACTCAGCCGTCATTACTGTCAGGTAAATAGGAGCTATCGTAACGTTGATAATACTTATCATATCAAAAGCCCAGAAGAATAGAGGCCCAGGAGATGTAATGTTCGCGTACTGCTTACAATTTTTACTGTGACCATTAGGAACAGGTTAGGAAGTGAGTGAAGCACGGTGTAAACAAACACACTTCCTAACCTCTAACTTTACTGTCGTCTAAGTATTTGTTGATTTAATTGGGATTTGGGGTACACCTGGAATTTATAACACATGGAAGTTCGGAATAGGCTTCGTGTATAACTTTACGATATGAGACGGTAATTTATTATTTTAGGCATCGCTAAATTTAAGTGTTATAATTAAATAATAACACTATCCGAAGTTTAATTAATTGGTAACTAAGGTTGGGATTATGATAATTCGAAAACCATTCGAAGGGTTTAAAACCTAAACATCTGTTTTCTTTTTCTTCCTATAATTTGATTATATTACAAACCTTAAACAAGCTTATTTTAATTTATTTAAATGCGGTCATCCATAAAATACACGATGAATAAATAATTATTTAAGAAATTGTTATCTTGAAATTTCCTATTCTTTTGAAATTAAAGTAGTAATTGATAGTATTTTTCTAAGGCGTAGGTACTTATCCCAATTATTTTATTTTTCTAGCGCGCTATTTTAATAATTGGAAAGTAATAAGGTTTGGATGAAAGTACTTAATGGAAATTATAAGGAGATTTAATACTGAATACTACAACGAGTATTTACTTCATATTACAATGACAATCCTCAGTCGAAGATAACTTCTGCCAAACCAGAAGAACCTTAAAGTGACACGTAATTCTCAGTGGCTCATATTTTTTGCCATAACTAAACATGAAATTTGTAATTTTTGTACTTAGATTTAGCTACTTCCAAGTGTATCATTACATCATCAGATACGTGATCACAACCCAGATCATTTCGAAAATTTTAATGTTTCTAAAAGCAGTATTTTGCTGTGCATAATTCAGACCATGCGAAAAGTAACACCTTAAATGCAAATTTCATGAATTGTTTAATGACTCGGGTTAGGCTGCAGTCTCAGGGTCGTCAGTTCAGTTCCCGTACGTGAAATGACTCATTGATTATGGTATGAACATTATAGCAATGGGACTTGACACACGTACGCACATAACGTCATTCACAGGTCAATTCTATTTGAATTTTAGAAAATTCAGGTCACATGTTGACTGCGTTTTATTATAAAACTTGGTTGTAGTACAGATACTGCAATCGAGCACACATGCCAACTCTTGTTAATTCGACATCAATGCGTCCGAACCGAAAAAATATATTTAAGTTCCTGAAATGGTCTTTATTTTGGAAATAGTTTTCAGTGATGATTGGGTATGTATCCGAAATTCTTTCAATTAAATTGTAGTTGTTCTTACTGATCTTAAATAAGTACATTTAAAAGAAAAGATATAATAAAAGTTATGACAAATAGTTATGTTACAATAGAATTCTCTTGTACTCAATAACCTAGTGTAGGTACTACTGTGATAGTGGGATACTGTGTTTTCCCCTTTATGTTTTAGGTATTCCTAATTTACGAAATTCGTATGCATAGCACAGTACAGTCGCCATCAGATATATTGTAGCGGGCGAGGTACTCAAATATTTCGGAGCAGCATTACTTTTCAATAAATTCGTTACACTAGTTATGGTCAATAACACCAGAACATGCAGTTTGTCATAAATATAAGAGCAGCGACCTTTCAATAAATTCGGAACATATAACGAGGTAAAAATATCAGAAAGCACAGAACGTCAAAGGTATCTACGCACTCAGGGTGATCATAAAGATCGGAACATTTATGGAAAATATACCTTAAGTCTGTATCACACAGTTTAAATTCGTTACTATAATTATCATGCATATCGAATCTACTCGTGACGTGTACACGTCACGAGTAGATTCGAATTCCAAACTAAACATAAATACGTCATGCCAAAGATCGACATGCATAATAATTATAGTAACGAATTTAAACTGTGTGATACAGACTTAAGGTATATTTTCCATAAATGTTCCGATCTTTATGATCACCCTGAGTGCGTAGATACCTTTGACGTTCTGTGCTTTCTGATATTTTTACCTCGTTATATGTTCCGAATTTATTGAAAGGTCGCTGCTCTTATATTTATAACAAATTGCATGTTCTGGTGTTATTGACCATAACTAGTGTAACGAATTTATTGAAAAGTAATGCTGCTCCGAAATATTTGAGTACCTCGCCCGCTACAATATATCTGATGGTGACTGTACATCGTGATGTTTGGTGGACGAGCAATCAAATCACGATCGGGTATTACAACTAAAACGTGCCATGATTTTTCTGTTACGAATCCATTACGTTTTGGTGGATTATCCAGATTTCTAAAAAAATAGGCATGTTCCGTATAATGGGGCGAATTAGGCATGTTAACTTGGCTGCCATTCGCTTGCATGTCCTATGAATTGACTAGACAAGAGCACGTTGCCCGCGACTTTGTATGCGTAGATTTAGTTTCCCTGTGGGGGTAAATTAGACGTAGATTCCTGGATACCAAGGAATATTCCCTCCGAATTATTAACCCCAATATCCAGCGCTTTAGACTGTGCGGCTGACTGCCAGTTAGTCAGTCAGTCACAGATCAGTTCTATGTGTATAAGATTTCTATCCTGCTTTAATCCCTGAATTTGCCAAATTTTAAATGACAAAAAAGCCGTGTGGTGTCTTTATTGTATGAAAATAAACAATTTTTGACAGAATATTAGTTGAAGAAAACGAAGTTTCAACCAAATAATCCCTTTAGGTTTTTTGTCATTAATTCTGTCATATACCTAGTTAAAAGCATGAGAGGGCGACCGTTTTTTCGTGTAAATATTTAAATGTTTATCTTTAGTTCAGATAAGCTAAGTAGGGAATAATCTGAACAAAATTTACGAGCTTACGAGGCTTTGCCAGTTTGTTGACAAATAAACATAACGTTACGGGCAGTTTTATTCCTAACGCTAAACGCGAAATAGTTTCCTAGTCAGTTCATATGCAAATTGAGTTGATGTTTGAACTTCACGGTTGTTTAGTTAACGTAATACTTAACTACTAATACACCTGTTGCTGGGCTGCTATGAGTTAAGTACCGATGCCGAAAACACTAAAACCAGATATATTTATAATTTTATCACACTAAAGTGTCGGGTACACGATCAACTTTTTACGGCAATGTGTGGCCGGCAACTATTGCTGTGAAACTGTTGCTCGTCTAACCGGCCCTTAAGTACCGCTCACCAATAGTGTGCTACGTAACTTTTCTAGTATTATCTTGTCTCAATTGGAATTTGTCTTTAGATGAACGTTACCTACCAATGATGTGATTTACCAATGAGTTATTCTAACAACGACATGTTCCGTTTTCTTAGTATTAAATACTAAACAAAACAAAGGAATGCGCTATACCTAATAGTCGTGGCAGCCTGACGAGAACCTGGGCATTGCGATTTGTTTTATGATTTCTATTTTTGATTACGATGATTTGAAATTATCAAAAGGAAGTTGGTTTACCCCATACCTAGTTATAAGTGAATAAACAGAAAACTCCTAGGAAACATTCTGACGGTCCCCACTCAACACGCCCCAAAATTCGTCCGAAGTTTTAGGCTAAAACTTCGGACGAATCTTCAGATATCAAACCAGATGGTAGTCCTACCCACATGACATAGGTCTAAAATGGCGGTTGTTATTTTAACTATTAAAACCTATCTATAATTTATAAATTCTAAAATATTGTACATTGCAAATAAATAAATAAATAATGAGGTTGAAATAGACGTTTCGATTACCTTTGTGGCGTAGGTTTGTTTGTTACATAACAAAGATAAACTTGATGACTTTTCTACTTTGTCAGTAGTTCAGAAAGTACATAGGTATTAAGGTGCTGATGTTATCCGAGATTCAGAATTAGGACGCGTGGTCGTAATGACATTTTATCAACAAGCAGAGGTAAGAATTAACTACTGTTATCTCTGTATCTAGCAGAGAAATATAAATAAGTGTTACTTTGCTTAACATAGTGAAACTTATACATATACAACGTGTCCCAAAACTCAACGATAAGCCGGCACCAGAGGATGGAGCTGCTTATGATTAGTCGAGAAAAAATAAAAAAGATAAAAAAGATAAAAGAAATTTATTTAGTAAGTAGGCCGCTCGGGCACTTTTACACGTCAAGATACTACCAATACCAATACCAATAAGGAAAAGATATATTTTTTTCCTTATTTTTTCTCGACTAATCATAAGCAGCTCCATCCTCTGGTGCCGGCTTATCGTTGAGTTTTGGGACACGTGGTATATTGGCTGATATAAAAAATACCTTCTAATGTAAAGCTTTAGAAATCTTTCTTTGCAAGAAAGACGAATTAATCAAAGTGGTGCAAAATTGTCCTGCAAAATTAATTCGATTTCCTATGCTTCAACAATTATGTGACGACCAACAATAGCTTGTAATTCAAAAGTCGTACGGGTATATTGCCGTGTCCACGTTCATACGACGACCATAAACACACGATAATTTAGGTGAGGCTGGCCTCTCAAACTGCTGTTCTTCTTTCACGTTCAGTGTAAGCATGCATTGTCTATGATGTAGTTCGTAGGTACGCGATTGTTTTCAAGGGTTGATGTGCCGGATTTAGTACGTAGTCTTGGAAGTTATGTCGTTCTGCACGTGATTGCACATTAAAGTTGCCAGTTAAACACACAAGACGGGCGGCGTTTATGGTACGCTTGCTAAAATATAATGTGCCTTCTACTAACGCAGCTTGAAGGCAGCGCTAGGTTTGCATAAAGGTACCCAGATAACGGTTTCAGCATAAAAAATGTCGTTTGTAATTTTAGTAAACAAAATTGATTTTATCTTGTTAGGTAGGTACCTAGTTGTTAATCATTAAAATACGATAAAAACATTAATAACTCTAAGTAAATAAACATTATTATTTAATGGTATTTCTGCTTCATAATGGATTGGATTAGTTCGACCTTTTTAAACCTAAGCAATAAATTCAAAAATTCAAATACTTGATTTCTCAGTTTCTCACACTCTTTGTGGGTAATCGCATCTCTTCGCCTTGAACTTCAAATTTTGAGGCACAGCAATCTACTGACTAAACTACGTACAGTCAAGGGCACAAATATGTATACACCCCAAAGTCTCAAAAATATGTAAACAGACCTTATAACTATGGCAATAAGGTCTATGTGTACATATTTAAGGACCTGCGGATATATATTTTTACCTACATCAAACTATTCTCATGTTCATTGTACTGGCGTATACCAATCAGCTATTTTAATTGTATCTACGACTATAATGACTGCTGCTGTTCATTAGCGATCTGTATGTGAAAGAAAAATGCTGAGTGTTATTAACTGAATGTTCTTGAGAACTAATGCAACAACGCTGGATTGTCAAGTTATGTGCTAACTGTGATTGTCGCAAATATGTTAGGAGACCGGTTTCAGTCCAATTAGTACTTCCGCATTCTGTACTGTAAGTACGTCTGTACCATAAGGGCACACGGGGCCCGTGCCCAGGGCCCCCATGCTCAGGGAGCCCCGAAGGACCGACAATTTATCTCACAATTATTTGCAAAATATTTTTTTCGGGCACAGTAACAGTGAGCACCCGGGGTCCAAAATTCTTGTGTGCTCAAAGGCCCCAGAGACGGCCCTGCTTGCGAGTCCTCATGTTAACATTTATCCTATACGAGTACTATTCAATAAGCAATATTTTTATATATATATATATATATATATACATACAGTGGTGATCACATATCTAGGGACGCTTGCGCGATAAAATTGCCTACAAGTATGACTTTTAAATTTTGACAGGCACTTATTTATTCTTTGCTACAGTTATCGCTAACGAATATTAATAGGTAGTAAAGTAAATAGTAATTACAAAACTAAGGTTTTAAAATGTATGTACAATATATCTCTGTTTAAAACGAAACTTTCAATTTTATAAGATTCTGTAAAAATCAACGTTTGGCGTTCATACAATGTTGTAGAACTTTGAGAATTTACTCACTAAGATATTCACAACAATTAAAATACCTGCGTTAATATTTTCAAGCTTCCGTACCTATATTAAAACGACGACCGTTTCGCAGCACAAGTGCAATTACACAGATAACACTATACCTTATTGATACCACTCAGAAAACAGCAAAGCATTAAGAATTGAACGCTTCACTATAATAAAAATAGCGGTCAGTTGAAACTTGAAACTGTATAGCTGAAACTACTTTTATTGCGTGTCATTTCTGGACGAAACTAAATTCACACACGGGTTTATTAATCTTAGTTTCATTAAACCATCAAATAATAGTGTTTTAGTTTGAATAAATTTGGTGACTAAGGATTTTCAAACTTCTTAAAACTTTCAATATATTAGCAATAGTTGGGACCACGCGAGAGTTAAAGATTGATTATTGAAGCATGAGCATTGTCAAAGAACATAAGTTAAACGCCGGTGACACGCAACGGTGTCGAAATCACATAAAATTATTAGCTGCCGGCATCGAATGTTACGCTAGTAACGTGTCGAGTACTTGAAGTAATCTCGATCCATGGATAATCACCTGATCTACATCGCTTGTTACAGTATCGTGTTATAATTGTTATCCGTTACTCGGCGCCGTTACGGGATTGACCATAATGCGCCCGAAATAACGGCTGCGCGCGTGCCACTTTACTCCAAATTTTAATTTAAATATTATTAGGTAATGGGTTTGTTGATCCGATTGTTTCATTCGCCCTTGAAATCATGTCTTTCTCAAGATAATCTAAATTTAAATTCACGCATTTACTTGACCAAGACATTGTAACACAGCAGAAATAGACAGTATTATGACCAATGATATGATTGACAAATCGCCTATCTTACTTCGGTATCATTATTACGCTGTCGACGTTATGACAGCTTTAATTGTCAAGTGAATAACAGTAGGTATATCGGAGCAAGATGGGCTAACTTAAAGTAGAATGAAGGAGCAGAGGCCCTAGACAAGATGCATTCGGCGGTCGTCATCATTATCCAATATCTACCATATATAGGATTGACGTAAGCTGTCAGACGGTCGTGTCGAGCGTCTACGTCAATTCTATACGTTTTTGTCAGTTTTCGAAAATCTTCTACGTTAACTTGTCTAGCCTCATAGATGCGTTACATTGCAAGACTATAACTTGAAGTAAAGGGTAAGACTGAGCAGGGAATTTAATTAGCATTTATGAATCAAAAAGTACATTGGTCTTCCTCGTTATTTATGACTTTAATGGCAATTAAATGCCTTTTCTCTCTGACTTGTAACTTATACAAGATGCTTTCCGCGCCGCCGTCCACGTAGACTCGTTTATCGCTATTGGATCTGTGAAATTTTTCGTGATAAAAAGTATCTACCCTATTTCCCTCCCCAAAGTTCAAACTCCAGACCAATTATCATCATTATTGTGCATCTATTGAGCTGGGAAAGCGTAACAAACAAACGAACTGAGTATCTTTCGCGTGACATAAGTATGAAAATATTCAGCCTTGCAAAACAAAGGGTCTGTAAAAGATTCTAATAAAAATGCCGGAAAAAATGCTACTTTCTTAGGCAGCTCGGCTCAACCAAAGTCTAGTTTTGTTAAAATGAATGAAACTGACAGTTTTAAATCGAAACTCCACTTTTTAATGCAATTGGCCCTAAGCAGCTACTGAAATCCATTAATTTAGTTTAACGGAATGGATACAGCAGTTGCCATGCCTTTTGTATAAATTATTACAGGTGAAAGCAGTTGTTAAATGTGTCTTTTATTTTACATAACTTAAATTAAACATTGTCTCAGTTATAAACAAAAGGCAAATTATACCCGACTAGCTCAGCAGACTTTACTCATTGAAACTTAATGTTTCGCGACAAATGAGTAATAAGTTATTTTCATCACGCGACAGTAATGCTTTATTTATGCTACTCTTCCAAGTTTTAATAGCGAACGAAAAACACTGAAATATTGATATTTACTCTAGCTAGAGCCAAAACGCCATCTCCACGTTTTGTAAATTTTACATCAATATAACTAGATACAAATGGCGGACTCCATGTCATATGACGATCTCCTTCCAGAACCAATACATATACGTAGAACTTTGAAAGTCTTTTATGCCCATTATAATATAGCATAATATTTAAAAATAAATCATAGACGAAAATCAAGAGACCGTTGCTGGAACGATTAAAAAACCAATGGTTCATTTTTTTTTTAAATAACTATGTGAAAAATTCCCATAAATCGACTAGGGTAAAAGCACCGGTTTTGGCCATCTTAAGACCGATTTTGGCCACTCTAAATTTTAACTAATATCTAAAGTATTAAAAAATTACAAAAGTAATTTTATATTTTATCTTAATATAAATCTTCAGTATTATATTATTTTTAATTTTACAGTATTTTTGATACTCACTTCAACGTTATGTGGCCAAAAAGGGTACAGTGGCTAAAACCGGTACTTCTACACTACATCGTTTCCACTCATGCCAATACTACCTCCATCGGCAAAATGTCAGGCACTCTATTCTACTCGGTGAAATCATATTGCTTTTGACATGTTCTTGTATTCTTTTTAACCTCCATCACTGTCAAGTTAATAAGAGCTATCATAACGTTGGCAATACGATAACATCTCAAAAGCAACATAGTTTTAAAGATAAAAATGGAGCCCGAGCAAAAGTAAAGCTCCTATTCATATTTTCACCATTACCGACACATTTTCTCGATAGTAAGGTCAGCAAAACAGCACTGGTCAAGGCGGGGGCACGCACCGTTACTAGCCGAGCACATTGGACCAATCTCAAGCACCGCCTTCCTTCGGAGGCGGCACCAATCACAAATATATGATTCATCAGTCTATGGAAAACTTTAGCAAGGGAATTCGGCCATTAGTAAACACTAGAAGGTTGATGGCATGAGTGGCAAAAAAAGTTAACCTGAATTTATATTTGCAAAGTATAGGTAAAAATGTCTTAAACCATAAAATTAACGTACCACATGGTTTTTTTAAGTAACTAGAAACAAAATGCATCGAAATTTTTTATGCCATGAAGAAGTCAAACTAGCTCACATGCCAAATAATAAATAAGTGGTCTCTATATAGCCATTTGCAAGACTGCTAATTCATTGCCAACCCTGAGGCCTAAGTTGGGATGAATTTTCACTGGTTGTCTCCATCACACTGGATCACAACGATGCGATCACTGCTGCTTAGCAACCACAAATTGCCAAATAAATAAAACTGGCGACTGTACAGCTAAAAACATTCTTTGTTAAAGATCTAAAATTTAGCTCATCCTTAATTTGCACTCTACATACGAGTAGGTACCACCACAAGTGTCAATAAACTTCAAGTTAAATTGCTTTTTGCGTGATGCATTTTGTTTTCAAACAAATACGTATTAAAGTATTTCGTCACTGTTATTTCACGAATGTAATGAGCAAGGAAACGTACAAACACAGCCATTTCCCATTTAAGATGAGTTTAGTCACCTATTTACCTACAAGAACAAAGGCCGGTTTAACCGAAGAATATCTTCACTGCAGCACTGTTCGATCACTTAAACCTTGCCTTTGTGAACGTGTGTGTATGCATTCATAGACAAATGACCATCACAACGGGCATTCAATCTTACACAGACGCTACCATGTGTGCGTCAATGTTGTCCTGAATTTTTGGTGTGTTGGCTTTACTACTACAATAGAAACCCGCTACCGTCAAATGATTTACAAATCTCTTTGGTCAAACTTATTTCTGGAAAACCGAATTCCACCTAGTATTTGTACAATGATTGATTCCTCTAAACGTTCGTTTTTCAATGAACAGCTATGTTATTCCATTAAATAATGCCCCATAGACTTGCTTGAAGCAGCTGTTTGAAAGTGGAGATGAAATGCTGGTTTGCGTAACACCCGGCGTACTTTGGACCATGTCTTTATTATTTTTGAAATAAATATGTCTATTTTTCACTAATGTACATGCTATTTCTACTGTCTAGTTTCTCTTCTCGTGGCATCGCATCTTTGTAAGCGACCCTGTATATTCATTTCCTACAATAAAATCAAACAAATAATCATTTTATTATTTAATGTCGATTTGTTAATTTATATTTCACAGTGATTTTTAATTCTGAATCTGAAGGGTTACCTTTGTATGGACGTTTATTTATTTAGCAATTTTTTCCCTAATTAAGTAAGTATCACTTCCTAAACATTACATAGCCAAATTTCATTTTGGCAAATATTCACTTGGCACCTAAACGCTTTCCATATACTTTTATTCCAAACCAAATTTTAGGCAAACCCATGTATTGTCATTAAAGTATTTGGTCATTTATCAAATCACCAATTTTCATATAGTCAATTATTCCGTTAGCAAATGATCTAAAAACCAAAACAAAATATGACAAATGACTCATATCGGGTCTCTGCCGAAGACGTTTTACTTCAACAGAGTTTTTTCAAATTGCCAAATCGTTAACAGTTCGTAATGATATTATTATAGTTACTCTTTTATTCAAGCACATTGTGCCAAATTTCCGTAACAAACTGTTCCGGCTGTTTTTAACACATTTCGAACTAATTCTCCTCCCTACGCTCGTCGTATATCGCCATCATGGGTTTGCGAATAGTCGTTCAAACTCGACGAATTATGGGAAATAATACATTTGCCCAAAGTTATTTCGCCATATTAAAAGTATGCTAATCGTTCATTTGGAGAAACTTTTTCGACTTTTTCGAAAGAATTATTTTGCTAATTTTGCTATTAAACATTAATTTGGCAACCGATTAAATGACTTGATGAAAATTGGTCATGTTAAATAATTAATAAATATATGCTAAAGATCGAGTTAGTAAAAATACTGTTGCTAAAATATGTTTGGAAAATCATATTTGACCAATAATATTTCGCCCAAACAGCAGACTCTCGAATCTTAGTTAAGTATGTACCTACTTTTAATTCACGGATAGAGTCAAATGATTTATTGGTGTTGGAATAGTATAACTAATAAGGATTGACATTTTGATGCCCAAGCCCTGGCTTGGAAGCCATAGCTGGGGTCCTATTGAGCAAAAGGTTATTATGCAGGTCAAACTGAGCTGAAAAAGCCCGTTAGTCAACCTTGACTCCGCGACTGGGGGGAGGGGGAGGGGGTTAAAATATCGAACTCCCGGCGTTTAGAAAAAAAAACTAGTGGATGTAATTGAGGTAGAAAGTCAAGTTCGGTGTCCTTTTCGGATAAATCGAAGACGACAAATTCATTGGCAATCTCATTTTTGTACTTTTTCATAGAAAAAAATATATATACCTACAATTGTGTACTCCAAGTGGTAAAAAAATATAAACAAACCCTAATATTCTCAGATTTTCAAATGGAAGATGGTAAACAAAAATACTCAACAAAAAGCCCTTTAAATGTAGATTACGAAAATATTAACATTAAATAATTTAAAAAAAAGTTATACGTATGGCGGTGTTCGGTGCCATAGTACGAAAAAGAGCTTAAATGTGGCAATTAATCATTTTAATGTGTCGATTCATATTCGGATACATATATAAGGTGAAATCGAAATCATTTTCATCCTTCAAATAGAACAGTCCTTCGAAAAATAGTTATTTCATATTCTCTTTAAACAACTTTCTTCAAAAATCAGGGGTCATGGGTGACAAATTACAAAGCTAGGATTTACTATTATATCAATAAATAAGCGGCGAAAATTTAAAGAAAGAGTCTTATTTGTACGCTTGCGCAGCCATGGCCCTATGATCCCAAAGAGGCAACCAGGGGCCTGTTTTATAAAACTACAAATTACAATTTACAGGTTACAAGTTTCCATTTGACACAACCTCGACCAATGACTACCAGCCATTTGAGCAGTGTTGCCAGTTTAGAGCTGTAAAATTGTAACTTGTAGCTTTATAAAACGTGCCCCAGGTATCGTTTTCTTTCTGCCAGCCAAATTCAGAAGCGCAAGTGTGTTTTGCTATTTTATTAGACACTGCCCCCAAATATAAACGCCTTGAAAAATAGCACTTAAGACTGCGCTGAGCGTACGCCGGATGTACAGTGGCAGTACAGTCATTACTATTATTGTGTTTTCTAATGAATTAAAGTATTTTCTTGAAATCGGACGGTCCTTTTTTGGGTATCCAATTATCACGCCTCATTCATTTTCGTTTAATTCTTATTTCGTCTCATTTTGTATTTCGTCTTCGTCTTGTTCGCTATCAGTTACTATCTTATTTGGTCAAATTCTACGACTTATTACCTCTATCTTAATACGTCTTATTCGTTTTTCGTCACGGTCTTTCTTGGACTCATTCGTCGTTCTTCCCTTTCGTTTTTAGTCTAATTTACTTATTCACCAAAATGATTCGATACACTCGGTGCTGGACACATTCGTAATTAGAATCTTTCGTTTTTGGTCGCATTCTAAATTCGTGAAGTTCGGTTTTCGTCTCATTAATTATTTGTGACTATCTTTTCCCGTCATAATTAAGAGGACTGTGAAGCGACGGCTTTCCATACAAACAGCCAGCAAAGTTAACCTAATTTATCGACAAACCGCACATCACTGTCTGATAACTTACGCACACTCATGAAAAGTGACACACACTAACAAAACTAAAAAGTGGTACACTTTTTAAAGCGGTCATATATAGACGACTCTTTTTAACGAAGGACATTTGTAACAGGTGTGAAGAGTATGATCCTTTTAGCCGTTTTTATACTCCCTCAGTTTTCCTACCTCTATGGTCGTCTACTATATCTATTTGCATAGCGAATGAGACGAACAACGAACGGGACGAATAGCAAATGTGCCCAAAAAAGGACGAGACGAAATAAGAATTAAACGAAAAACGAATGAGGCGAGATAATATGATACCCTTTTTTGTACTACAAATGAAAACAAAATATATACTTACTTATATCACGTAGTTTAATAACAATTGACCTTCGAGTTATCAACTTTACGGAAAACAGAGGCCACCTTTTCCCGTTTAGCTGATTAATAAAAGGGTAATTGTTATTAAAGTTCGTTACGTATCTCGTAAATTTTGTTTTTACTTGCGCTACAAACACACATCGTCCGATTCCAAAGAAATTCTTTAGTTAATTAGAAAACACAATAATAGTAATGAGGGCACGACTGAACGCTCGAAGTTTGCTCGGCGCAGTCTCGGGATAGTTTTACTGAGAGCTTCAGAGGCATCGGTGATAACGAACTCTTTACCAGTTGGAATGGCCATGCTCGAATAGCAGTGGGTTGATAGCAGGTGATACAGATCTTTTTTGTTTGCTTCGTCCCGGAAAATTCCCATTCTTTCGGGATTTTTGTATTTGTATGTCTCGAATTCTCGACCGCTCGCCGCCGCCGCCGCCCGCGCTCGTACACCTAGGTACCTATCTCGATCACCGCGCCACAGCTTAGGCCGCAAGTACGTTCATATTTTTTTTTACTTCCGTACTCCACTTAATGATAGTTAATAAGTTATTAGATGTTTATGTCTTTATAATCTACATTAAATAGGCTTTTAGTAACCATTTAATCTTCCATATAAAAATCTGAAAATATTGGTATCTGTTTGTAATTTATTAACATTAGTTGAATATATCTATACCTACAAAAATAGTATGCCCAATGAATCGGCCATCATCGATTTATCCGAAAATGACACCAGACTCGGCTTTGTATCTCAAATTTGGCCACTAGATTATTTTTTCGAATATCGGGACTTTGGTACTATGCCCAAGGGGGAGTCGTGTGTGGCTAACAAGCTTTTTGGGCTCAATTTGGTCCATGTAACGTCCATGCCAAGTGGCATTGCTCGACGCAAAATTGTAAAGGTCTCCATACAACGATGCTCAATAGGACCCCGACTACCAATATAAACTAAATAGAAATGCTTATAAGTGTAATTGAGACCAACAAATAGTACAAAGCGTCATTCTTGTTCGATTTCAATGGTAGCGAAAGATATATTACACACTCGTATTTAACATTTTCCTTTGCAATGTTACGGAAACAAGATTTGGGGCTCTATTCTACAAGGACAGGGACCATATTGCCTTCGACATGTTATCGTGTTGTCAACGTTACGATAGCCCTTAATTTTACTTGACAGTAATGGCGGCCGAGTTAAAAACACTACCATAACCATCATGGGCCAACGTAGGGACGGAGTGATGTGTAAGAGTGAGATGCAAGAATATGTTGCTCGCTCTAAGGTGTAGATGCGTCCCGTACGTTGGCCCATGATGGGCCATCGTGTATAAGGGCCATTAAAGGCAATATGGTTTTTATCTCTGTTTGGATTTAGTTACAACTTTAAAAGAGAGATGCCCTACTATTAAAAAAAAACTTTAAAAACAAAGAGTATAAACGAATTAAATGTATTGGTAAAACAACGTAAACTTCAAGCTAAATTAAAATAATGATTTGTAATATTTCACATAATCAATTGAAAAAGACTTTATTTACATCCAACTAAGTACAGAATGCAACATTAATACAATTAAAAATTAAAACTGAACGTATTTAAATTCAAATTAAACTAATCTACTCAGATATTAAAGATATAAATAATAATCACCACTATAAAAAGAACACCCCCTCTAGCAGGTCCGCTCGCGTCATGGTCCCCATGACACAATTAGGTAACTATTTAATAATTAAACATAATAAATATCGTCAACTATTATTTACTAGTAACCATTATCAATTGTTTACAAATTCTTTAATTTGAGATTGCGTTATTGTTTTTTTTAATTACTTTCCGAAGAATAAATCAAATAAATTAATAAATAGAAAAGGTTTTATCCTAAAAATAAAGATAGAAATAACTTAAACTGCAAATGAATCAAAATTCCACGCTAGCATAATTACAATTATAACAATTACTTAATATGGAGATGTAATCACCTGTTATAAAAAGATCGCTCGCGCAAGGGCAATGCACTAGCGTCTAAAAAACAATATATAAAGTGGAGTACGGAAGTAAAAATTAAATATGTATATGCAATCTGAAAACCAGCGTGTAAGTAGCTAGCTTTATTACGTAAAAATGTTAAACGCATAGCAAGCCAAGGGTAAATGATGACTTTTATTCGATGGACCGGAACGTGGCGGTTTTTATCGTGTACTGTGTTATATTGCCGTTTATTACACTCATGTTTTTAATACTTCAATAATTGTACGAAAAGAGAAGAACATTTTATTTTTTAAAGCATCCCATTCTTCGGAAAGACGAAACGAAGAAACAAAACTACTTGTCACAAAACAATATAATCAAAACATCACTACACTATTAAATGTACCAAAGCAAAAACGTCTAGATCGAAAAAAATATGATAAATAATAAGGCGTTTGTGTAGTTTGTCCTTAGCCAAGCAGAATAAGCCCAAATCAATAAATAATAATATATGGAAATTGATCAAAAAACTACAGAATACGTATCAAAAGAAAAATAGTTTTAAAATACTTAAGAGGTTTTGTATGAAAACTATAACCTGTACCGAAGAATCGAAATTCAATTGACAGTCACTTACTAGTAATAAAATGCTGAAGTATTCAAAGGGATTTTGTCCGTATCAAGCGTATTGCTTTTTATAAAACGTAAACAGAGGGCTCAGACAAGATGCACTACGCTAACTAACGTTTCTATTCGATTCGTTTTTAAACCAATCGCGTCACTGGTAGACCACGTGACTTTTTGTATCACGTCATCTTCCAGTGACGCCATTGGTTTAAAAACGAATCGAATAGAAACTCTTGTCTGAGCCCTCTGTTATTGCTTTAATGTTACCTACTACAAGTAGCAAGTCATTGCAAATATCAATTTATACTCCAGTCATTAAAAATCGGAAATTATAAAAGTACTTTAAATTGTTCTTACAATATTGTATTTGCAAACGTAAATCGATGGCGAAAGCGATGTTTGAATATGTACAATTACAGAGACCGGACTTAAATGCCGGTAAAAAAGCGTGGGCGCTTTAGGAAAAACCGCCTGCGCGCGCGCGGTGCTGCCACTTCAGAGCGTTTACAGCTTAACTGAATAAGGTGCGAAGAAAGTCGGTGAAATCAAATACATACATATAATATGATACTCGTCTCTTTCAGGGAGGTTTTGACGGAAAGACAGATCGACGAGAATATAAACTCCAGGTCCTCGACGGGAGGGCGGAGCATAGGCCGATCGATTTAAGAGATAGGTGTCATGTTCATACACATTATGTTATGCGGAAACATTGGAAATTGGTCAGTGGAAATGATCTGAAATAATATTCATAGTTGACTTCATATCAGGTGAGTCGGAGGTCAATCGTTGACTCGTTAAGCCAGTTATGCCATGTATAAATTTTTATGTCGCCAATTTCACAGATTAAAAAAGTACCCAGTGACACCTGCGATGCTAAGGCGAATCTAACGACACCTCGCTTGTTTAGCATTTACAAGGGAACAAAGAATCATACACACATAAAAACATAGGTACATCTCCTTCATCGGAAGTAGCGTAAAAAGGGATATGCAATGTTCTATGTTAAATAGGTGGGTTTATGTGTTTTATATAAAACCGTAAAAGTCACCCACACATCAATACATCATTTAGAATAAGAATTAGAATAATAAGAGGATGTCAAATGAACTCCAAGGAGTCAAGCGAATTGCGGGAAGGCGATGTCAACCAAACAACATAGCAGATAGCCTTTGCCGCAACTTCCAGGCAAAATTTGGATGCAAAGATAAAAAAAAAACAATCATAGTCGACACTACACTAACGTTTTATTAATATGTCATTTTTTTAATAACAACGAGTAGGCCCACGAGCACTGATGGTAAGTGGGATCTGAGTGAGACCCATATACCACGACTGCAATCCTAAGACTGATGCGTTGACAACCCTGAGGTTAAAGGATAAAATGGTGGTAGCGAGCTGGACGGACCCTGCACAAGGTCCTACCACCGCTAAATCCAAAAGTAACTTGAAAAATCATGACCAGCATTAGGTATTTGGCATAGCCGCATCTTTAAAGAAATACGATTTTTCTAGTCAGTGGCGGCTATGGTGAGGCAAACAAATGTAATTGAAAAAATATTCAATACGAATTAAGGCAAGTTTACAATGTACTGACTCAAAGAAAATCCCCCCTCCCCCACTCTAAATAAAACTCAGAGCCGCCACTGTCACTACTTGTGTTTAATCAATGAATAATAACATCAAGGGTTTGTCTAAGGTTCTTGTCTTGGCTCAAAGGCAGAAAAAGTTGCAATTTATATAGTTAGCAGTGTAATGACTGCTTGTGTATAGCAGAATAACGCGTGCATGTGTGCGTGGCAATTATCTGCACTTATTATCGAGCTCTCCTTTTTACTGCGCCGGTGGGAACGGGCCGGAACAATATTATCGGAAGCATGCGCCGTGATACGTCTCACGTGCGACGACACTAACACAAATTGATTTTGAGATGTTCAACAATCTACAAAAGGTAACAAAAGACAAACAAGCTCAATATAGTTACGACATGTTGAAGCTACGAATATACTGGGGTTAATCTTTTACATTAGAACATCTTAATGGTTTGCCAGAAATGGATTTTAAAAGCTAGCCCCTGAAATACTACTCTTATTGCAACTGTAACAGGGGCGATCTGGTAGTATATATTTTTTAACAACATTGCATTCATTGCCTTGTGCATGTAAGTATTTGACATTATCTGAGTGATATTGTAACCGGTCAGTTTATATCCTCCCTCTAATAAAATATGTTTGAAATCAATTTTTAATTATCGTTGGCAAAACAGAGTTTTCAAAGAAAAACATTGAAGTTTGTCCTAAATCCTATAGTTAGGAATGAGTATACATATGTAAATAGACAAAATTGTACGATTTCTAACTAATCGCTGTGGCTTAATGAGATAGTTGCCAATTTAAAAATATTATAGTTTTATTTTTATCTCGTCAAACTCATGTTTTCCAACCTTTCTAAGTAGAAATTCTTAGCCAGATGCGTTTTTTTAACTGAACAATTATGATCTCGCTGTTAAGATAAAGCAGGTATATCGCAGTTTTAAAAACTGTAAAAAATATCATGCACCAAAATGTTATTTTGGAACAAGTACTTTTGTACTTATGGTTTTCGGAAAAAATGGAAATGTAATAAATGTTTTTATGTCTTTACAATATCCCAATTTATTTTTTATGGAGAAACGTCAATTATTTTTATGATATCTTTATCGCATTTTTTCTAAAAAAGGAATTATTTTATTTCCAATTCCGAATCCATGCCAAAGTCTGCTTTAAGTGCTTGTACAAAAGTGAAATGCTCGTGATCTCGTGAAATACTCGAAAACGGATATAAACCATTCGATTGCTTTCTCGAGACGCCTTGTGAGCAACAAATACCTAGTCTACTTTTAATCATTATAATATTAATGTGGCGATAGCGAAGTGTATTGAACTTTTTTTTGGTCTGTATGGTTTTGTTAAATAAGTGTAACAGCACAGATTACTATACTGTAACAGATTCTATTTACCTAATTATTCAAGAAAGATAAAGTTACTAAAACAAATGAAAACCGGGATATTTTATACTGATTATATAAAATATATATATACATATATATTCTGGAATAATCATGGTGAAGATAGAGACCATTAATATTTATTTAAAGAAATAATAGCTGCCTACATTCATAGCCGAAATTGTTCATGTATATTATTTAGAATTTAAATATGTACCTACTAAAGTTACTTATAAAATAATTAATGAACACAATGAATCAACAAATCAAAAACAATATAAGTTCTTACCCAGGAGCCGGCAACCGGCCGTGCGAACTTTTCAAACGCAACAATACAACATTGTGACCCGACAGCTCAAAGCACATTACATTTTAAGTTGGCAACACATAAACACAAATTGAAAAAAAAAGTTTATTCAAAAATGGAACGCGCCATTTTATTTTGAGGTTAGGTGATTCGCGCGCTTTGCGTTCCCGGGTGCGCGAGTGTGTGGTATCGCGTGTGTCGGGTAAATGCCGCGCACCTGTGGCGTCGGCTGCGAGGTATCGCACGGGGATACAAGACACAAGATACAAGTGGATACAAGATACTAGCATGTTCACTAGCACATGGTTATTAAATTAGACCCGCGGCGAATTAACAAACTACCATATAATCATGATTGATTCTCTTTAAAAATTGCTGGTGACTTTCAATTTGAATTATTACTATACAAACGTTGTAAGTGGTTTAGCGACAATTAAAGTTGATTCATGACTGTCTTTGTCAGTTTGATGTCTTCTTCTGTCTGAGTAATTACAAATAAATTGGTCTGCTAGATGAATAAAAGTGGACTTCGTCATGATTAAGATTATTGTTTTGGTTTATGAATTCTAATTTATGGAGTTTAATTTAGGCAGACGTTGTCGTAAATCACTTAAATGTCCATACGTTATATTTAGACTATAAAATCGGTTCTATTTTATTTACTGAAGTGTAAGCAAGCTTGTTATTTGATTTGCTGATTTTTTTTAATTTTTAGGAGTGGAAAGAATACTTTTCAAATAAATAAATTCATAGTTTGTTATTTTTTTCTGTCAACGTGAAACTAAGTCCTAAATTACATTTAGTTCACAGTTATTTCTATTTATAAATTCTGTCCAAAAAAAAAAAAGAGTACAAAAAAGTAATGGCAGCGGTGGGATTCGAACCCACGCCTCCGAAGAGACTGGTGCCTTAAACCAGCGCCTTAGACCGCTCGGCCACGCTACCTATTGAATGAGGAGTCGAAATTACAGTACCAATTCTTTATACAATTTTTGATCTCACGAGATCTAAAATTAGTCTTATTCTATGTGGATGTTTTGTTATCTAAGATACCCTTTAATCGCTTTGGCGTTACGTTTGTATAAGGACGTAACTATATGATGGTAGCTGAAACTTTAAGGACAGTAGGTAATCGTATATTTTTCTTGTAAAAAAAAAATGTTAGTTCAAATAGGTATATTCATTCATAATTTTGATAGTATAAAAAGTTTCATTAATAAATTAATATCTAGGTACTTTTTGTAAATTTACCTATAATTCTACAATTAAAACACTAGACGGTAAACAGACGACAATAGGTACCTACATCCTGGCAACACTAACCTCGTTCGTGACAATTCCTTTTTTATTAAAAGACCGCGTTGTAGTATCAAACTGGCAACCTCTGTAGAGCTAAATTATCAGTTTATCATGTAATTTAAAAAAATATATATATATGATTATAATAAATTTAAAAGCGAATAAAATTGTTTTTTTTTAATGGTGTTTGCAAAAATCCTGATAGAGTAAAAAATGTGTTCAAGTGTTTATATTTTCTTCATGTGACCTTCTCGTGCTTACCTCAGCCTATTTTAAGGATCTTACAGATCAGTACAGAGAGTTCCAAATTCAAATAATACAGTACCTAGGTAGGTACTGTAATGAGGTAAGGTCCTGCTACTGAAGGCGGACCTTATCACATTAAACTATTTGTACGAAGTACGAACTATTTGTATAAGAATGCAATACTTACTTACTGGCCACTAATCAATTCCAAATTCAAAATCACTCTACAGGACACTTTTGTAGTTGTCCAGGCAATTCAACCTACTGGCTCCTAATTGCTAGTGTTATGGCAAGATTACATAGCATTTTTGAGAAAATATCTTTAAAATGTCTCTAAGTACGGTGGTAAGGCAGTAAGTCCAAATTCTCGGAAGTGACGCAACTCTTTCGCGGTAGATTTTCCCTAGAAAGCTGTAAACGGGCAGGCGCGAGTTTACGGGACCACGTGACCGCTGATTGTCGCAGTACTGCGCTAAATAAATAATTATGAACAGTATCTATTATGTCAATATTCTTAACTGGTTTGCTAACTTAAAATAATAGCTTGAGGGGAGTTACGTATGTGTGGGTGTAATATGTTAATATGTAACATGACAATGATCTTTGCTATGCAATTAGGTACTTACCGCTTTTATCTGCGTATTTAAGACATAGTGTCCATTTTGTAAACCTAACTAAATTACCTGTGCAGAGAAGGCGCGTTTATTTAAATTTTAGTTTATTTTAGACTGTTATAAAGTATAGTATTTCTGTCTATGTTTGGCCGCATATACTTAATGAGACCAATAATTAGGTATACTGTGTGTAATATTATATAAACATACCCATACCTAATGTTACCGCACGTGCGCACGTGCCATACAACAGAAGCGTAATTAGTAAAAAAATACGATCTTAAAATGTTAATTGATTATCAACTGTACCACTCTAACTTAGCATGCATATTACAAATGTGTTGAAGGAAAATGAAATTACAACGAGAAATATGATTTTGAACGCTTGAGCCGGCGAGTTAAACCCAGGAATAGATGACTGGACGATTTCCTGAAAGACGCACAGAAACTTATGGAAATCCAGGAAAACATTTGCCCACCTGTGGTACACAGCAGTTTATAACTACCATCATCGCCCACCATCTTATTCTTTAACCTACCGTCACAGCAGTATTCGCATTGTTGTGTTCCGGTGTGGGGATAGACACCGGTGAAATTACTAGCATAAAGGCATTCCATCTTAGTCCTCAGGGTTGGCAACACATTTGCGATTTTAGGATTGCAGTCTTAAGATTGTAGTCTTGAGAATGCAAATGTCTATGGGGCACAGATACAACTACCATCAGGTGGCCGGTGTGCTCGTTTGCCTTCACAATGCCATAAAAAAAGTAGGCTACCTACTAGGGCATATCTGCCCTCATATGGAGAAAAGGCACAAGTGCAATTAATTCATAGAAACCTATTAAACTCACAATGGTTATAATAAGGTTGGAAGTGCAATACAATTCATATAGTAGATGTGCCTTTTTTCCGTAGGAGGGCAGATATATTCTACTGGGTAGAAACCATATAGCCCTCGACGTGTTAGGGTATTTGGTTTTGACTCTTCCGCCATCCTGTCAAGTCAATAAGAGCTATCAAAGCTATGACAATACGATAACACGTCAAAAGCAATATGGTTTTTACCGTGTAGAATAGAGGCGCAGTTGGCATGTAGATCACTTTATTTTATGAATTTACTATACAATGTTGCGATATCATAGCCTAGCTGTAGTTCGGCCGTGTATACTGCAACTAACTTATAACAGGAGCACCAGTTTATAGACATTAGTGCATATTAATGGCCATAAACATAGCTACTTTATAGAGGCCGAAAGCAATACAATTCGCCTACATTAAAAGTTAATCGCTTGTCTTGCGTCAGTGTATATGTGCGTCAGCATGTACAGATATGTGACGATCGTAACTGATAACCAATGTTGTTCTGAATAACTGTTGTTGCCTTTACTAAGGTCGGATTTTTATTCCCACAGAAAAAATGTAAACAAAGGTGTTGCCGTTAAGGAAAAACATTTGCAGTTTTCAAAATATTTAAACTTTCCACATTTATAAGAAATCGACTTTCTATTGATCGACTATATATTGTAATCAAGATTGAAGAATTTAATTTGTCGATTGCGAACTTAATTTTGGTATAAATTCTTTGTTGTATTAATTTAAAACGAGAAAACTGTTTTTGTATGCATAACTTATTTATTGCACTGGTATCATTGACTCGATACACCCGTGTCAACAAGTTGAGGGCCGCTTGATTGATGTGAGACGTAACTTCACTCGCTTCGCTTCACAATTCGTGCGTCCCGTCGTAATCGCTTTCCAGTGACTCATTTGTGCGATTTTAATTTCAATTATTTCTTAAATTTATTTTTATATCACGATACGAGCGAAATGATAACTTAATATTATATTTCTTAGTTGCCCAATCTTTAAGATTCCCTGAAATGTCACTTTGGCAGTGACGTAACTTTGTTTTAATTTTTTCTGTTGGAATAAAAATCCAATCTTATACAAAAGCGCAACCCTCAAGTGATTTACTTTTTAGTTTGTATCGAAGTTACAGCGGGTGCAACTAACTTATAACAGGAGCACCAGTTTATAGACATTAGTGCATATTAATGGTCATAAACATAGCTACTTTATAGAGGCCGAAAGCAGTATAATTCACCTACATTAAAAGTTAATCGCTTGTCTTGCGTCAGTGTATATGTGCGTCAGCATGTTCAGATATGTGACGATCGTAACTGATAACCAATTTTTTTCTGAATAACTATTGTTGCCTTTACTATACACGCAAATAGCGCAACTCACAAGTGATTTACTTTTAAGTTTGTATCGAAGTCACAGCGTGTATAACGTTACGTTTTAGTTTTAAAAAAAAAGTTCGATTACAGTATTTTTAAGTACATAAATAAAAACTCAAGCAGATAACAGTGATGGTGTTTTTTATCCTGAGTTAGCTATACATGCTAGCACATACATTCTAAACGCAATGCTGCACCGATTGAGCTGTATAAAGGTATATTCTTGCGGTGCCCCACATCAAAGTATATGTACGGTCCTGCGACATGGGCAGCGTAAATCGCCCTGTAGTTATAGCATGGTATACTAAGTACTTACGGAAATTACACCAATACCCGATGTACCACGGCTGGCTCCCGTAAACTTTGTTTACAGCACGTTATCAATTAACATGTAGTACAATGTTGTGAGAATTTCGACCGAGGTCAACTCATGTGAATTTCTTAGAAGGAAAACATTAATTTACTTTTAAAAGCAACTTATCTTTCAAATTCAATAAACGTGATGTTAAAAAATGTCGGGTTGGTCTGTGTGGTCTTTACAACCGCCGGTTAGTTTGATCGCTATCCTCAATTAATGTTTGACAAAAATTATGTTCAGATTTCTATTTTCATGTTTCTTTTAAGTACTCCCTGTATGTGCGATAAGCTGGTAATTGATTACGGCAAAGTGTGAAGGAAGTTTTTTTTACGAACGGATATACAGGGTGGTACTCGATAAACTGTACATATTCAAAGGGTGAAATTTCAGGTTAATTTATAGGTAAAACATTTTTTTTTTTAAATTTAGCCACTTTTTTTCTTAATTTTTTTAATAAATTACAGCAAAAATGTCATTTTGTTTTCATAAAACCACGATTTCTCAAAATTTTGTAGATATTTCACTAGTTTTTTTCGCTTATTATTATTCCTCGTTTAATTTTAGATCTAACAACGTTAAAAAAATTGTAAAATATCTGCAAAATTTTGGGAAAATCGTGTTTTTATGAAAACAAAATGATATTTTTGCAGTAAATTTCCACAAAAATAGCAGTTACTCAGTTATTTTTTTTAATTGGTCTAATATTGTTATCAATTATTATAAACCTAACTAATGTCAATACTATGCATTTTGTTTTCTCTTTTTTGGGCTATTAGATCAAAAGTTACACCGTCACAAGTAAGTGTACTACCCAAACTTTATTAAAAAGTTTGACAATCTGTAAATAAAAAACCAGTGGCAAAAAAAAAAAATGTTTTACCTATAAATTAACCAAAATTTTCATCCCTTTCAATATGTACAGTTTATCGAGTACCACCCTGTATGTAATTGCATGGTTAATATTGAGTGGGTTTATTTATTCTTTAATGTAGTTTTTGAATTTACGACTAGTACCTAGGTAAATAAGTAATATACGTTCTTACCCTTATTCAGATAAAGTCTTAATTTACTGTACCTATCTTTTTAACAGCGTAGGGTTGTAAAATGTGGTCTAAGAACGGAGTATTAATATAATGTATGGTACATTCTCTCATAATTATTATATTTAAGCGGTTTTCGCGAGAGTTTAGTTTAGGTATTATTCTAACCCTGGCAAACCAAGAAGACTAGAATAATAACGTCCGTAAAACTCTTAATGATGATTTTAATAAAGTAGGTAAGATTTGAATACCTCCTTATTGAATATCCGCTACGAAAGATGAAAAACATTCAAAAATAAATATCAAAATATTTATGCAGTAAATTGGCCACATCAGGGCTCTTTTACACGTCGGTAATAAATATGGAGTGAATCTACTAGCGCTTCGGACAAGATCATCATTGCGGAGAAGAAGCGCCGCAAGAAACTCCAACGGAAGGTCATTTTTTCAATTATTAAATACAATAATGACTTAAAAGTAAGTTACATTACAAGGTAATAAAGTACCTAATAAATAATTATTTTAAAACTAACACAAATAAAAACATTAAAACAATGTAAAGTCCATATTACGATAAGATGATAAGGTCTCTACATCAGGAACGATAATTAATATAACTAAATTGGAAAACAAGGGGGTTATTATGACATAGTTATGCAATTCATTTTACAACGAGCGTCAAGGACAGAGCTATAGCAGTTATATAGCTCTGTCCTTTTCTCTCAGCGTAAACTGAACTGCATTGCTATGTCATCATAATAACCACACAGGTCCTTGCAAGCGTGAACAGACCGGACCCCACAGACAGCACCCGTTCACGAGTATGACGCGTATCTCAGCCATCGCCTCGCTCAACCATGTGTTCGGGAAGGTGGCAAAACTCAAGTGTGTTAACATAAAAATATTTTAAGGATTTTTACCTAGGTTCTTTTGTAGAAATGAAAACGTCATTTTATAACCAACTAGCTACCCGCCCTCGCAACGCTTCGGTTTATGTAAGTTGTGTAACACAAGTACATAAACCAGGAATTATTACGCACATAAAAAAAATCCGGAAAAACTATCTAAGTAACTGATGGTGAAAACCGCGCGAAAATCTGTTCAGTAGTTTTAGAGATTATTGTGTACATACAGGGGGACAGACGGCGGGAAACGACTTTGTTTTATACTATGTAGAGATGTTGTAAAGGCGCATTAGTCATTATTATACGGACGAATAAGAATGCCGTATAACAAAGATGATCAATTTCAAATCATGTTTCTTCATGCTATACAGGGTGCCACAGAAACCTACGTCAACCCGCCTAGGGCTGATAAAGCAGCTGAAAAGCTATCTCTTTAACCCCTATGTATGTTCAGCGATTTTTACTAGTTTCGGATTGATCATTTTAATCTTAATTTTTGTAATTTTCACTTATGTCCATGTAACGAACAATCATTAATGTCATGTTTTATTTCATAAGTTTTTCAGTGGTATCTTACATAATTACAATCATTACGAATCAGCGAAATTTTTAAACCTATTTGCCTTTTTTTTTACGTAATCTCATACTTAAAGTTGTTTTTTCCACACAAAGTGAAAAGCAAAGGATGGCACACCGAGTCTGGAAAAACAAATATTGTGATAATAAAAAAAAAAAATGGGCAAATAGGTTTAAACTTCGCTGATTCGTAATGATTCTAATTATGTAAATTACCACTGAAAAGCTCATGATACAAAACGTAAAATTAATGATTTTTCGTGACATTGACATAAGGGAAAATTACAAAAATTCAGATTAAAATTATCAGTATCTCCGAAACTAGTAAAAATCGCTGAACATAAACCCTGTTCATACTTATAAGGTCTTAAGTAGTAAACAACTTTTTTGTATGAAAAAGCTATTTAAAGCAATCACGGACAATACATTGGCCAAGTGATGTCCAAAATGTTTGCTCAGTTTACTTTATTTACGATAAAAGAGCTGTTTTAGCCAAGTTTCATTTTGAGGTTAGAAAGTTATTTACCATATAAAAGAAGTAAGTCTGAACAGGGTTTACCTACGGGTTAAATCGATAGCTTTTTAGCTGCTCTATCAGCCCTAGGCGGGTTGACGTCGGTTTCTGGGACACCCTGTATATAGAAACAAACCTAGCTAATTGGACCACCGTTATCCAATGGAATTTCAAACATGTACATTTCATAATTTAATTATATATCAACATCTACTTAAAATGCATAATCAAGACGCTTTGGCTTAAGTACAAGTAGAAAAAACTTCTCCCTCGTCCACGAGTAGCCGAGACTGTGTCGATCTCAACTTCTCAAGTAGCCCGTAGGTATCAAACCCTTCAATCTTAATTAAATTATAGCGTAATAATACAGTTCATAATTCCCTTACCGTGTACGGTCGAACTCATAAGTAGCTGAACACTTAAGTACCTTGTCACAGCTATTGATGTACTAAATTCAAACCACTCTCAGTTTAATACGTTATTGCGACACGGTACTAAAATGTACATCAGCTACTTAACTATGAGTTCGACTGCACTTGTTTTGGGTTAAGCATTAACTTAAGTATTGTTTCGAAGCTGATCAGCGGCTACTTTATAATTATTTATACATTACTTGCACGTGTTTTGATAGAAACTGGCTGTATTTGACACCGTAGCGATCTCATTTTGATTGTTTTTAATTTTAATTGTTTTATGGGTAGGCGCGACATCCTCATCATCAAAATATTTTTTTGTCCATTAAAACAAATATATAGGTATATTTGTTTGTATATATGGGAAATAGATACGAACGTTGTTTTTTTTAAACGCAAACGCACTAATTATTGTCACATTCACAATTCCGTTAAAATTTTATTTTAAATATTGATTGCCTTTAGAAGCTGATGATAAATAACGGTAAACTGTTAAAAAATAATAAAATTTATTATCCCTCGGTCGGTTTAGTCAGTAAATACGGAACACTTGAAATTGCTTTACTGGTGTTATTTGAAACAGGTTGTTGGTTTCAATAAAGGCCCGATATTTTTTTCCTAAAAAATTAAGGGCTTGTTAATCGTTACCGGATGTTACTGGATGGATATCCATAACAGACCCTCAGCGAAGTGTTACATTGACACGTTGCTGACGGATTAACACCGTCACACCGAATTGAGATGTTATTTTTAAACTCACTTGCGTCGAATTTTGAAAAATCGTTATAAATAGCTACTTTGTTATTTTTTGATGTCTACGTTGAATAATCTAGCTATTCCGGAGAAATTAGCTTAGAAGACTAAGCCTATTTTATTTTGTTTTCAGCAGTTAGCAGTTAGCAGTGGTCGGTGGCAGTTTTAAACTTCGTACGAATGTGTTATTGAAGATTTGTAGTCTAGACAAGTTACATCATCATGTACCTAATTGATTAGGTACGTCAATAGAAAATATAAAAGAAGTGATCTAGCGTTGCGTTTTTTGTATGCGTCTAACTTATCTTAGGTTTATTGGTAGCGCGATACTGGCAACACTTGCGTCTACGATCATAAACCTTAACAATATTACATTACGGTGTGACAGTGCGCCGGTTTCTCTTCCCACGCACCAAATACGTACATAGTGATTAGAATTTCATCGCGAGTCCGCCCCGATCGGTTTTAATAAAGGTGTTAACTAAATTGAGTTACTTATGAGCATTAGAAATAGTTATGTAAACTGTTTTTAATAGATGAACAAGCATCAAATCACAATTAGAATTAACACAATTGAAAGCCAAGAGCTCGATATCAGATATATTATTCTCTTAAAAACGGCTCTATGTCGAACGGTCGATAAAATGAAGGAAGTCATCGAACGGGCTCACTCTGCCGGATTAACCACGCAGCAAAAGTAGCAAATGCTATGGGCCCGCGCGTTGGAGGCACCCACGTCTTCCTAATGTATTTCTAATGAGCCTTGTTTTACCGGCAATTTTTTCATCAAATGTATAATTTCACCGAATTCCACTTTATCAAAAGCAATTTTCTGCTGAAGCCGTGTTGCTTTCAGGTTATCTTTAGTATTAATCACGTAGGTTAGGTTAGACTTACGAGGTTAAATATCACAAAATGTTAACCTCTGCGCTTAGAAAAGCCTGTCGATGAACTGAAAATTTTGCGAAGTGACACGTTCTATGAAATAAGTGTTAACCAAACAAGCGTAAATCATTTCTAACACGTCTGTTTTATTTAGCACCCTAAATTTAAGAAAGAACTACAAATAAACCAAGGGCCTCCGGATACAATTTACTACAGGCCCCGCGCTAGCTTAATCCGGATGGGCTCACTCGACACGGGTAAAGCGGGTAAGCTGTACCCTTACCATGAGTTCCAATTACCTAGGTACCGTACCGTACTCGCTAGCGAGTCGAGTGCTCTGTCTCTCGCGCTCTATAAGAATATTAAGAATACTGTGAGGGACAGAGCATTCGACTCGCTAGCGAGTACGGTAATTGTAACTCGAATGGTAAGGGTACAGGACCTCTAGTATATTTTTACACATATATAAAAACGTCACGATCGCGTTAGCGTTTATTATATCTTAGCTAGTAACTATGTCAACATAAAAAGCGCCCCTATAGTGAACGCCCGTAATAGTACATTGTGCAAGGGTAGTATGAAGGGAATTACTAATGAGAGTGTTAGAAGCCCGACGCCGAAGGCGGAGGGCTTTTAATGACTCGAGTTAGTAATCCCCTTACTGCCTGTGATACACACAATGGTTTTCATCACATTTGCGAGGAAAAAAAACAAAGAGAAAATTAAATAGTACATTTCTTTCGATTTGGCGGGTAACATATTGCCTTGTATTACTTCAGCTGCATCTCTTAGTTCCGGTGGTGTATTGGTGATAATTAATCTTGTGTCCGAATCCCGGGATGAAGAAGCCATTTTCTTTTTTGTTTTGTACCTATCTATTTTAAAATAAAACACTTTAACTCTGCAAAATATAAAGAAATAACTTTTGACGAACGGGAACGTAAATGGAAACGATATTTTTTTTGTGACCTCTACCACAGATAATAACTGCGTTTAGTTTCGACCTGGATTCGAGCCAGATTTAGCCAATTTGATAAAAATGTATAATTACTAAAATTAATGATAAATGTTGATATAAACTTGAAATAGGTATGTATAAATAATGAAGTTTAATGAAGCGTATAGGTTTTGTGTAATGTAAGTTAGTCTATAGCTAATTTTTAAAGATGAAATTAGAAACCGATTTAATTTTTGGCTGAAAATTAAACCTCCTTAGTCAGAAATGATGTACGAAAGAGTTGCAAATTTTAAAAAGAAAGTCATTACTCCCTAGGGATGACAAACTCGCCATAATTCCCGCGGGAACAATTTAGGCCATTGTCCTTCTGTATACAGGCATGGAATAACACCATTTACGAGCAAGTGTGATGAAAATGTTATTTTTCGCTCTGACGGGACAACTTCGACCCGCCGGTTAACAAAAAATTGGTCCGTCGAATTTAAAAGTGAGAATACTACAGATTAGGTCACTGGCGAAAAGTTTGTACTTATACTTACATACAGGGTGTCCCAGAACATGACGTAAATATTAGTGAGTACGAAAGCCCCTTCTATACACGTCCACAATAGCTTTTCTTTTTAATATGTTGATGAGTTTAGGAGTTCGATTTTCATGATATCTACTGGTAAAGAACCTTTGCCTAGGTATAACTAATCAAAATCCTTTATGTCGTAACAATGCCTCAAATTACACAATAATTCCAAAATATTAACGCATTTGAAATAAATCCATACTTTCTAAGCCACTAACAGCATTTTCCGTTTTATATTATTCAACAACTTTACTTTTTATTCAGCGACTCTCCGTCTCGTTCCAAAATGTCTGAAATAAACAGTTCTAATGCAGTGGCTTGACCTATTCTAATTCTGTACCTACCTAAACAATTCGTATATTTTTTATGTAGGTAACCATTCTTTAAAACATTTGTACGGCTGCCAACACGCAGTAGGTATGGAATGCGATGGGATATGGGGCGGGGCCGCGGCGCAAAACCGATTTAATTTTAATACTAGTGATGTTTTTAACTACCGTGATCCAAATATCGTTTATCTAGCTCGAGATAATTTAATCAAGAGGTTATCGCCGGTTGGATCTTGATGCGGGGTTCAGAGGTTATATCTACAGGTGTGGGTAATTGTGGTTTAAATTTATTGGTTGCTTGTAACTAGATTATAGTTGTATGTATATGTAAATATAGATATAAATAAAATGACACTATCATCGAATGCCAGATAATGTTTTGATACGTGATATAGGTACTTACTCGTATGCTCCTGATATGAGGCCCGTTGTAGATATAGGAGGTACAAAATCAAGACAATATAGTTTAAACTATATTTTAATAGGGGCAAAGATAATTTTAATTTGTTTCAGAATTGGTGTTTGTATTTAAGTTAAGAGCAAAGGATATTGAAATTTATATATTTGCTGGTAGTTTCAATTTCCCACTCACATAAATGTTCCTATTTGAGTATGGTGGACCTTGCTAGGATATTTAATATACGGGATGTATTTAAAAAGTGGTAGTAGGTAATGATTAGCAACTGCCACAGTTTTTACAGGTCTATATAAATATTTTAAGTCGATTTGGGTTTAGATTCTTTAGCGTGTGACCAGCGACGTTAGTGCAAATCGTAGGTATAAACTGTCTTGCTTTGTCTTTAACGAAGAAAAAAAAGGATCATTTTAATGTTAGACCCGAAGCTGAGTAAATATAACCCTCTTGAGGTCTGATCACTTTTGTGTAATCGGGAATAAAAGAGTCGTGGCCCATGAGGGGATCGAACCCGCGACCTTCGCGTTATTAGCACGACGCTCTAACCAACTGAGCTAATGGGCCGGTGGTATCGTACGCCGAATTCTGATATAGTCACTGTATTTGCATATAATAATAATAATAATAATAATAATAATATGTTTTTATTATCAGACAACTATTATGGTCCATAGATGTTAGTTTACACAAAAACTTATAACTATTGTTAGTAACTATAGAACTACGATATATATCTAGCCTCAAGGAGCTCGAGCGACCCCGCCGGGAGCGCCCGCGTGCAGCCGGCGCAGTCGCTCGCGCACCGTGCTGTCCCCCCGCCCCGCGAACACCTCAAGGAGGCTGTTGCTGCTGCCCTTCACTCTGCGAACAACGGAGGCAACTTTCTTGCGCATCAGCGCAAAAAAGTCGTCCGTGTGCGCATCAGCAAACATGCCGGAAGCACTGCAACGAAAAGGCAGCCTCAACAGCGCCCTGAAGGCGTTATTATATTGAACACGTAGAGTATTATACGCTTTTTGGGTATAGTTAACCCACAGACTGCTGGTGTAGAATGTTTGGCAATAAGCCTTAAAGAGTGTGATCTTAACTTCTGGTGTGCAACCAGCAAATCTGCGGGCCAACATATTGCCCCTTACAGAAAGCGCCCTACGTTCTCTTTCGATGTCACAGTCATCTTTTAATTCTTCCGTAACAACGTGACCTAAATATTTAAATTGAGTGACCCTTTGAAGAGTTACTCCATTCAACTGTACTGGAGGAACGCTCGCCGGAGCTTTTTTTCCTCTAAATACTAATAATTCGCTCTTCTTTGAATTATACATTAGCCCATGCTTTCCAGCGTATGCCTCACAAATTGCAAGTAGTTTGCGTATTGCGCCAACCGTGGGGCCCAGCAGCACCATGTCATCTGCATAACTAATGTTATTAAAACTTACATCATCTATATGGCATCCGACATAAGTGCTGCTGAGCTCCTCTATGAGTTGGTTAATGTAGATATTAAACAATCTCGGGGAAGTCAGACCACCCTGTCTGACTCCACATTCCATTTTATATGGTTCCGATAATGTATTTGCCCACTTTACATTGTTGGTCTGGTTTTGGTACCAAAACTGCAGAATGCTCACTAGTTCGGCAGGGACTCCTGCCACCCTAAGCTTATCCCACAGCACATCATACGCCACAAGGTCGAAAGCCTTAGAAAGGTCCAGGAAACAAGCGTACACTGGAGTTTTCCTATCGACATAGTATTTGACATAGCATTTGATATAGGTACAGTCACGGACTTTAATTGATGAACCACTATAGAACCTTGTCGCCTAAACCGAACGATTAATTCCTATGTCATTTCTATCTCGTCACTGGATGCTGTCATTATGACAAGGTTCTATGGTGGATCAACATTTAAAGTCCTTGATGGTACCTAAGTAAGTATTACATCTTAGCAAAGAACATATGATTTAATTGTAATTAAAACTCTAAAATCAAATGAATTTATATAATTGGAAAAGGTTGGCAGAATTACAACGATCTGTCCATCCATCCGTAAATATTGAACAAATATCTCACACTACATCGACCACAGATATACACATAGATAACGTAAACACCTCAATCTGTACGAAAACCAACCGTGTCACTTTTTGCTACCAACTGGGACACACTAAGAGAAGATAATTTTCCGTTTTCCTCGCAAAATCGATTCAAAGTCGTCGCTTTTTTGGGCTATTGCAGTTTATTATCACGCATCGAGGCATTTTCTTAATTTTCACGGCAGACCGGCTGCAACAACAGGCGCGCGGAACGTCATTAGGGACGGCCAACCCCGACGCTTGGTCGGGGTTTAAGTCCGGATTCGGACACGCGAAGTAGATGCATTTGCGTTATCTATGTGTATTTATATCGGTAAAATCGACCTTCTTCTCAAAAAAAACATCTACATATTCCAAACTTCTACAATTTGTACCATAATTTGGTAAAATTTGACTAACCAACAAGACAATAGGTATAAGTATCTATCTACTCAATACATTTTCCATGTCCTTAATGCTATTAGTATAAATTTTAAGAAAAATAAGGGTGGTAGAAATCTACCTGCGGGCCGATTATGGTCCTGTTTATCGACGTAGATAAGCGTAGATAAGCGTAGATAAAACATCTGTCACTTTCTGACCAGTATGTAAGTGCGAGAGTGACGGAAGCTTTATCCACCGCGATAAAGGCGACCATAATACGGGCCCTGGAGTAGGTACTCGTACAAATCCAAATAGGTTGAGGTATCACGCTAGCAAAAAAACGACAGTAAGCCACATTAATAATACTGCTGACCAAAACAAAAAAACTGTAGGTAATCCTATAAGTCTATAATTTCCAAACATTCGCTTTTTCATTCTTATAACGCCAGATACTCGATTGCGATTGGTTAAAAAAGTAAAAAATTACCTATTTAAAACGAAAACAAGAGGATTTTATCATCACAAAAACCTTCTGGACAAAATAAATAAATATCACAAACAAAAAAACAGTTAAGTAACTAATTATTTACTTTTCAATAAAATCATACAGAGTTATGACTTATTCACATTCTGACATTTTTATCCTATATTTATTTATCATTATTTAAAAATATAGTATATTCTAATTAGTCATTCGATATCATATGTCATAGGTATGTTGGTATATGACGTGTGATAAGTGCAAAAATGTGTCTTCGAGAATGGACTCGCGGGCAAAAGCAAGCCTTTTGTTTAACCAATACAAGTGCTTAATCTCATTAGCGATACATTGTGAAGGCGTCGCATTCCGATGACTTATTTCGGCTTGGGAGTTCGTCGGCCCATTAGCTCAGTTGGTTAGAGCGTCGTGCTAATAACGCGAAGGTCGCGGGTTCGATCCCCTCATGGGCCAAGAATCTTTTTGCTTTTTTTTACGTCCTTTTAAGGGATGTTTTGCAAAATAAAATTAGTTTATTCTTACTCCACGTACTTTTAATTTACATTTTAAATCCAACTAAGTACAGAATTCAACATTAATACAATAAAAAATTAAAACTTAACGCATTTAAATTTAAATTAAACTAAGTTACTCAAATATTAAAGATATAAATAATAATCACCACTATAAAAAGAACACCCCCTCTAGCAGGTCCATTACCTCTCTGGATAGCTAGCCTAATCCTTTGGGAGAGGTACTCGTAAGCACCGGCTCTAGGATCTCTGGAGGATTCTATGAGCCGAGAGGACAGGACCTTAATAAAGCTTTTCATATCAGCTGACCAAGATCCCATGGTTTCCACTGCAAGCGCCACAAATTCGTAATTATTTAATAATGATGAATATTTGCGGCGCTTGAGTGTTTGGGCCTGATCAGCTGCTGCACCAGCCCGATTACGGGTTGACTGGACGTGGGAAAGGGCGAATGTGTCAACGCACGTCGCGTCCCACACCAGTGCCCTACCTAGTTTCCCCGGCACCAATGTAGCTCCGTCGTTCGCTTGCCACTGCCTCTATACCAGCTGTTCTGGAACCAGCAGGATTGCATAGAGACGATTATGCAATCCTGCTGGTTCCAGGACAACTGGTATAGAGGCAGTGGCAAGCGAACGACGGATCAGATCATTAATTGTGCCGTGACGGTACAAACGGCCGGCACTTCTGAAGCATGAAAGGCCATGTCCCAGCTCCACTTCCTTCCCGCACGCGCAAGTATGAGGTTCAAAGAGTCTAGCCCCAAGCCGCAAGTTTATTGCTATGCGCAAGTTGCTTGGGTCCAAGACTGTGCCTATATTGCGGGAAGGAAGAGCGTGGAGCCAGTGACCTGATTCGCCTGCTGAGGCCGCGAGGAGACGAGCGCGATCTGAATCGTCCGGACTATTTTCTATGAGAGATGCATGAATTGATATGAGGCGAGTTGTATCCCATGCTCTCTGGATATGCCTCTTGACTGGCATATCCACTCCCGGACACGACTCACACCAAGCATCCCTAGCCTCCACCAGGTTCGCAATCTCAACGTCAAGTATCTGTGGGTGATTAAAGATAATACTGACGAGAGGCAACGAACCATAGGCGGAGGACAGGAAAGCCGGTAGTGCCACGCTAGAAGAGCATCGAATACCAATTCCACCGAAACGAATTGGGAGAACCGCTTGAGACCAAGGCCTTAAACTAAAATTAATGTTTAATAATTTAGACAGAGTTGATTGAAGGGTAATATCTATAGAAGCCAAAATGTCTGGAAATTTCCAAATTTGACAACTCCGTAGCAAATACATGAACTTTGGAGTGAAAAGACAAAACCGAATAATAAAAAGGGCCATGTAGGGGTTTATTTCGTACAAAAGGTTAGAAGTATTTTTAAACAGATTTAATTTACAATTTATAATGGGATTGATTGCTTCGTCAAAAATCGGTGAACCTAAAAATGTTAAAAATGAATTTGAATGGACCGAAATGTTGGGTGAAGCTGCATTAAAATTAGTGACGATATCAATATTTTTTTCTATAGGAATGTGATCAGGTATATAAATTTGGCACTTCGCAAAGTTTAATGAGAGGCCAATATTAGAAAATTTAGTGATAGTCGTTTCCAGATCTTGTAGTACAGTTGAGGCGTTTATTCTTGTTCTGTGTGTAACCTATTTTTGCGTAGAGCTCTTTTTGTTGCGTCTTTGTAGAAAATATTAATAAACTCTTTTACTAAATAGATGTACCTAGTTGTACCTTCTACTTATAGTCATAGCATTTAATGAGAAATATGTGTTTCAAACACATATTTCCATTAGGAAATTAAAAGATTTACGTAAAGTGCCTACACAATTACGTTGTACTTACTTTTAAATTTAATATTTTCGTTTTATTCGTCTTATTATTATGTTGGGTTAATCAATCCATACGAATAATATAATCCTAGTGTATTATGTTTATACTCTGAGGTTGACAATCAATTAACCTTTGTATACAAAGACGAGTTTTTGTTCCATCAGCAGCCTAATATAGTTCTAGTAAAAGTCGGATTGGTTAAGAGATAATCACAAGTTAATTTAATTTAGATTTTTCGCATCTTGATTCAGAGTTACTATTATGCAATTAATTTTATTGTTTTAGATTGTCTTTACACGGAGACCGAGCGTCGCTCGGGTTCGAAACAGATATTTCTCGAAGAAGACATCTTAACAGATCTAGTAACCCCTATTCCGCTATTTTTTGCAAAAATCGTAAGAGCGGTTTTCGAAAACACTATTACAAACAAATAATAAATAATATCCAAACAAACCTTTTACTGGATAATCCATTATACTCTGTGGATGAATATATGGAGCTAAAATTGTAAATTTATTTATTATTGTGTTGACAGTTATTAATCCTTGTATATTGACATCGGACGAGTGACCATTTATTTGATGTTTAATTGTTGTTGTTTTAATTAATTATTTTTGTATTCTTTGATTATTAGTATTTATGTTTTGACGATCTCAATGTAATTTCGTATTTTTTGACATGCAATGCAACTTATATTGTAACTTACATTGATTAATAAATAAACTAAACTAAACTATCTGCTTTCACCTCAGACTGTAAGTACCACAAAATAACATCTTTAAAAAGGCCGTCGTTTTTTCGTCATTTAAGTTGAAGTTTGTTTTGAAAACATAGAGCATAGGTTCATCAATATACAGGTTGATTGTGCAACTTTAAATAAAGGACATCCTGTATGTACATACGTAATGGTGTCGTCAGTGACTTAAGAGTAATGATCCTCCGAGAGCGTTTAGTAATTATCTATTTCAAGATACTGTCACTATCCGTCCATCTAAACAGCAACCCAAAAATGTATTAAATCTAAATTAAAATATTTAAAAGACCAAAATGCGAGTTATTTTTATACCATCATAAACAGCGCGTGCGCCGTTGATAAGATTGAAATAAATAATTACTTAACTAATGCGCTACCAGACGCGGTGCTATCTCACTCTGTCTTTATCCTGACAGGTTTACAACGTTAGATATCGCGAATGTATTCTTCAAATGCAGATTAATTCCTATTATCTCTTAGGAATAATGAAAGACCAATGGGTAATCTAAAATAAATAAGATTGGCATTTTATTTTCGACAAAAGCAGCCATTCAACTGCGTCATGCATTCCAATATTTGCTAACCTAATTGATATTTTAATAGATGTGCTGTTTATGTAAAATAGAAGTCACAAATCTCTAATCGGCCATATCGTCAAATACATGTATTTACACAGACCTTTTATTGTCAGTGGCGTAAGTGTCTTTGACACTTGTAGGTACACTTCGACCGTATAGTCTATACTGTGGTATAGTCAAGTCGCAAGGTATCACTCGAACTTGACTAATTAGCGGCCTTTTTGACCGTGGAGACTTTCTACATCTCCTTACCTATGTCTATTTTTAATTTTTATTTGAAATTTGGAGACTTTACATTTCCAATTTAAATTGAATATACTTTGAGTCTCATAATTGCTCCTTGGACCTGTACATCCCTGTGACATTTAAATTAGTTAGCTTAAGTTTATCATAGTAATAAGTTACACATATAAAAAAAAAACTTCCTGTTGAGTTTCTTGCGGCGTTTCTTCTCAACAGAGTCCCTTGGAAGCGCTGGTAGACTCAGACATGTAAAAGTGCCTACAGGGCCTACTTACAGACTAAATGAATTTGAATTTGAATTTGAATTTACACGGCACAGTTTGAACCGCGGGAAACGCCACGCGCCATTCCACGCGCCAGTCCGAACCCTAGGTTTTTTACTATTTTACTATTACAGTTGCATTTACACGTACGGTTCGGCGCGAAGATTGGAATGGCGCGTGGCGTTTCCCGCGGTCCGAACTCTACGTGTGCAGGCCGCTATTTTCCATTGATCTAAAAAACAAACACGTCGCAAGATTAACTGAACCGTTTGAAAACATTAGCTAATCAGAAGACAGCTGGATTTAGCTCCAGGTCCAATCGTTTGTCAGACTCCGACAGTTTAACACGTCGGCCTAATGAAGATTAACTAGGTAGTTAGCACTCATTAGAATTCACACTTCGATCCACAGGGAGTTCGAGTATCTATATTTTTTACAAGCAGGTTTGTATTCGAACGTTGTTTGTAGAGAGTATCACGAAAGTTGAGGATAACTCAATACGTAATGAATGACGTGCGGATCTATTTGAGTTAAACAAGAAATCGATAAACACACATTGCTTTTGTGAATGTGTGAGTTGTGTTAGTTTTGTACTATATGTGCATATAGTGGATAATCGTAAACGAATTTAACTCTCGTTGTAGGTCCGTGAAATGGCATTAATCTTATAATGAATCTTAAAAATTTAAAATCACATCCTCTAAGCAACCTATCTTACCTATAGCAATGAAATACCGTTGAGTGAAAGTGCGTTGAATTTTAAAGAAGATTTTAAGAAGATATTATTCCGATAATTCAATTAAATTCATATAAATTGGGCGTTTTAATCTACATGCGCAAGCCGGTGCGATCAAAGACATTACTGGGACCATCGATTCCAATGTAAGATTTGTCAAGTTTAACCTGTTTTAATCCGTGAAATTAACTGTACGATTTGGTACTAACACCCATAATAATTGCACTTTATTTTTGTCACCGGTGGACATAAATCTTATACTTTTGAGGTGGATTCATTAACGACTTAGCTTTTTTTGGTTTACAAATATTGATGACCATTTTCGAACGCACAAGGTTGTTGTTCGAAAATGTTAACGTAATAACCCTTCAAAATATTTAAAATAAGTAAACTGTTGACAAAAACAGGTAGATAATCCATATTTAAGCATGTTATCGAAACATGGACCTTTTCATAAACTCGATACTTAATAAAAGGCATTTGGCTTCATAAAGTGTATTTAGTTCGGAACCTGTTTGATTCGGTACCTACAATCGTACTTTTTACGATAATGTGCCCAACCTTAATGGTACTTCTTTGTACGCAGCCAGAGAAACAACTCTGGATCTTACACGTATTTTGGAAAATGGCATTCCGGTAAAAGCCGGAGTTCGCTCGGTAACAAACACAAATGAACTCTTTATTTGGTCCGCAACTGTCCGCGTAAAACTACGCGAGTTTGGACTGAGAGCCAGAAAGACGGGACAAGGGGCTTAGCCAAGCATTTATTATATGATTATATGTAAAACACCTGGCGTTCTGCATCCAAATACTTTATTTCGTTATGTTGAGCCGAGAATGTTTACTTACTTAACTGCTAAATCACCAACAACGCCACAAAAAGTTTGGGATTTAATTTTTACTTATATGAAATTAAATAAAAATAATACAAAAATAAAACCATTTAATCATACAATAATATTTTCTTAACCACTTTGTCCGCGAACAAAGGTAAAAAATATCTATTCAGACGACTCAACCCATAATATAACATATCTAATAAACAAAAATTAAACGTAATCCAATAAATATTCGAGCCTCTAATCGTACCAAAACCAAGCACCTAGAATAACTCTTGGAATTTTCATTTCGGTGACCCCTACATATAAAGTTATCATTTAATTGCACAACCGGCCGGTCATTTAATATACATCATTATAAATAACACAATTAAACAATTTAAAACAAACCAAAAGAAACAAAACAAATACTAATAATTTTGTACCAATTATACACAGTAAAATTATCAAATACACAATAAAATTATCAACAATATTCACTAAGAATTTAATGTTTTAACATGAACATATAACTATGTCAATGGTGGGCTGTATGATTATTTGCTACTATTTATACATATTTTTTCAATATTATCATCTTGGCAAACAAAAAGTTTCTAAATTGAGGTAAAAACGGATAAAATTTGGTCATTACAAAAGAATACTTACAGCTTTAAAAGGTAACAATATAACGCAATATAATAATGTAAATTATGTTTAAGGTAAATTTAAGGTAAGTAACAACAAATAAAATGAATGATGTTGAAATAAACAGTGATATCCTACATAATCTCATACTCGAAACTGTTTCCTATTTACATTTTAACCTAACAAGTGAGTATTTATTAACATGATCATGATACATCAAAGTATTTAACATTCAACAGAGTGCACAAATGGTGGGTCATCTAATTGCGCGATCGAGGCTGCCGAGGCGCGCCCATCCCGACCCGCTATTATAGAAATAACACTCCTATGCTCCGAGTCACTATCTCCACTCAGAATTATATTAGTCTCTCCCATGAAACCAGAATCAATCTGCTCTTGACTCTGTATCCTTTTCTGACCATCATAACTATACATTCCTAGCTCGGCCAACATTTGCTTCGACTCGTCAAAATTACCAAAGAAAACTGAATCTGTCTCCACACTCTCCCCACCTGATTCACTTCGTCCGTCGCAAAGAGATTCCAAATCATCAGTGTCTGATTCCATCGGAAGTGGCAGTGTCTTATTAGATATCGTTACAGAAGGCACCATTGTGGGTACTGGTTCAGGTACGACAGTGTTCGGCCTCATTTGCATCAAGTATCTTGCTCTACGTTTTGATTCGTTTGAATCCGTACTCATGTAACCAGAATCTTCAGTTCTGTAGAGTTTCCTCAAGTCAGTTCTACGAGATCTGGTCCTGTTTAGTCTTCGTCCAGATCGTCTGGCGTTAAGATTCTCTGTTCTTGTGTATGGAGGGAAACGGTCTCTTTCTTCGAGAGCTCGTCGTCTGTCGCCAGGAGGACTATCTCGAGTCGGCATAATGAACTTAGGAGACAAATCCGAACCACGACGCTGTTTTAGAGGTACTGGTGGCCTCAAATCTTTTTGCCCAGTTACCTGTCGAATCAAATCTGGAGTCTTCAAAGAGTCAACTAATCTTGACAATTCTTCGCTACCGTAAGGTACGCTACCGCGTCTCTCGTAGAATGACTTACGCAAAGAATCGTCTTGTACCTTTGTTTTAGCTTCATAGATTTGTCTCAGACTTCCAATCTTTCTTGTGAATCCTTCGTCTGGAGATTTGCTTTCCTTATGTTCGATTTCTGTGAATTTATGTTTGAAGCTTCCGCCAGATTTCAAAAGTATTTTGTCAACTCTCTTTTTGACATCCCTTCTCGGTTTCCTATCAAGGGTATCTGGATCGAAGTCTTCTTTTACGTCACGCCTATTTTCAACTGGGGACCCGCGCACTTGTATAGTCAACGCCCCAGGTTTGGGCATGTTATTATATAACGGTTCGATGGTGTTTATAAACACCTCACTTACTGGTAGACTTCGATTTTCGTATTCAGAATCAACTGAATTTGTATTTGAAACCTGAAAATCTTCAACTGCTCTTCTCACATCACGCCAACTTCGTGATAATCTTTCTCGGGTATCGAGCGTATTCGGCTGATAATCTGTTACATCTCTATAGGATATTTCGGGGCCACAAGCAAGTGAGAACCTCCGCTTTTTAAGCAAATTATTTCTTTCCAAGCTGTCAAAATCGATAAACTGACCACGCCTTCTAGTTTCAGTTAGCAAATTGTCATCACTGAAATAATGTGAATCGGCTGCTAACACGGGAATCACTATTTTAGGAGCAATTGGAGTAATAGTTTCTGTATTGATTTCCTCCAAAACTTTAGGTTCTACTCTTCGGCACTGATTGAGCTCTTGTATAACGGCTTGCATTTTAACTTTGACTTCTGGGAGTATAGGTTCTTCTTCTTCTTTCGGGGATTGAGGTGGCATTTCGGGTGGAGGCGGTGGCGGTGGTAGTCTTTTCCTAATACGTCGAGTAGCGTGGCTTGAAGGACTTCTTTTATCAAGTGTTACCATGGTTGGAGCTTTTGTTTTTGGTTCTTCTTTTGTACAAATATTATCCTTAGCGTTATCACTCTTAGTACTAAGTTTAATATCTTGTTCCTTTCTTACCTCCCTCCTCACTGGTTGTTCTCCTATCTGAGGAATAGCATGCAAAGCATCTTTTAAATTCGTTTCTATAATTTTCAAAGGTTTTGGCTCCACACGTCTAATTGGTTCGGGGGTATAACTGAGTGTTTCATTAGTCTTCATTTCAGTAACTCTTGGGGTTCCGCTGACCTTGGCTACTGATTTGACCGGTCTTGTGGATGCAGGTGGTAATGGCACATCGTCTAACCATTTACGAACAATCTTCTGCTTGTAGTCGTCACTGACGCACGTTTTGCACGAGTTAGATCTGACCAATGCAACAGCTTTTTGTTCTCTTTCACTGCTGTCGCATCCCGGACATCCTCCGCAATGGACGGCTCGACGGCTATTTTCACGTTTAAGACTAATTGCACTAAACCGACGACCTCGCCGCGCGCACGGTATGTCCCATCCTAGATCAATTGTGTGATACAACTCTTCTTCAGGTATATCTGATAAGATAGGGATAAACCTCTTGGATGTCATCTTTTCTTTGGCGATGGACATTACTTCTCGAATCTTTACAAGAAACTCTAAAGCGGCTGGTGGTGGATTCTGAAAATGAAATTATTTGGACAATGATAATGATATTTAATTGAGTTGATATAGATCGTGTCAAAATAATGATTATAAGATGTACCTTTAGGTGCTCGGTTTCAAAAAATACAGGGTTGAAGTACAACTTCCTTCTCATAGCAGGCTCGCCATTGGATTGTGTTGATTGATTTGCTGTATTATTTTCTTCTTTGTAGTCTACTATAGACAGGTCCGAGTGAGGAGCCCTCTCAAATGTATCTGGAGATGCGGAACGTCTTTGTAACCGTTCTGTCATTCGCTCCGGTGTTGAGGCAGCCCTTACTTGAGGTCTGACTGGCTTTTTACGGCGACTATTATGAACCATTGCAGATACGATGTTGGGGTTCGTTTTCTGAAACTAAAATAACAATTGTTTGATAATTAGTTCATTAAAGCCTTAATGAATTCTGATTTTAAAACTTTCCGCACCTTCTGTGAATTGAATGAATCAAGTGTGTCTTCAGTACGCTCACTAACATCAGATAAACCGGCGTCATTAAGGAAGTCCCCATCCAACTTCATCAGGGGATTTGTTTTCATTCTCTGTAATCGTTTCAAATGGTTAGCAATCATTATCCACAAGTTTATTGAAGAAATTTCCATCGTATTTTATTTAGATCATACCATACTATCCATTCCCATCCTAGAATCTAACGTCGACGCATTTTCTGTTGACGTAGTGGTAGAAAAGTTCATTTCAGGGTCCTTATTCTTTCTTTTCTGCTTCTTTTTGTAATGTACATAAAATACGATGCCAGCTGCGTAAACGAAGATCAACATGAGGACACAGACGCAAATTGCCAAGGATTCTAAGACGCTTAGACCTTGGCTTTGAGTTGCTGGTTCCGTGGTCACTATTTCTCCCGCATGGAACGGTATGGAGCGAACGTCTGGAGAAAACAATATATTGGCTTATTTTAACATACAGAGTAGACATGAAATCAAGATAATATATTTATGATTGTGGCGGAATGTGCCGGCTCCAACAGAGCTAAGTAATAATCTTGTAATGAATTCCCAGGACCCCTATTTCCTACTTTCCGTGAAAGATAAGTGATACTTCTTTTATAGCTATTGCAAACATCTAAAGGTTGCGGTAGCCGCTTGTCTTCATGCGAGGCAAGCTTGATTGATACCGGCTCTTTACTCATATAAATAAGATAGACGGGCCCACCGAGTACGTGACGATTTAATCAGAGCGGGAGACCTTTCATTACGAAGATCCTACATTCAGAACTGTACAATATTCGACTGTCATGATGAAGATACTGATGAATATTTATAGAAGAAGAAAATAAAGGTCCTTTATTTCCATAATCTTACCAATATTGTGCGAAGCACCTGCCACTCTGAAGGCAGCGCAAGAGGCTGCGAGGCGAGTGGGCGTGGGGGCGGAACACAGCACGTGCACCGCGATCAGACGGCCCTCTAGACGGCTGTGAAGCGCCGACGAGCCCCTCCACTGGAAAACAAACGTTGAAATTCAACACAATATATTACCCATAAAATAAAATTGTTCTTTTAGAAAAAGCACAGTTCACCAAAGAACAAACGAGCGTGCGTTAAATGAGTGGATGAGGTGTGGTGTGGGGTATTTTACACGTTTTTTTAGTGTTAAATATGTATAGTAGAGCTAGTCTTTATAGAAACTTTATGAGCTTATATGTACTTGCAATATAGGAGCGCATCAAATCAAGTTACATGAGCTCTACCTACTTAATTTTGTAATGAAATTGTAAAAATGCTATAAAACTGCATGCGTAAGTTTACGGCGAATTTAACGTATAAGTAGCCCGTTATGGGGGTCCACATTTTGTCAGCAGCAATTAATTACTTTGTTATATTAATGTCATCTTGGTCGTTTAATATTCAGTTATAGCCAAATAAGTATGAACTTTTTTTATTTGCACACAGCCGTTGACTTCCGCTGGTTTGATACAGTCTTGCTTGAACGTTATCAGTAAGTAGACATCTAAATGCGGTGTATTTGGAGGGTTCGTACGAATTGCTCCTTGACGCCTTAGTGTTTATCTGAAAGTTTATCAGGAGCGAGTCGCATTTCGACATTGCGGCCTGTCCGATTGATGCCGTCTGCCACCACTGGCACCCGGCCAAGGATACCGCCCGAAGCCGAACAGAATTTGGTCAGAGATATCATCTTCGCACGATTTCACCGCATTTCTTGTACGTTATATCAAAAATAAGTTTAATCTTAGAAGAAAGCCGAGCAGATAAACTATGCTGTTTAAAAAGTAACTTTATTTAGATTATCAAATGGACCCCAACAGCGGCCAGGATCATAAAAAAGTAATTAACTTCTTAATTCCTCGAACATTTCCCTTTTATATTAGCATAATTATCGAAAGAACTTAAACCTGGACCAGAAACTGGATTGTACCCAATTAATTGGTAACATATACTTTGAAAATGTAATGTATTATATTTATGTACGATTGTGTAAATTCTGTTTAAATATCTTTCAAGTAGATTATGGCTACGTGATATAACATTGTCACATGCAGGTATGACGGTAATGCCTTACGATTATGATAGGATCTCACTGGAGTGACTTGATGTGACATATTACAAGTGTTTCCAGTAGCACCAACTTGTATTTCTGGATAAACCAGTTGACATTTATTTTGCTTAAGGACCGAGGAAGAAACCGGTTCTCAAATTGTGCGTTTTAGGGGATTTTATACCCGCTGCCCCTAAAAGCAAATAGTTGGCACCAATGTCAAACGTTCGATAGGTTTGAATATTCCCAAAATGTACATAAATGCAACTGCCAGTATATTTCGGGTCAGAATATGGGCCGCTATGATGATGCAGAATGTACAAAACGAACATTTCATAGAGTTTTCTATAACATAAATCAAACCTTTGTGGAGATTAATTAATACCTTAAAGTTGTATTATGCTTCCTTATAAAATGTTGCGAAAAACCAAACCTTCAGAAATTAATTGGCACGTGCTTCTAATGTTCTATTTTCGGTGAGATTTTAAGTTAAGTACTTTATTGCAAAAATGCTTGGTGTGTTTAATACTTTTTGCTCTTATACTCATCAATATCTTGGAAACTAATATCTGTGTCATAAATTAACATTTTAGTATTTATCGCTCGCATCGTATAGCTATAGTGCTCTCGTTTATTACTCCGCGTCCTTGCCGCTCGAACGAACTGGTTTTGATGACACTTGCCAACGGAAGATTATTTACATTTCATTCCTTCGTGTGTTTTTTGGTTATGGTTTATTCGGTTATGGTTTATTCTCTTATGATACTTATTTTATTTAATTAGCGCACACAAGTTAATTACAATGAAAATTATTTAAAAAATAAATTCGAATGCCGTAATGACCTTATTGAGTCTTAACTCAACTTTAAAATTTTCAGAATTAAATCAAGGGACGGAGAAATCTCTCGTGAGATTGCATCTCGATTAAAGCGACAGTCAAAAACTATCGAACAACTTGATTTATTATGTTTGGTAGCCACCATGAACAGCGATATTTTTGGATACAGGGATAATTAAATACATACCTGCAAGAAAGTGCTGCCCTCATCTCGGTACAGTCCAAAAGGCACGTCGTTATCCAAAAGATCCCGTAGAGTAACCCACCCGGAGGGAGACAGGTACTGCGCACTGGTTACTGCGCATACTGCGTCCGCCACGTCTGAAAATAACGCGGTATTTTGAGCGAGTTAGCATATCCGGTATGGTCTAGTGGCTAGGATACCTGGCTCTCACCCAGGAGGCTCGGGTTCGATTCCCGGTACCGGAATATCTTTTTTGCATTTTCCAATTAAAAGGATGGAAGTAGGTTGCAGATATGTAGAGAGAGGTATCTTTACCTAACGGAAAAATAAAATGAACAATTGTAAACAGCTTACCCGTGAAAATAATTTCTTTTGAAGGATACATGATTTGTCCCTTTAATGGCAGGAACACCAAGGGAATTTGGGGCTTGGTCGCCTCTCGTCCAAAACTCGCCATGAGGCATTCTGAAAATAAATTATGACTACGTATGAAAAATAATCGCATCAACTAGTGATAAAGCTAAATAATGTCCTAACGACAAATATTTATTCCAAGAATAACTTGCATGAAAAATACACGAAATAAGTAGAAAATACCACCTTCAAGTAGATTCTGTTTCGGCAACATTGAAGTATTGATCGAAACCAACACGATATTGCTAGAAAAATTTGGTTTTATTGCAAATTCAGTATCGGGGCTCGTCATGTTAGTTAGAATAATTTCTAACTACATTGAATTTGACCTATGATACGGCATTAAGATAGTGAGGAATTAATATGGTATCATTATGGTATGAATTAGCCTTTGGGCATGCAGTTTGCACTCTGTTGTATGTTAATCAGATAGATCGTAAATGTTAACGGTGCTTTATTCTACAATCATTTTGATTATCTGGTTGTTGTAAACGGGTTCATAATTTCATAACTGGCCTGTATAAATAAGCGAAAAGATGTTTGTGTCAACTAAGATTTTCAATCATTTCAAACCTGTAAATACGAATGTATGGCATTTACAAGGTAACCTTCCAATGCCCACTGGAGCAAAAGGTGCAAAATATTTTAAAAATTACATTTTGCATTTTTAGTTCATTGGCAGCGTTGTGCCATGCCGGCTGTGAGAGACCCTCATGCATCGACCTATGTCGCAAGTTACGCAGCTCGTACCATCCACGTGATTGACGAGCGTTCGCTGGTCCTCCATAAAGGCGAAGGTCTCGTAGCTGCACTGACATACGCAACCTTCACCGCCCATCGGCAACGACGTGCCGTGAGAGACCTCCATGCATCGACCCATGCCGCAAGTTGTGCCTAGCTCTTACCATCTACGTGGTTGATGCATGTCTGCTGGTCCTCCCTGAAGGCGCGGGTCTCGCGGCCGCACTGACTCACGCAGCCTTCGCCGAAAATCGGCAGTGCCGTGCCGTGAGAGACCTCCATGCATCGACCCAAGCCGCAGGTTGTGCCTAGCTCTTACCATCCACGTGGATGACGCATGTCCGCTGGTCTTCCCTGAAGGCGGGGGTCTCGCGGCCGCACTGACACACGAAGCCTGCGCCGCCCATCGGCAGCGCCGTGCCGTGAGAGACCTCCATACATCGACCCATGCCGCTAGTTGTGCCTAGCTCTTACCATCTACGTGGTTGATGCATGTCCGCTGGTCCTCCCTGAAGGCGCGGATCTCGCGGCCACACTGACTCACGCAGCCTTCGCCGAACATCGGCAGTGCCGTGCCGTGAGAGACCATGCATCGACCCAAGCCGCAGGTTGTGCCTAGCTCTTACCATCCACGTGGTTGACGCATGTCCGCTGGTCTTCCCTGAAGGCGGGGGTCTCGCGGCCGCACTGACACACGCAGCCTTCGCCGCCCATCGGCAGCGCCGTGCCGTGAGAGACCTCCATGCATCGAGTCATGCCACAATCTGAGCCTGCAATATGTAACAGGCAATTGTTAATTTTGTTGTAATTTAATGAGGTGCAGAGATTTCAAGGCAATAAATAAAATAAAAAAATATTAAAAAAATATTAAGAGATAATGTTTGGATATTAATTTAATTTATGTTTCATTTTTTTTTTTAAATGCTTGGACGCGTTGATGTCTTTTGTTAGAATGTTATAAAGTAAAACTTACTCCTCGGAATCTTGGAATTAAGTGGTGATCTGGTACTGGTAGTATAAGTAGGAATTATGTAGTGATAAAGTGATCTGGTGTCACAAATATTCGGACTTCTTCAAAACCGGTCCGCTATAGTGCTTCCAAAGCGTTTAATGTGTTTATCTTTATTTTATTGCTGCTGCTCCTAAATACTTAGAGATTCTTTGTATTGTTAATTTATTAAGTTAGTTATACTTGCAACAGGCTTTCTTTTCAAAACTGTTAACTCAAGAAGATTGGGAAATAACAAGTGCTGTTGGTAATCTTAATTTGGTTTTAATTTGATACTTACTAACGAGAGCAAAAATATCTCCTGTAGCAAATCTTGTCACGTTCGCTAGCGCCACCTCTCCGCCTGGAGTGGAAGCACTTGCCGCGCCAAGCGCTAACAGAAGCAACACTAATGCCATCTCTGATTAAGTGCGGGAATTAAATCACAAAAGCGTTTCCAAAGTCATTTTCTGTTTGTTCCCAGATGGCACCTGACTCTTCTTCTCGTTGAGTTTATATGAAGTTTGTGTTTGTTTTCAATCATCTTCAGTTGCTGACGGTGCTATCTGTAAACAAAAAAAAAATGTACTAATAACATGTCGCGTGTTGTGAACTACTCTAAGAAACTGCCGTTTAAAATTATAATAATTAGGACTTTATGCAGAATACACATAGATAAAAGTAAGTAAGTAGGTATCCTTTTCTTCATGCTGGGAAATAGTTATTTGTTATACAAAGGGGGGACAGTTGTATTTTACCTGCGAGTGTTCATTTGAAACACGAGCTAGCGAAAGGATTCTATGATTGACCACGAGCGAAGCGAGTGGTTCAAAAACAGAATCCTGAGCGTAGCGAGTGTTTCAACACACGAGACGTACAATAACTTTTCACCCGTGTCTAACACACAACTTTTCACCTCACTACAGCGAGGAAAATATGCTCAATTCCGCATTTTTCACGGTTTCCCGTAATTCCGCAGGTGTTAATACGTCTTTCGTCACTCGAATCACTCATTTTTGAAAACAAAACAAACTAGAAAAACATGCGAATATTTAACGTTGACGCAAAGATGAAGGAAAACTGAGGCCCTTTAAAAATCGAAGTTCGAAGTTACGTTAGCTCCATCCCTTTCTCTCGATTTAGTCTCGAAGGACGAGTAACAGAGATGGAGCTAACGTAACTACGAACTTCGATTTTTAAAGAAGGGCCTCTGCTTTACTACCTGTATGCGTTGACGGCTTAATTAAAAAGTTTTGACTTAAGTTTTTTTTTATTATTTCGGATGCGTTTTGTTCGCACATCGACTTACTTGGACTGTCAGAACATTTTATCCGTGTTTACAACAAGAATGAAGGTTAATGTTGAATGCTGATATTTATGAATTAAAATAAAGTTGTAAGACTGCATTTAGTATTTTTTACTCGATGCAATTCATTAATTGTGATGTTAAAAATTCAGCGGTTTTAACGTTTTACGTTTTGTTAGCTGTCAAATATCACTAAAGCTGCCTTCAAATGTCAAAACTCTTTCTCCACATGTGGATAAAAAGCGATTTTCTCAATAGATATCAAACAAACAAAAAGGGCTTTCCGAGCTAGTGAGATGAAAATGCTTTTACCCCGCTTGGGCCGAGCCTGGCAAGGTGGTTATATGTGATTCTATCACAACAAAAACCAGCGATTCTCCCTCCCCGTCATTGTTAGCGAGGACCAACTCACCGAGGTTAAGTGTAAACAATCATAATTTTGATAATGTATTCGATACCTATACATATTCAGTTACAGTCTACTTAACTTGGAAAGTTTACAGTTCTATACGAACTTTGAGCTCATAAACCGCATTTACATTTTGTTTAATATGTAAGTATTAATGGAACGGTTAAAAGCTCCGTCTGGGCCATAAAAATCAAAGACAAAGCGGTAACAATGTATCAATATTCATGCAATCGAAAAATGTAGTTATCACGCCACTTTCCAAAACACACCAAATGGCTAGCCGATGAATTATGCATGCAACATCTGCACATCTAAACTCTTTTAAACACTAAAATATACAGATATATTCTAGATTTTTGTAACGGGAAAGGTGAATCAATAAACAACAGCGAATACCTAATCAAACTTAATGTCTTATCCACAACTATACTTCGTTATTTTTTCACATTAGAATAATTACGGTTTAGCACGTTACCTTAAAAAACGGAGATCAGACTGAAAAATATCTGTCTAATCGGTCTATTGGTAATTGCTAATTTTTTATTTGTTTAAGGCTATAACGTGTGAAAATTAACTAATTTATTGAAATCTCGAATCTCGAAATCTCGAATTAATTAGGTATATCTTGCAATTTACAGGTTTATCTCAATCAACAATAAACCTATCAGATATTTTTGTATGTTTAGATTTTTTTATAAAATAATAACCGTTACTTTGGATCTATGAGTGTTCAAATACAAAAATACCGTTCTGAAACATTAGGCGTTGTTAAAAATCTCTTATTTATGCTGTAACTATCTAAGATTGTCATCGAAAATCAATTATGATAAAGCACGCTGTCGAAAAAAGAACAACTCAGTAGAAATACCATTACCAACCCCACGCAAACAAATAAAGATTATACTCAGGCACAAACTTCTCTATTTAAATTCGGATGGAACCCATAAATACTGGTTTATTACCGTTTAAAATGTATTCCAACTCCTACCACTGCACCTTTTTAAATATACGAGGTAACAAAAGCCGACAGAGAATGGGCGACACGCATACATTATCACACTGATCACTAATCTTGTCGATTTGTTGGTTCGTTTTTAACACCGATATTTATTATGGCGCGGGTCGCGGGTCGCGCTACTGCATTGTTTTTTTATGGTTCTTTTGTTCTCGGAACCTTTGTTGACAACTTGATTGTTAATCAATTATCATGATGTTATTGTATTACGATGCGCTAAGATAAATATAGGTAAAAAACGTAAGTAAAGCTCCTCTTGCATGTAGTTGTAACACATCTGTATAGACCGTTTGACATTCTATATTTGAAATTTGAGGTTAATTCCATATTAGTTTTGTACACAATTACATGCAAGGAAGCTTTACTTATTTTTTTTACCTATACAGCCGATTTATCAATTTATTAATCTAGTAGAGACCAATTTTACGAGTTTTCTTTTTAATTTGTTTGCATGTTAGCCTCAACGTTTTCTCTTAAGATATGTAAATCAATAATTATGTATAGTTATTAGGGCAGCTCATTAAACTTTCATTGCTATTCGGAACTCTCCACACACCTGCGTAACCGAAGTTGCTATTTAAAAGATAATTGGTCGAAGTCGGAACTTAAAACACTACGCCATAAAGGTTCAAGAGTTCAAGAGTAATAAACGCGTAAATTATTTCTAACGGAAGCCATAAAGCTTATTGATATTTTAAAAACCGAAATTCGTGGAGATTTGCCGTGGGCATTAATATTTTTTATTAATTAATTACAAAGAACAATGGAGCCGGAGGATCGCTCGGCTGGCTGTCTACCTAAAGGTCATTAAACAAATCTTAAGCTTAATTTTAATTGCGGTCAGAACCCGTTTATTTTCGCTAGAATAATCTCACGGGGTTAAAGGTCGACTTAATTATTTTTAAAGCAGAGCGGTGGTTTGATTAAATGAAACTTATCGAATAGCGTTGGTAGTATCATATCGCCTGTCTGAATGTATAAAATCGACTTTGTTAGCTGGTTTTTTTTCCGAGCAACATCTCTTCGTGAGTTCCGTTAAATCCAACAGAAAGCACAAGATTTATCCGGTGTGGCTGATTGATGACAAATACCTACGTTAGCGTCAGGAAAAAGTACAATTTAACATATGTGATAGCCTTTTTTAAACCCGGTGCAATAAAAAAGTATTTATACCTACTACCTCCAAAACAAAGGTAGTTTAATCGGCATTTTTCTTAAGTAAGTTTCATGGAAATCTGTTAGGACGTTTAAAAGATATATTCGTATAGGGATTTTTATCTATTGCAAAGTTTTAACTCTTGGTAATGAATGAAAATAAATACAATTATTTTCCATTTTAGTTTTCTCTACTTTTTAATCGCAGCCTAATAATACATTGAGGTAATGCAAGGCATTTTTAAAATGTAACCCCGTTGACTTCGCATGTCATGTGTCAATCAATTCGATTATTGGGCCCCAGGGCTACCTACTTGCCTTGTCATATACTCAACCATGGAAGTCAAGTCATTATAAATACTTTTACGAAACTTCTTCATTATAATCAGGTTCTTATGGCCGAATTAAATATATTATGAATCTCTCTCTCACTCTTTTTGGCCTGTTGTAACCCATTGCTGAGTACAGACTTCTTCTATTGCACTGCAAATAAATACATAATCACCATCAAATATATTGAAATTAAACAATTAAAAGTATAAACATAACATAATTAAGAAATAGTTATTTTTACCATTGAGTTAAATTAAGAGTGTTAACGTTTTATGGTATTAAGGAGATATTAGAGAGAAATCTAAAAATTTGCCACCAATTATCAAAACCAGATATTACACGCGGCCTGACGCGGCGCATATAGGATCCGTGTCCGCCCATTCCTTTTCACCGTACACTATCAAAACTGCTGATTGGTGGTAGGCGACGTATTTATTAGGCTATTTATCAATTGCTCATAGTAATTAATGGCAGCGATTATTTTTAAACAGCGTCTATCCGGGTCTCTATAAATTGCCTCGCACTAAAATTACAGCTCATCTCTTTCTATATTTTCACTTTTTCAAAGAGCCCGACTACGCAGCATGTGTTATCGGTTAATAATTTATGGTCTTTTAAAACGTCCACGTCAGAGTTCAATATAAACACGCTTGACCTTTGCAACTTTTGATACCCGGTGCATTTAAAATGACACATAATAATCAATCATGACGACGAAAAAAAACTTGAAAAATATTGTTAAGTCGTCCTGTTTGAAAAAGAAATGCGAATAGGATCGATTCTGCATGACAATATTTTATCTCAGATCATGGAAATGGTTTTTTCGGTAAAATAAACTTTACAAATAATACTAGGTACCCTCCATACAATGTCTTAGGTAGGTTCACGAATATAATGTTACTTATTTATGAAATGGAAATTGAAGCGTTTAGAAATTTTAAACGCGGTATCATATACCAATGTATACGCAAATATCTTGATAAATAAGTATCATAACGCCCAAAACCCCATAATTTTATGTATTCGTTAAATGTATTAGACGGACGAGCACCCGAGAGTAGAGCTGTATGAGAAAAATATGTAAATGGCATCTAATAATATATTTGACATCTAAATCGACACGTTCCGAAAGTTATAAAATTTTACCGAAATCTCACGTGACACAGTTTTGGTAAATTATCTGCTTAACAAATATTTCGGGCCGTTTTGTGACTTTCAGAAATAGAACTTAATGAATAAAACATGAAAGAAACATGGATACGCGGTACGGTACGGGTCATCCATCCACTTTTCACACCTGCGAAGACGCCTTTAGATATTATATTGACTATGGCTTTTATGGTGATTTATTTCCCAGGTTACTCAGAAGGTGAGGGATCAAGACGTGTTTTACAAAATACGTAGAGTAGCAGCTGCTAACGAGAATCAATATTCTGGGACATTAAAATGCCATTCATTAGAATTACTGAGTAGTTCAATAAAATCGCTAACGAAGACCGCCCGCTTGTATAGAGCTCATTCGGCCTCCCCGCCGCCACAGGGGGTGCTCCATTAGATACGCATAAATAGAAGCCATTTCTCTAAACATAATTGGATTGATTTCGATATTTGTTAGTGCATTCAGAGCCGAGCTTCTACATTTTTGATATAAAATAGACCCAATAAAGAGCCACTGTTAAAGTTTAGTGACACTGATTACCCAGTAGCAAGATAAGATAAGTGGAAACATATAGGTACGTAAATTGTTAAGCCAAAATATTTTCGTATTGTTGCAAATTCGAAAGGCATATTGCAACAGAACAAAGTTGAAAGAAAGCGCACCAATTCTGAATTACCCTTTAACTACCTTGTTTATTGTCTGAACGTAATATCTGTGCACTAAACATCCGCCTTCGGATGCGTATAAGATAATTACGTAGTCTTTGGGATTAACACTTTGTTCAGATATTGCGTTGCAATACTACGTAGGTGTTGTGGAATTTGCATACAAAATCCTTAGACTCATTAAAAGTATTGGAAATAGGCGATTTAGGAATATAAATCGGTTACCTAAAGTTAGTCCTAGACGAGACAAAAAAATCATCAAGTGAGCAAATAAAAATCATCAGTAGTCGTTTTTTAAAATGTATAGTTGTTAAGGCCTTAGGTATACCATGGTCTATCCTCGTAAAGCCCACCGTACTACAAACAGCCAGTTTTTTGTCAGTGGGACTTTGAATCTACCATCAAGGCAATAAAATTCAATTACGTTTGTTTGAATATGCCATTTTCAATAAATGAAGAAAGCAAAATAAACTTTATTCTCATTGCAATACAGTTCAAATTGAATTGCCTTGATAATGTACATGCTATTGCACTCTAGGACTTAAGAGGTTATACATAATTTTACATGAAAATGAGGTCAAAGGTGAAACACGCTTACCTAGATAGGTTAGTACCTATTTACTTCTGACTTAAAATAATTTAGGAGAAAACGTCAATACATAGTTCCATCTTAGCATTCAGTCATTCTCCATTTAGCAGTTCTCCAAGCATTTTTTTTTTTTAATATAGGTGTACCTATAGGTGAAAAACTTAAGTAAATGAGCTCTTGCATGTAGTGGTGTACAAAACGAATATGGAATTTACGTCAAATTTCAAATATAGAATGCCGAAAGGTCTTTAGATACAGATGTGTTACAACTACATGCAAGAGGTCATTTACTTAAGTTTTTCACCTATACTCATATTTATTATATGTACCTTTAGCTCTTCGTTTAGTATTTCTTTATTATAATTCGAATAGCGATTGTTATCAAAATGCAGATGCCGTAAAAAACTGTACAACCAAATTTTAAACACTGCTACAATCGTCGTTATTTGAAATTGATTGACTGTAACGCATCCGATACCATCGAAATTATGATATTAAACAACCGTTTACGGTGATATCACATGTATGATACAGTAATTTAACGAATGCCGTGAAGGTGTTATGGGTTTCGAGGTAACAGTGAAGAAATGCTAGAAACTATACATATTTAGAAAAAATACAATTAAAACGGGTAACTTTATGTGAGGACATTATTATATCAGACTAGCTTTTGCCCGCGACTTCGTCCGCGTGGAACTCGTTTATCACAGTTAAGTAAATTAATAGTTTTAAATAATTCTATAGTTTGACGTCCTCCCTGGCAAGAATGATCTTTCAAACACATGTAATATTGAGCTCGAAATTTACCGGGACACCAACTTTAACCATTAACTCTTACGGGAGGGCACTCCCGATACCTCGAAAGAGTTCAGGAACTCTAAGGGTAGGACGTGACTTGCTCTGTATCTATGACATTGTCTACCAAGAGATACTCCACAACATCGCCTTCTACATGAGACATATTTTTATATTTATCCGCCCGACAATTTCGTTTGTCGGTGCTAATATCGCCCTCTCGCACAAACATTATCTATTCTTTATATTGTTTTTAGATCGGGGTACACGTTATTTTTTAGATCATCTGTGTTTTGTACAATATTACAGAATTCGCGGTTTAATGTATTCAAATCGTTACTATCTCTCGCCATACGATCTTCGACAATTTTTAGTAGAGCTGCCGGATATATTGCCCCGACTGTGTATCATGGTGTACTCGTAGTTCCTGGCATATTTGTAGTGAGGTTAATTTTTTATATACATAATCATATCGTAGATGCCGAAATGCATTTATTTTATCCGCTGGTGTGCCCCTAGTTATCACCGGTAGATGAGAATCTGTCTAAATTCGCCGTCTCAAAGCACCATCCCTCCCATGATAGTTTGGTTGCTCTTAAAATATCCATCATAGTTCAATATTACATATATTATATTATAAGTCTTAATACTAATTATAATGTAGGTATCTATCATTATAAATGGCGGAACTCCCAAACATCATCAGTGGCCGCTGAAAAAACAAAGACAATTATATTCTTAAAACAAATTTACCCAATGCCCATTAATCTAATTCGGTTCTGCGGTTAATCTGTGAAAGCGTAACAGACAGACGACAGATATAATTGAATTGCCATTTTGAATTTCTACCTATACTTTCACATCATTTTCGAAATCTGCGTCCTGAAAATCTAAGAAAATGACAATTATGTCCACTTTTTAAAAAAGATCATGGCCTCCATCTTGAATACTAAATTTGACATCATTTTCATAATCTGCGTCCACAAAATGTAAGAAAATGATACCAATGACGACTTTTTCAATAAACATCATGACGGCCATTTTGAATTCCAAATTTGATATCATTTTTGAAATCTGCGTCAACGCAACCTAAGAAAATGACACCCATGATGACTTTTTCAAAAAACACCAAACATTGTCGTTATTCCAGTCGGGAACTTTTAAATTTTCCGGGATGGGATTTTTCTATGTGTTAATCCAGGGTACTACACCCATTTTAAATTTCATCCTAATCCATCTAGCCGTTGCAGCGTTAAGGAGTAACTAACTAAAACCCCCTTTTACCCCCTTAGGGGTAGTTTTTTCTAAATCGCTGAAAGCAGTATATTTTATTTATAAACAGTAGCCTAAATACTCGTATCAATTTCCTAATGTAGCCATTTCGATATCTCCCATACAAATTTCTACTCCCCATTTATCGCCTGAGGGGGAGTTTTACGGAAATCAATGAAAGTATTTTTTTATGTTAAACAGTATTAAACAGTAGCTTAAACACCAATTACCACGTTTCCAACTAAAAAAATTAACTTAAATGACCAAATTGTCATACAAACTACCATCCCAAATCTCACCCCCTTAGGGGTGATTTTTGAGATACAAATTTAATCTAATTCAGTTCCGCGGTTTATCCTTGAATGCATAACAAACAGACAGACGACAAACATAATTAATTTCACGTTTATAATGTTAGTATGGATTTTCTTTGTACAGCAATATTATGTATACCTATCGATGTATAGTTTTTTACCCCTTGAGTATTGTTTGAAATGACATTTTTGAATTAAATAACCGACCAATTCGCCAAAAAATTAAATGCCTGTCAGTAATTATTTTCAAGTGATCATAATATCATTATTATTATTATTATTATTATTATAATAACCGCCCTAATATTAAATAACAGCCGTAGAATTAATACGCCGTGAATAGTATTGAAAATAGCGGATTTTTTTTATTAAAATCTGGATATGTCAACGCTGACAACTTCAGTCTGACACCGCTCCTTTTGATATAGACTAACAAAACTGAATGTAGGTACAAAGCCTGTCTCATGTTGTCACACTGGATGGCAAAAGCCATAGGAGAAATAAATTATTCAATTGCGCAATTTTGTCAAATAATTACTAATCTTATTCTATATTAATAATTATTTGCATCCCCAAAAACTAAGAAAATGTTACCCGTGACAACTTTTTAAAAAGATATCATTGCCGCCAGCTTGAATTCTAAATTTGACATTATTTTCATAATCTGCGTCCCCAAAATGTAAGAAAATGATACCAATGACGACTTTTTCAATAAACATCATGGCGGCCATTTTGAATCCCAAATTTGATATCATTTTCGAAATCTGTGTCAACGCAACCTAAAAAAACGACACCAATGATGACTTTTTTAAAAAACACAAAGATATTGTCGTTATTCCCTCGGGAGACTTTAAATTTTCCGGAATAGGATTTTCCTATGTGTTAATCCAGGGTATAAGCTATCTCCATTCTAAATTTCATCCAAATCCATCCAGCGCCATTGCAGCGTGAAGGAGGAACAAACTAAAACTCCCTTTTATCCCCCTTAGGGGTAGTTTTTTCTAAATCACTGAAAGAAGTATTTTTTATTTATTATCAGTAGCCTAAATACCAATTTCCAAATTGCTTATTTTAAAAATAACTTATCTCCTATACAAATTTCTACCCCCTATTTGAACCCTTTAGGGGATGAATTTCCAAAAATCCTTTCTTAGTGTACCCTTAGGGTACCCAAGGAATATTCCCTTCAAATTTCAAGTCCCTAGGTCCAGCGGTTTAGGCTGTGCGTTGATCGATCAGTCAGTTAGTTTTACCCCTTTCCATCCTTTCGGGGATGAAATTATCAAAAACGCTGAAACACGTATAAATTTATTTTCAATTTTCAACCTAAACACAAAATTTGAATAGTCTAACTTAAACTAAAACTGACGGACTTTCATACAAATTTTCATCCCCTTAGGGGTGGAATTTCCAAAAATCCTTCCTTAGTGGATCTTTACACTATATAAGGTATCTATGTGCAAAATGTCAAGTATCTAGATCCTAAGGTTTGGGCTGTGCGTTGATATATTAACAATCCGTTTTACCCCTTTTCATCCCTTCGGGGTTGAAATTATCATAAACGCTGAGACACGTATAAATTGAAATTCAATCGCCAACCTAAACGCAAAATTTGAAGCGTCTAACTTTAAAACTGACGGACTTTCATATAAACGTTTTTCCCCTATTTTACCCACTTAGGGGTGGAATTTCCAAAAATCCTTCCTTAGTGGATCTCTACACTATATAAGGTATCTATGTGCAAAATTTCAAGTCTCTAGGTCCAGCGGTCTGGGCTGTGCGTTGATATATCAACAATCAGCTTAGCATTTTATATAATAGATTTTGTAATTAGAAATCTGGCTATTTTAGATTTCGCAATGAAATATCAAAAATAGGTAGAGGTTCCTAGGAAGGATAATTATCATTATCTTTATCATAACAAATGAAAAGCAAAGCTTTCTAAATGGTGTCCTGAAAGAAAACGATTTAGATTGATTTTGACAAAGTAATCTATAATGAAAGATAACTATAACAGTGGATAGCTCAGCTGCATCGGAATAATCAAATTCACGCTTAGAAGAAGCTGCATTTACACGACTGCCCATTAAGAAGTATGTAAGGGTCAATGCGTTATCTAAAAGGCTCGTAGACACGTTTATCCCGAATAAAACACGCTGCCCGTAATAAAATGGCCATGATTACAATCAAATGATCACCGGGTTTCAAAAATGTTATGGTAGACCTTCGCGGGAAGGCACAGTAGTTCTACCAGCTTCTTAATAGTAATCCGTAATCTTCGTTATTCTATGAAACACGAGTTACAATTATACTGGCAGTTACGAGTTCAAGTGTGATAGCGATAGTCAAACCAACGCTATTAAAAATTGGGATTATTGTACCTACGTTTATATATTAAAAAACAATGTGTCTGAAACAAAAAATAAATGTCATGGAGAAGGCAAACGAGCACAAAGGCTACCTGATGGTAAATGGGATTTGAGGTTCATCATAGAGTTTATCTCTCAAGACTACAATCTTTAGACTACAAATGCGTTGCCAAACCTGAGGACTAAGATAGAAGCCTCTATGCTAGTAATTTCATCGGTTGTCTTAAACACAACACGCTGCTTGGCGGTAGGTTAACTCATATATGCCCAGAACTATTTTTGGTGTCAAAGGGTACTAATGAAGACTCTAATTGAAGATATGGGGTAAGCGGGGGGAAGGGTGTTTTTTTTGGACGAAAAAAACCCACTGGGCACATATAAAGGATAAGATGGTGGTAGCGATCCAATAGAACTGCTTCTGATTCCTAGCAACTTGAAAAAAACGCTCATTAAGCAATAAGCGAATTTTTTACCTTTTGCCATTTCTCGCAAAATTTTTGGGCCTTTTGCGTTGTATACACTTAATTCACCAGCAATATCAAAAAAAAACAATACAGCACTCACCATCTCAAGCAGGTTTAGATACTCGTGTTGGAATTAGGAAACAGCGTGTGTCCATAATACCATAGTAACGAGTAGGAGGAGTCCTACTATATGGAGCGTTACCGACCCGTCTAGCAAGTACCTAAAACTGTGCATACCGATTGCATCTTTATGCAACTGTGTTATGCTGCCTCATAAAAATGCAGCTCATAGACATGTATGACTTTCGTGGTCGATGAATTAAATGGTGTGAAAGGGAGAAACATGTTCGCTGTTGTTAAATTGAAATTCTTAGCTTTACTTAATGACTCGGCAATAAAAAGGGAAAATATTAAATTAACAGGGATAACAACGCGTGTACAAATATTGTTAGTTAGCGTAAAAATCTGTAATTGCTAGCGAATTTGGTTTAAACGTGTTCACTGCTTCGACCACGGGCTAAGGCAAAAATAACGACCAACGAAAATCAGTCCAATATAGCACTCATCCGATTATAGATTCCACTGCATAATTACCAACCGACGAGAGAACATTTAAATTTCGATCTCAAAATACGGAAATATCTGAGATTTGTGTCAATTATGTTGGTGAAATATTGAGTGATACCGAAAACTGTGCCAGAATTTACATCTGAGACAAATTCGTTTTGCTTTAATTAGAAAGAATTTTGAGATGTTTATGACCATCATAAAACTGAGGCTTTCGCAAAACCTAATACATTTCCTTGATCTTCGTTAAAGTTGTCGTATAGCAAAACTTACTGTAAATTGGTTATTGCGTCACGTCTCTTTGAAATTGCTTGATGTGCTGGAACGAAATGAATATAGGTAGAGGTAAGCTAGCTATTCGTTCGATTTTACTGTTGGAATTTCTGGTATTAGACGTAAACATGACATCCATCTTGTCAACTTCCCAGAGCTTGTAAAGATGGAAGAGTAAAAGTAAACTTTAATTTATTTGGTTTCATTAGACCATGGTTTCATTTAATATGGGAAAACTTTTCTATTTTTTTATTTTTAGTATTTTATTCTTCTTTTTTTAATAATGTCGGTCCACCGCGGTATTTCGCAGTGATTTAGATTTTTATTATTAGTGTTTTTTAAAATGACATGACACGACCCATTTGCAAATTCTTTATTATCCCATAGACAACTTCTTTAAATGGTTTGCATTGAGTTATTATGCTCACGTTTTGCTCTAAAAAAAATCAAGAACAGAAATTGAATAGGTGCCTACCTACAATTGTATCTCTTTATCCTATGAGTAATTAATACTTAACAAGAATTAGAATATTTACATTAACGCTATTGAAGGAATTAAATGTGTGTGAACTTGAACGTTATTCCAATGGAAAAATAAAATGAAGTAGGTATACGAAACCAACTTTCGTGCTCAATTTGGAAAACTACAGTCAATCACAGAGTCTAGTTTCTAATATGATTTAATATGTAGGTATTCTAGGATCCCACGGGATCGCGAACTCGCGTCCGCATTCGGCTCGAGTAGTTATTAGGGTGAAACTCCATCACGCGTTTACCTCGCCCGGGGATATACGTGTCACCTGTTAGAGCCTACGCTTCCAAAACGGCCGTGGGAATATTGATAGCCTATTGGCTATACTATTATTATAACACGTCCCTATTTACTTATACTGGTCGAATGCTTAATGCCTGTCTCAAATTGACGGCTTAAATAAGCCTGACATAATATTATTTTTTATTTACAGCACGCTGAAGCTAAATGAGGCCTAAATGAGCTCTCAAACGCTCTTAATACATATATGTACAAAATTATACAGGTGGGTTATTTTAAATTTGGCCGCCTTTAACGCGAAACTGACAACGCGACCGCGCGGCCAGAACGACTTTCAATAATCTGCCCAATTTTTAACGCATCGTTTTCATTGTCAGCAGATTTAATTAGTAGTAAAAAGGTGATGGTAATCCGGTCGGATAGACGAGGCTTTATTACCCATAAAATGTTTTGAGTAGGTACTATCTATTAACCTCGTGCCTACCAGGGGTACTTTTAATAGAATATACTTTTGAAACTTTAAGAAATATTGTTTAGGGCTCAGTTTGCTTAGTTTCTTAGGTCCTTTCCAAAGGAAGATTTAAAAAAAAAACCACTCTAATACATAATGTATCGCTCTCTTGCGCCGCGCGCTATCTCCCCCATTTTTTACAGAAAATACCTATTGAGGATCCATAAATACGCAGAGTATTCATATCATTGTGATTCTTATGGATAGGTTATTTATAAAAAGCAATTTTAAATAGAGGTACGTAATGATCCAGGATGCGAAATTCTGAACAATACTTCAATACCTTCTGTAGCGAATCAAAAAGGGATTCAAAGATTTATTTCAAGAAAATCTTTTGCAATCCAGCGGCTCTATTCAAGACGGTAAAAACAATATCGTATTTGATCTGTTATCGAATTGTTTGACGTTTTGATAGCTCTTATTTTTCTTGACAGTACCTAATGGCGGCTGACGTCATAACAATACCTACTATAACAGGCAAACTACGATATCGTTATAACCGCCTAGAATAGAGGCGCTGTAAACAATAGTTTTCATCTGTTTTATTACAATAAATGTTTTGTACAAGACATACATAGGTACACAACATTGTCGTATGAGGAATAATGAAATATCAATAATCGGAAATTCTTAACGGTAGTATAAGCAGTAAAATAAGCACTTATATTTTGTAGGTATGATCTGTATCGTAATCCGGGATCAAAAATTTCGTGGTTTCGTTGTTAAGTGACTCACAAAATAACGGTGAAACAAAAATTCAGAAGTGGTAAAAGCGCTTAAGACGTCGCAGTTTATTATAGGCGCTTAGATTTATTGGAAGTGATGTGTAAATCGATTGAAAATAATTAGTGATTCTGTGCTAATGATTATTAAGAGCAGAAAAGAATAGAATATTCTAACATGTTTCCCCCTGGATTCTCTGGAGATTCATTTTCAACTCGGCGCAGCTAATATTAACCGGTCAGTTTAAGTGGTTCCGTCAGGGCGTACAAAACACATTTACGGGGGGTAATTATGACATGGCTATGCAGTTCATTTTACGGCGATCATAAAGGACAGAGCTATAGCAGTTATGTAGCGCTGTCCCTCTCTCTCTGCACTCTGTGACCCGCCTCCCCAGGGCGTGTATTCTTATCTCTGTATGAGTTGGAATTTTAAAATAATAATTCTGTAAATAAGTCAACCTGGACAAGACTTATAGATAATGTTTGAAGGCATTAAGTCTGCTCTGCCATTTTTTTTTGCGCAAATGTAATATTAACGTTGAGCTCGGTAGCGCGTTGATGTCTTTTTAAGTGTTATTGTTACGTAGTTAAAGGCGCTTACGTATTAAGTTTATATATTTTATTTTAGGTCAGGATTTTTGCTGACAGTACATTTTTTGCACTGCCATCGGCTGTTAGACACCATAATAATTGTTATTGATATGGCATATGTATACCAATAATTGACTGAATGTAATTTGACTTGCAAGAATTAAACAATATTAATGTCTAACAATAAACTATCAAACATGACAAATAAAATGCTTGTTATTATGACGCATATTTCTCGGTGTGCAAATCCGAATCGCACCTGACTTTTGTGTAGGAAAGTTAAAGACAATAAATACTTATTTCGTATGTTATCCATACTTCTATACTTACTAATATTATAAGTGTGAAAGTGTGTATGTTTGTCCGTCTTTCACGCTTCAACCACTGAACGGATCGAGATGGAACTTGGCACACATATTGGTTAGGTCCTAGAATAGTTTTTATCCCTGAAAATTTGACAGTTCCCGAGGGAGCAGCGATAAACGACTACTACGCGGACGGAGTCGCGGGCGAAAGCTAGTAAAGTTATAAACCTGAGGAACCTTTTCCTTACTTGCCTCCTGTTGTGAAGCGGCTTACTTGCAGAATAAAGCTCATTATAAAGTAAAAATAATATTATTGTGATAAATGTCAAAGTTCGAGGGGCTGTCAAGGTGTTTAAATGTTTATGAGTCAATCATATTACCTAATGAACAGCTGAACAAGAAAGTAAATAGATATAAGTATTTAAATATCAGGGGACAATCTCATACAATTTGAAATAGCTCTAGGCTTGTATAAATGTTACTAGACAACGTATTATAAACTTTATTGCAAAATAACAGACGTTTTGATTATATTTGACAGATTTATATCCTACTAGCTGTTGCCCGCGAGTCCGCCTGCGCAGAAAAATAAAACATAGCCTATGTTCATCAGGGATAATTTAGCATTCTTATGCATAATGGTGAAAGAATTTTTCAAATCGTTCCAGTAGTTTCGTAGCCTATTCAATTCAAACAAACAAACAAAAAATCAAATATTTCCTCTTTATAATATTAGTGTAGATATTAGAATAGAGTAGGTACACATTTCCCGAAAAAAAGTAAACGTGTAGATTCCTATAAAATCTATTAAAAAAGTGACAAGGAATGTAGTGCCGACATGAGGCGCGACGCGGAAGATGCGCGAGATGAGAACTATGGGGGTAAGAAAGCCATAATAGAATTACAGTGTCGGCGTATCGAGTTTATAGTGCAAAAACAACCAATCCCCTTTCTCAAGAGGTAATTATGACTCGATTGGTTAATGATTCGAACTATTTAACAAAAACTTGAGTGTCTGTAACGCTGAATTAAAACTTTCGCTGAAGATCATTACTGCGTTCAGTAAAAGTGTACTTAATATAATGTATTATTCAGATACAGAAATTATATCAGTGTAGGTAAATATGTATGTAATTACCAGTGATCAGAATAGGTACAGTATATTTACCTAAAGTTCGCAAAAGGACATAATATGGAGTGGTTACAACCGGGTCAAATATTAATTTATTTTTACTGAATTTCGAATTTCCGGGTTTTTTAATGCTAAATATACGTTATATTTACTCACGGTATCGGATATTTTATGTTAGTTTGTGATAAAGGGGCCTGTAACTCATTCCGTATATCTTATTATGTAATAGGTGGAGTATATTTAGCTAAACTTCATAGAACAGAGTCATGAACTGGAGACTTCGTTGCGACCTCATTTACTAGTACCAGAAATCCGGATTTCACCCGGTTGTAACCACTTTATATTATGTCCTTTTGTGAACTTAAACAAAAAATTAGTAAACATGAGTTAGTATATTATTATTATTATTTAATACCTAACCTACCTAAGTATAGGTATTCAAGGCATAGGTATTTATAAGTAAGCTGTAGTAAAAAGACGAGCACGACCCTTATCTCTTCTAGCCTGATTGAACTACTGCTTGACTTGGCGAGGGCACTACCGTGCCTCCCGATATACGGTTACTCTTTTTTTATGATAATTGTAAACATTAATTAATTCAAGTGAAATGATCAGACAAAACGTGTGGTACTGGTTTGTTTTTTATAAGATGCGTATATTTTTAGGGTTCCTTACTAAACACTAAGAACGGAACCCTTTTTAGATGACTTTTTAAGCGGCGTAAGCTATAGAGCTCAAATTTGTAATATTTGTAGTATTTAGTAGGTAGTCCGGACAAGGCCTAATCAATGTACATTCTTAATTATGTTGTTAGGCATCAATAAAATTTAATTCGCCAAAAAATACTAGGTATCATTCTTGATATACAATTTTAGACTTCTCAAGTAAAACAGGATATTTTTTTTAACATTTAAATATAATAGAGATATAGATGTAGTAATTTAATTTATAGTCGGTATTTTTTTACACTAATTAATTACACTTGATTAACACAACTACCAGCAGTGCCAATATAATCTAATGAAAATGCCTATTATTTTCAATCGAATAATAAATAAACAACATGAAATTATTTCCTTGTGACAAAAAAAACGACGTAAGTAGGTAATAAAATAATTCACAGCGCTCGAATTGTAATAAAGTGGTAGCAGCTTTGGAGTTTTTAGGTGTGTTAGAATAATACAGTATTTTTCAATAACTGCGTTGCTTGTTTACTTTTTAAAACTGGCACCTGTTAATACCAAGTTGTTAAAAGATTTATTAATCTAATGTCATATTATCATGCGGTAAAATGTTACTTTTATATTTATTTTAATATTTAACAATCGCTTATATTTTTGTGTTTTCTAATAACACGTCCGTAACTCAATCCGAATTAAATAAATACAACACAATTGTCAATTAAATTTACTAAATTTATATAACCTACAAAGTATTAAACAAAACTTACCACAACACAACCAACATTAATTCATCCCTTTTTCGACACCACCAATAAAAATGCGAGACAATCCGTTGTCAATGTTATCAGAGTCCATTTAGTTATCCACAAAAAAAAAACACTTTTTCAAAACCATAGACTACGCGACGACTACGACGCGATTTCCCGCGCGTTTTTCCGCGGCAACGTTCGAGACGACCGCCCTACGGGTGTAGCGTTTTCAATCTGCATAGATGCGCGCTTGCGGTCAGTGGTACCATATCGTACAATCCGGACCGTTCGGATCACGGAATTAATAAAATGAAACACGGTCAAAGCGTGGTCTATTGACACCAAAAATAATGGCGAGATTAGTAAAATTAAAATTCCTTGAATCTGTTTCAGAGGCATAAATTATTATGTGTTACACATTAAAGGAGCTTTGAGGTCTTTAAATTTACAAATCACTTAACTTCACTTTATTTCTTAAAATAAACATAAGAACAACTAATCAAAACTTGAAAAAAATCAGTTTGTATTTATTTTTAACAACAACGAGCCTTTGGCTCGCAGCCAAAGAATTGTCAAGATTCTATGTATTGTACAAGCACTAAAACAGTGAAATAAGTAGTGGGTGCAAAAAAATAACTCTATGAAGTTACCCAAGTAATTATTTATAACGGGTGCTCTAAGAGCGAGGAAAAACAATATCGAAGGAAACCACTACACACTTGGTTATTCAATTGGTAAGCGAGATATAGTTTTGACATAGCTGTTACAAAAAGGTCAAAAGACAGTTGTGTTTCATTTTTAAAGAGTACGTGTTAATCTTATGACTTTCTAAATCGACGCTACGACGGTAAGAACCCCTGCGGATCCTAGGATTATTATTAAAGTAAATCTCCCGAAAAACAGAATAAAGAACAGAGTAGATGATGCGTGAAGGTCAATGGTCGTCACCATTCTGCATAAAATCGAAATAAGGTAAATGCAGCTATTAACGACCCTCCTAAGGCAATTTTGAAATTGATCATACTTATTAAGAATATTGGTAGTCGTCACAGTACTTTTGTAATTTTTATATGGTAATATTGTATATTGGGTTTATATTTATGATGATAAATGCTTCAAAATAAAGTGTTTTATTGTCAAAAATAATTAATAAAGTGGGTAAGTCGATTGTTTCTATTACCGATCCATAGTAACGGCTGTGAAGCTATTAACGTTTTTTATGCAGGTATTACCGATTGTAAGAGACTGATATGGTGAAAAATTTGAAAGCAATGAAAATCGCTGAACATACATGGGGGTTTTTCGGATCGGTGTAGGCATGAGGCATCTAGATTTTTAATTTTATTGACCACCCTGTAAAAATAGAAATAACGTGAAATAAGTTTAATACATTTGTGTAGAATCGCTAATAGTTGCTCATTGTCGCTATTACCGACCCATATGGGTCGGTGATAGAAAATGTAGGCATGATAGTAAAATGTATTACCGACTCATAAAAAGTACGTAATATTTATAACCGATGGTTTCCTGACAGTAAAAGAGACCATGATTGATTAAAGTAAGATAACATTGAACTATAAACACCCAGTTTAATTACTATATGGTAATTAATTATTGTCTGTAACCTATATCGATCTATGAATAATGTAGTTATTTTTGGCAAATTTAGAACCCCAGAACAAGAAAACTAGACCAATTATTGTATATCGCTATTAGATTTTTACAAAGGCTGATTGTTTGTAATTAAAATGGTTTATTCAAATACATGTATAATTGGAAAATTTCAACAGGAAAGATATAAAAACGAAAAACTACGTTGCGGCCATTACTGACGTATGGGTCGGTGATGGCTGCAGCTACTAAAATTGAAGAAGCTATTACCGCCCTATTTTCATTTAAAGTTTTATGATATAAAGTGACGTTTTTTTCAATAAAACGCGTTACTAAATCGAGAATTTATAAGTAAACGAATACTTTTAATACTACATGATAATTTTAGGCATCATTTATATGTATTAAATGACTTAAGCAGAAAAGTTAGATACTTACCTGCAGGAACAAGGGTCAGTACGAGCAGACCTGCGTTTACGCCGGCCGCACAGAAACTGATGTATTTCATCTCCTTTTCAAACTGCCACGTACACTAATTAAAGATTATTCGATGCTCAATGAACAAACGCGTGTAATTTTTCTATTACAATGACTCAAATAGTTGCAGAAACCTTAAAATATCGAATTACGCTAATGGGTCGGTAATACCTGCAGATTTTCGATGGGTCGTTGATAGCTTCGTTTACTTAATAGAAATAAATTAAAAAGGCGAATGTTTTATGAACATTGCCCTTTAAACCATTAATAAGTATAAAATACGAAACCGAGATATTGAAAGTAACATGTAGGTATACAAATATTCAAAATTTTACCATAAATCTTGATCTTGATCTCAAAGATGGGTACAATCAAGATTTGAGCCTAAAATTGTTGGTGAATATATCGATGTATTGCGCCTAAAGTTATTTATCTATGTTCATCTGCTATATTCATCAGAAACCATTTTGTCATGCTTTCTTACTCAGTCGTTGTTGGATTACTTGAGAACGTCCATTTAATTATTTTCTGTCTTCAATGACACTGATATATTTTGCAATATGGTATACGTTTAATGACGTTATCTATTCTGAATAATTGCCGTTAAATACGTTTCCTCGCGCTTGAATTTGATAGATGTATTCGTTTTTTAATAAGAAGAAATGCGAAGTTTTTACATTGAAATAAGAACAAATGCGAACATTTTACATAAACAGTGTAATGATCATCAACGTATAATTATTTTGAAAAAGTGTATTCATATAATTAGTGTGATAATTTTTATTTAAATCTTAATTCACGGTGAAAAATCCAAAAAAACAACCGGACAAGTGCGAGTTGGACTCGCTCACCGAGGGTCTCGCACATGACACGGTTAACTCAATTCAAAATTTGGACCGCCCCGTTCCTTGCATAAAGACCCGGTTTTTTATGATTTAATTAAAAATGTACAGTTTTAAATTTTTCATCTATACTTGTAGTAGACGGTACTTTCCAAAATTCATAGATCTAGGTCAACGGAAAATACCCTATAAATTTTGATTCCCTGAGAGTGTCGAAATATACGTTTTGTGCGGCAAAAACGGCCGTATCTTTTTTACGTTAACTTAGAAGGTTGATTTTTTCACAACTTAGACAACACGTAGAGCTGAGTAGGTATATGGTTTTAATTTCATTTCGATAAAGGGTCTTGACGAGACGAAGGGACAGACGGACAGACAGACGGACAACAAAGTGATCCTATAAGGGTTCCGTTTTTTCCTTTTGAGGTACGGAACCCTAAAAATACCTACTTACACGTAACGCCAGCAACGTTGTAGTACAGTCAACAGCATAAATAAGTGATCATTTATGTACCTTGTCGCTTTCAATCGTTTCACAATTTTGTATGGCATTTCAAACACGACGTTAAAGTGACAAGGCACATAAATGATCACTTATTTATGCTGTTGACTGTACGTGGGAACTTTATGAAATTAGTGTCGATATTAAAGGAAACCCTATTATAGATGTATTCAAGAAACGTTATCGTTATCGAAAATGTGTAGGATTTTATCTTTCGCATTTCTATACAATAAACTATGCGCCTTATCTCATCTTACAGTTTGCCATACACTTCGACTTTTAGAATCTTTTGCGAAATTACCTCTCTTCTCGGTTAGGTACTTGAATAACATAACATTAAAAGGTCCTCAAGTGAATAGTTATTTGGGTAATAAATTGAATTTTAGTTTTTTTTTTCATTGCTTTTACGGTCAAAAGTGAAAATAAAGCTCACGCTTACATTATCAATATTATCATCAATTACATCCGCGATAGGCATTTATTTCCGACGTAAAAACCCTTATTAATATTCGGACATGTTGATGCTTGAAGCGTATTTTCATTAATTATGTTTACGATGTGGCAGGTCTTAGCTGTCTTAACTTACTCCAACCAAACGAATAATTTCTCTTTGAGCTTCAAACCGTGAGCAAAGGTAAATTTATATAATAGGTTAGTTTGTAAAGTAGCATATTGATTCAATTATTATATGCAAATGCCTTGTTTCGGCGCCATTTAAGATGAATGTAAGTATTGTAAAAAATATAAACAAATAAAAAATTTGGATTGTTTTAGTAACTTTAGAAGAAACACAAATTCACGGTATTTTGACTTGTGTATTAGTACCACACCAATGATTCCGATCACGCAACCTTGGTGTGGGCATTAACATCACGAAAAGTAAAGAGGCACGTTGACATTTTTGTTTTACCACATGATAAAAAAAAGTGGTTTAAAATTCAATGAAAAACATTCCTTAAGGGCCTGTTTCACAATCGTCAAGTGAAGCATATCTGACACATAAATTAAGCCCCTTCCTTTTCTTACACTTGAACACAGACAAGGAGAGGGCTAACTTTAACTGGCACATTAATTTACTCGTCGATTGTGAAACAGGCACTAATTGTATTAAATAGTCAACAAAACTTTTGGGTTTTTGCGGTCGTTACGATAGTGTTTTCTATGAACTCCACGAGTGTATAAATAAATAGAAATTAAAAAGAACATTATAAAATTTATAAACTCTACGGATAATATTAAATATGGAATAATCCAATAATCAATGAGGTATCTAAGTATATAATTTAACACTTCAGTAAGCATAGCCGTTTCACGTAAGATTGTTTACCTACTAGAAAAATATGTACCTACCATGTTTATTGTCTACATTATTTTTATAGCGCAGATAGAAATATACGAGTACGCGCGATTGCGTGATTATTTACGTACATACGGACATGCCATCCCACACTTCGCAATGTTAAACTATTATATACGCAGAGCGTGGTAAAAGTCCCCAATTCTCGCGTCAATAACTACGAAATATCTAAATGAAGAGAAGACGTTCAGGATTTGAGATTTGATTGCGAGGTAATCTGTAGACTAACTAAAAAATTGGACGTTATGTAAGTACTTCTTCTGATTCTCTTTACTCTAGCGTACGTTGCTGCACAACAAAGAACGATGTTACCATTTATTCGTTACATGATGCGAATTGCGATGCTCATATTTCGGAAAATAACTGTTTGCTGGAAACTACGATTTTAAGTGTAATTCTGAAATTCATTCAAGTTCAAGCTATAAATATATAATAAGTTTCGCGCAAAACATGTTATTATTCAAAATATAAATACATACATACATACATACACTCACGCCTTCATTACCAGAGTGGGGAAGGCAGAGCTACAGGATTACCAACAACTCTAAAAACTTGTTGTTTTTATATCTGTAAACACATTTTGCACAATTAGGCTAAAATGTTTACCATGTGTGTGTTACTGACAGGTTGCAAGCCCATTCAAAAAATAAATATATAAATAAGCATGGCTATAAAGGGAAATACGTACCCTTGAGGTTTAAGAGGTAATCAGTGTTTTGATTTGTAATGTATAATTAGCATATGCTCTGTAGCATGCACGACACTAAAACACTATACGCTCGCGTTGTGCTATACTTGAAATTTCCATTAGAAACGCAAGTTTAAACACTAGGTTGTTTTGATGGAAGATTTCAGGGTGCTGGTGGATTGGGTGTATACTTTAGCACTTAAAGGGTCTATAAAGTTTCGGATTTCATGTTGTAATACATAACGCTCCGTATGATACTGAGCTGTGCTGTGAACTTTACCACTAAATAGTAAACAGTAAACTAAGAAGATTCATGTAAAGTCATAAATAAGGATTGTTTACCTTCTTATTTAATGCCTCAATGCGAATAGTAATTTCATATCCTGAGAAGTGAAATGCTTCATTAATATTAAAGCGTTGGTCAATACTAAACTCTTTGTGGCATTTGTACACGGACCTCTACCACTTAGCTAATAAATATTGTCATTGAATAAATGTCTCGTAAGCAATTTAAATGTTTCATTTCAAATCGTTTTAGGAGTGGGTAGGAGTTTCTCGGACTTCTTCGATACTTACCTATACTTCTTTCTTCTTTCTTATACTTATTTTTTTATCTTACCCTTAATCTTATCTTACTTACTTATTCGGTTCACGTTCAGTGCACTGAAGCGTACCGGGCTACCGGCGTTCGGTTATATGTTTTCACCACTTTTGTCCCAGGTTTAGGGCAAAAGTGGTGAATACTAGTTATTCTGTTTTAAATCTCTCGCGATAGATTTAAAAACAGCAGTGCCAAAATCGCTTAACTAGGTTTTTTTATTAAACCGAACAAAAAAATATTTCGAACTACTTAGTTTCCCCCTGGGACTTTGTCCGCGTAAATTTTGATCATCGTAATTCACTCGGGAACGTTTAAATTTTCCGGAATGAAAAGTAGCCTGTGTTAATCTAGGGTATTAAAGCTATCTTCATTCCAAATTTCATCCAAAAACGTCCAGCCGTTGCAGCGGGAAGGAGTAACAAATGAACAATAATACACACACACACACACACACACACAAACTTTCGCATTTATAATATAAGTAGGATTGCTTGAAAATAAATACCTAAATTTAACATTTTGCTTTTTTCCAACTTACTTTGACTAATGAGTATATAACGCATGATATTTTATTTTATATTCATAGACCCAAGTGGAGATGGCGGGATGACTTGGACGCTTTTCTGAAGGATTTGCCGAAGATTTCCACAGAGAGAGAGGTGTGGAAATCAAGGGAGGAGGCCTTTGCCCAGAAGTGGGATACTATATTAGGCTAATTAATTCATAGTCATATTATATTATGTTAGAAAACGACTGACGGGTGAGTTCCTTGCGGCGCTTCTTTTCAGCAGAGATCTCCTCTTGAGAAGCGCTGGTAGATTTTTGACATGTAAAGTTCCCGGTCGGCCTACTTACTGAATTAACATATTTTATATTTTTTTCATGACTCACCCTTATACTATGTATAAGGGTGTGTATAAATACTTCCTCTTGCACTCTACTTTTTATTGTTGGTTGACTCGCATCTGTGATGATTTTTTTCAGACGTTAAAATTAAGTCTGTGATCTTTGCACCCCCAGAATCACAATAAGATCGCTCACTACGTTTACTTGCTATGCTGCTATATCGTATTTTTTAATACATTCTTATACACTGAAGAGAAATTGAGGAGTCCCGATAGTGGATGTGTCCCGATAGGTTTACCCTTGTTTGGCATAAAACCGATTCCCAAACTGATTCATTTCCCAAACTTATCATATGGGCAAACGCTTTTTTTCCCGAAACTGTAAATATTTCAGGATTTTTATAAAACTAACCTAACCTTACCTATAGGGTTCTACAAGATGGCCCTCAAATAAATCCTGAAATATTTACAGTTTCGGAAAAAAAAGCGTTTGCCCATTTGATATGTTTGGGAAATGAATTAGTTTGGGAAACGGCTTTAAGCCAAATGAAAGGGTACCGTCCCCGATAATAGCTTACTTACTGGGCGACTGTTTACTGACTTTCTTTACAATGGCGTCTGTGTTATAGGCTAATTTATGCATAATAAAAACATAAAACAGGGATCATACTGCAACCTCTTCGAATTGCGATAAAAGGCTAGATAGGATCACGTACCCACATAACCCACTTGTGGAGAAATCTAATAATAAAAGCATCGTTTGCAATTTGCTTACATTACCGTTTTGCTTATGCCGAGCCGAACCTTATTAGGTTAGGTTAGTTTATTTATTTTATTTATTTATTTATTTATTTATTTATTTATTTATTTAAACAATGTCTTGTGGACTTACAACTTAGTTACACCTCTTACTAAGTGTTTACACGTACATCGTCATAACTTTTCACCACAGCAATCAACGTGGCTTTGGTTATCACACTTCTAAAAATCACATAAAACAATTGAAATTGTTTGCATTTAGCTTATGCTACACTTTTAGGAAGTATTTACGTGGCCAAAAAAAATACAATTTAAATCACTTTAGGTCGGTAGGATAGTAATAGGATTGTAAATCATTAGCAGCCATCCATCAAGGCTTCCATCAGTCGGCTCGCAAATGACTGGGCGCAAAAACTGAAGTCTACTTACATCTGCCGGACAAAGAAAGGCATGTCGCCGCATCTCATTGCCCTTTATATTTTCTAATACTTTTTAGAAATCGTAATTTTCTTGTAATATAAGTAGACACTTAGAATTGATGAGCTCTCTATGACAAGATATAAGTTACAGATGTAATATTTTTCAATGCGAAAAGGTCGCACACTTTGGTACTAATACTTACGCCATAGCGTAAGTATTAGTACCAAAGTGTGCGACCTTATACTCGTAAGCCTACAGTCATCATTAATACTCGTATGTATATAATGTTTGGTCAATATATCGAAGCACAAAACAGATACCTAACTAATAAAAACAGTACTGCGAAAACTACTGAAAAATCACTCTAAATCTTTGTTGGAATTTGTGCGGTATTCATAAATGGTTATACTTGAACAAACATTCTACAGTATACTCGTAGACAATTTAAACCTAACCTGCCGATCACATATAGGCCTTGTGTTTAATAAATAAGTAAATAATATTATGTAATGTTTGATGAAATTAATGAATCTTTTTTTGACGTGTATTGAGTTATCAATACATTATGATATTGTATTGTATTGTGAATAAAAATATAAGGTGCGTACTTTAAACGTTAGGTTTTTACAAGCTCTACCTCAATCTAGATCGTATAAAGAAAATTGACAACTATCAACAACCCACAGTATCTGCCATCTTTATTACTATTCTAAATTATAGTTTTCACACATTCATATGCTAGGAAACGTTGCTAATGTATGCCTTCCCCGAAGTTTTGAAGAGCATGAGAACAATGCAGCAATTCCATTGATTGCGGCACCAAGCCGTGCTTACGACTTCCCGGATAAACGCCCGTTTTTATCATACACCATTTCCTCACATTTCACGTTTAACATTCAAATCAGTCATCAGAGATTATAAAAAACAACTGCAGGTAATTCAGGAAAAATATCCGCTTTATTTATTTTACGCGTTGGCTCTTCTCCACAGACGACAGTCTTAGTTCGTTAGTCGAATAGATTCGGTATGGTACCAAATTACTCTACAGCCATAAACTTTCTCTACTTATTATTAAAATACATAATTCTTGTATCGATGTTAAAACAGTAATGTATACCCAAATCGCTCTTTAACCGGATTTTTTATCGCTTAACAGGTATTAACCTCTAAATCGGTTTAACTACATAGCTACAGCATCTAAAGTAGTTAGATAAATATATGGATAGTTTACTGAGTTGATTAGAAACGATTTGCACACAATTATAGTGAAACCTAAGAATTTAAAGGCCCGTTAGATCGGTATTTGATTATAAATAATTACTTAGCAAACTATTTAGCAAAGAATTTTTATGAATCATTGTAATCTCCTAGGGAGATCTAAACGACGATCAAGATAAAGTTGTCTGGATATTTGATGACAAGTTATCAAAGTTTTATATATAAAAAAATATTATTTAAATTTAGATATACCTGTTTAGTAAAATACAATGTTTCTTAATTTAATGTTATCGTTCACACAGGCTTATTAATAATAATGATTTATGTTATTGTCTTTCGAATTCTGTAAGTTAGTATATCAAATTCGTACTAGAAAATTAAATATTATTGATAAGTATTTTGACATTTTCACTTTGTCTTACTCGTTTCAGTCAAACCAAGGGAATGTTAAGCCAGGCCATTAACTCATTAAGTACTCGGCCATTAGTATACATAAAAATAATAATCGCGCAGTTAATTGCTTCCAAATACATTATTCTTGACCTTAAATGCGACAGTAACTCCATTTGTTTGTTAAGCTTTCGCAGCTTAACCGTTGTTCCGATTTTAATGAAAGATGAACCTAAACCCTAATAAAGGACATAGCTAGGGCCGTTTATTTCGAACAATTCGACAGTGCCGACGAGTTCTACACGAACGGAGTCGCGGGCAACAGCTCGTATGTAGGTAAGTATATACCAGTCAGTACCTAGCTGTGCTTGTGAGGCGTCTTATCATTTATTTGTGATCTGTTGTGCTTCGGCAAATACGATTTGAGTGTCTTCTTTTCTCTGTTTTATTAATTTTTTTTATATTGCAATGAAGATTTGATAATTAAATTATGAATACACGGAACAACGGCAAGCTAGTACCTACCTCAATAATCACTGAGTGACTGTACCTACTTGAAAATTACAACTTTCGCTGTGTGTTTGTCTGAATGACTGCGCTAATTTCGACAGCCCTTGAACATACGAGTTCTTAATCGGAATCAGTTTTTACTGCCATAATCCGGATTTTGTTTGTAGGTGTACTTGAGTTTTTAACTATTTAAAATTGCCCAATATTTTCGTCAATGAACATCCTTTCTCAATTAAAAGGTCCAATATTGAAGTTGTTACGCACATTCGTAATGACTTGTAACAGCAGTAATTTTGATCTATTTACAACTATTACCGCATGACTTTCAACTTGTATTATTAATTAGAATGCGTAATGGTCATCAACGTTGAGAGCAGAGTTGATGAGTCAGTGGTGAGTGATTAGAAAGATTTGTCTCAGCAAGTTTCTCCGGAGTCCGTGACTAATTATGAGATGACAAATAGGTAAAGCGAATCTGCCTAACAGGCTCAGCGTTTTAAATTTTCAGGTGAAACTGGAAGAAAATATACCGTCATTAATTTTAGATTTTTGTTAATTTATTACAATCAAGTGGGTACTGTAATGCAATGAATTTATAGTGATTTGAATTAGACTTTTTGAAGATAAACTTATTACTTTCCAAGTGTCCTATTTATTTTTAATTATTTAAAATTTGTGTTAGGTACGGATGTGAGAGAACGGCGACCGTTTGTTTTTGTATAATATCCGAGAGCCGCCTCTAGGCTAGCGTAAGAAGTACACGCATGGATATATAATATTTAAAATAAAACAGTATTCCTGAAGACAGATACTTACATAAAACTCCACATTCATCACAGTACCTAGGGACAAGGGAGAGGTTATCTATTTACGTTGAAAAGGTTTATGGATCAAATAAATAAATCAAAATAGCATAATTTTATACCTATGGTTCGAATTGGTAATGGCTCGTAAATTTATGGCAGTTAATATCTCTTGACAAGATTTTTTGTCTACTTCATTATTCCACTGGAGTTTACTGAGTTTAGCTGTTCTCATTGATACATTGTAATTAGTAACGTTTATTAATCCACCAAGGTTAAATAATTAAAAAAACTATTCTGTACTTTTTACCGAAAATAAAGTAGGTAAGCTCCCATAAAAGAAGAAGGCCAAATACTTCCAATAGATAATCACTACAATAATATACGCTAGCAATAAAGCACTAATCAATTTGTCACATAAATTGTGTTTTAACACACTTCTTTATGGGCGGTGTAAATCAAAATGAAAATTGTTTTTAAACCCAAATCCATAATATTACAAATTCGAAGCGTGCTAGTTAGTTGCCATGTTCCGGAAAAATGTTTTTTTCATTACGTAAAGTATCGCTGTAAACGAAGTTATCTAACGCGATTGGAAGCTATAGTATCTACATACATAACATGCGTTTATGCAAACATGTAGAGTCTGCTAAAAGTGCTAAGATATCAATATGCATTGCTGATAAGCCTTTAGTTAAATAGTTTTTTGCAAGATGCAATGGAAGGTAAACTTGATGACTTTTTGCTCGATGTGCAACGTTCCATCAACAGCGATGGTTGTAAAGCCTATTTATGTATTAATTTATTATAGTTTTGCGGTTCAGTGGTTAAAATAAAAACGTAAAGCCGTTTGTTTTTTGTTTTTATAGATAATAACACCGTATTTCATGTTCTGTTTGACGGCAGAATATTCGCTTCGTTTTGCACAGGATCAACAATTGAACAAGCTATTTGATAACTTATAATCTTTCACACTTGTTGGGAGACTGACACTTACCGATTTGCGCATTTGCCTAACTATTTTTTATGGCAAGAAAACAAACAAGAGAGTTGAGTCAAGATCCATGTCGTATAAAGCTGCCTAATTTAGAATGAATGCGCTAAAATGTGTTTCGTACTCTACGACGGAACTACTTAAACTCACAGGTTAATATGAGCTGCGTCGAGTTGAAAAGATATACGCTTAAGAGAATCACATCCAAGCACAGAATCTACCTGATGGCAAGTGGACTCCTAGGAACCATAGACTGGTCGTTATAAATTACCTACAACAAACAAAATCCTTTCTAACCTATATACTCGTAGTAAAGCAAAATATTAAAGACATTCTGAGAAACTCAGTACTAGAAAGCACCCATTCATTAGTGAATTACTCCCCGAGGCTAATATCTGTCCTAACAAGGATAGATAATATTCTATTAACGATTTACGATGTCATAATAATATCATCCGAGATCGAACGACGATCACGGTCGACGAAGTATTGAATTAAATCTGAAATTATTATCTACCGCTTAGTAAGGCTAGAGTCTCCATTTGACAACAAGACGTTTACCATAAGGCACGGTAAACTATATTAAGGCAAAGTTCGGTATTTTTTAAGCTTGTAATAGGAAATATGCATGGATTTTTTAAATCGAATTTCACAACAAAATATGAAAATACCGTAAAAGAGATCAACAAAAGTGAAATTAAAATTAAAATCGGCCAAGAAATACGGATGAAACAAGAATTTTAAACTGCTAATTAGACAGCGAATAGACGGAGAGATCTGATATGCACTGTGACGTCATGTAACAGGTCGGCCATATAAACTCCATATTAAATTATGTTTTGCTAGCTGGTTATTTTTATAGCTATTCATAAATGATTTTTGACAACTGTTTGTTACATGAATGTTTGTTTTAATGAGGCTGTGAAAAAGAGTCATAAATATTCCCTATTGTGTTTCTGCTTGCGCTTCTCTTACACCTAAATAAATTAGCCGAAAGCATGATGTCTGATTAACGCTATTCATTATCCTAAAAAAATATGGTTCAGTCAAAGGCAATATTTAAACAACATTGGCAGAAAATTGTAAATTGATGTGTATAAAAAGTATCATTTTATTTTTATTTTCACGTTTACAAACTGCAGCCGACGTATTTTTAAAACTTCCCGATAAAAATTCACACAGTACGAAGGAAGTTGGTATCCAAACAGCATTCTTTGCCGATGTCTCGTAAATGCCTTCCTAACTATGGGAAAACACGAGGTGTTTTGCTTGCAAATGAGACTCACATTGACTGTTTACTTACCCTATATAATGGGAGTTATTAAACGAACATTGTTTATATCAAAAATAATGTAAAGGTTAGCTATCAAGAAGAAACATCAAAATATTTACCAAAATAATTTAGTCAAAGACAAAGGTTTAGGTAGTCAAATGTACATTTAACCAAATACTTAGGTACCTATGTATTTATAATAACTTATTTTCTTGCAGGCTACGAATTAGTTCAGTAATTTTACTTATAACTTTTAGAAGAAAGTCTGACTGTTGACTTTTTTGCAGAACTTTTATCAACAATGGTCTTCAATCGGAAAGCCGTGATTAGCTCAGCATGTTAAAATGCCCTTACAGTCTACTGGTATAATAACGGTCGTAATTAACAAAGTCATACATAAGTTATAAAACTACAAGGCGAGGCTACCGAACCGACGCAATGCTAACAATGCTTAGTAAACGCATGCAAAATATTAAAAAAACCACCTATTCAATGCGGTAAAAACTATATCGTTTTTGACCTGTTATCGTATTGTGAACTTTTTGATAGCTCTTATTTACTTGACAGTAATGGTGGCCGAGTTAGAAACAATACCATAACAGGTCAAAGACGATATGGATTTTACCGCCTAGAATAGAGGCGCAGAACACGTAGCATCAGCGCCGACTTCTTAAACAAATTGTTGTAAAACATCTATGGAAGAGATAATAGGCAAACAATTTTAGTAAAAAATTAGTTTCTTCTAATAATATAAGAATATGCATTATAAATCTGTACTTAACTATTAATTTACCCTTTCAACGTGAGGTAAGTTAAGAGTAGCTTCGATTTTTGAAAAATGCCTTCGAGTATCTCCGTCCTGAATCAATAAAAAATAAATCAAAATTATAACTAAGACTTTATATAATTTAAGTTCATCTCTATTTACTTTTGAACGAAGTTCGTTTTAGAATAAAATAAAACAATAGACCCAGCAGCGGTGGTAAGATCCTTCCGCCGTTACGCAGCTTAGGTGGACTCACTCGATGCCATTAATCGTACAGCAGTACTTACGTGTCTTCTCCATTGGTTCACTAAGACTCAGACTGATCAAGTTCATACGCGTACCGCCGCAGGTTCCTTACGCGCGCATGGTTCAATATAAGCTAGTCAGTCCAGATGAGTTCGTCTTAGTCGTATAAGAAAATAACACCACAGAACGGGCGGAAATAATATGTGAGAACCTTCTCCCATTACTTCACTAAGGAATTCCCCAATTGCCTAACACACTCGGTATAAACATCTACATTTACAAGGCAATGTATAATGCATGAGATCCATGCTGGTTTTTAATTTCACAGAACGTTGTTTTTAGTAATTTGACGTGGGTAATTGTACATAAAGCCGCATCCTCATAATTAAAACATCTTATACGATAATTATGGTACTTGAATTGAGAGAACTTAATTTATGAAAGTTTCTTTACGGATGAAAAACGGCTCTATTAATACATTTTATCGCGACTTATAGGTAGGTAAATTACTTAAAATCGTTTATAAAAATGAATTGAGTTTTTTAAAAATGTTTAAGAAAATAATGGCAGAACGGTTTTTTATGGCAAAGTCACACGAGCACACATGCCACCTGAATGCCTGTGTGGCCTCTGAAGCTCATCGACATTTCCAGTCTTACGATGACAATCTCATGACTGCAAATGCGTTGCCAACTGGGATGGGATACCTCTATGCTAGTGATTTTACCGGGTGTTTTAACCTCGTACTGGAACACAACAAAACAAACTGCTGTTTGGCGGCGGCTTAAAGGGTAAGATGGTGGTATCGAAGGTGGACGGAACCAGCAAAAGGTGCTTCCACCACCAATACCGACTGCGAACCAGTAAGATCGTTTATCGTTTAAGTTGGTAATGTTGGCCACTAAACTGTTTTCCCTGAGCAACCTTTGTTTCTGGTAGAATTAAAAAAAGATACATTGGCTGGGCCATTTCTCACGCTCGGCTTATTACGACGTAGTGTAATTATTATAGTGACAGCTGCAACAGTTAAAAAGTGTTTTTAAAACTGCGCATTTAAATTGAAATCAGACGCAAGATGGAACTAAACGCGTAAATAAAGAAACATTTTAAAGTATAATATTCTGCTTACATTTAGATTATTTTATAATCTTAATTATATCATCAATCCTTGACATTCTGGCTAGACACTAATAATTTAGTCAATCAACAACTTTTAAAGGCTAATCTAATTCGTGTTTATGCATCGGTTGTAAGGTGACATCTTGTTCCAATTCTTAATGATCTACAAAATAAGCCGGATGTGTATATTTTTAGTGAATACCTAAGCGTTGATATAAAGATAAAAAATCAAATATATTCATAACCTATTGTTATAGAACACGATGACAAGCCTCACGTTCAAAATTATTAGCATGTTACGAGTTATGCCGATGAGAAAGACTTTTTGCAATCAATTTCCACCTGCCAATGATACGGAAATGGTTCCCCTTTACGCACAACATCCTAGAAATCATACGATTACCGTGCAAAAACTAGACCTCGATTGATTCTGTGCTCCGATGCATGTCTTATCGATAATCGACGCAGTGGGTTAGATGATAGAGCACCCATACTGTCGCATCATGACAGCCGTAAATTGATATAAATATCGTGACGGACTCAAATTAATAAATTGGTTCGCAGCAGATCGAAATCCATAATTGCGAACCTGATTAAACATCAAAACCTATATCTTCGATTTGGAAATTAAAAGTCAACTTTCTCATCTGGTAACGGAAAGTATACTACCATATGTAGAGATCGAAATTTTGCAAAGTAAAACAATTGCAACTGAAAACTGGCTCTCTTCAAGGCCCCGCCGCATTCACATATTTTGTACGATAAGATTACTAAATATTTAAGCTTACGGGTGGGTGTATTAATAAAAAACAATTTTACGGCCCTTAACAAGCAACATTGGTTAACACGAAATTCGACCAAGTGAGTGTTAATGTGATCCAATTTCAGCAACCGCTGTCATTCACTACACCATATTGGTAAATTGCTGATACTATAGTTAAATCATTCAGGTGTTACTGACATGTTTGCGAAAGTGTAGAGTTTATAGGATTCAATTAATGTTTCTTCATTGTAGTATGTTGAAGGTCCTTATTCATTAATAAGCAAAGCGTGAAGCCCGGTTTGCACTTTGATAAGGATATAGTGGGAGTACTGTAGTAAGTAGGGTATTTAACGCGTTAAGTCAATCACTGTGTAGTGTACTGTGTAGTGTTTAGTGGGAATCTAAACTAAACAAAACACTCAAACACTACGCATTCGCACTAAACACTAAACCTCTTATTCATAAACGCACTATAAACTTGTTTTATTAAAAGGATTCTCTTTCTGTCAAATTCAAATTTCAGAATGACATAATAATATATGAACAAAAGCCTGCTATAAGCAGTCTTTACCTATTGCGCGTTTATGAAAAAGAAGGTAAGTAATTAAAAACGTAAACCCTGTCTCTTGAGCTTATTAATAACTTCAGAGATATGATGGAAGTTGACACAAAGTTAAATTATTGCCCATAAAGTAAACAAAATGGTTTGGTTTGGACCCGTCACAAATCGTTTTTTATTAATTACGACGGAAAAGCAATACAAATGTGTTAGTAAACATTATAAAACTTGTAACGATAAATTTACCGATATGTTTCCAAATTCACTGTCATAAGTAGGAGTTGGTGTGTGAATGGCGCACGGATTGCTTTTTGCATTCAACACTGTAATAACTCGTAACATCCGACGGCACCAATTAGACCGGGGTTATGTTATGAAACAGACAAATACAGTGAAAGTGATGATTTACTGTTTTACCCGACAAATGAAGCCCAAATTACTCTTAGGAGTACAAAACGACTTTTTAATAACTTTATTTTGTTTTCCACATCAAAAACCCATGAGGTCGTAATTGAAATCGTGTTACGGTTACATTTCGTGGGTTGCGCAATGAAGAAGGCCTGGTTTTGGAGTTTGTGAACAAATAGGACACGAATGATAACATTATAATAATTTGATCGATGAAGCATCAAACTGGCGCAATGACATAACGATTTAGATCGCGACTTCGCTACTAACAAAAAACTTAATGGTTATCGCATCATTATAACACAACGTAATACAAATTCATACGAGAATTTACATGAAGAGAATGTCTTTTGAACTATGGTAGAGCCATTATACTTATTTAATTATAGGATTAGCTAAAGATTTTTATTATTGTTCAGGATTATATAAATCTTTGTTCATAAATTGTTTACATTTTTGGCAGCAGTTAGGTACAATACTTGATATTACGGTCACACAACCACTGAGAAGAACAAGTATTCAGTGTTAGTGATTCAGTTTTATCGGTACAAAAAATAAAGGAATTGTCATGTGAAGTTTTGCAAGAAAACATGTAATTGTCATTAAACGAAAAATACCCATAAAATGTAATGCAAACGAGATACATGAAACAAATTTGGATGTTTTCTCACAATAACCGTGCGTAACAGTCACGGCGACACCTCGAGATTACAAACAACAAATCGGCGTATCGATACTTCCCGTAATGCTATCAAATTGTATACATTTTAAAACCTTTTGTGATCCAAATCTAGAATGTCTCTATTGTTAAAATTACACCGCGCGGTTAGATCTGTGACCAGCATGCCATAGGACCCTATTATTGACGTAAAATGCTGTTAGGACAGCCGAGGGCCAAGAATAAGTGATGGGTGTCGTAGAGCAGAATAGAAAGGGCCTGATAAATAACTTGAGCTTTAGAATGGCACGCAAAAATATTGAAATGCTAAAGAGCAATGCTCCTACGAGACAATTTTTCTGATTACAAATTGTGAGTTACCCACGATACAACATTAGACTGTCTTAACACATCACTGCTAAGATTCTTCAAACGGGCGTCATATTTTTGGCACTTATTTGTCAATAACACATTATATAAGCTCAAGGAATACTAATAGCTAAATCTTTAGAGCTATTTCCAAGATATACCTATTACCCGGCCCTGTAGCAAGTGACAAGTTTGTTTGAATTGCCCCACACTACCCCCCACGGTGGTTTGCCTCTCTACACTTTTAGGTGACTTTGGAACATTTAGCAATTCACCATTCCTCTGGATTTTTAATGACATGGACCGTAGCCAAGATGCAAACGCTACTTACGTTTTTTTTTTCTATTACTCAAAATGTATGGGATGACAGTTGACTACGTGGTACGCACGAGAATGTCATCCCATACATTTTGAGTGGTAGAAGAGAATTGCATCGTGGCTAGGGCCTTAGTAGTTGGGTATTGCGAAGATTTCCTCTACAAAAAATAATAGACACTTTAGTCCCCATATTTCTTAAAGTATTGTGGTAGAGAAAGAAAGTATCGCAGCAGCCATCTTTTATCTAAAGCCAGTGTTCAATGCTCAATCACGTCGCTGTCATTAGGCGGTGGACGCTCTGATAAACATCCGGAACGTCGCCTGCGCATTATGGTTATTTACCAAATATCGCGGTTTCGTCGCCAATACTGTGACGGTGTTGACGGGAAAAGTATTGGAAAGGTATTAATAGTGAATTGTGGTGTTGGGTTGTAGGTAAGTTGTTATTAAAAATGCAGTATGTTTATTTGTTATTATCTACTATACGTTCTAAAATGACTGAGTCTCCTCATGCAGTATCGTATAGTAGGTTGTTAAAAGTGCTTCTTTCTTAAATAGAATAATAAGAACTTAAAGTGAATCGATGTATTAGAAATCTGCCGGCATATAGGTATATTATGCGTTAATGTAACGTGCAATTACCTTTAATTAAACGCAAGGTGTTCCTTGCTTGCTTCCCTGTTAAATTGTCTTCAAAAAAAAGGTCTCTATAACGGTATCTCGAAAATATTCGAGTTTAACCTTGTTCATTGATCTAGGACTCGTTTTCACTATCGTTATATTCGATGACATGTAATATTTCAATAGGAAATTATTCGAATTCACAAAGCAAACCGAGAAACCGTAAATATTGACATAAAAAGTGATTAACAAGCAAATGATGAAAAGCGAATTACACTTAATAATTCAATAAATAAGATTAAGATTGACAGGCCCGAGTGTGCCACTAACTGTATCAATAATTATATTAAAATTATACACTGTGTGTGTGTGTATCAACGTATATATATAGACATCAGAAGACAAAAATGCTCTTAGTCATTGACCTAAACCCATCCATAAATGCCATAATCATTGTAATTGTATTAAATTACTATACGTAAACGAACGACCATCGCTGTTTGTGGGTGTTTAGGTAATTAAAGACAGCGAGTTCGTTCGTTTTGGAATTAAGTGATTTGAGATATGGTAATATTGTATGTAAAATTAGTATTCAACGGGCCAAGTCTTCGTACTAGTAAAATTTAGCTCTATACAGGGTGTCTCAGAAACCGACGTCAACCCGCCTAGGGCTGATAGAGCAGCTAAAAAGCTATCGATTTAACCTCTATGTTTGTTCAGCGATGTTTACTAGTTTCGGACATATTGATCATATTAATCTCAATTTTTGTAATTTTCTCTTATGTCTATGTCACGAAAAATCATTAATTTCATGTTTTATTTTATAAGTTTTTCAGTGGTATTTTACATAATTAGAATTATTACGAATCAGCGAAGTTTTAAAACCTATTGGCCCGTTTTTTTATAATTTTATTTAGGTAATCACATAAAGTTGTTTTTTGCATACAAAGTGAAAAGCAAACACTGGAACACCTAGTATAGAGAAACAAACAACAAATGAGGTCGGTTTCTGGGACACCCTGTATATGCACTACATTGGTATGATATGGATCTACGAATGCACTGAATTGACTTACCGTCCTTACCGAACAGTTGTTTACATAATATCCCTTTTGCAGTTAATTTACCAAATTTGTGATTGAATACATAAGTAGGTGCTTTATGGAACTTTTGTACCAATTAAGGTTTGCACAATTTAACAGTACCTATTAAAACTAGTTATCGGTTTCGCGCCTTAATTAAATTTTGCTACATGCGAGTATACCTACAGGGTGGAAAAAAACGAAGGTCTCATCGACGGCAACTACATTCGATATTGGAAATAGGAAATATTACGCAAAGGAGACTTACTTTTATTTTTGAAAAAAAAAAACCTGCATAATTATGGATTTTTGATTATTTTTTCTGCCATAACCGGTAATCGAACTGTGGTTGAATATGACAAAACAATAAAGTCGTGTTTTATGATACAAATTGAAAGCCTATTGTTTTATCATATTCGACCATTAAAGGTAGGTAGAACAGTTGCCGTTCATGTGGCGTTCGTTTTTTAGTATATTGAAATGTAGTACAGACGTCTATAAAGAGATGTATCCAATTTTAGGCCTTATTAAAATGCAATAAGGTGAAAAAGTGGATAGGTACATCTTTTTGTAGTCGCCGACCGATATGGGAATAGGACAGATTTTACAAAAAAAAATCATTCTTTTTTTGTGTATTTGCATTTTGAAGTTAGATCTGATTAAAACATAATCAAAGAGATAACTAATAGATCCGAACTGTTGACGCAATTGTTAACCTCCTCATGTAAATAAACTATCTTACATCTATCAATGATGCAACGATTATGCATTTCGCTTTTAGTTTACATAAAATATATGACATAAGTAAGTAATTATCTATGGACACACCTACCAATATGTCTTTATACAAGTGCAATTATAGCAAGCGTAAGGATTCTATATGCGAAAGCGTTTTATTTGCCAAACGTAAAACTATGGAACTTGATTGCATAAGGCAATTAAAAAATGAAAGATACGAATAACTCTTAAGTTAGTTAACTTGCTTCTATCATTTGAAAGCAAAGAAAAAAGACAACATCCGTAACTTAATACTTGTTCTGTGAACGATTTAAAATTCTGACATAGACAAGAATCATTGCTTTTATAGATGCTAATGAAGTTAACCAGTACACTCGCTAGCGTGAGGGTTGTTGCGTGCGTGACGGATGCTCGACTCTTCCACGCTCCATGGCTCAATTATGTGTCAACTTCACTGAGGAATCGCTCACATTTTCACCTAATCTACGTAAGATCTAGCTAACCGTACACTTCTAAATCAGAAATCATAAGTCTCAACTATAAATGATATTAACACCACTGAGGACCGGGCGTTATTAATGATGCGGTGTGATGAGAACATTTTTTTTCACGTCGTTTTGAGATTGATTGATTAGGTGAAATATAGTGATTGATTCTTTCTTGTGACGGAAACAGGTAAAATCTACACTGCTGTCAATCTTCATAGTTTGTATGTTTACATAATTTGTGCATTAATATTTTTTAACAACAGACATAACAAATATAGAGATATCAACCTGTCGCATCAAATTGTTAAATCTCAATAAAAGTTGAAAGCTCTTTATCGGTTTTCACATTATTGTTATTCGTTTGTTAAAACTAAACACATTATTTTTCTTGTTGTTTCCAGTGTTTTTTTTACATGACTTACTAGAAATGCACTCATATTCAATTATTTGTAAATGCATTCTGTGTTTGTCTGTATTGTTGAGATAACTCAGTCAATTTATGGACGGTGGTGATCGTTTTCAGAAATTTGAATAGCGTAATCTGTTTCGTATAATGCTGCCTAATTGATAATGCACGCGCTGTGAAATATGTTTTGTACGCTCTGACGAGACTTTGAAACTCGTCGATTTACATGAGCTGCGTTGAGTTGAAAAGTGATACGCTTAAGGGAATCTCATTCCAGGTGACCCGCTGGGTAGTGTGCCCTTTTTAGCATAATATATTGCCCATGGAATTAGTAGATTTAACCCTACACTGAATGTTGTTCTGGTATTTTTTATGTTGTATGTTGTAGTCAGTGTACGACAATCCCAAGTGTATGACAAAGCATATCGTTAAAAGCAATAATTTGTTAAAAATGACTACCAACTAGAGTAGACTAAACCCGACGTCTCCTGATCCTAAACTCTGTTGTTATGATCACCATTTGTGCAACCTGCAGGGTTTTGTTATTTTCGCGAGAGGATTAAAGTCGTCTTTTATCTCTCAAATTGTTATAAAACCCACTTTGGCGTGCATGTTTATCAATAAAATGCCCTCAATCTCTGTGAATACATATTTTATTAATTTCACCTCCAACCGATGTGAGCAACAAGAATCACGGTTTTACGGCATATTTAAACTGCGAGGCTGCTGCGATCTCTCTTCCGAAGGCGTAGTCTTATAAATCATTTAATTCACCGTTAATAACATGCCTAATCAATGATGAGATATCACCACACCACCACGTTCATAAACACGTAGGTAAATCTTTCGAATTTGAATTTCTTATAAATCGAAACTTTTCAATAATTAATTACTATTTCGTTGCGATGCTACGACCGGTCTGATTTAAATATTTATAGCAATATTAAACAGTATCACGAACTTTTAACTTTCTAACTCGAAATCCGTGACCGACCGATCGCAGGTTCAGACGGCCTGACAAACCTGTCTACCCTTAAATATGAATCGGTTTCATATTTTCGATGTTGCTATTAATAACATCTACTGGTCTACCTACTTCACACTCGAGAGTTGTACTTAAGTAAGGGAGCCGGCTTCTGAAACTTAATATTTATTAGATACTTTAGCTTATGCCTGCTGTTTATTTTTTGGTATTATAACGGAACGTCACATACTGAATTCCGATACCCTGTTATTTCATTATTACATGTCGATCATAAACGCAGGAGCGTACCTATAAAAGATTTCGAGTTCTCGACATCAAAATAATAACATGACACCTGACCGGTTTTTACATAATTATTTGGAGCATATACAAAATAATGGTACCGTTACATCTGTTTATATAACAATGCAGTCACATGAGAACTTTAAGTAGGTACAGTATCGGGATTGGGTGTATATGTTTTTTTTCTTCAACTTAAGCGACGATATTCTCTCAGTAAGTAGTTGGTGAAAGCGAACGGCTAGAGTTTCAGATATTTCTCTTAGGTATTCAGCTACATTGACTAAGATGTTGATCGCCTGGTGGTATCGTCAGAATCGTTATGCTAATATCTTCGATTACATACACATTTCTGTGGTCAGGTATTTGATTGTATACCTAAGAAAAGAAAACAGCAGCGGCCAAACACGGATCAGATTACCCCGCGATGATGCCTGGAATTGATTGTGCAGTCAATTGATTCTTAAATAACCGACATGCTACGTAAATGAAGGCTCTGCTAGGTAATATTTGTCTGTAATGTGCACTAAAACAATAAAAATAAGTACCTAAAGAAATTTTGTTTGCAGACCTCTACGACCATTGACCCAACTGATTTAAAAATGAGATGTACATTCAAAAGCACTAACATCTATACGGCCATCACGTTTTAAATATAGACCTTATTGTCAGTATCATAGGGGCGTGCAGATATTTTAATACCTTGGGATCGTATACATATTTATGGCTTTGACTGTACTTAGTACGTGTTATTTTTGTTTTTACTTAACCGATGTTTTTATGCGATAGTAGATGTTGAATTTGACATCACTTAAGTTTATTAGTACGAATTGTGTAATTAATTGTAATAAACGAACACATTTGCAACGCACGATAAGTGTTTCAATGTCGCAGTGTTTCAAATGGATTGTTTAACGTTAAAGTTTAAAAATAAGGCTTCGTGCGCAATTAAATACTTCATTAATTTTAATAATCAAACCAATTACATGATAAAATCATAATTATTCACTAATACCTCCTGTCTGATCCACGATTTCGGTTATTTAAAAACATTATTTAGTCATGCGTTTCCGCGTAATAATGTTTTTTTTTATTTACCGGCCGGCGCATTTATTTATTTATTCGTATGGAGATTACACAGAAAGTATTTTTTATTTATTTCATACCATATGCAAATATCCACGCCATTCATTATAAAAAGCTGATATTTGAATAGGTAGAAAAATCTATTTCGAAAATTCAAGTGGACTTAATAACTATACATATAATGATGAACTCATCTCGTGACATGATCACAGCTCACAGATTCAGATTTCCCATTGAAATATTGAAATAAACAAAACACAAAAACTAAGTAAAAATATAAATACTTAAGTAAGTAAATATTGAATCTTGCCCAAGACTAAGTTAATGCTCTATAAGAGCGTTTGCGTGCGGGCGGATTGAGACTTTTGAATTATGATATGATGGCGGGACGGAATGACGGAGCTACGCGCAAATACTCATTCATCAAAGGGTTCGCTTGGACCCAGTTCTGTTTTCACTTACTTTTCATCGACAATGTTAAATACCTCTAGATAGGCATCTATTTTCTTGCTAAAGCTGTACATATCATTAAATCCCAATTCCAATTAATATATCCAACACATCTTACCTCAAAGACGTTCCGCCACCTAATTCCATAAAAGTGAATATTTAACGATGTAGAGTTTAATTTGACTGCCGACCGTTCATCTAATGGGTTAACCATTCATTTTATAACGGAGCCCTAAAAATTCATAAGCGCGTGCATAGATCAGAAGATAATCATAAACGGGTTCAACGCCAATCTCACTAGTTTCCATTCAAATTGAAGCCATTATCTTGTAACTCAAAGCAGGTAGTACAACCAACGCCGATCTTATTTAAGGAAAGCCAAGCTATGGGCGATTGACTACTGCTTTCGCTTTATGGCTTATGGCATTGAGAAGACAAACAAACGAGCACACAGGCTACTTGGTGGTAAAGTAGGCCCTGAAGGCCCATTGACATGGGTAATCTCATTATTGCAAATGCTTTGTTAGGCTGTATTTTTGTATTTGTATTTTATAAGCGGGCTGGTTTCCGCAACTCGATCTCTAGCACCTATTTTGCGTGTGGGTGGGATTACCACATATGTTCAATGAAGCCATCCTAACTGCTCGAGGAAGCCCACCAAACCTTTAATGTCGGTGGTTGCCTCGGGGAGAGACCTCAGCGAACCGAGGTGTTTAGCCCTGTACTGCGCCACCTCGGTGCAATTCAGCACTAAGTGGGCGGCTGTTTCTTCTTGCACTTTTCTTTCATTGTTGTTAGACTGAATATCCATCAGAGCTGTGCGAGATAGCGAAGCGGTGTGCAAGGAAAAATTCCACCAATAGGAATGGGCGGTCCGCGGTATCCCTAATAACGTTTGACCTAACGCATCGTTTCTCTGAATTATTGTTTTTCATAAACTATTTACGTTTTCCAAATATACCTGCGGTTAGGTTAGGGCCCAAATTAAATTCAAATTTGCACAAGCAAGCATGTGCGTTAAAACGGCACAAAGGTACCTAATTAATTTGCATTTTTGCGCAAACCATTTGCGCATGCAAGTCACTGCGTGTAGCCGGGCCCTAAGGAATGGATTGTATTGGAATATTTGGAACAACACCACAAAGTTTTGAAAATTTAGGCGGAAATGGCTTTGGGATTAACGAAAACTCGGAAATTAGGGATTTCTATATAGACCCAATAGGAATAGGTACTTAATTTTTCTGGCCTCGCTCGGCGCAGCTCTCCTAATGGTGATTTTCTTCCTCGCACACCGCTCCGCTACCTAGCACTGCTCTTATGGATACTCACCTATAACCTAGAAGATTATGATGAATAGCCTGGCGGTCAAATATCTAGTATTCCTAGCTTCTACACCAAGATAATAGGGCGAATTCTGCTGTTTGGTATGCAGTGTGTGCGGGTAGCACGGTGCTACTGCACTATGGTGCTACTACGTGCACGCGGTGCTTACGACCCGGACGGACCCTGTACAATGACTCTGGACCTCTATTCTTCTGGGTAAACCGATATAGCTTTTGCCATTCTGGTTTTTATTTCGGCCCACATTACAGTCATATCAAGTAAATAAGAGCTATCGTAACGTAACAATATAATATGTCTAAGATAATATGGTTTTACCGTGTAGAATCTCGGCCATGTCTTATCACTTGCCTTTGTAGATATCTCATTTATCTTATTTTATTTTATATCTTACTAGCGACCCGCCCTCGCTTCGCTTTGGTTTATGTGAGTTTTCTCTAACACCCGTAAATAGGCCAGAACTTATTATAAACCTTCCTCTTGAATCACTCTATCTATTGCTGAAAATGGCATTAAAATCCGTTAAGTATAGTTTAAAAGATCTAAGCGAACAGACAGCGGAAGCGACTTCATTTTCTACTGTGTAAATATTTTTTTATTACTTTTTGTACCTAATTGTAGTTTCGGAAAGATTTGAATCTTATAATATCATCATGCGGTATCTGAAGGTTTGACCTGGCAGAGAAAGCCGACTGAAGTGAAGACTATTCAAATAAGGGCGAATTCGACCAAACGAGTATAAGGTCTTATATCTAGATTTAACACCGAATTTGTATAGACTAATCTCGGAGTAAGTTTTATTATACTTTGGTGAAAAGCGGCCTTACCTAGTGTAGCTCGGCCCAAATACAAATAAACCACATTTTGCCCTAAACGACATGTAATACGTGTTTTAAACACCGACATGTTTTTTTATAAAGTAGCAAAAATAAGAAAAGTGACACGTTTTACTACATTCAATTGATTGTGATCTATGTTTTATGATAATGATCCACACAGCTAGTAATAGAAAGAAAATGAACATCAAAGTAGGAACATTTCACTCGCCTGCGGTGTGAACCCATCAAACAATTATTTTATCTCTTTCCTCCGCAGTAGTTATAAATAATGTGAAGCATGTTATTATTTGAATTAGTATTTTTGTGATAATGTTAACTCCAATTCAGTGTTAACCTAGTATAAGTACCTATGTTTGGTAAGTACCGAGGTAAGCCGTTTTTTCAAGCGAGAAAATACCAATCGCCCTGTCAGTCCAAAATGAGCTTTAACAATGAGTGAATAAGTATGGAATAAGTATAATTATATATCAAGGGGCGATCTTCAACAAATATGACCCATTATCCACACTAAAGTCTAAAATGATAACGATAAACATAGGTAGGTACTGCTTAAGATAGACAAACACTTACTTATAATAAAGCCGTAAGAGACGACTAAGGGAATAAAGGCTTGTAGTACTGTTAGGCGATGGGCTTGCAACCTGTCCCTAATACGCTGGTAAACATCTTAGCCTAATTGTGCAAATTGTTGTTATAGAATTATCAACAAGTTTTTAGAGATGTTTGTAATTCTGTAGCTCTGCCTACCCCACTCTGGGAACGAAGGCGTGAGATTATGTATGTATGTATGTTATAATAAAGCCGACATAGTACCTACCTAACAAATACTTGCGCTCATCACATAAGTATACATGTGCCCAGCACGGGTAGCATAAGTTTTATTTTCTCGCTTGTCGCTCAGTGCGTCTCTACCTTTACTGACTAGATAGAAAGGGAGATCCGATCGACAAACAAGTCTCGGGCAACTTGTGCTAGCCGTGCAGACCAGAAAGGTTAGACAAAATGCATAACGCTAACGTAAACGATTTTCGAAAACTGTCAACATGTATGGAGTTGACATATAATTCGTGTGGCATATAATTTGCAAAAGACGTGTAGGTACGGTCAAGGAAATGTATTCGCGTACCTTTTTCACTCTTGTCACAATGAGAATAAGAGTCAAAAAGGTACGCGAATACATTTCCTTGACTGTACGTGGTAGGTACCTAAGTGTTATGGGATATATACCACTACAAAAATGATAAGATTGCGTCATACTATAGTCGACAGTCTGGTTTTAGTTTTATATTTTGAATTATTCAGTGTATAGGTCAGTTAAGAACTTCGAAAAAAGGGTCTGTTTTGCACGGAAATCAGGAATCTGGTACTGAAAGTGTTAGGCAAATCATGTTTGGTCTTATAGCAAAAATAAAGTTAGATAACACTTACCCAACCCTCCATCAAAGTTGAATACAATTAACATATACACAGTCACCAAGACACTTCCGTAAAATGAAATAAAATGAAGAGTCACTAATTATTGCGTAGGTTCCTACCGTATTTTTTTTTTCGTGAAACTGATCAAAACAAAACAAAAAGAACATTTGACATTTTCCCGCGCATACAATTTTTTTTTTAATCTCTGACTCTCTCTGAGTTCGAGGTTATATTTCAGCCGGTGCTCAACCGAAGCGGTCTGTTGTTTTGTCTACCGGCGAACCGGCTATTGTTGTCTCGGTTGCGTGAATTTTGCGACGTGCGCCGAGCAAGATGTACACGGGACGTGTGAAGTAGTCGTTATGCTTCGCGTGTGCGTATGAGCACAGCTTTGCATGCGGTTCCTAGTGCGTGCAGTTTTTCAATATGAGATTACTTTTTTTCTAGAGATTAACTAAGTAGTGAGTAGTGAGTGAGACACAGGCATACCTACCATTGTGGAGATGAGCGGACACTTTTCCTAATTAATGCTTTGTTTTCGCGACCTTTATACCGTCTATATGTGTCCTATGTATGTACTTATGTAAATATTGGATCTTTCAAGAGCAAATTAAAGCTATATTTAATGCATTTACAAAAATCTGAATCTGGAACCGCCCGTACAGTGTCATAAATGGGTACTCGTAATCTTCTTTTTTGTTTTCGTAATCGTTCATTCAATCGTTATTATTATATATTTGTCTGCTAGTATGTATGTACATTGCGCATTACTTATTTCATAATTATATATATATATATATATATATATTTCTACTATGTATCTAAACACTACACTTGGGTCTCGGTATTTGTGAATTTAATCAAAGAATTTAATGTCTTTGCTGTCTGTCACTTGTCACTTGTCGTCGCGTGTGAATCACAAAGGGATCCACAGAAAACCAGCGTTGTAGCACCGAGTGCTGCAACACATGCTGAGTGGGACCCTTATTGGTGTCACATTCCACCACTATCATTTTTAAATGAAGCTTTATTTTATTATGTTATTATGTTGGTGGAGGTGTGTCTTATCCATAAAATATTTTTCTTTCTTTCTTTTTTCTTTAAATAAAACACGTCTTAGAACAAGGGCAACATCTCTATACACGGTGGACACCGGGAACACCCTAAAATCTCGAATTATATACCTACTTAATTCCGAATTTTCACAATACCGAAAATATATAAGACCGAATTATCATAATCTCGAATTTTATATTACCGAATATGAAAATCACGAAAACGTTTTTCCGAATATTATATTTACGAATGTTGACAATTCCGAATTTACTTTTTTACAAAAATTATAATTCCGAATATTTAAATTCCAAAATTCACAAACCAGATCGGTAATGTAAAATTCGGAATTATGAAACTAACCACTTGAATTGAATTGAAGTATTCTAATTGAAAGAAAAGGTAGGTGCGATGACGAGCACATTACTAAATTTGGTCAATCTCACCGTGATAGGTTAGGTTAGGTTAGAATTGCATCAAGGCGCGAACATGACATGACATTTCTTACAGTTTTTGAGCATTTTGCATGTTAAGCATTATACACGGTATTAAGTAAGTATACAATATTTTATCTTAGAGAATTCGGGCTGCTCAAATTTCGGAATAATGAATATTCGGGATTCGGAATAGGAATATTCGGAATTGTGATATTCGCAAAAATATTTTTCGGGATTTTAATAATTCGGAAATGTTCGGAATTTAAAAAAATGGTGATTGTGATGCTTCATGAAACTAAAATTCGGAATTGTGTGTGATGATTCGGAAGTTTCAAAATCGGAATTCTGAAATTCGTGTTTATCAAATTCGGAATAAAATATTTCGAGATTATGTAGTGTTACCAGCAACTCCTTAAAAAATGATTTCATGCTTTAGCTGTATTTATTACTCCGTTTGAAGTAACCTATTTCTTATATCTTATATTTCTAAATCTGTTTTAAAAAAAGCAAATATTTAAGTAGGTACTTACAGATTTATAAAGTTCGATAGAATTCTGATATTATCACCTTTGTCACTTTCGTAAGTTTAAAAAGATGTTTTTCTGCCACATGCTCGGAAATGTTAATTAATTAACCTTAGGTACTGTTGTAAAATCAGCCCGCGAAGTTCTGAGTTCCAGGTCCAGGCAAAATAAAAATAAAAAGTTATTATTTACCAACGGCACCGGCCGCAAAAATGTATGAAATTTCATTAAGTACATGTATATACCTACCTGGTGTTTTACTTTTTATCATCAAAATTCTTCCTTGTATGTTTTACTTTTTGAATTTCATAGACTAAAATGTTAAACCTTTTCAAACAGCGTTTACAGCGTACGTAAAAGTGTATCAAATAGTTTGATTTTTTTATAGAAATGCGTTCATAATCAATAGTTATTTGTGCAACAAGAGAGCAAAGTTGTTTTTTGCTGCTAGTGTTAATTTTGAATCCCGAGTAAGCGAAGGATTCTATGATTGAATCACGAGCGTAGCGAGTGATTCTAGGTTAGAATCCTAAGCGTAGCGAGGGATTCAAAGACACGAGATGTAAATAACTTTGGTCTCGTGTGACACATACAACTTTTCACCTCAGCAGCGAGAACATATTAAATGATTAATTTTATACTAATGAAGGACTTACTTTTGCAGCGAGAAAATTGCAGTCTGGAGCCTAATAAATATACTTTTTAAAGTCAGCGGTCAAAAAAAATTTGGACTTTCTGGATTTGTGCCCTACTGACATTCTCTTCAAAAATGCAATAAGTTTGGGATAGGTTTCAAAGTGCACGTCATCTTTTGTATTTATTGTGGTTTTCAACATTAAGTAAATACTCCACATTAAAGATGGTTGCTTCTTGATAATTCTATCAAGTACGCTAACAGTCTCAGAAAAGTGTCTCCATTGCTTAAAACTATCATAAGCTTTTAGATATTTTTTGCGAGACTTTTCAGGCAGGAAACTTTTTTACACGTTGCTTCAATGCTTCCGGAGTTAAATAGCAGACTTCGTCACTGGACTCACACATATTTAATTATTATTACTTTTATAATATCCAAAGTGTATCGAAAGTAGATAGGTAGCGTAACAGAAGAGAATAAACAAAAACAATAAAAATAATCCCGCTATTTTTTAAGGATGCGTTCTGAAACTGGCCCCGCGGTTTATGTCACAAAATTCAAAATTGTTAGAGCGATAAATAATATGTAGATACATGTTAAACTTCGTATTTTTTTCATAAATATTTTCTTCATTTCATTTAAAAAAAAGTATAATCCGATTATGAATAAAAGAAATATAATAATCAATCACATTTAAAACTTTGCCAGATAATTTGCAATTTTACGGTTATAGGTGTATCCGAACGTTTTATTGTTTGATTCTTTTTGGGCCTACTAGGTATCGAATTTGAAAATCGAACTTCGAATCAACTTGTTGCTATCTCTCGCTTTTTCTGTATCGAAGTGAAAGTGATAAAACAAAGTGAAGTTCAATTCTCTCGTATGTTGTGAATAGACCCAGCACTGCTCTCGGCATATAAAAAAAAAGAATTAAAAAGTTACTTTGTCTCACGCTCGGAGCAAAACCGAATTTTGCTTACTGTTTTTAAGCAGGTGTGTTATTCTCTCAAAAAACGGCGGCCGGTCGAACGGACGAGCGAATAAAAGCGGCGGGTTTAAGTAGTCCCGTCCGACCGAACAATAGTACATTGTTGCCTAGGCGCGGAAAGTAAGGGATTTCCTGACGAGGTGGTTAGCAGGTCGAGCAACAGCGAGGCCTGCTAAAATACGAGTCAGGAAATCCTCGTTTCCGCCGAGGCACACATAATGCTTTTCTCAAACAATGCGAGGAAATTATACAAATACATGATTATAAGTATTTTTAATAACCTTTGACAAATTCGGAGAGAATGTTTGTTGCCGCGCCGCCGCCCCTCACTGCGCCCCCGCAAGTTGGGTGTACGGGATTTTTTTGGTCCTTTCGATTTTATACGCAATAGAGAGCACTTTTGAAAATACAATATGGACATGGACGGAAAGTGTTTTCATATGGTTTTTTTACTCCTAGGAGTAAAAAGAGGCATTTTCCGTCCATGTGTTTCAGTCGGAAAACCGTTATTTCCGAGCATGTTTGAGAAAAACACATTTTAGCGCGTGCATTGTCAATTAAGGGAGCCTTATACGTTGGTGAAGTCATGCTGCCAAATTGAATACACGCGCTAAAATGTGTTTTGTTCGCTCTGTAAACTACTACTACTTAAACTCGCCGCTTGGACCTTCACTCGAGGATTCGATCACCTTAGCTTGTTGAGAGAATCACCACCCAGCAAAACATGCGTGTTTGAGCTGCTGAGGTGAAAAATAAATTGACGAAATAACATGAACACGAATGTTACAAATTTTTTTTTATACGTTTAAATTTGTGATTTTATTTAATGCTTTATTTCAGTGTCATACTAAATCGTGCCTGTTTCTGTTTTTTTCTCTATGAAATTAAGGGACTGTGTTTAATATTATTAACAATTGTGTTACATTTTCTCGCATTGTTGGAAAAAAACACTATACAAGCCTAAGCCGGGAAGGGCGGTTGCCGGAATCGTATATAGCTAAATCTACTCGTCCCGCAACAGCCATTTTCCCGGTCTCTGCAGTAATGTACTATTATTCTAAGCGAGAACCCATTAAATATTATTGTAGATCTGATGTAGGTCTGATGTGTTTATTTATTAAGGTGCTTACTGAACATTTGTCTATATTCTCAAATAGCAGTAACTCTCATAGTATCAGGTGCCAGCTTGATTTGGGTCATTATATTTTTAGGGTTAAAAGCGGACTGGTAAACATAATTATAGTATGACGCGGGCGTAGGTAGGAACCTACACTACACCTACACCTACATAACGGTCATGGTATTTAATTGCTGAGCTAAGCGTATGTATGTAGAACCTTGTTGCAGAAAGTCAACTGTTAAACTTGACGTAAATAATTGGACGATTTGTTGTCCTACGCAACGATTAACGCACGCGATATCCTACGTTAGCTACATACCTATTTAAACAGCGTATTGTGGATTAAAAACTTTGGTATTGCATTTCTGGTATACTTGTATGTGTGGTACAACTCCTAACTTGGTTTAAAATTAATAAGTTGCTAAAGATGTTTTGCCGCTATAAGTTTCAGTGGAGTACTGGCGAGTGTTTACAGAACTATAGGTACTTACCTCATCATAACATTGCTAGGTATGAAAGGAACTCCAAGTTAGTATAGTTAAATCCACGTTGAGAAGTTAAGTAGGTACCTTCTTAATATAGGTACCATTCAGGTGTATACTCGATTCGCGGTTACGAAGGCGCTAGGCCGTTGCGTGCTACGTTGAACCACGCTGAACGTTGCATATTGATTGTTACGATTAACCAGCCATTTAAATCTTACCTGTTTTGGCTCAGGCTCACGGGAATTTTAACAGCCATTGTGCTACGGTCGTTATAACGGAGAGCTCGCCGGACAGGTCACGGAGGTCACTCGAACTACGAATATCACTTGGAATAGGATATACAGCGTGTCCGGTATATAGTGGATTACCTTATAGGGCTGGATAGCTCAGCTCAGGAGTGTTGGAAATATGATAATTCATGTTTAGTAAAAGTCGCATGGAAAAGGAGATAGGTATCTCAACTTTTTTAAATTTCGGTGCCACGACCACAGTTATTAGAATTTTTCAGTTTCGTTTGCTGTGAAAGAAAGCTGATTAAATTTGCTTTAAGACCCTTCTAACGAAATGAATAAATAACTATAGTCCATTCGCTTAGATATTGTCGCTACACTCACAACGTACTTGCTATTATTGTCATAAAATACGAATATAATTCCATGTAAACTACCAAATTCTCTTGCGGGTGTTACGCCGCAAGTGAATTTGGCAGTTTACTTCGAATTATATTCGTATTTTATAACAATAACCGCAAGTATGTGTGATTGTAGCGACACTATCTAAGCGAATGGACTATAGCAGTTTTTTTAAATTTCGTAAGTCAAATTTAAAGTTTAAGAATCTGAGTTTGACATCGCACTGTGTAATTTTTTTAAATTAAAAACTGTGGTGCTGCTTTCTTAAAAATTGGCCTGTTTAATGGAGATTCTAAAATGGTATCAGAATTGAGATTATTGATTATAGCAGCGAAGTTATTATTAAGTATATCCAACAAAGGCTGAATTCTATCAAACTATCGAATTTAAAAAACCACTTTTGCTTCCGTTTAAAATCAAGTTGACTGGTTTTAAATGTTTTAAAAGACAATTTACGTGAATGTGAAGTAGGTACAACAGCAACTAATTTCTGCCATAACGATTGTAATTCTAAATTCCATTTCCATAATCGTTTGTTCTATATTGATGATGTGATATATTTTCTACCTTTTATCGTAGTGTTATAGCATTTCAATTTCAGGCAAACTGTCTTTTAAAAAATTAAATCCAGTTATCTTCATTTTAAACGGAAGCAAAACGCGTTTTTTAAATTCGATAGTTTGATAGAATTCAGTCTTTCTTGGACAAACTTAATAATAACTTCACTGTTATAATCAATAATCGCAATTGTGATATTATTTTAGAATCTCCATTAAACAGGCCAATTTTTAAGAAAGTAGCACTACAGGTTTTCATACTTTTTTTTTACACAGTCCGATGTCAAACTTGCCGAAAAAAAAACTCACATTCTTAAACTTTAAATTTGACTTGGAAAATAAAAAAAACTGCCAGTTATTTATTATTTTCTTTAAAAGGGTCTTAAAGCAAATTTAATCAACTTTCTGTCACAGCAATCGACAATGAAAAATTCTAATAACTGTGGTCGTGGCATCGAAAATGGTGAACAAGGGTGCCGCATTTCCGAAGTTTTGTAAATTTGAGATATCTCCTTTTCCATGCGACTTTTACTAAACATGAATTATCATATTTCCAACACTCCTGAGCTGAGCTATCCAGCCCTGTAAGGTAGTCCACTGTATTAATAATACATTTTACATTTCAGTTTATTTTGCATGGGATACACCTTCAAGAATTGAGAACAATAGAGCATTTTAAAGAACTAAGGGCCGTAATAAACTCATCTTGGCAGAGATGCCCGTCACAAGGTATTATGTACGTCAAAGTAAACGACGACAGTCCATAGAAAACAGTAATTATTAAATTCTCTTGAGACGGGTATCACAGTCCAGATCAGTTCATATTACAGGCATAAAACTTAAGAGACAGGGTAAGCATGAGGTGCGGGGGTGAGGTACGAAAAATTTCGACTAGTCATCATTGCCCTCTCCCCGCACCACATGCATACCCCGGCTGTTAAGGAAGTACCTAAAGGACGTATTTTAGGCGTAAAATACGTCCTTTAGGTACTTCCTCCGAGTTGCATTTCGATTATTTCTATTTTTAACCCCCGACACAAATAGAGGGGCAATATATTTCTTAAGTGTGTATCTGTGAATCTGTCTTTGGCATCATGGCTTCCAAACAGATAGACCGATTCAGACGCGGTTTTAATAGAGCTAATTCAATTGGGGTAGTTCTTAGATAGGTTTGATGAAAATTAGTTGGGTCGTTAAGGACTTATTTTCTCTGAAAGTAGGGGTTCCCATTGCGTCGGGGATTTTTATCTTCTTCAGTTATTTCATTCGTATGACAAAGACAGAAATACCGGACATACTTAGCAAAAATATGTTTTATCGCAATATGGCCCGTAGATATTAATTCTTCTTTGTCAGTCATATTATGTAAATCACAATCTCTCGTCACGCAGATCCAGGGGGGCTACTTTGAACATAACAATTCGGAGTTACGGTAGCTCCATCGCTTTTCCTCGATTTAGTCACGAATGACAAATGAAAGAGACTGAGAATCTTTGAATTCCCCAAGTTTTGCATTGAGCACTTCAAGGTAAACCATTTGTACCTACCTTGTATTTGAGGATTTTGAGGCTTCCATAGACCAACAAGTATAGTTTTATGACAACTTTGGAATTAACAATTTTATAGACTCAAATTATTGTTCTATTTTTCTCACAAAACCTAGTAAGTAAGCATAATATAACTCCTCCTTGAAAAAAATAACTATTTGCAGGTATCAGGCGTTTGTTCAATAAAATAATTTCGTGTCGAAATCGCTATACAATTTCTATTGTACTCTGTGGCTAACATGACTTTTTAAATCTTACGGTTACGCGCAAAGGGGGCACTATTGGAATGTAGGTTTCCGACGTTTCCGTTTACGAAATTTCCACCATCAGGGTTCAGTTTACGGAAATATTAAAGTTTCAAAAGTCATTCTAATTCCAACCGCAAATGGCAAAAGCCATTTGTAATGTAACCTGATGCAGGCTATTTAAGCGCCTAGCTCTTTCAATATTGCTTTAAAGCTTGCGAGTTAAAGGGTTCAAGAGTCATAAATTATGCCTATCCTGTGCAATAAATGTAGGTAAATTGCTAATGCGCCAGAGGTTAGAATGCTTTCACAAAAATCGTAAGTGATCATAAAACTGAACGTATGAAGTATTTTATAGCTATTTATAACATTATTCATCAACGAAATATTACTTGTATGTTTAGACCGGTGCACCTAGCGTTTCATAGTCTCTGCCTACCCCATTGCTAAGGTCGGATTTTTATTCCCACTGAAAAAATGTAAACAAAATTACGTCCTGTCCAAGTGACATTTCAGGGTATCTCAAAGTTTGGGCCAGCAAAAAATATAATATTAAGTTATCATTTAACTCGAACCGCGATATAAAAATAAATTTGAGAAATAATTGAAATTAAAATCGCACAAATGAGTCACTGGAAAGCGATTACGACGGGATCACGAGTTGTAAAGCGAAGCGAGTGAAGTGACGTCTCACATCGATCAAGCGGCCCTCAAATTGTTGACACAGGTGTATCGAGTCAATGATACCAGTGCAATAAATAAATTGTGCATACAAAAACAGTTTTCTCGTTTTAAATTAAGATAACAAAGAGTTATATCAAAATAAAGCTTGCCATCAACAAATTAAATTCTTCAATCGTGATTACAATATATAGTTTTCTTTATAGAAAGTCGATTTCTTGTAAATATGGAAAGTATAAATATTTTAATACTGCAAATGTTTTTCGTTAATGGGAACACCTTTGTTTACATTTTTTCGGTGGGAATAAAAATCCGACATTACGCGTGAAGATATGAATAAATGAATGAAAGATTACTTGTTCAACTCAACTTGAATATGATTCTTGTATGGATCCCCTTCTGTCAAAATTGATTGATATACAATATTAACAATAATATTGTATATCAATCAATTTTGACAGAAGGGGAACCAACATCAGACGCAGCGAAGTTAGTTTATATACCTAATAAGTTTTTGAACAAGTACCTAAAGGTTGGCGCAGACATAACCGGTCTGCACCGGATCAGCTCAAATTTCAAAGTCAGACATTGAAAAGTGAGCTTGGATGTGTGTTAATACGATACATTTTTCAGTGGACTATGCGAAGCCCGCGCCAGGCTAACGTTTTCACTTTAACTTTTGAAAATGTATCGTACTAACACAAATCAAAGCTCACTTTTCAATGTCTCACTTTGAGCCGATCCGGTGACGATTTCTAATGAAACCGAAACTCGAACAAGTTTTCGTTATCATGCGTTGCACAAATGGCGTTTAGCGAGCATTATGACGAATGTAGAAATAAAAGATTTAGTATGGCATTGACGGAAGCAGTTCTGCGTTAGCTTGTCATTTCATACGTCTTTGCATATTGCTATAGTCGCAGGTTTTTCGAAAAATACAACTTTACTAGGCACCCGAGTATTTGATGGTAAACAAATAAAACGAACAGATGTTATATAAACTTATTTTATTCAATATTAACTAACAAACTAATCTATAGGAAATGTATCTCCCTGCCGTCTCTGAAGATCTGATAATTTTCACGACCTGAAAACAAACGCAATTATAAATTCTGGTGTTTTTAGTAACTCTTAGGGCCGGTTTTATAAAGGCCCGTAAGTAAAAATGTCAGGTCAAATTTTAGTAACTTCATACAAGTTTTGACATTCCTGACCGAAATTTGATCTAACGGATCTTTATAAAACCCAGCCTAAGTAAAAAATACAATCCTAAAGTCGTTCAACTGTCGTTCCGTTTAAGGCGTGTGAAAGGAACAGAATTATATCCTGGTTAGAATCATGTAACAAATATATTTATCGATTGTTTGATATTTACGTGCATATATGTATGTAACTGTTAACTACACATTTTTCTAGAATTTTCCAGAATCATAGAGAGGAGCCGAACGAGCCGTGAAAAGTGATTCCCGCCGTCCATGAACACTGGTCGTGACACCAGAAGAGGAATCGCAGGTGCGTTGTCAGCCTTTTAGAAATAGTATGATCTAAGACGGTAAATCGAGACTTACTCTCGCGAGAAGACTTAAGTGGGGCGTATTCGTCTGCTTGTCGGGCGAGATTTTCGACCTCCCTGCACTTGGTATGATCTGAGATCTGAGACCCATTTACATTCTGAAGACTACAATCTCTTAGGGCCGTATTAATATCATCTTGACCGAGTCGCCGTCACAAGATACGTCGAAGTAAACGTCAAGCCACAGAAAACTGACAATTTAACACATCTTGAGTGAGACTAGCATTACAGACAAAGTCAATCACGACCCTAAAACTGCAAATGCTTTGCAAAGTTTTAGGACGGAGTTAAAGACAATATCATAACCAGTGATCGGAAATAGGTGAGCTAATTTGCCTAAACTTGATGCATGTTCATTCAATAATGTATTCCCATCTCTCTCACGCATGAATGAATATGCGTCAAGTTTAGGCGAATTAGCTCTACCTATTCCGATCACTGATCATAACAGGTCAAAGAAGATATGGTTTTTACCGCCTAGAATAGAGGCCCTGTTGTCCCCCCTCGGTTGTCTTTAAGATTTCTATGACTAGACGTTTACCTTGACGTATCTTGTGACTGGCTCTAAGAATGCAAATGCCACCCCTGAGGACTAAGTACCCAAGATATGCCTACTGCCTACTTACTTCACACTGGAACACAAAAATGTGAATAAGATACAAGTGCAACAGGCTCGTCAGTAAGTTTAGGTTACATTAAAGAGTTACCTGTCCTCTCTTGAGTCCGAAGTACCGCGCCACCGGGTCACCGGCTTGTATTCTCATCAACATGTTTTCTTTCAGTTTGCTGTTTGTGAGTCAAGGTACAATTGGTTAAACAACACACTGAGAGCAGAACGGCGCGGTGCCGCGTTCCCGCACTAAAGAGTGGAGTTTTTGTATGGAAACACCGAACGCACCGCGCCGCCCTGCCTTAGCTTTCAGTGTGTTTGCGGCTTAAAAGCTAAAAGTAGCACTTATTTACCACCATAATTTAACCAAGTTTTTTATAAGGAAGATTGTTCAATCGGAATGGTTCTTAGCTAGTTTCATGAAAATCGGTCGGGCCGTTTAGGAGATGTCCCAGATGTCAGCTCTGAAAGAAGGGGTCTCCATTATATAAGGAGTTTTTATCTATTGAAAGTTATACATAAAGGTGTTGTTTGAATGCCCTTTCCTTTATAATATGTCCACGTAGGTACTTGGCGTGCATTTGTTTCTAAACTAACTGTGCTATTATTACGATATTGAAGCAAAATGTGCTAAAACACATTGGAATAGAGTATTGATAAAATAAATGATTTAGAAAACAAAAAACGCAAAAAATTACTTCTTAATACGTTAGTCCAACTGAAGTCGGCCTTCTTCTTCTTTAAATTAATGGCGGTCAACCAAGTGATTTCGCCAGTGTCAGTGAGAAAGTATAATCAGCAAATAGAACTTAGTAAATCAAAATTAACAAAAGTAAAAGCCGGGCATTTTTCAATCGGCCATCTAATCTACCCTCCCCGAAGGTTATCGGAAGACCGTAGTCAGCCTTTGGTTAAAAATATTGTGAGCCGCCGACTTCAGTTCTGTCAAACCACCAAAAGAAAATTGGACGTACTTTTGCAAACGGGAACCAACCCACAAAGATTTTGCAAACCGGAACCAACCCACAGTATTTAGCATGACAGTTGACATTTTATTACCAAATCTTTGTGGGTTGGTTCCCGTTTGCAAAAGTACGTCCAATTAAGATCGGACACCTCCGTAAAAAAAATTGCGTCCAGAACCTGGTGAACCTCCTCCGTTTTTTTCTCGTCGGTTAAAAAATATATTTTTTTTCTACCTACCTGTCTTACATGTGATTGGTCTTTAGATGACCATAAGCAGTTCTTGTGGCTTAGAATTTAGAGTCCTGTGAGGTGTCCCCATCCATTGATGGGCCACGCCACCTTAATTAACCAACTAACTAACTAAATAACCATTCTTACAATGGGATGTCACATATGTGCTGCTGTTTTAGGGATCTCTGTTGCAAGAGTTCACTTTATGCTAACGCAAAGTTGTTTTGGTAATTAAGTAGCCTATTTCCGTACGACTGTATCGTGCAATCTGCTTCTTCCTTTAAGGCCCAGCCACACCGCTTGCGTGACGTGCACGTGCACGTGCGCGTTCGCTTTCCACTGAGTTGTATAGTATGAATTCTCATTACGATATGTCACTATACAACGCAGTGGAGTGATACCCATACTACTACAAAAGGGATTGAAACACATCTGGAATAGCCTAAAAGAAATCTACGAAAAGAGTCTGGAACTAGGTCACATCTCGACCATCTGGAATGAGGTAAAGGTACCTAAACCAGGAAAGAAAAACTACAAAGATGCAAAATCGTTCAGAAGCATCAGTCTTTCATCATTTGCACTGAAGGCACTGGAGAAGATCATAGATGTACAGATAAGGACAAGCATGCAAGTAGGTAGATTGCCCCTGCACGGGCATCAGCACGCTTACATAGAAGGGAAATCAACAGAAACACCCCTTCACAACCTGACCACAAGAATAGAAAGAGCAATAGAAGATAAAGAGCTGGCATTAGGCTGCTTCTTCGATGTGGAGGGCGCTTTCGATAGAGCTACCTTTGCTGCAATAGAGAAATGCTTAGGGAGAGACGACATAGACCCAGCAGTTAGAAAGTGGATAATGGCCATGTTAACAGGAAGAGCGATCACGGCACAACTAGGGGGAGACTCGATAAGGATAAAGACGAGCAGGGGCTTCCCGCAAGGGGGCTGTCTGTCACCACTCCTGTGGTGTCTCCTACTAGACTCGCTCATTAGAGAAACAAACAGAGGGGGTATACATATGCAGCGTACTCGGATGATGGGGTACTCCTAGTAAGGGGTAAAACACTCAGCGTAATGAGAGAAGTCATGATTAGAGGGATAAAGCAGGTACTAAACTGGTGTCAAAGCAGAGGGCTAGACCTGAACCCGACCAAGACGAAAATAGTACTCTTCACCAATAAAAGGAAGCTGCCGACTCTGACACCCATCAAAATCAAAGGTGAAGAGATAGAAACACTCAAGGAAATAAAATACCTGGGTGTAGTACTAGACAGCAAACTGCTATACAAGACACATGTAAAGGAGCAATGTAGAAAAGCAATAATAGCCCTATGGCAATGCAGGAAAGCCATAGGAAGAAGATGGGGTCTAAAACCACTGATAACACAATGGATCTACAAAGCAGTGGTCTTACCCAGACTGCTGTATGGAGCCATAGTGTGGTGGCATAGAGCGAAAATAAAAGACATAGACAAGGAGCTGACGAAGGTCCAGAGACTAGCATGCCTAATGACAACCGGGGCAATGAGGACAGCTCCCACACAGGCCCTGGAGATAATGCTAGGACTGAACCCTGTACACCTTGAAGTGGAGAAGAGAGCCACAGAACAGTGGTATAGAATAAAAATGAGCAGAGAGTGGATCGGATCCGAGATGGACAAGAGACACGCAAGCATACAAAGGGAGTCAATGGTGGGCATGAATATGCTCATGATTAACAACGACCTAATAAAGAAAAGGAAGATTTTCGACAAGAAATATAGAATCCATATAGGAGAGAGAGATAGTTGGGAGACATAGATACCGAAACCCAGAGTGACATGCTTCACGGACGGTTCATGGAAGTCCTCAACAAGAAGAGCGGGGGCAGGAATTTATTACCTAGAAGCGAATGAGCACACAACGATACCACTAGGAGGCTTCACCAGTGTGTTCCAGGCAGAAGTGTATGCCATCATGAAGTGTGCACAGAGCCTCAAGGAAAGAAGCAATATAACGGGGAGCCACGTTATAATCTACTCAGACAGCCAAGCAGCACTAAAAGGGTTAGATAATCCAGTAATCAAATCCTCCCTGGTGCAGGAATGCAGAGATGAACTGAATAATCTAGGCATAGCATCCAAAGTGACACTGGCATGGGTACCAGGACACAGTGGAGCAATAGGAAAAGAGCAGGCTGATGAGCTGGCCAGAGCAGGGGCGGACCGACAATATCTGGGCCCGGAACCAGCACTTCCGATATCTGCAACGGTAACGAAAGGAGTCATCGCCAGAAGAATAGAGACAAAGACAAATGAGGCGTGGATAACAACACAAGGGTGCAGACAATCCAAACTCATGATAGGAAGGGTAAATAGGAACAGAACAAGGTATCTACTAAACCTTGGTAAGTACAATCTAAGTATACTGACAGGGATCTTGACTGGACACTGTCCACTCAACAGACATTTGACGGTAATAGGAGCCAAACAGGATCCTCGATGCCCACACTGTGGCAAAGAGGAAACTAGTCAACACGTTCTAGCCGAGTGTGTAATGTACTCGTCACTGAGATATCGTACATTCGGGGAGGACGCACTGTCAGCAGAGACACTTAAAAGCATTAACCTTCAGGACGCACTATTGTTCTGTAGGAAAACAAGAAGATGGGATCTGTGCTGGATGGGAGCGCCGCAGAGCCAGTAACCTGAGACTGGATCAAGGGGAACAGGGCGGAATGAATGGAGAGCCACTCGACCGCCCGCCTGCCTCGGCGGCGTCCCCACTCATCATCATCATACAACGCAGTGGAAAGCGAACGCGCACGTGCACGTGCACGTCACGCATCCGGTGTATCTGGGCCTTTACTGTGTCAATTTGCAAGTGATCATGTAGTCCTAAATATGAATTTACAAAGGATACTATCGAGTCAGCAACTCCAGCTTCTCATCGGGTGTGAGGACGATGTGTTCCGGAACCAGCTCATGTTCAGTGATGTTGATCAACAGTTCTGATTCCAAGAACTGCTCCAGGATATACTTCGGAGCCATGTCCACTAAGGACTGCTTGGCTGATGGTGTCATGCCTGGAAAAAAAGGTTTCATTTTGCAATGCATTTATATCATGATTGATTACAGACTATGTCAGTGTCAATTGAAATGGGTTAAGATGTTTGACGATACTTTAGCCTAGTTGGTAGCGTTAGTGTAGACCTTGCTTTCGAAATAACGGTCCCGGGATCAAATCCCAATAAGATAGTTGTGTGATGAGCCCTAATATTTGTTCCTGAGTTTGCGTATTCTATTTAGATAGGTATGTATTTCTCTATATAAGTAAGTTTATCATTTTCTAGTTTCCATAATACGAGCCTAGGGATTATTATTATATCATTATATTATTGGTGAAATCTTATCTTCGCCTGATTGTGCCAAATGTGGTTAAAGAATTATTGACTAGTTGTAAGAGCTGTTGGTAATTCTGTAGCTCTACCTACCCCACTCTGGGAATAAAAGCGTGAGTTCATGTATGTATGTCAACAAATTTCTTAGTACTGTTTGACAAATACCTAAAATTTTCATAAAGCATGTTTTTTTTAATTTATGAAACTATAATTCATAGTTATTTAATTCCATTCCATTGATTTTCATACAAAACAGGCCTGACTAGCGAGTCGTTGGCACTGAATGGGTTAAACTTAATATGAAAGTAATAATCAAATGTATAAACCATTAAAAAGACATCACTTGACCTTCAATAGTATGTGATTACGGAGTAAATTTATATGTTAAGTATCATAAATTGGTTGGTTCGGTTTTTTTACAACTTTGTCCATTTTAATTAACACCAACCATGGTTAGGTTAACCCCTCGTATGCGGGAGGTCAAAAAAGTACCAAGTTCTAGTCTCTTCTGTTTATGATATAGTCCATAAAATTAAGCTTAAAAAAAGTACAAAAAGATATCCAAATTTTGAGCATGGATCCGTGCCTAAAGCATACTAAGGGTTAAGTTTACCTGAGCGGTAAACAAGTCAGAAAACTAGCGCCAATCGTCTAGAAATACATGTAAGAAGAGACTAAAAGTAGTCACTTTACTAGCAAATCTCTAAAATATCTGGAGCGACTCCACTACTAGAGATATAGCGGCTGCTCAAACATTTATGAGTGCAATTAATTATTTTAGTACTTAATGAATACCACAACAATCCTAAATTACCTGCTTGAACCACAACAATAGCTCTATGAATATTCTCCTCCTGCATCCTAGTACAATAGGTTTTGATGGTTTTAATCCCAATCTTGGGCTCGTCAGGGAAGAACACGAACATCTGGTCTGTGGGATCATCGTTGTGCGCCACCAGAACTATGAGGTCACTACGGGCTGGACGCTTTTCACTGGAATTATGAAATTTGTTTTGTTATCCATTGCATTAAGTTTAGAGGGAGAACAACAATGTTTTACTGATGGTTAACTATGTGTATAATTAACAGCACCTGAAAATACCTTCCCTAGAAACTCAACAAAGCAATACAGATTTTTTTGCCATTAAGCATTGCCAATTTTGATTTTTTTGTGCAATAACATGACATTGTGTGGTAACCATACTTCTTTGAAAAAATATTGTTTATATTTTATCCATTGTTGCTGGCAGGTTAGATATCAATACAAAAAGCTATTAATTTTTGTTGTCAAATTTGTCAAAGCATGATAAAAATAAATACAGACTTATGTTTTTTTTATTGCACAAACTTTAGGTTTACTTGTTAAAATAATAATGCTTTCCCATCACCCTACTGTATTGGAAATAATTGAAGATAAAATTACAAAAACAATTTCAAAACATCCATTGTCAGAAAATGTGAAGTTGCACTTGGGTAAGCCTAATACACTATCCACAGTTTACATAGCAGGCGGGCAGAAGAACTTTATTAATTGGTGTACTGAGTAGACCTTCTAAATAACAAGATTTTAGTAATGAATCAATTACGCTGTTTGCGTTATATCCACTGTATAGGTATTCTAAAACTTAGTGAACCTAACCTTTATTTGGTTAAATTTAGCATAAATCTCAGGTTGCGTTATTATCAGAACACCAACATTTAACAATACAGTTACGAAAAAACAAATATAAAATACTAGTTTTTGCTTTTGTTGTTGCATAAAACTAGTTTTATTACTTTTATTTGAGGAACTATAACATTTTCTTGGAAGAAAAATATTGTATTTCCTCCTGCAGGGTCTGACCACCCTTTCAAATGCCCTATTATCTTCAGATAATACACAAAATTGTACAAAAAAGTACTCAAAAACTTGTTCCGGATACGTCCTAGGCATATGAGGTTTAGCAATCGCCAAACTAAAACTAATTAAATCAGACACAGTTATTTTTACGTTAAAAACAATCTATACATAACAACAAATACAAAAATATATATTGTAGTAATTGTAGTTCAAGAATACGAACCTTGGTTTGTCACCAAACTGTTCTTTAAATTGGTCGAGAGTTTGATCCAATTCATCTTGTGTCACCAAATATCCACGATCGTGACACAGCTAAAATCATTTAGAAATAAATCTTTGGTCAAACCACAAGATACACAAAATACTGTTTACTGATTCTAACCTATAAACTTACTTGCATTACAGTCTTTCTAATTCTCCACAACTTGTAAGTTTCCGCATCGTCATCCATTACTAGTGTAGTAAGCTTAAATTAAATGTCCAAAACAGTAAAAGATTTCAAAAGTTTTACAGCGGCGTTTCCCAACCTCACACCACAACAGCAATTCATTGGCAGGCAAAGCAAACTAAACTTGAAAAAAGCCGAAAAGTTCGAAACTTCAAAATTAATCTTTTGCTTCTGTTTGTTCGGTACAAATTTAAAAACGCGTGAATTATCTAAAATAATTGCACAAACAAAACTATGTGGGTTGTAAAGGTGAAGAAAATGAAAGATTTAAATGTTTGTATTTATTCTTATATGACCCCTATGTTCATAAATACCTATCACTTTTATTTTATTTTTATCACTTTGTATCCATGATAGTATCATTTTATATCAGACTATCAATTGACAACTCCATAATTTTAGTCTCTATGCCTGAACTTATTAGTCTAGCTAGTCTATGCGTCAAATTGTTGCAATTTTCCTTGTGCAGTTTGTTAATGTTAAAAGTTTATCGAAAACCCAAATAACACTCAAGTTTAGAGTTGATAACAAGTATTATACGCAACAATGGCAGGAATTAAAGGTAATTATAAGACTTTCTTTCAATGAATACTAGCTAATTTAGCGATTACGATAGATGAAAGTCACTCTTGTCCTGTGAGTGACTCACGGCTCTTATTTACAAATATGTACATAATCTTAAGCGCTTTTGTAATTTGTTTGTCTCTCCTTTTCATGTTACCTTCGGCGATTGATGAACAAAACAGGGTAAGTCAAGTCAATGTGTAAACATTTTATATTATATTGTAAACAAAACGAATATATATCTAGTTCCTAAATAGGACAACCGACCATTCATTTATTTTGTTCGAATTTGACAATAAACATACGAAACCATCTAGATATAATGAGTTCTTTATTGCTCTTCTGTTCGTATTTTTTAGCTAAATTGGTTGTTATGTTAATTTATTTGTAGGTTTTACACATTATTATTCTTTACATTACAAAATATCATGAATGCTGCAATTCAGTATTGATTGTAATGTCATTAACCCTTTGTGTGGGAGGTGACAAATAGTACAAAGTTCTAGTCCCCTCAAATAATGTCTTAACCAAAAAAATATACATAGCATTCATTCATGCCTAAGCATACAAGGGGTTAAACATAGAAAGTATTCAGCAAACACTCATATTACTAATTATTATGGTAATGTCTATGTCTTTTGTCATGATTTCAGGCTGATATCTCTGGCTTTTGCCGGCTCCATTGGAATGACACTAGTTATACTAGCATGTGCCTTACCACGATACAGGTAAATATTATCACATTTATCACAGTGATATATAAGATCTGAATTTGTCTAGGTCGAGCTAGAGAAGGCCACCAATATGTGCAATAGGTGAAGACTAGTGTGAAATTAAATGTCACGTAGATATTGATTATGGAAAAGGTAAATGCTTTGTTCAATTTATTTTCAGACTATGGTGGCCATTCTTCGTAGTTGTGTTTTATATATTGTGTCCGATACCAACAATGATTGCAAGGAGACACACAGATGGCACTGGTGGAGGCAACTCCCCCTGCATGGAGACGGCTGTCTTTATTACTATGGGCTTAGTCGTCAGCTCCTTTGGTCTGCCCATTGTACTAGCTCATGCTGGAACAGTAAGTATTATTTCATATATTTATACAGCATGAAATTTTAATGACTGGCCAAGTTTTAGGGACTAGCTCTGTTGGTTATACTAATCTACTTTACAGCTGATTTTTTTTTGCGGTTTGGGTGTTGGTCCCATTAAAAAGTTGATCAGTATGACCAAGAGAGTTATTATTATTATTATTATTATTTATTTTATCAGGCGGCAGTTGCGAGAACTGATAGATGCCTGTATCCAGCTGTTCCTTGATCAAGTGTTCTTTGTACTGCTTATGTGTTGGTCTAGTCGGTTTTTAAACTGGTTGACGTTCAGTGCTGAGACTACTCGTTCTGGCAGTTTGTTCCATGCTTTAACTACTCTGTTACATAAGAAGTGTCTGCGAGGATTGTTGTGTGAAACCTCAGTTAGTAGTTTAAATTGGTGGCCCCGGAGACGAGTGTTGGTATTTAGCTTGAACAATTTATGAAACTCCTGTAAATCGTAATGTCCTGTGAGTATCTTATAGGTTTCTATTAAATCACCACGCTCTCTACGATCCTTTAGAGTCATGAGTTTCAGCACCTGCAGTCTTTCCTCGTAGGATTTATTTTGAGGTTGTCTCGGTATCTTGGTGAAACTGCGTTGGACTTTCTCAAGTAGCTCAATGTCTTTGGCAAAATAAGGACTCCATGCTTGAAAGCGTACTCTAAATTGGGTCTCACATATAATTTGTAAATCTGAAGGATTAGTTCTGGGGTTAAGACTCCAAAAGCTTTCCTGATGAGATAGATCAAGACCTTAGATCTTTTAATAATTGCTGTTATTTGCTCCTCCCACTTAAGGTCCTCTGTTACCTTAACTCCCAGATCTGTTTGCACTTTGACTGGCTTAAGTTGGATTTCTCCTAGGTTGTATGTAAAGTGCGGATTACGGTTTCCTATTTGTAGCACGGTGCACTTAGCAGCATTTAAGTTAATGAGCCACTTCTTTGACCAGTTAGCTATCGTATTTAAGTCACTTTGGAGTCGGTCGAATTCAAGTAGTGGGTTTGCGAATATCTTCGTGTCGTCAGCAAAAACGCTGACACTACAATGCAGGGAACAAGTTAGTCCCTAAAATTTGGCCGGTCATTAAAGTTTCACCCTGATGGGCAAGATGATTATAATTTATACTTTTATTAATAATTTGATTGACTTTGCCTAACAATGTTACTCATAATCGTCTATTATAATTTTTCATATTTTTATAACATTTGTAAGATGTTATCAGCATTTTGTGCAATTTGCTTTATTCTTATCTTAATATACTGAATGATCGTGTGACTTTATTATTGTTTATTATGTTCATTTGATATAATATTGTTTAACCTCGTGCCTACATCCTTCCTTTGGAAAGGACATAATAAACAAAGCAAACTAATCCCTAAGCAATGCCATCTTGAAGTTTCAAAAATATATTCCATGAAGTCACAAGGTTAAATATACTTGGGAGCAAAGAAATCGAGCCACTTTCTATGGAAATTCAGTACTAAGTGGCTTGATTTCTTTGCTCCCAAGTGTACATCAATTCATCAAAATATCCATTATCAAACCGCGAGCATGCACATCCTATCTCTATGTGCATGATGCTTTATGGTTCTGGAATGTGTTTCTACTTTGGCAGTTTATTATTCTGTTAAGGAAAACATGATGTTTTATTATTTCAGATCGAAGCAGGCGCATGTTACCTGACTATAGCCGGCAATGTCATAGCCTACTTGACCATTCTTGGATTCTTCACAATCTTCGACATGGAGGACTCAGATTATGCGATGTGGTGAGAGATCTAAAGCGTCACTGTTGTACTGCTGAAGGGACAATTTTAGGGCGATGAGAGTTTTATATTGTAAGATAAACAGATATTGCCAAATTAAGCAAAGTTCTCTTTGAAGTGATACTCTAAGTGTATTGTGAACAACTTTAGCAGAAATAGTAATATTAAAATTGATGGTTTAAACTCACAATTGAGACAAAACTGGCTATCTGCCATACAATACAAGTGCTGATAGCCAGATTTGATTCTTTAAGACTCAAAAGTTCAAAATGATTGCCTAAGGACATAAATATGTGGGACCATTCCCAACTGATTGAGATTAATCTGTTAATTTTAATTTTAACTAGTTTTACTGCTGTGCAACTTGATTACCTCAAGCAGTGCTTTACTTATTTTGCCAATCCTGACAAGTGTTTTGTCTATGCTTATAAGTCTGAGAAGTATAACTGATTATAATGTTAATAATAATGTTATCAGACAATAGTTAATTTTGAATACTTTGCTTGACCAGGATAAAATAGGAAGCAATATTTAGTGGAAGGAATTAAAAAATATGGATGCTTAGAATATTGACATCATGCTAGATCAATCGACCTGAGCACATCTTAAGGTAATGGGTTATTACTTATACATATAATAATTGTTATAAATAGAGATGTTTGATAAGATCTCTGGAAAATGGTACCTAGCTTGTTCTGTTGCCGATATATATCTTTTCCAATTTTAGTTCCCAACAATCGAGAAATGTTGATTACAAATCATTTGTTTGGAGTGATAATTGGTAAGAAAATATTTGTTAAATATTTAGTAAACCATGAAAGAGCAGTCAATCTCAGTTTTATTATTATAGGTTAAAGGTTTTTAGCGTAAGTTAACTACACTTTTGTTGAAATTAATTTTGTTATTTTGGTTAAATTACTGATCTATTATTTTATGAATGTTACTCAAATGCCACCAAAGGATAACCATGATTATTTATTTTAACAGATTTTCATATCTTTGATATGATTATATTAAAATTATTAAATATTTTATTTATTATGCATGCATACAAATAGGCTAGCACATCAATCAATATAAAAACAAAATTAACAAAAACATAGATAAATTGAAAAGATGCATAATTACTTATATAACAATTTACTGATTTAATTAATAACTAACGTTAAAACGGCTAATAAGCTAAGTCACAGGAAGATATTATAGAGTTCCTAAATGAAGACAGGCTTTGGCTAAGGATGTCAGTTACACAGTAATCCCAGGTATCATACAGAAGCACATGCGTTGGAGTGGGTTGTTAAATGATACCCTGTTTGCTGTGATGGCCATTGCTAAGGGTCTGCGGTGCTTTGGAGTAACCCTAGGAACCTGTATAGGCAGCAGCGGAATGATGGACGTATCAGCCAAACCATTGATCACCTTATGCAAAAATATGAGATCAGACACTTAGCGTCTAACCTCTAGGCATGCATATTTTCAATATTTAAGTCTGTCAGTATTCTCGAGCAACGACTGACGCATTGCGTGGCATTTAAGATATTCTAGACATAACTTGATTATGTATCGAGAAACTTAAATGCCACACAGGTTTTGATTAGACTTGGAGCGCATCATTCATCAGCATGATGGTCACTGCAGTGCTAAAGTTATAATGTTACCAATTGAAGGAAATGCCTATGGCTTGTCATGCTTTCTTTGTCGGATATGGATGTTAGGTGAAAATGGTGACGTCTCTTTCAACAGTATGTAGAGAGCAATAGTTATTTAATTATATATCTAAATATAAACCATCATTTCATTCATCTTTTGCGGTAGGGTAACTATGCATAGATGAGTCTTTGACATGTTATATGTCCTGACATAATCCGTATCAAGACTTGAGGTGATCATTGACTGTCAGTCCATCGCATCAGTTAGCGTCCTGCCAAATGTGATCGTGAATGTCATCAAAGTTCTGCACAAAACTTCGTAAAACATTGGTATGACCGTGATTGCGAAAACCTTGCGCTGTGGGCTGTGGCATGACGCGCCGCGCAGCCCGTGGTTGGGCAAATCTACATCCATTTGCGGGTTCATAAAACCATCGGACTGACGTCTTAAGTGGTCAAAAATGTTGGACTAACCATTAATTACCACCCTTAAAGATCCGTACCCTGATTGTTACCGCTCAGGACACAGGATACGAGTATAGGAAATGTAAGGAGAGGCAGAGCTTGTATTTTATAAAGTAGTGTATCAAATCAGTAATTAATATATTTTCTGGAGATTAAGCACTTAAAACTGAAATGCCAAGTCCGCCCCAGTTGTAAAATCGGTTTTATAAATGTAGGTAGTTTAAGTATAAAATGCTGCAATGGTATCTGCAAACTCTGGCAAGATATGTTTTAAAAATGTTGAGTAAAACTCGATAATCAACAAAATTAAGAACTAGATTCTATAACAACTAATTGAAAGGTGAAATTCTCTTGCACATCCGTTTTCAATGCTGGTGTGGTTTTAATTTTGATTGTACGAGTGAGAGGACTGAGAGTTGAACTTGAAAAAGTAATTTGAAATCCCCGCAGGTTTGGAAGCCCGCCAGGGTCACTCGGAATTCATATCTCATGCAATCTACAAAAACGGAAATATTGTATGCCCTTATTTTTTTTTCGCATGCATGAAATTTTGGATAAAAATGAATACCTACTCTAAAAAAATCTATCTAGGTAGCTACCACTGGGGGCTCCAGAAGAGAGAGGGGATTCCCATTAAACCTGCTATTGTATTCCAATATCCACAAAGAAAAATACAAGCTTTGCTTCATTGATTTCATTATGTTTACATACTTACCTACTGTTTATTTTGCTGGGTGGTATAAAATATCATAGTTATTTATTGTGTTATTGCGTCTCGTATGAGAATAAGGACGAAGCTACATCGCTTTGGAAATTAACCCACAGCGATTTTAGCCACCAAATCAGCTACTTATTTAAACAAAGACTAACTAATTTAACTTCAAACTCTTTAAAAGTAAGTATATTAACAACCACTTGTTAGTGCTAACAAATTAGGAATATACTTTCATAATGTTATACAATAAGGTAAAAGGTTTATTTTAAATATTAAATTGGCATAAATTACACGATAAAAAAACACGAGAATTTCCTTAAATGTTGTTAATTGGAACACCTTGATACGTTTTTGTCTTTACATTCCTGTAATGCAAATTTTGTATATATAGTGTTAGAATCAGGTCACAATAAATATTATTACCTGCTTTAACGTTTTTTTGTTTTATTTAACTAAGTCCGATATTTACTAAAACTATAATACATTGTTGCCTAGGCGCGGAAAGTAAGGGATTTCCTGACGAGGTGGTTAGCAGGCCGAGCAACAGCGAGGCCTGCTAAAATACGAGTCAGGAAATCCTCGTTTCCGCCGAGGCATACATAATGCTTTTCTCAAACAATGCGAGGAAATTATACAAATAAATGATTATAAGTATTTTTAAAAACCTTTGACTAATTCGGAGAGAATGTTTGTTTGCTTCATACGAGTATTAGTTAAGATAGTTTTCACTTCTCATGCTCTAAAAGTCCGTCTTTACGTCGTGCGCAGGCGACATAAAGTCGCTTTTTATGCTCTAGTGCATAAAGTAAAGTCTTCGTCGAAGGCCAAGGCAATCGGTCCAACAGCCACACGAACAACTTCATAGAATAACTTCTTTATTTTATTTCGTTTCGTTAGTATTCTAAGACCAAGGCAAGGATACCAACAGCCAAAGTACACAATAAAACTTGATGAAATAAACTTATAATTTTTATTTTGTCGCATTTATTATTATTATTATATTTGAGTAAATCAATATATTTAAAGCATGACAATAAGTTATCATAGATATAAAAAACAAAATGTTTTTATAACTGAGCGTTATGCAACGACCTAAGTCAAATGTCACGTACCCAATGAAAAAAAAGAAAATAAAAGTTAATTGGCGGGAACCATACTTATTTTGTCATTGTCAATATTTGTGTTACAATAATTTACATGTTCCTGTCTCATTTCCTCGCAATCTAAGTGAAAATAAGAGTGTGCAACTTGTCCATAAAACCCATTTAACACTCGACTTTATATCCATCCAAGCGAGCTTGCGAAACGTCTCGCGTAAAATGGTGCGTTTTATGCACTTGTTGTACAATCTACTATTCACGCACAACGAGCCGCCACCCGCCGCCGCCGCTCCGCAGAGCCCTGCCGCGCTGCCGCCCCTCACTGCGCCCCCACAAGTTGGGTGTACGGGATTTTTTCATGGTCCTTTCGATTTTATACGCAATAGAGAGCACTTTTGAAAAAAAAATATGGACATGGACGGAAAGTGTTTTCATATGGTTGTTTTACTCCTAGGAGTAAAAAGAGGCATTTTCCGTCATTGCGTTTCAATCGGAAAACCGTTATTGCCGAGCATGTTTGAGAAAAGTACTTACCTACCCTATTGTTGGCACCCTAGGTACCAATCATTTGCACCATGAAGTTTTAATTTAAATAAAGTAAAGAAATGATCGAAAATGACTGGAGGTTTTACCCTGAATTAATTTTAATTTTATATTCTAGTATGGAATACATTATAAGTTCGACAGGTTTAGAAGTAGCCCCGTCACAGCGCAAAAAACACATTTTAGCGCGTGCATTCTCAATTATCAGCCTTATAAGTTCGATCTTATCGACAGATAAGCCCTGCTGCCAAATTGAGAATGCACGCGCTCGAATGTGGTGTGTGAGCTCTGACGGGACTTCTTAAACTCGCCGGTGTGCTGCGTTGACTCGTTCGACCGACCGAACGTCGTTTTTAAGAAAATAACACCCCAGCTTCAATACCGATTACATTGTCACCCTGCCGCTTTTATTCACTACACTCGCACGAAAAAGTGTACCCAATTAAGGACTGAAATTAAGGAACTTTAACTTTGTCAGTTTTGTGAGGAAAATTGGCTATACATTGACGGCCGCGAAAACTGACAAAGTTAAAGTTCCTTAATTACTTTTTCGTGAAAATGCCCAAGTATGGCGTACTTACTCGCCCGCGTCTATATCACCCTTTTAACATGACTACAAGTACTACAACATTGTGATTGATTGTGAATATTATGATATCGAAGCAAGTGTTTCTAACTGAAAAAGCGTTTTATAGTGTTAAGGACTTTTATGGGTGATTGATAATTTTATTTTTGATTAAGTGTTTTTTAATGTGATCTTTTTATTTTTATTTTATTAATGTATTTATTTTTTGTTATAATAATGACCTGTGTTTTTTGACATTAAATGATTTGACTTTGACTTTGACTTTGACAAGATGTGCTGAACCAGATTAAAATTAATGTCCTGTGCTAATAATTGTTAAAAATAGTGTACCCAACGTTTTGCATTTTTGCAAGGCGAACAGCAAGGTGAACTTGTAAGAAGTGTCAAACTAAATGTCACTGTGATGTGACACAGTTCTAGGGTGGGTCAGGGTTCCATTTTTCCAGGGTTTGATTGTGTGTTTGTATGTTAGTAGGTGTAACTAATGTACGAAAGAAAAACCAAAACCATACAATTAATACAAAAGATCCCTTTATAGAATCTCTACCAGCTAACCCTTTGAGAGCGTTCTATAGTCGACCATGAAATTGCTTTACCACTGTTGAACGTTAATTCTCAACAAATATAGTTGAAAAGTTATAATGGAGATTTTTGATGGACTTTACCAAATATATGAAATTTGTATGTTTGGCTGTCTTTCTTTTACGTCAAATCTGAACAAAATTAGGTAGTTACCTAGGTAGGCACCAACACATTACAATTAATTGCTTAGTAGATTGTATCAAACGTGGTCAAAATTATTTGTTACTTAATGCCTACATTACACAATCGGCGATGATCGTCTATAATCGGTTAAAATTAGCACAACCATCATGCGAGCATCTATACGATCGAATCGTTCGTAGGTAGTACCTATTTTGTCGAACAGCAAACGTACAAGATAGACATGGATAGGTAGATGCGTCATAGGAAATGTTGTTGTATTGCATTATTAAATCTGATAAAATTCTCTACAATTTTGATTCTATAGGTAATTTTTTTACCTATTTTCAATCGTTGTCTAGACATGAACTCCGAAAAACGGAAGATTTTCAAAAAACTGTTTTTATCTAATTGAAGCCATATTTATCTAAAACTGTACTTGTTATGGCGTCCCATATATCATTTTCGGATAAATTAAGGATGGGAAGTTTATTTTTGGGTTAAAATTAATGAAAGAAAGAAAGAAAATAAATGTATTGACACAAAAACGATACAGTTTACAATAACCAAGAATTAAAACGAAAACAAGATTCCTCGTCCTTAATTTATCTGAAAATGATATATTGCATGCCCTAATATGTACCTATAGTTTTAGAGAAATGTTGCTTCAATTAAAACGCGGCAGCTTCGAACTTCCTCCCCCTCCCCCCACTAAATGCGCAGTGGCTCTCGATGGTCCCCGGTCTGAATCTACTCAAGACCAGCTAAGAGTCAACTATGCCAAGGTTCAGCGCATAGCCCCAAGTGCAAGGTGCCGTGCACTAATATTCTAGATAAAAAATCTTTTTTGAAGATCGTTCGTTTTTCGGAGCTCATATCTAAACAACAACGATTGAAAATAGGTAATAAATGTATAGAATCAAAGTTGGACAGAATTTCATCAGCTTTAATAATGCAATACAACATTTCGTATGACGCATCGTTTTCAAGATGTAAACAAAAAACAAAAAAACGGGACCTTCTTTGCCCTCCCTATAAAATATAATTTTAATTAAAATTAACTGTCCACCAGAGGCCCGTTTCACGAAGCTACAAGTTACAAATTACAAGCGGAAGTCTCTTTCTCACTCCTTTTGCTAGAGAGAGAGTTCCGCTTGTAATTTGTTTGTAACTTGTAGCTTCGTGAAACGGGCCACAGCGAATGAATAATCGGCGATCGTATGGGCACATCAACGCAAGTACTTGAAAATTTCATGCGTGCCCGACATACCGAAATCTTGGATCACTTCACTGATGATCGGCGACTACAGACGAGTACAGACGAGTAGGTATGTCCCTACACGAGCGTTCTCGCTCGTAATCGTCGGTTAACGCCGATTGTGTAACGGAGCCATAAGAATTTACCGGCGATGGTCGTACTAAAAACGCCGCCGCCACGCTTTGAGAACGCTTTTTAGTATGGGAACGCAACTCTCTCTCTCAAGTGTGTGTTCTTAGCGTCGTAGTAGAATTCAAGTTATCCTGCCTTAACACACAAACAATCTTCCGCACACGCAGTGGTTTATTTTATTCAGCGTTTAAATTTGTTACTCGAACATCATCAACACTAGCTCCTTACTGGTTGTTATTTGACATTTATATGTGATTCATTCTTACGTCAAAAGATAGCCAATATTTTACACAAGAGTCCGCACCCATTTTATTCTTCAATTCCAAGTTTGTTGATTATTTTGCTACCAATATATAATAGTGTTATAATGGGCGATCATCTGCCTGCTTGTGTCATTGATGTCGGTACCGGCTATACCAAGCTGGGGTTTGCCGGCAACAAGGAACCGCAGTTTATCATTCCGTCAGCCATAGCGATAAAGGAAACGGCGAAAGTCGGCGATCAGAGTACGAGGCGCATGACGAAAGCGGTGGAAGACTTAGATTTCTTTATTGGTGACGAGGCGTTCGATGCTACGGGGTATTCGGTGAAATACCCGGTGCGCCACGGCCTCGTAGAGGATTGGGACCTCATGGAGCGATACATAGAGCAATGCATCTTTAAATACCTGCGGGCAGAGCCAGAGGATCACCATTTCCTGCTTACCGAGCCGCCTCTAAACACACCAGAGAACCGCGAATATCTTGCCGAGATTATGTTCGAATCGTTTAATGTGCCAGGATTATACATAGCAGTGCAAGCAGTGCTTGCTCTCGCGGCGTCATGGAAGTCGCGTGCGTCAGCAGAACGCACCTTCACGGGCATTGTAGTCGACAGCGGCGATGGCGTCACCCATATAGTGCCTGTAGCAGAAGGATATGTCATTGGATCGTGTATCAAACACATCCCCATTGCAGGTCGAAATATTACCTCATTCATCCAATCTCTCCTCCGTGAGCGAGAGATCGGAATCCCACCAGAACAAAGTTTAGAAACTGCAAAAGCTATCAAAGAGAGATACAGTTATATTTGCCCTGATATTGCCAAAGAGTTTGCCAAATATGACAGTGACCCAGCAAAGTGGATGAAAAAGTACACCGGCACTAATGCCATCACTAAGAATCCATTTGATGTGGATGTTGGTTATGAACGATTTTTGGGCCCAGAGATTTTCTTCCATCCGGAATTCTCAAATGCAGACTTCACAGTACCACTGAATGAAATGGTTGATGACGTTATTCAAAACTGTCCCATTGATGTGAGGAGGGGATTGTATGGGAACATTGTGTTGTCTGGTGGCTCAACTATGTTCCGTGACTTTGGCAGAAGGCTGCAGCGTGATATTAAGCGCACTGTTGATGCAAGACTGAAGCTCTCGACTATGCTCTCTGAAGGGCGCATTACACCAAAGCCTATAGATGTGCAGGTGATTTCCCATAACATGCAAAGATATGCAGTGTGGTTTGGAGGCAGCATGCTGGGGTCTACCCCTGAGTTCTACCAGGTGTGCCACACCAAACAAGCGTACATGGAGTATGGCCCCAGCATCTGCAGGCACAACCCAGTCTTCGGTACCATGACATAATGATGGCAACAAAATGAACATCACACTGAAATTACAGAAAAATTATGTATTTTGAAGTTTATTTACTACTTATTAGTCAAGTATTCATTGTTTTTAAAGTATTAATTTTTTATCATTATTTTAGAATGATTATGAGTATTTTATACACAAACAGGAAATTGTGCTGAAATAAGTTCTCAAAGATATTTAATTGAACAATATTGTCATTAGTTAACATTAACTATTATTTTAAGCTGGAGGCGTTACTGTACATTTAAAGCATTTAATTTTGCATTCCAGCTTTTTAATATACTAAGGACTATTATGTTGAGTGTATTATTTGATACCTGGTGAACTCCAAATGATATTTGCTGCTGTAATAAGCATTAAAGACAAATTGAGAACCTTTTCTTTTTAAAAATCTGTTGAGGATGTTGCAGCTGTTAGAACTTGCTTATCAATGTCATTTACAACAAAATTTATGTATATCAATAGCATTATCAGTGCCAGTAAAGCAATTTGTCCATATATCTTGACTGCCACTAACTGCTATGCGGGTCCATTTTGTATGAAAATCAGAGCCCTTGGCAGTCAGTGTTAATATTTCCATGAGAAATAAAAAAAAGACAAGTCGATATTCTCTTTTCTTTTGAATTCTAATTGCAGCCTTTTTTTCTGTAGGCCTGGTCCTCGTATCTGATACACCATTGGTTTGAACCCTAAAAGTGTGGCAAATTTAGAAGTGTGTTGAGCCTGCTTGACACCATAAAGTCCAAGTTATTGCAAAGTTGTGACACTGACAGTATTCCATACATATGTCAATTAAAAAAGTATGCAGTGCGAACTCTTAATCTCCCTGGCTTTTAATTACCACCCTCAGTCCTATTCATGGAATTCCATTCAGAAAATATCAATGATGCTCTTTTATGTTGCCTCTAATTAATGTGTACTAGAGGCACATTTTTAAGTTTGCTTTGCATAATTCTTTCTAAGAATTTTCAGAAGATTCTTAAGGCTTGGAGTTAGCGACTTCTGTTTTTTTGTGCCATAATAATGTTTCTGTAGTCAAATTAATATTAATATTTTGAAATACTTGCAGAAAAAGAGTACATTTCATGTTTTGCTGGTTGAATAGAGCTAGGTATGTAATGAAATAACTTGTCGGAAATCTGTTTGTCCAAGGATATGGTTTTATTGTAATTGCGTTAGTAGGTCGTATGTTGTAAAGTGTCATTAACACTTTATTATGTTTCGTACGTGATGCTTTTTCACTTTGTGTTGAATTCAGTGACGCAGTATGACTATCATAGAGAATACGATAACAATAGCTATCTGTCTTTGAATTGAAAAACCAAATTAATGCAACTGTCTTCATGTCCTCCAAATGTATTTATACATGGAGCCATAAAAGCCATAACAGAACATTGAGTCGAGTTAAGAGTGTTATGTTATGATTATGATTTACCATGCATGAAACACATATAAATCTGCCCTGCTAATCCAATACGCAGTATCTCAGATAAAACTCCTGTACCAATATCAACCTTATTACTAACAGAAGAGAATTAAAACTGCTTTGGATATTAAATTTGGGATACTGCTTATTAGGTTAGTAGGGCAGAAATGACATGATAAGATTTGAAAAAAGGTACATTTGATTTCAGCGCCACCTTTTGACAAAACACAGTGTATCATGTTGGGCTCATTTAAAATCGGTATGTAAAATCATATTGCTTTTGATAAATGAAATGAAATTAATAAATAGTTTTTATTTTATTATATGACTATGGATGCAATATCGAAGTATATCATTACCTACCTATACATATTATACTCTAAGCGTTTCCTCTGAAGATAGTGACAGTGAAATTGTTTCTGCACGGTGCGCCGATAAAAAGAGAACGATAAAACGGCGAGTGACAGGTCAAACAATATTATAACAATTCAGGTAGGTATAATATTTTCTGACTCATATTTATTTTTATTTTTATTAAATGTTATATCATATTTATAAATGTTTATATAAACTGTACACTCTAAAAGTCTAAATGCAAGAGGAACACTTGTTAAGTGTTTTACGTAAACCTACTCTGTCTTATAGCGGTAATTAAAATGTTTACCTACTACTACCTACTAGTTCGGTGTTTTCCTGAACTGTTTGTTGCCAAGCTAGGTAGGTATAGGTATGTATATGCAGCGAAAATGACTTGTTAAAAATACAGCTACCTTAGTAAGTATTACCTTATTCCGGAAAGTCTTCAGTGAAACGTAAATTACCTATATAGATTCATTTAAATAGGTACCTACTTAGTCACATTTTTTACTTTCACCGAAGTCGAAATCGTTTTAAGCGAATCAATTAGCAGAGAAGTAATTAAGTATTTGGCCCTATCTGTATAATTGCTTATATATCTCACTCTCCAATTAAGAGGGAACACTTTTATTTGCAAACCGAAACTCACAGTGACTCTGAACCGTGCGATTTAAATTAAGCGGTGATCCCGTTTTAGTCCCCTAATTAGAACCCAGCCTGTGCCTTGCGGTGCTGTGTGAGGCCTCTGTCGCGAGTACCCCCTTTCGTTATTGCTGTGCTACGTTACGTATGGTTCCTACATGCCTAGGCAGGCAAGCGAGGACTGCTTTTGGTAATCTTTGTAAGAGGATAAAAACAATATACATATTTGCAAGGCTCGAGACGTGCTTTTTGCGAAAGTTACCGACTATAGAAATACGAAAAGTGATTGGACATAGACAAACGAACATCAGCTTACGTTAATCATGTATTACCTACATATAGGTACATATTGTTTCGTACGTGGGGGTACACCGATAATCAAAAGTAGAATTTAATAACGCACTCATTTAAACCGTTACAAACAATTATCGCACAATAAACTTCGAAGACTTAGATGATCGCTCGGGTCGCTCTTGTTCGCACTGTTCGCTTTCCAAGTAAAGACTGAATGTACCCGCAACCGCGGTCCGCCTTTTTATAGTTCCCGTGTCCGACCATTCCAGAATGCCTTCCGGAATCGGAATGATCGATGTACTTTGCTCCGCCGAGGACGATCGAGACTATTCGTTGCTGGAATGTTCTACGCCTTGATACATTGTTTTTTTATAATCGCTCACGGGTCTGGAATGTTCTGCGTATTGCTGTCTCATTTCCAATCGCGTTATCCCTTCCTCACGCTTCTCGAAAGTTCTCAGTATCGCTGTCTCGTATCAATATCTGTAGTACGGTTTGCAGAAAAACAAATACATCTAGTATTTTGAACTTATATTTTTTATAAACAAAGAAAGACGCTAAAAATGTATTAAAGGTTTAATAAATTACTAAAATTTGTTCCATCGAATTTGCTGTTAACCTTTGACATCTCTTATAATATGTAGGTGAAAAACTTAAGTAAATGACCTCTTGCATGCAGTTGTAACGGGATCCTGCCGTTTTGCCAAAATTATTTTGGTCAAGTTTCATTACCCAAACAAATTTTAGCAACTGTTTTTTTTGCCAATGCAATCTTTGGCATAATTATAATACGCAAATTTTCATTTGGTCAAATTTTCATTCAGCAGTGTTTTACTACGGAAACTGACATTTAGGCATTTTTTCTTTTAGCAAATGCTTTATTAAGGCAAAAAAACATTAGATAATAAACATTTAGACAAATGAATTGATATGACAAAATATATAAAGACGAAAATAGGAGTTTGTTTGAGTAATACAATTTGACCAAAATAATATTGGTAAAACGGAACGATCCCATAAAAAACGAACTGCTACTAAAACAGTAGGTTCAGTTAGGTTAGAACTGCGACAATAACAGCGCGCGAGCCGAGCGAGCAAAGCGAGCGTGCCGCGGCAGCGGCCGGCGAAGCGCTAGAACCGAACTGCTGCCAGGTACGTAGGTTATAGGTTAGAAACACTACCGGTAAAGTACGTTAAGTTAGGTTAGAACTGTGCCCCCAAAAAAATTCAACAACCGACTGAATGGAAATGGTAAGTTGAATATTGACGATACAAATTATTTGCCTTATTTTGTTTTGCGTAAAATATGTTATGCCAACTAAAACATTTGACTAAATGAAATTTGGTCAAACTACCAGTTGGTAAACGATTCAATGCCTAAACATTCATGTGCCAAACATTAGGATTGCGTAACAATTATTTGTGAATAGTTAATTTGGCAAACGATTATTTGGCAAATGAAATTTTAAGAAAAATATATTGGGAAGTGATAATTTGTCAAACATAATTTGATAAAACGTAGGTAACCCAGTTGTAACACATCTGTATAGACCGTTCGACATTCTATATTTGAAATTTGACGTAAATTCCATATACATTTTGTACACATGACTTAATTACGTTTCCACACTGACAAATTTTTTTTTTGTATATTCTTTTTCGAACTCAAAATAAGTATTAAGGTTCTATGAAATTATTTAGAATATAAACCTCTTTAAGCCTAAGTACAGCATAAATATAGATACAGTTAGCTGCTGCATAATTATGTTTTAAAAAATAGGTAGGTAACAGAAAATAAAAGTTATTATTCATTAAATATTCGAACGTATTTCTTTTATTGCTACCCTTACCGGGCGCCATGAAAACTGAACGTTGATACCGATGTTTAGTCACTACCTATTGATTACTCTTCATAGTGGCGTTTTGTAATGCAAACCATCTTGATTAGCTTGAGTTCAGCAGTCATTGGTTGCAAAACCCCGTAATTAGGAAGTGACATGGTAACTTACATTACGCAACTACCTAGATACGAGTAAGCATTGGTTAAAATAGCTTCGCAAATTACCAAATTAAACTCATTCATTCGTTTTATTATGGACATCAATTGTTGTTGTGGGTCTATCTTTGCAGATTGATACATACAATTAGGTAGGTATAGCCACGCAGACCTTTCTGTAATTTTTTAAGAGCTACCTACCTACAATTCTTTGCTAAACATATTGTTTTATAATATTTTATTTCAAGGTTTAGCCATCAGCGTATGCACGCACGAGGTCTAGAATATTGGTTTCTTTACGACGATTACAAAATATTCGACATATAATTTCAGAAGAACCACAAACAGAGCTACTTGTATTTAGAGATTTGAAAGCGAGTGGTAAAAATCTCACCTTTTATATTTTCTATCGCTAAATAATTCAAAAATACCGATTCCCATTAAAAAAATATTTTCAAACGAAACTTTCTCGCGCTTTATTTTCAAAAAATGACTCGATGGTGTAGGGCTATTTTAATCTACCTACAGTAATTCAAGTACCCTATTAAATTAGATGAAAAAAAAACTGTGCAAATACGAAAAACCCACAAATATGTTTTCTGAAGTAAAACTGCCAAACCCCTGAGCACCTAGGTAGATTATGTATATGCTATGGCGTGAAGTTGGTATGTAGTGAAAAGTGTATAAAGTAGTTGGATACAGCGTGAACTACATAAAGTTGCGAGGCTGCAGGAAATCCTGCCAACTCTTCAAAGGTTAGGAACAAGTGTAGTTTGAAACCGGTTAGCTTCAATAAATAGCGTGTTGATGTCGACAGGTATTTAGAAACAGCCGTTGCAACTAGTTTATAAACACGGAAAATAGTAAGAGTCGCCAATTAACATCAGCCATAATAGCACTCTACATTAAACAAGTAACTCTGATGTTTGTAGCCCTTAGTACATAATAATAGGTATATTAATTTACTTAATACTGCCTACTTTTAGCATTATACCTACCTAGCATACTTACTGAGTACCTACAGTAGCACAATGCGATCCTAATCCTGCACGCACTCTTATTCTTATCTTATCTTTTCTTATTAATTCCTTGAACATTTTACAAGGTGGCAACCTTTGCCTTTGCCTGCCTTGAACCCTACGTGTATCTACCGTTAGGTACAAAATTACAAATCTCTACCGGTACCTCTTAATTTATCTTTTCAAATCAAATAGCGAACTACACAAATTTAACATCTTTATTTTAACTATACCAAAGGTACCTACTTTCTTTAAGTTTTACCTGACATTTAATTAAGTGAACTGTTAGTTGTTCGTCCTGTCTAGTTTTCAGCGAGTAGGTACGAACCTCATGCGCAGGGTGCTCGCATCGAGATTACATTCGCGTTAGCTAAGTGATTTGGTTCGAACTAGTTTTGAATTACTCGGTGCTGTTACTCAACTCAATAGAATTAAGAACACTACGAACAGTTGTCGGATTAAACAAGTTTTTGGGATGAGTTTGTAAAATGTCAAATTGTTTATTTTAGTTCATATTGTAGACTTAATTTCAGGAAACTTCTTTTTACGAGTAGGTAGGTGGTTTAAAATAAAGTGAAAAAGAGTATTTCTTCAAATCTCTTAATAACTATCTATGTAACTTACTTTAAAAACAAATCTCATGACTAATAAATCAATCATTACAAATGCCTTATACACATCGTTTAAACATAGGTTAGCTTATCCCGCTTTCCTGATTTAAAACTCATTCCCTTGATATTTATTTAAAGGCAGCAGAGCAGACGCATTTGCGCCTCCATAGGTATATAGTATAGGTATCGCAAGGGTGGTGGAGCTAATTGCAAAGTGAGACTATTGTCTCCGTGCCCTGCGACCGAGGAGCCCTGCCTTGACGATTTTAATTATTCTGTCTGACTTTTGCCTTTTTGGCATTGTATTACACTGCTTTAGAGCGAAGTGGATTATTTTTTAAAGTATTTAGGTATCATCAGGCAGGAAGTTGGGCCAGCGGAAATATGCCGCTTGATATATTCAATCAGTAATATAATAGTCTTACCGCCGTACTTAGAGGCATTTTAGAGACAATTAACTTGTTCCTTTTTACCCGACTGCGTCAGGAGGGTTATGTTTTTCGAATGTATTTTACTCGTATAATCGTAGGGCCTGTTGTTTGTATCGTAATTAACTGAATTAAGGGTTAAAAAAAAAACAATATTTTTAACTATTCTTTCCAAACAACTATAGGTAACTTCATTAAGTAGTTCTACTATTTAAAAAAAAAAATCGTGTGTGAAAATTGTATGGCATTGACGTAGGTAAGCTACCGGTAGTCACGTCGTAAATCGGTGGGCAAAACGGAAACGCGAGCCATGTTTTTATTTTCGGTTACCTACATATTTTCACAATATTCCATTAAAACAAGGTACAAAAATGTAAACATGTCTTTGACGTCGACTGTACCTATCTACACATATTTTGTGACTGTTAATGTTCCATCGCACACTAGGTATATCAGTCAGATGTTTTTTACCAATGTCCTTTCCCTTAATACATATGTCAAAGAAAAGGAAAACGATGACTTTAACTGAATTACCTATAGAATTAGAACTTGATTAGCAAAACCAGACTATTTAAAAAACTACCATGTTTAAAAAGTCTGCACGGTTTTTCATCTCCGAATCCTAATACCTATGAAGGTTAAAACGACAAAACGAAGGCGTTTAATAATTTTTAAAATATACCGATATTCCACATTACAAGAATAACGATCACGTAGCTATCTCACTAAATAAATACTTCGATTGAAAAAACAATGTGCAACCAACTGATTAAAACCTTGATGAAACACCAGGGTTCAGCTGAAAACTAGCGCACTGGCTGCCTGCAGCACATTTTGACCTCGCACTACTCACACTACAGCGCAACGACTCTAAATTAACTAGGTACGCGTACTTAATTGAATATAAATATTTCTATGTTCTATCCTTTCACCTTTTAGTATTTTCTGTCAAAATGTTTGATTATGTTTGTTGTGTTTTTATCAAATTAATGTTGTGAGTATGAATTTGAAACTTACAAATACAATTCCCGTTCGCTCTATAAATGTAACTTGTATGGTTCCGCGAGGACTTGTAGGTTATTAATTGCGTACTTTGCAAGAAGCAATTAAAATATGACTTACAACGGGTACGTACAGCGCTTATTTCCCGCGGCTGCCGGCTGCTGCCACCTGCGTTCCTGTATATTTTACTACTGGTATGAATAAGCTTTATTAATTTACGACCTTACGTCATTCGAAATTAACAATGTCCTTTGCTTTTAACGTGGATATAACTGCGTTGTGTTTATTACAGTTATGTTATGTCGACTCACAAAAAAAAACTTGTTGGTGAGTTCGACGAGGAGTGATTAATCAGCGAGTTTGAGCTGCCCCGCCAGTAAGTTTTATTTTAGAGCGTCACTTACATCAGTTATTAAAAAATGGTTTATTATAAATGCCGATTCCTAATTTTATTAACTACATATTACAAAAGCTAACTGCCTTTACAGCTCTTGTCTTTTACGGTGAATTAAATGTCCTATTCTTTATCTGTAAAATAACATTATGAGGCAAGTTGTTATTTTGATTGGCTTTCAATAATATTAATGTACTAAGTGACCTCTTATATACTTAGTAATTAGTTTAGGGATTGTTAGATTGGGGTTCAAACTTTGTACCCTAGGGAGTGGACCCCTAAGATGGACCTGTCTGCAAGTTGCGGGTCTTAACCACCGGAAGTTGCCGATAGCTACCAACAAACAGGTTAACAGCTAAGAAAATATTTAAGCACCTAGAAGAATATTTCGGCTTTGTCTAGACCCTATAGGTTTTACGTAAACTGATAGCCTCCCAATTAACATATTTTTGGTTTATCCTAAATCGAAATATTTACCATGTTTTATGAAATGGTTTCGTGGGATCAATCCAAATTAGTCAGTACCGGGTAATTCGGAAACTAAAGAGTAAGGGCATAGCGTCGGCCTAAATTGCAAACCTGCTAAATCCATTTTTAGGATTTAGCAGTTTTGCATTCTAAATAGATGAAATAAAGTGCAAACCTGCTAAATCCTAAAAATGGAGTTAGCAGGTTTGAAATTTAGGCATACGATAGGTACCTAATCTGTTCTTAGGAACTAAGGCCTCAATTGTGGGAAAAAGATAAACCACTAACAGAGAGTTCTGTTGAACCGAGTAGTTTTTCCCGGAAAAAGAAAACATCAATTAGTTGCTATGCGAGTAGTTGATAGTGTACAGTCACCAGCAATAATATATGATCCAACATTGGAGTCAAAAATCCACACATCCTTCTTGTTACAGGGGGCATAAGAGTAGGTAGGTATATCAGATATTTTGAGTCTTATGTTGGATCATATATTCATATAGGTATGAATTATTGCTGGTGATTGTACCGAAGTGGTACCTAACGAATGTTTGCATTGGAGCATCCTGCCTGAAATAAAAAAAAACCCGAGATTACGACAGAAAAAAGAGGAATATTAGTGGGTTATTAAAAATATAGTTTTTTTAATTAACCAGTAATTTCCCTACTGACCCATTTGTAGGGTTGCTTACCCTGTATAGAAGGTTTTAATATAAATTTCACTGACAGGCAGATTCAATGTTGCGGATGTCACAAATTTTGCCTTCACTTAGATATTAAGAAATATTTATGATAACATGAAAACGCATTATTTTTAAACGTCTGTCAATATTTCAAGAGGATACCTAGCAGCTTTCATTTTGTAATCCTCTTCGTCTAGTTCTTCTTAATTAGTTCCTCTGAGTAGGCGGGTATTATCTAGAAATATCTTCACTTCACTGGCTACTGAGTTTTTTCTTAACAGTCTTTCGCTATCTAAATAGGTACCTACAAAGGTACTTGTAGTTCTCCCTAACATTTCCACCCCTCTATATTTACGGTAGAAACTTCCCTCCTAATTAACCATCGCCAAATTATATTATTTTCGTCGGTTTATTAAGCTCACCATTCACAATGGCGTGCTCTTGTGTAGAAGTGGACCCCGGGTCAATGCAGACAATGCTATATTAGAATGCCCGCCGCGCCGGCCCGATGACCCGGCTCTCCGCTCGTTTTAGCCTCCGCCAAAATATCTTGTAAAATCGATAGTGGAACTGGCTTTTGCAATATTGCAACGCGGTATGTGTGTCAATTAATTTCCAATCAAAAGGCGAAAGGATCGTAGTTTTAGTTGCAAATTAATGTCAAAGGTTGAAATTGGTTCAAGATTTTTTTTAAAAGGTTTTTGGCCCACTGTGTCAATTATGACTTTTTGAATGACGCATGCTTGTGGTTACGTATAATACTTCTTTGTATTGCACAATTATTGATCTGTTGAAATTGAATGGCATCCAGATAATGACAGGGGAACGTTTAAGCTTTCCAGATAAGGCAAATTATTAAATAGAAAAAAAGAACGGGAACCAACTGCTTCATCGCTTAGTTAAACATCAACAAGAGTAGAAAATATGGTTTGATTTTTATGGTTTCTCATTGCAAAACTCAGAACTTTCCCGTTATTTCTTTTGCTTTCACCTTTCAGCCGTCTTGACCTTCATAATTACCCGAGAAAAAATACTGTTTGAAGGCATTGGTTATTCACAAGAAGGTGTTACTCTCGGGTATCGTAATACGGTAGTTTCTGTTTAATTGCCGTGCTGCGCTAGTTTTCCGAACATCGGCCGTTATCTCTCGCTGTTCATTGGCAGGCTGCCTTAAATAAAATGGGAGCTTAAACGTGCCACGCTCATAACCTGGCCAGCGTAAGTCGACCTCAGAAGACTGTTAGATGTTCCCCTGTTTATAGATACTTGTTTGGAACGGGGAGGGGCGGGGTGGATTGATTAAATTGGTGCCTATGAACAATGTGCAGTAACGGCCAGCGGCTATTGCCATGAAGGCTTACTTCCGATGTTGAGAGCAGCGGCGGAATCATGTTTGGCTAGTGAAGGGTGGGGTGAGCGTTTTGTTTGAATAAACGACATTTTGAAAAAGTCGTTACCTATATTAAAAAACGAACTAGGATATTTTGTTTAACTTAAACTAGTAAGTGGCTCTAAGTTGTTTTTATAACTAAATGAGTTCTTGAAGAAAGTGAAAGACTCTACATCCTAATGTTACAGCGTCAACGTCCGTAACACATCGAACTAGTTTGACGATGTAGCTGCTTACGGTTACCTCTATCTCTATAAATTAAACGACATTTCTTTTCTCTCGTGTGAGTCGGAAGCAATTTGTATAGTTCTCGCTATAACCTCGCGTGCTTTTCAACGTAAATAATATTAATAATGTCAGCAATTTCATTAGCCACAGAATTTCCGAATCATTTATTATCGTAATCATTTCGGACGGCAGACTTGATGGATTATTCTCCTGTGTAGGCGCATCACAACATATGTCGGCGCCCGAGAAATGATGGCATAATTGAACAAGACGTTCTTCGTCAGAGAAATGGGCTCGTACTGATATGTAATTTTACGGAGGATAGCTTTGAGAAAAAGGCGAACGGTGTTAGGATTTATTTGTCTGCTGTTTTATTAATTTTGGCTAATTATAGAACCCTGAGGCGGATATACTAGAAAATGCACAATGTCGCTCCATTATACCACACGTGCATTTAAGATCAATTAAAATGTTGTAGACTTAGTTCGTTTACAACTTTATTGGTCTGAGGAATGTTATCCGGAATAAAAAGTATAATGTCAATCCAGGGTATTCACTCTGTGTGTTCCGATGTTGTTCCCAAATCTTTTCAAGGGTGAATGAAACATCCAAATATATAAACTTCTTATGTAATCATTCTTACCAATTTGACATTTATGAGTAACATTTTTCGCTGGCATTCAAATTTCCGCGTAAAATATGCGATTATGCGGGCACCCGCGGGAATCTGAACATACACACACGTACGAATTTATATAATAGCAGGAAATTAGGTAGGATTTTGATTAATCAATATAACAACTTTCAAAGTGATCGATATTTGCCATACACAGCTCGCCTCTAAATCTGCGTGCGGCGTCTTGATTGATGGCCGGAGTTGTTTGTTGCCGAACAAAGTTACGGCAACGATTAATAATGATTTCAGTTCGTACGTCCATCTTTCTTACCCCTAATTATTTGGAAGACTTTCGGGCCCAATGACAAATTTGTTTTTGCACAAAGTGGCTAAGATTTTGTCACGCGTCAATCATTGTTACAAATAATGGGGCTCCTCCCCCAACCTACTTTACGACTGAAACCTAATACCTACTTACGAACATTTTAGCCGTGATGCACTCAAGTCACTTTTTAAAGGTATACCTACTTAGGTACGCAACACTGTAAAGATACCGTCACAAAGCACATTGTAAATCGTGTACCAATGAACCATCAAGGAATTTAATGTTTAGCAGTTTGACATCTACCAAATGAGTAAATATTTCTCGACGTAACATAATTATGAACATACATGGAAAATGTATAACTCGACCAATTTACGTAACGTACAGTGTTAACCTGCTGAAACATTAAAATTCCTCGATAGTAAGTACCTACATCATCATCATCTTGCCCTTATCCGAATAATTTGGGGTCTATGTAATGTAGACACATAAAAATTAAAGAGCAAAGTAAAGTATCAAATACGGTCGGCGTTATAAATAGCTGCGCACTTTAGTGCTTTGTCACTTTAACGTCGTGTTTGAACTGATGCACTAGTCTGTCGAAAGGCCTTAAAGCGACAAGATATAAAAGTGTTCAGCCACTTATAGGCCGACTGTACATCAAGTTTTCTGAAGTATAACAACGAACGAACGATAGTCACGTACTCGTTTATTATCAGGAATTACCCGACGCGTTTCGGACTCGTTACGAACGGTCCTTCATCAAAAGAGTGTTAACGCGGGCGCAGACCCCTGAACACTATTTCTTACCCATTTATGGTGTTGAAAATGGGTAGGTATAGTCCTAGAGAATTTGGTAGTTTACATGGAATTATATTCGTATTTTATGACAATAACCGCAAGTACGTTGTGAGTGTAGCGACACTATCTAAGCGAATGGACTACATAATTCCGAAGAGTCATAATTCCGAATTGATCAAAATCCCGAATTTTCACAATGACGAATGTAATGTTTTGATAATAGATTTTATTTTTTGATATCGCTTAGGTATAAATAAAACCTTACCTAACCTACGTATAGCAATAGCACATACATACATACCTACATACATTAAATCACCCCTGTTTCCCAGAGGGGTAGGCAGAGATCACTTCTATCCACCTGCTACGATCCTGACAAATAGTATATAGCATTTAATCTAAAATAGCTCCAACATAACATAGCTTTCGAGAAAATGTAAAGTAAATATTCGGAAAAAAATAATTCGGAATTTTAATGTGTTCTCCTAAGGTGTTCTCGTAGAAAAACATGCTAGTTTACTATCTTTTCATTTTATTCTTGTTTTTCTTTTCTACTCAGGATTTTTTTGAGATAAAATATCTATTCTTGTATCATTAGCAACACAGTTAACTGACGATTTGTGAATATTTTCACCTTACAATGAGCCTCATTAGTGGTCAGTTAACAATGATACTTTTACTTATAGGTAAGGTACAATACAACCTAATATACTAGTAGGGGACGATTTTCCAATCATCTAATAAAAGTAACTGACAAATAATTTTATCACTTTCTCTTTCTTTGTCATATGGAATAAGTTTCTTTATTTTATTTCTTTTATATAATAAAGACTACAGTAACATATTCTAATATTACTCGCCAAACTGTTACGTTTATCGGCGAGAGGCGCTCAGTTTTACACTACTTAACTTATTCTAATGTCTAATCGACTACTAATATTATGTTTAGCTATACATAGATAGACACAGCGGTATTCATAGGTGGGTATGTAGGTGTTCGCTTCCCGACGACCGCAAGCGTCAGCTGTTTTTGTAATACCTACATATTGTCCTTTTTATTCTATTGATGCTGGCTAGTTATCGAGAAGCAAATCCTTTAGTTTTGATTTTAACTATGTTTTGCTTATTTTAGTCCCTTGTCTAAGTAGGTCGTATTTATTAAAAAAATTAGGCGCTAAATATTTTGATGTCCTTTCACCATAGTAGTTTTGTGCTCCCGGTTGTATTAATTTTCTCTGGGTAACACTTCTAGTACTAATTTTGCTATTCTTGGTTAATTTGCAATCTTCTCTGTAATAGTGTTCTAAGCCTATTAAATAATGAACTTTTTTGTGTACTGGCAGAATTTTATACACAGGAAATAATTTTTCATATTCTCCCTTACTATTAGCTATCTTTAACTTTTTTGCTTATTAGATATTTTATCAGCCTTATTTGCAGATTTTTTACATCTTTGATGTAGGTTATGAACGTTCGTCCGTACACAATAAGCCCGTAACTAAGCAGTGCGTCAGCAAGTGCAAAATAGACAACGTAATGTTTTCCTATTTAAAGCTCCCTTTAGTTGGTAGAACATCCCTAGCCCGACCTTAACCTGTTACATACATCGCTTACATGGGGTTTCCAACTACATTTGGTGTCAACAACCAGGCCTAGGTATATAAATGTCTCGACATATTCTAACTTGGCACATGTACAGTTAATTTTGTTTAGGTATATGCAAGCAATCGTATGTATGTCCTACTATATCCAAGCGTTCCCTTGCAATATTTTTTGCTTGTGAGTTATATGGCGAGTGTATATGCATGCATTTAGTTTTAGTGAAGTTTATGATAATACCGTTGTCGTGTGCCCATTTTGAGATACCTTCAAAGTCTTGTTGCACACATTTTTGAATTTCTGTGACATCTTTTGATGCAAATACCATGCACATATCATCTGCGTACGTAAACACTCGACAATATCTAACAACATTCGATACACTGTTCACGTGCATTATGTATCCCATTGGACCATACACTGACCCGGTCGGTCCACGTCCGCCTCCTCCCCCGTGATCCCCGCAATGCTTGTGCTTATTTTCCTACCAGACAAGAAGGCTTTAAACCAGTTATTCGTGGATCCGCGTATACCACATTCGTCCATCGCCTGCAATAAAATGTCGTGATCCATTGCATCGAACGCCTTTTTATAGTCTATGTATAGTGCAATCAGCTGTTTCCCCTTATCCAAGCAACCGTTTACATAATCCGCGAACCCCATTAGGGCTGATACTGTGCTACGTCCTTTGCGGAAACCGTGTTGTCTGTCTGAAAGTATACTGTGTGTCACTAAAAAAACTACTCACTTGAACAGAGCTAATCTTTAACTGATTGATACTGTTATATCTAGATATTGAAGAATCATTTGACGACACGTTAGCCTTTTTGGGTTCAAATCCCGGTTAGAGCTGACACTTGTGTGATGAACGCAAATATTTGTTCCTGAGTCTTGGATGTTTTGTATGTATTTAAGTATTTCTCTATAAAAATATAATAAATATCAGGGGACAATGTCATCGTTGATATGTTTATCCTTGTCTAATTTAATACCCATACAAGCCTAGAGCTTATTTAGTTTGGGACTAGGTCAATATGTGGGAGATCTCTATACCTTTTTCAGTGCAAGTTTCAACAACAATGTCGGAGTTTCACTACCGTTTATTGTCACACAATATATGAGTATTACTGCAACAAGTTTGTCGTGACGTGCTAACTTTGTTAGTTGGTATTAAATTATTGTTGAACGCCAATTTCCCCGTTGTTCCATCGGGCGTCACCGCGGACAGGCTTCCAACTTTGCAGACAACCTAGCATAGCTTACTACGTATTCTGGACCTAAATATACGTTTAATTTCAAACCAACAACAACTTTTGCTTGTCTTGTTTTTGATCGCTTGTTTTCAAACTTTTTAGAAAGGAATGTTGTTCTTTGAAGCTTTTACTTTGTAACTTAGGTTTACTGTAAACAGGATGAGCAATCCAAATGGGTTATGATGAGGAATTCGGAAATTAAGAGTTAGGGTAATCTGATCTTAGGGACCGCCTCGATTTAGAAAGGAGAAACTGCATTTAAAATTTTAAAAAAACCAGGTAGATGTATACGTATATATATATATGTTCCAATAGGGAATCGGTAGGCACCCTGTATAGTTTGGTAAAATGAGTTTGACACATAAGTTCGCGTACATACCCCTCTGTCGATGCCGTAGCAATCTGGACAAGTTCAAATAGGGTCCGTTCGGGTCGCTACTACTATCTTATCCATTAAGCTACTGCGCCGCAAAAGTGTCCGCAATTTTTTGTTCCCGTGTGGGGATAAAACAACCGGTGAAATCACTAGCATAAGTAAGAGTAGAGTGGTAAGTGGCATACCATCAGGTAGCCTGAGCGCTCGTTTGCTTTTTTCATTACATAAAAAACTGACGATCTATCGCGTCGCAAATTCATGTTTCCGAAAATCGCTAACGCTAAGCGTCAGGCTCTCGAGCTGAAATGTTGATTCTATTTGTTCATAGATACTTATAGGAACCTACCTACTGCACTGGATGTCGTCTTTATTGTGTTTACCATCGTTTTGTCACTCGTTTTTGACTTTTCCCATTTAAAATTTGAAATTTGACTGCCCTTACACAAACAATGAGGACATGTAATAGTTTAGTTTATACAAATTAATTATGTATAAATGTGGTACTTTTATAATAGACTAACTGTTGCCCGCGACTTTGTCCGTGTAGAAGTCGTACGAATATAAACGTTTATCGCTCTTCCCTCGATAGTGATAGATTAAGAAACAGACAATTACTTTCACATTTATAAATTTTATAATATTAGCACGGACGTTGAGCGTTTGTTTTGTTTATTCATATTTGTAACAAAACGACGTAATTTGAATGGTGAAGCACTTTTTATGTGAAGATTTATCAGATGACGATAGGTAAAGAATTGACTTCAATTCAATATGCCAATTTTATACCGTTGTTGCGGAAATGATGAGACTAGTGGCCCGTTTCACGAAGCTACAAGGTACAAAGTACAAGCGGACTTCTCTTTCTAGCAAAAGGAGTTAGAAAGAGACTTCCGCTTGTAATTTGTAACTTGTAGCTTCGTGAAACGGGCCTCTGAGGTTTGATATAGGTACGGAAACGTGGGAACACCCTAAAATCTCGAATTTCATAATTCCGAATTTTTAAAATACCGAAAAAATATAAGGCCGAATTATTAAAATCTCGAATTTTATATTACCGAATATTAAAATCACGAAACCGTTTTACCGAATATTATATTTACGAATGTTAAAAATTCGGAATTTTCTTTTTTACGAAAATTATAATTCCGAATATTTGAATTCCGAAAATTCACAAACCAGATCGGTAATGCAAAATTCAGAATTATGAAACTACCCACTTGAATTGAATTGAAGTATTCTACTTGAAACAAAAGTTAGGTGAGATGACGAGCACATTACTAAACTAAGCGAAGCGGAGCTCCGTCGACTTTATCGGACATTTCTTACAGTTTTTGAGAATTATGCATGTTAATCATTATACACGGTATTAGGTAGGTAAAAAATATTTTATCAGGCAAATATTTGAAATAAAGAAATCTTAGAGAATTTGGGCTGCTAACATTTCGGAATAATGAATATTCGGGTTTCGGAAAAATATTTTTCGGGATGTTAATAATTCGGTAATGTGAACATTCGTAATTTAAAAAAATCGTGAATGTGATGCTTCGTAAAACTAATATTCGGAACAGTGATAATTCGGAAATTTCAAAGTCGGTATTCTAAAATTCGTGTTTATCAAATTCGGAAAAAAAAACGAGATTATGTAGTGTACCCACGGAAACACAGACTAAAGAGGTTTCCTTCAAAGGAATATTTTCCTAGCAAGGTCTGCATGAAACGAAAAGATTCAACTGCAAGTTGAGAGAGCAGAAAATCATTCGTGAGGTGATTGACCCACTGCAACAAATAAACATAAATATCCACTTCCTGCTCTATTATTCTGTGGAGTAACCGTAAAGTCTTTCAAACCTCATAAACGCCCGCGTCTCAAAGACAACGAAAACGAGCCGTAATCACCTCGAAGTGCTATAAAATTAATGGCTCTATTTTTTAGAGAATAAAAACCTTTTCGCGGCCGTTGTCCCTCACAGAATAGGCCTCCGCGACCCGTCTGCTCTCACCAGGTGACAGCACAATGACGCCCCCCCCCACGAGGGGGGAAGGAAACCCTAGTGTCGGCATGCAACTGTGTCGGCATATTTCAGAGGTGAAATTTTGATGCAGCCGCTCACAGAATTTTGTAGGTGATTTTTTGCGCGTTGACCTAATTTCTGGCAAGCGGAGGTTTTAAATTATTTAAATAAGTTTGGTGAATGGCTCGGAGAGCTTTAACGGGAGTTAGGAGTTCTGTGACTAGTTTAATTTCCGGGTTTCCTAAACTGACTTTTAATTACTGTTTCAAGGCCATTTGCCTCGTTAATCCGAAAGCGCTACCTATCATTACCGGATTTGCTGGAATAAAAAGGATTACTGTGAGAGTCGTCTATTAATTCCAAGTAAACAGACTTGTGATACGCAGTTCTAACAACTAATACCCGCAAAACTCTTCAATCTGCGACGTAATATCGAAGACTAAAAATAAGCGATATTCACTGACAATAACCAAGGACTCTAAATTCTCTCAGTAAAATCACACCTATTGCTTTTGACATGTTAACGTATCAACATCATAATAGCTCTTATTTACTTACTTAACTACATGTCGAAAGTAATATGATTTGCCCGAGTACACCTTACCTTAATAATAATACTTACCGAGAGTGGTAACAAACTGCTTGTTGATAACGGTGACATCGCCGCCCTCTTGCCGCACCCAGACTAACTCGCCGACGGTGTGATCTCATCCCCACATCCTGAACGACTTACGATTTACGATGTACCCTTCATACGTTTCGCTCGCAAGTACTTGCGTACCACAAGGAATGAGCTTCTTACCTCAGCGTTTATCTTACGCTACAATATAGAGTAGTACTTATTACACTTACCTATCGAACGAACGTGGTTAATATAGTAATAGGTATATTGGATAACATGTAACCTCTGAATTTCTCCGGTCATGACCAAGGTCGTTGCAATATGATTAAATCGTTTGAAGTAATAAAAAAGATGTGAATATCGTAAAGGTATCTCTGTATTGGATTTGATAGCGGGCTGGTTTCCACAATTCGACGTAGATACTTAAGTTTCTATGTTTGATTATTTTAATATCTCTTAGAGCACTACGTCCATTACACATCAATTTACTAATAAAGATAACGGTATTTCATAATTAAGGGGTTCTTTTGCCTACCTACAATGAGTACACAAATAAGAAAATTACAGAAATATAAAAATGACTGACTGCTGAGTTTCTTGCGGCGTTTCTTCTCGGCAGTGGTCTTCTCTTGGGAAGCGCTGGTAGATTCTTGACGGCCTACATACTGAATCAATTTCTTTTATCTTTTTTTTTTATACATATTTAGTAGTACAAAGGCGAACTCTTTAAGCGATATCTTCTAGTTAAACTTTCCGCGATTGGGAAAAAAAACTAAAATAAGAAATACAAAAACTTTCAAACTTTCGATCATGTTATAGAACTGCAAACCCGATAGGTACGATGAATGGTATGGCAATTTTTTTGTTGGTACTTTTTATGAGACAAATCTTTAACAAAATAATTATATCAATATTTCAAGAGATACGGTATATATAGCGTATTCTTCGCTTCATTGTCTCCTGCAGACGGCTAACTTATACAAGTCGTATAACTTGAGCAGATTAATAATAAAGAGCACTAACAGCTGTTACCCACCGGGCCATAGCGAGTTGTATAAATTGGACACGTGAATAATGGCAGACAAAAGTTAGTGGAATATCGTTAACGATTTTTTAAACGGAAGGTTTGGTGCAGTCATTAAATAAAACTAGAGTTCATGTTACATTTGATGAAATACTTAAATATGTATCGTGTTCTTATTTTACAAGATACCTACTGTAACACTAAGCTGAGATAATTATGCTGGTTAACCTACTGTAATACTAAGCTGAGATAATTGTGCTAGTTAACCTACTGTGATACTAAGCTGAGATAATTGTGCTAGTTAACCTACTGTAATACTAAGCTGAGATAATTATGCTGGTTAACCTACTGTAATACTAAGCAGAGATAATTGTGCTGGTTAACCTACTGTAATACTAAGCTGAGATAATTATGCTGGTTAACCTACTGTAATATTATACTAAGCTGAGATAATTGTGCTGGTTAACCTACTGTAACACTAGGCAGAGGAAATTATGCTGGTTAACATACTGTAATACTAAGCTGAGATAATTATGCTGTTTAACCTACTGAATTACTAAGCAGAGATAATTGTGCTGGTTAACCTACTGTAATACTAAGCTGAGATAATTGTGCTGGTTAACCTACTTCTACACTAAGCAAAGATAACTGTGCTGGTTAACCTACTGTAACATGAAGCTGAGATAATTGTGCTTGTTAACCTACTGTACCTTGGTTCAATACCTTGAATTTCAATTCGCGGAAAGCATCATTTGTGCTTTACGCAAATTGTAATTTAAGGTACCTATCGATGGAATTAGTGATTACCTAAAGTACTAATAAAATGCCTTTTTATGTAGCGACGAAACCATAAGATTAGAGTGACAACGCTCTTTGTTCGACATTGCCCCGACTAAGTAGTTTCCGATAGTTTTCTTTCTTGGTATTTTTTTTCTACGAGCTTACTCAGGATAGGAAAAAGGAAAAACAACATTAAACAACAACAAAGATTATTCAAAAGCGAACTCAAATTCAGAACGCCTAACATCTAAATTTAATTTTTGCGGCGTTTCTTCTCAACAATGGTATCCTCTCGGGAAGCGCTGATAGATTTTAACGTGATGTCTTTTATCTTTTTTAAATTACGTGTTTTTTAGTGCAGAATACCGATGATGCAAAAACTATACCAGGAAAACTATTTTAACTTGCTGAAAAAAACAAAAAAAACTTAACTTTTATTTTAAAACTAGGGGAAGATGCATGCATTATGGACTCCTTTATTTGGGACGCGCCGCAGTCACAATGGTCGTCTGGGGTCCAGATTGCAACTCGTTGAATTTTAAAAGACCTCGAGATCGGCACTTGACGGCTCGCAGCGCGCACGCGCGCCGCAGGGTCGACTAACTTTGTTCCACAACTCATTTTCAAGTTCCACTGAGTGTACATTAAGACGCTTTATAAACGCCGAGCTACAAATTAATATTGCTAATCAAAGAATGTTGTGCCCGAAAAGTTATGAACTTATAGCATTTGGAGGAGTTCTCGATAAATATTGTTGCTCGTTGCTCGTTTAACAATTGTTTACCGAAACGCAACTTTGATCACGCAGTAATAATTCAATTTCGAAAATTCAATATCAGCAACGCCAACGGTGATTTGAAACGGTCGAACGTACAAAAACTTTGATTTGTAGTGTTACCACACGCGGTAAACACGACCCGTTGACAAACTGCCACTCTCAAATATTCGCTGAAATATACTTGTTTACAACTAATTTGTTCCGTTGGGACTCAACCCGATCGCCCGGTTAACCCCGGCAATTCTCCGGTTCCCTTATCGCTCAAGTACCCTGTTATCTCCAGAATTCACTAATTTACAATCTGAGAATGAATATTTAATAGGAGTGTGTCACCCCTGAAAACTCGGCTCCTCCTATTACGGTCATAGATTAAGGGGTGATTTAGTACGAGATAGATGGGAGCAGTGACGTTACTGTGAACATCATGAAGATCACGGTTTTAATATCTCATTCAGGTGAGAGTTATAAACGGGAGACACAGTTTTGTGATGGCTTTGAAGAATAATAACTTGCATAGATATCTTTTAGACGTTACACATTATGATTTATATGTGTATCACTCAAATAAATCCCACGTTTTTAAAGAACTTTTATAGACTACTTTGCATTGTTTTCTCAAACCCGTTCTTTCAACAACGTTTAAACACCACTAGAACTATCAATTTTGCGCCGTTTCATCGACAGTAAAAACACACATCCTGCTACAAAGTATGAAAACTGTCACAATCTACCTTTTTCAGCGTCTGCACCCCTATGGTAGGCTACGCGCGGCGCGGGGCGCGGGGCGGGCGCAGCCTCCCTTCCCGGCAACGATTACTGATTAGTGTGGAAGCGAGCGCGGCGGGGCCGCCCGCTCCCAGTCCGAAGCCCCGCCAAACCCGTGACAACCTATAACCTATAAACTTACTCAATACCCTGTCTTCCGCGCCACCAGCTGGCCCACAGCTGACTGCGTACTACGTGTGCTCACTACGTGTGTGATATGAATCGTTTGTGATTGACCGGATGGCGGTACACGCGACACGTTATCGGTGAGTTTTTGTTTATAAAATGATCCCAGTAACCTGTTACCTCATAGAAATAGATAGTACACGTAAATACAACGTATTTCTAAGAATAGAATTGCTTTTAATTTTAATATAGTAAAGGTGGTTGATTTTTAGCTCTAAGCGTTAATCCTACCGAATGATTTAGGTTATGTTCAGGTGTTTTTCTGAACTGTATACCGGGTAGATAATTACCCTTTAACTCAGTTTGTTTTCCTTAAAGTAACGTTACAAAACACGAGTGCTTTCAAAAATTCAAGAATCTTTAGGTTTAATATGAAACGGTTGTTGTAAATACCCTGAGCGTGACGTTTACCGACATTTTTCCCGAAACTGTGTTAATTGACGTGGTGGTCAGCAGGACATACGTAAATTGGCACAATTACGCGTCAACTCTGAATAATTACGTATTGAAAGCAATAAAGGTAAAGATGGATTATCATTTTTGTTAATGTTTACTGTTTTACGGCATATTTCACTTTTATTAAATAACATTCTTAAAATTGTGGTTTTAAATAACGCTTTTTATCTCAAACAAACAAACAATATTCAGGCCTACTCAGCCGCATAACTGCAGCGCCTAGGTACATATTTTCATTATACTAAAGTACTAAACCTAAGCTAGCCTTCCTAGTTACGAGTATATCCCCAGGCCTAAGCCTTAATTAACTTAATACCCGCGCGTGATAATAAGTTATACTTAACGTAGTAATATAACTAGCTCCATGGGTAGTATAACTATGTTTTCTTGGTTAACGAGGTATAAATAGAGAGTAGGCGTTGATGTCTTTATTACGGCCGTTAACGTGTTTGTGGATGCTGGCCTTAGAAGACGGGTTTATGATGACGTTGGAGGGTCTTTCGAGGCACTTGGGAGACTTGGAAGGATTATTTTCATCTTTTTTAAAACAGATGAATGCTGCTAATTGTTTTAAAACCCATGACTAAGATCAACAGGCAAAGTAACGTACATTTACTGAACATTTTTAAGCTTTGGCGCATGATAATTATGTGCTCCTATACGCTTTAAGTTTAAGACTGTATTTCAACACATCTTTAATTTATCAGAAAAAGTAAATTTACGAAAATCACGGAGTAACACGGGCGCGCCCTGCGCTATCGTTACTGTCACACCTCAATAATTTGTGGAGGTGTCAGACCCTGTGACCGCGGAGCTTGCAGGGATTTTTCGAGTTACGAATGTAAGCCTAGTACTGTAGGTATATATTTCGCTTGCATACCATAAATAATGGCTAGGTAATTAGGCACTAACGGGACGTTAATGCAACTGTTGCTCGTAATATTGTACCTAAGAGTAATCAAGTTGACAAGCCTTTTCTTCACTTGAAGCTAGTTATTAGTTTTTTCTGGGAGTTACTTTGAATATTGATTTTTGAAGTAACTTAATCTCTGACAACTGAAAGGGATTGTCCATCTCATGTTTCAAAATTGCTTTGTCTAATCATCTACAGCTTTGGCCAAAGGTGTTGAGCATTCATGCGTTTTTCCATTGCAAGAAACAAAACTGGACTGGTAATGACAGCAGAAAAATAAAATTGTTACTGGCCAGTATTTAATAATATAAAAATAAATTTTTATTTTATTTTTATTTTATTTTGTAGGGTATTACGGCTGTCAAAATATTTATTGTAAAATTTAGTGGCTGTCGTGATTCATTTATTAATTTTATCTATTTAACAAAACACTCTATAATTTTATTCTTTGTACCTATTGTTATTTCTTAACTTATTTCGTATTTATTATTTTACGGTTTATTATTAAGTTCATATAAGTTTCTTACATTTCGTATATAAAAATACTAGAGGACGCCCTCAACTTCGTACGCGTAGAATTAGTTACCCGCTACTTTCCCCATTTTAACCCCTATTTTAACAGCCTTAGGGGATGAATTTCCAAAAATCCCTTCATATTGCACCCCTAGGTTATACAAGGAATATTCTTTTCAAATTTCAAGTCCCTAGGTCCAGCGGTTTCGGCTGTGCGTTCATCGATCAGCGCCTCTATTCTAGGCGGTAAAAACAATATCGCATTTGATCTGTTATCGAGTTGTTAACGTTTTGATAGCTCTTATTTCCTTGACAGTAATGGCGGCTGACGTCATAATAATACCATAACAGGCAAACTACGATATCGTTTTTACCGCCTAGAATAGAGGCGCAGTCAGCCAGTTTCTTCTATTATATACCTGCCTATAGTACCTATACATTATTTCTCGGACACTGTAATTACCTATACGAAGCGATGCGCAATCAAAAGAATTTAAGTACGGAAAATTATATACAGCAAATGAAATCAATAGGCCTGAAATATTATTTTAAGCGTTTGCCGATTTACTTTCTTATCGTTTTATAATAATTAATAACCGAAATGGTAGTATATTCTCTACCGAAATGGTAGTCTCTTCCGAAGCGCTGGTAGATTTTTGACGTTTAAAAGTGCCCGTGCGGCCTACTTACTGAACAAACATCTTTTATCTTTTTTATCTTTATCTATAAGGAGCTTTATTTGAACAAGTAAAATAGGTAATTTATTTGAGAAGAAACAAAAGTACCTATAACACTCAAAGAGCGTAATAATTGTATGGTTTCTTATAAAAACAGTTTCTAACGTTTTTTTAACAAACCTAAACGTCTTGTTAGGCACATAACTTGTATTACGAGTAGGTATACCTCTGCAAGTATGCCTACTTATTTCTGTATTAGGTAGATTAATATACGAGAACACAAATTACATTTAAGCTGCTTTCGTTATAAAAGCTTTTCGCTATTTATTGACCAGCGAAAGACTTAACTTCCTTACTTTCCTGTACAATAATGAACAAAATATTATTTACTAGGTAGCTGTTTCCCGCAAAGAACTCCGTCCGCGTAAAAGTCGTTTCTCGCTTCCCTTGGGAACTGACCAATTTTTCGGGATTACTAATAGATTGTTCAATGAGGGACTAAAACAAGCCATAATGACACGAGATGTTTAGCCACGCGAGCTGAGCGAGGGTGGCTATAGTTTGAGTGTCATTATGGTATAGTCTCGCGTAAAACACTCTTCTTTTTGAATGCGAGGAAAAAAACCACGTTCTTTACAAAATTACAATATTTATATATTATACCAAAGTTTCTTACAAATTTGTTCCGCAGTTGTTTTTTTTGTAAAGTGACGCATTAAATGCTAGCATATTTAGCCAACAGATTCAAACATGAAAACAATTTTAAAACTAATTGAACCATGCATTATAAAATGAATTCATCCTTAATATAATTAAATAGATTCATACTCGTAATTATTAATCGTGTTTCACGAAACTAATCGTTTTTTTAAATATTTTTGCACAGTTGTCATTTTGAGGTTATTTCCACGCCCTAAAAATCGTCTACACATTGAAAATGGCGATAATCCTCGATTCAAGAACACTGTGAGTGATTGTTTAGGGGTTTCCAAAGTAACTTTACTGATTTTATACATAATAGCTATATTATCAAGACGATAATAAGTTGGCTTTAACTTGTTAAGGTTCGGTAAAACCCCGTGGGACTAAAATTCTAAATAAGTACGACTGCCTCAAGAAATGCTGTGGATAAAATAATTGGCATGAGATGTACAGTAATTGTAACGAATGAAAAAAAAAGCCAAAGTAGATGAACATTTCTTGACATCGGGGAAGATATTAGTTAGCTAAGCGGTATTTATAGCTTTAGATTCATACTCGTAATTATTAATCGTGTTTCACGAAACTAATCGTTTTTTTAAATATTTTTGCACAGTTGTCATTTTGAGGTTATTTCCACGCCCTAAAAATCGTCTACACATTGAAAATGGCGATAATCCTCCATTCAAGAACACTGTGAGTGATTGTTTAGGGGTTTCCAAAGTAAATTAAGGATATTTAGTCCCGTGTGCAGAGACTAAAGTAACATTTTAAGAGCATGAAAAGTGAAAAAGTACCTTATAATATAACCTTCCTCAGGTTTCCTTCCTTCCATATGCTATTTTTATACCAAATTTCATTAAAATCGGTTCAGCGTTTTGGCTGTGAAAGCGTAACCAACAGACAAAGTTACTTTCACATTTATATTAGTAAGGATTGCTGAGTTGGATCCAGAAACGGATTAAAATTGGTGCTAAGCAATCGTCCCAATGATCCTTTGGGAAATACTGTCCAGCCGTCTTTCAGCCGATGATTGGGGATAAGTTATCATAATATTGCTAAGATTTTACACAATGTTTTTGCTAAAATAAAAACATTATATTCTAAGAGTTAACCAGATCGTGCTGTGATAAAATACAAAACGTAAAAATAAACCAGACATCTTATTTCTTCCCATGTCACAGGGTCACAGGTATGATGAAACCAAGTTGTTCAGTCATGAAGCGAGTTTAAGTATTTATAGTAAAATCATAAAAAGAAAATTTGTATGAAGGACACGAAATATGGAAGATAAACAAACGCGGCGCGCTCCGAAAAAATACGGCCTCGTAAAAATCTGAGCGCACGGATTTTCACTAAATACCTATTCCCTGAGATTTTTCTTTTCGTTTTATGTAACAAATAACCACATAATTTACTTTTCTTGTTGACATCGTTAAGTTTTCATTAACTTTTGTTTTTACAACTCTGGAGATGGAGGATATTCCAAATTAAACAGTCTTTAGATCCTCAACCATTTTTCGTTCATGTTCATAAAATCTCGTTGTGGTATGATAAGTAACGAAATTACATGATTCAATTACATATTGATAGAGAGGGCTTACAAGCCCGGTAAAATATTATCACATACCTACATGTACCTAAGTTAGTTTTGAAATAAGCTGAAGTTTAACATCTACTTTTTAATCATCTTATCAGCGCTAAAACGGTTGATCCTACGGTATAAATATACAAAACTAACTTACTGACTTACAAAACTGATTAAATGTAACAATTACAAGGTAAATCAGGCCATAATTATATATACCTTACAGGCTAACATACATAACATAACAATACATAATTTTATATAAAAATAAATATTAAAAGACTTTTGCGTTGTCAGCTAGTCGACGGCCACGATATCTCGGAAATTTCTCTCTCTTCAACCAGAATTCCTTCTTTAAACAGGTCGACAGATAGGTACCATAATAATACAAATAAGTATTTTACTTACGAGTATAATATAATAGCTATATCTTCAAGACGATGATTAGTTGGCTCCAATTGTTAAGCTTCGGTAAAACCCCGTGGGATAGAAATCTTACTTCTATTATAGTTTGGATGTTTGTTACTCAATCACGCTAGAACGGCTGAATTTATCTGAAGATATTTATAGCCTGTAATAGCACATGGACTGCCTTTAATTCTGAAGTAAATCACTGTTCCCGTGGGATGGCAAAATCACGAATAGAGCTACTGTCTAATATAATTTACTGATTTTATACATAATAGCTATATTATCAAGACGATAATAAGTTGGCTTTAACTTGTTAAGGTTCGGTGAAACCCCGTGGGACTAAAATTCTAAATAAGTACGACTGCCTCAAGAAATGCTGTGGATAAAATAATTGGCATGAGATGTACAGTAATTGTAACGAATACCGTTAACGAATAACGTTTCGTTAAGGCTAAATCAATGTTAGTGCAATGCAGTGAAAAGCCAGTAGTTTGCTACCGTTAGTTGAGATTTAAAAAAGACAGCTTATACGACTACGGCTACTGTTTTAAATTATTAATTTAAACATGCAGAATAAAAATAGATTATTAGGTACTTTGCGAAAGTGTAAATTATGAACGAGCTATACTATACTATACTATACTATACTATAATACAATACTTCTTTAAACTATCCGTCAACCAACCCGCAGACTTCTCTTCTTTCTCTTTTTATCCCGTAATCATGACGATTGCAACATCATCGAAATTACTGAAACCTAACCACAGCAAGAACCCGTATTAACCTTAGTATCACAGTATTTTTGAAGAGACTTAAACAATTCATGGTTCGGTAATTATGTTGAAGATCTCAATGTAATTTGATATTCTTTGACATGCAATGCAATTTATATGGTAATATTACATTGATCAATAATTAAACTAAAGTAAACTATACGTTTAATTTAATTTTAATATTTTTTATGGCATAGACAAGGCAGAAGAGCACGCAGGCCACATAATAGTAAGAGACTATAAAGCTCATAGCCATTTACAATCTTACGATGACTGAATGTAATGACAGTAAAGATTTAAAGCAGCAGGTTGGATGATCACAATTTGAAACTAAACCTCGATAAGACGAAACTCATTCACATTAGACCGCGACAAAACCGCCAATCGAAACTAACTTTTTTTACAATAATGATAAAATAGAAAGTGTTTCATCTTGTAGTTTGTTAGGAGTAGAAATAGACTCTGAGGTAAATTGGAAGGTCCACATAAATAAAATGTCAGGGAAAATATCCAGATTCGCGTATGCTCTTTACCAACTAAAACGATGCACGAACATAAAAACGGCTGTTACTGCATATTATACATATGCTCACTCATGGCTGAGCTATGGAATCATTTTATGGGGCAACAGCTCACAGGTCAACGACCTCTTTGTGTTACAAAAAAAATGCATTAGGATATTGGCAAACATTAACGATAGACACAGTTGTAGATCACATTTTCACCGCCTAAATATTCTAACCTTGGTATCAATATACATTAACGAAATTTGAAAATTTCTGAGAAATCACAAAGACCTGTTTGGACGGGAAAGAGATGATCATGTTCGACCTAATATGAGAAAGAGAAATAAACTTGTTGGCTCTTATACTACTAGTCTCAAAATTGTGAGCGCGGGCACCCACATGGCCATAAAGATTTATAACAAGATACCACACTCAATTAAAACATAGAAAAGGACACAATATTTATGAATGAGTTAAATATTTTTTTATAATTTACAAGAATTCTTTGATAGTGATAATTAAATAATTAGTAAACTGTTTAATGGTAATTGTAATTGGTTGTAGTTAGGTAGTTAAGTAGGATTAAGTAGGTAAATTAAATTAAATTGCAATGCCCTTGCAGGGTTAGTGTTGACGCATGTAATAGTTTTTAAGATTTTTTGTACAACATTAGGCAATAAAGTATATGACTATGAATTTATAAACTTAATTGTTCTGATACTAACAAAATTAAGATTATCATTTTCCGCTAATGTAAATGTAGAAGTAAATTAAGGTGATTTATCTTGTTTATATTTTAGGGCAAAGGTTAATTAGAATATTTTTTTGTTGAACTGGAATGAAATGGTAATATAATTCATATTATGCTGTTATTTTAAACTACAGATATATGTACATGATACGGAAATTAAATCATCCAATTACCAATTCGAAAGTACACCATTCTAAAAGCCATAATGGTAACCTTCTTATGCTTTTTATTATAGCTGTATCTGTTATCCTTACCGTTGTCTTTACCCCTATTCCTATCGTATTGTTATGGTGAATTGAATAAGAGTTTCATAAAGTTAAAAATACGATAACACTAGGGGTAAACACAATATGGAATAGACTCCCAGAATTACTGTACGTAGTAATTCTTTGCTACAAAGCGAAAAACGTGTCTACGGGCGTAGTACGTGCTACGAAGCACGTAGCAGGTGTTAAGCGAGAATCGAAACAAGATTCGGATTTCTAAGCCAAGTAATAAAAAAACAGTACTTACGGACAAAGTAAACTACGTTAAATTTTTGAACAACTTTTAAAACAAATTGAACTAGTCCCAAACTAAGCTTTAGGCTTGTATTATGGGTAGACAACGATAAGCTTACTTGTATAGATAAATAAATAGTTAAATACATAGGAAATATCCAAGACTCAGGAACAAGTCCGTGGTGTCCAACTGTGGAATGAACTTCCGTTGTCCTTAAGGCAGTCCCCTTCTGTAGTCTCTCTAAAGAGGAATTTAAAAACTTTGTGGCTGAATGAGTCGTGAAGTCAGGTTCCTATAATGATTAGAGTTGTTATTTATATATTTATGTAAGTATATATGTATGTATATATGTATTTATATATGTATATATGTGTGTATTATACATGTACGTTTATATTAGTTTGTGTACTTGCTAATTTGTTTAAAATTTATTTATTTATTTATAAGTATTATCATTTCTTTTTACTTTTTGTGCAAACTTGTATGTGTCCAACCCCATGCATTGTGCTTACTCATTTGCTTCAGGGTTAGCTGGAAGAGATCCCATTTAGGGATAAGTTCGCCTTTGTACATTAATTTAGTATTATAATTGTAATATTTATATTTTTGTGCAATAAAGAGTTTACATACATACATACATACATACAAATAATCGCGCTCATCTCACAAATATCTGCCTTTACCTGGATTTGAACCCGCGACCGCTCGCTTCGTAGGTAGGGTAACTACTAACTAGTCCAACGTGTCGTTAGCATATTGATGCAATTAATTCCTAACTAAATACTAGTGTCTTTAATAATTCCTGAACCCTTACTACGAGTACATAGTTAAGCGAAGTTTCGTAACGGAAGCGGTGTCAACGATAGGCCTAAGTGCCATTATGGCAAATTTTGATGAGCGCTATTGGAAGGGCGCTGAGTCGGCGCTCTAAGTCAACGTCCGAGCCAGGCGAGCGCGCTAATGCCGACCAATTATCCTTTGAACCACAGTGTATTGCTGAAAAACAGTAAAGTACATAATATAATAAAATTTTACTAAATCTAACAATCATATAGGGATATGCGATATAATTGGGTCATACAGAGTAAAAGACAAGATGTTAAGACTGCGAACATTAAGGATTGTAGAAATCAAGTAGTACGTATAGGATTGACTAAGCGGTCGTATGTTTGCGGATGACAATTCCATTATATTTCGACATAATTCGTCAGTCGTTCACGCTTACCGGATCTGGTCATTCCTTGGAGAAGATCAAACGAAAGCGATGCGCTTGTTCAACATTTATGTACACTGGCGTTTTGGAACGTGTTTCGATTAAGAAACAAGACGATCGCTTAGAGCGCGCTCTATTCTACTAGACTACACACATCAAAAATTATATAGGCATATTTTAACATGAGACATTTTTGATATTAGTTATGTGTATTTGTTCTGACGTTTTTCCCCCATTCCAAATTATCATTTGTCCTAACGAGACGTTCAGACGTTCAGCCGAGTTTTGCAGTTTCCTACTGTTTTGACATTGTTTTGTGTTAAAACTATTCGATGACAATCAACCCTTACGCATTGGGTGAATTTTGTGTAGGCAGGGCTAATGATAAGCTATCAATTAGGATTGGCTAGCTCCTCGGGGTTTCGGGATGGAGTTTTTTTTCAAGCGGTTAAATTGGGTCCGGACAGTATTGGAGCAGAAATACAACGTCGCGGTCTCATTGCGGCCGCTGTTGGATTTAATTCCTATATCTCATGTATATGTGATAGTTTGGCGAGCCGTTTCGGTTGCTAGGAACTTTGAAACTTTACTTTGAATTTGACATTTTATGCTGTAACGTTATATTGAGTTACAATCTGAATTGGAAATGCTAACTGGGCCGAGATTCTAGGAGTCTAGGTGGTAAAAACCATATTGTCTTTGACCTGTTATCGTATTGTCAAAGTTTTGATAGCTCTTATTTACTTGACAGTCATGGCGGCCGAGTTAAAAACAATACCATAACAGGTCAAAAAGAAATGGTTTTTACTGCCTAGAATAGAGGCCCGGTTATTTTACTTTTTTTCACCCGACTGCCTAAATCGGAGGATATTTTCATGTTATTAAAATTGGTGCTTTTTTAGGTACTGATATCCAAAGGCAAATATATTTTTTAAATACTTATAGTTATTGCTGAAACGGTAAGGTTCTTTCTGTATACCGTTTTAGGTTATTACCGCTGGCAGCCGCTCACGTGCTTTGTGCAACCAGGGTTGCGATTGATAGCCCTTATTTGCTTATAAGTAAGGTCGATCAAATTTGCACGAGCACTCAAGTAGGCTTTCTTAACTGGGTGTCTATTCTATTCGGTAAAACCATATTGCTTTTGATGTGTTATCGCATTGTTTTTAACTCGGCTATTACTGTTTTGTAAATAAGATAATGGACCCGATCCTATAGTGGCCTCTAAATTTCCTAATTTTATTTGGGTGTCGCTAAAACACTTTGCTATTCTATGAGCAGCTGTCATTATCAAATGACAAGCGCTAATTTGAATCTGACGCTTCTTATTTTAGGCGGTCCATTCAATATTGTATTGACATTCTGGAATAGCACTTGTTAAATCTGCCGTCTAAACTATGTCTAAAAATTAGACAATTTAGTTTTAGGCTATTTAAGCGATGTGCACGTAGAATCGGGTCCAATATCGCAAAAGCAATATGGTTTTATCCAATAGGATAGAGGCCCTGTAGCGTACTGCCCTTTCGGCGAAATATGTTTCCGCTCATAGATATCATTTACCAACTAACTTATCGCAGTACTTTTATTTGGTAAACCAATCTTTCGCACATTTTTATTTTCCATCTTTTCATTTGGTCAAGTTATCATGTAGCAAAATATTACATACCAATTATCTTTTTGGTAAATTTTACTAAAGCTAATATTTTTTGAAATGAATACTTTGCACACAAATTTATCCCATACTATACAAATTCAAGGTAAGGTTAGAGCTGTGACCACAACAAAAACAAGTTGCTAGGTTATGTTACGTTACAGTGGTTTCTGGGCGCGTAGTGCCTCATCTTTACGGAATAGGAGTCCAGCGAAGCGGAGCTCCGTCGGCCTTGTCTAAAATTAAAGGTTTTTAATCGGTCTAAAATTTGTATCCCGTCCTATTGAATTAGGATAGAAACTATACGCCATGCTTTACTTTAGGAAAATGTTATAAATTATTAAATGTTATTTCCAAGCGATAAATTCAAGGAAAAGATAAATAAATGGCATATTGAAAAATTACAAAGCAAACATTTGATAAACAACAGTTTGCCAAAACATACAGTTGCGAAAGCTTGAAGTGTAAAAAGTAGTTTTGCGAAATGATCATTAGCCATTATGGAAATATGGTTCGAATATAAATGATAGGTACTTTGCGATACAATTTCGCCGATTAATTAGTTAACCAGCCCCTGTACTGTGTTCTATACTCGCAGCCGAGCCTAGACAATCGGCGCAAATTACGTCGAGGGGTTAGCCAGGTCATTGTCGCAAACAAAGGAACATAATTAAACGTCCGTAAGTCATACCTAGGAAAATAATCTGACTTCAGGGCGGCAGTAAATCACCGTGCTCGGCTGAATTTATTATCCCTGCGACTCACCCTTTTCCTGTCTGAGATGAGTAGCACCTTCTAGAAAAGTTCCCTTGGAAGGCAAATGGTTTACGGTAGACAGATGAGTTGTTTATCTTTGGCATGTTTGAGGTTAATTTAAAGATCAGCCGTCACAAGTTAAAATAAGCTTTAAGTAAGAGGTATTTTCTTCGCTAAAATCGATAAGTATAAAGATTTATCACTTACTACGAAACAGTGGTGTTTTTTTATGGGATAGAAAGAAGGCTATATGTAAATGTGTTAATCTCGGTGTATTGTCGATGACTGAATGTAGTTTAAAATGTCTAAACTAAATAAACTACACTGGCCCACAAAACTAAGTAGGTATCACATTTTTAATACTAGTAGTATTAAAAGTGTGATACTTAGTTTTGTGGGCCAGTGTATTACTTAATAAATGTATTCATTGCTTTCACTACATCAAGATATTCACGTTTGTATTTATTTCCATCTCGTACCTTTATTGAAATATTACACGGTATAAGTGATTCACATTAAAACTTCCAGTTGCCGAATTATGAATAAAAACGCGCTGAACATCTTTGCACGTGAAACTCAAGTACTTAACTCAGTTAAAAGTCGTGGAATTCATCGCTTTCTTTTCCGTAATAAATTTGTAAACGAGCTCGAGGCGCCCGTGTGAAAAATGCAATTGGACCGTTCTCGAAATTTACCCGTTGTTCCTCGTTAATGTTGAACAAAAAATACACCGACCTCCATTACAATGCACCAACAATGGGTCCTCCAATAAATTAGATCCGCCATTTCTTAAATAAAATAGCTGGTGAATAAAGAGGGCGAATTTAAATAGGGAAGCGTCAACGAGTGCTCGTCAGGCGTCACGTTCAAGATGGCGCCTGGCGACGCGCCCTCTCGCCTACGTGACAGGGCACGCTCCAAATCAAAATACTCTTTGTGCTGGACCCGACACTTATTCAGGTATTTGTTACTTTGGCAGTGGGGTCATCGAAGAGCCTTGTGAATGCCAGCGGCCTAGTAGACTTGACAACTCGCAAAAATCCGTGCTCTTAAGTATCAGGAGCGACGTGGGTGTTTGATAACATAAGGTGTCGTGTAAAATGATAGCATGCCTTTAATTAAATATCATATTATTTTTGCTGTCGTGAAACCATCTAATTAAAACAGGATTTCTGAAAACCAGCTAACTAGGCGGCGTTATATTGAGCCCTCTTTAACTTGAGGATTTTCCTCGTTTTGTTCTCAATTATATTTTGTTCGCGTGAGTAATAGTAAACCTTTAACAGTAAAGCAGAACGTAGGTGGTACGAGTACCACAGTATGTACATCATATTCGAAGATTTTAGATAAAGGAATATCTATAATCACATTACGGGTGAAACATGACAACTGGTTTTCTCACCGTTTAGAAGAAACTCGCATATCGACTGTATTCAAAGCAACTACTCATTTGTATGTATACGTACCTACAGTTAAACTCAGAGGTAGCCGTTTATATATAAATACATTCTAAATATGCAGCTAGCACACTTATTCCTACCGAGCTATCCCTACTGGTAGGGATAAGTGCACGTTTTTGTAGATTTATTTCTACCGGTAGGGATAGGTGCACTGTCCATTTCCACTATTATTCGCTAATCTACCAATAATTTCTATTTGAATATTAAATTTAACACAGTCACGGAACTCCGCTCACGCGGCGCTTCTACGAGTATTTCTGCTGAAGAACTAACATAACCTTAACCTACCTCATATTTATGATACTAATTTTGGTAAATTAGTAATAGAGTAGCGAATAGTGGTAATGGACAGTGCACCTATCCCTACCGGTAGAAATACATCTACAAAAACGTGCACTTATCGCTACCAGTAGAGATAGCTCGGTAGGGATAAGTGTACCAGGCTCATTCTAGTACTTTGTCGCAGTAACGTATTAAAGTGAAAGTTGTTTGAATTTAGTACATCAATAGCTAAAATGTACACTGTGCAGCTACTTCTGTGTTGGACCGTACCAAGGGTTACGTGTATCTTTGTTATTTTGACACAGCCAGCACTATTGTTTCGAGTGGCATGTCGTGTAATCTATATAATTCATGGCCTCGTGCAATATTAACGCTAATTGTTATCGTTAGGGTATCCGAATACGTCGAATTAGAAATCGTATCCAATTTCGCAGTCGGCTACGTTTGCTAGTTAGAAAATTATGGCACGTTACGCAACCCGAGCTAAATATATAAGCGAGTACAATGCCGGTACATTAATGAGAATTGTGAACAATATCCCAGGGCATTTGCGAGATTCTCCGCCTTATCTTAACTCATTATGTTGGACATTAATTGTCGGGGCAAACAGTTGGGAATTAATGTAAACAAATACGTACAGAATTACGAGAGGGCTGGTAATGTAATAAGTATCTCATTTGAATTGAGTGGATATATTGCGTTACAACTTCAAATTTAGTGGGTAAATTTAACACAATACTGTTGTGTTATATCAAAGAGCACGTTAGTGGTGATTATCATTGTTCCGCTTGATTACCTGTTGTTAATACTTGACTGTAACAGACACAAAGGCTGGCATCAAACGTGTGCCTTCAATTCTGTTATGAATAATAGGCCTTTAACAATGAGGAACCTCCATTATTTACGAGAGAATTTTAGGCATCAACAATTAGATATGAATCAGTGAGATGTATTATGTTTCACGGCGATGCGTAACCTTATTTTTAACAATGGCAATACTAAGCAACAAAAGCGACAGGTGATTCTCTTATCAAAGACCAATTAGAGTAACCGATCCAAGGTTAAACGTTAAAATAGGCTTCTTTTTATAATAAATAGAGGACGCCACTTCATACGCGGAAAATACTTAGGAGTTACTTACGGGTTTTTTAGTCTCTAGGTACGGTCAGTCAAAGAAAGCTTTTGTGTAAAGTAAAGACTAACTAGCTTTTACCCGCGACTCCGTCCGCGTTGAACTAGCTTATCACTTTTCCCTCGAGAAATTTCCAATTTTCCTTGATAAAATGTACCTACTTTGTACAGTCACCAGCATAAGTGATCATTTATGTACCTTGTCACTTTCAATCGTTTCACAATTTTGTATGACATTTGAAACACGACGTTAAAGTGACAAGGTACATAAATGATCACTTATTTATGCTGTTGACTGTACTATAAACTATACTAGCCAACTATCACGTCGATCAATTATGGCGATGTGAAAATTGAAAAAACCAACAAAAGTAAAGATAAAGATACTGACGAGCAAATAAAAACCGGTTGACTTTGTAAAGAATTTCAGTATGACGTGACCTTATTTTTTTCACGTTTTTTGACACAGTTTGTCTTTTGGTGTTCATATCCATCTAAAACCATCATCATACATTTGAAAGCATAAAAGTTGACACATCTGTCGAAAAGACATCATGGTGACGACCACGACCACTGTGTCGAGCAAGAGTGCACTGACTAAGAATAAGAAGTCAGTGTAAGTCCCAAGTACTGTAACTACTAACACAAACGGTTGGCACAGCAGCAGTCTTGCTACACCCAGCAATGTACATTAACAAACACCCAGTCAATCCTTGAACAAGACAAAACTATAAGAATGCCGTTCACAAAGCTGATATCCTTTTAAGTATAATTACAATTACTCGCCTCATAGAACCACAAGATAATCTTAACACGTAAAGCGTGACATTTAATAGATAGTGAGTTAAACCCCCACGTATCACTTTCTTGAAATACAGGGCGTAAGTTATTATGATATTCTCAGTTTATAATACATAGCGGGTGTTCCGTTTGGTATTCCGCGCCGGGTTGTAATAAATAGGAGCTGTTACAGCCCGCATAACCGCGGTCTTCATATCGTTTTGCTAACCCGGGATAAGGTTGTTGGTAGAACTGGTAGATACAGGTCGAGCCTCCAAGGAACCGTATTAAAACAAGTAATCATCGTCATCGAGGAATCAAGGATAATCTTCAGGAAGGCCAATGTCCAGTAATGAACGTTTTTCGGCTACAATTACGATAAATTATGCAGGAAATGAATGCGGAGTTCACCAAAAGTTAAACAGACGTTTATTTTAAACGATCGTTTTACGTTACATTTAGCAACTATGAAAAATGTACTTTAGCTTAACTTAACTTTGTAGTTAATTAAGTTTATTCCATTTTAAAAACATTTCAGCTTCCTAACATACTACTAACAAACTACAAAAGCCCACACGTCAATAATTCACAACAAAAACCGACGAATCGAAAACTCGAATCTCCAGTTGCGATCGTCATTTATTTGAACATGAATAGTAACCATCCAGCACTAAATTCGTATCTTTGGATGACCGATATCTTTCACTCGTCATGTATCTCATAATATAGTGACTGAATCGATGGAAATCGAGCTACGTAACTTCATACTCAATGTAGGGCCCATGCTTACACACACACCCGCATGTGAACTCCAGTCTGGAGCGATTCGGATATTCTCGTATCATCTATCTTACGTTATAATGCCTACGCCTAGTATGCCTACGTGTCAATTATAAATTGATTAATTATACATGAACACTTAGCACGGCTGACGAAGTTTCAACAGACTGTATATCAAACGTGGATACCGAGCTTGATTATAACTCCCACTCGACTTATCGATTGTGAAGGTAGATTGAATCCGTTGGCTAAGTTACTCGCTTCTTATCGATTGCTAACATAATTTGTAAGCATGTATTTAAAGTATGAATATAAATAGCCTTTGCACACGACTACACGTACTATTTTCTACTTTCGACGTACACGAAGAACTTGTTTATCGCTTAACTTCGCAAACTGTAAGAAAATCCGGATCAAAAACTGCACTATTTACTAATGCAGGATGTGGATTATTTGTCTTTTGAATTTCATCTAAATACTTTCAGCCGTGTTAACAAACACCCGGTCTAGCTATCTCAACAACTAGATAAACATTCTACCAAACTATATTTATAATATTAATTGTTGGATGAGATCCCTTAAAGGGATAAGTTCGCCTTTGTACATCCCTGCTATATTTTGTCTATTTTATAATTATTATTTCTTTTGTTTGTAGACTAGTGTTTATACATACATACATAATTTTTCTTAAATCGTTGTTATTTTGGGTGAGAGTAAGTTAAACGGAGACATCAAGAATTTTTTTTTTTTCAACATTAGTTACATCGTTCGAAGTCGACTTAAGCGAAACAATGATTCGCAGAATTCAGCGAAATGATTATATTTGATGGTATTCGTTGAAACCGTTTTATACAATATCATTGTATGTTTCTGAGCATTGTTGAAAGGGTTTACATTTTCGTGCTTTCTCATCTTAATTAAATGCTAAACAAACAATGTTAAAACAAGTATATCTATATAAAATTTATAATGTCAATTTGATCTTACGTTGGATTTGATATTCCCAGGGAAAAACGAGATAACAAACAGTGTCAGTCTATATAAAATTAAATAATATCAACTGGTTCTTATCCCACCGTATTATTAAAACCCGTTCTAGAGACAAGGCTGCAGCCAGCTATCTTTTAAAAAGCTATCAAATTTAATGCAGCATGGGCACGAAGCATCTCGCAAATATCAGATTCCGGTAGTAAACTACTTCCAGTTTTATCTCGGCTCGGTCCATTCAGCCTTAGGTCATCTCTATTTTCTCTATGGTTAACACCCCAATAAAACGTGTACCTACGTTGCATACTGTAACATCGGTAAAACTTGCCGTTTCAAAGCCATCTTCCAACTATTCAAATAAGACCATTTATACACCGGTCGTCTGCATACATCTTTCGCCATCGTACGGCTAAGAGGAAATAAAGAGTCAATCCCGATTGATATTCCCAGGGAGAAACGAGATGAAAGTAATGAAGCTGCCATCCCTATAAGATTCAATAAGCATTAGTCAGATATATGTTACGGTTATTTACTCTTTATAGGGTTGTGTTTATGGTATCGCCTGTGAGGAAGCACAAGTTGGTGCTCGGACTGGTTTATTGATTCATTCGGAAGTTGCTAACTTGACCAGTAAAGCTAGCTAGTATTGGTTTATTGCAATATAACTAAGCAAACAGATTATAGAATAGACTATGTTGACTATAGGCATTTAAACTATTACCTAGGAATTTAACTAGAGCTTGCACTGGTTACCTGGTTACAAATTCGCATTTATACTCGTTTAAAAATGAAAAATGACACGTTTTGGATTTGATTTAGATAATTTTAAATGACGCTTTGGCTCTTGGTAATATCGAAGAGTAAGATCCTGTATGTAACCTATGTTCCTTGTTAAAACGTTATTCATTGCTGCTTTTTTTTAAAAGTAAAACTTGAAATTTAAAATTTGTTGGGTTGTTTAAAATTTGTACACAGACACATTGTTTTAAGCTCAAATCGTAACAGCTATTTTTGATACACCCTGTATATATTTGAATTCCTTATCTGGTACCTACAAGTAAAAACCTGTTAGATACAATGAATATGACTTCTAAAATGAATAGCTACGTAGGTACGTAAAAGTTCTGGAAGAAAACAACGCACTGAAAAATAAAGTACCTTGTTCACGTACTAGATAATGGCGTAATTTGTTCAAGGAGTAAGCAAGGATTCATGGGCTGGCCTTCATGCCCGGTCCCTAATCAATTTCAATAAGGCAAGGGTCAAACGGATAGACAGTTCGTGTTGGGTACATTAGTAATTTGTTCGGAGATTGACATTCACGTGGCGGTAACACGTGGGACCATTACAGTAATGGAAAAAACAAGGGTGTCACATAAATATAAGCTTTGGTACTTGTTGAAAATATGTAAATTTACAAATATAAATGTGAATGTATAGACAGTTCCCAGCTTCTTAATAGCCTTCGGATGGCTATCGAAACTGACTGTACATTCATAACTTTTATTTCATAGAAAAAACAAGTTTGATGATAACTATTGAAAACCAGCCAAGTGCGAGTCGAAGGGTTCCGTAGCACCTTACAATAAAGATCGAGGAAAAAAACACTTTTTTGTATATTTCCCTCTTTTATTTTTAGTAGTTATTTGTTGTTTTAACGGCTACAGTTATAAACAGTGTGAGAATTTGAAGTGTGTAGTTATTACGGTTCTTGAAATACAGCCCGCTGACAGACAGATGGAAAAACATACAGACAGACAGTGGAGGCCTAGTAATAGGATCCCGTTGGCACCCTTTGGGTACGGACCCCTAAAAAGACGGTAGTAGGCACTGTACGCTGGTTACTAATTAATGGCGAACCGGTTTTGGCTGCAACTTGGCACGGAGATGACTATGAATTGTTTTAAAAAGAACAGACATGTACATTGTTTCTTATTCTGTAGATCCTTACACAGAGAAATAAGCGGGCAGACGCTATATGTTTATATAAGAATCCTATTGAAATATTACGTCTAGTAGTAGTTTTGGCCGACATTAAAACTGCTCGTTTAATTAAGAAACGAAGGCCATTCAGTCAAATTATTTTACTGCTGGTTGCTGGACTACGACGAGGCAAAAGAGGGTTAACGTTGTGTATTTCGAACCGAAAAATAGACAGTTTCAAAGACACATGCATAAACACATTGATCGACTCTAACACCAACAAACTCTTGCCTACTAACTTAGAAACATGACTCGGTGTTCAGACGTTTAAAACGGAAACGTGAGAGAACACTAACAAATGTCGCGCTACGCATAGAAAACAAATGTTACGAAAGTTAAAACCTGTTAGTGTAATTTAACCACGTCAGGTTGCGATCTTATTAAAGCCAACACAACAATGAGTGGTCGTGGGACCTTGTATAACATCCATCTGAGTCGCTACCACCTTCTTATACCTTAATCTACCACTAAGCAAACGTGTTAGTATTGCTGTGTACCGTCGTGGAGTAAACACCATCGGTGAAATTACTAGAATAGAGCCATTTCATCTTACTCCTCAGGGTTGGCAACATCACAGTCTTGTGGATGCAAATCTATTTCTCAGATCCCACAAAAATTCTCAGATCCCCTTAATTCCACCAGCAGCGTCTCTATTATACTGGGTAAAGGTTCTACGGTTGCCTTTGACGTGTCATCCTGCTATTTCTAACTGAGCCACCATTACTGTCAAGTAAATAAGAGTTATAGTAACAAACGAAGAATTTCGGCTGAGGTGGCCTGTTTCCTCGTTTGCTTTCTCTATGCCATGAAAATAAAATACTTCACACTTGTAATCTATTAGTACATTATTACATTACACACCCGATTGCATTCGCTAGATTCTAAAATCTAACCCGTTTCAATCACCGTTCTAAACCAGGGTTACCTCTCCTCCAGAGATAAACACCCAGGCTGTGAACCCTCGATACCTTATCCAGGCTGTCAGTGCGATCGGGTTAATGCGGGATCGATACAACCCGTATTCATTATCATTAATGATAATCCCAGTTTGTGAGCGTCGTGGCGCCTACGAATTAATGGAGTTATTTACCTGCAGAATATATGTTAATGAGACATTAGATCTAGGATGAATAGGCGCAGGTGAAGAGATAGATGCTGCGTTTACTTCTGTTGGAGACAAACGTTTCTGATGTGTGCAAGTAATGGTTAGGGTGTAGGTGCTTCAGCTAGTATAAGAATGTAGCTGGTAAGAATGTTTCTATTAAAATTGTTTAAAAGTTGTATAAAAGCAGTGTAAATCGATAGTGTTATGGAATAGTTGAAATGCGGTTGGATAGCTATAACGACTTTTCACAGTTTTCACAATTGTGAGAGACTAAGCAGAGATAGATTAAATGGTTTCCTAAATAATTGCTAAGCATTAATTTTATGTAGAAACTAGGTAAAGTACCTAGCACATAGAAAATGTTACCTAAACACTGTAAGATAGTTCGAGAGACTAAAGACAAGTACGATTTATAATAACAAGGTTCTAACATATTTAACATTTTTATCGACAGATTGTTATGCAAAGAAATAATATTTGAACGCATTATTGTTCAGGTTCAAGATGGTTCAGTGGAATTATTTTTTACCGAGCTCGTTACCTACACCCAACCGTCGAAGACCATCTCTTACTATAGACGTCCCGGGTAAACCTACCTACCTACTCTAATGTTGTCTTTACTCAACGAATGGAAGAATTTACGGTATTTACTTAAGAAGATTATTCAAGCAATATCCGAGTGCGCCATAGCTAGGAATCGCCTCGCAGAGTAAAAAGAGAACCAGAGGGATATGAAGCGGTTAACTTATGAAAAATCCCAACTTCAAATCCGCGTCACGTATTTCCACCCCCGGCGGTACCCAACTAGGTACTGTTTTTGTTCACGAGCATGTTCCGTTACCTGTTTCGAATGTCAACATTCGTGATTTCTCGGTGTAAAGGCCACAGGTGTGGAAAAACGAGCCATGTTTTTATACGTTTTCCGCTTTCTTATAAACGATTCTTTGCGAGGCCATAACGTCTTGTAAGAGCGGTACGGGTAAAATGCGAATCCTTTATGACCGTTGTGTTTAGCTGTGCTCATAAATATCATTTACGGCGCTGATTTCCTTTTCTAATTTGGTAAATAGCTCATTTTGAAAGCAATAATAATAAAATGATGACGACAAATTGTTTTTGGCAAAAAATACGCGACGGTTTCGTAACTTACTTTAGTCTGTATCCCCTCTCCTAATATAAATCGTTAAGTATCTTGTTGCGTTCAAAATGATCACTGACAGGATTACAATCTACGAAAAACACATTATATTTAATATCACAAGTCTTAGCCAAGGTTATCATTGGAAAAGATAAGACGTAAACTACACGTAACCACACACAAAATTTATTCCAAATTTTCCAGCCTAAAAAACCCTAGCCTAGGTTATCAAGATAGTTAAAGCGTCAATTCCCTCTTATACCCCAGGGTGGCTTATAGTGTAGGTTTGTAAATGATTAATGAACGGTAAAGAATTAGAGGCCGCTTGGGATCGGATCAGAACAAAAGGAAGATTCTGAGGGTTCATCTCACCTTTTAATGCCTTGTGGCCAGAAAATGGCAAGTATGAAACCTTAAGAGCGAATAGTTTCAACAGTTTCTTCAATTGAAATAGTTTTTTGATCCTTTTTGATACTTTTATATTCAGTTCGGGTTAGGTGCAAAAAGAGGCGTGACTAAGCAAGCGCGATGAGTATTAATTTCAAGTCTTTACTTCAGTGGGCGTTTTGTGTTGAATGAACTTGCGTATATCGCCAAACGAAGGACATGCAATAAAAATAAAACTACCTACTTACATTCAGTGATACTTATTTGCTTATCTTTTTGAGTAAATTGCATAACTCTAGTTACTTTTTAAGTATATTTAATTAATTAATTTCTAAAATAAACTAACATGTTCAAAAGCCCCTGTATGTCTAATTTCCAAAACGCCGCCATCGCGTCGGCGTGAAAATAGCCTTCAGCCCCGAGGCTGTAGGAGGCGTAGGCACGGCGCAATGAATGAATGAACGAATCCTATTACGGTAGTTATACGCACGGTGAATGAGAATGGAATCGATCCAGCAACCGGGGATAACCTTTATTGACAGATCAATCAAACGGCTCATGAACTGGAGCCGGCATTCTCAACCATGATGCAGTGGAGTTGTTTGGTGTGCAATATTTTGAATTAAATTAGAACATTAGTATAATACTATGTCGAGTAAATGATTATGCGAAATAATAGAACTAAGAACTAACTGCACTAGCACGAAAACGTTACAGCAGATTTTTTTGTGTCGTATAAACGAAAAGAATTGTACGAGTTCTCTCTTATTATGTTATACAAATATAAAGAATCCCAATACATTCTGCACTCTGTATTTAGTGTCCTTATTTGAGTCTCGTATATAGGTACTCGTATTTACAAAACAAAACCGACACGTCAACGTACGCTTCTCATTTTTCAAAATAAACAAATAGCACCAGTGTATTGACGGAAGGTTCGATATCCGTAACTTTCAATATGAATAAAATGACAACGGATGAGGAAAACAAATCCAGTAGATATCAAGTTATACTGCACGTGCCGATGAATTCCCCCAAATAGTTTATTTTTAGCGAGCTAGTTACACGATCGATGAAAGCCTGTCGACCGAGTCTGTAGGTCTAGCAGGAAAACGGAGAGCGAATTAGATTGTCGCTCTGAGGATTCTGCATAATTGCACAGCTATATTTCCATTACACAATGTATTTTTTTGGGATCCACTGACAATTTATTATATGTAAAGCCTTGGCCAAAGGTGTTGAGCACCCCACGTTTTCCTTTGTAACTTATAAATAAAATATTATTTTTCAATTTAAAAAATACACAAAGATTAAAGGAGATTGGGCAAAAATGTATGAACGCTGGCCTAGAAACCAATAACAATAAGCACTATATCATCGGATATCCTTTTTAATTCTACAATGATTTTGTGTAGCGGGTAACCTCAAATAACTGTGAGTTTTTTTTTTATCTGGAACATCGGGACGCCTTCATAGACGACTTTAGCATAATTACTATGAAATACCGCCGTCTTTGCATTGCGATAACTTATTTCACACAAAGATTTCGAACTACCTGCCATAGTAATAGTTTTACAACTTAAAATTACGTATCCGGTGACATATCGCTTGTCCTTATTGGTCATATAGGCCAATTTGCCCACCATACTATAAAAAAAAATTTAAACATGTGCAAATCATTAGTAGATATCGTTTCGAATAAGCTATTTGTGTGTGAAAACTAAAGCTAGAAAAGTCGGGTTTTAAAATAAAATGATTAATTGTAATTTTTTTCATGGAATTTCCCTTAACGTCAATAAATATGACTAATATTTTCGATAAATATAAATTTCTATAATAAAAGACATAAATGCATTTTTTAAAGTTTGACTTTTATATGAAAACGCATGGGTGCTCAACGCCTTTGGCCAAGGCTGTATATAATCCCAATATATATATTGGGATTATATTTTTAAATATCTAGCTTAGGTAATTTAACATTATATTTCGTCACCACAAATTGCACAACTTAATAAAACGCTCGTAATTTTTCTGCTTGGCATATGGCACTTTTTTTTCAATCCGTATCTAGGTAGGTTGAGCTAGGTAGCTGAGTAAATTAATTAGGCATACTTTTATGCTAAAACCTAAGTTTATTTTATTCCACCCTCAAACTGACTTACCTACTCGTAACCAAATGACACGACTCGATTGACGTGAGACTACGAGCTTCCGCATCTTCCCACGGAACACTGGAAACGGGACCCATTTCATTGTGGCTACGTGCCATGATCGCACTGCAGTGGGATTATTCCCTAACGCTGTGAAACAAACATCGATTTCGACTTTGAACCTTTAAGGGAGTAAAAGTTATTTTGCGAAAACTGAGATTATAACCACGGCTTGGTAAGAAAAACTAATGTGTGTACTTAATCTCTGATCTCACGTTAAGTTACTTATGAATTCTATCGATTGTAGAGATCATCCTATACTTGAAAAAAATAAACGCGAAAAACCGGTTATCCTTCACGTAGCTTTATCTACTACGTCATTGCAAAGACATCGTTTTATAGAGTCGATTTTGTTTTATAACGTTCACAACTAATTAAGTTCTCTAGGGGTCTAAATGGAAAGATGCCAATTCGACGTGTAAATCATATTTTACTGCAATAGAGAATATAACCATTTCGAGACGAGTGCTGGATTAATGGCAGACATTTCTCACTTCAAGCGCACCCGCCGGCCACCGCAGCAAGATCAAATAGTGCAAAGAGCAAACGTAATGTAGGCGCGAGATTGGTAAATGAGCGCTCAGTTTTGACTAATATACCGACTAATTCAGATATTGGAATTGGGACTGATTTCTGACTTACGAGTGTAGTGAGTACTGTATGTAGTGTCATCGTGTTTGAAACTTTTGAATGATCTCGTAAACTACAAAAGTTGATTGCGATTGTTATTCGCGATAATCGTGGCCGCCGTCGTTTCCCGCCGTCTTCTGCCCTTAGATTTTCATCAATAGAAAGGAGTGATTCAAGAGGAAGGTATAATACATTGTGGTTGTGTGTACGGGTGTACAGAAAACTCGCATAAACCGAAGCGAAGCGAAATCGCCTTCAAAGTGGAAAAATTGTTTTCATTTTGTATGTAGACTCGCCTTCGGAGTGTCAAAATGAAAACGATTGCGATTGCGAGTGCGTTAGGCAATAAGCCCTCAAATCGCTATTTCTTTTATAAATACGTCCACTTTTTTCATTTCATCATCATGATTCTTTACCCTTATTTTTAATTATTTAGGGCAATAGTAAATTTATTAATTTAAAATCATCTATCAAAATCATTGTGTATAACAACCTATTTCCTCTATTCATATATACATTAAGATCGTGTCCCTACCTGCGATTGAATTCATACATCTAGTGATACGAGTATGACATATTGGTTCGGATACAACATCAACACAGGAGCCAAGAGCTCTACATGGGGTCGATTTTGCATGGAATCCAAGCAGCCGGGTCCTGAACGCATTAACCACGAATATCGCTCACGTCACCACGAAGTGCAAGCACTTTAGCCTTCTCGGTGCAGACGTGCAACAAATGACGTAACTGTCGTAGGTGCAATGTTTTCAGTGCACTCTGATAAACAGAATATTAAGTTACATCGACGGGTTTTCTATTGAATGCACGGAAAGAAAGTCTTCTTGGGATAAACAGTTGTTATTTCTTTACAAAGAAGTCTTGGCTCATAACAGTTTCAGCGAAAGAAGTCCTATGTTAACATTTTGTTTATTTTGCTAAATTTCGTGTTTGAGATTTCTAACTCCATGACTTTATCTCATGAGTACATAGTCTCGCCCCGACAGGTCAACGTATAAAGGGATATAATTTTTGTACATAATTTGTTACGTACAGGGGTCTTATTCTACATTATCTCTACGCGTATTACTTAATGTCTATAGGTACGTATTATTATCGTTTTATTTTGAACTCGGCCGCCATTACTGTGAAGTAAATAAGAGCCATAATACCGTTGATAATACGATAACATGTAAAAAGAAATTAGATTTTGCCCGTGTAGAATAGAGCCGCTGCTGTAAGATAATCGACTTAATTTTATGAGCATTTCTCAAAAAGTTTGTGCATTTCATTTACGACTTCGATTTGCAAAAAAAATTAAGGTTGGCAGGGTGAATTTAGCTGAGGCTAAATAACATAGTCTCCCAAAATGTCCTCATACATTTGTATGAAACTTTCCTTTTTTGTTACTAACTTACTTTGGTTCATGGTAACAAAAAAGGAAAGTTTCATACAAATGTATTGGCGTGTATTTTTCCTTTGTTATAATTAAATATTTAACAATGTATATACCTACCTGTATTATAAATGAATTTTGCATTTTGCTGCAAAACGAACCTAGCTAGGTTGCACTTGCAGAATTTGCAAATGTCAATTCTTTTCAGATCTTTTTCTCTTGGCTTTCCTATGAAGTTAGGTACCTATTCTGTAACGTGGGAGAAAAGGAGTCCGCATTTTATATGTAAAGAGAGCTTCGAATTACTAATGGATGGAGGAAATTGAAAACTATAAATTAGTTCAAATATAATTAATTAAGGCGAACCTGTTTAATCGTCATCTAAGAGTGTAAATCATAGATTATAAAGGGTGTATAAATACAGATAAGTTTACATTACAAGTCAAAGCACACATAAGAAACATATTGACCGAACGTGACATCACTTAGCCCCCCATAAATGTTTCCAGTTCTATAAATGAAAAACGTCGCCGAAATGTCATAAAGGCTTCAAATCACAGTCGACCAAATGGATAGAGATTACGAATGAAGAATTGGGGTGGCGGCGGCTAGGAAAAACCGGGAAGATGTGACATCATCAATTTTGTGGCTCGGCTTGGAATGTGCCGCGTATCTTAATTGCATGTATAGTCGGCCAAGAAACTCCTTTACCACTATTTGACTTTATTTGTTACGGACTTTAAGGGTCAAAAGTGGACTAGGTACGTTGTAAAATTACCTGTCTTTACATATTTTGTTTGTTAACTAATGGCTTTCACTCCTTGTGTTTAACAAGGTGTATTTCGCCAGTATCGAGTTTTAGACAATCACCATGGACTTATTAGAAACAAGTCCATGGATATCACACGCGAGGACAATTGTTCGGTTAATGAGATTTACTCTGGTGGACTAAACTGAAGCACATGGGGTTAGCTCCTCGCGCTTCTGTCAAGTCCTGTCGTTACATAGTATAAAACAAAGTCGCTTCTTGCCGTCTGTCCCGCTATATGTATGCTTACATCTTTCAAACTACGCAACGGATTTTAATGCGGTCTTCATTAATAGACAGAGTGATACAAGAGGAAAGTTTTTGAGTATAGTCAATTCTGGTATATGTACAGGGGTTACAGAAAACTCGCATAAACTGAAGCAAAGCGAGGGTGGGTCGTTAGTTGGTATAATGTAGATAATAAATAGATGGACTTAATAAGACTTGTCTTATTACTTTGTTATCTTATTAATGATCGTAATAAATAAAGTTTAAAATAATTGAAGGCGGAGTTGCTTAGAATTTATTAAACGAGAACCCTTAAGTGTACCTACCATGTTAAATATAAACTTATCGGAAATGTAATAATTAAAAAAACATTTTTACAAATTAATTTTTTTGAAATCTTTTATCTTTAACCGAAAGTAATAATACCTTAAGGGCCGAGTTCACCAACCAATTTAACAGACGGTTAAGTCTTAATCAGCTGTTAGTCAATACATTTGACACTTCTGCACTTGCACTTAAAACGTTTAAAACTTTTTAAAATCATTTGACGCAATTTTATCTGTTTAATTGTAGTTTTAAATTATACGGTCACATAAAGCAGATGGCGCTATAAAATTTGAGCCACTTTTATTCCTGCAAGTAAACTACTCGGAAGGCTGTTGTTTAAAGCCGTTTTAAGTGAATTTTCCCCGCAGTTGAGTTTAGAGTCACGTTCGGTTTAAGTTGCCAATTCCTAGAGACCACGTCCTTTGCGCTGCACACGCTCCATTTAGTTTAATTAACTTATTTATACTATACATATTACTAGCTAACCACAGGAACGCGTTGAACGAGAGATTTTCACTCGATTGCTCTCATAAATAAATTCACTTTGCCAAAGCTCTCAACTTTATTGATCGTTTTTTTAAAAATCTGTTGCATATGACCTTCAAGTGTAGTTTAAGAAATATAAAGTTCCAAGTGAAAAGTTTTAGACTTTTAATTTCTTTTAAGTAACGTTAGAAACTTAATACCTACCCGAGAGATATTGGTGTAAGGATTTTTATAAATCCTATATTTTTTGGTCAACATACAATATTTTATATTTTTTTAATTCAATTGATTTTGTGTTTTTTTTTTTTTTAACACAAAAGTTACGTGCCTCATTGACATAATCGTTAAATCTCTTATTCGCCCTTAGGTGCACACTTTAGTGCTTTGTCACTTTAACGTCATGTTTTAACTGCTGCACTAATCTGTCAAAGGTGTTAAAGCGACAAGGTACGAAAGTGTACAGCTACTTATAAGACCGACTACCTATACCTTGATTAATATAATTCATTAATTAATACAACATAGCGATCAAAACCAAGAATTTGCTGGACACATTCAATTCTCTAAATATATTTAGGTATAAAGACCTCAAGTGGACACCATAGAGATATGAGGAGCATCGGTTACATCCGCGTCCCCGACATTTGTTATTCCGGCACAATACGCGGCAGGACACGTGTGAGAAAAATCGGGGCATCACTCACGCCGGCTGCATTATTCAGGCGCCATTTTGGTGTCTGCTGCGGTGCTGTGCTGTAAATCTACGTCGCATTACACCAGCGACTTAACAGACTATTAATGGTTGTCACAATGCAAATCTAAATTGCCGCATAGTGTGTTTGTATTCGATTTTGTAACCGTGCATAAAGAAGAATACGACCATTGCAACTGACCACTTATACGAGCACCGAGTGAGAGGTAGAGTGCATCAATTTGTTTGGAAAGTTGCATTGTATTTAACGCTAAGTACTTATCGAATGCTAGATTCCCAGAAGTAATTTAACTGTGACTATCAGGGAAATAATATAAAATTGAGGTGTGACAGTTTTTGCATCATCACGTTGCATGCAAATCATATGTAAATCCTTATTTAGAATTTAATTACAAAGCTGATCAACAGTAAATGACATGATTACGATCCTCAAACTAATATCCCAGCTTAGAAGCTCAAAAGTGTCGGCATAATAATGAAGTTAACAACGCACTTACACGTGATAATCACGTTGGCACGCGGGTGAATTGAGTAGATTTGGTTATTTCAACATTTGCTTAGCTTTATATATTATACATACTAGATGTCCGCGCCCTGCGCCGCCCGGGTGTAATTTTTATTTATTCTAACCTTATGAAATACCTCTTTACGACCTATTATCATACGGTCACGAGCGTTAATTTGGGACCCATTTCAAGAAAAATATGCTTGAAGTCGTCAATGTCATTAGAGATGTCAAGTCATTTGTAACTCTTAGGAAACTCAACCTTATTGTTGTAGAATGTCAGATTGACTTTGGACCTAAGGTGGGTACCAAATTTAATCTCGTGACTGTGCGTACCGTAAAATGGGGTGACTTTGGAAACGCGAGGCGACTTTGATAGTTTTTTGAATCATCAATTTCCTGCAATGTCTTAGTTATTATTAAGCTCTTTCGCGACATTACGATCATATGTTTCATATGCGAGCGCAAAATGTTTGTAGTTCAAGTATTTTCAGACAAATTTAATTTAAAACCTTCGAAACAAAAAACCACTATTTTTTTACTTGCTTCAGGGGTGACTTTGATATTGTGATGTAAACACAGGGAAAATCAAAGTAGCCCCATTTTAAGAATCGAGGTTTTAGGCTACATAATTATTATTTTTCTACCAAGCCGTCTACCGTAGTCTGCCTCTAACTGCTTTAAGTTACTCCAAATGAGTAGTCGCCAATACAATATTTTTAATAATTTATTTTACGGTTAAATGCGGGAGTTACAGAAGATTTATTTTTAAAATTAATCAAATTAACCCCATTTTACGGTACCAAATATAGGTATATAAAAAAAACTCATAAAAATCAGTCGAGGCGGTTCGAAGGAGTTGGACCACAAACGCCGTGACACGAGATTTTTATACGCATAAGAAATATGTAACGTATAAGTTTTTGTTGCCAAGTTGCCAACTCTATTTTTTGTACACATTCATCCATATCTGAGGTGTTATTCTCTTAAAAACGAGGTTCACACAGTGAACGGGTGAACGCGGCGCAGCTTATTTATACCGGCGAGTTTAAGTAGGTACTTAGTCCCGTCAGAGCGTACAAAACACATTTTAGCGCGTGCATTCTTAATTAGAGGGCTTCTTATTGACACCTTAATATTAAATTGCATTCGGGTTTACTTATGTACTGGAATGACAGAATACCGAAGTAACAGACACGAAGCAAGTTAATAAAAGCTTGGAAAAACATTCTAACTTGGTACTTTAAGTTTTGTACAACTATTTATAACTAAACGAAAACATTTAGAAAATATTAATGCTGCTGCGAGGTATTTTTCTTGTATAGCTGTCAAAATAATAAAAGCTTTGGTAGTTATTCAAACATGATCAAAGTGGACTAAAATTGCACATAGCTGACATAGCTAATAAATTCTTTGACAGAATTCATATTGAAATTCCAATTGAAAATTGATGGCGGGTCGAGAGCATATTTGATACATTTAGGTAAATGACGGAGCATTTCATTAATAAAAAAAAAATGTTTACGGACTTCCGTTGTTATGTTCCTTAATTTATTCTAGCTTATGGTTGTTTTGGGTCATTTTCCGTAAGAAACGTGTTTGACTAAGTAAATAATTGGGTATTTTTAACTAAGTAAATATTTGTAATACGCTTGCTGGACTGTATTTTGGGGCCTGGGGCCTGTTTTATAAAGCTACAAATTACAATTTACAGGTTACCTACAAGTTTCCATTTGACAAAACCTCGACCAATGACGACCAGCCATTTGAGCAGTGTTGCCAGTTTAGACCTGTAAAATTGTAACTTGTAGCTTTGTAAAACGTGCCCATGTTCGTAATTTTGTAAGGTTCCGTATTCAAATTGTGCCAACGGTACCCTATTAGTAATTCTTCGCTGTTCGTCCGTCCCTCTGTCTGCCAGCGAGCTGCATCTCATGAAAGAAAGTCAGTTAATTTTTTTATTGTGTGTTTCTATTGCCATTATAACAATACATAATAAAAATAAATTAAAATATATAAATACAGGGTGCATACAAGCATGGTACGGAACCTTTCGTGTGCGAGTCCAACTCACACTTGTCCAGTTTTTTTAATATTTTTTGAGACCTCTTTGTGTTACTTCCTTTGTTTTCCAGCAGAGTATTAGTTCTGAAACATAGGAAACGATCAAAAACAATGTTTGTCAATTTCAAACACAGCCCCGAAGTAACGGCAAAGCTAACATATTGAGTTCAAAGGTAACATATTGCGCCCGCAGCCAATAAAGGGGCCGAGCAACCCTACCAGGCGTATCCGTAAACTGTGCGATCACATAATGATGGGGACGCGTGACACCCCGACACCATCCAACACAACCTGACAGGATACCTAATACAAATCCAAATCGCTAGCGCCATCCCGCAAAAGTAAACGTACTGGTACCAAAGTACAAGAGAGATAGAAGATTTTGGTCCTTTTCAATGGACAGGGTGTGTTGTGTGCATAGTGCCGGATATTAATGAGGCTCCAGCGTCGAAGCCGATCGTAATAGGGAAGTGAATCGGCCGTGTGTCATCCAGCGCCAATATTCACGTGGACATAATTAGTTTTACGCGTTGATGATAACCCCAAATTAATAAACGACTATCTGTGGTAATGTTAACACGCGGCTGGTGTAAGTGGTGGGTAGGTGAAGGATTAAGTGATTTGTAAGGGTCTGCGTTTGGCCAAATTGCTTATATTATTTTTCACCGTGTAACAGGGCCCAGTGGCGGGTTTAGAGGGGGCTAAACTCAAAGGGTCCAAAAAATGTGTAAAACATTAGTTAGAAATATAATAAATCACTAGTCAATACGGTATTTGACCATATTGTTTTTGACAGGTTATAGTATTGTTTTTGTCTCGGCCGCCGTAACTCACAAGTAAAGTACCAATTTCACCAAACGATGTTAACCACTTAACAGTCGATTAGAGCGTTAACAGCTGTCAAAATGTATTAACTAACAGTCGATTAACATTGATTAAATTTAACATTGTTTGGTGAAACTGGTACTAAGTATGCCAAATGCAATGTTTTTACCGAATAGTGGGAATATAGCCCCAGTTTAAAGAAGGCACTGAAGGTTTAAATATTTGACATGCAGATAGGACATGTCCTAGGTTTATTTAAGATAATATAGATTCGTTAAAATATGAAAGCAGTAGGAATAAGAGGAAATTATAAACGGACGAAGCCGCGGGCTGAAGTGAGCACGTTAATAACAGTTTAATAATAGGAGCCGCAAATCACTGAGGGAGAGCATTTGTGGTTGCCATATTTGGCTATGAGCACATTATCTTGCATTTTGAGCGACCGCGCAGTAGTTCAGTCAAATAGCGAATTACAAAATCATTAAAAAATAATAATTACGAAGCCCTTATTACATACTGATACTAGACTTAACCAGTTTTTAAATTTGACTGGTTAAAAGACCTTGGCGTGAAAAAGTAACACAATATACAGCGGTGTTTACAGGCTGTTCGTAAAAAGAGAAAAAATAATAATAGATTAATCTTATTTCTTGAAATACTTTATTTCTACAAGCATTCTCTGCTAGCCAAACTTAAGTTGAAACCGATACCAAAAATTAGGTGCCATAAAAACATTATTTTAAACGAACACTATAAATTTTTACGTTATTAGACTTCAGTGCTTTTGCGTATCAACCCGTAACTAACATGGAGATAATCATTTAAAAATGCTTTATATCAAATTCACTATCCTTTAAAGTTTAATAAAAAAGGTGCATGAATATTTAAATCACAAAGGAAAACTCGCAGCTAAAAATACTTCATTTGACAACAAAATTGCAATATTGCAGTTGACTTCTTTTCAGGAAAGCTTCTATTTGTCTGCATCCCGTCCCGTGTAGTGTTTAAGCACTATGGAGAGTTATTTATTTTGTTAGATATTGTACAAGAACAATGTATCCGCATTCTTCACTATATTATGCTTTACACTTTTAAGTACTAAGAATGTAGTTACGTTTTAAAACGAAAAAAAGTAGTCACCACTCACGCAAGTCAAAACCAGTTCAAGGGAGCAAGTGTAGTTTAAAACATTCTAATAATGTCGCTTATTAGAGTTATAATTCTTAAGTAATACATCTTTAAGGGACTTATCTTACAACTTTATTGAAACAAAACCTGTTCGGTTTTTTACAGCATGTTTATTTTTAGGGCTCAGAGATAAGTATATTCTCGTACAGCATTATCTCGCTCCTTGCTAAACACAAATGGATTTAGGATTCCCAGTGTGGTTATAAATTCGTTATTCAGAGGGCGGTTTTATTCTGAGGCGCGAGGCTTGCAATAAGTAACCACGAGCCGGCGTCAAACCGAATCCGTAAGACGCAGCTGCTCCCGGATTTAATAGTGCTGACGCTCGTCGAATATGACATCAATTCTGCTACATACCCTGCGCTGCAACGTTATGTAGATTTTCGTTAAAATGATGACAAAGGCTTGGTTCATGTGAGAGAATTCACAATTGGTGTTGTTATGAGACATGAGTTAGACTAACACAATTACAGCATTTGAGAATCCTTTTTGTACAGTCAGCTGCAGAGAAAAATAACTCCCTTGCATACAAATTTCCTAGCAAAGGAGGTTACATTTCTTAGCAGCTGACTATACGAACTCTACTAATTGTTAAGAATGTAAATTAACCATAAAGTCATAATTTTTTAACGGCATATTTTTTATAAATGACTCATAAAAAACGACTTGAATATTAAAAAGAGGAGTAAACTTGTGCTATTATTTTTTGCTTACTTCTAGGACATCCTGTATGTGTTTTTGTTTCAATTACGCAGACTTTAATTCTTACTTAGAATTGTACGCCTAGAAGAAATGAAAACTTTGTTGGTTACTGGGACCATTACAGCAGTAACAGTCCATGTTTAGCGCGCTTTCGTGAAATATTATGCTTATTTTAACAGCAGCAAATAAGTTGACTACATTACACCCTAAACGGAACTTGTTCCCTCCAGAATATGTTTTGCTGCAGTTATTAACTTTACAAACTGTTGAACAAACCGGAATGCGAGAGTAAAACTCTCGAGCAAGTTCAATTGCATTCCCCCAGATATTCGCCTGCATGCATGAGACCTGCCCGATTAAATCTGTCGCCATGTTGAGTCAAAGCGAGGTTCTTCAAAGTTTGCGATAACTTTGCTGCCTGAGAAATACTGTATAAGACACGTTAATTACAGCAAAATAATAAACACTGCACAGTTTGAAAGAAAAGTTTGTTGCAGAAGTTGATAAAGTACGGTTACGAACGTTCATTTGTGACCCATTTCAAGAAAAATATGCATTAAGTCGTCAATGTCATTAGAGATGTCAAGTCATTTGGAAGGAAACTCAAACTTATTGTTATAGAATGTCAGATTGACTTTGGACCTAAGGTGGGTACCTTTAAGTCTTTGACTGTACACAAACAGCCTAATTTATCGAAGATAAATCGTCTTATTCAGAATGTGTACTTCATAACTGATGTTAAGGCGCTACGAGAAAGGATGTGGAGAAAATTTTAAAAACGAATACAGACGCGAACAAAGCAGCGGGCATCTTGTAAATCATATAAATACAACGGACAAATACTATCGTATTTAGAACAGTCCCGTGACACCTCAAATGTCCTCTCAGTACCGTACATAAATTTTCCAGTTACCAGTTTCCGGTACCTTATTAAAATTCCTGCACATTTCTCGGAAATATCACGAAACGTTTAGTTAATCCCGGCATCCTTTTCGTTCGCTATTTCAAACAACTAAGCTATTGTAAAGGTTTATTTACGTAACAATATAGCACAAGCTGGCCGTACTGTGCACAAACTGAAGCTTACCGTTATTCTATTCATGAAAGCGTCTAACTTCGGCGCCTGATCAAATTTCAGACAGCACGGCTCAAGTATTGGAGGATCTCCGCCAACTAAGATGTTGCCCAGAGCTACGTCTTAGTTCTTCCACCTGCTTATGATATTATGATTACGTATGCCGCCGCGGTGCGCCCACGTCCCTGCACCTAACAAGGTACGTGCCGCAGCATCCGCCCGCTGTATTACTTACATTTTTCCTCCATTTCATACCGCGCGCTAAGTACTGCCTGGTTCGTGTTAGTGCTCTAATAGATAAAAATGTTTACCTACTCGTATGTTTTATTTTACTTGATTTGGTAAGTTTTTTCACAAACGTAATTTGAAACTGGATTTCTTTATAAAATTAGTTCTTTTTCGTATCAAATCTTACCAGCTTTAACACTTTCCATTGGCTTCGTAAGCCGTTTCTACGTTACAGTTATTTAGTTGTACACGTTAATACAATAAGTAACCAAGTAAATCAAGTTCACTGTTGAGAAGAAGCGCCGCAAGAAAATCAACAGTCAGTCTTTTTCTACAGTCGTTAGTTTCGTAAATTGCAAATTGGCTAAGCCTACAGGTAACAGAAAAAAATCAAATTACCTAAATACTTCTTTGTATGTGAAAAGTCATTACATCTTTGTTATCTTATATTTTCTTCTAAAACTGCGCAGCAAAGGCTTACATTATTTTATTTTGTTTTGTTAAAATAGCAATAGTTGTCAGCTTTGAAACTGAGAAAGGAGCTGTTTATAATAAAACAAAAGACACATAAAGACTGAACCGTGTCTTTCCCACCCTCGCAATTTACTTACCTACATGATACGAGGAAATAGGTATGAGCTTCAACAAATTGAATAAATCAGTTCCATTACCACCCGTTATGAATTAAACGCTACGTGGAAACATAAAGCATCCGATAACAAAGGTTACGCAGCTATTCAGGCATTCGAAAATGCATTGTTTCGTTCCAGGTATTTATATCAGAGCTTTATTTGATAAAATAATGAATCCCCTTGCAGCTGTCTGTCATTCAAGCAAGTTGTGAAGTATATTTCACTCCCTCTTTACTTTAGTAGTGAATATTTGTTTTGAAATACCTTCACAAGCAGGCAGGCAGTCCAGCACATGGCTGTTAAATTAGGATAGCTCATATAATAATTATGACTTGATGCGTATCACCGCCGGCTAGCTAACACCACGAAGGTGTACTCATATTAATTGATATTGTTAGCTTTAATTTTTATTTATTATGTATGTTGGCCTGAAAGTTATTTATTAACTCGTTGCCTGTACAGTCAAAGTCAAAAATAAATATCCGCATAAAGTTGCAAAAATATGTACACATAGACCTTATTGCCATAGTAATAAGGTCTGTGTACATATTTTTGAGACTTTGTGGTGTATACATATTGGTGACCTTGACTGTACAAGGTTTTGTATTTGATCGAGGATATTAGTGAAATATTGCAATATTAGAAATAAACATGATTTGAGTACCTCGGGTTGGTTTCATTTCTATAGGATACTTGCTTCGTATAAAATGGGAAATACACTCGTAATTATATTTTTTATCCTGAGGCATTTTTGATTCCGTGCGTGTGATTTTTCATAAATCGCTCGATAAGTATCTCTGGCACAGAGAATCCTTTAGAGGTTTTTTTTATAAATGTTTCGATGCCGTGATTGTAACGTAGTGTAACACACTCACTGAATTACTGTGGACTATTAATACAACGACAAGCAGTCATCACATTTATACTGGAATCTGAGTAAATATTAAATAATTAAGTACACAACGGCTATCCCGTAACGCCGAGCGTATTTGACGACCAACAATGAATATATAGAAAAGTTTTAAAGCCATTTTAATGTGACAAAGGTCAATACGAAGCAAGGGTTGAGGTAAAGTAAGCGGTAATACTTTTTGTTTTCACAACAAAAATAGATCTCAAACAATATCCAGCCATCTTGATTCCTTTTAATGGTAGAAAGACTAAGATCAAATGTTTCATGAGAATATTGATTCAATACCTGCTTGAAGCTGTATGATTCTTCCTTCTTTATCTTCTTTACGAGTACATAGTATAAAACGAAGTCGCATTCCACGTCTGTCTGTCTGTCTGTATGTTTATACAGGGTGTCCCAGAAACCGACGTCAACCCGCCTAGGGCTGATAGAGAAGCTAAAAAGCTATCGATTTAACCGCTATGTATATTCAGCGATTTTTACTAGTTTCGGAGATATTGATCATTTTAATCTGAATTTTTGTTATTTTCCCTTATGTCCATGTCTCGAAAAATCATTAATTTCATGTTTTATTTCATAAGTTTTTCAGTGGTATCTTACAAAATTAGAATCATTACGAATCAGCCAAGTTTTTAAAGCTATTTGCCTGTTTTTTTTACAGTAATTTTTCAAGTAATCACATAAAGTTTGTTTCTTCATACTAGGTGTCCCATAGTGTTTGCTTTTCACTTTGTATGGCAAAAACAACTTTAGGTGATTACTTAAAAAAAATACTGATAAAAAAACGGGCAAATAGGTTTAAAAACTTCGCGGATTCGTAATGATTCTAATTATGTAAGATGCCACTGAAAATCTTGTGAAATTAAACATGAAATTAATGATTTTTCGTCACATGGACATAAGGGAAAATTACAAAAATTCAGATGAAAATAAATCGCTGAACATACATAGGGGTTAAATCAATAGCTTTTTAGCTGCTCTATCAGCCCTAGGCCGGTTGACGTCGGTTTCTGGTACACCCTGCATATGCGCTAATTCCTCCTAAACCACGTAACGGATTTTGATCCGGTTTTCACCATCAGTTAGAAAATTTTTCACGAAAGGTTGTTATATATAATAAACTAGCTTTTGCCCGCGACTTCGTCCGCGTAGAACTCGTTTATCGCAGTTAAGTAAATTAATAGTTTTAAGTAATTCTATAGTTTGACGTCCTCCCTGGCAAGAATGATCTTTCAAACACATGTAATATTGAGCTCGAAATTTACCGGGACACCAACTTTAACTATTAACTCTTACGGGAGGGCACTCCCGATACCTCGAAAGAGTTCAGGAACTCTAAGGGTAGGACGTGACTTGCTGTGTCTATGACATTGTCTACCAAGAGATACTCCACAACATCGCCTTCTACATGAGACATATTTTTATATTTATCCGCCCGACAATTTCGTTTGTCGGTGCTAATATCACCCTCTCGCACAAACATTCTCTATTCTTTATATGGTTTTTTAGATCGGGGTACACGTTATTTTTTAGATCATCTGTGTTTTGTACAATATTAAAGAATTCGCGGTTTAATGTATTCAAATCGTTACTATCTCTCGCCATACGATCTTCGACCATTTTTAGTAGAGCTGCCGGATATATTGCCCCGACTGTGTATCATGGTGTACTCGTAGTTCCTGGCATATTTGTAGTAAGGTTAATTTTTTATATATTGAGTATATATATAAAAAATTAACCTCATCGTAGATGCCGAAATGCATTTATTTTATCCGCTGGTGTGCCCCTAGTTATCACCTGTAGATGACAATCTGTCTAAATTCGCCGTCTCAAAGCACCATCCCTCTCATGATAGTTTGGTTGCTCTTAAAATATCCATCATAGTTCAATATTACATATATTATATTATGAGTCTTAATACTAATTATAATGTAGGTATCTATCATTATAAATGGCGGAACTCCCAAACATCATCAGTGGTCGCTGAAAAAACAAAGACAATTATATTCTTCAAACAAATTTACCCAATGCCCATTAATCTAATTCGGTGCTGCGGTTAATCCGTGAAAGCGTAACAAACAGACAGACGACAGACAATTGCCTTTTTTTTTGAATTGCCATTTTGAATTTCTACCTATACTTTCACATCATTTTCGAAATCTGCGTCCTCAAAATCTAAGAAAATGACAATTATGTCCACTTTTTAAAAAAGATCATGGCCTCCATCTTGAATACTAAATTTGACATAATTTTCATAATCTGCGTCCACAAAATGTAAGAAAATGATACCAATGACGACTTTTTCAATAAACATCATGACGGCCATTTTGAATTCCAAATTTGATATCATTTTAGAAATCAGCGTCAACGCAACCTAAGAAAATTACACCCACGATGACTTTTTCAAAAAACACCAAACATTGTCGTTATTCCCTCGGGAACTTTTAAATTATCCGGGATGGGATTTTTCTATGTGTTAATTCAGGGTGCTACACCCATTTTAAATTTCATCCTAATCCATCTAGCCGTTGCAGCGTTAAGGAGTAACTAACTAAAACCCCTTACCTTTTACCCCCTTAGGGGTAGTTTTTTCTAAATCTCTGAAAGCAGTATATTTTATTTATAAACAGTAGTCTAAATATCAATTTCCTAATGTAGCCATTTCGATATCTCCCATACAAATTTCTACTCCCCATTTATCGCCTGAGGGGGAGATTTACGGAAATCAATGAAAGTTTTTTTTTATGTTAAACAGTATTAAACAGTAGCTTAAACACCAATCACCACGTTTCCAACTAAAAAAATTAACATAAATGACCAAATTGTCATACAAACTACCATCCCAAATCTCACCTCCTTAGGGGTGATTTTTGAGATACAAATTTAATCTAATTCAGTTCCGCGGTTTATCCTTGAATGCATAACAAACAGACAGACGACAGACATAATTACTTTCACGTTTATAATGTTAGTATGGATTTCCTTTGTACAGCAATATTATGTATACCTATCGATGTATAGCTTTTTTACCCCTTGAGTATTGTTTGAAATGACATTTTAGAATTAAATAACCGACCAATTCGCCGAAAAATTAAATGCCTATCCGTAATTATTTTCAAGTGATCATAATAACCGCCCTAATATTAAATAACAGCCGTAGAATTAATACGCCGTGAATAGTATTGAAAATAGCGGAAAAAAATGTTAAAATCGGGATATGTCAACGCTGACAACTTCAATCTGACACCGCTCCTTTTGATATAGACTAACAAAACTGAATGTAGGTACAAAGCCTGTCTCATGTTGTCACACTGGATGGCAAAAGCCATAGGAGAAATAAATTATTCAATTGCGCAATTTTGTCAAATAATTACAAATCTTATTCTATATTAGTAATTATTTGCGTCCCCAAAAACTAAGAAAATGTTACCCGTGACAACTTTTTCAAAAAATATCATTGCCGCCAGCTTGAATTCTAAATTTGACATCATTTTCATAATCTGCGTCCCCAAAATGTAAGAAAATGATACCAATGACGACTTTTTCAATAAACATCATGGCGGCCATTTTGAATCCGAAATTTGATATCATTTTCGAAATCTGCGTCAACGCAACCTAAGAAAACGACACCCATGATGACTTTTTCAAAAAACAAAAAGATATTGTCGTTATTCCCTCGGGAAACTTTAAATTTTCCGGGATAGGATTTTCCTATGTGTTAATCCAGGGTATAAGCTATCTCCATCATAAATTTCATCCAAATCCATCCAGCACCATTGCAGCGTGAAGGAGGAACAAACTAAAACTCTCTTTTAACCCCCTTAGGGGTAGTTTTTTCTAAATCGCTGAAAGAAGTATTTTTTATTTATTATCAGTAGCCTAAATACCAATTTCCAAACTGCTTATTTTAAAAATAACTTATCTTTATACAAATTTCTACCCCTATTTGAACCCTTTAGGGGATGAATTTCCAAAAATCCTTTCTTAGTGTACCCTTAGGGTACCCAAGGAATATTCCCTTCAAATTTCAAGTCCCTAGGTCCAGCGGTTTATGCTGTGCGTTGATCGATCAGTCAGTTAGTTTTACCCCTTTCCATGCCTTCGGGGATGAAATTATCAAAAACGCTGAAACACGTATAAATTAATTTTCAATTTTCAACCTAAACACAAAATTTGAATAGTCTAACTTAAACTAAAACTGACGGACTTTCATACAAATTTTCATCCCCTTAGGGGTGGAATTTCCAAAAATCCTTCCTTAGTGGATCTTTACACTATATAAGGTATCTATGTGCAAAATGTGAAGTCTCTAGGTCCTAAGGTTTGGGCTGTGCGTTGATATATTAACAATCCGTTTTACCCCTTTTCATCCCTTCGGGGTTGAAATTATCATAAACGCTGAGGCACGTATAACTTGAAATTCAATCGCCAACCTAAACGCAAAATTTGAAGCGTCTAACTTCAAAACTGACGGACTTTCATACAAACGTTTTTCCCCTATTTTACCCCTTAGGGGTGGAATTTCCAAAAATCCTTCCTTAGTGGATCTCTACACTATATAAGGTATCTATGTGCAAAATTTCAAGTCTCTAGGTCCAGCGGTCTGGGCTGTGCGTTGATATATCAACAATCAGCTTAGCATTTTATATAATAGATTATGGTTTTTGTACTTGTGTTACAGAAAACTTAAATAAACCGTAGCGAAGCGATGGCACGTCGCTAGTATATTAATAAGTGACAGCCACTTCGATTCGAATACAGCTAGTATTTTCTCTGAGGAAATATGAAACGCCTTTTAATATTGATTCATAGTTATCGCACTCAGGTAAGATTTATCAATCGAAGTTATTATTACAAACGCAAAGGAGAGGGCTAATTTGAATCGCCAGATACTTTTACGAAACGATTTAAACATACTTAAGCCTTCCTGTCTCGCTAACCTGACTGAGACAGATGATAGGTGATTGATATACATTGCAAAGTCGAGAAGTTCCTGGGTTACAGGGCTTCACATAAGCTACCCGATCTACACTAGATTATAACGTAACACCTGTCATTGTTAGGTGGATGAAATTAATGTCAAAAATGACAGTTTTCTATGCGTTGACGTTTACCTTGACGTATCTTGTTCTTGTGACGGGCGTCTCGGTCAATATTAGTTTATTAAGACGGATTTAGGATTGCAGTCTTGAGATCGCAAATGTCTATCAGTCTCAAATCCTACATCAGCTTGGTCTGTGTGCGCCTTCGCCATGACATGAAAAAAACGGGACCCCTTTGTTTCCCATAATTTTATTGGTCATAATGTAATTGTTGACATTGACATTGTACGCCGAAAGGCAAAACATGACGGACGATTGTAAATTTATGACCTTTATGTAAACTTACTCATGTTTGACAAATAAATTATCTTTATCTTTATCTTTAATGTTTGATAGTCATAATTTTTTATATCGCTGAAACTGTAAACTTTTCAGAAGTTCTGAAATATCTAACGTGTAGACAAGGCTAGGTTAGGTTAGGTTTGATTTATAAAAATCCTGAAAAAGTAACAGTTCCTTTAAAAAAAACACGTTATGACTTGCGATGATTATGACCTAAAGCACATTATGACTAAAAATAATTATGTCAGTCAATATAGACCCGAAAAAACTTTTGACATTTCGGTGTAAGTGGCCCTTAAGGTTTTGAACGGTCATTTTTTACGGCTTGTGTAATGCGTGAGTTTATTTGGGCTATCGATCTACGTCAGGCGGACCTCTAGCCGATGGGCAGTCTGACAGGCATCGCCAGCGGTCTGTTAACCGACTTCTTTTCTGCCCCTGACAACCTACGAGGTTAAGTATTGGACAATTCCTACAATAACATAAAGTTGAAATGTTTAACCAAAAATTGGTTAGAAATCGATATATTAATAAGTTGTTTAAAACAAAGCGATCTTGAAAGCTTATATCGTTGTACCAATCAATCGATCGTTAATGGAAGCTTACTTGACTTAATGACTACTAATTAATTGATACCTTAATCATATAACCAAAGTTCATTAAGATACGTAAGTGCACTTTGTATGAGTTGATCTCGGTCGGAATATTATCAAATTTACATCTGAAAACTGATTATTTACTCTGTTATTAAGAGTCTTCGTTTAATTTTTCAAATGAAATTGTTATTACGGTATCAAAATATAACACATTATAGTTATAATAACTTTGTTAATATCAAATAATGCAGTCACTACTAAACGTCAATGATATTTTTCATCTAATACATCCTTGGGTTACGAAATCGAAAATGATATTTCAAAATGGCGCCCATAAAAATAATAGTTATCGCTCGCAGCTCCAGACAGTGTCTGTCGGATAATGGCCGTTACACGCACTTGTTGCTTGATTTATGAATAAATTCACAACTTTGCCAACGCCCGCATTGGGAGAATATTAGCGCTTTAATCACTGCAGCATTCAGCGGAGGTATTATTGTGTCTTTAGCGTAACTTTAGGCGAATTGGTTTATAAGTACGCATCCGCCTTTTATTTTGTTGTTGTTTGGGAGGGGAGGGGGATATTATGCTAAGATGGCTAGCGTCTTCCGGCCGTACTAAGAGAAAGTTAATGAATGACGATTAATTCGTGCCTTAGTATCGATTTTTTGAAGAAGGCGAGTAAAGTAAAGTATCTACCATAAACTTCCATTTCTATGGCCCAAAATTAGACGTTGACAACTTTAAAACTCTATTCCTCTAAAACAGGTCACATTTGTGACTGGATTTTAAGTTTATAAGATTTATAATTAAGTGTAGGTATATTAAGGTGTAGTGCTCAATATTTATTAAAAAAAGTTTTGTTTTGTTCGTGGCCGTAGGTACCTATTTAAATAGTTGTCAAATTTAGACCATTCCGATTCGATTTGGGCAACGAAAATGTTAAGACCTTTTCGTTTGCATTATTGTTGTAAGTAATGTACCTATATACATTTAGGCCATTTTAAATACATTTGGGAAAATAAAAAGCTCGAATATGCTTTTATTATATCAAAAAGAAAAGTTCCACAAATAATATGTTCAAAAATCTACAAAGAAGCCTTCAAGTATAAAGGACATGGCCCGTTTGTGCCCCAACTTGTACACGAATGAGACATATGTGATAAATCATTAATTAATTAATAATTACACGTGAGATTAATTAAATCTCTGTAAAAGTAGCGGAAAAAAAGTAAGCAAAAAAAAAGATATTGCGTGCCGGAAACCACCCACTTGACAGTCGGGCCTGCACACATACGCGTGCCGGCGTGTTATTAAAAAAGGTGAATCCCTGGAGGCTGTATTACAAATTCTTAAAACTTACAAGTACTAGGTAACGAAAGGGACAGAGACATATGACTGACATCTCTCTGTACCTTTCGCTAGGATTTAATATGGCATACGGCCTCTTTGGACTTTAGACTTGGGATGCAAAATAGAAATAAAAAATAATATTGATGGTGGTTCGCGCCCTTTTCGCGCTATTAATAGAGCAGTTTCTTTTCAGTACCTAGCCTAGGTACTAGGTAGGTTTGAAAAGACCTTTGGAAAAGACTAATCTTTAATTTGCATAGCACTGACATTTTGCAAAAGACAGAAAGAAAACACTAAACACAGATTAAAGACTAAATACAAAAATAAGCATGACGTTGCGTTGTGCTAATTGTGGGCTGTGCGTCCAACGTTTGATAAGGTTTAAGTTTCCAACATTGACCAGCACTTGCAAAACATTATTTTCGAATGGTTAGGAGGCCACGTAGGTAGGTACCCAACTACTTAATAATATTTTTCGATTGACTCATTGAATCATCATATTATCTTCATCAGCATCAATAATTGTTCGGTTATAGCCCCGATGTTGGGTTATAGTATAGCCCATTTTTTAGTCGGTCAAACGGTTTTGATCAAATGGCTTCCCCGTAAACTGGGACTACTCTCTTCAGCCGGGTCCACACTTGTATCATTTCAGCGAATCGTATCTCCGTCAATTAGCACCTATGTGTATCGGTGATCGTCATTTTTCACTCGAAAAGTTAGATCGCAGGGAAAGATTATGCGACGTCTAAACTATAGATACGTTTAGTTACCGATACGGAATACCTAATGATACGATACGCTGTTCTGCCCCACTAAACTTAATGGCGATATCTCAGACTAAGCACCTGTAGAAATTGCACTAGTTACAAACCGAACAGAGTTGAATCTGCTTTGGCTATTGAATTCACTTAGATATTGCATTTTTGCTTAGGAAGGCAGTATTACGATACGGCTTAAAACCGGGCACTGACTTGATTCGTCTCCGCTGCGATCACGAGCAAACATTCTGAATTGAGCACGCTTATTCTATTCGTAGGTATGTATGGACTCTCATTTTGGCGCATTACAAATGCGCAAACTAGCAGAGTCATGTAAAAAACGCGTTCCGTGCCTCACCTCGTACCTTAAACCCGTATTGTGACATGGACGTGTTTTGATACCTATTTTACGACTTACTTTACCACTGCTAAGTTAATTTTGACGTGTTTTTTTTTACAAGACTGCTAGTGACACCAATGCGCCAAAATGAGGGGATACTAAGGGTTACTATACGCGTGCTTGATAACGATACAAGTCTGGACCCCACTTATAAGCTAATCAAAAACAAATAAAGTAGACAAGGACTGTCTAACTGCATCCAGCCGGAATATTCTATTCTATTCTAAATCTCTGAGGCGCACGCTACGCACGCACACTCTGCACGTGAGCAGAGGCTACGTGGATTAATAATGGTTCTAGGCGTGTGTCACTGACGTCTTTTCGTGCGTTTGCCGCTGTAGGAGTCTGTAGGAGTATCTACAAACATTTAGATACGAAGCGAACGAGTGCGTACGCCGCGGTGAAATTCCTCCTTTAAAGAGCGTATCTACAGTCGAAAGCACAAAATATCCAACCAACACAATTATCGCGTGAAATATATTTATACACAAATGTTATCATTAGTAATAACAGATGCGTGTAGATATTTAGACGTCTTGGGTTTATATATTTATTACTTTGGCTGTAGGGTAGACCGGGGACAATTGAAACACGTCATGACTGAAACAAGTCCCATTTCTCGAAAACTATAATACCTACGAGTATGACGCAACACTCAGCACTCGGTCAGCCATATTTTAATCTATGCTCAATAGCAAACGAGTGACCGAGCAACGCAGCGGTGTCACGGAGCAATTATAATTTTTCGCGGTCAGAAGTAACTATTCCTCATCTTGTATATTTCTTGATAACTTTGGTTGTTCTTATATTTTAACTGATTAAACTATTTTAGCGTGATTGTGATAAAATAACGAATGTTTATTATTGCCAATCATCAGCGTTCGAGTGGTTTTTATGTGTAATATTTGACCTTGAAGTAAAAACTGTAATTTGGGGACGGTAGAAACAACTTGCGTGTGGATGATGGAAACGTTTCAATCGTCCTTGCGTTTCAATCGTCCCCAAATGTACCCTACTTTAAATATGAGGAGGTTCTGTATTTGACCCACTTGCACATAAATGTGAACTAACTTTAGCCCGCGACTTGGATAAATAGACAAATAGACAGAGTTGCTTTCACATTCATATTATTATTATTGAAGCATTGGTATAGGTGCCCCCTTTGGTATTGGTCTGGTATGTGTACCTACTTGTGTCAATCTGAGTTTTATATATTTTTTTATCTGCGGTTGTGGATCGAGATTTTCTGATGCTTATAAATGGCGATATGTTTATGTTATGCTTGCGAACTTTTGATGGTCGTATTTTATGCCAATATAACGATGAAAACGAGTAGGACTGATAACATTACTTCTATTGTGTCAAAGATATTACAGTGTTTCAATTGAACTTATATAGTGTTTCAATTGACAACGGTGTGAGGTCAATTGAACCACATTCCCCCATTCTCTTTATTACATTATTATAAAATAACCATTAATGATAGACCTACCAAATATACTTTATTTAGGAACCAGATAACGAACCTTGAAATATTTAAGGAGTACATCTTTCTAACTATAAAAATAAAACGGCACCAGGCAGTCAAAGTCAAATCGTTTCAATTGTCCCCGGTCTACCCTACATGCTGCGTATTTGCGTCTTTCATTTTGTTACATTTTACACAGAGCCTCAGAAAGGCCGAGGTTTTGTCTTATTGTAATACTTAAATAAAGCAAAAATGGCTTAAATCTTAACTAAATAAATCGGTACTTTCATTTTTGAAGTCTAAATAAATAAATAAAATAGGAACCTGCAACTAAAATCTTATTTTTATAACAAACCTTTGTATTTTCAAACTTTTGTCAATCAAATTATACACTGTGCTGGTTGTCAGACAAAACAAGTCATGTCGCTGGCAGTAATAGTCGCTTACGTTACTAACTGTGACATGCTGTGACATTGGTCATGCCATTTAAAAACAAAATTGGATTGATAGAAAATTATTTGTTGCTTACTACAATGAAATGCTATATCGTGGTTTACAATAATAAATGTTGTAAGTATTACAAGTTGTTAATGTTGTGTTTTACCACCACGGGACAAATTCTAATTGCTGATAGCCAACCTTCACTAAGTTGGAGAGGCACTTTAAGAAGAATATTTTTGATTTATGAACTTATATTGTTGTGCATTACAGTACAAAGGTGTTCACATATAAAGTTAGTGATTGTTAATGCGGTTGTATGTATAAGCCACAACCAGCTCAAGGAAGCGACTTGGACCCGCAATAGCTGTTAAAGCCGAAGCAACTTATGATAAGTGTTACTTAGTTTTATATAAGACAACGCTTAGCCTACTTGGTAGTGAGTGACCTGCCTACGATGCCAGCTGACCCGGGCTAGATTCCCGGAATGGTTAAATATTAGTGTCATAAGCACTAGTATTTGTATTTATGTATGTTAAATACTTATTAGTACAAAAGCGAACATATCCCTCTAGTAAATTTTTTCTCAGTCTGGGATGATTTCCTGTTGTAAGTTGGTTTACCATTGACTCTAGTAGGTATTCATACTAATACTACAAATACGAAAGTTAGTCTGTCTGTCTGTGTGCCTGTCTACCTATCTGTTCGTCTCTCTATCTGTGAGTCCCTGTCTCTCCGTCTATCTGTCTATCCGTCTTTGTGTAGGTATATCACATTTACTTTTTCTTAGAATCTACCTATTATAAAACTGACTTTTTTTACATTTACCTAAAGAGTATTCATTTATGTATGTATGTATGTTCCGACCGTCTGTGTCTATCTGTATGTCGCAGTCACTTATCAGAAACTATCAGTTTTAATGTATGTATGTATGTCCCGTACGTCTGTCTGTGTCTATCTGTATATCACAGTTACTTATCAGAAACTATCAGTTTTAATGTATGTATGTATGTATGTATGTTCTGTCCGTCTGCCTGTGTCTATCTGTACGTCACAGTCACTTAGATCAGAAAATACCAGTTTTAATGTATGTATGTATGTATGTTCGGACCGTCTGTCTGTGTCTATCTGTATGTCGCAGTTACTTATCAGAAACTATCAGTTTTAATGTATGTATGTATGTATGTTCCGACCGTCTGTCTGTGTCTATCTGTACATCAAAGTTACTTATCAGAAACAATCAGTTTTAATGTATGTATGTATGTTCCGTCCGTCTGTCTGTGTCTATCTGTATGTCACTGTCACTTATCAAAAACTATCAGTTTTAATGTATGTATATATGTATGTTCCGACCGTCTGTCTGTGTCTATCTGTATGTCACAGTCGCTTATCAAAAACTATCAGTTTTAATGTATGTATGTGTGTATGTTCCGTCCGTCTGTCTGTGTCTATCTGTATGTCACACTCACTTATCATCAAACCCCGGGGTTTTCGGTGCGGGAATGTTTGACATTAGGGAAAGAGTAGGTATTGACATAAAATACAGAATGTACTCTAGCAGGATTCTACCTAATTAATAATTAACCTCTCCTCTACCTTTGACTTTTACTGACAAAAGATTAATAATTCGAACTTTAATGTTGCAATTAAAATCTGTCTGACAAACGACGACAGGTTAATTGAAAAAAATATACATGAATACTTAATATCTTAATCTATAATCTTAATATCTTTTCAATTTATATATAAATGAAAAAGATCAGTCATTATACCTCTTTAAGCGCCTACTGATTTATAAGTAAATAGTTCACAGATACCGGACTTTAATACTGCAGGTAGTTAATTAATGTTAATTTTATTATTATCTCATAAGGCTTTGTAGTAAAGCTAAAGTACCTCCTACATGAGTCAAAATAAAATTGTATTATAGTGTGTATACAATTCGGAGGGAGGTAGTTATTCATTAGGCATAATATGACTTTTCTCAGACTAACCTATCTGTTTATCTCTACTCTTTCTCAAATCATTCCCGCACCGAAAACCCCGAGGTATGCTTATCATAAACTATCAGTTTTTATGTATGTATGTTCCGTCCATCTGTCTGTGTCTATCTGTATGTTACAGTCACTTATCAGAAACTACCAGTTTTAATGTATGTATGTATGTATGTATGTTCCGTCCGTCTGTCTGTATCTATCGGTATATCACGGTCTCTTATCAGAAACTATCAGTTTTAATGTATGTATGTATGTATGTATGTTCCGTCCGTCTGTCTGTGTCTATCTGTATGTAATAGTCAATTATCAGAAACTATCAGTTTTAATGCATGTATGTATGTATGTATGTTCCGTCCGTCTGTCTGAGTCTATATGTATGTCACAGTCACTTATCAGGAACTATCAGTTTTAATGTATGCATGTATGTTCCGACCATCTGTCTGTGTCTATCTGTATATCAGATTCAGATTGAGATTTAGATTTCATTACTCAATATAACACATTATAAGTAACATGACCATCTCATATTATATGCAGTTACATTGAGGTCGTCAGAAATAGAATTAAATAATAATAGTAAAAGTAAAAGTCATACAAATACAAAATACATTTAAAAAAATCAATCTTATTTGTATGTACATACATACAAATAAAATTGACATACAAAAAAGATCATGGTAAACACTTTATTGTACAAAAAACAGCAAATCAAATACAATATTTACAGAATTTACATGTCAAGTTCCATATACTCATTTACAGAATAGAGTGGGTTATCCAACAAAAGATGCCTAAGCCGGCGCCTTAACATTTCGTCAGATGGTTCGCGTTTGAGTTCGGTGGGTAGACGCTCGTAGTAGGTGGGACCGATGACGCGCGGGTTCTTACCTGCAAGTGCCATGCGACGAGAAACAGTTCTCAAACGCCCTGTGTGACGGAGTTGTTTGCCGATGACGTTTACTATTGCAAACGAAGAAATATTTGATCGGACAAACATAATGATTTCGAATATGTAAAGTGAATAGTGCGTCATTATGCGGTGCGCTGTGAAAATGCCCCGACAAGTATGTCTTGACTTCGCTCCAACCAACGTACCGTACGTACCGTGATGGCATCCGTAGAGTTTCCCCATAAGAGTGTGCCGTACGAAATCAGTGAAGGAAAGTGTGCATAATATACCTGTCTTAGAGCATCGTCAGTTATAAGCAATTTCAGCTTATGCAACGCAAAGACTGCACTACTCAATCTACCACACAACAAGTCAACATGGCACTTCCAATTAAGATCCGAGTCCACGGTGAAGCCGAGAAACCTACACTGATCGCATATAGGCATCGGACTATTTGCAACGCACGGAGGAACAGGACCACTACGCCCCGAGAAAATCATGACGTTTGATTTTGTTATATTCAGGAGCAAACCGTTACACGAAAACCACTTCTGCAATTGATCACATGCGTTATGAATTTTCCCAGCGAGCTGGTCATACGTGCGCGCATCGCACCTGCGAACTGCAGAGAAACGCCGGCCGTGATGCTGGTCGGAAGATCATTGACGTAAGCCAGAAATAGGCTGTTTCCCAAGGCGGATCCTTGAGGGATCCCCATTGTCACGGTGCCAATATCAGATTTGAGTCTCTTGCCGCCCGCAGACAATTTGACAACTTGTTTCCGGTCGCACAGTGATGACGTAAGTAGAAGGTGGGAGGTGACCTGTATCCCATAATAGTGCAACTTATCCAAAAGCAGCTCGTGGTTTATTACACCAACAAATACACATTCACTTATCAGAAACTATCAGTTTTAATGTACATATGTATGTATGTATGTATGTATGTTCCGACCGTCTGTGTCTATCTAGTATCTGTGTATCACAGTCACTTATCAGAAATTATCAGTTTTAATGTATGTAGGTATGTATGTATGTTCCGACCGACTGTCTGTGTCTATCTGTATGTCACAGTCAATTATCAGAAACTAGCAGTTTTAATGTATGTATGTATGTATGTTCCGACCGTCTTTCTATGTCTATCTGTATGTCACAGTTACTTATCAGAAACTATCACAAAACAACCACAGCGTGAAATAATGTTCGGTCTGCATTCTGCATTCGATCCAATCCAAGCCGTTGTCAAGAAAACAATGGCTAACCTGGCTCTTGCCATCGACTGCTATGTATTGCATATAGTGTTAAGTTTACGAAATATTCGATGTAGGCACTAAATATTATAAAATTCCGAGGTCACTGGTAATAATTGTTTTATAGAATTTTTTTAGTACGTACCTGCGGAATTTGTAATATAATATATATCCTTTCGGATTTCTATTAAGTCTGTAAGTGTGTTCGTTACGCCTTCGCGGCTAAATTACTGATTCAGTTTTTTGATAATTTCTTACTTAGGTAGCTTTAAACACCGGGAAATTATATGGGGTACTTTTTACATCCCAGAAAATTGTGTAGCTCCCGGGGGAATAACAATAAAAGAGCTCCACGTAGACCAAGTGAAACAAAAAGCTAATGATTTTATATAAGCTTTACATGTCTCTTTGTGTGTCTGTATAAGCTGGAGCCCTTATTATTAATATAATAAATGCGGAAGTGTGTTTATTTGTTTAAATCTTCAGGGTTCAACGCCATAATTAAAAAATCAATGTTATGGTGTATAAGAGCTGATCTGATGATGGAATCGGACGTTGAAAAATGTTTGAATGTAAGAGATGAGAATCAACAATTTCTATTTGCGTCGGGGGTTGAACAGATAAACACTATTGACATCTTCTGGTTCCATACGTTAGTTCAGTCAACGAAGCAAAAATAAATGCAGTAAATCGTGAAGTCTGGTAATTATTTAGGTGCTGTAGTAGGTAGGGGCGACCCCCAAAATATAAACATACTAAAAGTCCCCAGTCTAGGACCGCGTGCTTACAGCAAGAGAAGGGTTTAAATGTTCTTCTTTTGGTTTTTCGTAAATATCTCGAATACTAAGCTTCCTAGAAACAATAAAGCTTATTAATGTTTGTACAAAATCATATATTTATTTGTTGTTAAAGAGCAAAAGAAAAGAAAATACAAGGGGTAGAATACCTAGGTACAACTAATGCACTTATTTATTTGCCAATTTCAGGTGTTACTTGACTGAGCTACGTAGGAGCTTGGGTTGTTCTTGTTTCTTAGACTTATCGTTTTTTTTAGGTAAACTGAAGCGGCCAACTGACATGACTTTTGGATTTCAAAATAAAAACAGAATGAAGAAGACAGTATTTTAAAAAAAGTTAAAAAAATAATTTCAAGAGAAGAACAAAACAACTTTCAATTCCTAATACTTATTTAACATCTGACCACCTTGATCGGCCCCCCAAGGGTTTGTCAAAATGAGATTCACTGACGACCACCTTCGTGAGGGCTCGTTATAAAACAGTGTTTTCTGAAGACCACCATTCGGTTCAGGGTGGTCGCTAGGGTGGTCGTAATAGTCTCAGTGTTATTATAAAATCAACAATCATCTTTTGCAGGGGAGACGGCACACAAGAAAACATTAAAACAATAATATTGTCGTCTTACACCGTCAGTACCGTCATGTTATAAAAGTATTATTTATTTTCTCTTGTAATAATTCTCACACGGTTTCCTGCAGAACTACGCATGCTATTTTATATTTAAATAAATAAATATAAGGGCAAATTCTTACACAAATTGAGTCTAGTCCCAAACCCAGCTGTATGCTTGTACTGTAGATAACGATAAACATACAGTTATGTAATTAGTCACGTTATTAATGGGGAAACACGAAATGGCAATGCTGCAATTCAAAAAACAGGACAAAGCTAATTTTTGTTAGTTACAAGTCCGATGTCTAGTATGATAATAAGACTCCCAAGTTTCGTTTATTCTTTGGAACAGGGGAGGGGTAAGACTACGAAAATGCAGTGCTGCAAGCCCCCCTGATTGGCTTATCAGTGGCAGCAGCATGATAAGCGACGCCTCGTGCTTAAGTATCTACTATGATCGATCTCCTCAAAAAACCTAAGCTCATCTGAAAGATCATCAATTTCTGTGTAAGAAAAACCACTGCTGGATTTATACATTGGAATTATAACTAAAAAAAATCCTGTGCCAGGTTTTTCGGATTGCAGCATTGCCATTTCGTATTCCCCCATTAATCATGTGACTAAATAAATAAAGGACGACCTTAAAAACGGGCCTACACAAGGTGCACAACGGTAATAATATGTGATTGATATTCAAAAACTGAAAAAATATATTGTCCTGTACACTGACGAATCGCACTAGTTTAATTTGTAAGTATACATCTTTCGGTCAATAAACTGTTACTTAACTCTACTTATCTTACCGCCGTGCTGAGAGTCATTTAAGAGACGGTTAACTTCTGTTGCTTTTTCAATTTTATGTCTAAAAAAATGTTCACCAAAGAACGCCCTAATCGTCATTAAATGACTGAGTATGGCCGTTAATGTATTATTGTCATATGTAGGTACCTCCCTATAGTTTTTTCAATCCTTTTGCTAATAGTGCTGCTTGAACTTGGTGCTACCGGATTATCGATACGACCTTAATTTCGCTTAGTAATGTAAGTAAAGAAAACTAAATAAGTTATTGTACATGTTAAACAAACATTTACATATAACCAATTCACCATACTTTATTTTAAAGGTTCCTCATTACTTTACATAATTGAACGCTGCTGCCCTAAGCTGTTACTGACCAGCATTTATTATCATACCATTGGCCACTTCGAACAAAATTCGATAATGCCTATCTTCCAAATTATAAAAGGAATCCGCCGGCCAATATTGGTATTTCAGGTTTTCATTGATTATCGCACCTGTAACTCACGATCAACCCAAACAGGGTCGACCGTCTATATAAGTACATATCTTTACAGATTTTGAATTGTCAGACTTGTAGGTAAACTGTGTCTGTGGTGCCGTTAAAAATCGGTTAAGTCACACCGGGTCATTTTGAATAGGTACTCAGGGGCTCTATTCTACACAGTAAACCATATTGCTTTTGACATTTTATCGTATTGTTTTTAACTCGGCCTCTATTACTGCCTACTAAATAAGAGCTATCATAAGTTTGACAACACGATAACTGTGTCAAAAGTATGGTTTTACCGAGTAGAATAGAGCACCAGGTATCATTTAAACGGCCTTAAAAATAGCTTACGTCAAACTTTTTAAACCCCCGACAAAAAAAGAGGTGCGTTATAAGTTTAATGTAACCTTGGATGTGTGTACGTGTGTGTGTGTGTGTCTCTGTACCTATGAGTCTGTCTGTGGAATCGTAGCTCCCACGCGGTTGACCTACAGTACGGGTCCGTTTATCCCACTAGTCCCATTGAGTTTTCCCATTATGGGACAACTGAGACGATTTCGTCCCAGTAGTAGTCCCATGGGACAAGTGGTACTAATATATATATTTTGTTTTTGGTCCCAAAAGTCCCATTACCGTCATCACAGTAAAACGAAATCATACATATAATTTCTTTTTTCTTTACCTCTGTCGTTATTTCACATTCCTCCTCATTCCAGAAATCAATTGGATAGTGTCGACGGCATTCCGCTATGGTGGAGCTCCTTTTTCTGGGTTGTCTTTCGGGCCTGCTGCAAAACTAACAAAACCTAAACCTACCTACCTGGGACTTTTAAGACCAAAATATTATTGTTACTTGTCCCATGGAACTACTGGGATGAAATCGTCTCAGTTGTCCCATAATGGGACAACTCAATGGGACTAGTGGGATACACGTGTTTTTAATTATAACGGAAGTTAGTTCAATCGGCATTGTTCTTAGCTAGGTTTTTAGCGTTCCGTAGTTAACAAGGCACCCTTATAGTTTCGCCATCTCCGTATGTACGTCTGTCCGTCTGACCGCGGCTTAACTTAGAGACTCTTGGTACAGTCAGCATCAAATATATAGACACAGTAATACTTTCAAAAATATGTAAACATGACTCTGCTGCGAGGTTATAAGGGTGTATATATATTTATGACACTGAACGTACTACATAGCTGTGATTTGGCATAGTTACACATTTAGGTACATTACGCCAACATAGATATAATACCGGGCGTATGTAAAACAAAAGGTGCCCTTGCTGAAGTAATGTCGATCGGCTAGGACATCACTTTCTTGCCATACTTAAGAAGTGCCGGCCGCTTCTCAAGACTTGCCGCACTAAATGACATCATCCTTCGGTTAAAAACATACTCGATTGAGGCCACTATTTTTGCCTACTTTACAGCTGCAGCACATTAGGCCACTAGTGCCGACCACAGCGAAGTCACTAGTGGCCGCCACAAGCAGCGGACGAGTTTTTAACCAAATTCAAAAAAGAAAGAGCTTCTATGTTCCACTATGTTTTTTTTAAATGTATATTCATCGACTCTCGTTCAAGTATGAAGATTAAGAAGTATACTTAACCTTTTCAACGCCACAGTCGGCTCTGGCCGTCAACTAAAAGTCGTGCCACTGCCGCCACGTCGGCTACAACCGACAAGAGTTCAAGATTAAAAGAGACTTTCTTTGGTAGCAATAAGGTGTAATTTGCATAGCATAGCAAACATGTTTGGCGTGTGGGTGGCACATTTTGTATTCGACGTATGGCGTTCAAAAGGTTAAGAGTATTACTCTACTTTCGAGGTGGTCCCATTGTTACCAAATCAGAATCCGACGGGACCCGTGAGGAATTGAGGGAACTCCTCAAATATTATAGGCATACATATAACGATTTTAGTATTTTTAGTAACAAGTCTAACATTTGCATTCAGAAAGTATCACTTAGTGAAGTGAAACTGTTGATGAAGACCACGGATGGCCACCGGAACTCCTCAACGGTACCTATTTGAAGGGTGGCGATAAGATATCTCGATTAAGATAGATGAGCGACTATAGTGTAGAACATTTAATTATTTAAATATAACTATGACTTTCCCGTTCTAACATTTTAAAAGAAGTTATTTTTTGTGTTTTTGAAGGCGGTATTTTGTTTCTTAAAACAATTTTTGATTTATGATTTTAGTGGGTTGTTGAAGGCGGTTTAACTTGATTGTCCGAGAGTTTAAATTGATATTAACGTGGATCACTAGTTAATAGTGGATACTATACGAACATTGTCATTATTTCATACACTTATTCATTTAAACTGTGAATAACACAACTAAAAAGATAATTTTACCTGTAAAACTTTTAATGAATGTAACAATTATTTCTCTTCTCTCTTCAACCTTTCGTCACCTAATGCTGAGTGAGCTTAAGCAGTCTCTCCCCCTATCTTAACGAGATCGTCAGTCCATCTCATTGGTTGCCTCCCAACGTTCCTTCGACAACAATTTTTTATTTACCAGTACCTAAATGCCCTAGTCTGTTAGCAGTTTAGGACTTTTAAACTAGCAGCGTCCCGCCGAGAGGGGTTGGGGGGGGGGCATCTATATCACGGGTGCAACATGTGACGTTTAAAAAGTACCAAGTACTTGTAAGTAGCAAACTGTTACTAATATGTTTTCGAGTAAGGTTTCATTAAATACTACATCGTCACACAAGTTTATCCAGTTGCACATAGTTTTTTTTAAGTACGATAACGCTTACGAGACTGTCGAGTCACTTCACTTAAACTATTGAAGATGGCACAGCGAGGCTATCGCCGCGATAAACTCGCCCGTGTAGGTGACTCCTTACTGTTAACCAAATATTAGTAAAACGTGCCATATCGAGGACTACTGCTTTCTGCATCTGACCCTTGATCCAGCCATCTATCATCATAAGGAGAGACTTTTCTGTATGAGACCGTTCTATGACACAACTATTGAGACTATCATCGTCGAGTCAACATCCCACATGGCGGTTATCTCGTAATCCAAGTACTTGCTGAGCATGGCCTTCTCAGCCTTCATGAGATGGTGACGTTGACGACCACGGCCCGGCGTTGATTTTCGCCCTAGTTCCTTCACAAGAGATGATTGACGTACTGCGACTTTTATTCGCCTTTGTTCCATCAAATTAGTTTATTTATTTATTTATTTAGGATAACATAGATTTAATCATAAGGCGAATTATAGGTTACCACAGGTTATACAAAGTAGTTACCAGAAGGAACTTTCTTGCAAAGGAACTAATGCGAAAAAAAGGACTCAGTTGTTCCTTCAGGTCTTGTAAAGGAGCAAAAGCGAGGAAAAATCCCAGTTTGCAAAGGAACAAAGGCGAAAAAAATGTCGCAGTACTTCCTTCATAGTTCCTTCGAAGGAACATCCAAAGGAACTACCGCGAATATTCCGTCAACTCGATATCAGGCTTATTGGCGATAAAAGTCTTAGTCCGTGATGACAAATCGCTCTCATTAGAGCGCGGCACGATAATATTCGAGAAATGGCAACAGTGCATACTCGTAGTACAGCACTTCGAACTTAACAAGACCGTATTAAATAGCATGTTGCTGATGGATAATCTTGGCTGCGAGGTTCCCCCTTTATGTGCATATAAAAACCGCTGGCCAAATGCGGACAACCGGAAATAATATGTCTGCTGAAGGACTTACCGGGGCAATGGCATGCTAGACAAATATCGACCGTACCGTCTATCAGAACATTTTTAATAGTTGTTCGTCATTATGACCTCGTGAGCAATTGCACAGACAAAACCTCCGATTTCCTTAAAGAAAACAACGTACAGGTATACTAAAAAGTCTACGTAGGGCTATGCAAGGGCCAGGTAGATCAACCGATCCACACTAAATTGCCACACTACTGTGACTGGTTCATTTTATTTATCCGTAGTCACACCAACATATCATAAATATATGGTAGGCTTGGGTCATGATGGTGCTTCAGCAGCTGGCCCGAAGGGACAAAACACCCAGAAATAGAGCCGGGGTAAGCATGAGGTACGGGGGTGCGTTACAATAAGGGAAAGACTTGCCTTTTATATATCTCAGGTAAGTATTCACATTCTGGCAAGAGCAAAAAAGGTATGTACGGCCTTCAACACCTGACTCGTGGTTCCTTTACTATTGGTCCCACTGCTCTTCGCTTTCATCAGAAATCTTTTTTTTTTCACAAAGTTAGGTAGATCAGGGTTGTTAGGTATGGTTACATGCCCCAAACCACCAAACCAAACCACCCTATAATACGAGCCCTGCCGCGAGGTAGGGCTCTGTCGAACAGCAGTGGGACAAAAAGCAGTGCAACCACGACTCAAGTCTTTCGATTGCCTTGACAGTACGAAAAATCTTCCTCTCCCCGCACCTCATGTATATAGGTACCGGCTCTTAATTAAGTTGTATGCCTATGCATGTGACGTGATGTTAGCAGTAGACGGGACCCTCATATCCAGTGCGCCCTATCAAACTAAGTAGTTACTTGACGTCGCCGTCCACAATATCCAAGTCTCTAACATTCACTGCGTGTGTATTGGTAAGCTACAACATCGGAAGGAGAGAGAAGAGATTCAATTAACCACCCCTCGTAAAATGTGCATGACCGCACACTTACTGACACCGAGTTTCATCTCGGTGGCACTAATCTTGCATGATTATTATTGATACACATGGAGCCAACAAGCAATACTCCGTAACCGTGCGAGCGCTATTGCGTGAATGCCCGCAACTTGCTTGTTAAATGATTTCTTGCTCCCTGACGCTAACCATATGGTTGTTTTAAAAGGTTCAAATAATAAATTGACTATTACAAGGCGAAAGAATGATTAAAATCGCTTCAGGCGTTAAGAAAAATAAAAAGATTTTTGCGCAAAATGTGGGATACTTTGGTTTGTATTTTCGGACAAAAATAACAGTAATTACTAGAAAAACAACAAACGTTTGATTATTGACATTATTACACGTAACATATATTTTTCCAAAGCCATTTGAACAATCCGTTTAGGAGCAGTAGGCCTTCAAAGCGCCTTGCACGTTATGATGTGTTTTGAGGTTATGTAAATAATTAAGGACCGAATTACTTTTAAACCGCTACTTTATATGTAAAATGATATATACATATTGAAAGTATATATTTTTCGCTTTAATTTGAGATATAAATGATTGCTGTACATTCTGGGGCACAGCGCCATAGTAAAATGGGCCATGTCCTTTCATATAAATAATAACAACAATGTTAGATAATTGACAAATCAGTCATAGAGATCAACAAATCTGGCTCAATAAATCAGTTAGTGGGGAACATGATAAAAAACATTGATTATTTTTCGATTTTCCCCATTTTGCTTCAAGCTCAGGTAGGTATGTACGTCGAATATCTCTCTTTGTACTCTTTTTTTGAAAGTGGTCCTATCCTGAACCTTATGTCTTTTAATGGTTAGAAAATGATCGGCGATATAGATACCAACGTCTAAAAAGCGTTTAAAGTTAGTAAGTAAGTAAGGAATAAAGGAGAGAATACCTTAGAATATACCTTCCCATATTTCGAAAAAGCGTAGAGGTATAATTTAAATTTTAAGACGTAACGATAGACATGAATACATTCTTTTAGCTCTACGAATCGTAGGTACAATATTGCTTTAAGTTCAATTAAATTTTATAACGTGGTATGAATATTGACTCTCATTTTTCTCCCAAAAATTCTGCGCATCAAAAAGTCGAATGTACTAATCTTGTAAGTCGAAAATTTCTCTTTGACTGGAACTGATCACCGAGTTCTTTAATGGATCTTCTCAAAGGGTTTATAATGGGTTCCACCGTCACTCGATTGATTTCTTTTAAGCCTGGCCCCTTCTTTTAATTACCCCTAGCAATTTATCTTCCCCCGACGCCGACTTTGAGGCTTTGAGGCTAAATTCACGTTTGGCCTGAGGTTTAAATACCTATAGAAACTTTTATAGAGCAGTACATTGATGGGTCGTTTGGTCCAGGGTTCATTTTATTTTTTTAAGTTGAGGTTACAGGCAACGACAGTAACGGTACCTACCGCCGACGAAGTTAGCGGTCAGACTCCATTTCCGATGGATAAATATTTGTGGGATGAGTGCGATTATTTGTTTCTGAGTCTTGGATGATTTCTATGTATAATAAATCATTTATTTATCTTTTGAAGTATGACTTTTGTTGTCTAATACCCATAGTAGAAGCGTAGAACCTTATCAACTTGTGTGAGATTGCCCACTGATATTACTTATATTGATAAACCTACTTCAATTTCAAGCATAACCTTTCAGTATTATTGCTTTGCACATAATTATGTTTAGTGGGGTTATTATCTTCTGCAAACTATTAGCTCCAAGACGAATTTATCAATTTGGAACTCACATTGTCCAGCATTTGACGTGTTAGTGACGTTATTAAATTTTGAGTTTTAGTTATAGTTTTGTGTGTTACAAACAATGATATAATATAAAAAGAGGTAGATATGTTACCTATACGGTATTCCGCGTGTAAAAATGGCCCGGCTTACGCACACGTAATCAGTAAATATTGCAATTACACACTAATTCATAAATGACAAGTGAAAGCAGGATGGTTTGCTAATTTCCGGGAGCGAAACAGAGACAAGTGTGTGTTGCTCTGCAGACTAGTTCACGGTTCCGTTGACGGCGCAAGACTAAGTAAAGGTGTACTAATTGGCTTGGTTTTAAGGTGCCACTATCGAAGTGCGTATAACATATCTACCTCTTTTTACTATATTATATCATTGGTTACAAACGATATCCGCGATATTAAAGGCCTTTACACATAAGTAAAGTTCGGACCGCGGGAAACGCCACGCGCCATTCCACGATTCGTTCCGAACCGTACATTTTTAACTATTTTACTATGACAGTTGCATTTACACGTACGGTTCGGAGCGCAGATTGAATTGGTGCGTGGCGTTTCCCGCGGTCCGAATTTTTCGTGTGCAGGCCGCTATTCACTATTGCTTACATTCAAACAGCAGGTGAGGGCGCCAGTGTTGGACAATTTTAGATAACAGGCACCAATAATGGATACTTAACTCTTATTCATAGACCATACGGTCGTAAATTGATTGTTGTAAAACAAATGACGAGTTTTACCTTCTGTGAAAAAAAAATCAAGTGTCCATCTTGTCCGTAACTGGTCCCTAGAGATTCCTTGATAGAAACATTTGAGAAACTAGTCGTTCGTGGCTTCAAGGTTCTATAACGTTATAGAATATCACCACTTCCGGGCCTCTGTAATTTATCGTTTTAGTATATAGAATCCGGGGTATATTGCTCTTGTACAAGGGTTCGATCCGTCCCCGCCTGGGTTCGATCGGTGTCGGACGATGGCTCCATTTACCACGCGTCTGATTCTATTGCAGAGTCTGAATGATGTAAATTCAGGGACGGTGGTTTATGATTAAATGAATATTTCAGATATTGCTACGAGTATCATCTATTGAATATGCTAAGATTATTTCATTAGACTACGGGTGTGGCCGGACATAATAATAATGTAGTGGAATGGTGTAGTTTTAATATAGTGCATGTAAAACTTTCAAAGGCTGATTGATTGATTGATTGATTGATTGATTGATTATTACATACTTGATTTTAACTTTTTACTTATGTTTCAAAGATTCAATTTTATTAATTTCACCATCATCATTTCTCCGTTTCGCGCGACCTTCACCAACCAATAAAAATTCTGTGTAGATTACGTAGTTTATACTAAGACTAATCATGCATGAACTCGTAGACTTTCCAATGTATACTAAAGTTCCCTCTTCCATCTATCACTGTCAGTACGAGTATGTGAAATAGTTAGATAGAAGCCGATCCATCTGATATTAACAATTAATTAACAAATGCAATCGGTTTATTCATTCAAAGATTCATGTTCGCTACAAATAAATGTAAATATTATGTGATGATCTAGCTATTTGATGGTTGTTAAACAACTATTTAGTGGGGCCTAAATCCATGCGTTGGTATTTCTCCCTGGTATAGAAAACATGTTATCCCGCATTCTATAGCACACCGACTAACAAGGTGTATATATGCATAGGTTATTTTCAATCTGTGGTACAGAAGACGAAGGTCAGATTTATAGACAGCGGAATTGAATTTACGCTTTTGGTAGTAAAAACACCTATAAATACTATTGTTACAAGAAAGAGTGAGATTTTATTTTATTTTTCAAGCGCCAAAATGAAACTCATTTCTAAAAAAAAACTTCTCTTATCTATTTTATTTATCAAACTTCATTAAAACTTTCCTTTTACTTAACACAAGGTCTTCATTCATTAGAAAATTTACCCGATTAGTTCGAAACGCGCTTAAGTCTCCGAGTGACAAGAACTAAACAGGCAAACTAGGAAAATTAGTTCCTGCTTAAGTTTTATTCTCCATTCTAAGCTATGTGAACTAAAGATTTTAGGCGAATTAGTTCCTCCTTAAATTGTGTCACTTCAAAGACAGTTCTTATCTCCACTCTAAGCTAGTGAACTAAACATATTAGTCGAATTAGTTCCTCCTTAAATTGTGTTACTTCCAAGAGTTCTATTCTCCACTATAAGCTATGTGTACCTACTAAAAATTTTAGGCAAATTAGTTCCTCCTTAAATTGTGTCACTTTGAAGATAGTTCTAGTATTCTCCTTCCTATCTAAGCTATATGAACTAAATATTTTAGGCAAATTAGTTCGCCCTTAAACTGTGTCACTTCGAAGACAGTTCTATTCTCCACTCTAAGGTATGTGTACCTACTCAATATTTTAGGCAAATTAGTACCTCCTTAAATTGTGTCACTTCGTCTATTCTCCGCGCTACGTTATGTGACATATATCTTTTTTTAACCTCGTTCGTTAACGGTTCCTATTATTGCTCTAAAGGTTCCTAGAAATCCAACATAACGTGGTTTCTTTGCTCTTTTAACGACTTTCTTTTAACGAGTATCAATAGCGAGACAAGGTTCGTCGTTGTCTCGTTACACATATTTTAATGATACTAGTCGTCTTGTCGAGTAATTTATACGATCAGGAATTGACTGTAGAAATTCTTGCGCTCGAAAGTTTCATAACTTCTTCTCACACGTAAGCGTTAAAATAAGGGTATATTTTTTTTCTGTTATGATACAGAAAGATCGATTTTTATATAAGAAACGTTGCAACAATTTATCCATTACCTATATGCAAGTAAGGTTTTTCAGCACCAGTTTTGGAGATAATCTCTGTTTGGGAACATAATTGAACCAAGGACACTTTAAGATTTACAATTTTCCAGGAATAATTATAAATATTGATAATTACGTTTTGCTTTCCAACTAAATTTAGTCTGGCCGAGAAAATAGATCCACGAGTTTATCCGTGATAACCTATACTAATTTATTAGCTCAATCATAATTTGCAGAAACCGCCCAATGGAAGCAGCCCAAGTGCGCGGAAATACCGGCGTGCCGAATGCTTTTTGTAGGGTACGTATTACAGCCGTAATACCGTAATTCAGGCCGTCAGGTGCAGCTGCTGCCAGCGACTCGAGCGATTAACCCATTTGAGGACCACCCGGCCACTCCAGCCAGACCCACCATACTCTCTAAGAGCCCACCGACACCACCGGATCCCCGAACAAACCCCCACACGTAGGGAGGCCATCCACACTGGAGGCACACCGCGCAAATGGAATGTTTGCTACTGCCAACACTTAGGCTTACTGATATTATTCTCTAATATTCGAGATTGAAAACCTTTTAAGACTGTTTATTGAGTGACAGCCGGGATAAGCGAAAATTCTGGCAGCTTTTCATATAAAATTTAATGCACGAGAGAGTTATTTATTTCAAAGTAAATACGAGAGTGATTAAATGCTTCCAACCGACAAGGCTGGTAGAGTGAAGCTATAAGTATCGTTAAAATATCTAGGTAAGTATAAGAATAATGTACATTGTACGAGTATGTGTTCGCTTTCTTTTTGCAGTAAGAAATTCTTTCTGTAGAAAATAACTTCTCCTTTTACATCGAGCTTAACGTGCCAGGAAGTTATTCTCATGACGTAAAATTACATTAGAACATACCGGGTGTTCATTATCTTCGCCAATAGCACTATAATAATTCTAAATTTTAAAGACGTCCCGGAAAGCAAACTGAGGCAAATGAACCAACTGCTTGTAGCACTTTTAAACTAACATATATTTTGGGAAAACAGATTTTCAAAATCCAAACTTATCTTTCCGTAATCAAGTAATATATTAAGGGTTATCTAGATTATAAGTTATTGGAAATTACATAAGTTGTCGAAGTTTCTTGGAGTTGGTTAAGTAAATAAATCGCCATGATGCGTTACCCTTGTCAAGAGACGACGCGAACTTTGACAAATGTCACGCTCCGGGTACCTTGGGGGCATTACAACTTTATATCCATTAATACCTGCCTTCCGATAGTTTGGCTTTGTTCAGCACTTCAGGACACCAAAAGTGGAGGTTCCTAAGGGAAATACGGTTTTAATCAAATGCTATGCTGTTTATTCTGTCAACAACTTTTGCATGCGACTTTGTCTATAGGCTAGGGTATTCCGTTGAGGATATTTTATTCTAACTTCCGGAATTACCGACTTTTATCACCCATTATACTCACTTAAGGGATGGCTTTAAAAAATATATATAAGGAATATTTTATCTAAAATTCGAGTTTCTTGAGCCAGCGGTATGTTGTGCATTGCCTATTACCTATAGTTAGTAATGAAAGCTTTCTAATTATTATTTATGTATGAACGTATTGTTATTCTTGAATATATATGTACATCATAAATAAAGGTGCAGGTATTTACAAAATACTTTTTACAAAGGCGAGCTTATTCCTTAAAGGGATCTCTTCCTAACCTTAAAGATGAAAGAACTTACCTTAGCGATTATGTAGATTAAATATATTATTTATTAATGAGGATTATTTAATATTTGGTATTTCGTATAAGTATATTTTTACTCATTATTATGATTATTAATATATGCGATGCATTGATAAAGGTACTTGTTTATTATTATAATTATGTTTTACTTAAACATCACCGTCTTTTTCACCAGTGACGTAATGCTCTTTACGAAAATATAACCCAAATATAAAATCTGTTTTATCATAATATAAATTATATAGTTCACTGCCACGCTCATCGTTTTTATGCAAATTGAACTCAATATAGAGTTCTTAAAACTGAATATGTTAATGAATTGAATGCTTTTATATAATTAAAATTATCAATAAAACCTTTGTGAACATATCATTGGCTTTGTCGTGCCTCCAGCTAAATTAAATAAGAGGGTTGGAATATAAATAAGCTTAATGGAATTAAAAGCACACAAATGGGTAAATGCGGCTGTATCTCATTTCATTAACCACCATATTTCATGAATTCAGGTCTGTTATACACCCAGTAATGCATAAAATAGAGGAAAAAATTGTTAAAACACCTATGACGCAGAACATTGCTCTCGTATTATAAAGATGGACGTTGGGGCCGGTTGGGGGGACGTGGTGGGTCCACAAGGTAAACCTACGATCTGGTAAAGATAGCGAAAAGCCAACAGATGCGAGTAGCACAAAACCGGCCGTCGTGAAGATCCTTGGCGAAGGCTTCACTCAGAGTCAGTTAATCATTAAGTCATTCCTAGTGACGATTTTTCATACACATGTTTGAAAAAGGAACGAGTTAATTGTCTCTAAAATGTATCTGAGTACGGCGGTATGTCCACCAGTGGATGTCTTTCGGCTGATGTAATGACGATGATGACGCAGAATATTTGTGATTTCAGTTGAAGACATGCCGTAACTCTATTTTTATAATTTCAAGTGTGAGTGAATGAAGAGTTATTATTTTCTCTAGCTAGATTATCTAGCTTTCTAAGGTACATATTTCCTTACTAAGCAACTTCACTATCCATATTATGAATCTTTCAATATTTAATATTTGCTATATAAAAGTTAGAGACAGTTTTCTTCCAAGTCGCATTATTTATAGCGACATGCAACAGCGCATAGCCAACTGCATGTCGACATGTTTGATGCTCTGAAAATTTGCTTCAAAGAAATAACTTCGAGTTTACCGCGCTATTCCAAAGACCTATCCTAGTTTTCTTGCTGTTTATATAACGTAAAGTCTTTCGGTAATTCTGGTTTATTATAATGTATTTATATTAGGTATTAACTTATTTTTCATTTTTTACTTAACTTGTTATATTACCATCCTCGTGCGTTGCCCTTACTCATTCATTCCAACGTTTACTGGAAGAGATCCCTTAACGGGATAAGTTTTTCATATTTTATGTACAACCATTTATTTTTGTGCAATTCAGAGTTTATTACTTACTACGCTTTTACTTATTTGATATTTTAAACAATTTTATGTCTAAAGCGACTCAAGGTAGCTTTTTAATAAATTAGAACAGATTTTATTTTAACAGTTGTGTTATTATCACAAACAAAACCTTCATTATTCGCGTTAAACTTATTCATTAATAGGCCACCTATGCTAAAGTCTGGAGTGTTCCGTGATCTGGATCTCAATAATCATAACGCCTTTGTATCTGTTTTTTGGATATATTAAACTTGATCATATTTGCTTGAGACTGTCGAACGTGCAAACACGATTAGAAATAAAATCCTCGATACTTTTATTTTTCAAACATGACACCTTTTTTGCGTGTTTTTGGTTGAATCTTTGAAACCCTATAATTCAATGATTTTCGATTCAATAGTTGAGGATATGTAACTTCTTAATCCTGGCAAAACATTTTTTAAACAGCAATTAATTGAATTTAACGCTGCCGTCAAGGCGCGAGCGAACTATCTCCATCTCACATTCTTCGCGCGGAAGCACATAAAGCCATCCCTTTTTATTCTTGTGGGGGCGTGGCACCATAGGTGGCTTCTTAAACAATGCCAAATAATATTGCTGATGCGATAAAAATCTCTAAAGGCGAAATTACCTACCAAAACCTTGTTACCGCACCGCTCTGCAGCATGCTTGGCTCGCCACACGCGTCCCAATATGTCCCGGTTGACCATAAAGTCCACAGAGGATAAAAATGCTGCCGAATTCGGTGTGAAGTTTGAACAAGCACAAGTTTTGAACGAAGTTCGTTTGTTTGCAGGCCGCTCGGGAAGATGAAACTCTGCACGTACCTGCTGCTCAGCTTCTTGGGTAAGTTTTTGAATAATTCGCAAACCTTTCACACCCGACTGTAGTAAAGTATGTATATTTTCATCTCACTAGCTTGGAAAGCCCTTTTTGTTTGTTGATATCTATTGAGAAAATCGCTTTTTATCCACATGTGAAGAAAGAGTTTTGACATTTGAAGGCAGCTTAAGTGATATTTGACAGCTAACAAAACATAAAACGTTAAAAGTGCTGAAATTTTTAACGTCACAATTAATTAATTGCATCGAGTAAAAAACACTAAATACAGTCTTAAAAGTTTATTTTATTTCATAAATATCAGCATTCAACATTAACCTTCATTCTTGTTGTAAAACCGGATAAAATGTTTTGACAGTCCAAGTAAGTCGATGTGCGAACAAAACGCATCCGAAATAATAAAAAAAACTTAAGTCAAAACTTTTCAATTAAGCCGTCAATGTTAAATATTCGCATGTTTTTCTAGTTTGTTTTGTTATTAAAAATGAGTGATTCGAGTGACGAAGACGTATTAACACCTGTGGAATTACGGGAAACCGTGCAAAATGCGGAGTTGAGCTTTTTTCTTATTTTCCTCGCTGTAGTGAGGTGAAAAGTTTTGTGTTATACACGGGTGAAAAGTTATTTTACATCTCGTGTGTTGAAAAACTCGCTGCGCTCAGGATTCTATTTTTGAACGAACGCTCGTGGTCAATCATAAAATCCTTTCGCTAGCTCGTGTTTCAAATGAACACTCGCAGGTAAAATACAACTTTCCCCCCTTGTATAACAAATAACTATTTACTAATAGCTAATAGCCATAGCTAAGTTATCGATCTAATACTCTTAACACGGCATTGTCAACGTTAAGATAGTCTTTATTTAGTTGAGAGTAATGGCGGCCGAGTTAAAACGATACGGGAACAAGTCAAAAGCAATATGGTTATACCGAGTAGAATAGAGCCTATGTATGTACAATCGAGTTCATAAATATGTATACACTTTAGTACCTTGTCTATTAAAGTCATGTTTAAACTGCCACATATGAATTAAATTGTCACAATCATCAAAGTGACAAGGAACTCCTATTCATGAACTCAAATCGACTCGACTGTACCTAATTGTAAACTCTAATATCGAAACCAGTAGCAGTAGAATAAACGTTTTTGAATCGCCTTTACTATTCAAAATAGTATTCTGCATCTATCCGTACCTTAGCAGTAACTCCTAAAACAGACTTGCATTTCCATATATTATCTTACGTATTACGCCGGCACCTTTACTACTCGACGACGAGATAATACAAAAGTCAACATCAATGTCAGCGTGCCATCAAATTTTAGTAGGTACTAAGTACCTAAATACCGCGACGGCCCACTCGGGGCTGATTCCAATCGCCGTACTCATTGTCTCGATGACGTTACGTTAACGTTACTTACTCGATAGAAGGAAAAAGTTCGTGCTCGAGGTACACGAGCCGGATAATAACCGTTCTTGTATGCATAAGATAGAGTTAGCTATCGAATTCTGGCAAGTTTTTTCAACGAAGAAACCTACAAAATCGGTAGGCACCAAACTATGCCTCTTGTCTACGGGGACGCGAGACAACTCTGACTAGTCGATTATTATTCATAGACTAGTTCGTATTCGAGATGTTTAACAAATCAACGACCACGGCTGATTGGCAATAAGCTTCCATAACGCTACTTCAGAAGAAAAAGACGGTACCAATCATTGCGACATAGAAATCAACTGTTAACAATAAGTTTATGATAGTCAGGTTTTGTATTATAACTAGAGAATTAACGTTATAATATCACTACAGATATAAATCAAAAATAATTACATCGTACTCGTCTCAAGGACCGTGTACTGCGCGTCAACACTCAATAACCGCAACCCTAAAGTGACTGGAACTTACTTTCTATTGTTTCATAATTTAGGTTTGACAATGCACTGAACTTAATCGTATAGGTACTCGTACGACCTATGGATTGTTTCATAATTTAATGGCATCATACGGGATGGATTTTGTCAAGAAAGAACCTAAGTATTTTCCCTTACAAAAGTTTTGTAGCTATAAATCAACTCGGGGTTTCGCAAAACTGTCAGTAACAGTAACGACTAGTCAGCATAATTTTATGCAAAACTCGTGTTTACGCAACAGTTGTTCTGTGTTTTTTTTTTCTAGGTTCCGTGTTCAATAAAAAATAAAAGAGAAAACTTATGTAACTATGTGTGTAGCCAAATCTTTACCTACGCGTTTTCAATAATAAAACAAACAGATTTCATAAATAATAAGCAAATATTGGGGAACAATCTTGCACAAATATTTATTCACCTATTTTGTTTACAAGGTGCTCAGGACATCTATTGATTTTAGATTTGACGGTCTGCCAAAGTTCTGCGGCGACGTATTTCACCATTTTCAACAAAGTCGAAGTGTCAAAGTGAATTGCGTTCCTTACTGAGCGTGGGCGTCCCCGGGGCGCGGTAAATCTGCGGACACAGATCTTTTGAGCAAAACGTGCCACGTGCCCTTATCATGGAGTTATTCTGTTACCGGCCACGAGTTGGGACTTACAGCGGCAGTGGTAGAAGTAGGCGGTGAAGAGAGGTAAATACATGAAGACGTGAAAAGCAAGCCACAAGGCACCGAGCTTGGCAATGATTTATTGATTTTTATGCATTGCTGTAAACCAAAGGCCGTTAGTCTGAATCGAAACTGAAAAATGCTCATGTTGTTTTTGCCATACAAAATTGTAGCATCCGAATATTCTGAATTTGATACGGTATGGTACAAAAACATTCTCGTGCAGCAAAGATAAGTTCAGTCGGTTACGTATCAGAACGCCTAAAATTAATAAGCCTAATTAATAATCTGTGGCCTAATCTATACAGATAAAGTTTGTGACGTTTTAGGGGGTAATCTCTGGATCTACTAAACCGGTTTTGAAAATTCTGTTACCAATAGAAAGCCACGTTATTTGTGAGTGTCATAGGCCATATTAACCCAAAAAATGTTTATTGCCCAACGAAGTGGGCACGGGAACAGCTAGTGTATCATAATCCCTAAAAGTTCAAAATACCTAATGGATTTTTTTCTGAACCCGTCAACTTTTCAGGATTGTTATAAAACAAACCCAAAAAAGGTTAGATTAACCTAACGAGGTTCTAAAAAATGCCATTTTAAAAATCCTGTACAGTTTACGGTTTCAGAAAAAATACCCACTAGCTATTATGAACTTTTAGGAATTGTGATAGGTAGGTACATTAGGCTTATTCATTTTAGGTGTTCTGATACGGAACCGTTCAGTAGATCGAACTGGCATATCTTGACCTCTCCACGCGCAAGGCGTAGTTTCCTTAGCCTTGAGAAAACCTAACATTGTAAAGGCTCAAGTTAGGTCGGTTTGATAGAGGGAACCCATTTTTACTTTGTAAGAGAATTACTCCGTAGACGTTTTGAACAAAAGGCGCCTTGTGCCCGAGGACACATGGCTCTCCAAGCAAAGGAGACAGATAACATGGAGTCTAGAACGTATGGTAATAGGATATGTGATTTTCGTAAAAGGATTGCGAATGTACGCCGAATTACGTGAGATAAAGATCCATAAACGAATGTATGCTGTTTTCCTGACTTTCACCCAGTGCCTTGAACGCCTATGTAAGTTTTTAAATATCGTATAAAACGAAAGATGCGGCACAAAACAAAATAATTACAGTTTTTAATCGACTTCAAAAAATGGAGGACGGTCTCAATTCGTCTGTTTTTTTTTTTTAAATGTTTGTTACCTCAGAACTTTCGACTGGGTGAACCGATTTTGATGATTCTTTTTTTATTTGAAAGCTGGTGCTTTCTGATTGGTCCCATTTTTATCAAAATGAAGATCTGATGGTGGAAACCATGAGGAATCGACGGAACTCTTCAAAATTTATAGGCACACCTATAGCGATTGTGGTATTTTTCATTGTAACTCGTGTATTTGGTCTTGGAAAGCAGTATTTGGTGAAGTGGAACTGATGATGAAGACCACAGATTGCCACCGGAACTCCTAAACGGTATATATTTCGAGGGTGGCGACAAGATATTTCGATTAAGATAGTTGAGCGACTATGACGAAGCATATTTAGGTTTAAATATATGACTATGACTATCCCACGGCGTTGCTTGCGGCGAGATTGAAATGTTCTATTGTTTCTTATTACTTGAGAAGTAGAGTATAAAATAAAATAAAAGTTTAAAAAAACAAAAACCCGCCTGAGACTTCACTTGGACTGACCTATTTACCTACCATTTTAAAGAAGTTATTTTTTGCTTTTTGAAGGCGGGTTTTTGTTTTTTTAAACTTTTACCGTGTAGAATCTCAGTCTGGGCAAAGAGACGGCGACAAAATGGCGGTTCGTAGTCTATTTATTTTAATTCATACAAGAATTTTAACTTTCTATATACCTACTCCACCGTTAAATTAAAAAATTACTTCATAAAGTCATATTTATAAACAACATACTTCATAAAGTTCGAAATTAAAATATAAGTAATTCTGACTCTTATTTAATATGATATAGTCCTATTAATTTCGTCGTCCCATGTCTTCGAACAAGTTATTTAATAAGTAAACTTTCGTAGCTTATATGAATATACTTATTATTTAGTTACAAAAACTCCTAAGAATACTTAATAATACTCATAGCGACTTCTTAAAAAGTATTCATTACATTGCTTACAAATTGTTACTTGTAAATCGAATTGAATAGAAAAACAAGCTTCAAGTTGAAAACATCTCGTGCTCAGTCGCAGCCGCTGGCTTCACAGTTGAAATAACTGAGTACGCGCAAGGGTTCGCGGCGAAGTTGCTGGTCGGTCTTATCGCGCTCTGAGGTTGGTAAACTTGTCTTTTATATCATTTCAAACAATGTGGTTTTAGTAAGCGCTCATTTTGTGTTGAGAACTTTATAAAACAAAAATAAGCTTGAATTCAGCTTTCCTTGTAATACAAGTCTGCGTTTTTTGATCATTTTATTTTCCGCTGTGAGACTTCAGTAGATGTTTTTCAAACATTTTTATATAAATACTACACTAGCTGCTGCTCGTGATATCGTCCGTGTTGTCTTTCCCACGGGAACAGTTTTTTCCCGGGATTAAAGATAGTATTTGTGTTAATAAAATTCAGAGTATAAGCTATTTTCTTTCCAAAACTACTTAGTCGTTTCAGCGTGAAGAAACACACACACAAATCACCGCATTTATAATACTCGTTTTTTTTGTTAACCGTGTTTATCCCCACTGCTAAGGGCCATCACTTTCTTAGGTCTCCGCTCCTCCCCGTTTAAAGTTTTACTAAAGGTGAAACAAAAATCTTTCGAATGTAAATTCTCTCCTCTATGTAGATAGATAGATAGCAGCCAGCAGCCCGTCATCGCCCTTAACTACATAAGGTATCAGATGCTACGGTATATAAGGCAGGCGTTATCTGCCTGGGTAAGACAAGCCTATCTTATGCAGGCGCTTGCTCTGCAGTGAAGCGTGTCTACGTTATTAACACTCCTTTAACTCCTTGGACAAAGGTTTCTACCTCTCATAATGTTAAATGTATGAATTGTATCAATGTTTAAGATACATATATATAGATAGATATATTTATAGAAAAAATAGTTTTTTGTGCAGAGCTAGTAGGAGTTTGAATAAAGTGTTAATGAATGATGTATTAGACTTTGACATATTTGCAAGTAATATTAACACTATTAAAAATAAATTAATTCAATTTTTTGTGAACAATCTTAATCCAAGATAAATCTTTCGAGTGCGGGGTTTGTGCTGCCGGTAGCATAGTTATAGTTCACAGTAAATGTTTGGTGACCTGTAGTAGTTGTAACATATTTGCACTGTATAATCGCTGTAAGGCTCATTCTTTTTCAACATACTTAATTGCTAAATGTGAGAACCTGTAATTGGCTTTGTGTTGTTAATCTTAATTCTAAATTTTTGTAAAGCTGTTGGTTTTCCATGGATCCATAAATAAATAAATAAATAAATAAATAAATAATTATGGTTTAATTTCAGAAGTATGACATTGTTATGAGTTGTTATTCCAACATAACCCTAATAGGGAATATGCATGGAATTTTTTAAATCGCATTTCTCAACAAAAGCGAAATTAAAATTAAATTCGACCAAGAAATACGGATGATAAAAGCATTTTAAATAGACAGCCATTAAACAGAGAGATCCAATATGCACTGTGAAGGTTTGTAACAGTAACAGGTCGGCCATATAAATTCCATGTTAAAGTCTGTTTTTCTAAAAACATATACGAAAAAAATTTGTTGGCTTATATCTTGATTATTCTTATAGCTATTCAAAAAATGATTTTTCTCAACTGTTTGTTACATGAATCAGATTTTATTAAAGCTGTGAAAAAATGTCATGAATGTTCCCTATTGTATATGTTTGTGATACGTATGGTTTTACTTCAGAAGTATAACATTATTATGAGGCGGTGGGATCCCCTAGACCAGTGGTTCTTAACCGGTGGTCCGCAGACCACTAGTGGTCCTTTGAACCATCTCTAGTGGTCCGCGAGCCATGCCAATAAATAAGCGACAAGAATTTAAAAGAACCCTTTATTTACTTTATATTTATTTACTGAATACTACCTCCAAATCAATAAACCAACTGGGTGGTCCACGGCATAACGGAAATTTTGTCAAATGGTCCCCCAGGACTAAAAGGTTAAGAACCACTGCCCTAGACTCACCGACACTCATTTGATCGAATGTATCAATTCGTAGAATTTAATTTCATCAAAAGGTAATTTCTGCTGAAAGCTTATTGTTTTTAGGTTATCTTAGGCATGGGTTACGTGGCTTAGGTTAGAGCTGTGACTACTTATGAAATATACATTCTGCTTGCTTGATGAAAGAATTTATATTTCTTGAATGATGAAATGAAAATTCAGCGAAGTAAAACATTCTATGACATGAGTGTCGGTGATTGAAGGGTAAACCTGAGACTGTATTCCAACATAACCAAAGGAGTATATTACGTGTGATCATGAGTGATTAGGCAAATAATTAAACTACTAACCTTCCATACGTTAACGCAAGCTTCTCAATGGCATTAATAATCATATTTCGAAAAGCATTGGTATGTAGTTACGGACCGTCGGACATATAAGTAGCAGTACATTTTAGTACCATGTCGCAGCTATTCATGCACTAAATTCGAACCAATATCACTTTAATACGTTATTGCGACAAGGTACTAAAATGTAGAGCTACTTACTTAATTCGGCTGTATAATCTCATTCACTCATGCTCCATACTACGTCAGTGGCATTGTGAAACAAGAGGCAATGCTATAAGAATGTTTGTTATAGTTATGGTTAGATACCAGAAATCTCCCTGAGACTAACAGTTTACCTACAGTTCCAAGTCTGTGAGTCATGGCAGTCCAAAATCAATGAAGCCCACACATTTATCGATTCATGCCTACCCGCAATAATCGTGCGGTCGGCTTTAACACTGTCACTCTACACATACTAGACTAAAACAGTTTTCAATCGAAATATTGCGATCAAACGACCGACAAGTGAGGGATTTGGTCATTATGCGTCAGACTGTCCGGCCCAGCTCGCCGCGCGCCCCACACTTGCAGTGCGACGAATACGTCAGTCGAAAAACTCAGTCTTATTAAAAAAACTGGACCCTTGGATTACATTTCATGTTAAAATTATAATTAAAAGCAAAATTCACTAAGTGTTGCCAGTCTCACGTCCCGCGTTGACTCGCGACGGCCGGCCGGCGAAGTTTGCTGCTTGTCAACTGGGTTGCCATCTGCAAGCTAACTAAAGTTGCTCTACTTGAACGTGTCCTGCCTGCGTTTAATTTATGCTACATTTAAACAAGTCACAGAGCGCTGCTTGCTCATTTAGAAACGTCACGTTTTCAGTGGCGAAAAGTTATTGCGTTTTTTACTACCACTAAAATATGAATTGTACCTATATCGATAATAACTTTTAAAGTTAATTCTGACAATAAAGTGACGATGAGTTATGTTAAAATGATCTTTGTTTCATGAAGGTTTCATGTAAATTCAGTTCATGTCATCTCTTCCACGGAATAGGTTAACTCAAAGGTAGTTTACCCTTGTACTTTATACTTTTTTGTTTACGTATTTGGCAAAAAAATAATTGTGTACATCAATAAGATTTTTATTTTCATAATAAGAACAACACATTGAAAAATGTTTCGGAGTGTATAACTTTGTTAATTTTTGCAACAACGTTTGCTTAAAGACTTACTGGCTACCTTTGCTGGCTGTATTTTCCGTTAAGTAAATAATAAATCTCTTATATAGCTATGTATAAACTTACTTTTATAGAGTAGGTAATAAAATACGCCCGGTGAATTTTAATAAAACAGTAATGGAGCTGTTTGTCATTATCATATTTCTGCAATGTGCTGTTGTGAAAGGAGTAGGTATTACGTTATATTATTGAGAAAAGCGTACATCTGTGTGCATTTTTTTCAGCAGTATACTTAAAATATTATATGTGTAGTATCAAACTACCATTTTCAAGAAAAACGTTATAAGGTTTTCTTCTTTGTAGGTAAAGCTTAGATTATTTTGGTATTGTTCACACTGATTTTATTATTTTCGTGTGATTGATAAAGATTTTGCCAAAACGCATTTTAAGTTTAGTTGATGTATTAATAAATATTATATTAATATACGGGTAATGATCCTATTTCCACTTCACTTTTCTTCTTCTGGAGCATAAAACAATCTAATTGGATAACGTATACCTACTTTTTCAAAAGAGGTTAATAATTTGAGAAGTCATAATACATTTTATAAAACACGGACTACGTTAACTGATTTATGTATAACAATGTAATATAAGCTATTACGCAGCTAAGTAATATATTGCTCAACAAAGCGGCTTAAAATAATGGTTAATTCTTTCACGAGAACGTAGCCTGTGTAAATGAGTATTAGCTTTTCATTTCGACTGCCAACATAATGTTGAAAATATTGAAAATTAGTTTACTCTACGGGTACAATATCTCGTGTGAATTAGCGTAGTTAATCCTTGTTTAAATATTGTGTTATATACAGTAGGTACATAATATGTTATCCAGGCGGGTTCTATTCAAACCGGCCTTAACCCAAAACTCAACATTTTAGTACCACAAAGTGGAATAGAGGCCCAGAGGGTTTTATTTAATTGGACTAGATAGTTAAAAAAGAGTATAGAGATTGTATTTTAAATAATTAAAAGAGACTAAATTTTACATTTAAGTGAAAAAACAAGTTGAATAATAATAAAATATAACACAACTAACCTATAATATAAATCCCTTCATTACCCCCACTTGCAGCTAAATAAAACAAAAAATGAATTGCTGAAATGAATGTAGAACATAACTTCCGAACGATTGCACCAAATTGGATAATTCTTTTTTGTTGTGTTGGTTATTGTCAGGTTTGTATGAAAACATCCACCGGGATAGTCGGAAATTTGCAGCCGGTGAAGCCGCTGGCGGGCAACTACTAAAGTTACAAAAATGCCGCGATGTTTAAGGTTTACAAAAAGGAAACTAGGTTGAGTTTGTGTCTTGGGACCCAGAAACTTTCTTGTTCAAATGAATACAAACGCTTAAATTATTAGAAGAAATATAATTATGTGTTTCACTGTAAACTCTTTAAATAAAAATCTTTAATACGAATTTATATTGTTTATAAACATACACAAACACTTCTCTATCGGACAGTAAAAATATACTCGTATGGTCGGCCAAAAATCTCCTGTAACACTTTTCGGCTTTATTTGAAGCACGTTAAGGTCCAAAAGTGTTAAAGGAATTTTGTTGGTCGACTGTATATACCTCTCGAGACTTAACATCAAAACAAAAAACTTGTTAATTCCGGTCAGGAATCGGCGATCTCTAACTCGGCTGATAAGCAAAATGAGCATTACAATAGATTTATGCGCTCCGAGGACACAACGCCGGAGATCAAACGGGATTGTGGGCTTCAGGAAACTTTGTATCGGATTAAGAGCTTTCAGTTTTTTCAAGGAGCTATCATGAATAATAAATATTCACTACATAATTTAAACAACCGTTTGCTTATTTAATGTAATCGTGTAAAAGTTTAATGTGCATTGCCAGATATCTTGTTACAGAAAAGGTAGAAAGTAAATCAACTGGCAACATTCACCAGTTAGGTACTAACGTCATTTAGTAAATACGTTCTTTTATATTTAAAATTCTATTAATAACTCTAATGAGTATTGTAATATTATAAGTAAGTACGAAAGTAACTCTGAACTGATTTCGAAGAAATTTTATACGGAGATTGCTTAAACCCTGAGGAAGGACTTTTTACCGGCGATAAACGACATGTACGTGGACGAAGTCGCTGGCAACAGCTAGTAAAACATAAACCTAGAAATGTTGGCTTCATTCATTCAACTCAATTTAAATAAAACTCATTGAAACCTGTCAGCATTGGTCAGCAAATTCCACCAACAGTGACACTTAGCTCCCGAACCCGCGGTGGAACATTAATATTTTAAATCCACTTGGAAACGACATTGGCGCGGACACGAAATTGACTTAAATTTTAAGGCACTTAGCCGAAAGTTTGGAGCAAGTTTGCTGAGTTACTTAAGGATTGGATCCCTGTGGATCGCGGTGGACTTGCCACTTAGTCGCGTCATTATATTATAACTGTTGTGTGGCACCGTGAAACACGGCTGTGTCTCACGGTATTTACACGTCCCCACTGTAAGTGGCACATTAAAAGTTACCCGGACAGTGTTTATGAATGTGTAATGGGCACTTTTCCAAGTTGAAATGTCGTCTGAGTTTTCTGTTTGTGTTTAATTTTGGATTTAAACTTGATGTGTTCAATCAGTGCGCAGAATTTGACGAACGGCATCATTTATTAAGTTCGCAAGGTACTATTAATTTACGTGTTTTTATTTACTAGCGGCAAAACATTCAGGGAGTTTGCACCTCTAGGTAGTACTAATGGGTCAATGAGAGTGATCGAGATCGAGTCGACTCATCTGTTTGTAGAGTCTAGAAATAAAGGAGGTGATTTTGCATACTTAATATAATCAAAACAAAAAAGTTATTAGTTGAATTGACCCGTATAACTACAGGTAGATTTGAACCAAGGTTAATTGAATAACTTGTTCACTGCTTAAAAACTTTTATTAAAATTATAAAAATACTATTCAGATTCGGTTATCATCTTAACATCAGATTTCAAAGATGCTATCGAGTTTCCAACGAACAGTACCAAGAAAACGTGTAATTCAATTCAATTTGCTATATTTATCTAACAATATACGAAATCGAAAAGCAAAGCCCAAAAACTGATGACAAAAACCCGGGCCCAAAGAGATAAAGAATATGTGTTGAGCAGAATTTAAAGAACTATTTCAATGATACCCTATCAGAAGGCGCTGGGACGATTCTCTATGTAAATGTATTCAGTTACAAGTAGTAACGCTGCGAAAGGGTTTTGATATTATTCTATTGAGACAAAATTGAATATTTCTGTAATATCAATTTAAAGACACGTAAGACACTATTTCCGATGTTATCTACGAAAGTAGCTAACATATATTTTTTAATAAATAATATTCGGTTGTATTCTGAACACTGGGGGGGGGCGTTTTGGTCATTAGTTGCTTTAAGATTTCATTTCCAGACAAAATTGTAAACTGAAGAAAGAAAGTAAGTACTATAAGTAGAAAACTTTACTAAAGCGCCTTGTACGAGTACATGTAGTTGCGTAAAAAATGAATATGGAATTTACGTGAAGTTTCAAATAAACCTAGAATGTCGAACGGTCTATTCAGATGTTATACAACTACATACAAGAGGGGCTTTAATTAAGTTTTTTTTACCTATAAAGCGATATTTTACTTTAGACATTAACTGTACTAAAAGTAGAGAGAAGTCGACGCTCGCAAGCAGTCGTATTTAAGTGTAATCAATATAAGTAGTGTCTTTGTTGCCATGGCAACAACTTAACTTTTATTAATTTTTGTTTTTAATGATGTTAAATGTTAAATAACAAAATAAGGCATCATTTTTGGTACTAAATCAAAATCACACACCTTTGTTAAATGTGTATCAAAAACTATAACCTATAACTTGAATTGCTTGATTTACCTAGACGTTGAAATTTATTATAAAGAATTAGGTACCTTCTTTAGCAAACCATATTCCTCTGACTTGAATTTTTCTTCCACGACAGCTTAGCGTTTGACCGACCACGTACCAACTAAACGTTCAGAAAAACTAAAGGCCGAATGGATATTAAATAACTATGTAGGATGCTTCAAATGGCCCATTGGTGAGGGCCGCAATATCTATAAAAATCCCAACCCGCTGATACGGCGTGGCGCGCATTTATGTGGTCATGAAATACAGCGATTATCATAAACGGAGCGTTTTCGTCATCCAGTGTTGCCATTAGCGGCGCGAGTTCGCGGAATGGCGCGCTTTATCGCCTGCCAGCCATCGCTGCGTAAGATAAACATGAGTTGTGCTGTGTGGAGACGCCTTTGTTTAAATGATGAAAATACTTGTTTACATGTTGTCTAATTCAGATGCGGTCGTTTTGTACAAATCGAAGTTGTGGTAATTAAACCACCCGTGGCAGATAAACCACCCGTGGAAGAAAATAAAGATAATAGATTACTAGACTAGGATTTGTATTTGTTTCTCTTGTCTTATTATTATTTTTATTTCCAGGCTCTGAATATTGCCAACTTTGAGCCTAAACCTATCTTTTTTTAGTATTATTACACTGTGCTACGTGTAAGGCATAGATAGCTAAATAGTTAATTACGCGATGTGAATTGTGATGCGTTCGTTTTTTGGACTAAATGGTTTTAATGAAATTAAATAGTTTTATTCCGGAAAACAGGTTTAACAGGTTCCAAAGAAAGCACAAAAAAAATTAAACTAGAAAGAAAAAGAAGAAGGGAGAAGGTCTTGAGCCCTCTGAATTTGAAATCGTGCATAATGTTACCCCATATTGTCAATTTAAAATTTATCGATGCCGAATCATAATGGATTATTACAATAAACTCGCCTGTTCATCGCTTTTTGTTGCGGGCTCACTTGATGGGGAAAGCTATCTAATTGAAAATGCACACCCTTAAATGTTGTTTGTACGCTCTGACGGGACAGCTTAAATTTGCCGGTTAATAATCCGTCCGTCGAGTTCAAGAGTACAAATGTAGTGAATAATCCTTTCCCATTGTTTTTTGTCGGATCAGCCCGTATTTATTTGCTTTCTCAGTTAGCTTATTGATGAGTACTAAAGCTAATTGAGAAAGCAAAAAAATACGAATTTATCCGACAAAAGAAGATGGGAAAAGATTATTCACTACATCTGTACTTACGTTGTTTAATAAAATCACCTTCCAAGACTGTGGCTGAGTGCTCTTAGGTAATAAATTTTAAATTAGTGGCTATTAATTGCCCGGGTCAACGCTCAATCAAATGCATTTAAAGAATCATTACGTAGCTCTCACCACTTCCACTAACTCAATTCCTTAATATCCTGTTCGAGGTCTCAAAATTCTCGCTAATGTCACATAATATATTCGTGTACATTGTTGCGGGTATCAGAAGCCATAAATATTCTAATTTATTCGAGAATGAAAACGGAATATACCAACATTGCCCGCTTACAACCAAAGCAGCATTCTGTATAAACTTGCAAATTAAATGTGCAAAGTAAAACGAAAACAGAAGAGCTGTATAAGACCAGTATTGCCCGGGGACCAGTGGTACTAATTATAATAATTACTGAAGAGGTTAAACTCAACCCTCTTGGTCAGCAACATTACGAAGACTGTATGTAGGTGTTCAGTAAGTTGTACACAATGTACAAATGTGTACGTACGGGCTTACACGTGTAATAGTGCTTTAATAATTGTTTGGAATGACCATATCATTGCTATGACAGATTATAACTATTCTGTTTAGCGTTGAGATCGTGTAATTGATCCGTGTTATTAGAAAGATAGAAAGAAAGACAAAGTATTTATTGACATAAAACGACATGATTTACACGCTCAAGCATTTACGGGGATAATAGCTCTAGCATCATCAAATAACGGAATTTTCGTGACACTTTTCCATAACGCTATTGAGTTCTCATTTACGAGTATTGACTTCCGATATTCATAGATACAGATAGATATATGGATACAATACAATACAGAGCACAAAATTCAAAATGAAGATTAAAAGTAAAGGTAAACAACAGGCGGTCTTATCGCTAAAGAGTGATCTCTTACAGATAACCTTTTGGCAGCTGAAAATCTGAAATCAATATATGCGAATAACTAAAAGTTACTAGGAAAATAATATATCACATATTGAATCAGCGCCTCTATTCTAGGCAGTAAAAACAATATCGTATTTGCTGCTTTTTCGTTTCCATGTTCAAAGTGCTTGCTTGTGCTAACAAGTAATTTTAGTAGCTTCGTAACTAAATAGATTGGCTAACATAAGTTGCTAACAATCTATTTAGACGATTAGTATATCGATATGTACGAGTACATTGAAAGTCGATAAATAACTCACTACGACAGTCCAAAAGTGCCACGAAAATTCCAGCCTCTGAAACTCATTACTAACATCTCTCAGATTTGACAAAGGAAAACCCTAGTACACTCTTATCTTGTCATCACTAATAAATAATTTAAATTTTGCTGTCGTCGTCGTCGGCCAAGTGAGAACCAGTAGCTTTGCTGTCAATGCATAATATTAACAGTCACCACTCACCGTGGAGTTGTTGTTTTGGCCAGTTTCTATAAAGTTTGTGGAGTAAACAATTTCCCGACTATGTACTCGTATTTAGTCTGTGGAGACTAAGATAGTGGAATACACGCCGCATGTCACGTATTCTAGTCCCTTTGTATGAAGTTGTAGCAAATATTCAGTTGAGTAAAAGCAGATACAGGCACGTGCTTGGTGAGCGACGCGAGGGATTTGCTTTGGAGTCGGTCTCCACATGTTTTGACCGTTGATTAAATTGTCGCATTTACGAGTAGGTATTGGTTTACTTATGATAGATATTTGTCAGTGCTGGTTGTGCTCAGACGGGTTATTGATAAGAGTAAGTGTTAGGTTTTGTCGCTTTATCACGTGATGAAAATGGCGTTGTTCGTATTTTTCAGAACATTATGTTAAGATTATTGCGGAATAAACACTTTTTAACAAAAGTTTCTTACTTTCGTAGCTAATTAGATTTAATTTTACCGTGAGGAAACATTGTAAGAAAACTTAATGCGGTTTTACTCGTTAACTAAAAAAATGATAACAATGCGAACCACAATTACAGTAATAACTGTAAAAGTTTTATTCAGTCTCCCTAGCCTGTCTAAGAATGAAGTAAGCGAGTTTGTAATTTGAAACCCCCCGTGGTTCAAGTGAGCAGTAAACACGACGAAGTTTTAGCAGCAGTAAGTTTATTTAGCAGGTTAAATTCGTTTTCCATACTTACTTATGTTTAAATATAACTACGTACCTACACAAATTTTGATCGTTCGTATAAAAAATCTATTTCATTTTGATCCCTATTAAGCTACAGCTTCCCGCTATTTGCCCCCTAACCGCCGTATTCGACATTTGAAAGACAATTAACTCGTTCCTTTTTCAAACATGCGTATGAAAAATCGGTAAAGTCTGTTAGCACTTAGGTGCTTCGGGTTTGTACTTCTCTCTCACTCGCTCTTAATAAGAGCGTATGAGAGCGAGTGAGAGACAAGTACAAACCCGAAGCTCCTTCTAAGAGCTATCGCACGGTACTAAGGAACTACTTAATCGCTATGTGCGACACGACCGGTGTACTAAATTCTCGTACCTAAATGAAAAGCACATAATCTGCGTTTGTTTCGCCCACAGTAAAAATAAGTAGGCCATCTTTAATATCAATCCATTTTCTTTCAACTTGCTTATTTATTTATTTAGTAGGCATGGTAACAAAATGTAGACTACAATAATCATGATAATATTACAAGTAGCATATCTTAATATCTACATTTCTATTACTACCACACACAACGCTCGTTTAGGATTAATACATACTTATAGACAAATGACATGAAACTAAGAAACAATAATTTTAACATAGTTTGACGTTTTTAAATCTGGTCACAAGGCTCAGCGACATAGGCGTTCTTCGACTCATTAGCTAATTTAGTGACAGAATGACGGCGAATTATTTAAATTGGTTTTCCAGCCAGACCTAATATAAAGCAATTTGAATTCAAGTAGACATTCCTTAGCTAAGACGCTCTCCAACCTTAAAAAGAACCCTCTTTTCGTTGGATGACATAGGCCGAGAGTAACGAGATTACTGACTGTTTTTAATGCCTTTGAATATTTTTACTGTTCAATTTGAGTTTGGTTTTTTAGAACCAGTCGAAATACTTTGCTTAATTAGGTATAAATACATCAAAGGTAAAAGTGACTTAATCAAATGAAAGAAGAAAATATTAAACAATGGACTATTCTAAGTCATCGATTTCATGCCTTTTGCTAGTGAATCTTTAACAAGCTTTGCCCGCGTTAAAATAGGTATCTCGTTTTAAAAGGACAGTAGGTATTAAAACAAGAATAACTTCTTGAAAATAATACAAGTAATTTTATTTACTTGTCTTAATATAACCATATTTATTATACTTATCCAGACAAAAAAAAACATTTTAAGTACTAAGTATGGCATATTCCAATAGCCAGAACTTACATAACGCGTCCTTCTAACTTTAACCTTCGCAGGCTTTTCATCGAATCGAAAGCGAAAACGCGCTGAGACATTAATCACGCACTGACTGTAGATAGCCTAGTATTTGCACTCGTAAATCGTATTTATTCAATTCGTAAACAGTAATGGCGGCGGTTGTCAGCCAGATGATGAATGTGCTCATCAGAGTAAGGAATCCGTACACTTCCTACTAAAACCGTATCAATCATTTTCACGCATCGCCTCGTATGTAAATATAACGTTTTATGCGACAACACGTTACGTTACGTTCCCGTTGCGTTACCCAATTCGTATTTACGGGATCCCTGAATTCCCCAAATGTGTTACGTATTATACAACAATGAAATCGTGCAATCAAACGAAATGAATTACGTGTTACTGTTGTAAACTGATACAATGTTTACGTTTTAGGAATGAAGATTTGATTAAATAAAGGATAGCGTTACGTGATATGTGTATTTTTATATGATTAGGTATATATACTTACTCTTTATTATAACACACAGCAATAAAAAACACAAAACAAGTACAAGGCGAACGTAATAATAGTGTTTACGGATAAAAAGTCATTCATTAGCAGCGACGAGCCCCTGTTTTTAACACCGTCGAACTCAAATTGACGATGAACGGTTGCGTAAATATACGTAAAATTTGAATGGAATAGAATACACATTCACCTCTACCGGCACCAAATTTTTGATGAATGAGAGAAGGAGCTGACGTTCGTGAACCCGTGAAACTAATATATTCAGAGGCCATCTCGTTATTAGAATTAAATAGATACCTACTACGAAGCCAGAGATCGTTATTCGATTCCTGCTTAGTAAGTTAACTACACTGGCCCGCAAAACTAAGTATCAGACTTTTAATACTACTAGTATAAGTGTGATACTTAGTTTTGCGGGCCAGTGTATATTAGCTTGTGTTTTCTTAGGGGCGGTTGTATTCACAGACTGGTTACCTTAAATGCGACTCAGCAATTATAAGATAATGATAACTACAAAATAGCAACGAATAGCTCCAAAGTATATTTTCAACCGCAATGAGGTAATTTCACCAAGATAAACGTAACAGAAGGGAATCATTATTCCCCGGCACAGTACGTGAGGCTGCGGTTCTAATCTCCGAGGCAGGCTGTAATTAGTATGGGTCCCCCGTCACGGGGAAACACCGCAAAGGGTTCATCAGCAGGGTCTGAAAGGGCTGGGTGTAAATAAAAACCCTGCCGAACTCCCTCCGTAGACCCTTTAGAAATATTCCTGAAAATTGAACCGTTAATGGAGTAAATGAAAAATAGAATTGAAGAGCAAAATTCGGGGTTTGAAATGATAAAATTGGTTCAGACAATGTCACAAACTACATGTATAATAAAAAAGCGGGGTCGACGTAGCCTAAAAGCAAATTGAATAAGTAATCTAATCCAATTATACGCATTTTCGAATTTAGCTTTGAAAATACGTTTTTCCTTGTGTGAAAGTATATTGTTATGAGTAGGTATTTTTCAATTCCTGTCAAATGGTGTCGATGAAACTAAAATCGTTTAGACGGATAGAAATCTATAGTCTACATCCTTATATAGGTAGTGCCACTAGAGTGGAGGTCACGCGCACAACAACATGTCATGTAATGACCATTACCATACCCTGAAAAGAATACAAAGCCCATTTTATTCAGCTTTATAAGTCACGACATAAGAAATTCGTTCTAAATAAAATGCTGGAAGAACATAGGAACTCAGTACTACGTCTCGGCCACCATACCACCCTGAACTCAACTCTATAGAACTTTGTTAGGAAATCATAAAAGAAAGAGTGGCGGTCAGTATTATTACCGAGTTCATTTAATAGCGTTATGAGAAAATTAGACGAAGAAATTGAAGCACTTGACAAAGAGACGTTTCACAATATTTTCAGTAAAATCCAAGAAAAAGAAGAAAGATACTGGTTAAACGCATTTTTATTACTATTACTTATACCTAATAAAATATATATTTAAGTGTTTCATTTACATTTACCGCAAAGTCTAAAGACGAAAGTCTTTAACGAGTGTGTCCTGCCAGTTATGACATACGGAGCCGAAACGTGGGCGCTGACAGTGCGATTGGTTCACCAATTTAAGGTCGCTCAGCGGGCTATGGAGAGGGCTATGCTTGGAATATCTCTGAAGGATCGCATCCGAAACGAGGTGATTCGACAGAGAACCAAGGTTGTCGACTATCTGTTTGGACTATCCAAAGGATTAGCAAGATGAAATGGCAGTGGGCCGGTCACATCTGTCGCAGAACCGACAATCTTTGGGGCAGACGTGTTCTGGAGTGGAGACCACGGCTTGGCAAACGTAGTGCGGGACGCCCTCCAGCAAGGTGGAGCGATGACATACAAAAAGTGGCTGGCAGCGGTTGGAAACAAAAAACTTAGGACCGAGCTCAGTGGCGTGCCATGGGAGAGGCCTATGTCCAGCAGTGGACGAAAGTGGGCTGATGATGATGATGATGATGATTTACATTTACATTCACTCATTCAATTCTTTCATTCACTTTTTTGCAATCAGTACTTCATGTAGCTGTGTGTGTAATCATCATTCACCTCAACTCTCGTGGCACTACCTAAAGTTTTGAGACGGAAAATTATAGATATACATGTCATGTATGGATGCATGCATGTGCACTATAGCAAATCTAAACAAGAGGTAGAATGATCGTTTGTGATGCCATCACCATCGGATATAGGTTCCTTAGCCACTCATCTTAAAAACTAGATTTTTCCAAGAAAAGTATTCAATGTTTAAGGTAAGGTACATTCATTTACCTACAGTCAAATATACAATAATTTTATATAATCAGAGTGAAAATTCAACATTCTGGTTATAGTCACGGTATTATGCTGTAAAACCAAGACGTATTTTTTCATATAATTAAGTTCGTATAAATCCTCTAGACTCCATTAGTAGAAGCAGTTTTAGAGGTTCTCCTGAGAATCTTGTCTGCGCTCTAAACTTTTCCCATCAGAGAGGAAAAAAATCATTTCCTTTGGCTTCCTCGCTTAGCTTCGGTGTTAATTTTGCCCTTTTATTATTCCTGCTTTTTATCGCTCCGGCGTTTGATTCATTAATAAAGTCTTGATAACTTTCAGCACTAACTTTGTCCAGTGAGGGAAATTAATGACGGTGTTTTAATTTCCTGCAAGCGAATGACCTCGGTCGTGAATATGTGTGGAATAATCTTTATACCATTTTATGAATGTGTGTAGATTAAAGGATTGAGAAAATATTATCTCCTATTGTACAATGCAAAACAATAAGTAAAAGCAGTGTAGTTAAATGTTCCATTCCTCAAGCAATGGTGGTTGGCCAGTCAAAATTGAGTCTTTTGTGTATTTTTTTAATATCTATATATTAAGGTACCTAACATGAAAAACAACACTGAAGTGTTATTCAAACAGCAAATTTCGTGCTATCAAGTTTTAATTTAACTCAGCTCCATGTTTTGACAGACATTTCATTAGCCTGGTTCCATTCGATTGCGGTGTCGTCGCTTGGCGAATAATCCCAGTCAATGGGCCAATCAATGCTTCTATTTTAAACCGATTGGAGTTCATGCAAGCCGGTTAAAAGCGTGATGCAGTTGTTTGATTATGAATGCATTGGCGTTCGTTATTCAAGTGATTTTGTATAAAAAAAAACGTTTTTTTAGTGAAGTATCGACAAATGTTCCATGAAACGTACTACTAAGTCAAATCTTTTCTCAGAAGAGGGAGGCGTTTAAACTTTTGTTACTTTTATGTGAAGGTCTGGTGGGGCAAATGCGTTAATGAACAGATATATCTGCTATAAAATATATTCTTTGTCGCACATGCCCCGTTGACGCACTTGCCCCACCTGACCTTAACTATGATTGAAGAACTGTTGTAGAAATAACATAATTATATGATTTTTCTTTTTACCCTGTGAGTTAAGATGTAATCTTTTAATTCATTATCAACGACACAAAAAACCAAAAACAATCAATTAAACAACACTACATATTCTCATGGTACCTAAACGATATTCGCTAATCGAGTCAATACCATTATTTATCGTCATGCCACGAATGGGTACGATAGAGTAAGCCTACTTTATACGGGTCTGAAAAGCCCGAAATAGATTCCCAAAGAGTTCGATAAATTGTTATATTTATAACTTACGTGGAATCGTCGTAGGCACTGTAAAGTAGACTATTGCTAAGGAGGTCTTTGCTCCAGTTCTCTACACGTTTATTTAGCGGGATTTGCTACACAGTCCTATGCGAGTCAAAAGACGATAAGTAAACATCTCCCATCCGCAGCACAAGACACATCGCAGGTGCGTTATCCCCCTTTTAGGAACGACCAGCTTAATTGGGATGGCATGAAAAATAACCAGTATATTATTAAAAAAAATAGTTAATTTTATTAAAAACTGGGGTTATTTACATAGATATTTAGATCAATGTGTAAGAAATATTTTTATTGTTATCACATCTGCCGAAGGACCTCCACTGCTGGATGTAGGGTTTCCGCAAGGATCTCCACAGCGGTCGATTTTGTGATATTCGCATCTATCGGTTTCTGGCGATCTTCGCCAGACCGTCAGTCTACCTTGCGGGAGGCCTATTTTCAGCAGCAGTGAATATCTTTTAACCGATATTATAATAAATTATGACAGTCAATTCTGACGTTTAGACTTGTTACAATAGTCTGCCAACAACGGGGCTAGTAAGCATATTCAACGAAATGTTTTAATACAGGTTGTAAAAATAAGGTGTATTCGAAATTGGGATACCCCATTTAAGTATGTTTAAGAAATACTTATGGTGCAAATGTTCAGCAACTAATAAATGACTACGGAATATCTACGGATAACGAAAACTGAACAAAACAAAGTTTTTAACGCGAGCATTTAATTTTCATTCAGTATTCCAGCAAGTGACGTCAAATGTTACGCAGAATGTACTTACGGAGACTGTTTAACAAACTTCGGATGGAGTGTTACTGTCACTAAGAAGTTGCTAAAGTAATGTGTGTGTTACATATGAGAATGAAATAACTTAAGCAATTTTAGCCAATGCTGAAAGGAGTTTATTATAATTTGATTATTATGAGTAGGTGAGGTCGACATTATTATGTACCTATGTTTAGTTGGCATGTAAACGTCTCGATGGTGCAAACATAAATAATGATATAATAGAAAATCATAAACAACATTACATTTATAAGATTCCAAAAATAATGAAGTCACTAGGTCACTACCTACTGTAGCGCTCCATAAAAAATAAAGGTACGGAACACTACACGGGATGGTTGCGATAAAACCATCAGCACGTTAATTTGGACCTGTATAAGTAAAATAAAACCGAACGAATTTCAACAAGGTTATATAATTAGGGAACACACAATGATTAAATTAAAACAAACTACATACAATGCAACTATAAGAACTAGATTACTAGGCTGACACAGAACTTAGCTTAGGTAACCAAAACGATTTAACATGAAACGGTCTGCGGATTATCACGTTAATAAAGCCTTTCTAATTTAAAACACATTGCCTAATAAAGGGTAAAAGACCACCTTAGAACACGGTCAGGCCAAAACTTGTATTCAATTTATAGGTAAATCTGATTCGAACTATAATAAAATGAATCGGTTGAAATGCAAGAAGCGCTTCATGATTAAAACTGATGTGTTCGGAGTATTATGAAACATGGATAACAAATTGTGGTGTTCATCGGTAAAAAAAAAGGTCTAGAAACCTAATAATATTTATGGCCAAAATATAACCAAATATAACCATGAAAAGGTTAGGGGGGAGTTCGCGGACTCCATTTGAAATTTTGAAGAAAAATAAAAATCAACGAAATGGTGACTATCCTGTGAACTTCCGTCGTCGCTTGCCGCCGTATGAAGATGTAGTCGTAACGCTGCGTTCGTCGCAACTGACGCAGCGGGTAAAGCCTGCGGGCACTACCGCAGACGAAGACCCGTTGCCAGCGAACTCGATGGCGAACCACACGCTGAACGGCAAAACCGGTCGTCCAAATCTTCAGTCGGGGCGAAGAGTCGCGAGATATGGGGTAAGCGGAGGTGCTGCAAAGGACACCTTTACTCACAAAATTGAACGAAAAGGACGGAAGAAAGGCTTCCTAAAGATGGGGGGCAGTGAAAGCTGATCGGCAACAAAAACCAACTCACCCGCTATCCGGACATACAGAAGATAACAGCACTAACTCGATCGGTCAACAATTGAGACCACGGCGTAGGAAAAACTTTCGCGTAACATCACAACCGGACGCGGCACTCGAAGCTGGCTTCAGTTAAAGAGAAACTTGGGTTGAGTAGAGACTATCCAATTTTCCGAAGTATCAAGGCGAGTACGAGATTGAATGACAGTCCCATTACAAGGAACGGATCTAACAAAAACGAATTCAAAATTCAAAACTGTCAGTAGAAATTACAAACTCTAACCGGTCAATGAACAAGTCCGCAATACCAAAAAGGCTGAGAAACGAAAAAGGCGAAATAAATAAGCAATAATTAACGCGAACCAACGCGATTTGTAGCGGTAATGCTACAATTATCCCCTCACTAGAAAGAAAAAAACAAAAAATTGACAACCCTAAAATAATATTGAAGTGACATCCCTAAAATTTCCAAAAGTGACAACCCTAAAATAATATCGAAGTGACAACCCTAAAATTTTCAAATGTGACAACCCTAGAATAAAATCGAAGTGACAACCCTAAAACAATACACTAAACCTAAACAATACCAACCAACACACACACACAACATATCATCCTAAACATCGAACACGAAACACCAAAAACACACTTTAAAATATCAAGGTTAAACACAAACAGCATTTGTCAAAGTCGACCTTGATAAGGTTATCCTAAAATGAAAAACAAAACTACAGACGCGACGAAAATCACACCTGAACACCAAAGATCGCTCACTTAGTATAGTTGAACCGAAACGATCTTGATACTAGACTGACTAACTAGGACCGACTCTGACTAACTGCAATTAACTACCCTAAAACATCTAGCCTAACGCAATAACACTATTTTAATTATAATATAGCCAGCAGGAAAAAATGCACCATTATAACTAACTTACACCTAGTACAGTCAGCCAAAAAAAACTGCAGAAAATGTGTTTAACAGACCATTATTACAAACCTACGCAAAGACAAGAAATAACCTACCACAAATACCATCTAGAAACCCTAACAAATATCCGCGACGAAAATTGAATCAAACTATCCTAACACTAAAAACTAAGGATTATGCAAATCAACCACCACAAAATACACAAAGAAGCCTATCAGAACTATCAATCAAAAAATAAAGGCAAAACGAATAGTCATACCGGGTACACCAAACGACAGAAAAAGTATCACGATCGGGACGAGCACTCTAACCGAAAATTCCAAGACACTAGCTCTTAAACTAAGGCATACCAGTGCACGAAGTTTACTGACCAACCATTCCGCTATGATATCCAAAATCACTGATTAAACAGTCACCGGAAACTATATAATCGTTGACCCAATAACATAGCCCAACAAAACAATTCCGTCTTGGAAATTCGCGCGAGAAAAACCACAAGTATCAAGACCTGTTATTGCACTATAGTTGATACGATGGCAAACAAATGCCTAACGTGAACAAAGTGATAGGTGATTAACAAACTTCGAACTTTGAATAACAATATGTATAGTCAGACCGAAAAAAGTGAACACGGAAAGGAAAATTCCCTCAACAAAAGTCGACGCAGAGGAAATTGGGGATAAAAAACTGACCTCCAAATCTATCTGAAAGCAGAAATACACTGAATGCAACAAGCAAGGTGGAACGAAATTTACTCTCAATCCGAGAGTTGGAAGGAAGAAGAAGAAAGAAGTAAACTCTAGACCACCGCGAGGGCGGCCTAATGCCCTCGCGGCATCTACCACAAAACCTCCACGGAGGGGGCGTAAGGCCCTCCGTGGAGTAAACCGAGAGGAAACACCTCACAACCTCCGCGGAGGGGCACGAAGCCTCCGCGGAGGGGAAACAGGGAAATAGTGCTAACAGAACCTCCGCGGAGGGGCACGACGCCTCCGCGGAGGGGAATCAGGGGAAAACGATGAAAATATCCTATATTTCTTACTACAAAAAGAAAAACGAAATCGAAGACCGAAACAAAAAAACCAAAAGGGGGAAGACGTTGAACACAATGGAACCTTTAGAATTTTGGGAAAATTATAGAAAAGAAAGAACGGGGACACCTAAAAAAAAACGACATAAACAAAACGCGCAAAAAAAAATTAGTCCAAAAATTAAAATTTCACTTATCACCGTATCGCCTAAACAAACAAATCTATTAATTACCACCGCAAAGTCAAAAAGGGGGGTGAGGAACACCACGACCCAAAATCCCGTAAGGAAAAATTTTCGACACAAGGCGCGTTCGTTCCGACTGTCTGCCATCTTGGGCACACAGTCTGAACATATTTAAAACGGCAAAAAAAATACGCCCGAGTCGAAAACTTAACGCGTTACATGGTGGCTAGTTCATCCAGACCATGTTCCATCATGGACCCATGGTCTGAATATATTCAAAACATCAGCAACGCCATACGCGCACACGAGACGAAATTGGTGTCCCTACACGCGAAAACGGCATGTCACAGAGCACATGGTATAAAAACATGCTGGGGACAAAAACTAAAAACCAATCATGCTAAAACACCAGATACCCTAGTAACAAGGAGAAGTACCTAGGGGCGAAAAGGTTACATGCAAAATAAAAACAAAACCACTCACCTTAACGGACCCTAACTACGAAACACATGGTAGGAAAATAAAATTCGGGGGTGAAAATTTTATTCGGTGGGATTGAAAGACTGTTTGTTTTGGACGATATACAAGTAATTATTTTAGAAAATAAACATTATCACAATAAATTAAGATGTCAAGTGGAAAGTAGGCGTCAGCTCCAGATTGAAATACGTGACTCGAAGCCAAGGAAAGTAAAGCGCGGCGAAGTCATCGTACCACTGGAACTGTAGATGTTATGAGCTCCGCTACAACATAAAAGAAAAAGGATTAGTAGCAAAAAGGAAGGATTTATTGGTCGATTACGGCCAATCTTTCCACCGACGACAAAAAATAAAAATAAAAAAAGTATTTGACACATTAAGAAAATATAATAAAAATCACTTATCTTCGCGCGCCATTTTGTAGCGCTCCATAAAAAATAAAGGTACGGAACACTACACGGGATGGTTGCGATAAAACCATCAGCACGTTAATTTGGACCTGTATAAGTAAAATAAAACCGAACGAATTTCAACAAGGTTATATAATTAGGGAACACACAATGATTAAATTAAAACAAATTACATACAATGCAACTATAAGAACTAGATTACTAGGCTGACACAGAACTTAGCTTAGGTAACCAAAACGATTTAACATGAAACGGTCTGCGGATTATCACGTTAATAAAGCCTTTCTAATTTAAAACACATTGCCTAATAAAGGGTAAAAGACCACCTTAGAACACGGTCAGGCCAAAACTTGTATTCAATTTATAGGTAAATCTGATTCGAACTATAATAAAATGAATCGGTTGAAATGCAAGAAGCGCTTCATGATTAAAACTGATGTGTTCGGAGTATTATGAAACATGGATAACAAATTGTGGTGTTCATCGGTAAAAAAAAAGGTCTAGAAACCTAATAATATTTATGGCCAAAATATAACCAAATATAACCATGAAAAGGTTAGGGGGGAGTTCGCGGACTCCATTTGAAATTTTGAAGAAAAATAAAAATCAACGAAATGGTGACTATCCTGTGAACTTCCGTCGTCGCTTGCCGCCGTATGAAGATGTAGTCGTAACGCTGCGTTCGTCGCAACTGACGCAGCGGGTAAAGCCTGCGGGCACTACCGCAGACGACGACCCGTTGCCAGCGAACTCGATGGCGAACCACACGCTGAACGGCAAAACCGGTCGTCCAAATCTTCAGTCGGGGCGAAGAGTCGCGAGATATGGGGTAAGCGGAGGTGCTGCAAAGGACACCTTTACTCACAAAATTGAACGAAAAGGACGGAAGAAAGGCTTCCTAAAGATGGGGGGCAGTGAAAGCTGATCGGCAACAAAAACCAACTCACCCGCTATCCGGACATACAGAAGACAACAGCACTAACTCGATCGGTCAACAATTGAGACCACGGCGTAGGAAAAACTTTCGCGTAACATCACAACCGGACGCGGCACTCGAAGCTGGCTTCAGTTAAAGAGAAACTTGGGTTGAGTAGAGACTATCCAATTTTCCGAAGTATCAAGGCAAGAGTACGAGATTGAATGACAGTCCCATTACAAGGAACGGATCTAACAAAAACGAATTCAAAATTCAAAACTGTCAGTAGAAATTACAAACTCTAACCGGTCAATGAACAAGTCCGCAATACCAAAAAGGCTGAGAAACGAAAAAGGCGAAATAAATAAGCAATAATTAACGCGAACCAACGCGATTTGTAGCGGTAATGCTACACTACCTATAATCATCGAATGCAAGTCAATTATCGAGTTTTCGTCTAATAGGGCGAGGGAGACTGCCTTTTTCTAGTTAGAGTACTTAAGTTACCTAATTAAAGAAACACATTAAATGATTTTGCAAAGAAATACGTTGTACCTATCACTATATAGATAATCAATTACACTACTCTTTTTGACAAACGCTTAACAATTTTTCTTGGCCATTCATGGTCTTTTTGTGTTATCTAAAATCCCTTCATTTGCCTTAAAACAAAGATTATGGATCGCTTTCTAAGGAAACTTTGTCCAGCAGTGGAGTTCTTTCGCGATTTTGTAAGCAATTCAGTCAATTATTTTACAAGAAATCACACAACCGAATACTGCACTGAACTTCCGCTTGAATTTTTTTAGGATTGTTGTATGGCGTGTTTTCAATGGGTCAGTTATTGGCTCGCACGAAATTCGAAGTCCTATTTCCTTCTATTCGGATAATGGCTTTTGTTATAATAGTTCTGTTACGCAAAAATGTCAAATGCCTTAATTGCCTACATTTTAACACATATTTTTGATCCCATTATGTCATTGCAGCATTGACATCCGCTGTCATGTGTCGCCGCTTAAATATTTGTTATGCATTCATATTTATCGTTATAATAATAATAATATGTATAAATTGTTACGCATTATTACATTATTATTTGTAGTCAAAATGGCATTACGCATAACGTGAAGTTATAATAATGCTAGTATTAAGTATAAACAATTCGCACTGCCAGATCAATACAGCATTAACTCAAAATACGACTACATTTTAAAATCGACTCTATTACATTTCCTATGAACTTGAAACAAAACAAGCTAGTTTTTTGAAATGATACTGTGTTGATCTGGCAGTGCGAATTGTCGCAAGAAATAATAGATTTTTGTGAAAAACTAATCAACTTACCACCAAGGACAAGCAAGGAAGAAAGCAAGATTTTCGCAGCTCTTACAAAATAAATGTTTTTGCTTAAACAGAGGTCCCCGTTTTTAATTCACGAAGTCCCGTGCCTTTACTTTATTTTCCAAACGTTGAGGAAAAAATCGCAATGTCAATTTTAAAACCGAAGCCCACCGTCGTATAATAAAAAGTACTACACTGCCGTAATACTTGTACTATTACTTATTGTGTGGTAATACTATAGTATTATATTAAAGAAGGCGGCTAGCTGCATGGCTACGAGTATAATACAAGCATTTTAAACTTAATATTGTTATCAACAGAGTAAAGAATGCTTTGAATACTACATTGCAGTTAGCCGCCTTCTTTAGTATTACGGCAGTAAAGTAACTAACTCAACGGATTTTTCACTGAACCTCTGCACAGGACCCGTGACGGGGCGCTTGGAAGGTCGTTGCCCGCTCGTGTCGCAGGCGTCACGCTTGCCACTGAGCAAATAAGCAAATTGACGCCACGACCCTTTTTGAGCAAACACATTACGCCCTCCTCTTATTTCGTAGGTTTATTTGACGTGGCGCCTAGCAACAAACATGAAATTCGATCCTAAAAATCTTAGTTTCCCATTCGGTCATGGGAGAGTCGAGTGAGTGAGAGCGGGATATAACGCAAGTTTTAGTTTTAGGGCCACTGCACTAAATAGATAAGTATAATCTACAATAGGTCGCCAGCGACTTCGTTCGCCTAGAATGGTAGACTGACGCTAGTCTCCCTGTTTCTTTCCGTTGGCGGTTCATTTTCGATTTATATTTTGGTGCACCTCTTTTATACCCGAGGAATGTTCCCTACATGTCCACAGATTTAGCGATGTAAGTTCTGCGTTGCCTAGTCAGTCAGTCAGTAAGTCAAGGAAGAGTTTTACATGTGTTAGGGTAAATCCAGGATAGATGCCGCAAAGGGATAGGCGCCTATTTTTCAAAAACCTGACTTCCCATAATCGCAGCAAAGAATTAATAGTCTAACTAAATAGGGAGCGCAAGGGCCACACACCTCAGCTCCCGCAGGCCGTCGCGAGGAACAGACGCGTCTCGCTTGTGTGTGCAAAAATCTCCGCGACGAGCGCAAAAAACGCCTCAAATTTTCAAACGTCAGTATTTGCAGTTTCATAACTTTATAATTAGTATTAACTTCTGTTCTATTTTTATTATTATCAATATACTGGTTCATTAAGTGTAGGTACAGCTAAGTGTTAATTATGTTTCTTTGGTATATGGTTTAGATAAAAAATAAAAAGGCATTATAATAATATCCATCAAAAAGATAGTCGCCCTATTTACGTGGGGTATACGTGTTACTATCCCCCCCTTTTATTGCTTTTTCAATCGATTTCTATTGAAGGGTTTATATGTTCTTCCAACATAAGAATAAGATATTGTAAGAATCTATACTTACCCCAATATTGTTAGCGTATTGACTTATCCCAAATATTATACATATTTTATTTACATTCATATATTTTATTCCATATGGCATCTATCCTACACCACAAGCATCTATCATTCTTAGAATTTTCATGGTGGGGCATCTATCCATATAGGTAGGCATCTATTCAGTTATTATTGAGTCAACAAAAACAAGTCGCAGTGTAAGATTAAAGACTAAACAAAGGAAATATTCATGGAAAATGGCCTTTTCAAAATTTGGCATCTATCCCGCATTTACCGTATATTGTTGTTACCCCATAGTTTTATCGAATTTCTCTTCATCGATTGTAACCACAGAATAGAAAAAACAGTGAGTGTGGCATTAGCTTCGCTTAGTATCAGACCTGTTGTTGTCGCCAATACTCAAACTATCATAAAAAAAAACAACACGCCACCATGGAAAATGTTTTTGGTGCGGCTATCGTTTTAAAATTCCAAAATAGCACAATAAGGCATGATTCTGGATTTATTTCCTTTTTTAGAAATATCGAAATAAGCGATAGCGGCAAAAGTATGGAAGGTAGCGCGGAACTCCGCATAACCATGCCACACGTTACACGGCCACTTGACACTTATACTGTTTTTTCTGTTCTGTGATTGTATCATTTCATCGAACGCTATTTTCTTCTGAATCCATGATATTTTCTGCGTAAAGATATTTTCGTTGGCAGATGTTTCGATAAAATAATAGACCGTAACGGTGTTGTACATGTATTTACCTATTTATTAACCGACTTCAAAAAAAGGAGGAGGTTCTCAATTCGTCGGGATATTTTTTTTTATGTATGTTCCCCGATTGCTCGAAGACCACTAGACCGATTTGATTTTTTTTAGTTTTCTGAATGGGTATACTTTCTAGTTGGTCCCATTGTCAACACGTCAGGATCTGATGATGGGAACTTGGAGAAATCAAGAGAACTCCTCAAATATTATAGGCACACCTATAGCGATTTTAGTATTTTTCAATGTAACTCGGGCATTTGCTTTTGAAAAGTACTATATGGTGAAGTGGAACTGATGGTGAAGACCACAGATGGCCACCGGAACTCCTTAACGGTACCTATTTCAAGGGTGGCGATAAGATATTTCGATTAAGGTAGTTGAGCGACTATGACGAAGCACATTTAGGTTTAAATATGACTATGACATTCCCGCGGCGTTGTCTGCGGCGAGCTTGAAATGTTCTATAGTTTCTCATTAATATTTAGAAGTGGAGCTACGTAACAGCATAAATAGGATCACTAAAAAGTATAAAATAAATTAAATGTATAAAAAAACAAAAACCCGTCTTCAAAAATGCAAAAAATAACTTCTTTTAAAATGGTAGGTCAGTCCAACTGAAGTCGGCGTCCCACAATATTTAAAAACCAAAAGCTGAATGCAGTTGGACTGACCTACCATTTTAAAAGAAGTTATTTTTTGCATTTTTGAAGGCGGGTTTTTGTTTTTTTAAACATTTATTTTATTCAATTTATACTTACGTTCGTTAAATCCTGACAGTGCCATACATTTTGACAATACTACATACTTGGAACTTCAGACTACAAAATAATATCTCTGTAATAAATACTAATAAATAATAATAAATATTTATTTACAATGTATAACTATGTACTAAACAAAAAGAAAAGCGACTCGTAAATTACATGCCGAACTTAGGATGTTCCTGTATCTCAGGCGTAAGAGAACTTAGACTATCTTAAAACAATTATTACCATAGTTTTCTGCTATAGTGGTCCTGTAACCTCATGTTATTAGATAAATTTATGCTTAGGTGGTAAGGGGACTTATAGTTGATTCAAAGAAAACAGAGTAGTAGGTTGATATCTTTTCTCATAAATCCTATAAGTAGGTAGGTATGTTCAACTCTGTGGTTTAACTACATACTAAAAGCACTAGGTATATTGTTTTTCTTATGTTTCAGGTATGTCCGGCACTTTATTCTGTATATTATCTGTCTGTCTGTGAGTCTGTAATACAGCAATTTGTAAGTACATGAACAATTATGTTATCATGTTGATAACGTGTTAAATTATCCGCGTATTTAAAAGCCAGACGGGCGCTTTAGAAAACAAGTAATTATTTATTTTAGAGAACTAAATAAATAATGAAGCTGGAAATTTAGAGTAAAATAATATTTTGGCTACAGTGGTTAGAGAAACAGCGGCTTGTCGGAGAAACAGCGGCGCTCGGGCGTGATTGTGTTTGCGCGGACTTGTTGCTGTGTCGCCCACGCTACCGTCAAACGGCCCACGGCTAGCTAGCTAAGGCCCACGGCCTTGGTAAAGGGTCAAACTTGATTTACTTGTATAAAATAACCTCCGTTAGGATTACAAGAAAAGGCTTCTTGGACTTAAGTGAAATCCCCCTTTGTTACGAGGTATTTAGATGACTAGTTAGAGTAACAAGTAATTGATTTATGTATGCTTAAGTTATTAAGGATCGAGATCGAGACTGTTGTAGAAAGCTGTAATTGGTGAAAAGGAGGTTGATGTGCAGAATATGTTTTATCCTCGTAGGTAGGTATTTACCCTTTACTGGAATTTGCTGAATTATTTATTCTTTATACAGTCGCAGTTTCCTCTAAAATGTTAAATTATAAGCAGCATCTGCCCACACACATGCATTCCTTAATATTTTTAGATAGCTTTGCGTCTTTCGTTTCTTTGACAGCTGGTTAAAACAAAAGATTCAACTTTTTAAAGAAAGCGCTCACACCGTTGACCAAGAGTCTAATTAATTATTACTTAATCCGCTCCCTATTTTTTTTTTACCTATGTTTTCGCGTGTCTACGAAAAATCAGAAAAAAACAGCCCGTCCTAGATCAAAACAATTCAGTAAAATAACAGAAAAAAACTTTTGAAGTCGAGCAGTATTTCCCGGGAATTGTTTTACTTAAAACTTTACCCGGCCGCTGTTAAAAATCGAAGAATCGTGCGCACTGCTCCAAAAGGTTTGATCCATTCATATCATTTTAGCAAAAATGGCTCCGGCTTTTATGTAATAAAAGAACAATCAAAATTGTTGGCAGCATATTTTAAACCACGCTCGTTGCTCACCTTTACGAGCTCTAAGTCGTTTTTAAGCGAGTTAGCTCGCACGCAATCTCGCCGAGAATGTTTCGCTCAGAATAATTTATGTTTCACAGCATTCTCGTACTCTTCAGAAAGCATAAAGGTTTTCCGTTATGAGGATAAAGGCCTGTGAAGTCGCGGTTTGCCTCTATTTTCTATATAGGTAGCTTGTTAACGGCGGAAATTAGCAGACGTTATTTTCCTAGAATACTTAAAGGCTTGTTTTTTCAAATCTGCAAGCAGTCTTTACTGCTTTAGAGAAGCAACTATGCGCACTTTGTCTTTACTTTACAGCTAGATAAATTGAATTAGTGATTAATATAAATCAAAATATAACTTTACAAAATATTAAAAAATTTAGCAACCTATTTCTTTTACTACCTACTACTTTTTTGACTGCATAGTTTCCAGGATTTCATAAATATGTCACGCAGGCCTTTATATGATCTAGGACAAACGCTATAATTAAACCGTATACCAATTTCATCTATAAAGGCCTTCATGTGCCTGGCAGATGGATGTAGTCAGTAGGTAAGGCTGCGGTCATATCACGTATACGTCATCATGCAGTAAGCGGTGGATCTAGGTATATTCAGTAGACCCGTTTTAGGCCGATTTGACTTAAGTAAGTAAACTCTATATTGCATAAAAATAAATCGTTACAGAATCGTTCATCGTTCGTTGTTTATTTTATTTATGTAACCAACTAAACGGGTTGATTGGGTTGTGGGACTTAAATAGGTTGATGTATTAGTTACTGCTGCTTTAGATTCAGAGATCTGACATATTCCATGGTATTATTTGCATAAAGAACCAGTTTTAAAATTTTCCCCGTAATTATGATAGTGCAATGACTGTGAAATTACAAATATGTCGCCTTGCCTCACTTGCCTACATTGGTCAGGTCTATACGCGGGGCTATCTATCATCCTTTGTTCCAAACATTGAAGATAAATCATGATTAGTCTGTAATTCTAAATTAGCCGACACGCCTAACCAGCTTAGGTTGTCGTCCCTTGTAATTCTCACCTCGCCAACATTTAAATTAAGAACCGTTAACTTGTATCAGAGATAGGTCCCATAAATTTCTAATTTAAGGGGATTTTTGTAGATTTAACAGGTAATTAATTGAGTAATGTAAAGATATGGATGCTGACTTTTTTGATGTGTATTTATATTCGTATCCGGTACCTTATTTAAGTTTTCCCACATTCATTATAATTTGATAGTTAAAATTGGTGGTAATGAATTGAATTTGACACTGGTCGGTGTGGTTATAATACCGAGGGTTCAAATTTTTATCATGACGGCTTTGTTTTCTGGGTATTTCTGATTATTCTGTGTTAACATTTAGAAAGACAACTAGAATAGACAGATAAATTCGTCTGAGAGATACTAGATAAACAACTAACAACTGACTCTCAATGTAAGTAATAGTTTTGTTTGTTAATTAACGGCTTTCACAAGGTGTATTACGCCAATCAATGTCGAGTTTCAGAAAATAACCATGCACTTATTAGAGAAACAGTCCATGGACATCACACGCGAGGACAATTAATTGTTCTTAAAGAGTATTCACTCTTAGGAACTAAACAGATTCACATGGGGTCAGCTCCACGCCCTTCTGTCAAGTCCTAAATAACTGACGCTATCAAGTATTACTTAAATAAAATATTAGAAATAGGAAGTCACTTACAAATGCGTTTATTTTATTTCGTTACTGGTTAGTCGAATATTGAGATGAAATTGGGAAAATCGGGCACATAAATAGCTTTAGGGAGGTCACCCCTCGTCCGTTAACACCCTGCGTAATGAAAAGCCGACCTTTCCCTCCCTGTAATCGTTATCATCTGCAGAAATATTAGCAAAATATCAAAGTATTTTATAGAAAATATATTATTATCTGTAAATATTAGGCAGCCATCCCTTAAAGCTGGCAATGTCCAAGCCCTTAAATTATACGCATTCCTTAGCATTTTTTGAACGTCAATTTATTGTGTTGCTAAAAAAAGCTTTTGCGCATTTATTTTATTATTAATCGGTATTTAAAGAACTGTTTATAAATCAATAGGAATTTAAAAAATATCACGGTTATTATACATTAAATGCATTATATTTCATGATAATCAAATTTAGTTGCTATGCGGTAATCAAATTTATTAGCGTGTGTATTTAATTTCGACTAATATGATATTGCAAAAGTTGGGGCCACGGTCCGCACTGTGCAATCATTTCCCAATAGGAAACTAACGCACATAAAAAAGGAAGCGCATAATAATGTAATTCCTACGTATTCTACCTACTATAATATTAATATTATAAATGTAAAATTTTGTGTGTAGTTTGTTACTCCTTCACGCTCCAATGGCTTGACGGATTTGGATGAAATAGAAATGGAGATAGTTTATATCCTGGATTAACACATAGGCTATTTTTTCTCCCGGTTTTTTTAAGTTTCCGTGGGAAAAACGATAATCGAAATCTACGCGGACAAAGTCGCGGGCAGAAGCTAGTTTACAATATCATGCAACCACTGTAACGTTATGTAAAGTTATTAGCGTTGATTAAAATTAACATTTTTCTCTCTCTATTATCACTATAACCATATCTTTCGTAGAAATCGTTGGGGGCTGTCTGCCTATGCCCAGCATCGGTCATCGCTCTCATGGTGAGATAGTCCGGTATTCATTACCATAGCAAAGATAATCATAAGCGAGACCTTGCTTATTTACTGTATTTGGGCCTTCTAAGGACCTATTTTGTTCGTGGGCGCTTTATAAATATTTATCACCACTGTTAATTAGGTTTCGTAATTCAAGCCACCCCAATTTCGTGCGCCATAATATTTATTTTGTGGTTAAACAGCTAATAATACTATCTAATATAATATAACGTCTGACCTAAATAATATTACCTAGCGAAAATAATGTAAGTAGGTGGATCTAGTAGTGGTGCTATGGGTCGTAGTCAAATGCGCCAGCAGAACCTGCGGCCCTCGCCAACGGGTGCGTGGAGGGGTTTTTTATTGGGTATTCTGGCCACTCTTGGTTGGTGAGTCCCCGGGCCCAGGTGGTGTGGGTAAAAGCATTTTCCCAGCGTTAAAAAGGATAAGGGTGCTATCCTTTCTCGCACACGTACTTCATGTGACAGACGACGGAAACTGACAACGAATAGTTGAAGCGATCAAGGGTGCTTTAAAGACTACTATTACGTGACACTTGCTGCAATAATTCATTAGTTTCCACGCATAATTATTTTTAACTGTGGACGTGCTTTGGTTTGTTATTAATTAATTTGAGACACAAATTAGAAGGTAATAGTAGTTAAAGATAAAGATATTTATTCAGTAAGTAGGCCGCACGGGCACATTTACACGTCAAGAATCTACCAGCGCTTCCCAAGAGGAGACCACTGCTGAGAAGAAACGCCGCAAGAAACTCAGCAGTCAGTCATTTTTTAAACATATTACAATGGTTACTACTTAGTCTAGCATTATATAGAGCAATAAATATTAAATTACTTATTATACTTATAAAAATAACATGCGTAGTTCAGCAGGAAAACATGCCAAAAATCTTACGAGAGACAGAGGGAGAAAATGAAAAAAAACACCTATTTATGTTTATATAAGACGGTACAAGATGACCACATAAAAGTTTCGATATGTTTTCCTACATCAACGGTGTCCCCTAGACAAGATAAAGCTTTTGCATTTGAATAAATTATTATTGACTAAATTTCGGGTTTACTTTCCGTGACTGTTGCGTAATGATAGGCATTACAACATGAGTGCCTTGCGGCTCGTTTCATAATAGATCACACGAGTGTTGTTATGCTAATTACGCAGAGTCTCGTACAATACTTTATCTACACACATATTATAAGTACTCTAAGATGGGTTCAGAAGCCGAAAGGCAAATGACCAGCATTACCTTACCTGTGGTAGTAGGTGACAGCGATGACAGCTGTAACGTAATTTTGAAATTACGTTACCGAATATTGTAAGGTAATGAGATCCAAATTTGGAACATCTTCCAAAATTAACAGCTGTCATCGCTGTCACCTACTACCACCGGTAATGCTGGTCATTGCCTACGGGTATTAAAGGAATAATAGAGGACTTATGATATGAGTGTAGATGGCTTAATACTAAAAAGTGTTTTAAATGTTTATTCTAAATAATTAACTGATTCTTACCCAAGCGACGTCAACGGAAACCATTGCTAAGTAAATACATAGGTACACTATGGGCAGATATGGCCCATGGGTACATAATATGTGTTCCCGATCAACGACCCCGTTTACATGTCGGTCAACGGTTTGCTAAAGAACTCGCACCTATTCCAGATCCAGACTAAATCTATCCACACAAGTTATTTTAGGTAGTCACTACTTAGCTAAAAACTTAAATGTTAAATGCGTCGAGTCAAAAATAGAAATAAAAAATCGCTGTTGACATAAAACACAAAGGCAACCCATTTTTGACATAAAATAAACTTTCGTTTAATGTTTCAGACGCCTCTTTTAATTAATCACATAACGTAGTGATCATTAAATAAACGTTAGTTATACGTTAAGTTATTGTTAAACTTAAATATGAAAACCAAGTGAATCCATATTGCTTTTGACATGTTATGGTATTGTATTTAACTCGGCCGCCATTACTGTCAAGTAAATAAGAACTATCGTAATATTGACAATACGATAACATGTCATAAGGAATATTGTTTTATCCAGTTGAATAGAGGACGAATACAACATATTTTGGCTTAAAATTACGTAGAAACGTTTATTCATCGAAATTCGCAAAGTTTTCTGAAGCTTTATTTACAAGGAGAACGCATGTAATTTTTAGTAAGAGTGCCATAATTGTTTTAGGCTTGTTTTAACTTTTGGACATATGAATTATTCATCGTACTGAAAGCTGAAGTTGAATTTATCCGACTCGGTCTTTTACTGCCTTTAACATAAATAGACCTTTAAATTTTACTTTGTTTCTTAGCAAAATTAAACAATCGATTTAAATACTTTTTAAAGGTTTCAAGTAGCTATACATATGATTAAACTAACTTTTATTTACATTACTTTGTAATTTAAGAGAGAGAGAAAAAGAGAAAATAACCGATCCACTTAACCAGACAATTTCCTTTTTAAAATTTTCATCCACTTGCTTAAGTTGTGCTTGCATGGCGTTAAAAAAGGGGTCCTGTAGGACTAGCCAAGTAGCATTCTAAAAGTTTATAGGCGAACTTAACCTATATAGACAACTTATGTCAACCCATTACTTTGGCACAAATTATTTTATTTCAGTTTAAATTGTAATAGGCACTGCAATGCCTATATACAAACAAGACGGAAAAAAGGACAATTTATAACGTCTAGTATCATATAAAAACATAATAATATGAGACGTTATCTCTGAAAAGGAACCTTATTGTCGATGGTGCTTCCGCCATTATTAACGATGCTCCGATATAAATACAACGTCGCGTGACGCAGTGCGGCGTAAGTGCCATCGACAATAAGGTCCCTTTTCATAGATAACGTCTCATATTATTATGTTTTATAAATAATATATAAATAATTAAGTAACATAATATTATCGCGACACTAAAACAAGATTCTCTATTCGGTAAAAGAATTGTTTTTAACTCAGTTGCTATTTTTGTCAAGTAATCAAGAGCTATCGTAATTCGAAATCGGCCGCCATAACGGTCAGAGGGTCCTGCCAAGATGCATTGCGCTAACTAGCGTTTCTATTCGTTTCGTTTTTAAACCAATCGCGTCACTGGTAGATCACGTGACTTTTCGTATCACGTCATCTATCAGTGACGCGATTGGTTTAAAAACGAAAAGAATAGAAACGCTAGTTAGCGCAATGCATCTTGGCAGGGCCTTCAGGTAAATGAGCGCTATCATAACGTTGACATTACGATAACAAGGTTTAAAGTCAACGTAGAATAAGCATTACCTACCTGACTAGATTACATTACAGCCAAGTTGTCCAGTTGTAGCTGATATGCATAGCACTAAACACGGTACGTGGCTATCTGGGCAAGATACGTGTTCCTTTGTCCACGCTCGCCTTAGTACGTACAAGATAAGGTTTTTTTTTAACCTATGTACCTAAGTTTCGAACGCTGCCTGCTGCACTCTCTAGCTTGTATTTCCAGGCAAATCCAATTAGTCCACAGGTTAACGTCTCGTATCTCAAGTACTTTTTATTTTGGGTACCTTCCATACCTATAGTAAGTAATTGTACATTGTGTATCAGGGGTGGTAAAGACATAATTACAAACGAGAGTCTGTTAGAAGCCCGAAGCCGAAGACTGAGGGCTTTAATGAATCGAGCTTTGTATTTCCTTTACCACCCGTGTAACATACAATGTTTTTCATCACAATTGCGAGGAAATGAAATAAAATCAGACAAAAGATCATATTTTTAACTTACGATTCTCACTAATAGTTTTAGGCGCGTTGGCGATGTCCGGCGGAGTCGCATTATCCATTTCTTCTGATGACGACATGTTTTTTATCGATAAGTATGTTTTAGTCTTCAATACTCTTTCAGAAAACTGAAACTTACTCGCAAAGTATTTAATAGAATAGTACAGCTATTACATAACTCTGTAGTTACTTCAGTACCTAAAAGGGAAATGCGTAATGTAATACCGCCCTCAACAGGCTTGGTGCTCGAAATGTTATGATATTCGATCCATAGTAACTTGTTATACTTATCAAATTGTTACATGACTGACTGACGACGCAAAGTCTGTACTTACTACTGAATTTAGTAACATCAAACGTAATAATAGTAATACCCGTGACTTCGTCCACGTAGAACTTGTTATTTACCGCTATGAGAACTTTTTTTGTGATGAAAACTAGTATGTATCCTTTTCCGGGGTTCAAGCTCTCAAATGGTTTCAGCGATTTAGCTCTGAAATTGTAACCAATAAACAATCAAACGAACAGTTTTATCGCATTTTTAATCTAACTTTTAAAATGGAGATGAATTTTTGTATTTTTACGTAACGCAACTAAAAAGTGTGTCAATAGCTGAAAAAAATACGCGTACAAAATCGCGAGCGTCCTCTAGTTTCGGTCAAAAATATATTTCGTACAGCTTCAAAGGATTCCATGCGAGTTTGCTTTAGTGGAAAAAGTTTGTAGGGAAAAAAGTTTCTGTAATTGCTTTGCGGGAACGTCCAAAATATTGAGCGTTTCGGTTATTTTATTTTTCAACGAAAATTACTAACAAACATAGCTCTTGAAATGCTGGCTGATATTAATTCAAGCCACCGGACTTATACAAATAGAACGTATTTTAATTTAAAATTGAATTCTCCTCCATTTCAATAACTGCGGACTATCCCTAGCGCCATTAAGTAGCATCTCACTTTTCAGAGTATTCGCTGCAAAAATTAAGCAAAAGCTGATTGTTATTCACGACGAATGTTACTTCTTTGCATTGAGTGAGTGAAGAGGGAAACACGAAGTGCCGCGGCGTGGTTTATCAGGGCGATCGGCGTCGGGGCATGCCGGCCGGCTCTTTATCGGCCCTAAATATCTAGTTTAAGCACTACTACATGCTTTTATTAACAAGTGCGCTCATACAGGATGTTAGAGTCGTGCGTAATTAAATACAACACTAGAGGTTGATAAAATCGGGGACTCTCATTAAGAAAATTAATAAAACCGAATTACCGACCACTCGTGACATGGCGCGATCAAAACAACGTGATAAGCTAAACTAAATGAATTTGGGTTTTTGACTTGGCATATATACAACGTGTATGTCATGCTAAAATGATGGTCAATTAGGTTAGATTAATTTTGCGTTACTTCTCAACACGAAATTAGAATTATTGAGATTAACTTCTGTATTACTTAGGAAATATTTAATTGCGCTTCTGATTACCTGGTTGGTTAACAAAGGCATGTTAAGTTCGGTAGTTAAATTGTTCAATCTTGCAAATAAATATGCATCCGAACAGGAGTGAATGGATCTTAAGACATCGTGTCATTAACTACTTAGCAATTAATCTAGGAATGCTTGTTACACATAAACACAGTTCATTTTAGAATCATCAGGGCCGCCATGTTTTAAAGCCCATAGTGTTAATGAACGCTTTTTTTAACGTCGACGCCGCAGCACCGGCGCGCCGATCAGCCTCCATCGAGAATGTCGAGGGCCCCTGACAATGGCGTCGATCCGTAATTAAAAATGGCGGACCATTTTTACCGAACGCTATAGATTCCAATAATAGAGAGTAGTTTTAAAAATGAGTATCGATAATTAATCCACGTGGATATATACAAGACTTAATAGGCGCTTTAATTATTTTATGGTCCAATGGCGCTCTAAATTGAATACACTTTAGGGTCTTTTTGTATTGCCTCATATATAAGATCGTTTTTGCATGCTTGTATATTAGGCGCTTAAACTTATATAAATTGTACCTAGGTACTAGTTACACGAACATGCGAGTACGCGCATCTTCTGCATGTTCGTGCGTAATTGTTTTGATTCATTTATTATTAACAATAACGCGTACGTATCTACAAGAGTACGAGTTTTCTTCGCCACCCAGCGAGTTCCACATGTTACCGGCCTTCGTATGTGTTAGCGTTAGCGAACAAAAACGAGTCACATGCATGAGAAAAATACGCCCAATGTAAAGGCCTTAGATGTTAGCGTGAGAAAACTTCGGTTGTACAGTCAACGCTTAAATGTCCTCCTGTGCCATATATCATTGATAGACAAATCACAGGTGGCCACTTTATTGGATTGTCGAATAGCTACATAGAAACAGGTGAATTAATATTGCTCTACTTATTTTATTTTTAATGTCTCCGACAAACAAAGACAATTTAGAGCAACACATTCGGGTACAAATTGTACCATTTCTCAGTGTCGTAAGTTTAGTGTAGAAGTGGCAACAGCGACGGTTCATGGACTCCCTACAGGGCTACATTAAGTGCAGCAAGCACACAAGTATCTCTTCTCTATTTAAATGTTAGTCTATTATATAATACAATTTTACACCAGAGACCGTCTGTGTCTCGGCAATATTCGCAACGATCCGTGCAATCGATAAATAGCTGCATTGTCCCTCGGGGACACTGTCGACGGAATACGGCTTTAAAATATTAGGACTCCAGATACAGCTGCAAAAATAATGTATCGTACTGTATCAGCAAAGACTTACTACTAATTAGTTTTCTTTTAGGACTAAAGGTTTTCAGACAGGCATTCGATTTTAAGAAGATTGTATCGGTGCTTGGCCGAGTAAGGGTGATTGCCAGCAGGGTTGTTCTGCCCAATACTTACACACTGGGTGGGGCAAATAAAAAGTATAGCTCAATTTGCCATTTGATAGGGATCATTGGAAGTGGTAGCGCAGCGCAGTAATTGATTAGTTTAATTCGTTTACGCACATTGTACAATATTGTTAAGTTTATTAATGTATTGTATACTAACAACTAATACTATATACTATGAACTTTATGTCTGAAATAAAGAGTTTTATTTTATTTATAAGCGGCTTTTTGATTCGTAATTTACTAGTCTCATGCATAAAAATCGTAACCATTGGTTAAATCATGAGCTACGTTTCGTTCAGACATGAGAAATTAAATAACAGTCATTGTAATCAACTAACTGTCATAACTATTTTTTCTTTACATTTAGGGGTTTTATTAACTTTCTGCTAACAGCTAATATGCAACCACATCACACCTCGCCCTTTATTATTTGGTTATGTAAGCCAGCTGCACATATATTTTTATTGTTCATATACTTAGCCAAAATAAGTGTCCCCCTGCTAGGTAAAGACGTCTTCCCTAGATCTCATTAAGATTGGTGCCTCATCCGGCCAGTTGCTGAAGAATGTGGCCGAGTAGTCTCGCCACCTTCGTCTCGGCCTGGTCCGTCTACGTCGCCCAACTAGCAGCACCACTTAGTGGCTACGCTACCGCACCGTTCCGGGTGCACTTGAAATACGTGACATGCCCAATCGACTTGAGCTGAATTTCCTAAAGTTTCACTGCCATAATAATAATCGTAATTAGATTGTTTTTTATACATTTGTAAGGATGTGTAGATACCATTGAGGGTACACCGAAAAATAAACTTGGTCGCTTGTTACAAGATTATGATTGTTATGAATACTGCCCCCCTTAGAAAAACGGGCGCATGTCTCATAGAACCACGTAAGTATAAGTGACCTTATTTCTTAAGACAGAAGGTTAAATTGGCTTTGACTATCAAAATGCACTTGCGGCCTTTTTATTTAGAAGGACAGAATAAGCGTTTTGATTCCATTCGAGCCTAACAAGTCGTTAGATACATAAACTAAGTAATAGTTAAATCACTAAAGAACTTACGGTTGTTACTTACAGCTCTGGTTGGTGTAACTAATATCATAATATTCATAACTATTGTATTCATTTCTTCTCAACTAAGAGAAAATCTCTCTTCGTAGAATCTCATTTTTTTGAGTGTATGTTTTTTTGCGACAGCTTCGCGTTTCATTCTTAACTTAAGATACATATTTATAACCGTATTTACACGCGTATGTTGGTCTTATGTCCCAAATTTCCTTCCCAAGGGAATCTCGTTGCGATAAGCAAGTATACAAAAGGGGTTAAAATAACCTTATCTTGAAATTGTATTTACGATATGAAACGTAACCATTTTAGCAGGAAAACCCAAGATCAAATGCCGCAAAATGTTTTCTCTCAGGACGCCAGCGGAGTGCGAACTCCTTTGATGAGCGATACATTGATTCCTAACACGCCGCGCAATTTTCTCTAATAGAGAAGCTTTGCGATATTCGCTCAGAAATATCGTAACATGGCTGCCAAACCCTCGTAAATTTTCTCACACCTTTCGGTAGAGAGTCCAATAAAGTGTGACCCATTTAAGTTTCTAGCCGCGCTCCTTTTACATCTTGAAGCCGTACTACGGAGAGAGTTACGGGGTCTAGTTAATTTGGTTACACGCGTTACTGCTTGGCAATATTTTATGGTATAACGCATTATGGCTCTAATCGGGTGCAATAATTTCATTTGTAAATACCTATATTACAAGATGTTTCTGGCGATTTAGTTTGATGAAAATAATGTTAATACTGTTTTAGTCTCGATAGCGCAATTTTCTTAAGTTTCCTGCCATAATTTATTATGTTCCTTATAGTTTCTGTCTGAATTTAAGTCACAAATTTGTAACGATGAAACTTACTTTTCCACAAATATTTTCCTTGTCAACGTTTTTGCTAGAACAGAAACCCAATTTTAAGTCCAACGAATATAACATTTTACATACTGTTTTTAGTTTTCATCCCTAGTGACCGTCGGAAAGTCTCGCAAGTTTAAAAACGTTAAAATTTAAATGCAACGATGTGCATTTTATTTCCGCGTCAGCATTCTTGTGTGGTCGCAAGATAATACAAACAGGGTGTGTTTTTTTACGTTATTATGTATACGTCGGTTACCTAAAGTTGGCACGTTCACAGAACACACATAATTATAATGTAGGTATTCGTTTTTTAACCGACTTCAAAAAAGGAGGAGGTTATACGTTCCAAGTTAGTACTGTATGTATTTTTTTTTATGTATGTTCACCGATTACTCCGTCAATTGTCGACCAATTTCAATTTTTTTTTTTTGGTTTTATAGAGTATACTTTCGAGGTGGTCCCATTGTCACCAAATCTGAATCTGATGAGAGGATCCGTGAGGAATTGAGGGAACTCCTCAAATATCGTAGGCAAACATATAGCGATTTTAGTATTTTTAGTAAAAAGTCCAGCATTTGCATTCAGAAAGTATCATTTGGTGAAGTGGAACTGATGATGAAGACCACAGATGGCCACCGGAACTCCTCAACGGTACCGATTTCAAGGGTTGCGATAAGATATCTCGATTAAGATAGTTGAGCGACTACAACGAAGAATATTTACTTGTTGAAATATGACTATGACTTTCCCGCGGCGTTGCTTGCGGCGCGCTTGAAATAACTTAAAGTTTCATATCAACTAAGAAGTAGGACTACGTAACAGCGTTTTATGATCACTAAATAAAAAGTATTAAATAAAATAAATGTTTTAAAAAACAAAAAACCGCCTTCAAAAACGCAAAAAAATAACTTCTTTAAAATTGTAGGCACTTAATAGGTTAGTCTAACTGAAGTCGGCGACCACAATATTTTCAACAAAAAGCCGACATCAGTTGGACTAACCTATTAGGTGCCTACAATTTTAAAGAAGTTATTTTTTTGCGTTGCTGAAGGCGGTTTTTTTAATATCTACGTAGATCGCTCGAGTCATAGCGTTGCACATAGACTTGGCGTCCTATTTACCGATGCTAGGCATGGAAGCATAATCATAATCATGTTAGTTGTAATACAAGCTCTAGCTACTTTCGTAATGCCCTCATTAAATTTGTAAAACTGAAACACTTAAACTTTCAGATGACTTTGACAAAATCCTGAATACAGAAAAAATATGCAAAGCCAGGCGTAGACATTCCCTAATGATTTCCAAATCGAATGGATCATCTAAAAATAAATAAATAATATTGGGGCACAAATTGACCTAGTCCCAAACTTAAATCAGCGACGTCCTTTATGCGAATATATCCTATTCAAACATTATAAGTATTATTACCTCAAGTAACTGGAAATCTTCTCTAATGAAACAGTAATTCTTTATTGAGAGCCATTTGTATGTAAAGGTCGTGTAATAAAAAGTCGTTCGAACACCAGACCGAGGCAGCGGCTGCTCACTCGGGATTTGCCAAATTCCGGAGCCCCGCAGCCATCCTCTGGCAATGAATTACCCAATAAAACCAAATTGAACAAAATAAATATCCCATTATGCCTGTTTTTCTATTTGCCCGAAATTTGAGGGCGGCTTTGTAAAGTGTTCTTTCGTGTAGTATAATTGATTATGGGCATGTTATATTTTTGATTGGATTGTGCAGTTATGTGAAAAATTAGGTCACGGGTTTGAGATGGGATGTTTTTTAATCGGACGCCACCCCATACAACAGAAGCACCGGTCAACTTTTTGTCACACTATGTCTACCGATTGGCAAGGAATTCATATGATACAGGTTTTTTCATCATTCAACATATATACAATTTTGTTGCAGTACTGGTGAATTGCTCAGAACCGTTAATTTGGAGGTTATAGGTGGATTAATGCTGCTAAATTATCTTTTTGAGGTCCTGTGGCTTTTTGGGAAAAAAATGTTTAGTTTATTCAAAATCCAATTAAATATATTTTATACGTAAATAAAATACACAAGTATTTCGTATCATATAACATAATACTTATATGTTATACTTATGACACAAAAGTTATTAAAAATATAAACTAATAAAATAGCTCTATTTGGCAGGAGGCCTGTGGAGTTTGTTACAATGCTTCTGGAACAAACTTTACAGGGCTTAATACAAAGGAAATATTTCGTGTATAGCCAGCCATAGCCATTGAGACCTTAAACACATGATAAAAATAACTTGGCTTTTGTGGTGTAGAAGTTTTTAAGTACAAAGGGTACTTTAGTTAAAGTTAGGTTTAAATATTAAATTAAATATTCAAATGAAAGCAAACAACTTGCTCGTGTAAATCAAAACGGAACCGCGGGGTCAATTGCAGTATTACTTAATTTTACATAACTCCATCGCGAGGCGTTGTTTACTTACCGACAAAGCGGAAAGTTAGAGAAGTTACTCGTGTTGGTGTTATTCCTTCCAGTGAACACTTCGTCGAATTCGTTGGCATAACAAACGGGTTCAGTGAGAGTTATCTCCAGCAATTGTATGAAATTATAAATTTATTGATTTTTCCCGCACATACATATCTAGTTACGACAAACTTAGATAGAAATTGCATTATATGAACCAAAGTACTGCATAATTGGTGTTGGATTTTTATGTATTTGAAGCCATAATTTTTATTTATAGTTTTTGGCTCTTTAAATAAAAATAAAAATTATTTCATTTTTGCAAATAACTACAGTTTTAGACAAAGCAATTTCAACTGTTGATAAAATAAATCGATTAACTGAAGAAGATGTAGCTGCGATTTTACATATCGAATCAAGAGACTCAAACATTATATTTTGCCGGTTGTTCTTCTGGCTCAAATCTGGTGTGTTTATTTATTAGAGCTTAGTAAATGCGCCACGCGCAGCCCTGGGGCTTTTTTTAGCGCTTTGATGATGATAAATATGATAATGTAATGTAAAGTAACTTTTTATTAGGTACATGTCTAAAAAAAGTTTATGACCCGGGTAATTACTCGGCGTCTCAACCGCCGTCCTTATTGGCTTCGCATATTATTCAAGACAAAATTAATAACTTTCTTATTCTTTTAATTTGAAGGGACACTACCACCCAGTCTGCTATTTTTGACATCAAAAGTTACTAGTAGTTATCATTATTTTCGTCAATATATTGAAGACAACAATGACGGCGGTTGGAACGCCCGAATATTCACCCAAGCGACTGTAGATAATATACCCTGGCTGATAACGCCCGTCGCGATCGCCCTAAGCCACCAACCCCCACTTTTTCCCACTTTTGTGTACTTTATTTCGTAGTTCAATTAAATTTCGAAAAGCGCGGTAATAAATTTCCCATAATGAAGCCACTTATTATGAAAATGAGAATATTTGAAAGAAAATTTAATGAAAGGATCGTTGAATATTGTAATTAATTTTAATGAGAGTCTTTTACACAGCATATAAATTTATGTAAGACAAAGCGTATTTAACAAAATACGTGCGAACCTTAATAGAACCGAAATAGAACGTTTTTAGTTGATTTTATTCGAAATTTTATTTTAAATGTTTACCAAGCGGATCCACCGCTAAACGTAGCGGGAAGCGGGAAGCAAGTGCTCTTATTTATATTCATCGAGAATATACAAAGATGCCCAGTTTACTCAGTTTCTGGTGCACCGTCTTCTAAATCTCAGAAAGTCCGATTTAATTGCTCCACAGCTTTAGAAATTGCCTCTGGAATTGTTGTAGCTGGGAGGATGTACACACTTGGCAATTCTGATAAGGTATGTGCATATGAATCTTCCCAGTGGTAGTGAGCTACGTTACACTGAGCAGCGTCGAGCGTGTCGGATGCCTGAATCCCTTTATTCGAGCGTGTCGAAAACGGAGACCAAAATATGCTATAGCAGCTGTGTTCGTACTATTGTATTTTGGAGTGAGGGTTAGTCAGCCAGCCAAACAACTACCAAAGATGTGTCGTTTTCAAAATGTCTTAAGAATTCTCGGTAACGGCACGGCCTTATCGAATTTTTTTGATAGCGGTACATCTCTACTTACAATTGATACATATTTAATTGTACTTTATTAGGATAATTTAATTACAAATAAATCAAAGAATATTATTGTGAGCACGTAGTCCTCAGGTTGGCAAATCATTTTCAATCCCGAGATTACGAATATCTTGGGCCTTAGAGTGCACTTTACCATCGTGTCGTGTGGTCTGTGAGCTCGTTTGCCTTTTACATGCCACGTTCACATAATTATTTCAAAAGCGTTTGTCCTTCTTCATGGTCCAACGCCTCTGCCGATTGATGTAAAATTTAAATATGATGCGTAGAGTATTTTTATGCCGGAAACTTAATCCGTTTCCGAGTGAAAAGTGATGAACTACTTCGACGCAGACTGAGTCTCGGAGAAAAACTAGAGTTCAGTAAAACTCAAAATGATTATTGCGACAGTAGCAGCCATGTGGCATTTGTTTCGAGAGTTAATGCGGTTTCCCGATTCCCGGCGAAACGAGGATTTATTTCGCATGCTCCAACCGGACCCGCCAAATCAAGTCAATTTGATAAAAACCAGGGTCGTATTCCCATTCCTCTCCCACTTATAATAAAGGTGATCGACTAGACAAGGCAAGAAAATCTAATCGGACTGGTGAGTTTGTGAATGGGTCCGAATATACGTTAGTTGACCTCGACGGATAAATCAATTTAACACAACATTTAGCGTTAACGTTCCAATAGCGAACTTTGGTCTGAGTTTGGGCAGTTTGAGCTCGATTGGGCGATGTGATATTTTATAAGATTTACTTTTCTAAGGGCGCATTTCACCAAACTGGAATAAGACTTACTCCGAGATTAGTCTATACAAATTCAGCGTTTAATCTAGGTATAAGACCTTATTCCAGTTTGGTGAAATGCGGCTTTAAACTGCCAAAAACATTTCATGGAAGGTGATATCATGGTATATTAAAAACCGTACTTACTGTAAACAGTTTTCTTAATTTGACTCTGGATAAATCTGTTTTTAGTGTCTAAGATATTAATGTAGATATTTGTTTACGAAACAGTTAGTTAGTACTAGTTGATCGGAATTATTACAGTACTTACTTACGGGGCTAGTCAAGTTATAGACCATTACTGTAGAGGCTGGAAAGCAAACAGTTGCTCGACAAGTACCTACTTATGAGTTAGCGAGGCCGAGGTCATGGCTGGAATATACAAGTATAGCACTTTTGTGAACTTTTCTCAAAAATGCATATTGGATGTCGATAAAAAGCGGCCCGTAATGGATTTTCATACAAATGTCTTGGCCTACTATGCCGGGAATGAGTTATCGAGTTGCGCAAACCGAAAATATTGAACTACATGTCTTTTATTTCCTAAATAGTAAGAATATATCCCAATATGTTTGAAAAAAGTTATAAAATGCGTCAAATAGTATAGGTTAGAAGGTCATTGTTTAATACTTACAATGTTAGTAATGTTTACACGGTTAACAACATGTATATATTTAATCTAGGTAGATAGTACTTTCCAATAAAAGGCGTAAAAATTATCTTTAAGAAATTGTAATATACAGAATTCCTATTCAGAATTTAGATGATTTATTAACTTAAAAACAGCCCAAACTATGGAGACATAACAGAAGTATTTGAAGCATCAAAGCCGTAAAGCGAGTTTGACCTCCTTTAAGTTATCGGCTGGAAGTCGTCCAATCTTCGCCCATTGTCTTAGCTTGGAAATTTTGAAAGTGGACACGTATACTATGCTTGAAATTGTACAACAATTCATTTTATGTAACTTTCATTTGTACTAGCTACATATAGAAAGGAGGAAGGAAATAAACGGAACCCTTATAGGATGACTTTGTTGTCCGTCTGTCTGTTCGTCTGTCTGTCAAGACCCTTTATCTTGGAAACGCGTGGAGATATCGAGTTGAAATTAAAACCATATACTCAAGTCTATAGTCCCTTGAAGTTGTGAAAAAATCAAACTTCTAAGTTAACGTAAAAAAAGATACGGCCGTTTTTGCCGCAAAAAAACGTATATTTCGACTTTCTCGAGGGAATTAAAATTTATAGGGTATTTTCCGTTGACCTAGATCTATGAAATTGGGCAAGTAATACCATCTCATACTACAAGTATATGAAAAAATCTGAAAACTATACATTTTTAATGAAATCACAAAAAAAACAGGGTCTTTATGCAAGGAACGGCGGTCCGAATTTTGAATTGAGTTAACCGTGTCATGTGCCGAACCCTCGGTGAGCGAGTCCGACTCGCCTTGTCCGGTTTTTATATATAAAGTTTGTATGACACATGAAATCAGTTCGTACGTTTTCTCAATTAACCTATCGATATGTACTTAAGATAACTAAAAGTAAGATAAAAACGAATTGAACAGATAAAATACGATGTCTTTTGATTATTCGCTTCATCTGTACAGGTGGACGACAATCGCAATTTGAAATTGAATCTAACAGCACCTCTGGCACGAACATTTCAATTATATTTCACGTTTTCGAATTGCCCTTACCAAATCTATTCGTAATACGAATCACTAAAACAGAATCACGTATTCATACATTACTTTACTTGTACTTCACACCTCGTAAGGCCCACGTCAAATTTTGTTAGTTCGAAAAAGAATCTTGTGTCGGTCAACTAAAGTCAAAAGTCACCTTGACAAATGTCCTAAATTTAGGACGTTGGGCCTAACGAGGTACTTCTGCATGACAATACGAAAATCAACATTTTCAACGTCAAATTTTAGTACTAAATACGGACTTAGGTACATAATTTTTTTTAGATGACGTTATGTGAACGTTGGTTAATTTTTCCTTTTATCGATAGAAGAAAAAGTTCCTGTGAGGCTAGACAAAATGTTTAAGGCTAACGTAAACGATTTTCATAAAAATCATGAAAATTGTCATTCTTATCAGTATCAATGAATACTACTCAATCAATGAATAGTACTCAATATCTGGGGCCAATTTTACATAAATTGTACAATAGATTTTGTCTTCCTATTTTAACACCTTTCACAATAGTTACCTCACTCAGTGACCGCCCCTGATGCTCACGGTGTTAGACAAATCCATGCAAATTTCCATCACTGGCGCTAGAATTATTGATAAAACATTCACACCTATATGCACTTTATTAAAAACTTTCATTATCAAAGTAGCTGCGACGCCGTCGATGGCCCAACAACTAGCTACAAAAGTATTGCAACTACTCCAATCTCCGACATATTCTTGCTAATTGCTCACGAGTGCGCTCCAGCCGTGCGCTGTAATAAGACGCCGTCTTATTGGACTTTGCCGTGAGTCTGCAAGTCTGCATACGCTGGACTAAGTATTCGTTCGACTAAGTATTCGTCCCACTACGTATTCGTCCTTAACTATCCTAGACACTCGCACGTACGAGTAGGTAGCTCATTATAAAGTTCAGAGAGATATGGCTACTCTAACAGCTCTAGATATTCGCAATAGCACGTGCAGTAGTTCTAACGAAACAATAACGTCTTTAATATAATTAGTGAACTAGTTTCATCTATGGTAGCGTTAATAAGAGTGCATGTTGTATATCAAAGGAAATTAAGTTTATTAAATAATAATGTACATTTTCTGGTTTACTGTCGCTCTTTTGGTCAATGTTTAAAGTTAGTTACCATTTTTAGTTGAGTTTAGCGCAGGACAATGACAATGTATTGTATGTACCTTTGTATATATTTTGAATACGTTGAATACTCAGAATTTTTGCTTAAAGCGATACATTTAGTTTAGTTTCGTGATATAACTATGAAGGTATTGCCATTTGCCATGCTCCAAACTCGTCTTAACAGTTTGAAAGGGGATCTCAAAGATTATCTTAATAGACAAGTAATTGACCTACATTGCTTAGGCTCAGTCAACCGAGCATTTAGTCAGTTATATCTTAAGGTATGGATGGGGGGCTGGTTGGAAATTAGATTTGAAGTGGCGGCCGATAGACGAGGCGAGTAAAAAAAACGCTCGAATGACTGATTACAAAATGTACCATTCTAAAGGCCAGAACGAAATGTTATTTGGTTTTATAACCCTCGTAGATACTTTGAAGATGTAATTTAAAGTTCAGGCAATTATTGTTTCGCAAAATTTGCCTAATCCATTCGTGTTTTTAAAAACACTTTTTTGTGCTAAGTAATTACGTTTTCTTGATTTATTGAGGCAAATTAAGGCCTCGAGCGAAACCACAAATCTGTCGTTTATATACGGAGTAGTCAAATTGTTTCGCCGATGTTCCTTGTTTTTAAACCGACTTCAAAAAAAGGAGGAGGTTCTCAATTCGTCGGGTTTTTTTTTTATGTTCCCCGATTACTCGAAGACCACTGGACCGATTTGAAAAATGTTTTCGTTGTTTGAATGGGTATACTTTCTAGTTGGTCCCATTGTCAACACGTCAGGATCTGATGATGGGATCTTGGAGAAATCAAGAGAACGCGATTATATAGCGATTTTGGTATTTTTCACTGTAACTCGTGCATTTGCTTTTGAAAAGTACTATATGGTGAAGTGAAACTGATGATGAAGACCACGGATGGCCACCGGAACTCCTTAACGGTACCTATTTCAAGGGTGGCGATAGGATATTTCGATTAAGGTAGTTGAGCGACTATGACGAAGCACATTTAGGTTTAAATATGACTATGACATTCCCGCGGCGTTGTCTGCGGCGAGCTTGAAATGGTCTATAGTTTCTCATTAATATTTAGAAGTGGAGTAACGTAACAGCATAAATAGGATCACTAAAAAGTATAAAATAAAATAAATGTTTAAAAAAACAAAAACCCGCCTTCAAAAATGCAAAAAATAACTTCTTTTAAAATGGTAGGTCAGTCCAACTGAAATCGGCGTCCCACAATATTTTAAACCAAAAGCCGAATGCAGTTGGACTGAGCTACGATTTTAAAAGAAGTTATTTTTTGCATTTTTGAAGGCGGGTTTTTAATAACCTAGGCAAACAGGCGAGTTCGCCCTGCGCACCTCTGCCCGAATAGAATTAAACTTCATTTTAGAATGGAAATTGCATAAAACACCGGTAATAATAATATTAATAATTGTATGGTTAAATTTTAGACATATGAAACCAACGTCTTTTCATTACACATATCACAAAAATATGCTCAGCCATCGTATCAAATACATGTTAACAGAGTTTTGTCAGTGGTTTAGTGTCGGTTGACTGAAATGAAATGTCGGAAAAAGTAACGTCTGCCATCAGCTTTGTGTGTATTCTGATTTTAAAATATTGAATGATACTCGAACCTCAATGAAAAAATACCCCTTTTTTATTTTTGGCCACAATCTTGTTGCATTATCATTATCACCTAGTTCTAAGTTAATGTTTAAAAATCAAGTCTCAATACATCATGGGAAAAATAGTTTAAAATCACTTGTATAAGTAAATTGCATGGCAAAGATAAAAAACTGACGGACAAGCTTATAAAAAAGTAAGCCTTCTAATAAGATATCATAAGATCAAACTAAGTAGATCATCGCGACGTAGAGTTGGTTTTAAACTTACAAGCTCGCTTATCCCATCCTATTGTCAGTCAATAACCAATTTGTTACGAAATCGCAAGCGAAAATCCTACAAAATCCAAACGTACCAATCCCCTTTTCCATAAACTTTGCAAATAGCCTCTTTAATAAAGTTAGGGCGACGCATTACTTCCAGAAAACAAGTCAAGTTCGACAACAATGGACCATTAGGCAAAGGAGCCGTTCAACTTATTTACAGCACACCTACCGCGGAGGCCATGGAGCTTCGTTTATTCCCTCTTTTGTTCTAACTTCGAGAATTCTCTTTGGAAATCTAGTTCTATAGGTACTACTGATTCATAAAAATACTTCTCTTCTCTTGTTATTTCATGCTTTGCATTATTGTTTACGTTAGCAGTAGCTTGATTTAAAATATTGCGTACCCAGCTAGATACAAGGCAACCCTCCAAATAAATTAGGTCAATTATTATAGACAGGTGCGGAGCGGCGGCTGCGTTTATTTTTGCCGGATCCTCTGAGCTTCCCTCCCTTGTTATTATATAAAAGTTGGACATTTTAGCTTTTGTTTTCGGTCAGTAGTTTGAAACTCTCTAGCTGGACGAAATTCTTTACGGGAAAAATAAAACTCGTTGAGGCCAAAAATGTAAGCTTTGTGTAGCCACGCTTGCAGAAACTCGACTAGATAATTAAAAGTTCTCTTCAAAAATATTCTGCCCATTTACGAGTAGTTCACATGGTGTTCTTAAATAATACGTTTGCATGCAACTACAGAGGTTAATGTTATTTACTACCTGAAACGTATTTAAATAAAATGTTTTTTTTCTCTTTATTTTATTTTTGGGCCATTAGTGCTCATTAACTAACTGTAATGTATGACATTAAAGTAATGGCAACGAGGACCAGTGTTGGACGCTTGATTTTTATTTAAAACAAGATAAGATCACCCATCTATTGTGCATACAATTAATTTATAGCCTCATGATTTTTTAATTTATTGTAAGATTTAATATCCATTATTGATATTTTCGTAAAGTGTCCAAACACTATATTGCCATAATCTACCTTTAAACGAGCAATTCTTGTATACGGAAACGGCTCCAACGATTTTCATGAAATTTAGTATGCAGGCGATTTTGGGGGCGATAAATCGATCTAGCTAGGTCTCATTTTTAGAAAACTTACCAAAAAAAATACCGAGCTAAGCTCGTTCATCCAGGTACTCTTAACAAACTTATCCAATCCAGTAGGTTACATGATAACAACATAACCACAAAATAAGTACTTAAAAACCTAAACAAGTCCAATATATTTTATGAAATACACGAATTCATATTTGTACGAATTAAATGTCTAAGAATTTTGAGTCTAAGGGAATTTAAATGATATTGAGGTTATATGGCGCAGAAGGAAATTTCAGAAGCCACTCGATTTGGAGTAATTTAATTAAGAAGTCCTTCAGCAGAGGATAATGACTCTCCTCTTGATTAATAAATATAAATTTCGTTCGAGTTCAAACATGCGAAAGATTAGACCACGACATTCGGGACTCTATTGACATTAAACTCATTTGTCATAAACAGGCATTACTGAGAGGTTTTCTTCCACATTCTTGTACGAGGGTTACCCTTTTATGTCATAACGATGTATCTTTTTTTACTGACTACTGGATAAGCGCAAGTACACAATGAATGTATACAGGGTGGAATTTCGAGACGGGATGGTAAATGGTTCCTTTAGTTTCGGTCTGATTTACGTTTGATGATCATTATGTCATGCCATTATTGTTTCCTTTGCGGTGAGTTTAAGTAGTCCCGCCAGAGCTTACAAAACACATTTTAGCGCGGGCTTTAGGCATTAGGCAGCTTTGTACAACATAGAGCTCGACTCACTTCTCACCTTACGTTATTCAATTTTTTGTGGATGATCTTATCGATCACTCTGTCGATCGTTTTGTTATTAATGCTTTTACTAAGCCTAAGTAGCTTTAGTTATTCACTTTTTATCGCTACTTGAACGCTAAGCATTATTATCAGTATTCCAGCAGAAAATCAACTGTTAATTATACCTTAACTTCTAATTACCGCCACATCAGACCGTCCTACCAACAGATCTTTTAAATTTTGTAACAAAACTAAGGGTAAAATAAGTAGACTTTTTGAAGATAAATAGGTACGCACCCTCATTAGAACGTCGCAGCTAATATGAAAGACAAATATAACCTTTTCCGAGTTTAGAAAGGAAATAGATAGCCCTGTTAACTTGCCTCGAGTTTCCTCGTTTCCAGTATAAATCAATTTGTTTAATGGTACTCGGGTGATTTTATTTGCTCCCTCACGTTTCTACAAAGATGTATTGTACTTTATATGGAACACATTGCCATCAGGCCGTTTGGAAGTAGGTTGTAACAACACATAAATCAAGTCGTAGAAGACTTCTATAAAACTTAAAGACCAGGTAAATCGATTGCCATAAATAAATATACGTTTAAACTTCAACAGAAGTAAACAAATTTCATAACCTAGCAAAGTAATTAAATTTCTAATTAATTATACTTTTAATAGACGTTAATATAAGCAACTGCTTCACCCCGTTAATAACCCCAGTACAGCGGCTCTATTCTACTCGTTAAAGAGATATTGCTTTTGACATGGTATCGTCAACGTTACGATTGCTCTTATTTACTTGAAAGTAATGGCGACCGAGATAAAAACAATACGATAACATGTCAAAAACCATATGGTTTTACCGTGTAGAATCGGGCCCCTGGATATACACGCACTAAAATATTAATATGGCTTGGACTAAACAACTTTGGCTCGCAGGTTAAAAATCCGCTAACGAATTGATAAGCGAGTTTTTTTCAGAAAAACACCTAATTATAATAATAAAATAAATAAATCATTTATTTTTCAAAACTGGCTTGGAATCAACAATGTTCCGCCAAACTGCAAAATCAGGCAAATTAAAAATTCACTCTTTATATTTACAAGAAACGAGGCATTATAATTAAATAAAAATGAAACGTTAAATTGTCTAATTAATCGTGCCGCCAGGTGCCTGTGATGATGGCCCAATTCTCGCTTGGCTTTTGCAATTATTTAAATTATTTTGCGTATAAAATTCAATGTTGTGTATCCGTGTTATTTGCGACTGAAACTACGTTAAAACCGTTTGTCATTTTTGTTATATGTACTTAACATATTTATTTTTTAGTACCAGTTTTAGTTTGAAAATCTAACATTAGTTGTACATTTTTCTTTAAAAATTTATGTCATGTACCAATTATGTTTATGACCCATGTTTTACCTACTTTTATAATAAACAATAATCCTTACTATTATTATTAATGTATAAGTACATAAGTACAATAATAATACAACATGCTTGTCAAGGAAACTTCTTCTCTTCTTGTTAGCCTTTCTCTACCATTTTGGTGTAGGCCTTTTATCGTCTATACCATTCCTCCCTATACTGTGCCACCTGTATCCACTGCGAACCAGCCGGTCTCTTTACATCGTCACTCCACCGCATTAAGGGCCTTCCTGCAGGTCATTTCTCTCCCCATGGTCTCCAATCAACAGCCTTCTCACGACAGGAATTATGTGTGAGGGCTACGTGGCCTGCCCATTCCCATTTAAGGTTTGCTACTCGCATGACAAAATCATCGGTGTCTTTACTTTGCTTCCTCAGCTATAGAATCACAAAATCAGCGTTTATTCTTCAGTCACACAATGTCAGGCCACGTTCAATGTGTTGATGGAATATCTTGTGAGGACCCAAGTCTCGGCACTGTTAGTGAGCACGGGCAGGATACACGAGTCAAATAATCGAGCCTTTGTGTTCCGCAGTGATGTTCATGCTGAGAGCAAATTTCAGCTTAAAGCATGCAAGTCACGTGCGCCTGTTGAAACATACAATCACGCCTGTCTCCCGTAGGGGTAGCCAGAGACCATTTCCTTCCTTTTCTAATACGTTCCTGATCTGATCTTGGAACGTTCCCATGGCCTTCCCCTTCCAACCTTACCACATTCATTTTGTCTGTTGAAACATAAGGTTTAATCATTTTTTATTCGATTAAACACAAAAAACACGCACACGCATAACCTTACACTCTTAAATTCCTGCTATCAACTTACATATGTAGGGTAGACCGGGGACAATAGTACCATTTTAGAAATAATGACCTATAACTCAGAATCTAAAGCTACCACGTAAAAATCGCTTAGGATATAACATTCTAGTCTAATTGGCTATCCGAATCTAGAAAATATTTTTCATTTGATCGCATCAGAACGGTGCAAATTGAGTTTTTGTTCATGAAGTACTTGTGTTTCAATTGACCCCAGTAAGGGTCAATTGTAGCAGAAAAACTCAGGTACATAAAACCCAAAATAATGGACTAATTAATCAGTATTTATTGTTAATTTCTTAAGATGAATCAGTCTGTTAAGTTATATCAGTCTTAAACATAGAGACTCGTATTTAGACTAGACAGAGCGAGCATGAAATGAACTATACAAAAAATAATATTCTTCAAGTTTTTGACACATATTGTGACGAGTGATTATAAAAATCACTTATGGGTGCTCAAGGACACCTCTCAAGCAATAACAACACCTCAATACAACAAAAATATCGAGTAATTTAACAATTACGAATCCCATACAGTTACAATTAACCCCTGGTACAATCAACCCCATAATTCACAGCAAATTATTTTTAAATAATACTACTGAAACGGATGACATTGTGGGTATTATAATTTATATACATCCCGAAGTATCAAAATGAATCGTCGGGGTGAATCATAGGTACAAATTTAAATACCCGAGATGTAACTTGTTACAAAAATAATTTGCTTCAATTGTCTTATTTTTAAAAACTCTGGGTCAATTGTAGCACGGGGTCAATTGTAACGTTACAATTACAATTACAATTGTCCCCGGTCTACCCTATTTTTTACTCAGTTCTGTCAAGTTACGACCCGACCCTTAATATGTCACGTTCTTGTTTTACTACGACAGTGTTGTTCGTTAAATCTCAGTTAAGGCAGTATTCGTGTGTTATATTCCTGCTGGGAAGTGTTAAGATAAACGCAGAGATCGTGAAGTGAATGGCTGTCGTTCAGACCAGAGACAGTGGAGTTACTGCACCACTAATGGCGGGCTTCTGGTTATCGTTAGTCTATGTAATAGTTTATTATCTAGAACTATGGTTGAGATAAGACCAAAAACTTCAAATAACTTAGATTATATTCTATGTACTGTCTTGCAATAAATTTTTAAAGTTTTAACCTTTGACGACGCAGTTATTTTATTGGGTTAGACCAATATTTGTGTGATAAGCGCCAATATTTGTCCCTGAGACTTGAATTTTAGCGAGCCAAAAAAAGAGGTAAATACGTTACGAGCGTGCCAAAAAAAGCCGCCGTTGAAAAGACTACTCGTGCAGTCTCTGCTCTCAGTTGATTTCAAATTACCCGGCCACTATCTGTCTCTTTTATTCTCGTTGTAAGTCATACGTTTCTTAGTAAAATGTTTAAAACCTCCATGCTCAAAAACTGGCCACTAATAAAAACTAAGTTTAAACGATAGGTTTTTGTTTGTTTTCCACGCATTTACACTTTAAAAGAACGCATGTGATTTAATTATGTTTCGCATTTAATATTATAACGTATAACAATAATATTTATATGTAAGTATTTACTCATTGTTACAAGTGTTACTAATTACTGAGAACTATTTGTGTAAAGACTGGCGGAGCAGTAGGTACTATAAGCAGGTAAGTATTTTATTAAGATTTTCAATTTTCAGTGTACAGAGCGTTCTTTATCCATATTTCGTGTAATGGTTACTGATATAAACGGGTACCTATTAATTTATCGAATCACCTTTCCACGAACCACGACCAGCCATTAGGCCGAATGTGCATTTTATCGAAAAAAAAACTAGCCGCATGAGTTAATCATTATTACTACGTAATTAATGTTTAGGATATCCTGAAAACATCATGGTTTCAGCAGAAAAAAGCGTTTGATGAAATCATACAGTCGATGAAGTGAAATTAGATAAAATAATGAGTATTTTATTATTATTATTGTTATTCACGGAGTGGCTATTCAAGGCTCTAAGCCTAGTATCACTGCGACCAGGATTGATCTATTGTGATCGCCACAGCCTACAGTTTTCCGCTGAGTCCTGTTATTGCGAAGAATTTCAGGACTTTATTGGCGCCGAGATACTTGATCTCCTCTGGGCGCATTAAATGCTTTCCCAGTGAGGAGCTACGGTGTCGCATTAAGGCCGGGCAGACGGTGAGAAGGTGCATAGGCGTTTCCTCCTACTGCTGGCGTAGTCTGCACAACCTTGTGTCACATTTTCCAATCGTCTGCATGTGCTTGTTCAGGCAACAGTGCCCTGTGAGCGCCCTGACCAGAGTACGAATATTGTTCCTACTTAGCGCTAAGGCCTCCGTCGATGCCTTTTTGCTAAATGCTCTTATGAGAGCCTTGGAATGGTTTAATCCTGGAGTTGTCCTCCAGAGTTGAATGGCTGCTGCAAAAATAATGAGTAACCAGTATTTATAAACGTATAAACAATGAACGAGACTTCGATGAATACCCTGAGCCGGGCGGAACTAAGCATGGCCCTACCTACGAAACTTAACTTTTCTTCCTGTGCGATTCTCTACTCTTCTGTACTCTACGCAGCTGCTTAGAACATATAATAATGTTCTTCTTATATTTCCATTTCTTTTCCAAGTTACTTTCATCCAAATGCTAAACTCTAGTTGGGGTTGAATACTTTTAACTTGATTGATACTGTTCTTTGTGCTGAAAAAGAACTTCAACAAAAAAAAACTATCTTTTAAACATTTGTTTATATTTTGCATCAAAAAACACCGGGTTAACAAAGACATAATAGTTTTATGTCGTGTGTGTTGTAATTTTTGGTTAAATTAAAGCAACGTTCGAAAATATAATTCAAAGCAAAATTATCCGAGCTCAAACACAAAGGGATCAATTAACACAACAAAAGTGCGTATAAACGATGGGATGACTGTTTTTTTTATGTAAACCGATATAAACCCTTTTATTTTACAATTTATGTGTAAATCAAAATGAATCATACAGCATTTCTTCATTAGGATGGGCACCGGGCCAAAATAGGTACCAACCAATTATCAATGGTATTCAGAAACCATTTGTAGGACCTATATCACTAGCCGCTGTACGCAGAGTGCGGCCGTAGGACTTCCACTTCTTCTCTGCCAGCAGGCAGAGACCGGCTAAACGTTAAATTACTTACGAGACGCGTTACCCTAGTTGGTAGAGACCCTGCCTACGAAGCTAGCGGTCCCAGGTTCAATTCCCGGTATGGGCAAATATTTGTGTGATGAGCACAATGTAGGTATTTGTTTCTGAGTCTAGGATGTTTTCTATGTATTTATTTTTCTACGTAACTATGTTTATCTTTGTCTAGTACCCATAGTACAGTCGACGTCATAAATATGTTTATCTTCATCCATATTATAACTTCCCTACAATATGTTCAGAAGCGATAAGCAAATCGCCTATATTAAGAAACCTGTACCTGTGGTTGCATCTTAAGGTTTACATTAAAGTGTCGGTACCTAAACATTATCGGTAATACTGTACCACTAACTTGAAAATGAAAGCCATATCTGTACATTATAAATAAAGTTTTTTTTTTGCTTTTTTAAGCTTAAACAAGTTAACAGTAACACTAACTTAATAAAAATACAGGCCATATCTGAACATATTATAGAAAACTTATGATATGCATGTAGATAAAGTTATGTATGCGGCTATACGTAATTAGGCATTAAAACACTCGTGTGATCTTATTATGCACCAGCCACATAAACTACTATTACACTTTAGTACCTTGTCTATTTAACGTCATGTTTAAACTGCCATATGAAATTGTCATAGCGGACAAAGTGACAAGGTACTAAAGTGTAAACATATCTTTGACGTCGACTGTACAAGCCATAGAGCTTAGATTGGGACTAGGTCAATTTGTGTGAGATTGTCCCCTGATAATATTTTTTACTGCTTCTCATTTGCACCACCATTTTTAAACCCATGTAGAATGCACTCATCAGTAAGTGCAAACATGTATTTCACATAAATCACCGGTTCTGTGTTTAATGCGTGTGAGAATACCAATTGCGGGTAGCTAACAAAACTTACGTGTACAGCAAACTGTCGCGTATTTGTAGGTATAACGCATTTAGGTTCCGTTTCAATTGCATGTAAATGTGTCTGGGATCTGTTAATAGTTTATATATACATATTTATTAGTAATACTCGTCATACGGTCGGAAACGTTTCGTAATTTGTCGAGTGAAAGGTCCCACTTCACGCGTGAACGCGCGACCGACGGCGCGACGCGGCCGCAGCCAGCCATCGATTGTTGATCTACATGCTCATATCCAAGTTGACTTTTACCCGACTAGGACAGTAATTAGTTATAAGCTCGGCAACTACGATACGACTCAGTACCTAGGCGTATTATAACTTGACAAGTTCCAGATAATTCAAATTCAAATTCTACATCTTTATTGCATATCACACTACGCATATAAGGAGAAAAAATTATATAGAATAAGATAGAGATATACAGACATCAAAAATGTCAAAGGATCAAAAATATCCCTACATTATTTTGATATTCTGCAATTTAGGTATCGCAACGCAATGCAGTACATTGCAAAATATCAATATAATGTAGGAAAAAACAATACGATAACATGTCAAAAACAATATGGTTTAATCGAGTAGAATTGAGACCCCGGTTTTTCACTCATTTAGATGAAATATAATATCGTCTTGCCTTTTCGCAAACGAGAAAATAGCTGATTGTTTGTGGCTTTCTCGGCGGCAACAGTAATTAAAAGATAATAACTAGGTACTCGAGAACTATAAGTTTTCCAACTAAGTTACTTAACAAGTCTACAGGCCATCACGTTTCTAAAGAAAATTACTCGCACTCTCAATACCTAGCACTCCACTAAAGGCAGATCGTCGTTTAGGCAGATTCAACTGAGTATATTAATTAGCGATGGGCAATTTCTGAAACATTTCACATATTACCTTAACTGTGACATATTTCAACTTTTGAAAATTACAAAATTGACAAGAAACGTACGTTTCTGACAGTAATGTTACCGAATAAATTACACTTAAATTTCATGTCACGCGTCCGCTTCTTCTGACGTTAGTAGAACGGGTTATGATTATAAAATTCGAAACTATATGTCAGTGGCCGCTTGGCCTAGGGGTGTCTGTTCCCAACTTCCCAGTTGATATACGAAGGACGGAAGTTCAAGACCAACTTAAGAAGTTCTTTTTTTTTTTGGTATTAATTTAATTTATTTAAACTTTATTGCCAAAAAAAACTAAAAAATGGCGGACTTAATGCCTAATGGTATTGTTTTGCATGTTAAAAGTAATTAAAGGAATTATGTTAAAGTGGTTGCTGAGATAACTAATAAAAATGTTGTTGTTTATCGGGGAGTATAAAATTATTCACAAACAGATAATTTACACCTGAAAACTACAGAAAATTAACAGAAATCTTCCATTTGAAACTTCCAGTAACTTACATGAAATTTAAATGAAAGTTTCACTTTTGTAACTTACAAGCTGCCCATCACTAATATTAATACGTTCCTTACCCGCCCTTAATTACTTTATATTGATTACATCATATTTGACTTATAGCGAACAAACGAACCCTTAATTTGATAGGCATATCTATATTGAGTAAGTGTGTATACGTTGATTGTTTGATCAAACCAGGCATCGTTACTTAATTCAATACTCAGTCAAAATGAAACCAAATATTCACAGGCGTGTTTGAATTTTGACATCAAAGACAAATAAATCATAAATTATAATATCGTTCTAATAATGCGTAAAAGATAAAAGAGTACTCAACAGGGCCTCTATTCAACACGGTAAAAAAAATATCGTGTTTGATCTGTTATCGTATTGTCAACGTTTTGATAGCTCTTATTTACTTGAGAGTAATGGCGGCCGAGTGAAAAACGATTCCGTAATAAATCAAATACGATATTGTTTTTACTACCTAGAATAGAGGCGCAGATACATTTGGCGCCAGTGGTGTCCCTATTTACAACCGACTTCAAAAAAGAAGGAGGTTCTTAATTTGACTGTATTTTTTTTTCTTACGAATGCGAATACTCCATCTACCGGGGATCGATTTTGAAAATATTTTTTTCATTTGATAGGGTACAGTCTCGAAGTGGTCCCATTGTCACCAAGTCAGTATTTGATGAGGGAATCTGTGAGGAATTGAGGAAACTCCTCAAATATTACAGGTTCATAGCGATTTTTAGACACAATATTTTCAGTAACAAATCCAACATTTGCATTCAGAAAGTATCATTTGGTGAAGTGGAACTGATGATAAAGACCACAAATGGCCACCGGAACTACTTAATGGTACCTATTTCAAGGGTGGCGATAAGAGATAAGAGATGTCTCGATTAAGATAGTTGTGCCACTATAACGAAGCGCATTTAAAAATGGTTTACTCTATGATTTTCCGTTGCGGCAGTTTGCGGCGGCGTTGCGAACGGTGAGATTGAAATATCCTATAATTTCTTATTCATTGAGAAGTTGGACTACATAACAGCATAGATGGTCACTAAACAGTGTAAAATAAAAATAATAATTCAAAAAAACAAAAAACCGCATTCAAAAACTTTGGTTAAGTATAGGTCAGTCAAAATGAACTCGGCTTTTGGGTTAAAATATAACAGGTTAGGTGGCAGTGAAAGTTGTAAGAGAAAATACAAAAGTGATTTTATTAATGAACAAACACAGGTAGCATACAGTCATGTTTTCAGGCTAAATTATTATTACGGTTACGGCGCGGCTCTAAATAGCTCAGGCCCATGCATCACGGGGCTCCAGGCAGGACAGGCTGGCAGCTGTCTGCCGAGCCGCGGCCTACTAAACTAATGCCTACTTGTGCCTACTGACTAATTTATTCAATACTACAACCATGTAATACTAGGATTGTCTAGGATTTTTACTTAGGAAGCCACAGTTTGTCTGTTAGATTCCGATACGTAGATCTCAAAATAACTGGTGTACTTCAGGGTTTGCATACGATCGTGTGTTCTTGTAATAAGAAATGACATTAATTGTTTATTTATACAAAGATCATCATAATCGGTATGCTATGCTATGCTATGTCATGGAAACTAAATACATAGCATTCAATTAGTTCTAATAAATTTCAGTTCTCACTATCTATCAACAGCCATCTGAATCAGATATTCAACAAGTGAAGGTACAACGATGCTTACAGTGCAAGAGGTCTTTAAAAATCTTTCCGATTCGGATAAAGGCAGTTAGACTCGCATAAAAGCATATCAGAGCGAATGAGAGAGACCCGAAGGCTTTCTTTTAGAGCTATCGCACTGTGTGTTGTTCATGAGATTTGTATTCGCGAATAGAGAGATATGAATGCTAACACTCCAGTATATTAAATCTGATATAGTGCGGGGCGTTATAAAAATGCGTATCGGCTCGGAATGCAGCCGGCGACGCAATATCGCGCTGATGACATTCTGAGCACACCTCCGTGACCTATTTGTCTTTGTCCCGCACGGTATTGCCGCCGGTGTTTACGAAATAAATTTGTTTGTCCGCATTACGCTAGGAGAGGACTAGTAAGATAGTAACTATTAGCAAGTTTGGTCAAGTAAAATTCGGAAATCGCTGCGTCTTGGGATAACAAATAAAAAAAAAACCTTAGACGTTATGTTACGTTAACGAAAGACAGTAAGGTTTTTAGCACCTACAATAGAGGCCCAGTGCCAACGACCCGATATCGGGTCCAGTGTTTGTAGCAGACTTTCGATGCCTACATAGCGAAAAAATGTTGACTAGGCCTCTATTCAACACGGTAAAAACCAAATCGTTTTTGATCTGTTATCGACTATAGTATTGTCAACGTTTTGATAGCTCTTATTTACTTGACAGTAATGGCGGCCGAGTTAAAAACAGTATAATAACAGGGTCAAATACGATTTGGATTTTACTGCCTAGAACAGAGGCGCTGCGCTGTAGGCTACAGCGTAGCACTCGCAGCGTTGTATGGTGGTGAATGTGTTAACTGCGCTGCCAAATGTTAAGGTACATTAACTTTTGCCGGCAGTCCCTACAGCAACTGTTTCCGTAATACCGCACATTGCACAGCTTAGCTTTAGCCCACTAAAGTTTCCTCTCCACGAGCAAAGGATTACCTAGATAAAAATAGCGTTTCATAAAAAAGCGTAAGTACCTTTTTCACGTAACAATGGATTACAGGAAAATTATCATGTAACGTCCTCCACAGTCAAAGCTAGAAAATGTTATGCCTCGGAACTATTTTTGTAACATAAAGTTTTTATCATTTTAATTACAAAAGCGCTGTTTGTTTTAATTCCGTTATAGTATGATTATGCTTTGTCTATGTTTAAACTATGGAAACATGCTAAGTTATAACCCGAAAGGTGCTTCGACACTGAGGGTCGCGGTGTATAAATCTTGGAAATAAAAGTTGCTTATCGTGGAGATGCCGTGACAATACACTGTCGACACTTAACTAGTGAATGCGAAACGTTATGTTATATCAAGTACCAATTGCAAACCAGAGTATTATTTCAATGTTCAAATAAAGATCTGTGCCAGCAAATTTAGCTTACAAGTGGGTAATCATGTACTCTGAACCATTGTGGTTCATAGTCTAATGGCCTGTTGTTTGATCGGTAGTTAAACTAACTAATGGTCAAAAAACGTTACTAATGGTTAAAATCGCAAGGAAATGTGTCAAATTTTCGATTCCTTTTTCGAATTTTAACAATTAGTTGAGTTAACTACTGATCAAACAACAGGCCCTAAGACCCGCTTGCACGTTGATTTAACCGTAGGTTGCATTATTGAAGAACGTTAGATTTATAATAAGTCTTCTTAAGTCTGTTACGAATAGAATCATAATGTCACTTTGACATACTTCCACAGTAGGCTATGATTCAAATCATACCTACGAATCAAATTTTATAGGGTAATTATTACAGAATTAAACCTTTGATTATTACAATGACGTACCGTAGTGCAGGTACCGGTATATCGCGTATTATACCCGCTTATTGTGGGCGGCCCATTGTGCCGCTAATGAGCGATAGCCCACGCACCTTCCCACTTTGTTATAAATGCGGTTATGGGAAGTGGGAAAGGTTTCTTTATGGCCCATACACACGGCAGACAGTGGCGTAAAACCGTCGCCGGTTTATCAGCTAGGCTTTGTTCATTTTGACAATGTCTCACCGCTATCTCGGGGACAATCTTACACCAAGATCACTAAGAACAATCTTACGCTCTGAGCTCTAAGTACTACAGTAGACATACTGATCATTGGACAAAAAATCAATGTTTGCCATATTGAAGCCGTTTGCAGATCTTAGGTAGGTAAATTGTCTTCTCTGCTATAAGTAATTTAAAAACAGTCGCTATTACAGTCAGTTCTATTTTAGGATACATTCGCCATAAAATAGAGAATATGCTTGTCATATATTTAGAACCGTACCGTTGGAACCCTTGAAGCACCGACATTAATTTCATAGAATGATTTACTTCGCCGAATTTTCATTTCATCGACAGGCATTTACACGTGCAGGAATTGTAATTTTTTGGTGGTCACCGGTGTAACTTAACTTACGAGTAGGTAACCTACGTAACCCAAGCTTCAGATATCCTGAAAATAATAAGGTTTCAGCAGAAACTAGCTTTCGATGAAATGATACGTTCGATCAAATGAGTGACAGTGATTCAAGGGACGGGAGCCCGTTGGATAGGCTATTCGTTAAATTTGAAAAAATAAATATTGTTTGTTTAACTTGTAAAAACAACAACTAATAACAAATGTTTTTTTTCTCCTTTGTATTTTCTGTTACACTCCCACATTAGCGTTACAAAAACATCCTTATTCGGCCCACAAGCCGCAATCGTCTTAAGCGCTATCCTCAATCAGCCGTGGTTGCAGAAACTCTGTATCAGCAAATCTGAGAGAATAAACAAACAGACCGACTGCTGACTCGCATTATGTAAATATTTATGAGATACAATGACATCACGACCGCGAGAAATAAACGGAAGCCGTTCTTGGATATTGATATTATGTTTTATTGCGATAAAGTACTTGTATTCTATTCTTTCTTGCACATTACAAATTGCTGTATTTTTCTCTATTTAGCTTTTTATCATTTGTGCTATTAGAATTGTTATCCAAATATAATGTAGCGAAGTAGGTACCAAATTCTAAAATGATAACAAAAAACTGTTATTGAGTTGGAAATGATACTGGCCGTTTACATAGGTAGCGGAGGTGTTAGCTATAACAGTACTGGCACGGTTTTTCACAAGAATTCCAATTTTAAAATTCCAATACCGCGACCACCGCATACTGGATATTTTACTGGTGCATGCTAGGTCGTTGAGGTTTACTACACATTTAGCGAATACAGTAATGGCGTATGCTTGGTAGTCAAAATGAAGAGTTATTACGGAAAGTGGGAACTCCAGTTCGAATCGTATTTGTAACTAAAAATGTTAATTGATATATATGAACTTTTTACAAATTATAGTGTTTTTTGTTAAACAAGTAGAACAACACTAGAAAGTCTTTAACTGTCTACTTTGTTGTCGTAAGTCCATCTTGCAGCAGGTTATTTACGTTACTTCCTTATGTTCCCCGTTTAGTGTTGCAGAAAACTCAATTCTCCTTGAATATTATATGTAGTACTTTTGAGTAAAAGTAAAACTACTACTGTGTGGGGAAAAGTACTAGCATAGAGGCAAACCATCTCAGTCCTCAGGGCTGGCAACGCATTTGCAGTTTTAATATTGCAGTCTTTAGGTCGCAAATGTCTATGTTATGTTTGTGGGTAATACAAGACACGTCAAGAGCAATATAGATTAATCGATAGTATATAAGCCCCATTATCAATCCACGTTTAAACTCAATGTCGTAGCACATAGGTAAGGATGAGTGCTACGCGCCTACGACGGCTACGACTGTGTAGCAACCGTTCGACATTTGAGTCGAACGTGCTTGAAATCATGGATGCATGCGGGCAAGCTCCATGGACGTATGAAGTATTTGCGGTATGGGCCATTTGGCCTGCATTGATTAACTGTTATTATAGCAATTTGTCGATTATGATTTGCATATCTTGGGGGAAAAGACTTTTAAAATTCATTTATTTAAAATTTGTCTAAGTCAAATTGAAACAAAAAAATAGAACATACCGTATAAAATAATAACGATGATTTTCTTTTGAAATATATACAAATATCTTTATCGTCGTCTTCGTCGTGTTTCCATTTCTTTATTTAGTTAAAAATAAAAAAGATTCGCGTAATAACAATTTATTGTATGTCTATTTGTCCAACCTCTGTAAATTTGCTCTAAGTTACTTACTAATATTTATTTATGTTCGACTACATAAATCTATGAACTAATATTGATTTAATGCATGGAATGTTTGATATTTATCCCTAAACGATTCGATTTCATTTACTGAAACGTACGCAAATAATCCTCACCGTGTTACTCCAATTCAATTGAATATCATAAAATAGTCGCATAAAGCGTTCTTCATTAATAATTAACCTAATGTTCGTGTGTCAAAATGTCCCATGATGGCAAAATATCTTCCAATACCTAATTACCTAATAGAATCGTAATAAAATTTATTTACAACTAATACCAGATTAACAAAAGCATTGATGGTGGGATTATTGTGATATTGTTTTTACGGATTACTACTTATTTTTCTTCTAACTTGCGCTTTATACAAAAATACTGTCTAATATTGTCATTGTTGTTGTTATGTAGTAATGGGCTTATAGATATAGATTTACGCTATTATGCCTTGAACGGAACACCTATCAGTGAATACAATCACGACTATTCAAGCATAGGTATGCAGCATGTATAGACTTCAGCAGCCGTGTCGTAGTACTGTATACATACGAATCTTAGTGATTTGGAGTTTCCAATCGTGTTACATCACGTATAAAAATCCCTCTATTGTTAGCTGCATTTACTAAAAGAATTAAACTTTATTTAGCAAAGTCAAAGTCAAAGTCAAAATCATTTATTGTTTGATTGCAGATGTACAATAAATAAGATGTTATGAATACATTGGTTGGGCGCATCACAATCAACCGTTTTCGGTGTACAATAATTAAAGCACTCTTTATATTGAAAAGTTACTTCTTAAAATTAACGGCAAGTCAAGATAAATTACACGATTTAAAAAACATAAAACATAGTCAGACAGTTTTAGGTGTAGAATAAGCTATTTGTCGAGCAGACTTTTACACCATGTCAGATAAAGCAACCCTTTCCAGATCCTCTATTGTTAAGGAAATTTAATACCGTATAACGCTTTTCTTCCCGCTATGCCAGGATATCACAGCCTTTCACGGTTAGTCCTGCACAATTTTCTGCGTCTATGGTCACAGACATTCTATTAGAGCGCAATTAGGCACCGACGAGACTCCAGGAAATGCCTTTGCTTGTTACTTTAGCTGTATAGCGCTGTGCTGACCTTTATAAATTCTACCTTAAGTCGTACCTACTAAAAAAATGCCAAAGGAAATTCGACCCTTCTTGTCGCTGATCAGGCTGCATTTACTATATGCATTCCATTGCAGATACGCCTTTTGGTTTAATAAGGCAATATAGGCTGTAGGCACAATTGGTTTGCAGAATCGCGGTTGTCGTGAAATTAAACGGAAATCGAACGCTGACGCCTGCGGCCGCCTCCGCTCTGTCTATAGCTCAGACAGATTACAGATGCATCTGGCTGTTATCGCGTCTGACAGGATTACTGGCAGTAAATTAATGACCTGTAGCTTTTAACCCTTACTGCATCTATTTTTTAAATATACGAGTTTAGTTTTGTAGTCACAAAGTGGTTTCGAAGGTAGGTAACTGTGTAAAGATGGATAAGTCTAATACGATACGATACGATATAGATAATCTAAAACTTTAAAGCTTCGAACCAAAGTCTTACAATTAAATTACGAATCAAACCAGGAAGCTTTTTAAATCACGTGAAAAAGAACGATACCTAAAAGTATATATACTTCTCATCCAATTTTATTAAATCGTATTGTCACTGACAGACGTTTCAAGGTGTTCCACTCCTAAAAGGAAGCGTGGAGTCTGTCCCGACAAAATAATGGTTTCTGGTAAATATTGAATGAATAAAAGAATCCTCGGCTTTCCGGTTTTCATTCTAAATTTTATCAGTAAAAGGCCGCAAAGGGGCGCGATGCCTCGCCGCGCGTTAGTTATGTGAGACTTTTACGACATCCCCTTTTATTATTTTCGTACGGGGTAGTGTAGGGCTAGCTTTACTGCATACTTCGACCATAACAGCTCCATTTTACTAGATTCCATTCAAACCCTGCGCGTACATCACATACAATGTGCGATAACGATGAGAGTAGGGTGAGATGAGCCATGATTTAAACACTAGTTTACACGTTAAGTGCGTAAGTTAGTTCATGACTCTGTATGTATTGTTTGTATTTACTGTTATTTCGGAAAAGGTCCAATTAATGTGGAAAATAAGCCTTTGTAACCATCAACCGCGGCTTACAATTTTGTGCAAAAAACGCTCCTACTCGTTACTCCGTCTGTTTTGCATAATTTTATTAGTTTAAAGTTAATATACGTTAGGATTACGATACTTAACTTAACAAATATAACCTTAGTCGTTTGACAGTTAACTTATTAACTAATATAGTAAGCCTCCATATGATAAACGTAATTAAGTATTTTGTTACTAATTTTCAATATTTTTTAACAGGTCAGTCGTTACGCCGTCTTCTACTAAGTAGTTAGCACGTTTAACTAAGTGTAATCAGATTTAATATTAATCCAGATTTGTGAATGAATGAAGTCACGACTTCACGCAGTCGATCGTATTAACTGTGCACATATGCTGTCTGATGCAGACTTCATAAGAATGCAAAGATGGCACTATGTCACATGAAAATACATTAGCAACGATTTCACCTCAAAATCGCCCCGTATCGTGTGTGACATGGAAGAAGGGAGACGGGGTGAATGGTAGGTACACGTGCCACGTTTTGTGGCTGAAATCACCTTGCGTTTAGCCAAAAAGGTTTTGGAAACTGATGGAATATAGAAACGAGCAAAGTTTTACGAGCTAACAACAGGGTTCCTGCATAGCCAGTATCGATATAGTTGAGTGAAGCCGGTGCGCTATTGGCTAATACTTCAAACTTCACTAAGCCGATCGCCATGGCAACCAGTCTCCTCAAATTGCACTCGGGCGCTCCCAGCAGAAACCGCTCTGTTAACGATGAGAACGGATACTAAGAACTAATATATCTACAACATAACATTGTTTATTGGTAGGATTTTCTAAGAAGAAATTCAAAATATAGTTACGTGTGACGACACAGTTAGCCTAGTTGGTAGTGACTCTGCCTACGAAGCTAGCGGTCCTGGGTTCGAATCCCGGTCAAGGCAAATAAATATTTGTGTGATAAGCGCTAGTATTTGTTCTGAGTCTTTGGGTGTTTTCTATGTAAGTATATAAGTATTTATTTATCTATACATAAGTATGTTTATCGTTCCCTATAGTACCCAATGCACAAGCCATGCCATGCCATTTAGTTTGGGACTAGGTCAAATTGTTAAAGATCGTTTCCCCGATATCTATTATTTTTTATCATTGAACCTATGATGTTAAATGACTTTAATGCAATTGGAATTTATCTATCCATCCAATTAAGTTATATTACCCTACTCTCTACATACAGATTAAAGGCCATATCTATCTTACGATTCTTGCGCCGAACTGGCCGGTCGGCTTGCCTCATTGAGCACTTTCTCTATTGAGAAACCTTACCAAGCTATCAGATTACTCATATGTATTTGCAAATTTTTAAATAGCGCATACGTCTATGTTACATTAGACATAAAGTATACCAGCTTTAATTTATTAAAACATCGCTCATTGTTGCACTTCTTAATTTAACTTGGTAAAAGGTTAACTGCCTATAACAGACATAATAATCGACTGCTTTTGTACTTTTGTGTTTCTGTCTACAGTTAGATACTTAAGTCTTACTTTTTATAATTAGGCCATCATCGATATTTAACCCATACACACTTAAATGCAATTGTGATTAGTCCATATATTATTGGGGGGTTGAGACGGGCCCTGTGTGACGCTTCGAACATAGCTGATCTTTTGTGGCAACGCTTTGTTTAGAGCTCCAGGCAGAGCAAAGGCCCGTTGCGTCCAGGAATTTCCAGATGCTTTGGGCACTAAGGAGTTGTATTATAGTTGTATTAAGAGTTATATATGTCTTTGTAGGTTCATATAACATTTAATATTTGATCCGTCCTGCAGCAATCTATAGCATAACTTTGCTGATTAATCATTTTACTCGTACTTTTATTGGAAAAAATATTATTGGTAGATTAATTCTCATTTTTTCTACTCCTTTTGAGCTATTGCAATCCTTTTTATTTTCATAAATGACACGAAGACCTTGTCTTCTACTTAATGAAAGTAACTTAGGTACTTTTCTTATCTAGGTGTTTCTTTTTCTAGAAGGTAGTACTAGCACACGCTTGTAAAGGTCCCAAAGATGCCTTAATATTGTGCCGAGGAAATAACACAACTACCGAAGTTCTTACTGCCGGAGTATCATGAATTACATTTCCCACTTAATAAACGAAAATATTCACCTAAAACGGAGGTTATTAACCAGGTGGTATTGTTACAGCAGTGCGCGCGTCTCCCGAGCCCCGGCGGCTGACGCTGCAGGAGCCGCCGCACCACGTGGAGTTCACCAACAGCACCGGCGCCGTGCTTAGCTGTTCTACCCGAGGAGAGTACCAGGTGGGTGCACTACTGTTTCACCATCTAGTGAAACCGTGGCAAATTGTACCATCTTACCAAGTTTTCGTTTCGGAAGGTGCTTCCCGTGCAGCATTTTTTCCGTGCATACTTTGCCTATTTTCTCCTATTACAGCTAGGTTGGTCTCTTACGAAACGAAAGGCAAGGCAAGTAAATGCACTGTCGGGCAAACCAGTGTAGTAGAATGACCGCACGAAAACTTTACGTTTGTAATATCAATCATTTGGAACTGTAAAATAATGTTTAATCATAGTTTTCACAATTTTATATGATAATATTAAAACAATAAAATCTAGCTCGTTCAGACCAATGACAATTGAACTGCAGTTAAAAATAACTTTATTTTAAAATGCCAATCTTTCCGTGACCACGAGACCTAACAAGTGGTTCCAAACGTCCGAGTCTAAATTTAAATTAGATTTATTTAATACCGCGTTTACTTTTGTAATTTAAGTTTTATTACCATGTTGAATACTCCCGCCGACCTCAGAATTTATTTATTAAATCGAAATTATGGTCTCTTACGTTGACATCCCCGAAGTTGACTCGGCGTAAAGTTTGCGACGATTAACTCTATTAGAGAGGCCACTGCTCCAGCGCGGGACCACAATGGGATCTACTGATAAACCTCAAACGAGCTGAGATCGGACTCAGCAAGACGATGATCCTAACGCGATAGTTAATAAATAGATTGTGAACACCGGTTAAGGTCATCATAGACTTGTTTTTAATCAAAGTATTATACTTTTCTGAATTTTTAATTAAACTATAAAGGCGGATATCTGAAATATATTTTCTGCCTGTACTCATACCTACATCTGAAATGAATAGGTAAGTAACCGAATTTCTTATGAGCAGTTTGTAATATTCTAAACTTTACAGTGACTTAACAAGCAACTAGTAAGATCTATTTTCAAAAGAGAGTAAGATTATTGCATTATTCACTTTATTAGAAGTGGTCTCTGCGTACCCCTTTGGGAAACAGGCGTGATTTAATGTATGTATATGCATATATTCATGTCGTCCTTCGGTTAAACGTAAAAAATATTGATTCAATTTAATGTAAATATGTATACATAAGTATACCTACAAATTCATCTAGGCAGGTATGTTATTTAACATTTGTACCAATTAAACTTGGCTCTAGCTCAATCCCACTCAACAAATCTCTACAATCCGTTTACTCCCGTTTTCAGGACCGTATTAAATCGAAGATTTATCACAAAGACGAGTGACTAATGAAATAAGACACAATAACAAATTGAGACAGTGAGATCTAAGCCGAATATTTAACCGATTCTCTTGCCGTAATTCTTTCGTGAAGGAACAAACAAAATCCTGTGTTCCGAGATCCCTCTCGATGTCATTGGAGCGAAATGTCCTCGAGCCAAATCTGCCACTTTATGTAACAATACACGATGTTACAATTGATAGCACTTTGTGAGCAATGACACGCTTTACTACCAACTTGTAACTTGTTTTCGAGATGTTATTTAATCATTTAACGTTTTTGCGCTGACCGCCATTTAATGCCTTAAAAGATTAATTTAGTCAGCTTTCCACTTTTAAATAGTTTTTTTAATTGGGTCCTCAATTTTTGATCACAAAAGTGAAAAGGTGAGCATTAAATCAACTTCAACCCTGACCACCTCAGCCGACCAAACAGAGGTAAATTTAACGAAATTTTATTAAGGATATAGAAAGGCGTAACCGACATAAATTGTTGCATCAAACCTCGCCTCTAAGCGCCAATCTGATTTTGTATTCAGAAACCCGCCCGCCCAACTCAAATATAAATAAAGTTTTTCCATTCGACGAAGTTGTACTGAAAGTTTACGGTCGCGCGGACCTACTGGGAAATACAGATATGCACACTAAGACCACTCGTTGTCTATGCTCATTAATGAAAGCGGGATGTCTGAAACTGAATCTGTTATTAGCCAAAACGCGGCATTCATCGCGATAATTCGATATTATTCGACACTTGGCGACTTCGAAGATGCGTCTTCCGATATTTACTGGCCCGGGTGATATAATTGTGTTGACGAGCCATTTCGCTAAGTGCTCTGTGGGAAATAAACTGGCGATTGCACCATAAAGAAGCACATTGATTTAGGTGGTGTAGCTTGTTCTAAATATTGCTTTACCGTGTATGTTTATGGTCTCTGTTTAAATAAGGGTTTAATCACGTTTCTAAAATTAACATTTTAGCAAAATGAGATGTTGCAAAAACTCTAAAACTACTTATATATTTAATGTTACGGAACAAACTACGTTCCGCGTTTGAACGTTGTAATAATGTGATTCGGTGAAGTTGGAAAAAACCGCGGGAACTTTGCAATAACAACATTCTTGCGAGCGCGGCGAACTTCCGTGGTTAAAGCAATAAGACACCGAGTACACAAATTTAACGCTCGAAATAAAGTGCTATGTGTAAACAATGATTTACGTTCTGTTTTTAATGTTACACGCTTTGATTACATTAGAGTTTCCATAACAGTGTCGGTAGCTCTAACGAAATACGAGGCTGAGTCTAATTGATTAGCAAATTTGGAAACCCAACTACAATTTTGATATGATCGTCTATATAATGTGTTAAAAAAATGTAACCCACCTCTTATTACTTTCATTAAAATATTACAGCCTATGTCACTCCCATAGCCAAAACGAATCTAACGACACTTCATATGTTAAAATTCATCAAGCCGTTTAAGGTGCAGAGCATGGCAAAGAAAGAGAGACACATACATACACACATACACTCGAAACACATAACCTTCCTTCTTACGTAGTTGGGCATAATCTAAAATCGTTAAAACACGTTCATATTGTTATTCTGAGTTAACAATGAAACAACGATAACGTCTTTGGCCTCTACCATAATTTTAACAGGAATCTTCAAAAGACATGAATTAAATTGATTTTATTCCGGTTACAGGTTTATTTATTTAATCTTTATTGCACAATACACAAATAAAGTACAAATGGCGGACTTAATGCCTTGAGGCATTATCTACCAGTCAACCATTGGGCCAAACAGAGACAAGTAAAGGTTGGTTCTATTAAAAAACACAAAAAAACAAAAATGGCACAAACTAAACTAATCTAAAAACTAAACTTGAAAATATAAGGCACAAGTCCTTGGTCCTTGGCAAGTTGGCTAAGTGTAACGCAACCAAATTCTCAATTAGGTCTACTAGTCCACTAGTTTACCGGAAAGTTTTACGTATTGCTTACGAGCCGTAAGTTACGACCCTAGCCTCCTAAAGCCCCTTGTAATTATTTTTTTACATAATACTGCCTTTCCTTTGTTTGTCATATTATAATCAAATTAGAAAATTGAATCTATTTTATTTGCAGTAAGTACATATTCCATTGCCAATTTCGTCGTATAGTAGACCTTGGGAGGCCAAGCTATAGCATTACCTAAAGAGAACGTGTACGAACTTGCATTTGTTGCCATAGACAACATTATCGCATGAAACAGGATAACCCTTTGATTTATTTGCAAAGCCTAAGGCCTGGGCCTGGAAACTTCAATACATATTCAGTATTGAAGATATAGAACATAGTTCGAGAGGAGTTTATCAACAAGCCCCTTCCTTACATCCATTTATCATTTTGCGAACATAAACTTGCCGGATTCGACGTTCATAATAGCGCCTCGAGATAGGATTAGGGAAATATTTTGCACAATAATATATGCGATCTATATTTACACGCACGGATAAACTTCCTCATCGATAGATTCATAGTATTTTAAGTTAATAATATTATTATAACAGTAGGCTAGCCACAGTTAGTAGAAAAGAAAGCCTCATGTGAGTTAAGTTCGAGTTTTATTGTTGTATTAAAATTATGTTCTTACCGTAGACCCCCTTCCCAATTTAGTTCTTACCGTAATTATAGCGTTGAGTGAGTAGTGTCAAATCAAGGAACAATTTTGTTGGGTTTCACTAAACAATTAACATTAGAATGAAAATGAATATGTAGAATTTAGAATATTTCGAAAATATACCACTTTGCACATTTGGTCTAAAAAAAAAATATCTAAAATTTTAATTACTAAAAGGCTAAATCTATAATACTGTATACAACACCGTTTCAACTTATCTATAGGTTAAGTTAGAATATAATTGTGTCAAGGCGCGAAGCGCCACAACTACTCGGAATAGAAGCTCCGCAAAGCGGAGCTCCTTCGACTTCGCCTCACGGTCAGGGTTATTCCAAACAAATGTTATACTAAACAATTTTTCGACCAAACAATTATGCAAATTATGCAAAACAATTTCGATCAAATAATTTTCGACATTTAAATCATAAGACGAAACGTTGGTATGCAAACAAATATGTGGCGACACAAAAATAGGCCAAACAATTTTAGACCAAGCGATATACACCCCTGTTTATCAGTATATTTAAACAGGTGTTTATAAGGATGTTGAAAAGGCCCCTGGTAACTGTAACTGGGTCAGGAATTAACAGTTAATCCTGAATTATATCGTCGACGAACTAATATATTAACTATGAGATGTAAACTGAATCTAAGAGTTCCATACATTTTAAATCTGTAGACACTTAACTTTTGCCGCAAGTGGCCTTCAATATGGCATAGATACAATATAATTTGGTGGTGATCCGTTTTGGAAATTATAAATAACTTTATCGTTCGCTCTAAGTTTATAAAAAATACTCAAATATTAATTAATACATGAATATTTACAAACAGTCAATTCCCGAAATTCTGCGCCAGCAACACGTTGAATCTTTAACCAAATTTTGTTAAATTAAAAGTCCTTGCAAGCAGGAATTCCGAGTAAACTTTTCATATCAGCAGTGAGGCGGGGCCCGGAACGGCACCCGGGGGAACTGCCTGCCTGCTGGCGGGTCTGCCAAAATTCTGCCATTCATTCTATAACTTGACATTGGAAATATTCTATTTCGAGGAATGCCAATTATGGCGCTAATGAGGTTTTAATTAATTAAATAAAGACACGTTTTTCATTCTACGGACAATCTCCATAAAATTTATATATTTAGCTACAATAGACTTACTGATTTCGCAGCACGACTTAAGCATTTATAAGATTAGTTCCAGCTGATTAAATACTTAACATCCGTATAAAATCCGAGAAATCTTCGTATGGATTTTATTTTCCTGTTGAATTGAGTACAATCCTTTACCACCTCTGCAAGGAAGCGACGAGCTTATTAAAATCTCAGGCAAATATGAGAGGTATAAAATCCGATTGTGCTTTATTAATGGAAGGGGTGCAAAGCGAGCTGGAGTCGCGGGCAAACAATCGGGATGCGGGTCGCATCTGGCAGCCTCGACCTAATGAAGTGCTGCTGCCGCTTTTAAGAAATTGAATATTACCAGTGCTGGTTGCGTGCTTCTGTTCGTGGAAATTTATAGAACCTGCTCCGGCTCGACGCACAAAGGTTTATGTGGAAACTTCATGTTTATTAAGTGCTTTCCGAGTTGTTTGCAACTCGAAAAAGATATTTTGTAATTTTTCAAAGTGCATGTTTTGCGTGTTTATAATCTGGTATCTACTGCCTGTATTAGCATTACAAATTTGAACGTACAATTTAACTCTTCTAACCAGTTTTCAAACGATTTACTCATTTAGGAATTGCTGGAAGCGTTTTCATAACCTTAATTAGGAAAATACTAGAATAATTCATAATTAAACCCCTTATTTCTTTGATTAAAAACACGATTGTCATTTCACAAATGATCCTACTGTTTTATTAAACTCTGCTAAATGCTAATTAAAAGTAAATTTAGTAATTCCCGTTTAGATGTAATTCATCGTGGGTTAAGATAAATAGAATTAATGACTACCCGTAATGAAGTACGACGCGTCGAGAAGTTGTCAACTCCTTAATTGTAATTTGTGCGAGAATACGGCTTCCAGAGGCCGTTGTTACAACAAATTCGATACACCAGCCATCGATCTTCTTTGTTGTACGAATAAATTTGAATCTCTGGACAAAAGTCAAATATAGTTGGAGGCAATGTTTAATTAGAAAAGTTTGGCATAAAGGTTGAAATTGAATTGCCAAATAAATTTATTCTGATCTTATTGTTTAATTTGTTATAATAGGCTTATTCGGAAATGAGTTTCTTGAACTTGACTACTTGATATTATTTGTATGACCCGGAAATATATACTTAATGAAGATTGAAACCGTCACGTGTCAAGCGAATTACATTGCCTTAGAAATATGTATATTAAAACTTAAGTCTATAACCATGAGTCTACATCTTAAATAATTCACTATACGCTTTACCAAGTTTCATATTTGACCTCGTTCGTAAAATGTGATACTGTATACGAGTACGTTTATATTATAACAAACGCAAGCAAACATTCCCGAAGCGATATTTCCAGTCGAAGATTGAAATATGTCCGATATTTGCATCTGAATATTGAACGACCTGACCCTCTACAAATAGGACTTGAGGCGACTCTAACCTTCGAGATGTCTCGATCAATAACATCCTCGTCGCGATCTCCTCGAGAGCTCTATTTCACTTGAGCAGGTCCTCGGTCATAAAACGTTTGACTTTATTACGTAGAAGCAGTAAAAAAGCCATAACTGTAAAATTTAAACCTAATTATAAGATCTACATTCGTTTAGGAACGTGATTAACGCAAGATATACGAAATATAAATTTAAAAAAAACATATACAGGGTGTTAGGCAGAAGGTTGGAGAAACTTCAGGGACGAACTCTGTAGATCATACTCATCAACTTCTATTATGAGACCGACAACCGCGAAAAAAAAAGCAACTGTTCCATACATTTCGGCTGTTTAGCTCTCAAAGTTAGTATGGAACTGCTGTTTTCTTTTCGCGGTTTGGATGTTGGTCTCATAATAAAAGTTGATGAGTACGACCTACAGAGTTAGTCCCTGAAGTTGCTCCAACCTTCTGCCTAACACCTTGTATACAAGAAAGGCTACACGTGCTTGGTTTCTCGGGTGCAGAAATCTATCCTTCAAGTTGTCGCCATCGGGAAAACTCGTTTTCAAACTGAGTGACGCTCGGGTGTCCAGCTAACTTAGGTACTTCCACCTTCAGTGGCGCAGCGTTCGGCTGGCAAAAGCTATCACAACTGTTAGTATAAATGACACTTGTGTTATATAAATAATCAAGATTTAAGATATTATTATTGTAACTAGTAGTATTGTAAAGTACAAACCTCAAGTCATTGGTAACCTTCAAAATACAAAACTATACAGTATCACGTAGCAACTAGCCAAAATATTTTACTATGAGGAATTCAATCCGAAGAAAAAAGAATCTATTCGCGCTGTGATCTTCGGTCGGAAAACTCACCCCCGGCAGCTTACATCAGAGGGTCTCAAACTGCTCACGGCCGTCCCAAACAAAGCCGAAGTTCCATCAAAGCTAAAAGTACAAAGAAAAATATAAAACTTGTAAGTTTCAAAGGGATGATCCCTTTATTTTCCACTCTTGTTCTTTTGTAATACAATGCCGATGATGAATTGTGTTTTGGTTTGTAACTCGTAAGAAATCCAAATCTTTTTTCTATAAGCGTCGCATTTATTTTTGGTCTTAATTTAGGCAAATGAGGTGCTTCGATAGTATATTGTTACAAAGTCCTTTCTGCTGAAATGAGATACTAGACCTCAGTAATAGTTACTGAATTACACCTGACCTTCTCAAGAACGATCTGTATTAGGAATTTGGAATTTGTTATATTTGTTATAATATTACTAGCAACTCGCCCTCGCTTCGCTTCGGTTTGTGTGAGTTTTTTGTAACACCCGTACATAAACCAGAACTAAGTATACATAAACACTTGCCTCTTGAATCACTCTATCTATTGCTGAAAACTGCATTAAAATTCGTTGAGTACCTAGTTTAAAACATCTAAGCAAACAGACAGCGGAAGCGACTTCATTTTATACTGTAAAGAAAATAAGATTACGGTAAGTAGGCCACAGCAACACTGTGCAAAGGTTATGTACGAATAAAGTTGTAATGGCAAATGATGTGAGTACACTGTTTACCTATATATAATACCGCTCGCTGTTGTGGTATAACACGACGCCCATGTAGAGAGGAAGCAATTATTCATCGTAACCGCATTGTCAGTGCCTTTGCATTCACAGCTGACCGCCGCATTGTGCCTGCTCCATTACTCACTATAGACAGAGGCGATACACAACTGCGCAGAAGTAAAATAGGGTCACTATAGTTGGCTCAATCTAGGACGATCCCTGTAACCTCATATAAACATGTATTCAATTGTTTCTTTGACTTCTTATACACACATAGCAAAACTCGCGACCAGTGATTTAAATGAATAAACACTTCTGTTTTTATGCGTTGCTTGCGATTACATTGTGTTTGAAATTATGACATACGGCTGACACAAAGATACGTTGCTACGTTGACCGATTTATTATTACAAGCATCATGAACCTTTGTTCAATATTGACTATAATTATCGTACTGTTATTAACTAGATTATTAGACAAACAAAGATAAGGCAGAAGCCTATTATTAAAGAACAAATGATTGCACCAAAAAAAATATATAAAAAAATAATCTTCACTCATAAAAAGTGTAATAATATTCAGTAAGTTATTTATAGCCAACATCCACCCGCTTTGTGATCCCTTTATTTCGATATTTATTAAGATTAAAGCAACGACAACAAAGCTTTATATTTTCGCGCAGCCTTAAAAAATCAGCATTGTTCATTCTCAGACTTAAGGCATTCGGGTGGAACAGGGAATTCGCCTTAGCGAAGCGAAAACAAATATTTTGCCTCTCTCAGGAATTAGAAGCGTATGTCGTAGCGTGGGAAACGCAAACACTAGGCGGGTGGGGACCTAGGCGAGCGGCGATAGGGGAACAAAGTGCGTGCATATAAAGCCGTGAATATTGCAAGGCTTGCCAAATGTCAGCTGCCATGTTGCCTAATGGAACTTCAAAGCGACTCCGGTATCGAAATTGTCTTGACTTTGCTCAAAGGGTTATCTGTATTTTTCAGTAGTCATCTCTTTGAAAGGTTTTCTTTGAACAAGTTTAAATTTTTTTCCGGATCGTTTTTACATCCACTCATTTTAAGATCATATTTTCATTAATATACCTAATAAAAAAACGTTCGGCAATTTTATTCTGGTTTACGTGAGAATCAGTTGGTGGACAGTGGTGGTATCATCAAGACAAATGGTAATGTCATTGAATTAAATATCATGTGAATTTAAACGACACGACTTTCTGCCCCATCAGCTTTGCGCGTTCTTCTATATCATAAACCATTGCCGAATAGAAACCCGATTATCAATATCGATATCACATTTAATACATTAACCCGCCCCAAGTCCCATCCTCAAGCGTGAAAACTCACATCAATAATTACAACTGAAAAGGGTATTGTTAACCCAGTGTTAAAAAAGGGCCGGTTTTAAGTCTGGGGATTTGTGTGTCAGGCGCTGGAAACGTTGAGCCTTTTAAAATATTCAATGGTGTACCCCGGCGCACATAGCAAGGCTACAGCAGGAGAGCCTTCGCGTTATAAACCGAGAATTATTAATACTTTAGACAAGGTTATTAAATACACAAAACAGTTTTGAGTAAAAGTGTTGTCATTTGTAAAAATCATATTTTTTTTAGGTGATCGACCATTTGTTAAAAACATATTTTGTTATATAAAGTAATCTCTCTCGTAATATGTTACCAATCTCTCAAGTGCATCAGAGCTGAGATATTTAAATATTGATACATGAGCGTACTTTTAGTAGGTAGCAAAAATTTAATAGATACTTTAATCTTTAATATCTCGGCTCCGATGGCATTTAAGTCATTAAATTTAACATATTTGTATGAATTTAAGAGTCCTCCAAACCACTGCAAGAAAATCATTCACCGCCGCTGAAATAAATATCTTCCTACAAACCTACCCAATGCCCCTTAACCAACCAAATTAGTAGTTACACTACTTACACTATTTGTCTGACAAGAGACCGATTGTCGCTAGAATTAAAAGATATTTTTAATGTGTTATTCATAATTTTACTCGCTTACGTTTTGCATAGTTAGGAGCTTACCTTCTGTGAGGCACATATCATTACATAATGGCATGCAGAACACATGCCATATACGGGATTGGTAGATGAGGCACTCTCGGATCACTTTATTAGAACAATACGAAAAATAAGGTACTTTTCCATACAAGTGCCCGTTGGCTTTCAGCTAGCCTAGTAAAGTAGATAAGTTAAAGTAACGTTCATCTCAAATAACGGAATGCAGTTGATATTAAAATTAACGGATTTTTTATTTTTATGTTCTGTATCTTTAATTTTTGTACGCTTAGCCATCCGTTGTTTTTATTTATCTCTCAATCGCTCATTGGTTAACTGGAAGATATAAGGAATAAGTTCGCCTTTGTACATACCTTTTGTTCTTTTCGTTCGTTATTTCCTGTCGGTTCAATAAATAGTTTACATATATACATAAATACATACTTTTACCTGATCGTGAATTCAACGTAGTTATCGGAAGCATGACCACGCTTAAATACACGGTATATGTATGTATAAGGCTGCGGCTCCACTGAGGCGGAGACGAGCGGAGCGGAGCGGAGCTGTGTCAATATTAACCAATAGAAGGCGCATGCGGTCACGTCGAGCGCGCCTTGCGCACGTTAGTTTAGATTGTATTGGTTAATATTAGCACAGCTCCACTCCACTCCGCTCACCTCCGCCTCAGTGGAGCCGCAGCCTAAAACGTGTGCCGACATAAAATTACAATGTTATTGCGAGAGAATTTTAATTTTAATTTAATAACTAGCGTTTTTCACATTTTGCATGAAAAGCAGTTGCTGTTTTACTTATAAATAAAAGTTTGTAACTAACCGTTGCATGAAAAAGACGCACCAGGGAGCGGAATAACGCTCCGAATATTCCCCCGGGCGCGATAAATATCGCGTTGTAGCGTATTAGCTGTCGCAAAAACCGCAACATCTCAACAAGTTTCTCTTTTTACGCCAAAAAAGTTGTGCAATAAGTTAAAAATGTTGAGTCGTGCGTCATTACTCTAAGGGCACTTTTGTTTTTGTTTCGAATTTAACAGGAAATACAGCAACATTTTATTTTTTGGCTGTCCTTACTAACATGTATTTTTTAATTATTGTTCTTTAACATCTAACGGATTCTTGTGATTGCCTAAACAATAATATAGGGTACTTTTATATCGTAAAGTGAGACCATTAAATGCAGTTTAGTTTTGATTCATAGCATGATTATTTATAAAACTACTTAAGAGACTGAGTGGTAATCGGATTAAAAAATAGTATTTTCCGTAGTACGCTGTAGAATGCTGGCCCAGTACTTACGCAAATCTTTTGTTTAATCGTACGGAATGGAATATCTTTTATGAACTTTTTAATGTTTTTTTGTCTCCGATTGCTCCTAGAAATTAACGACCTTTTTGCTTTTTATTAGAACATCGTTTTTTGCAGATCGCAATCGTGACGGTCGTGGTTGAGGGTTCAAGACCCAAATAAATACTAAAAGTACCAATATAAGCGTTGTCAACTCATCATTTTTTACCTCACTGCGTGAAGCCAAATGTGTGTTTAGTGTAGTAATAAACGTACTTGAAATCGTCCATTTTAGCTCCAACATATTGATTGGTGAAAAACGTGTGTGTCATATAGTAAGTAAGCGCTACGAGTGCTCGCCAATCGAGTTTAAATTTTACTTATGAATAATTTGTCCTACAGATGGACTGGCTCCTCGACAACGCACCGGTGTCGTCACTGGCGGGACTCCGTCACGTGCTCGCCAACGGCTCACTGCAGTTCCCGCCGTTCCCAGCTACACGGTTCCGTCACGACGTGCACGCGGCCACATACCGCTGCCGGCTCCGGCTGGCCTCCGGGTTCGCTGTGCTCTCAAGAAACATACACGTGCATGCAGGTACTTTACGGCTTAGGGGGCTAAGCTTATATACAGTATCTTAGATAAAACTCCTGTACCAATATCAACCTTATTACTAACAACGAGAATTGAAACTGCTTTGGTTCTTGAACTTGAGATACTTAATTACTGGCTTAGGAGGGCAATTTAGTCATCCAACCTCGCTGATTGCTGCGCGAGCTGCTTATTTTCCATTTCCGACTTGTATGCGGCCACGTTACGCTCCCGGCTCAAATATAGTGTTCTTGGAGATGAAGTATTAAGGGCTTCGTATATTGTTTGATGATGAATTGCAATTTTACGTTCTATCCCTTTTTGTAAATGGGAAACTACCCACTAAAACGAGAATACCAACTTACCTCATCGCCGTCTTTAGCATCGCCGGACACCGTACGCGTGGTTTGAGTTTGGTTTGTGATAAGAAACTATCCGTCTTATCAGACATATAGTTTATATATTTATTTTTTAAAGAGTAAAGATACCTTTTAAACGATTCCAATAAGGGTCCCACTACTGTTTGTAAATTTATGTTATGTCACGCGTCGACATTTCAGGCGTCAAAGGTCGGAAACTCATCCTTCTGGAAATTGAACGGTTCAAACCATCGGAAAAACGGCTCCGAGTTTTAAGCAACGAACCGGTGTTATAAAAAGGGTGACAGTTTATTGTTGTTTATTCGTATAGCACAGAGCACTCCATCTTGCAAAAGAAAGCATTGAAGATTATATTGTACGACTTGTTGTAAGATGTACTTTACCGTTCAGGAAAATTAAGTAGATATTTAGTATAATTTCAACGTTATTGAGTAAACATTTTCTAGTTTTAGTAAAGATATCTTGAATTTGAACAGACTTGACAGAACGTGTTTCCATTTCTAACACCATGAGCATAGATTTTCGATGCGCAGCGGCTTAGTGGGGCTTAAGGAATAGTTTCACCTGTAACGTATTTCGGAGCCTCGCAGCCCCGCACGAGACATACATATTTACTACCTGTGAGATATCGCGCGGTGCTTAGCGTGGAAGTCCTTTAGGTTTATCGACATCGCCGCGTCTTAACGTAAATGCTCATGCATTGTAGCTGAGCTAAGATTATTAATTCTTACAGCAGTCAGGTAATTGATTGTAAGCCGCTTTGAACGAAGCTAACAAATTTCTTTAAATATAAAACTTAGCTATTCGGCCCAAGGACTTGTATACGTCCATAGGCTTTTTTAAGTGCTTCAAAGACTACTTCGTCCACGTTCCGCGACTGTCTTAAACCCACGCAGAAGCACAATAGTTCGAATACTAAATATGTCTCTATGATTGTTCCCAGTGCTAGACACGCCATGGGAAGTGCACGTGCCTGACGAGTATGTGATGGCGGGCAACGCGGCGGTGCTGCGGTGTGCGGTGCCGGCACATTGCGCGGAGCGCGTCGCCGTCACCGACTGGCTCGTCGAGGATGGCACCAGCGTGCTCAAACATTCAGGTAAGGCAGCCGCGCCAGCAGAATGCAACGCGGCGGTGCGGCACTCTGCGTTACCGGCGCAATGCGCGGAGCGCGTCGCCGTCACCGATTGGCTCACCGAGGACGGCACCAGCGTGCTCAAACATTCAGCTAAGGCAGTCGCGCCTCCAAACTCTGGTGACTCTGGTAACCAGAGCGCAACGCGGCGGTGCTGCGGACTGCGGTATGCGATCTCCGCAGTCGACGCCAGCGAATGAAAACTTCAGCACCGTTGCACCGTTAGAGCGTAATATTCCCGATGGGCCACACAATGGACATAAAGGACGAAGTTATGCTTTATTATATTGTTACGCAAACACATATATCTCACTTTAACGCACGACTTCGTTGCTTAATGGCCCATCAAGGAGACAGTAGAGTTACCCTTCATCGGGAAGTGCAGTACTATTAACTCTTATAAATTCAAACTACTTAATTACCATCAACTGGATTGCTATATGGCATTTATAATTAATAGACTAGTTGGCAACCTTAAAATAGCATTGTAAATAAGATGAAAAGAAAATAAAATGAAAAGATCAAAAGAATGTATACATATATAGATGATTTATTTTAAAAATAAAATTCCTCTAGAGCTATTCATGTTGCGACGTAAAATATAAGAATCTTTCAATTTCCCGAGAGAAGACGTAAATAGAATTTAGATTGCGCGTTTTTCCTTGGTGTGGCATATTTAGATAAAATGTGAATTAGTTTTATTTTAAGTTTTGAATTATCAAAAGAAAGCTTGATTCGCAACTAGCTACTTAATTTTATATTGGTTTGCTTTGTTTTTCTAATACAGCAAAAGTATACCTACTGTAATGTTTTACCTTTTTGATTCGGAATCCAAAAAGAAGTTGGAGGAAGCAACTATGTTAAAAAAAGATAGCAAAACACATATAAAAGTAACACATTTATATTTATTCTCTTAACTTTCAAAGGCAGAGCGTTTAACTCGGGTGAAAACTCACCAATTTCACACTCAGTCTCCAACTATGTATAGGCACACTTACTCCGTCCGCGCGCCTTAATGTCTTTAGAAAATTTAGTACCTTTCATGACATGGTTAACAATGAACTACTGATTACGTAGCAGACTCGTCATCGATTTAGAATCATAATTATTGTATCTTAACTTACTCGTATTTACCTTCTAGGGTTTTTCATTATTTTTGTGGCTCATTTTAGTTTTTTAATAAAAATATTGTTAAGTAAATTACTCTGTCTACAATAACATTAGGTTTTTGACCCACATTTATTTATTTATAAAACTTCATCTCTCGATAAGGCGAGCAAATAAAATGAAAGCCGTCTCGTAAATGTAACCAAAAATGTTCTCAAGAAAATTCTCCTTGAATTTTTTCTCATCAAAATACTTGTCAAGTGGGACACGACGCACGCAATTACATTTTCATCACATATCTTATTTTCGGAAGAAAAATAAACGGCTCTTAAATGAAACTCTGATGCCTTTAGGCGCTGGGAGAGGAGCTAACGGACGTGAACATTAGGGCCCAAATTGAATATGAATATAACATGTTGATTCGAAATTATTCACACGCTCCGTCCTTCACACCGTGATGCTTACGCAATATTGTAAAATGTTTTACGTTGACGTATAACGTACGTGTATTTTTTTAAATAAGGTGAGAACATGAATGAAGCTTTTACTTCCTACAGTCATAGAGAGGGGTCTTACTGTTTTTTTTTGTAACAGGTGAATGGGTCATCTACATACTTTGTATACAAGCGATTATATCATTAATATTTATAAATAGCATTGAAAAATCAGTTCAAAAATATATATAATTTTCTGAAAAAAGTTTTCGGGTTGGTCGCGTTTTTTTTTACACATTCATCATGTTCTTATCACAAAACGAATGAATCTAAACTCAGTTATTCTTTGTTACGCAGAGCGGGAGATACTGTCCACCTTCCGACTCAATTATCATATCAGGTTTTTGACACCATAATAATTTAAATTTTGTTTACACCATAGTTATGTATTCCAAAATAATCCATAAATTTATTTAGTGAATACCAAATTGAATCCGTTATAATATTATACAATATACAACCAACTGATATGCACCGAGTTTTGCTTAATTGAACTCAATTTCGTTAGTATCCGACCGTCGACCGCTGCATTCTAAACCTGATGAGCTGTTCCAGGCACTGGTTAGACAGTTAGACAACGATACTTTATTGAATTTTTTGTCTTCCTTCACAAACAAATCAACTTCCGACCTTACGTGGACAGAATACGTTTCGGTTCTCCACGAAATGCAATATCAGACTTTTACCGGCGCGTCTGACAGGCCTCATTTGTTTACGGTCCTACTGGCTCACATCCTTTTGCCTTTTTGCTCAGGGATGCTCTCGCTCGGATACCTACTTTATTTACTGCACCTCCTACTTTCCCCTTGATTAGGTCTATTGTGAGTCCCGCGGTAGTGATAACTTTTCTTGAGAGCTACATTTACACTTTTACACTTGATTACTTTTAGGGTACATCTTTACACTTCCTGCAATAAAGGTTACTGGTATACGAAGTTCGGCCGTTTTGGCCCTTTCATAGCTTTTGCTCCGTGGTTGTTTTCAACATTATAAAGTTTTTCGGTTGTACCTGGTTGTCCTCCTTTCATTGCTTTTTTATTACTTTGGGTTCTTCGGAATCTGGTAGGTGTACTGGTATATTGTAACGGACAAAAAACTTCTTGATAAACCAGATTCATAATTTCTAGGGTTCCGTACCAAAATGGTAAAAAAGGCACCCTTAATAAGACCTGAAGACCTGACCTAAGAGACCGGCTTAAGAGACCTGTTGAGACTTCGGTATCTGTCTGTCTGTCTGTATGTCATAGCAGTTATTCTCTGAAACTAGAAGCTATCAACTTAAAATTTGGCATAGTTGTATAACTTGCTTGCCTGAAAATATTTTTCTAAGTATTTGAAAAGGGATCTAGAATGAGGGGTTAAAAAAATGAAATTGATTCGAGTATAGCAAACGGGGTGTTATATGAAAAGGGCTCAATCTGCAAATCTCAAAACTATTTTTATTAAGAATTTTCCGTCTCGTTCTGCTTGATTTATAGCCAAAAATGTACAAAAACTGACCGTTCCCCTCTTATCTCCGAAGTTTATGGACGAAAAACTTCCTGATTTATAGATATTTATTCATTGTTACCCGAAAAATAAAATGAAATTGTCAAACTTTACAGTTTTGAAAAAAATATCAAAAAACTATAAAAATCGGTATTAAAATTTAGGCTAGTCAAAATGATTTCATAGAAAATTACGTTCAAAACAAAATGAGTATTTTCTTTTGCGTTTTCCAACCATATTATCTTAAATACGGAACCCTCGGAGCGCGGGTCCGACTCGCACTTGACCGGTTTTTTTTTCTAATCGTAATCTGAAACTTTGTTGTTCATTTGGATATAATAATTTAAAAAAAGACCTCATTCACTTTTTTCCATTATTTATTTTATCTGGTCCTTGAATTTTATCCCTCACTAATCCCAATGCAACGGTGGGTAAGGAATAAAATCAGCCCCGACTTCCGACATTCCGAATTACCGTTAAGAACCTTTCTGCTCTTAGGGGAATGAACCCTTGAACCCTCCAAGCATTTAAGAAATGCTGAATAAATAAGGGTATTTAGCTAACGAATTTTTATACTTAGTTAAATATTTTCTGTTTAATTTATTATTTCACTTGAATTACAATAAAAAGGTTACAGCACCAAGTAGACATAAAAATGTAACCGGGAAAATGTTTCTCAGATTTGTCTAAGTTAGAAATCTGATTTGTTATCAAGGTACTAATTATCCTAACAACAGAAATTTTAATCACAATTTGTACAAATGAGAAAAGCAGCTAGCCGTATAAGCAAAGTTACCCCCGGGCAATTTACTCTACATCTTAGACTAATTTGTAATCTTATTTTTACAAAGCCTAATTAGTACATACGTAGCTATATTTCTTTAGGTACATTTGCTTCATAATAAGCGTACTGAAGTGGATTGTCCTCCCCAGGGCCGACGTACCAGCGTCTAGACGACGGCTCGCTGTACATAAGCGCCGTGCGCGCCGGCGACCGTAGCGCCTTCCGGTGCCGCGTCCGGGACCGGATCACGGGCCACGTCTACACTAGCGACTATTTTGGTACGTAGCTAAGAAGTAATACATAAATAAGATGTTATAGGGTAAAGCCGTGTAAGACATTTGAACAATCTACCTGTAAACTGTTTAATAGAATTCAATGAAAGCAATCGTGGTTACGTCATCAAGGATCCAAGGTATAATTTTAGTTAACATTGAGTTTTGACCCTCGAACTCGTGGTAGTGATCAAATCACCGCACAGCATGACTTGATCTTTAATTTTAAATTGAAGATAAGCTACTTTTTACCCGACTGCCGAAGGAGGAGGGTAATGTGCAGGGGTCGGACAAAACGTGCGGATGACGTAAAAATGACGTACCTAATCTTGCACACAGGATGATGTTTGTATTTTAACTTCCGTGTGACATGTAGTAACGAAGAAGTAGTAATGAAGTAACAAAATAAATCCATAGTATTAATAATACAGGTGGTAGGGTGATGTAGTGAATAAAATAAATTTCACGAAACTTGTTACCATAAGGTACGATTATTTAAAATTAATTAGAACAAATCTGTGGGAACCTCAGATAATTAGATTTAATACTCAAAGATAAGTAGGTAGGTAATACAGTAGGTAAGATTAGTAAAAATAAAAAAGAAAGGTTGATATTAGGTATTTAATTAAATTATTACTATTTTTCTAACAAGTCTATAATAGTTGTTACAGAATTAAAGTATGCCTGAATGAATTTTTTTTCCTCAGTCGATTGATCGGGGAAAAAAAATTTAGCCAACAATTTAGCGGTATCCATAACAATTGCAGTACTTGATTGCTCAGTTTGTGTAGAGATATCTTTGCCTTGTCCTGTAGTCTGCGTTCCTACGGATATTAAAATATCAGGTGTACTATCGCTACTCCTGAGTTCACTTTGACCCTCCGGTAGCTTTATAAAATACTCTTGAGTACAGGGCATATCGATTTCATCGTCGGACGTGTATTCATATTCACACGCACGTAAGATCGATTGGCTTTCCATATCTACACATTTTCCTGCAATATAAAAAAACTAAAACGGAAAATTGCCACAGTATTCGAGTAAAGATGACATTTTACAGCGTTTTTTTATACATTAGTAAATATAGATTTTAGCTAAATATAATTGTGAATATACAATAGCTAAACAATAACGAAGTCAATTTATTGTTCATCTGATTGACAATGTCAGTCAAAAACGTACTTACTCATTTCAAGTGGCGATATCGTTTAATAAGGAGGTTGATAAATGATAAGATTGATAAGTGATAATTGTTTATACATACATACATAAACTCACGCCTTCATTCTTCAGAGTGGGGTAGGCAGAGCTACAGAATTACCAAGCACCCTTAAATAAGTTGTTGATAATTCTGTAACCACGTTTTGCATAATCAGGTTAAGATGTTTACCGGTGTATTAGTGACAGGTTGCAAATCCATGATTGATTATGAAAATCAAAAACACTATTTGAAATCATCCTATAAGTGGTTTGACGTCATCCGCACGTTTTGTCCGACCCCTGGTAATGTGTTTCACAGCCTATATATGTATGTTTGTTCCTTTGTGGCACTATAAAAACAAAACCCGTTGTCCGATTTTGATGATTCTTATGTCAATCGATTTGTCTTAATCTTGTGAGTGTCACTGAAGATATGACAGTAACCAAAATTCAATATGGCGGCAACCAGACGCTATATTGTCCAAATAAAATAAAAAAAGTCGACCAAGTATGACAAGTGGGGTATCATTGAATAGGGATTTGAAAATCATCTTTAGGTTACTTTCATCATTTTTCATTTTGAATGATCATTTAGGATTTATAACGATTTAAAGTTGGTTAGCAACAGTCGGGTTTTGAAAGCTTGCTTTTTGTTAGGTATTATTGTCTTGATGCGTGAAAATATAGTCTTTTATTTGAAAGTACAGCTAGCCCTGCGTACTCATTTGTTGCGTTTCGCGTCGCGTGTTGCATTTAAGTGAACGTTTACGCTCTTATACTTCGCCATATGTTAGAATTTATTACGGACCGCGCCGCATATCGCGCCGTGTTTCCATAAATGAGCCCTAAGAAATGTATCGGAGTTTTCAGTGAAGTCTACGATCCTATGCAGATGGCATATTTTTCGCGCGCACACGACGCGCAGACGACGCTCAGTTGACGGGCAGGTGACGCGCGTTAACGAGATTCAGTCGTAGCCAGTCAACCTTTACACACGTCAAAAGAATCAGTGACGTAGAAAACGCGCATCATATAAAGTATAGTCGTGCGTTAGTATTGATACGAACGCGCAAGTACCTCGATTCAGACGCGGTGTGTCGCTCGTATGATATCTTGTTTTCTAAGGAATCAACTGAAATCGACTTCTTATTGGTGTCGTCTGCAGGTCACGTGATAGTGACGGAGCCGAAGGGCGGCGTACGTCCGCGCGTAGGCCCGGAGCCGCGCAGCCGGCGCGCGCAGGCCGGCCAGGACGTGCGGCTGGCGTGCGCGGCGCACGCGTGGCCTGTCCCCACCTACAGGTACTACTATAATACTGCCATTTTCTTAGTAACTATCGACTTTCATTCAAGTCATCGTTATAATATGTTTTTTTAACCCAACCGCATTTGAAAATTCACACAACAGAACGTTTGATATTTCTTTACTTACTTGTATTTTTCTGTGTAATTCTGAAAGGCGCACCACCGACACTACCAAGCCTCCTATTTATTATCCTCTATCCTCCCTATCCTAAACAGTACCAGAATGTACTAGCAGTAAAATATCCAGTGGCATAAAATGGTCCGCGTCTACCCAACAATGTGCTGAACCAGCGTGGCCGTTATGTCGGTGCTAATAATAAAAAATAATAATAATAATTCATTATCTATAAATAAATTAAAAAAATAAAAATAAAAATAAAAAATTATATTTACAAGGACTATAAGATTCATAGGTGCCACCGTCCACGTTAGGTAGGTATTTCTGCCTTTATTTATTTTATAAAAAATAATTATATTTATTAATCCATTTTACATGTATCAAAGACATTGAGCCATGCCACAAAATACTAAAACCTGCAATTTTCCTCCATGGTGTCGTAAACAATACCGCAGCCTCGATCACTCCGTCCCGAACTCCCGAAACACACTTTTGCATACATAGTCTTTTCTTTGTTCCCAATCGACTGCCGAGCACTTAACTTTCCTGTAATGTGCTTTAAATCTGTGTTTAAAGCCAGTGAATTATGCAAAGTGTACCCATTCACATTCAAGGTATTTTAAAAGCATTTTTATGTTTCTAATTAAAAGTATATCAACCTTTCCCTTTGTTCCAATCAATTCTTACTTTGTTTTTTTAATCTTTGAGGTTTTTTAGTGCATACAAAGCTTAAGCACTGCCGTTGGTGTTTCCATTGATTTTTTACTGTTATATAAAGAGTTAATAACAAAACCCGTGTTTTTATTTCAACTGTAGATATTTTACAAAATATCACGATTTTGAAAAGTCAAATATAAATAAACCTCTATGTAAAAACGCTCTACCCAAAAACGTTAGTGCGATGACGTGACACATTTTCATTTCAAAAAGAATAAATATTAAAAGCGTACATATATATTGTATGTGTTTATAATATTAGGTATGTTTATAGTTGGAAAAAACTTACCCTATAGAAATAAGAAAATTATTACTAACGGTAATGCGCTGTAGTGTAGGTAGAGTACTAGCGACATAAGAAGTCAATCCTCACACGATTGTGAATGGATTGACTTGTTATCTGCATTGCATTATAAGTGTCATTGCTGACGCAAGTTACATACATTGAACACGTAACAAAACTCACAATGATAACCACTTTACAGCGTAACAGCGTAACGGACGACTGTTGCATTCTTCAGTTAAAAGCTTCGCGTCTGCAGCATGCATACAAATAGGTGAAACGTGTGACATTTCAGCATTTCACCATGCAGCGGGAAATGCGGGAAATGGTGCCTTTACAGAAGGTATTCTTCATTGCGTAATCGCTATCGACAAGTCATTCGTTTAAAAGGTTTTCGAAATAAAATTGGCTCCGTGGGAATTTGAGCGGAACGCACTTACCCATATCCACTTAGCGAGTTGTGCCTTACGCTTTTCGCTCCGTAGATTAAATGTGGCGCCTTTCCGTAATGAAGTCAACCTTCGACTGCTGTAATGGATTATTCTTGCCAAAAACGGTTGCGTTCGCTTTTAGTAAAAAGCTAACTTTTATAGTTGCCTTGATAATAAAAATTTCTCAAGCTTGTATTACTTTGCCTTTGGTACCCCATTATTTATTTAAGACTCTTCAAGAACTCAATGTGTTTTCAGGATTCAAAGGGTGCCAACGGGATCTTATTTCTAAGCCTCGTAATAGCCAGACACTTGAAGTTTTCAGAGTGTGTACCTACTTCTATAGCAGCTATTACAAAAAATATAAATAGGTACGAAATAAAGTTAAATATTAAAGGGGGTACGGATGTATATACCTATACAAGTAAAGTGTTTAATCGGCGTGGTTAGGAACCCCTCGTTTGCAAGTCCGATTCGCACTTGGCCGGTTATCCAGACGAATAAAAAGCGAGAAAATTTCAGTTTGACTTTTGTGTAGGTACTTCATGCAAAGTACAGGTTGTTTTATTTCGTCACAAATCTGTTTTGATCCCGCGTGAGATTTCGCCGCAATTTTATAATCCCGTTGCTACGTGATTCGTTTTAACTGCCAAGGAGCAATTTGCCTCGCAAACCCGCCAAATTGCATTATACCCTCGTAAATGTATTTACGCGTACGTAGGTGGTACTTGCCGCGAAAACCCGGGTAATTTAAATAGAATCTTGTAATGAAATCATTCAACACCTAATTTTAACGGGTGTTTCATGAAACAAAATTGTTTAATAATTCTTTAATTAACGCGGTAATTGAGTTGATTGCAAATATTAAGATTATTCAATTAACTTTAATTAAATGTTTCCATTAAATTCATTATTAATGTTATGATGATTTCTGAGTGGGTTAAAATCGACTATCGAATCGACTAATATTCTAATTGGAGAAAGACTAACTCTGAAATAATACAATTTTGATTACTTAAGAATTGCAACGAAGATTCAAAGATTACTTACGACGAAGAACTTTTTTTAAGTCCGTAACAAAAAGCATAGATTTAAAAAATATTCGGAATTGTCGTCTATGTACGTTAAAACCCGTGTTATATCCTTCTTACCCATGAGTAAATAAAATAAATAAAATCTACAATATAAATAAATATCAGGGACAGTCTCACACAAATTGACCTAGTCCCAAACTACTAGGCTTGTACTATGATAAGCCTAGAGCTTAGGTACTAGACTAGGTACAGGCAACGATAAACATACTTATATAGAGAAATACATACTTACATAGATAGATAACATCCAAGACTCAGGAACAAATACTCGCGGTCATTGCACTAATATTTGCACATCCCGGGAATTAAACCCGGGACCGCTAACTTCATAGGCAGAGTCACCACTACTAGGCTAAACTCGTCGTCAAAATGTGCGGGCAATGTTAAAATCATTACCGCCTTCTTCAGCAGTCGGGTAAAAAGGGTTCAACTGGACGTAGTTATGCAGAAACGTTCCAACCCACAAGTCACACAAAATTGAGATAAAGCCACTAGTGTACCTATTTTGACATCTGTCATCAGTTTAGCAAAAAGGTTCCAATCTTTATGGCTTATTTTTATTTAAAAAAATGTTTGATTATAAGTTCCAACCCACACTTTTAGCAAACAAGGGCTTACATAAAAAAAAAAAAACATAACATGCAAACTGAGACGTTTCTATTTTATACAACCCATTAATAATACTTTGTTATAATGATTCAAATAGTCTTGAAACGTTTTATACTTTTTTATGTGATACTTGTGGTCTTGCAAAAAATGTCCCACGTATGTTGGTACGTTAACGTTGTGATTTAACAAAAAATGTTTCATGTACGCTTGGAACTTTGCTTTGCTAATTAACAAAGTGATGGGTATACGACCCAAAAATTATGTGGAACCTTTTAGTTCAATACAAGACAGTTAAACTTAAACATTTATAACGTATCATGAAGTTAGAGACATTGTTACGAAAATGAAGATTTATACTAATCTGATACATTTGTTGTAAATATAATGTTTGTGTCTCGATATTAATCAAATACATATATAAAATTTAAAATTACCAAGTTTTTGTGCCCAAAACGTAAAAAAAACTAATTGAATTAGTACAAACTAAGCAACACTGTGCGCTTCTGCCAGTACCTACCTACTGTGCAAGCGAGACCTATAACCCTGAGGTCAGTAGTTCAGTGCAGTACCAAAACAGGTGTCGTCAAAGGTGCATGTATCGTCGTGTTTTGACTTCTATTATCGGTGTTTTGATGTATTACAGTGATCACTGTGATCTGATCAGTGATAGAGGTATCATTTTTTGTGGGTTTGGTTGAGTATGATGATGATGATGTACTTATCTTTTATAATTATAATAATATTTCATCTCATTTTCACCACATTTTCTAATTTAAATTAAAATACTTGATGAAACGTTTTTCCAAAATTGTATGGAATGAGTGTCCATACAAAATAAAAACGTTTCAATACCATTATGCCTAAAAATCTACCATTTTATTATCAATATTTAAATAATAACTTATAGTATTAGCCTATTCTAGTTTGGGCAAAAAAGTGTACAACTAAAAACACTAAATTGCGTTTAACTCAAAATGATGTCATGTGGATTGGAACGTTAATGCATAACGATGATGATGATGTGCTTATCTTTTTTAATTATATTTCGTTTCTTTTTATTATTATTTTATTTCGTATTAATTACTTCATCTATTCATAAACTTTAATCTTGTTAATGTTTCTAATTTAAACTAAAATTCTGGATGGAACGTTTTTGCAAAATTATTTGGAACGAGTATCCATACAAAATAAAAACGTTTCAATACTATTATGCCTAAAAATCGACCATTATATTATCAATATTTAAAAAAACAGGTACATCATTAAGTAATGATCATAATTATATTTCTACAGTCAAACGTATAGTATTAGTATATTCTAGTTTGGGCAAAAAAGTGTACAACTAAAAACACTAAATTGCGTTTATCTCAAAATGGTGTCAGTGTGGGTTGGAACGTTTATGCATTACTACGTCCCTAATATAAATATCAAGAACGGTGGATTCTAGCAAGCATTGTGCAACGCAAATATTCCGGGTTGAGTTCAAGACCAAACTCGATCTTAAGTTTGCAGAGCGAAGTGAAACGTTACTAAATCTTAGTCTCAACAAAGTCGAGTTGCTAGAAAAACTTTAAGCTTAGTAAGTGTAGTTTACACACACAACTGTAACTTGAGGGAGAATTTATAATTTACTCAGGAGTAAAATAAATACATATTATTAAGAAAAATCCAGCATCACATAACATAATGTATTCAATTATTAAATTTCCAATTTATTGAGGAAAATATGTACTTACTCACCTATTCAGGGGCGCGTAATTTTTATCACTATTTATGGGTATCCTATCGCAAGTTCGAAGTTTTGTTTCATAATACATAAGTTCATAAGAAAATTGATATTTATATTTTCTTTTTAAACCCATTTATTTAATGTTTAAAGAGAAATGGAACATGCAGGTAAGTTTAGGTTGGTTTTATAATTAACAATCAAGGAAAACCAACGGTTTCAGAAAAAAATGATTTTCTTAAAATTCGACCATGTACCTAATAGGTAACCCTATTGGTGACACGAGACCAAGATCAAGAGAGATATTTAAACCGCGCCCACATCCATTCCAATTCCTCAAATATGGCATAGTTACGAATCATTACTCGCATAAGTAGAATTGTTTACGCGTCGAAGTCTGCTCAAGTTGGCCATGTTTGGGCAAACAACCCCTGGGCCGGCGTCCGCAGTCTCCAACTTACTTAGGTACTGTATTTGTCTTGAAACGTTCAACAGGAAACTCAAATTGAAAGTTGAGGCAAATTTAAAGTTATTGTCTCAAGTCCTTACCTGCAGACATATGCGATATTTCAAGGCTTATTCCTATTACGTTCTCTAGTTCTTTCACGGTAGCTTGGTTTCTGGAACATTTACAAGACGTCAGGGGATACTTTAAATATTATTCATTCTGAATAATAGTTATAGATTTTTGTACACAATTACGTTACCATTAGGTTACATACAAATAAATAAAAAATAAAAAATAGGTTATTGGCGTGTCACGAACCTAACTTCAAAGGCCCTTTTTAGTGACTGGACATCGTGCTGCTAATATAGGAAACAAGCGTATGGACAACGTTAAAATTCGTACTTTCTTCCTCTTTTCAGTACCTATATCTCATCATTTAACTATAGTGCGTGTAGATGATGAGATTAAACTGTTTTTATGAAGCAAACAAATTTTAGTTCGATATCTTTAATCCATGTTTTTAATCCAGATGATCCAGATTAAACACGTTCGTCACTAGTACGAAATAATAACCGCTGGCATAATATGTGTCAGCCGCACAAAACAGTATTGCAAGAACTATAAACGAAAACGAGCATACATTTTGAAAGAAAAAAACTACTTAAAAGATTTACTATTGCTAATCATATTTTCCTTTTCATTGTACGTAAATTGGAAACGTTATATCTACACGACGACTCTGTAGAATAAGTAATTCATCACGCCTCACAGAAGGTCGTTAAGAATTTGATTTTATTGGGGTCGTAAAAAGCAGTTAAATTAAAACTTAGTTACTTAGCAGCGTTTAAATTTGCCGAGCAAATTCAAAGCATTCGAACGTCCCCCGAGAGGAGCCGACTTCGCAAACGAAATAAACAAATACAGGAGTTTTGAGACGTTGTTCTTAATTAAAAACAGTGATACTACTTATTTCAACTTCAACTTTAATTCGTTGAAGACATTTTGCTTATTTTGTTTCATAGTTTTTAAGTTATTCAATATTTATTGTGCTGAATTTCGACATAGAGGTTTCAATTTAAAACTTATATTTTATAATCGACCCGCTGCGCGTTTTTGCTTTGGTTTATTATTTCGTTGCAACTATTACAGTGAGAGCATTGAAATTCCCGGTAATTGGGGTGTACGGTTACTTAAAACGTAGGTATATGCCTATTTTCAGAGCAATCAATCTCGTAGTTGCACCGTAAATTACACAAACTACAGAGATTTAGAGGACGATCCAACTGAACGTAATTAGTAGGTTAGCCGAATAGTTACACCATACGAGTAAACTTGCTTAGCCTCCCATCCCCCAAAGGAAATCTTTTAGAATGCAAATGTCTCGCTCATTTCAACTCCTTTCAAAACTATTTCTAAAAGACTTGGTACCTAACTCGGCGAACGTAAGCGCACCCGCTTGCAGTCCTTTCTTTCCGAGCATTCCACATAGGTTCGGATGTGCAGGTCGGTGTATTATATATATTACATGTGCCAAATTTCCGCTTTAGATATGTTTCAATCTTTGGTCCTTGAAGTTACTTATAACAACCAAATTTACTTCGGTTGAAAGTATTGGTAAATATTACTTAAATGGTCTTAATATAATAGCTTAAACGTGTTTAGTAAACGCTGTAAAGATGCTGAAAACTATAATGTATTTTAGTGCCTTACATTATATGGATAGCGAGAGTATTAACTGTATCTATGGATAGCTAGAGTATTAACTCTAGCTACCCAAGAGAATGCTTCTTATTTTTAACCAACTTCAAGAAAGGAAGAGATTTAAGAATGAATTCTCGAATTTAAGTATGGTTTTAATACTATGTAAATTTATGTTTAAATATTAATAACAGTTGTTGTTAAGCCAGATGTTTTTGTAACACTACTAAAAGTTTTAGCCAGCTCCGCTGATGTAATGGATGTATTATTTACTTCATTGTGGTTTTGAATAGTAGGTACAACGTCACAGCATGCGATCTCACGTGGAATTTAACCGGAAAGTACAATATCTAGGCAAACAGTTAAATTATCTTTATGAATAAATAAATATATAATTAATTAATAAATATCACGGGACAATCTCACACCAATTGACCTAGTCTCAAACTAAGCTTTAGGCTTATACTATGGGTACTAGTTAGACAACGATATAAATACTAGACTGTATACAACGGTATAATACTAAATATAACTTACTCATATAGAAAACACCCAAGACTCAGAAACAAATACTCGTGCTCATCACCACATATTTGCCCATACCGGGAATCGAACCCGGGACCGCTAGCTACCTAACTAGGCAGGGAAACTACCAACTAGGCCAACGCGTCGTTAATATTGCTTTACTTAACGTATTTTTAGAGTATCATTGGTCATTTATTTAAGTAATGATTTTTTATCTTTTTGCTTTTGGCGCAGTATTAAACTAGAGGATCAATTTCCATTGTTTCATATATTGTAATTGAGTTTTAATGCTTTAAATTATTATTATAATACGATATTAATCTTCGTAAAACTTGTAGGAGTTAATAAAGCGCAACTAATCTGCAACTACCCGTCCACAACAAGATACCCGAGATGTTTTCCTTACTAGAGAGCAAACTACGAGGATGTTTAACGTTTCGAGCAGTTAGAGTTAGTGTGCTACAAGCCACTGCCGAGGATTTATAAAGTTTAGCTTCCTGGGTTCAGGCTACAATAGTTCAAAAAACTTTAGGCTTATCTGGAATAAACAATTAGATTATCTTATGGAAAATGCGCTGATAAATGCTGCAAATTAGACGAATAAAGAATACGTAGAATATCTGTTCAACAAAACCTGATAAAGTGAAAATCAAAGAACCTTTGCACTTTTACCATACTTTAAAGTGTTAAATCATGAATTGCAGAAAACTGTTTGCGTTATTCACATCAAACACGTATTTTAAATTCGATTTAACTTAAAAGTAAAAGTAAATATTTGATAAAACTATAACTAGCCATAATATATTATACCTACCCGTTTTCAAAAATTGATAGGTAAGTAGTCCCTTAAAAACATTTATTCAGGACTCTTAGATTCGGTTCAATTTCTAAGATTTTAGGAAATGTATGAATTATGTTAGAACACATACATTTCCTAAAACTACCGACACACACTGCTTGTTTAGCTAGATACGCGGGTCCCTTCTCGAGTTCTACATTACGTTGAGTTCATGTTAAAGAGGGCATTTGTCGAATAAAACATCCGCTCTTTGAGCCATCGAAAAAGTTGTCTTTTGTATAAGTTTAAAGGCAAAGGCTTAAAGTTGTCTGGAATTGCATTAAAAATTCTTATGCACATGTTATAACTATTTTTCATGAAGAGAGCACTTTTTGGGGCAAAGTCTAATACAAGTCTGTTCGGATTTCTTGTGCACCTTGGGTATACGTCTATAGCTTTATTGAACAGCTCAGGATGTTTTTTAACAAATAAAGCTGCCTCAAAAATATACATACACGGTAACGTTAAAATTGCATGATTTTCAAAAATTGGTTTACATGACTCTTGGGAAGTAATGCCATAAATTGCCCTTAAGCATTTCTTTTGTGCAATGAATGCCCTGTCGGCTTCAGTAGAATTACCCCATAAAAGTAGGCCATATCTTAGTATCGACGCAATATATCCGTGATATGCCATTAAAATTGTATCTAAGTCGGAGATATTACGAAGTCGTCTTAACACATATACAAAGGTCATAATTTTATTACACACTACGTCAATATGATTTTTCCAATTACAATTTATGTCCAAAGTTAATCCTAAAAATTTAACAACTTTAGCTTCTTTGATTTGTGTGTTATTGAAACGTACATCTAGAGTCAAGTTTCTAGTCCTTACGTTACGAAACTGTACAAATTGTGTTTTCTCAAGATTAATATACAAATTATTAAATTGAAGCCATTCTATAATTAATTTAATTGTATTATTTATGTCATCGTTATAACTATTTATATCATTACATGTCACTAAAATTGATAAGTCGTCTGCGAAAAGAGTACATTTATGAGTCATTATATCGGGCAAATCATTAATATATAATAGAAATAGTAGTGGCCCCAGTACGCTACCTTGTGGTACTCCCTGAGCGTTCACAAGGTAAGAGGATCTATGGTAGTTTATTGTTGAAAATTCGGAGCTCCCGATCATAACACATTGTTGTCTATCCGATAAGTAGGACTTAATCCAACTTAGTGCTGGGCCTCTAATTCCGTAACTATACAGCTTGTTAATCAAAACGTTATGCGACACGTAGTCAAAAGCTTTTGTCATGTCAAAGAATATTACAACCGTTGGCATTTTTTTATCTACACTTCTAATAACATTATTGATTAGGTTAAAAGTAGCAAGAGTAGTACATTTATTTTTTTGGAATCCATTTTGTTCGCTTGTCAATATTTTATATTTATCTAAAAATGACATGATCCTCCTGTGAATGGCCTTCTCAAATATCTTTGATGTGATCGGTATAAGCGTTATAGGTCGATAATTACTAAACAGAGCTTTATCACCTGTTTTAAACAGGGGTATCACTATAGATTTTTTTAAAGCATCGGGAAAATAGCCCAGTTCAAATGATAAATTTACTAAATGAGTTATAACCGGAACTAACTCCTCAACGCATAATTTCAAAATTTTAGTAGTTACCCCGTCATATCCAGTAGAGTAAGTATTTTTGAGAGATCGAATTATATTACGAACTTCATTATGACCCAATGGAGTAAGGAATAAAGTGTGGTTCACATGTCGTAAATTCGTATTTTTTAATGTCGTATTTGTTCTAGTTTTTGTCAAGTTTATTAAATATTTATTAAATTCATTCGCTATGTCACAAGGATTTTTAATAATAGTGCCGTCTTTATTTATTTCTTTTATAAATTTATTTTCCTGTATAGGTGATTTGTCTTTAATTATGTTCCAACACGCCCTACTTTTACTAGAAGAATTTTGAATGAGTTTATGGTTCTGTAATCTTTGAGACTTATTTATGCACCCTTGCAAAATTTTTGAGTAAGTATTGTATTTGCGTCTGTTCTCTAGCGTTTTATGTTTATAATATTTGAAACGTAGGACCCGTTTACTTTTACAGCTTAATCGGAGACCCTTTGTTATCCATTTTGGTGCTTTATCATTTGCTGATACCTTATAATTAACGAAGGGAAAACAAAGTTCGTAGAATAAGCAGAAAAGTTCATGAAATGAATTGAATGCCTCATTCATATCAGCAGCATTAAATGTCTCAGAAAAACTCAGACTCCTAAGACATTCTTGAAATTTGCGAATATTAGTTTGACTGTAATCTCGTTTCTTTATGAATGCTAAAACTGTGCGCGTCGGTTTACTTTCAACTGGAACACTTAGAAGTTGAGCCGTTTCGTGGTCAGATAGACCCAACGGTAGAAGGTTGCCTTCTGCGTCTTTGATGTTGCTGATAATGTGATCGATGCAAGAATTTTGACGAGTAGGATTAGTAATGTGAAATTTAAGATTATGGTTATGAATAAGGTCATTAAGATTAGTAGTGATTTTATTTTGTAAAATAGTATTAATATTAAAATCTCCGGCTAATACTATCTTTTTATTCTTTTTCCTAGACAAGTGTACTAGTACTGCATCAAGTTCTTTTAAAAAAACATTTACGTTTGAGTTTGGAGTACGATATAAAGCTACTATTATGAGTTGAGGATCCGTTATTTCTATAGCACAACATTCAAAAACATTTTCTTGGGCGAATTTCTTAACCGTGGGAAGTTCTTTGAAAGGGATGCCTATTTTTGTAAGGACACAGACACCTCCTCTGTTTTTTTCTCTAGAAAAGTACGATGCTAGTTTGTAGCCATTTATTTGTATATTAGATTCACTACCTCTCCGAACAAAGGTCTCTGACAAACAAATAACATCTGGATCCTTCTCCTCTCTCCGCAATTCAGACAAACTAAGCTCCAGTAGTTGACGTTTCTGTATCACACTAGCGATATTTTGGTGCAGAATTCTAAAGCTTACCGGCCTAACTTGAGGAACGAAAACAATTATTAGTTTTTTGCACATTATCACAATCATCACCATTAAGACTAGGTGGTTGGTTTGTGTCATCAGTAAAGTAAGAACTAATTTCAGCCATAAAAGCATTAAGATCATCAAAAATCTTTCTCATTCCATTCCCATTAATCTTTCCTGATAGCCTAGAAAACATTTTATACGAATAATCTAAATTTTTATTACAATCCAATAAGTATGCATATTGGTGTACAAGATTGTCCAGATACAATAAATTATTAAAAGTCTCTATACGTTTATTATATATGTTTGCCGATGCACTTATTTTGAACACTGGAACACACAAAATTATATTCGTGTGTTGAACGGTTTGTAACTGGTTTTTCAAAGATTCTATAATATCCGAGTAATTTCGAGTCATCTCAAAATCGGAGTCACCTATGAAAATAACACAATAATCTTCAGATGTAAAATCTACTAGTTTCTTATCGATTCCTTTTACTAATTCTTCGATGTTCCCATTATTTACTATATAGTGGCAGACTTGTTCCGAGACAAAGTCATTTAAGATTAATCTTCCCATGGTTTGTTCATTTTTCCCACTAATGATGCAAATCTTCCTTGTAGTTCCATTAGTGGTGTTCTTTGTGTTTGCAGCTGTGTTTGTATTTTCCGACGGTAAAACTGTACCTTCTGGCACATACAGTTTTTCCGATAGATTATCTATATGCTCCATTAATTCCATATATATTTTTTTTATTTCATCCAATTGTTGCTGTAAGTCCTCGATCTGTGTTTGTAGGTAATGTAAGTTTTGATTTAAATTATATTGTTGTTTTGACGAGACCATAGAAGGCGAGCTTGGAGTCGAGGAAATTTTGGGAAAATTCATAGAATGCCTTTTCATTTTGTCGCATTGGTTTCTCCCGATTTTTGACGAGCAGCATACGGATTTCAAGAGTTTTATTTCCGTCAATAATTTACTATTTAGTTTGTTTAAATCGTTATTCTCAAGTATATAATTCTCTAATTCATTCTGCGTGCTTTTCAATTGTGTTGTAAGATTCGATATGATATCTTTCAATTCCTTGAAGTCCCAAGTTGTTGAACTATCTGCGCAATCTAAACTTTTTGATAGCTTGTTAGGTGTAGAAATTGATTCGTCTGTACTTGATAAATCGTCGCCAGATAGCATATGCGAATCCAGACTCTGATTTAGTAACGGAGTGGTAGAAAATTCTAAAGAGGGTTGTGTAGTGTTGTCAGTGCGTAATTTAGGTAAGGGCAAAGTTGGTGAGTTCATAAGAGAAGAGTCCTTATCGTCTGAACCCGGTTTGTCCTGGAGTTGTGTATCAATGGCCAGTGGTTTTGGTTTGTTTCGAAAGGTGACGTATGATGTTTCATTTGGTTTTTGATTGTTTTCAGATTTAATACAAGTTTCGCACTTCCATTTATTTTTAGACTCTTGGCTCTTTAGCCGGTATAGCTTTTCCGACAAACCTGCGCAATCGAAATGCAATCTATTTTTGCATCCCGAGCACAAAACGGTATTTTTTAAGTCGCTGGGCTTTTTGCATTTATTGCACACTATTGATAGCGGCATCTTTTTGTCGCAGCTGGTAATTTTTGTAGATTTTTTATTAGACATTTTTATTTGTATGTATATGTTTTATTCTTAGCTATTGAGTTGATTAGCAAAATTGTTTTTCTGACCCTGAAGCCTAATTTGTATCCGATTCGTACTGCATTCATAAGCCCAATTCGGACCGCTTTCGTAGGTACGATTCGGACCGCATTCATAAGTCCAATTCGGACCGCTTTCGTAGGTACAATTCGGACCGCTGTTGTAAGTCCAATTCGGACCGCATTCAAAAGTCCAATACGGACCGCTTCCACGAGTCCAATTCGGACCGCATTCGTAGGTGTCGCTATCTGTACGCTTATACGTGTTTCAAACGTGTTTGCTGTTAAAGTTTACAGAAAAACTCCTCTGTCATTGAAACTGATTGGCGGATGCTCTTGTGACCGCGGTTAAAGTATTTGAAACGGTAAACCGTTAAGTAATGTATTCATAAATGTCTTGTTTATTACTCACTGTTCTGCAGCTGGTTTTCATGAGGTTTTTACCACCAATTTATTGCATTGCTTCACTGATAACAACCTACGTATTACTATGACACACAGAGCGCGTTTAGCGTTATTTCTCAATTTAAATAAGCGGAGCAAAAATCTACGTATATGCACTTGAAGGGCCTTAGGCGTTTTTTTCTACACATATACACTACTGATCGTCTCTACACATATACATACTCGTACCTCAACATCCTAACGTTATTTTTATTCGATATTTTATTCGATTCGCCGTGGTTGTGGGAGTGACATAGGCTATAATATGTTAATCAAATGAAAGACGGGGTTATTTATTTTTTACATAATATATTACATAGACGACAATATAAAAAATGTAGTCGAGTTTTTAAAGCTTGCTTTTTATTGTCTAATGTCTTGTACCACAATTTAGTGAGTTGAACCCTAATGTGGGCAAGGACATCGAACAAAAGTTACATATCTTCCTTGTTGCAGATGGTTTCGCGAACACCACGACCAGCTGACGCCAATAGAGCAGACGGCTATGTGGGTGCGCACGCGCGTGCAGGGCGCGCTGCTGACCGTGCGCGGCGTGCGGCGCGAAGACGCGGGCCGGCTCGTGTGCTGGCTCAACAACACCGCCGGCGGCGAGTCCGTACACTTCGCACTCGCGGTCACAGGTACAGACACCACCCTTGTACATACATAAACTCACGCCTCCATTACCCTTGTGTCCGGAATATAAAGCCAGGTACTTACACTAGCAAGCTAGGTGTGGACAGTAAATTTGTCAAACGCTGCCCGCGCTTCGCTGGTGGTGGTTATTGTTTTCATGTTTATTTTTAGAGTAGTAATTCTTCACGGGCGAGTACATACAAAAAGTAGAATCTGTAAGACCAGCAGGCCTTTCGCGTAAACACACTCGCAATCACAATCGTTTTCATTTTAAAAATTGAAGGCTTGAAACCAATTGTTTTGTTTTGAAGCCGATCGCGATTGCGAGTGAGTTACGCGAAAGGCCTGCCGGCGACTATATTCTAATAAATAAATCTACTCTCTGAACGTTGAATTCCAAAATTTAAATTCGGAAATTCCCGTTCCTTTTATTCTAGCGCAAATGTGCATAGTAAGCAATCATTTCTCATATTGCAGAACCTATCTCCGTCCGCATAAAACCCGAGGCTTTACGAACTAAAATAAACTCGGATATTATTTTCGAATGCAAAGCCTCTGGGCACCCGATTGAGAAGTTGTCCTGGTTGCACAACGGGAGGACAGTCAAGCCGAACGAGAGGGTTCGGATATCAGACGACGGCCTGAGGATACATATCAAGGGGTCGCAGAAGGATGACCAGGGAGTTTACCAGTGCTTTGCCAGCAACAGCCGGGACCAGGCGTATGGCATCGCGGAATACTTCGTTGTTGGTAAGGTCTAAAATTTGTAAATATTATACCTAGTCGAAAGCGAAACGTTTTAATCTGAGACACCGCACAGTGCGAAGTGCTCACAGACTGTACATTTTGTATTCTCGTAATAGTTCATGTGCTTTAAAAAAGATTCAAAATAGCTTCGTTATAAATAGTAATTAACAGCTAAATAATCTTTTATTTTATGATGTTAATCTAAATAAAAAAAATGCTATTGATTTATTAAAACAATACAAACAGGAAGATTTAAAGCGTCACTTATTTTAAGTGATAGGTAGGATCTTTTTAATGCACCAACGAAATAAGCCAGAGCTCTGTACAATTTTAAAATATGCCCATCTTTAAGTAATCCAAAGCAAAAATCCGTCCGCAACTTTCAGATTTACTATTCACAAAGACGCGTAACATAAGAGCCGCTTACATGAGTTTAACTCCCGTGTTTGCGGAAGCCGTCTTCAATCGTATTCTTGGGGAATGGGGGTTTATTCTTTGGGTTTATTTTGCTGGGAAGGCTTGTGTTTGCAGTGTCCGAGCGGCCGCGGGTGGTCGCCAACCGCTCGCGGCGTGCGCCGTATGCTCGCAGCGCGCACCCACACGACGTCGACTGGAATTTTACTGGAACCAGAGGTAATATTATTAGCACTACGAGTGCTGCACTGAAAGTTTCGGGAATCTAATACTTACAAACATATTTTTGACACATATTGTATGTTTTTCTACTCGCGTAATATAAACCGCTAATATTGATATCGTTAATGGTATCAGAATACCACTTATAGCGTAACCGATGCGTGAAAACAATTCTATAATAAGCGTTGCCATGGTAATAACAGTTCTATAATAATTATTATAGCATTGTTATTACCATGGTTACGATCATTCCGGATATCAGTCTTGGAGTTTAGTGAACACTTGACATCTTAATTTGTATAATAAACCGTTTAAAATATTTTAATTCCAACTGAAATTTGTGTTGTGTTGTGTTTTAAAAACAAAATTAGTTTTTGGACTAAGTATGTGTTTAAAATTACATTTTTATTAAATTAGTAAAAGTAGATGATTAATATCCATCGATTTGTTATTTGGTTACCATGGTTACGTTCAATATGGATGTCAACAAAATGGCTTTTCGTTTAGCATTCCAACTTGTATGATAAACTGTCAGATCTGTTTTAGTATCTATTAAAATTTGCATGAAATTTGTAAATATTTAACAATAACATTCACACACTATTAACGCCAATCGGAATAATGAAAAGTACTTTGCCGACAAGGAATTTGTAAGCAGAAAAACTGAGGAAAGTAAACAAGAAAAGTCAGCGATTGTTTATTTTTGTCATTATCATTTTAAGCTTGTAGAAAAAGTTATGTATGCAACGGTACATAATTAGCTCTTAAGGTACTCGTGCCTGTAATTAGAGCGCTCGCAAGCTCGCGTTCTAACCTCGGCGCTCGTACCTTAAGAACCTTCATTATGTACCAGTTACATAAATAACTATTTTATAATCTCGAAAGTTTCATTATCTTAACACACTGGCCACAAAGAAAAAAAAACGATGGTTCGGTTTCAATTGTTTTTTGAAGTCGTCGAGTCGCTGCTGAAAATGGAATTGTCCCGTGAAAATTTAAGTGCTCTGATTTATTACGACTTTAAAAGTGGATTATCAACAATGTGGAGACCGGATGATTGCTGCTTTGAGTAATGAAGCACCTTCAAAGACAATATACAGGTGGTATTTAGAATTTCAACGTGGCCGTGTATCCCTCACGGACGACGTGCGTGAAAGTCGACACAAAATCGGCAGTCACGCAAGAAAACGTCGATGCTGCGCGTCAGCTGATAAAGGAAGACCGTCATGTGTCATATCGGGAGATTCAAGAGTGTTTGGGCATTGGAATGAGTCAGATACAAATTATTTTACAGGAACAATTAGGCGTGCGGGAGTTGCTATCCCGTTGGATCCCTAACTTATTGTCTGACGAGCAGAAAACGACTCGTGTCAATTGGTGCCGCAGAAATTTGAATAAATTCAACGGAGGACGCAGTTTTTAGCATTGTATCAGGTGACGAGTGTTGGATATATGTATATGAGCCTGAAAATAGAAACCAATCTCGAGTATGGGTCTACGAAGACGAGCTCAAGCCGATAAAAGTTATTCGTTCTCGCAGCACGGCCAAAAAGATGGTGGCTACGTTTGTCTCCAAATCGGGTCGCGTGGCTACTATTTCTCTTGAAGATCGTAGAACGGTCAATACCGATTTGTTTGCCAAGTACCTTTGCTGAACTCCGAAAAAAAACCCAGTCGCCGCATCATCCTTCACCATGACAATGCCAGCACTCACACCGCTCGGAAAAAAACTTTTTCAAATTCCCCAATTTTAAGGATAAGTTGCGTGATCAGCGGTTTCAGACACCGGAAGCAGCAGGGAGACTTTTAAAATGGCCATTTTGTCGACCCCTATTTCAGACTTTTATAAGTGCTTTAACGACTGGTTTGAACGCATGGAAAAGTGCATAAAATATAAAGGAGAATACTTTGAAAAACAATAAAAATTATTTTGTTAAATTTAACTGCATATTTTTTTCTATTCCCGAAACTTTCAGTTTGACCCTCGTATTAAACAATTTTCATTTTTTTTTAAGGCGGCTAGCACTAGACACTCACTTATTATACATTTTAAAAGTGTATGTTTTGGGGACCCGCTTATAAAACTAAACTGTCCAGCCACTGATTCGTGTAGAACAGACTCGTCTACCTCCGCCCGCCCCTTCACTGCAACTTATCTGTAAGCTATCAAGTTTCTTGGAAGTTCTTGGTGGAGGAAAGCTGAAACTGGTAAACTGAAGAACGTCAAACCAAGTCAATCACAAGAGTGGTATTAATTTATTATTATTGATATGCTGTACACACTTTTCATAACGTTCGGAAATTACATTATGTTACGAGTATGTTCCTTATCTGTTTAATATACGTTATTAAATTTTGCTTAAAACTTATCTCACAACAAATAAGCGTATATTTGTAGTTAATGTAAATATACACCTATATACCTACAAACCGTGGTTGTATTTGCAACTTTACTTATAATCACACAACACGATTCAACGTTGAATTTTACAAACAGGCTAATTTATAATTCAGTTCTTTCTTCTTATTTATCTGTGTTTTTATGAATAATTTTAGTTAGTTACTAAAAATTAATGTTAAAAAAAAACAAAAACCCGCCTTCAAAGAGTAAAAAAATTACTTCTTTTAAAATGGTAGGTGGTCAGCCCAACTGAAGTCTACTTTTGGTTACAAATATTGTAGGACGCCGACTTCAGTTGGTCTGATCTATTACCTACCTACCATTTTAAAAGAAGTTATTTTTTACTTCTTGAAGGCGGGTTTTTGTGTTTTTAAACATTTTTTTTATTTTATACTTTTTAGTGATCATAATTATGCCATTATGTAGTCCCACTTCTCAATTAATAAGAAACTATAGAACATTTCAATCTCGCGGCAAGCAACGCCGTGGGAAAGTCATATTCCTATACTTAAACCTAAATATGCTTCGTCATAGTCGCTCAACTATCTAAATCGAAATATCTTGTCGCCATCCTTGAAATACAGGGTGCCTCTGACCTTGGGGCTTTAAATGCATAGCTCGTTTCTACTCCTGAAACTGAACATCTTTTGGTCTGTAAGTTGTTAAAAATATGTCCTACTTAAATTTTATTTTTTTCATATTAGTAAAATGTAATTTTGAATGTACGCGATCCACCCATTTTCCTTTTGCCCTCGTACCAAGGAAATGTCGCCCCCGTACCATGAGATCGTGATTTTATGGCCATTATGTTATACTTTGATTTTACAACTAGACTTTAAAATCAATTAGTTATCTAAATTTAAGTTATTTTTTAATGTTGCAGAACAAAAGTAGTTCAGTTTAGCGAGTAGAATCGATGGTTGCATTTAGCCCCAAGGTCAGAGGCACCCTTTATATACCGTTTAGGAGTTCCGGTGGCCATCTGTGGTCTTCATCATCAATTCCACTTCACCAAATAGTGCTTTCCAAGAGCAAATACACGAGTTACAATGAAAAATACCAAAATCACTATAGATGTGCCTATAATTTTTGAAGAGTTCCGTCGATTCCTCATGGACTCCATCATCTGATCACCCAGTCGAAAGTTCTCCTCCTTTTTTGAAGTCGGTTAAAAATAGACATAGGTACATTCCGCGCTAATTCCCAACTGCCGTCAACTTTACTATTAGGTACCAGCAGCAGACAGCTTGCTTGTTGTAGTAACTAGTTCGTCACGAGCCCCAGGGAGGTTACAACTCTAACAAACAATCCAGAATTTACAAGCGATTAGATACAAACTCCCCAAATTCCTCCTGCGGGTTTCAATATAACTTATTCAACTTGCATTACATTGTCTGAAACCATTCAGCTAGTACATATAGCGAAACATCCATTTACTTAATTTAAAGCTATTCGGCTAATGTCAGTTATATCTAATCAAAGACGCGGAGAAAGAAAAATAAATCTGTCCAAGATAATAGTATCGATAACGTTAATGGAAGCTAGTAACCAGGTATTTTTCAAAAGCGGAGATAAATTAAAACAAAATTTACTAATTTTAAGAGCTTTTATTACTAATGTTAAGATACTGAAAATTCGTTAGCTTCGATTAACGTCTAGAAAGGTCTTAAAATATTTCTAGACGTTAATCGAAGCTAAAGAATTTTCAGTATCTTAACATTAGTAATAAAAGCGTATCAATGTCAACGTGAACAGTTACAACAGATGTAAAACCTTGGAATACATCGTGACTTTCTAAATCCCAACCCAATATAAGCTAGGCTTGATGTCACGCCACATTTGAAAATACCTAAACAAAAGGTTCTCATAAAGTTTCCCACTTAAGCCCCGTGTCACAAGTTGATCCAACTACCTACATAAACAATACGAGAGGAAGTTTTGGCAGTGACCTACGACCGTACCGTGTTTTTGTTATAATCCTCAATATAGGTAGGGTAAAATGCTTGTCTCTCCCAAAAAGAGAAACAAATTATAACTATCATACAACAAACAAAAATACCTAGTAAAGTTTGAGTTACCGAAGTGCCGCCGATAAGTCATTATCGGACATCAATCCTCAGAAGAAAGGTATTTTCGGAAATTGATATCGAGTTAAATAATACAAAAGTAATCTCGGTTTTTGATGATTTTATTCCATAAAGAAAACCCTTTTTTGGTGTTTTACAAGATTACAATTTCAAGTCAAAGGGTTTCCAAACCGGGAAGCTCGTTTACCGTTATTTGTTTTCGAGAAAGCATTTTCAGAACATTTATTTTTAACCCTGTTGGATTAATCAATATTTCAAAGTGCTAACAAAACAATATGAACAAAACAATACAACAAAACAAACAATATGATAAATAACGTAAAATGAAGATGACTTTACTTAGAAAGAAAATCGTACCTATAGCTACCGATATGTTTGATAGGGTTTGCTATGTTTAAAGGTTTCTTATAAAAGAAAAAGAGCCTTTCGTTACCTTACGTCGTCGTATACCTACATTACTAACAGGAAAAAACGAGCACGATAACGGCGTCGGGTATGCGATTTATTCACCTCCTGCGCCGCATGTGCTAGTAATTTTTCGACTTTCGTCAACGGTTACCCGTTCAGATTTCTCGTAAAATATTTAAAAGTCCATTTTTAAGCGCGGATTCGCTGCAAGCTATTAGAGCCAGCTCTTCAGCTCAAACAAAGAGCTTCAGTGACGCAGGCAGGCTTGCCGCAGGCGCATCCAGCCGACGCACTAAATACCTTTCCGTTCAATTTCAATTTAAAATCCTATCATAAGCGCATAAGGTTCTTTCTCCCTTCGCGTGCCGTACTTATAAGTCACTTTGTTTCATTACTGATTCGCTCCCCGCTATTTGGTGTCACTGCTCTTCAGGGGTTCCGTATAAGCAGGGTGACGTGCAAGTCGTGCGGGTAACTATTGGTAGGTATCCCGTTAATATACTAACTCTTTTAGCTCTCTTTACAATTTTCCATTCAGCCAATGTTCCTTAGCTCCATTCAAGCAATTTTCTTCGACAGAAAACGTATCCAATTCAATTTGTCCTACAACAACTGACTTGTCCTCCCAGCGCATTTTGTACGGACAATGTAGAAGGATTGCATTCAGGATAATGCCTTTTAAAGAAATGGACTAATTTGAACACGTTTTACAATTTGTAACTTACGCTGTATTTATGTAGGAAAACAACGTTAAAGGATGATGATGGATGAGCTAAAGGTTGGGTAAATATTATTTGCAAAAATCTTCCACATATGAAACATTGATGAAGAACGAAATGAAATATTGCTCCTATATTTGCTTTACCGGCTAGAGACTGAATAACGGCTTTATAGACCGCTGAGATTATTTTAAAATTCTATGCCGAGAAGACCTAACGTAGAAAACGCGCGGGAACTAGATTTATAGAGAATTTTGCGAAGAAAATGTGCCTTGAATTTAATGTAAGATGAAGTGAATAAGTGGTTGTAATTATAGTTTACTTTGACCTACTTCTCTTGTCACGTTGTACGTACATGAATGAATGTAGATTTTTCGTTTAGCAGTTCTACGTAAATTAGATCTGGCCATACGAATCATCCTTAATTGACATTGGCAACACCCGCTACAAGGAAATCTTATTAAAATTAATTACCTATCATCTGACATGAGTTTTACTCGTATTCTTAGTTTAACTTGTTTATTGTTTTAGTAGGTAGATTAATTAATTTATAAAAAATAAAATGTTTGTCATGAAGAAAGGCCACTGTATTAAACTAGCCTCTATCATCTTTCTACCGTATAACTTATTAAGAGTAATATTATTCTCTAATGTCTGATATTTTAAGACAACCTTAGATACTTTTGGACGATATCGTATTTTGAGAATTAGTTTAGTTTCAGTCTAAAGCTAATTTGACGCTTTACAAACTTACACTTCGTATTTTAGCCTTGCAAATGACGCGTCCGAGGGCACAGTATGGCGCGCCACACCACTCTCAAACTTACGTATACATTAACTTACAACTAAGTTAGGTAAAATATTTTAAAGCTTATCTACATATCGATGGGTCCTAAATTGAAAGATTTAAGGTATATAAGAGCACATCCCTACATTACCATTCCTAAGAGGGAGCTTTATTTGTTTATTTTGCAAGAATAAACAATGTAAACTTTCAGTAATTTTGTGGCTGGTCTAGTATAATTTTTATAGTTTTTTTATTATATTCTATAGATGCAACATAACCTAAGACCTTATTTACCCATAACGAATAAATAATATTGTACTTAAACGATGAGAACTTAATCATAAAGACCCTTAAGATGTATTTCTCCGAATGGTTTTCAAAATGCTGTATCCTACCCTTTGATTATTTACTCTCTAGATAGAACTTAGATGACTTTAATGCGTCGAATTTTTTATCAGCTAACTGTTAGCCTATAAGTAGCTTTCCGCTCCTTAGTGTCAATTGTGTTGTCAATGGATACGCACATGTTGTGTTAGAATTTATTTCGCTAAAAAGGCACTAGAATGACGAGTTGCGTTATTAAAGTTGGTCGAAATTACAAAGGACATATTAAAACAACCAGCAAAGTCATCTACCACCGTTAAGTAATTCAGAATTCATAGTATTTTTTCAATAATCAATCAATTTAATATGTCTAATTATTACGATTCCATCTTGGCATTTTTGTTGGTGTTGCCAGTTTTGAAATACGAAATTCCCCAGATGTGTGAGTTTCGAAGTATGAAAGTTACATAAGGATGTATTATGTAAATATGTATACATAAAATTTATAATGAAAAACAAAGTGTAAGTCGAAAATGGTGGAAAATGATAAAAAAATTCAAGAAAAAAATTCAAAGAAACGATAATTAACACGAATAAAATTTAAGTTGTGTGCAAAATTGCATTTTCTCTATTAACTTTTCGTCTTCCCACTTTACTCATGGCATATTTAGCGGAACATAATGAAAAGTCAAAATTTTAAACGCAATATTTTTGTATCACAAATACAACAATATTTATTTCTTAAAACACTTAATTAATGACGTTTTATCCAATTTATGTATGAGAAACAAATAACTTAAAACATTTTCCTCGGGAATAAAAATTACTTTTTCAAAATATCTTACTTTTATTTTGTTCCGCAGAATTTGCCGGTGAGTGTATTTTGCCAATGGAAGTCAACAATTCCAATCCGAATTGATATCTTTTTTAGTTTTTCAAACACTTCACAACAACTAAACCTTAACATGATCAGTTTTCCCAGTAAAATGGGAAATATGTCTTTAGCTAGAATCCCTACGTATGCCCACAGAGATAAATAAAATAACGTTTTGCGAGTGTCAGACAAAGCAGTCACGCACACAAGCATTCAAAAACTGGCCTGTTTTTGTCGATTACAGGGCCACACTCTATCTAGAGAGTAAATAATCAAATATCCTACCTACCTAATTTTAGTTATCAATTAATTAAGAATTTTCTCGATCACTTAGACAAATAATAGTGAGGTTTAAAACTAAAGTAAGTACATTGATATTTTATTCGTGCGCAAACGGGATGACTCGTTAGTGGAAGATGAAAATCCCAAACGTACAATTCTGTGTCACCGAAAAAGTTGCAGAGGACTTTTTGAAAAGCTCAAAAGCAAAAAAGTATCACCGAGTTGACCTTATGCGTGATCGACTGCTAGCTATGAAGCTGTAAAACAATTTCCGATGTAAAGACGTTATGATCACATCGCAAAAACCGCACGATTTGCCGAATGGCTCAGATAAAGTGTAGGGGTGTGCTCGAGACGGCCTCACTCAATAAATTATGCGAGTCGTTGACCTTCTGTTAACAAGCCTCATTTGTTCCTGCCAGCCGCGAGACACTACACCAGTACACCTCCGCTTTGAGTTTGACTTCGATTTATGCAAATTAAAGAAGACAAACATAGATTTAAATGAGGTTGTTACTTAAAACAAGAAGTCTCTGTCGATCTACTTCCTAATAATTTTACTTTCTTATCAATATTATAAATTCGAAAGTTTGGAGTTTTGAAAGGTACTCAATTACATCAGAACTGCTGAACGGGTCTGGATGCAATTTGGCACAGGGATAGATTAAAGTCTGGAATAGCACATAGGCTATCCGGGAAAATGGTCAGTTCCCGAGGGAAAAGTGATAAACGCTACGCGGACGAAGATGCGGGCAAACGCTAGTATTTCATAAAAAGGAATCTGCGATCGAGAGTAGATGTCTAAATCATGTCAAATAGAGACTCTTGTAAGGATACAACGTGGTCTTTTACATGCTGCAAAGCTCTGTTACATCCACATTAGTTAACGCTCTTAAAACGATAAACAAAACTTCCTTATTGTAAAAGTACGTGATAATACTAACAATGCCATTTCAGTTAATCACTCTGAAATGTGGGTCGTGCGAATTTTATAAAATAGCTGTCGCAAAATTCCGCGTCTCCCTAATGAAGGGACCGTTGTATTATTGCGTTTTACTTCAAATCCCGGGCACATGGCACCCGCGGGGAAACTATGACATAAATTTAATCCACTTCCATTGTCTCATGTAAACGGGAAAACAGGCTGATCTCATTTCAAACGAGTATAAGCCCAAACGGTAGTTCTGTTACAATATTGAAGACAGATAGTGGAGGAGGAAGATGTTTAAGATTGTACTGTTCTGAAAATATAATAATTGTATAGTAGGCCTTTTAAAAAAAAGTAGAGGGACTGCTACCTATTTGTTTTATGGGTATATGGCGTTACTTTAGGGGTCGACCACACTTAGATAATAGACACAGCAGCAAGGGAGGGCGCTACGAGTACATAAAATGTGATTTGGCATCGACTGGTATGGCGGAACCCGTCAATATTAGAAGTTAAGGAATCGTTTGTGAAAAGAACGGTATTGTTGAAATCAATTACCATTTTACTTCAAAGTAACCTTGTGTTATTTTTAAGCTATGTGTACGTTTTTTTAAGAAGGTCGCTATTAACGTCGCTATTTTGAGTGAAATATCAAGATTTTTTTTCGTGTTCTCGCACACGTCTTTAAATACCAAAATTAAAATTAAATACCAACTGTCAACTTGGCACTATTTAGTTACTGGGCCGATGTCATTAAACTCCCTTACGAGTCTAACGAAAGTGGTCAATGCGATAATAATGACAGTTTTTTTTTATAACAGCTGTTTCGTAAATTTTCTTTGGGAAAATACGTATCTAAATGTCTGGGCGTGCCGTCGAGGCCCCGCGCCGGATTTGCGGCTCCCGCCGCCTGTCCCATAATACCGTCCTCATGCCGCTTAATCGACATGAAAATTAAAACGGAATCTATTCCCGGCCGCGTGCCAGCCAGGAAGGGATTAGCGGAATGAAATCAAGCGATACAGGCTTATGTGAAAGAGGAAATATGACAATACAAAATGAAATAACGCTTGAAACGGTTTTTGATATTATGGAACAAATATAATGCCTTTAAGATGTCTGACCCACGATCCTTGGAGTTTATTCGAATAACTCCCCTTTCAATTAAGCAGGAAAATACTTTCTGCAGCTGTCCACTCTCGAGAAAACTGGTTTATCGTCAAAAACTGAAAATTAATCAATTTTTGGTAACCTAGGTATCCTATTTACCTGTATGTTTTTTACTTCAAAAATAGCGAATGGAGTTTGGCTATTTTTGAAGTAAGCAAGACAATTTAATGTTTGGATGTTATAAACATAAGTTTCAATTACTAACTTCCTTTGTTTCTAATGTCAAAGATACCGAAGTCTCGGTAAACGTCAACCTCCGTTAGGCTTTCAAATAACCTGAAGTACGTATTTATAACTATGCATGCATATACACCGTCCCCGGGACGTACCCGAAGGATTTTAACCATCGATTCTAGACCGTATTTGGAGTATATAATGTGGTATAACATGTAGTCCAATAACGCATAATTTCCGAGATTTTTATTATTTAAAAAACAATTCCATAGTTAATTTAATTTGAACTCTGTCACCTTAACCTAAAGCATTATTTACTAAAGAAGATTCATGTTGTAAGTAGCAATATCATCAACGTACAATATAAATTAATTTAATCAATTTCGAATTTAATTAATAAAGGTGACAGAGTTCAAATTAAATTAACTATGGAGTTGATTCTTAAATAATAAAAATCTCGGAAATTATACGATATTGGACTACATGTTATACCACATTATATGTATAATACTCCAAATAGGGTCTAGAATCGATGGTTAAAATCCTTCGGGTACGTCCCGGGCACGGTGAATTTATCAGCAGTCTTCATTAGGTACAAATTTCACGTTTCGAACTTCAATAATAGCTAACTTACGTATAAACTTTAAACTTTATACTGGAAGAGATCCCTTGAAGGGATGTTCGCCTTTGTACATGCCTGCTATATTTTTGTCTATTTCATAATTGTTATCTCTTTGTAAAATAAAGTGCTTAAATACATACATACTTTATACATTAGGGGATGTTTTCTAAAAGTCCTATTTCTAGGTCTATCGGTGTAGTTTGGTTAATCTGTCAGTCTCAAAAACCTTTTATTATGATTTAAGTAAATGTATTTTTTTTGTTGCAGAATCCAAACCAGAGCTAGTGTACTGGTTTTCAGAGCAGACCCTTCAGCCAGGCCCGAGTGTGTCGCTGAAGTGTGTGGCGATGGGCCACCCTCCACCCCAATTCACGTGGTTGCTAGACGGCTTTCCCATACCTACCAATTCAAGGTACAAATACAAAAAAGAATGTTAGTGGTCTAGCTTACTTTGAATAAGTAATTGGTTAAACCATATCTGCTTTATACTTTCTATAAAATGACTTTGTCACATGCTTTCTGTAAATAGTCTGTATTTAAAAAGTAAATACACTACAATTTTCCGAGATAAAAAGTAGCTAACCTATAATTTCACGTCAAACAGTTGAGACGTTGACTCGTGAAGACGGAACAAACTAATACTTTCGCATTTGTAGTATTTGTAAGGACAAGGATAAGCATGAAATAACACGTCAAGCTTGGCGAAGAATATGTATTTCCAAACATTCATGGCGCATGTTTGTTTAGATTTGTGGTCGGGCAACACGTAACGGTTCAAGACGACGTTGTCAGCCATCTTAACGTAAGCAGAGTGACGGAACAAGATGGCGGCGAGTACGCGTGTGTGGCCGCCAACTCGGCGGGGAAGGCGGCGCATGCTGCCAGGGTGAACGTGTACGGGCTGCCGTTCATACGGGAGATGCCGAAGGTCACGGCAGTGGCTGGCAGTGACCTGGTCATCAAGTGTCCGGTTGCTGGGTATCCCATTGAATCGATCACGTGGGAGCGAGGTAAGTCAATAATAAAACAGTATTAATTTCGAATACTTGCATGACAAATTCCAGTAACAAACGTTAAAGAAAAAAAATAAAGACTTTAGGTAATACTCGTACCTACATTGTAGAATTTGGTGTAAGTACCACATTTTGACTTAAGAGGTTAACGATGTCCAGTCAGTTTTACGAACTGGCAATTATCCGTAAGTTAGTTGTCATATTCTGGCACCACTCCCGGTGCCAGCCAGAACGTAACATGAACCCGCTTGGTTTATGAAATGAATCAATTTGCCCAAACCGATTTTCAGTGCCTTAATAAACAGACCACCTTTTAATATTTTAGTTCTCTAATCTCTCAAAGCACGTCAAAGGTTATCTTACAATTTTGAACGCGTAGCTTTGCAAGTAAAGCCTGAGTTAATCGTTTATTTTGATGTGTATTTACTTAAGCATTGAAATTAATCATATATATCTCTGCATCAAACTGTACATGATGAGATAAAGCGAAGGGATCAACACACGTCACATATCATGCAATTATTATCATATTTTTATCCTTAGACATTTTTGATGTGTGTAGAACAGATTTCAAAGACAGGAGCTACAAGCATAGCTTATGTAGATTTGCTAGTAAGTAGGAACATACATATATATATTAAATATAAAATGCTCTCAAACGTTACGAAAGCCGACAATATCGCTTTTAAAACCGACTCTCAGCCGCTATAAATACGTCGTCGCTGTAATTGGCTTTCCGATATACGCCGTCTACAGCTACCTGCATACATGGCAGCCAATTTTAGTGCCGCTAAGCCCTCAGATCTGGTTGTTGACATATAAATTAAGTCGGTTTAAGCTGGGTGATGCACGGGTTCCGTGAGGACAAGAAGCGAAGGCTTTCGGACCTAAATTATGTGAGAAAATGGGGTTTTACGTCGTAATGATGTCATTAACTTATGGAAATACGGCGTTAATTCGCTAAGTACCTAACCTTTCCCTTATTAACAACAACAAAGAACTTCTAGTTTTATATCACCCTGTGACCGTTCAAAGATGTTTCGGACGTTTCGGTGATTCTATTCCATTTATGTTTTTAAATATTTCGCAATCGCTCAAAGATTGACTGGAAATCCCTAAAAGGGATAATTTCACCTTAGTACCTACAAACCTTTCTATATCTGTCTGATTTGTTGTTTGTTATTTTCCTGTTTGTACATTCGAGCAAATTAATTGTTAAGCAGTTTGACGTAAGTAGGTAATACCAATGATATTTTATATTAAGAAACGTCATCTGCGCGCAAAAGCGTTCCTCGAAAAGGAAGGTAATTTGCATTACTATCGTTCAGCCGCGCCGTGGCCGCTCACACGCACGCGTCAAAAACAGTAAAGTTTTATTACCGAAATGTAACAAATATAAGTCATAAATAATGCCGTCTTATGTTTTTCAAGGCTGCCGAAATTATACTGTAACTATAAAAGGAAGAAAGGATGTCTCATTTCATTCGTAAGTACCGTAAATATTTTTACATTTTGTTTTACATCGCCATACTTTGTTTAATTTGCACCGGTGGCGTCACTGTCACGTGTGAAACATTAGATACAAAATTAGATATCGCATGAGTGCGCTAAAGACGGGTAGCTATATGGCAGCCATGAGCGGGCACGCCGCGTCATTCGGGTAGGCAATTTGAAACAACTATTTATCTCTTTCTAACAATAGCGTTCTCTACGAATTGCCGTCTTTGTCTGTAGAAATATGGCAACGTAACAACTGTCAGTAATTGGCGACGGATTTCGAATGCGTTTAGTATGAGCATAACGTATCTAAATATAAAATATCATTGGGTAATACGTCAATTTGCCGGGCTTTAAGTACTTATATTTTCCGCGTGTCATTAGTCGTCTCACGCCGGGAAATGTCTAACAAGGATATTTCGCGTATTATATCAAACTGATAAACAATCAATTTCCTTGACTATACATCATCATCATCATCATCATCATGTCGTCCAAGCCGTATCCGGCGACGGCGACTCCTATTATGTCCATCATGGGTCGTTATTGTGGTGGGCTCTGATGTGGCTAGCGAAACTGAAGTTCGACTTGAAGATCCGATCACACGGCACACAATAAACCTGGTCAGCTGAGTTGAGTGTGTATACTCGAAACTGTAATTAAAGACCAACGTGGGTTGCCACTAATTAAACAAATATTTGCCTTAGTATATTTCCACTTTTTAAAAGACCGCACTAAGAATATTTATTTGTAGGTAGTTTTAAACCTTCGATTTAAATAAATAAGTTAATTCAAGTTACTTACACAAATACAAGATGGCCTATTAAATATTTAACCATAGAAGATTTTTGGTAGCAAAACTGTTATTGCACTTGTAATACTTCAGGTATTAATAACATTTGGTACGATAAATAAACAATAGTTGTAAACAACGTTAGATGCAATTTAAATATTACGTACGTTTAGCTATTCGACAAAATAACAGGCCAAAAGTGTGTAGCTCACTTTATAATGACAATCATAGGGCATTTTACCAGCCATGACACCATGGGGTTAATGGGTAACTGTCAAGTTTAAATCAAGCATAAGTGTAAGGCATCCGAATTTAGGTTGTCATTTTGTTTTAGCTGATAAAAAAAATCGCCATTGAACTCACTCACCCGCCCTTTAATTACTTAACACACTATTTGAGAAAATATTTGTTTTGGGATATTTTAATGTTTTGGATATCGGGTAGAAAAAACATTGAATGCATATTCCCTATTGTTAAATATAACTTTTGATATTGAAAATGTTAGAATTATCTACAAATATTTACAACAATTTGATTATCAATGCAAAAAGGTTGGCTAACTCTGAAATGTTCCATTGACACTGACATAAGCGACTTTGACACTTGTGACAGTGACGTATCTATCGTAGTTTTTTTGGTCTTAAATTACAGTTTCGAGTATAGTTGTAATTAGGCTTCGGTCGAGTCTATACAATAAAGTATTTCACATTCACAGGTCCAAATATAAAATTTATTTCAAAGTGACACATAATAACAAACGACTAGTAGAATTTTAATCCTTTTGTACGGCACAGAACAATTTAAATCTTGCATTGCTTTTAATTTTACCAGTTTGTTTCAATACATGCCAACGTTGTAGTACGAAAACCTTTCTAGTTTCCTAAACTTACTCCGTACGTAAGCTTCTGAATTTAATACCAACTAAACACCTTCCAATCGGCATTTTACCCGAAATCTTTTTCCTTCCAATCAAGCCGATTGGATATTCCGGAACGAACCCTGAAAACTGCGGTTGAACACTCGAGCCAGACGGCACGGGGGCACTCGGCGAGCGCAATCGGAACGCGCTATTAGGAACAACCACCAATCTGCGGTCCTTAGCGCCACAACCGGATTATCATATTGATGATGATTACATTCGTAATTGGCGTGACTGTGACATGTTTGCGAACAATTAGAGATGAACAATTCTATTGCAGATCCGTTTTTGTTTAGACGGTAGCTTAATGTGCATATTTTTATATAAAAAAAAAACACTACCAATTGAGCACCTCCATATACTAAGGCAAAAGATAAGAGCAGGTATACAGTTTTTCCGTGTCAAATTATGAAGCAGTCAAATAAGACCACACATGTAACTTTTTCGCGCAAGTGGCCTCAAGTCTTGATTTAGCTGTTAAATCCGATTTAAGTCTGACAGTTCTTTACATTTTGTTAAAGCGAACCGTGCTTACTTAAGACTAAAATTAGATTGACCTAGATTGTTGTTCAGTTAAGTTGTGTCAAAATGTATAGACCTTATAGTCTTAAATCTAGTTCTAAGATTTAAACTAGAGTAACCACTTTTGTGAAAGTGGTCTTGGAGCCATTTGCAGCAAGGGCTACTTGCAGGAAACAGTTAACCCAGTTTAGTCTTTGATTTTTCATGCTTTTTGAATCAGCTAAACTGAACTTAAACCTAAATCTAGATTAATCTCTTTGCTGCAAGTGACCCCAAAAAAATATTTTTTGTAATCGAACGCCACAGATATAAAAACATGTCTATTGTCATTGCAGGGAGGACTCGCCCCTTTTCTCTTCAAGATTTGGAACTGACCCTGAACACATGTTGTAACAATATGATAAAGTAATAAATGTACTTAAGGTGACGGCATCAATTATGAACACTTTTAGGTGACAGGCACAAGTAATGGTCACTTCACTCTGAATTCAAATTTCATACGGTCTTAAATTGATTGTTGTAAAACAAATGACTGACCCTTATCTTCTGTAAAATAAAAATCAAGTGCCCATTATTGGTGCCTTGTCCATTACTGGTTCCACCACCCTACGTGTCTCAAATAACGAAGTTTTATTAAATACTACATTGGGAAACTTACAAACCTCCACAAATATAACAGTTTTATTCTTTAAACTCGATTTAAGCCTGTCCGTTTACATTGTGGTAGGTATTACTAAAACAAAATTTTGCCTGAATCTTTTGCCCAAATGTTTTAAAAATATTTTTTGTTTATACCTGTAGCAAATACAATTAATTACAAATAAGTAGCTACCGATTTTTTAATCTCGATCGATGTCAATATCGTTAAAACGATTTATTGTTACATTTACTCACGCATCTAATTTATTTAATTTAATCCGATTCACCCTAGATTTGGTTGATTAAGCCGAGCCGAGTTCCAAAGAACGATTTTGCGTATAAAATAATTTCAGCCTGTTTCATATTGCATGAGCTGAGTGACAAGCCAGCTATTCTCAAACCCGATGTTTTATTCATACAAAACGCCGTTTAATTCTAGAAGGAGAGAAGTTAAAATGTGAAGATTTTTTGTTTCGATGGTAAAATATTTTTCTGATCATTAACGCGTTTCAAGTACGGCCTGCGCGTTGTGTTTCGTTTAAAAGACTCGATGTCTTAGTTGTTTATACTTTACCATATTAAGGTAAGAAAATTAAAAATAAACTTAATTTACCTAGTTAAACAACAACCGAGCAAGCAATGTCGATATTAATAAAATTAGTACCTAAATAGGATTGTATTTTTTTTAAATATGTAAATAACACAAATAAGACAAAAAAATCCTGCCTCTGCCACGTCGCCAGTGGTAGGTACTACCCGTAAGCTTATTAGCTTATGACGAGTTGTAGTTAATACGTACAAGGGTAGCTACTAAAAGTTATACAAGGTGATATCATAACTGTAGAAGTGTATTTTTGCCCTTCGTTCAGGCCACAAGGGAACAAGAGATTATCTACATATTATGAAAAATGCAATAAAAAAGCCAGAGAACGATTATACCTTATAAGATAAGATACTCTTATATAGATATAAACTGGGGCAATCTAGTATTGAATGTGCTGCTACTAAATCTCAAGTCCTCTAATTATGCCTAAAACAAATAAATAAAACTGGCCTGTTTAAAGTCTTAACAAACGAATGTAGGTAGCAATATATTTAAGAAAACGGGCAAACGAAAGAGTAAAGAATTAAGCTCCCCGGGGAGGTCGCGACTCGTGGCAACAGGTCGCTAAGGAAACTACGCGAACACGAGCTCTTTGTACCGCGTTACGGCGCGGAATACCTTCTCTGATAATTTAATTCAGTTACTGAGTACCTAGTTACTTATTTGAAAGATCGATCAAGTGATGGACATCATGTTTTGTTGAGATGCTTCTATCGCTGGTTAGGGAGCGGAAGTTCAACAAAAACTGTGTGGTTTGTAACACAATTTACTATTTGTTTGTTTATTTAAACTTATTTTCCAATTCCAATCTGCGATTTATAAATGTAGTTTTTATGACCAAAAGCCAACGAAAAAGCCTTAATAATCATTTCAGGATCATGATTAAAACGCCAAATGAAAACCGAATTAGATCATTTAAAAATACATTTACTTATTCAATAATTAAATTCAAATAAAAAAAACAAATATAAGTAACTCTCCCAGGCACTGTAAGAGGTTTATTCTTGGTGGAACCGGAAGAAGATTCGCAAATTTAAAGGAAAATAACAAATTGACGAGTTTCGATTGATGAACCCTCTTCGTTCCGCCCAAGCGACCTTAGAACGTAATGAAGTAAACTCTGACTGAAATTTATAAGACCGTAAAAATTCCCTCTCGCGTTTAACGGAATTACTGCGCAAGATTAAATTAAGTTTCCCCGGTCACTCCTTAGCAATTCTCCTTTTCTGTAGCGACCCTTGTCAACAACTGAGCCTTATCTTTTTCATAGAACACTCTCATTAAGCTGACCGAAGGTTTTTGATACCTGTATTGATATAAAAGGTTGGCGGCCCATGCGAATCAAAGATTACCTTTATATTCGAGCCACGTGGGATCCAGATTCAATGAGGATATATAAGAAACCGAATTCTTCTCCCTTTGCGAGTAGGTAGGTGGCAAAACACCGCACCGGCTGCTATTTTAAACATTATTCTATCTACGTACCGCAGCCGACACTTTAATAATAAAACGAGCCACAATGGTGATATTCTTAAAGTTATAAATGTTATGAGTATAGTAGGTATATCTGGCAAAAAATGGCAGTATATTTTAACCCATTTTTATAACAAAGACATTGCTAGAAGCATAGCTACTGAAGTCCAAACTTTGTGACAAAGTATATTTTGAATGTGGGACTTTTAACAAAAAGTGTATAGTACCTATTGCGTTAGTTTACCCCGGAATAGCCGGGCACTTTTCAGGGGAACTTCGGCCCGCTAACAGGCGGAATTTTGTTTGGCGTCGTTTGGGTGCAGCGCTCGACCGGGTTTTGCCGGCACTCGCGGCTCTGACGAACAATTTACAATAAGAATTTTACTTTAACGTGGTTTTGGGGAACCAGCATCGAGCTAGGCAATTGAATCGGGCAGCAAAATTAAATTTTATCCACTTACGTACAAACGTACGCAAAAATAAACAACTCTAGGTTGTTATCAGAATAGGTACGTAGGTACTTTAAAACCAATCCGTAAACTTTATCATTTAAAATGAACACTTAGTGGCCATGTGCATCAGCCGTACCTAAATTTAAATGCATTTTCCTATTTGTTAATGCATTTTACACTTGTTTGTTTAAACAAAGATCTAACTATTAGGTATCAAGTTACCAATTGTATTAGTTACGTATGCGATCAGCATTAGCACGGCAGGATAAGTTAAATGGAAAGGAGGTTTTATACTCGTACCTAGTATAATAGTTGAATGAAAGCAAGTGATATATAAGTATAGCGGTGGAATTTTGGATCAAATAGATAGAATTATTTCATCAATTTAGAGTTATACTTTACAGACTGCCTAATGATTTTATACTTCAACAGATGGCCAAACTCTACCACTTAATCGTCGTCAGCGAGCTTTTCCCAACGGCACACTAATCGTCGAGCAAACCCAGCGGGGAGAAGATGCCGGCACGTACACGTGCCAGGCGGCGAACAGGCAGCGCCACGCGGCTCGGCGGGAGGTCGAGGTGCAGATTCTAGGTCAGTCACTCGCCTCGCACCACTTTTTTGGGGAACTGACGCCTTAGATAAGATGCATAACGCAAACGTAAACGATGGACGAAAACTGATAAAGTATATGACCTTAAGCGACGCGGCCGTTCGGCAGATTATTTTACGTCAATCCTATTCATTTTCGATAACGATAACGTTCTCGCAATGCATCTTGTCAGGGCCACTGGCCTCTAATTATGGAGCAAATACACAGAATAAGACACCATCGCGTATCCACACCGTTGGATTCAGGCTACAGATCAGTCTTCCTCGCAACCAAGGACTGACTACTTGGCTAGTGTACAGCCAACCCGTGCTACTTCGCTTCCTAAAAATCCTCAATGTTTTTTTTTATGTTGAAATTGTTTTCTCAGCAATCAAGAATCACAAAACGAAGTGCCGTTTAATGATATCAGTAACTACGGCTACGGTACTGCGTTTATAATATAACGCACTGCCATTAATTAGTTACTTAGATACTCCAATGCTTTCAAAATTAATTGTGACTGCCATCTTTAATTATTAAATGCATTCACCGTGTGAAAATTTGTCTCCAAATTCAAATCTTGAACATTTTAACGTCAAACGTAATCAAAATTTCGGCATAAACTTTCTCATTTTCTGTAGTAAGCTTTAGAGCGCTATAAAATCACAAATTCAAGAGGGGCGGAGTAACTCATCCGTAATTCATTAAAGTTAGCACGTTTACCATTCCCGCGGCATCCACGGAGCATTAAACTCACAGCTTTTCCCAGTTAATAGGGCAATAAAAAAAATTAAAAATATCTTCAACAGTAGCCTGTGTAAGGCAAACCAGCCGCACAGAGGCACTCGCAATGTGGCCGAGAACAGAGGCAAGAGAAATTACCTTAATTAACGGTAAATAAAGAAGTTTAGTTGGAAAAGTTAAGTTATAACTCATATTTTAAGGGCTGCCTTGGGGTTTCGATTAGAATCCAAATTGAAACTTTGCGCAAAGTCGAAGTTACTCAGTTATCAGCGGTCTATCTTGGCCGTGGTATCAGTCTCTCGAAGCTGCAAAGTATTTTAATATTTCATCCCCGCAAATATTTCATAAATGAAAATGATATCATTACTAATTTAACCGAACCAATGCAATATAAATATACTGAACGCAGGTTATTCTTTATTCATATACATACACACATACATTAAATCACGCCTGTTTCCCAGAGGCGTAGGCAGAGACCACTTCTTTTTCTTCATTTACTTCAATCCTGACAAATCTCTTTCATTCGTATACATAATGTACATCAGGGGCGCCGGCTTTTTGAAAACCTCGTGGGTGCTCCTGATTCCTATGCCTGCCTACCTATAGGACATATAATTATAATTAATTATTTTAAAGTAGTATTTCTTTTCTTTCGGTGTTAGGTACACTTCGGTACACTTCAGTGTGCTTTATTTAAATACGTAAGTGAAAAAATACAAAAATGTAAAAAATAACCGTTATGATATCAGTGTGTAACATAACTTTTAACTTTGAACACTAGGACGCGCCACACACGCTGATGATTTTTATTTTAGTTATTATGATGATCATTGGTCATGGGTGCTCCGCACCCACTATTTAACTCTCATGGGTGCTTGAGCCCCCGAGCACCCACGGAGTCGGCGCCCCTGATGTTCATTGCCTCTATTCATATTGTGTCGTGTGCACTACCTCTAATAATTAATTTACTTACTGTAATTAATGTTTATTGTACTATAAGGCAAAATAAAATACAAATACAAAATGTAAATTTCTTTATTCATAATTTACCTCATGTATATGATATTATATTATGATACAAGGGATGGAGTCACGCTTTAGGCAAAATGTTGCCTGTGTCAACAGACACAAAATAAAAACTAACTGACAAACTCTCTCGCACAAACAGCAAAACTTTTGATAAACTATTTCTAGGGGACTGAAGCGCAACGCAGCAAATTATCTGACAAGGGGAAGTTTCAGCAAAAAAGGCAAACTTTTAAATTCCTAATTATATTTTCACGCCCAATTTCCGTGGCCAACGCTACACGTAAAATTTTATGTTTCCCCCAGTGCATTTAAACGCGGAGTTCTATAGTTGAATGTATTACATTTCAAAGTAAACTACTCGCAGCGTCAACAAGAAATATTTATGCACGAATAACAGCTCCCGAAGTGGAAAACCACAGGCACTTATGACGTTGTCACGTGGTCAATAATTGGACGACCCGCCGCTCGCACTGAAACCGCTATTTAGGTTCCGTAATTAAAATTTGATTAAAGCTCCCGCCATAAGATTTGGCACTTGACTTTAGTCTGTATTTCTGAATGAAATAGAATTGGATTATATTGACACAGTTTCAATATATTTTTATCTACCCACAGTTCAGCCGAAGATCTTACCGATCCAGCCTTTGACAAACTTACTCAGGGAAGGTATGAGAGCGGCAATATCATGCCAAATCTTAGAAGGTGATCTTCCGATTGCTTTTCGCTGGGAGAAAAACGGACAGGCAGTGACGTCATCACCGTATGCGCCGAGTGGCATCATCACTAGGAGGATGGACGAATACAGCGCATCTTTGGTCATCGAGCACATCACGTCCCTGCACAGTGGGAACTACACGTGCATAGCGTCCAACGTGGCCGGCTCTGAGCGGTTTACAGTTCCGCTCACTGTCAATGGTAAGTCTATGATTGTTAGAATTGGGATTTAATGGGCCAAGCGTCGAAGATAATTAGTTTAACTTTAACCCGTAAGGGAATTTTGAACTGTACGTACGTGATTGTTATTGGGCAACAAATATAATGAGCACCAAACTTATCTTTTGAGATCCAAATTCGGAAAACGAACATCAAAGTAAATTGCCTCTGTAGACCAAATTTAGTTAATGACTGCCAAATCTTAGCGAGTAAAATTATGAGCTATGAATGACCTCTCGTCCGAAGCGAGAGTCGAGTGTGCAAGTAGTGCGATGGAGCGACGAATGAGAATTCTGGCGAGAGCCCACTTATTTTAGTGGCCATTTACTAATTTTGGTGGTCATTTATTTTGGGTTACTTTACTTTAATATATTAATGTGATGTCCGATGAACCACTAAACAGACGCCATTGTTATTTACCTGTATTTATTCATTATTTTAATAATTATTATTTATTTATTTATTTTCAATCTACCCGGTATCTCAAGATATTGTATCATTATCAAATTAGTGCCTCCTCGCTGGCGATTGGAGCCTAACGACGTGGCAGTAGCTGCAGGCCAAGACGTCACTCTGCAATGCCAATCTGACGGATACCCGAAACCGACTATCACCTGGAAGAAAGCCGTTGGTAAGCTATCAGAGCTATATAGTACAGTCGGTCTTATAAGTAGCTGCACACTTTAGTGCTTTGTCACTCAATATCTAGTTTGAACTGCTGCAGTAATCTGTGCAAGGCGTTAAAGCGACAAGGTACAAAAGTATAAGGCGGACCATACCTAACACAAGACACTAGTAGTTATTATAAGCCAGACAAGCCAAGTAGTTCAGGCCAGGTGGGATGACGATCTGCGAAAGACTGCAGGCAGATGCTGGATGCGGCAAGCTCAAGACAGGGCGCTATGGCGCTCATTAGGGGAGGCCTGTTTCCAGCAGTGGACTAATATAGGCTGATGATGATGATGATGATGATGAGTTTATACATACAGGGTGTCCCAAAACTCAACAATTACCCGCCAAGGGCTGATAGAGCAGCTAAAAAGCTATCGATTTCACATCTATGTATATTCAGCGATTTTTATTAGTTTCGGAGATATTGATGCCCATGTCACAAAAAAATCCTTCATTTCATGATTTATTTTAAAAGGTTTTCAGTGGTATCTTAGATAATTAGAATCATGACGAATCAGCGAAGTTTTTAAACCTATTTGCTAGTTTTTTTTAAATCCTAAAATTATAATAAATTATACTAAATATCTAGTGTATATTTCTAAGAGTAACCAACTATTATAACACATTAGGTAACACTCCCGGCGAGTACAAGGACTTCATGTTCGAGGGCAGCTCGCGGGTGCTCGACAACGGGTCGCTGGTGTTCGAGCGCGTCGCCAAGGACAGCGAGGGGCACTACCTGTGCGAGGCGCGCAACGACATCGGCGCGGGGCTCAGCAAGCTCGTCTTCCTCAAAGTCAACGGTAAGTCAAGTAAGGCTGGTCTTCGCGGCAGCATCTTTACTTTACAAAATAAATATCACGAGTCACGGACCTAAAAAAATACGGACGTAAAGTCGTCTAATCATGAGTGAACCATGCAAAATGGCTGTCTGTGTGCGTGCACGCGTCACTGTCTGGTGTGTGTTTGTTGTTGTTGTTGTTGTATGTGTGCGGTAAGTCGTGTATAACGAACGAAAGCGCCCACCTTGGATGCTTCACACCTTTTTAGTGCAACGTTACGTCCGTATTTTTTTAGGTCCCAATCAGGAGCTCTGCAGTTCACACCTTTGACCAGGTTGATCCATTAAACTCCATGCAGAGACGTGCCATTTGGCTTTAAGCCACTTAGTCTATGAAGAAACATTGGCGTCATTTATAGTTTCTACAATGGAGAATTGGGCTCTCGTTATCGACAGAACTTCATCCCCTGCATTTCTTGAGTGTCTTTAAAAATCTCTACTATACCGGCAATGCTAGAATAGCTCAGTGTAACCACTAGGTGGCCAGTTTGTCCGTATTCGGTAATATATTTTTTTTTTTTTTAAACTAAATATTTCAGAATTTATGTCTATAGGTTAGGTTAGGTTAATTTTATAAAATTCCTGAAATATTTACAGCGTTTTGCAAAATCATATGTTCGTGAAATGAATCAGTTTACGAAACATTGGATCAGTTATTCAGTTTGCCAAAAAAGAGTTTGACGTAGGAAGAGGTGGAACTACAATTTTACTCCGAACAGCACCTTTATTTTTTATCACATCAATTGTGTCAGTTCCCATGACAAAAGTCGTAAAAAATTGCGCAGACACTCACAGTCAGCGGCAAAAGCTTGTATAATATAAATAAAATAAATCTTGAAAATTTGTTTATTAATAAAATCAACAAAAGAGAAAAACCATTAGGAAATTTGCCTTTTTTTGTAAGTATATTTTCCTTATTCCAGCTTTCTCAAAAAGTTGTTTGATCCTACGTAATTAAACAAAAGCCAGTAACACTGGAGGGGGAGGGAAAATGTCTTTTTGTCATCGATAGGTATGACTCGGTAAAGGCGGCATCTTTTTGTCGAACCATCTGCGAAAACTTATGGAATGTCTTGATGGCAGCCATCGGCGGAATGAGTTTGGTCGGGACAAGCGACCGTACTCAAATGAAAATTCTTTCGCGTCATTATTGCTCTGCAGCACGCCGAGCTATCCTTCCTTTTGAAAACAATAGAACTCTTAGAAGCATAGCGCGGAACTAAGGATTGCGACTGCGTGCGTAAACGCGATCAAAGTATTTTATTGAAGGCATTTTTCCTGACGGCTTTTGTTTTGTTGGCTATTTAACACTTGACTGATTTATCCGTTTGTTTCCTTATTTTATTTTAACACGGTAAAGACTAAATACCCAATAAGCTTTCTGATCAGTTTTCGCTTATTAGTCCTGCCACGTATATTTCTTTAGCAGCCTGTCGTTCTTTCAATTATCATTCGAATCACGGAAGGTCGGCAACTTTTCCTATAATTTTATATCCAACCGCTCCTCCCTCGGCAGGAACTTTATTTAATTCTATAGAATTCCGCGCAGCGCCCGATAACTCGCTCAAATTGCTGAACTGGCAGCATTCTATTGTACTTATGTAATATCGGAGGAAGTCCATTTTCTCGCCACTCCGCCACGTCTGATGAGCGTTGAGTGCCACCGCTACTTTAAAATTATACCCGGGTCACTTCAAAGCGTGCTCGTCGTTTCCTCCTCGCCTTTATGAATGCAGAATATCTTTTTGTAATCAGTTTATACAAAAAAAAAAGTTTTCTGTTCATAAAACGGTACTTTTAAATTCTCTAATAGAGTATATCTTGTAATGGATAGTTATTTAAGGCGGTAGTGGGGAGTCGGTCGGAAGACGCGGCGTGACTGGCGCGCGTCTGAGCAGAAAACTCAATGACCGTGCAGCGCAATACGTCTCCTCTTTATTGGAAAACGAGACAGTCGGTTTCCACAAGAATAAGTTTGCCGTGTATACGTGTTTGTGTTCACCGTTATTGGCTTCTGTTGAAAAGCAAATATCGGAAAGTAATACAATTTCAATACTATCGGACTCCGCAGACTGCATTTTAGAGCTGTTAAGTACTTTTCAGTTCTGATAGCAGTTTTCTAAGAAAAATCCTTAAGCTTTCCTTTTTTAAATAGCTAATAATAAAGCCCTTTAAAAATAAAACGGGCACTTGCGTTTATTTCGAGTACTTTAAATATAGTGTCGTAATAAAACATACAATGTAGTAAATTAGATTTTATGCTACTTTACGGTATACCGGACTGGATTTATGCTTCCCAGGCGCTCTGGAGTCGGATTGATTGGTTATTAGCGATACTAACCTACGTTAAACGTTTAATATTTTTAGTGTATTTAAGGAAATTACAATTTATGCTACTGCTTTTTTTCCTTACCCTATATTTAAACTACTTAGGTACCTATATAAAAAACTTAGTGCTCGTTTTTTTACAAGTGGTAATGAACCAACTTTCGATGCTGGTGTAGATGATTTTAGATTTCAGTGCCTATGCTTTTTGAAATCATGTGCTTATGTGCTTAGATTGCAACAACGTGCAAGGCTAACATCCGTAAAAGTGTTCCCGCCTCGATCGCCCAGTGGCCGGGCGGGCACGTCCGCGGCCAGTTTGTAAACAGTTCCTCGCTTCCAACCGTAATTGTATTTCCCGCTAGTTTATTTCGGTTTGACACGAGCTTTACTTCTGCGGAAAGACTTCGCCGACATACCTTTTACGCGAACGAGCTCAAGCCATCATTTATCTTTTTATGATCGGTGTTTATCGACGCCGCGGAAATAGAAGCACTTCGGGTTGTGTTGCCGCAAATAAAGTATGAAACTTATTTCCGCTTCTACTGGGACGGCAACTTTGGCTGGTTTGTTTTAGCTGAAGCAAATATCCGAAAATAATATCTATAACGTTTGGTTCACTTAAAAAATGGTTTCCAACAGTTTTACAGACTAATACAATTTTATAGACAATGGGTTTAAAATCCCGCCTCGCGGCCAAAATGCGTATTTTCAGTCCTCCGGGGAAGGCTCGGGGAGCTTTTCATTTCTTTGTTTCTGTTTTGTTACGGTCGGAATTAAAATACCTACTTTTATTTTATGAAATACAGAATTTATTTCAGCAACGCAGTTTACGTTTGGAATGCTTATTTTAGACAAAAACATTGAAAGAGTAAAAAAAATGTATACGCCATTTCCAGAAGTACCTAAATATTATTTAGCATAGCGTACCGTGCCTTAGTTGCCAGCCTTGATTGATTGATTACCATCAATACGACGACAAGATTGCTCATTTCTCTTTTTTACATAAAACAACTCAAGGATTCAATTTATGTAAATGCTACTAGCACTAAATCACAGAAAATATATAGTAGTAATAGGTTTTTTCCCATAAATATTACTGAACGCCACAAACATTGCCTCATAAATCTTTCAACCTTTTTTCTTCGCCGTAGACAATATCTAACCTCTGCTTAGCGAGGAACCTTTCTCGCGGGCCACAAAAGACCGCCAGAATACAGGGACAAATGCCTATTTAAAGCGTTTCTAAGAACCGAAAGGAGTTCTTACTTATAAGTTAGTTTAATTAAACTTTGTTCGAAGGGCCTTTATCGTTCAATACAGGTCGAGAACTTCGGGGTATAACGGACCGGATTAATGCTTCTCAGTCGCTTTGGAGTCGGACCGATCGGTTATTGGCGATTGGTTTGGTTTGACAAACCTAATTCATGTTGTTTTCTTACAAATCTCTTATTCTTTCTTAGTCTAGTCTAGCTTTACGAATATTTTTACTGGGATTATGAACACTCAAAAGCCACCTATCGAATAGAATTTATTCAAACAGAAATTGCTTTTGTAAAGAAACAAAGTTACTCGTACTTATCTTTCTGAACGCGACATAACCGTCGTGAATTTTGATTATTTTTTAAATGTTTTTTTTAATTTGACGAGGCGCATAGCGTACTTAGTGGTAGTGACCCGCCTACAAAGGGTTTGATCCCTGATAACGGCAAATAATTGAATGGTGAGCGCGCAGAGGTATTTATTTCTGAATCTTGGATATTTTTATATGTATATCTAAGTATTTATTATTTATTTATCATAGTACTGTAGGTACTACGAGTACTAGAAAATTATAAACATATTATATGTATATGTATCTCTATACTGTCATATACATATAATATGTTTATCATTACGTTCAAAAGTAGTAGATTCGATTTAACATTGCTTATGTGGCTGTGAAGCGACAAGGTACAAAAGTGTGTATTACTATTTATTTATTTTATAATTATCTACGAAGAAAAAAAAACATTATAAGTGGAATTTCATATGTTTTATTTGTAACCGCGGTTTGTTTTTTTAGTCTAGCACCTAGCTATGACGTAGAAAAGACAGTGTGGCGTTTAAGCTGTTTAGCCATTAGCAGAAATTTATTTATTTATTTTCTTAGTAAATACTGAAAAAATATATGCTTTTGATTCAATCCTCTATAAGAAACTTTAAAAAAAGTTCCTATTGTCAATTTATAAGCGCGTCGTGGCGAAGTTTTGAACGCTTAGTGAGATTTGAAACGTATTTCAGCGCCTGCGAGGTTTCCGATGAAGAGCAAGACGGTGCAGGTGACGGCGGGCGAGGCGGCGCACCTGCAATGCGCGGCCTCCGGCGACGCGCCGCTCGAGCTGGGCTGGCGCAGCCCGCACCACCACACCATCGCGCCGCACCTCGACCAGAGGTATATATATATATATATATATATATATTATTTTTTAACCCTGATTTTTTCTAAGCAGGCTTATATATATATATACACCGTGTTTTCTTTGATTTACGATAGCTTTAAGGGAACGTTCTTTAGGTCAAACAAAGTTAATTTCCCGAACACAGACAAAAGATAACTCTAACGGTTTTAAAGATATTTAATTTTTAAATTTAATCAGTTAATCACGTTAAACTAGTGTAAAAGGCTCTTAATTGATAACAACAATTTTCTTTTAATACTTATCCTTATGAGTAAAGAGTTTCCAATTGTTAGGTTTGTATACACGTCAATCTAAATTTGACAATGTCACGGAATTGTCGTAGGAATAATCATAATAATAAAAAATGCCTCGTTATAATTTCCGTTCTGAAGAAGAAGCTGACATGCATTTTATTTACGGCCTATGTAACGGCAACGCTTCTGAAGCAGCACGGGAATACAGGCGGCGTTATCCCGACCGACGGACACCTAACCCTCATACGTTCATAAATGTATCTCTAATTGATTACTTTATCCCCTCATTCATTAGTTCTTATTTTATGTTGAACAAACCGTAATTATTATTGTTACAGTTACACCGACGATTTAGAGAACTGGGCTTAATGAAAACTCCTCACGAAAGAGATAGTAATTTAAAAGTGCAGGATGAAGACGGGATCATGAACTTAATAATAGAAGATCCGACCTTGTGATTTCGTTCTTTATGATAACTTATGGTCTGCAGACCATCCCGCTTGAACGATTTCTAAACAGTATTGTGAAATACGTTGAAGATACGCACATTATTTGGTTTTATGCTCATTGTTTTGATACGTTTTTTTTACAGTTTTAAGTAATGCTAGGGTAAATTTTGTCATATTGTAATAAATAATAAGATAATTAATAAAATTACTGACTGTTGAGTTTTGTGCGGCCATTTATTCTACATTTTAAATAAAACTCTTTGAAACATCGCAAATATTTCGTTCATTTTAAAATAAACCATTCGTTATGAATGCATAAAACACATCTATCCTAAAAGATAAGTACGATACACACGTTATTGTTGGATAGTAGACAATTATACCAAAAACGCTAAAAAAAACAAAAATCAAAACGTACAAGTGACCCGTCTGGGAATCGAACCGGTGACCTCTTACACAGTAAGCAAGACACTTACCGCCGAGCCAAGCGATCTTGTACTGTCAAGTGTTATCTTTACTTGTGTGTGTATGTAACGCCAACAGAGACGTATTTGACACTGACTATTAGCTATTAGTTAACTCTAAAGACCCTTTTAGAATGACTAAAGATAAAAGATTTAATTATTTTGTACTAAACAGTTTTTTTTTTTGCGATATTAAAAAATCTAATCTGCCAATTACTTTCTATGGATATACCTAGTAATATGCCGAAGTTATCGTAAATCAAAAAAAACACGGTGTATACCACAATACCACAAATATCGTGTTGCCTCAATCCAAGCCAAAACAGGGTTAAGGCACTTGTCCCACCGCCGACGAGGAAGCGATTAGCTATAGACTATTTATTTAGCTATAGAAACGAACAATAGTACATTGTTGCAGAGGATAGAAAGTACGCGATTTTTGGACGAGTCATATAGAGGGCCGAAACGTAGTTGAGGCCCTCTAGTATACGAGTCCATGAATTGCACTTTCTACTGAGGCAGACTTTGCTTTTCACAACTACCGAGAGGAAATAAAATAAAAAATCATATTCAAACCTCAAATTTTAATTCATGTTATCGTGACATCACCGCCAATTTTACCATAGATAACTTTTTTTTAATCTGGACCCCTATTCTCATGGCACTCGAGATTAATAAACTAACATGCGAGATGAAGATGTCAACTCCATATAAAATTGTATTTGTTTCGCCATTTCTCCCATATAATTTCATCTCTAGTGGTTCGAGATTAGGGGCCAAGTTTGAATTACATTTAAAAAAAAAAGCAGTGACATAGTTTTTAGTCTGTGTATCTTTTACCAAAAATACACCTAATGTTTTACGACACAAAATAGTGTGTTCTGATTGGTCGATTTCAATTTTTCATTTTAAGGAGCTATGACACAAAAATTGATTGATTGATTTTCATTGGTTCTTAAAGTTGGACAACAATGTTCTCGACCAATCAGCAAACACGCCAACAAAAACATTCTTGGTCTGTCCTTATAAGTGATGTTTTGTGACCCCAAACAAGACTATCTATGGCCATATTTCCGAGCAGTGTTGTGAAAAAGATACAGACCCAATAGTTTCAATAAAACAGAAACAAATATTATTAGTTAATCGCAGGCTGTTTACACCGGCGCGAACTCTCCCTCCAACAAAATAGATTTAAATAAAAGAGACGCATATACATAATATAGATATAGATATAGTTGATCGCTGGCTCTACTCGCTTATCAAGTGTGACAAGTGCCTTAAAGAAACCTTATGCGAGTTAGACAGAGCTCACAGAGGCGTAGTTAGGTAACCAAAGGGCATCGTGCGAAAAAAACTTGGGCCCTCTAAACTGTTTAGGTTTTATCAAGTTAAAAGTAAAAAAATCCTTAGTAAAATATCATTTTCGCTAGTTTTAACTTCTGGGGTCCTATATAGTGAAAAAGGGTCTAGGTATAACTCTCCTGAACATCAAGTGAGAAAGGGTTTAAATCTAGTATACTCCGTTATATATATATATATATATATATATATATATATATATACCCTTTTTAGTACGAGTTTCGTCGACTTTATACCCTTCTTCACTAGGACCCTAGATTTGAGGACCGTTTACGTCTAGCTTTCCAGTAGCTACGCCACTGAGAGCTCATCGTTACTAGCCGTCGTGCCTGGAAACCAGGATTTCCGGCAACATTTGGCACTGAACCAATTTAAAACAACAATGAAATTATATTACCTAGAATTTTCCATTTCACGCCAGTGTACGTAAATTGGTAGCACTTTCCCTTGCCGGCAAACGGTTTAAGTTTTAACTCGTTTATAAAGCGAAATTGTTTCCACAAAGTTTTGATTGGACGTTATTTGCCTGCAGATACACAATTCGCGAGCAAGTTTTGGACGATGGGCTCGTATCAGAGCTGAGCATATTGCAGACATACCGACAAGACACCGGGGCTTTGACCTGCAGAGCATCCAACGCTTATGGCCAAGACGAGATGCTCATTAATCTTGTAATACAAGAGGTACTGTTTTTATAAGTAACTTATCTACTTAACCTAAGTATTTGGTTTAAAAAGAAGTTGATCTCATGCAAGTTTTTTTACAGGTACCGGAAATGCCAAAAAACATAAGGATAATAGACCAGCAATCACGATCAATTCAAATATCGTGGACACAACCCTACGCTGGCAACAGCCCGATTATAAATTATATAGTGCAGTACAAAGAAGCCGTAGGTTCGTGTGCATAAAGTTATGTTCAAATACTCATTGGTGAAAATAACTGTTTTTGAAAATGTTATAGGCAATTACCATTAAAGAACGTAGCTTGGATGAACCGAAATACGATACTTATTTATGATAATTGACGTTAAATGGCCATAATAACACTCAAATATTTGTTTATTTCTTTACTTGGTATATATTATTGTTCAACATGACTACGCTAATATATTTATATTCTAATGATACAGAACCATGGCCAACAACGCCTCAAAAGGTAATCGTCCCGGGGAGCGTGACATCAGCCAACGTGCAGAACCTTCAGCCTGCGACGTCGTACCACCTCCGCATCATCGCCGAGAACCGGCTCGGCCAGAGCGAGCCCAGCCAACTTGTGCAAGTCACCACCACCGAGGAAGGTTCGTTAAAACTTCAAATTAAACACCTTGAAAACTCGTGGGCGTGGACTTACTTAATAACGATAAATTTTAACGATCATTACGCAATTTATCAAATTAAACCTCTTTAGGAAATTGTTTTTTGTTCAAGGTAGACTAAAGATGTTTGAATTGATACTTTGTCTGGCGGTTTTTTTTTTATTTGTTTCTAGTTGGTTAATTCTATGAAATAAAAGTTTTACTAAGTTTTCTGCACTTTTTTTTATTAGGTACGGGTGAAAAACTTAAGTAAATCACCTCTTGCATGTAGTTGTAACACATCTGTATAGACCGTTCGACATTCTATATTTGAAATTTGACGTAAATTCCATATTAATTTTATACACAACTACAGGCAAGAGGTCATTTACTTAAGGGGTTCACCTATACGTACTTACATGGTACGTAATAGGAAGGTATGTGTCGTTCAAACTCAAGATAATGTTTATTTCCAGTGCCGAGTGGACCACCGTTAGATGTGAGAGTGGAAGCCAAGAGTTCCACGGAACTGACCGTGAGCTGGGAGCCACCGCAGCGAGACCTCTGGAACGGAAACATCCTCGGCTACTACGTGGGATTCCAAGAAGTAAATCCTTTTTTTATTTAATAAGATGTTCCTTGGGGGTTAGGAATGTCAATATAGTCGGCTCCGATCGGGGAGGACGTTACACCCAAAAAACCCATCATCTCTGCCTTAAAACGCTTTTACACACCTTTGGGGCCGTTGACAATTCAAGGCTGCCTTCACGCCTTGCTTGTCACATTCCGGCTTATTCCGGCCTAGAAATAATGAGAAGCAACGCGGGATTTCTGTATAATTAAATTGTTTCGCACCCCACCTCAGTTGAACAGCAACAGCACAGTGCTGAGCGCGAGCGGGCCGGGCGGCGCGTCGTACACGGTGCGCACGGTGGAGGGGGCCGGCTCGGCGCGCGCGCGCACCACGCTGTCGGGGCTGCAGAAGCACGCCGCCTACGCCGTGGTCGTGCAGGCGTACAACAGCCGCGGCGCCGGGCCCGCTTCCCCGCCTACAACTGCTAGCACCATGGAGGATGGTAAGAGCTATTGCTGAAAAGAAAATAAAACATAGGATACAGTGGGTAACATCACATCAATGATGGCTTTATGCACACAGCAGCAGCGATTTCAAGACCTGTAAAAATAATACCTACTATGTAAATATAAAACAGTCCGCAACTCTCCAACAAATAAATTGGCCTATCTGGATTCGGCTTAAAGTTTAATTTCAAAGCTGTTTAAGGCTTTGTAAGGAATTTCAGGGCTTTACCAATCCATTGATAATACTTAGCATCATTAACATCATATCAGCTAAAAGACGGTCATTGCTAGACATGGTCACTCTTCAAAAGTTTATCAATCCCCAGCCGCATGACTCGGCCATAGATGCGGCCATCTATCGGATTCCCACAATATTTACTTCAAAGTAGCGTTTTGGCATTTAAGTATCTAATCAAGTATACTCTTAGATATACATTTTTGCCTCTGTTTTGGGCATCAGCAATCAGCAACCGACTGCTTCTGTCTTGACAGTTCCGAGCCTTCCTCCGGGCCTCCTCCAATGCTCGGCGCTAAGCTCTCAGTCTGTCCGAGTCTCATGGGAACCACCGCCTGCGCGCGGACGCAACGGCGTGCTGCAAGGGTACAGGGTCACGTACGCTCCAGTTACCGACTGGTATGGTAAGTATCATAACAACAATGTACCATAAACAAGTCCACCAGTTAGAAACTAGTTTTATCTGGGAACATTATGTTGACCCTGAGATACAAAAAATACACACGGTTTTCGGAGGGTTCTTATGTTTTATTTATTTTACCCTTTGCCTGGTATGCAGAGTTCCATAGACTGTCATTGGTGTTAAAATACCTACCTGATGCATTTGCTGTTAACGAACGATCAATGATTTATAGAAGTCTTGTAATTCCCCAGTTTGGCTTGTTAAACATCCTATCCGCCAATAGCGCCAATACTTTCTACCATCGTAAACGTTATGGGGCTACCACACGCGCAAGCTTCACCATAGTTTTACCTGCGCAGGCCGGCTTGTACACGGAACACAGAGCGTGTGGTTGGTAAAACTGTAGCACGCGCCAACCCCACGGCGCGGCTTGTGCAGTTTTCGACTTGCTTGAAATTTGCCTGCGCAAGCCTGGCCTGCGCGTACTTGTCTGTGCGTGTGGTTGGGCGTTCAGTGTTCAAGCCACAGTCGGGCCTCGCTCGTTGTTCATTGGGAAACATTGTTTCCACGACAAGGATTTCGACAAGAATGTGGCTTGCGCGTACTTAACTGTGCCGTGTGGAAGCACACGCAGTGTTCAGTTTTTTCGTGCGAGTAGCTTACGCAGGCCAAACTGTGGTGAAGCGTGTGCGTGTGGTAACCGCATTAGGTACTAGGTACTAAGGCAGCATAACTTTGACCTAAGAGTAGCACTATCTCGGGATGCCGCTGGACTATTTATTGCAATTACGAAACAAACATTAAGTAAATAAACTATGCTACAATTATTATGAACTAATCATTATCTGTTACAACAGGAAGCGAAGATGCTGTCACGAAGCAGATATCAGGCATGCACACCACCCTATCGGGTCTGCGTCGGTACACGAATTACTCTGTCACAGTGTGCGCCTTCACAGCGGCTGGTGACGGCGTGAGGGCAGCACCCGTTTACTGTCACACGGAAGAAGATGGTAAGATTACATGAGGATTTAAAGGGAGCGTGTTATTGGTCCAACGTACCATTATCATTTAAAGTTGTACACGCATTTACCTCTAATGTTTAATTATCAATTGCAGTGCCATCTGCTCCTGCGGACATTAAGGCCGTAGTGTCTTCGCGTAACAAGATTCTGGTATCTTGGCTTCCACCTGCTTCTCCCAACGGCGTGTTGGTCGGATACACTCTCTACATGAGCGTCATAGAAGATGGGCGAGAGGTAGGTCCTTGACCAGAAATCTGTAGACATGTCCAAGTTTAAATGAAGTCAATGAAAGTGCTTAACGCGTTTATTTACATTTGCTTACACAGGAGGGCACTCACAAACGCATGCTGTCTCCAAGTACTCTCTCGCACGAGACCTCGCGCTCGCCCCCGCGGGCCACGCACCAGTTCTGGGTCTCGGCATCGACCAGACTCGGGGAGGGAGAAGCTACTAGAGTAGCCACTGTGCTTCCTACAGATTCAGGTAAACTAAATAATATGAAAGTTGAATAGCCAAGTTTTGGTTAGCATTTAGTTGAAATGGTATGAAGTTTAGTCTCCTAACCATAGAAAACATTACGAATATTTTCAAATATTCAGTTCCAGCAAGGATAACCTCATTCAGCCGCAGCATAGTTACACCTTGGAAGGAGAACATATCGTTGTCCTGCAACAAAGTTGGCTCCCCCACTCCTTCGACTATTTGGAGCATGAATGGAGTTATACTGGAATCCACCTTGAGGAAAAATGTGACAGCTGACGGCACGCTCATAATTAGGTATGTTCATAGTTAAAATATATTTTTAAGAAGATTTGCAGTCTTATAGGTACTCAAATACATATATAGTAACAAATAATAAGATTTCTCAGCTCTCATTACTCGTTTGCTAAGTCCTTGTCACACTTACAGCATGAGCCAATACGCGGACAGCGGCAACTATACGTGCTCCGTGGAGAACGTGCACGGGCGCGACGAGGTGACGTACGGCGTGGAGGTGAAGGTGCCGCCGCAGCCGCCCGTGCTCGCCGTCGTCGACTCCTACGCGGACTCGCTGCAGTTGCAGTGGACCGACCAGGGCGACGGCGGAAGCCCCATACTGGGTAACGTTCGAAACTTGTTCTGGGATCTGGGCGGTTACCATGACAAGGTCAAGCAATTCAGTTAAGGATGAGTGTAAGGGATAGAGCTATAGCAGTTACACGGCTTTGTTCTCTCACCGTAAACTGAGTTCCGTAACCATGTCATGGTAACCCCCTGTTCAATACTGATTCAAATATTTATTGAGTAGGTACATTAGCCACATCAGAGGGCTCAGACAAGATGCACTACGCTAACTAAGGTTTCTATTCGATTCGTTTTTAAACCAATCGCGTCACTGGAAGATGACGTGATACGAAAAGTCACGTGGTCTACCAGTGACGCGATTGGTTTAAAAACGAATCGAATAGAGACGTTAGTTATCGTAGTGCATCTTGTCTGAGCCCGCAGTGCTTTTATTATCTATTAAACGATGGTAGTATGCAGTCCATAAGCTCTTGACCAAGGTTGCTGAAAAGAACTGCCCAAAAAAGGTGGGGCCACATTATAGGGCTCCATCGGATCGGACTGCGTAGAAAATCTACAGGACTTGTTACGCTAAATATGGACAGTTTAGATCATGCGGTCGAAATGGGTCACATCGCGACAGTACGTCGTAACATGACAAATATCGTCCACATAACCGGTACTGACACAGTCACGATACCAATGCGAAAAATGTCACAAATATGGACTCACCGTAACACTCCTTGCCGTTCCAGGCTACGTGATCAATTACAAGCGCGAGCACGGGGACTGGGAGGAGCTGCAGGTGGAGGCGGGCGCGACGGAGCACGTGCTGCCCAACCTGTGGTGCGGGACGCGCTACCAGCTCTACATCACCGCCTTCAACCGCATCGGCACCGGCCTGCCCTGCGACATCGTTCACGCGTTCACTAAGGGCACAGGTATGTTTGCTTTTGATGGCACCATCTGCTTAACGAGAACAAAGTAGTCCCAACTCGGTGGGATCATAAAGTCGTTGTATTCCAAATTTCAAATTCAATAATATCAGATATCTGATTACGCTAAACTGAGCGGTGTAGGTAAACACAGTTTTATGGGTGTAGTGTTTGTCTGTTGCCAGAGTCCGATGTAATCTCTGGTTTTTTTTCAGTGCCTGTCAAACCGAAGCACTCTCAAATGATAACCTTGAACACGACCACAGTGACGGTATGGCTCGACTCATGGGGCGACGGTGGCTGTGGCATATTGTACTTCGTCATAGAGTATCGAGAGATAAGCCAATCTCAGGTATGTTTAGTAATTAAACACGTAATCACATTAATATTTGATTATCGACTTAAGAAATAATATTTAAAATCAACAAAAGTCAAAAAGCCGTGAGTCCCAAGTCGGGCGCCAGCTATGGAATCACAAATTATATGAATGAAAAATGTACATTCTAATAAAACTTAATTTGCAATACATAAGAGGTAATTAAGATTCACTAGGATTTAACCTAAATGTAAATAAATGTAAAGTTTTTTCCTTAAGAATATTCCTTAAATATTATTTACTTTTCAGTGGCGTTTAGTCTCAAACAGCGTGCAGGCGACTGAGCGAGTATTCAGTGTGCCGGGCCTAACACCGGCCACTCAGTACCAGCTACGAATAACCGCACATAACAACGCTGGGCACGCCGTTGCTCTGTATAACTTTACCACGCATTCGCTGAGTGGCAGTAAGTTTACTGGTATAACTATAACTCCCAGATTATAATGAATATTTTGCCTTTGCTTAATATTGTAGTTCCTTAATTGGCGGATTAGATTCAGTTCTAATATGAAATTTCAATTAAGCTAAAATCCCACGTTGGGCGCCAGTTTTTTTAAAACCATTTTATATAAGTTACTTACCTTTTAACACATTTTCCGGAACTCGCAGTTAAATATATTTTTGTTTTTAGATATTTCGTAAAATATACGGTTACTTATGAAATCGTGAATCAGCTATTTTCGATATGTTATGGTAATCGTTTACGCTTTACAGCCAATGTGTTACTCAGTGATTTAATTTGATTACTCGGTCAGTGTTAGACGGCGAGCTGTCTCCGCCGATCCCAGCGGCTGGCGCGCGCTCTCTCGGCGGGGCGCGGGTGATCCTGCCCGCAGCGCTGTCTTTGCTAGTGCTTGGAGCCCTAGTGGCCATCGTGCTGTTAGTAAGGAGAAACAGTGAGTATTATGTATGCTATAAATGTACCTAACTACTAATTTGCGATAATGTTATGCCTTCGTAGACTACCCATTGATATCCAGCATAACATAACGTGCAGCTAGTCCGTATGACTTCACATAAAAAAAGTTTTAAGAAATTCAGTACTTAAATAAACATGATTGCTAGTTCACTTTAGTTTAAGTTCATGAAAAAGCAACAATTTCAACAAGTCTTAGATTAGAAAGTATACAAAATCTTCTCATCTGAGGCTTCCAATGTCCCGTCACACGCGTTCTTTGCAATCGCCGAATATTGTAAAACGAAATAATAGGTATTGTTGTGTTTGTAGAAGCCGGCGGTACGGAGACGGCGGCGACGGAGAGCGCGGCGGGCGAGTCGCCGTCGGTGGCGCAGCTGCAGAACAAGGTCAACCGCGACCAGCAGTACCTGGCGGCGCGCGCGCAGCACCCCGCGCCGCCGCACCACTACAAACACGCCTCCAACGGTACTTACAATCTACAATAAAATATGTAAACCGATCTACCTGCCTCTATTAACACTCAAAAAAAACTTTTAGTCCTTTTTAATCCTAGTCATAAAATTTAATCCCGAAGGACACTTAAGAAATACAGTTACTTACACCCATCCTTCTTGTTTCGTCATTCGATTACTTCGAATCGGGAGAAAACATTAGAAATATAAAAAGTAATTTACAATAAATATTGTGTTAAAGAAATTGATAACGTTCAAAGGTTTTTCTAAGTACACATTTTAATTACTGTTTTATTTTATTTTTCTGATATGTTGTAATTCATTATATTCATATTACATATTCATATTACACAGAATACATCGAAGACATCTGTCCGTACGCGACGTTCCAGCTAACAAAACCGACGTACAGCGAGAGCAGTTACAGCGGAAACGTATACAGCGGCCCTTACCACTCGGTGCGTGGCTCGTTCGTATACCACGACCTTAAGCAGAACGACAAGTATAAGGTGAGCCACACTTACAATACCTGTTTTACTTTATTGTTCGTTCATTCAAATAGTTTGCATGCTTTGATGTGCCGCCAGAATTGGTACAAAGAAGCCGTCGCGACGAACGAACTATACAATGTATTTGTAATTAATCTGTTATTGATTAGGAGATATGTATTACTGATGCCCACTTACGGTTATGACTTCAAATTGAAATGCCTCAGTTATTCAAGCTAGTTACCGAACCAAGTTATGATTAATGGATGTACTTAAATGTTTTTTCTTTCTAAACGACTCCAATAATCTCAAAAACCGTTCTGGATACATAACAAGCTGTTATCCGGTAGGTCTGCATTCGCGAAGGTATCTGAATGATTTCAAAAATCGGTCACCACTCCTAACTGAAGTCAGAATTTACTAAACAGCTTGCTTAAGTAGGTAGGTATATATATCGTACTTTGTAATATAGGTAAACGTAATATTTTGTCACAGGGCAAGGAACCAGAATACACAAAAGTGAGAAGAAAAGGGAACCGCCTGCGCGACCCGCACTCTGAGAGTCAAGGTACGGCCTCCTAACTACAATAACAGACTGTAAAAGATCTAAACGAAGCTTATCTATAAGTAGTTAGACTATTGCCAATTTTGTTTCAAGTAGAACGCACCTTCTATTTGAGTTTAATTTGTCCCGTTAAGTATAATTTAAGTATTGAGATTTAAATTTGACAAAATGATCGCCTTTTATGCAACCTGATGGGAGCGTAACTGGTGTTGTATTTAAAAGGTAAGCATGCACAAAGTATGTATCATACCATACCATTCGGGTTGTTTTTATTACATACCTAACGTAGTTGATGAGTGACTTGTTGTAGTTATTGAGTTTTTTAATACCGCTTTGTTGTGTTGTTAAAATACTTATTCCCCATTATGTAGGTATATATCATTATTTTTCCGTCTATTCGCAATATTCGCATCCTAGAAATAAATATTATACTCGCACAACTTTTAACTTGGAGGAACAGTTAAATCGGGAACGATCATTACACAATACTTCTATTTAAGAACAGAACGCAACTCTTTGATATTATTTATAGGTTAGAGCGGACTAATTTTCCGCAAGTCGACGACTTAATCTAAACGCCTTTTTTGCGTGCTGGGTTAACTGTTTGATATAATTTAGTTATACTGATAAACTCGTAAATGCGTGGTCAAATATCTTGAGAACCTTTTTCTCTAAACACTTTGTGGTGTTAATAAACGGTGGTCAAAATCATATTTTATGTAAAAAAAGGACTATTGTGTTATGCATTAAATAGCAACTCTAAAGAATACAAATCTGACACAGCGGATTACTTTTTAAAACCTAATTGTAATAAGGCATGTTTTTGTTTAAAAAGCGGATTCGTAGTTTTCACCGATAATCATCGCACCACATCCATTCGTTCATATTTATTCTAACACATTTGAATATCTGCTCTATACCTACCTACTATACAAAAAACAATTTTGGCCAAATGAATTTTTATTCATTATTCAATTTTTAATCTTTGGTGGCAAGTCATGAGCGTTTCAGATTATTGTGTTGCTCGTCATTTTATCTTTTGTTTCATTCATACATTTTCCGTGAAAGATATGACTATTCATCTTAAGTAAAATCAAATGTAGCAAGTCAGTCAGTCGCTACGCGGTTACCTACGCTTACCCATCCAGTGGGTATTTTGGGTTAACAACTGATCAAAATATGTATCTATAGGGAGACAAATAAAAAAAGCCTACGCATACAAAATAATTCTAGTTATATACTAACGCAAGTAATTGACAACAATTCATATGTGCTAAGGTAGTAAAATAAAATACCGTTTGTAGATTTTACTCTGCTGATTACAGTAAAAATATTTTTGGATTTTTTTATGCAGTAGTTTTTTTTTAATTTAGGAAAAACAGTAAAAAAAGTCGGATTGTGAATGTTAGGAATACACTTATAGTGCCCTTAGTCAATGTATTACCATAGGAATTGAAAAAAATATACAACTGTCATGTCCATTGTTTATCTGTCTTACTTGATTCTAACGACACGCTTTCGATTCTCGTAATATTATTGTTTTGATATACGCTATTTAAAATGAAAGTGACTAACGGATTTGTAAAAGCGGATAGCCGCAATCTGCCCAAAGTAGACGAATATATGTTGTTACAGTTGGTATGGTTGACAAGTGACATGACATGACAATCAGTTCCGTTTCTGTTTAAAGTTACTTTTTAAATTTTATATCATGCTAAGATCACGACATCAGTATTCCTAACTTTGTATATACGGTCTTTTTAATGACTATTTCTTTAATAAATTATTAACGACGAATTTAAGTTAAATAAAGAAAAACCGAGAAACACGGGTAGTCTAATTTTTAACCAGCTATTATAAACGCGAAAAAACATAAATGCTTTTTTTTTAAATGTTGTCAAATTGTTTGCATTTTCCTAGGATGCATTTTCGATTTCAATAAAAATATCAACTTTCACTATCATCTAACCGCATCAAAAGAAGGACTTAACGTTTTTGATTTGCAGAATACCCGCTCTAAAGTTATTGACATCAGACCTCCCGTAACATAACTTCACTTATTTCTCCGATTTTTGTGGATAGTCATATCTTCCACGGTCACCGTCACTTCACGCTCGCGCAACTAACACGATTCTCTCATTGCAGAGTCGGACAACCTGGGATCGACGGACTCGGAGGTGAAGAAGATATTAACGCTGCACCTGCCCATTACAGAGTACGAGGACGACGCCAGCGACGACGCCAGCGCGCCGCACTCCGACTGCGAGCCCGCGCGGCTGCGGCCCGCGCACCCCACCGCATGTAAACCGGCGCATTTAGAGACAACTATTCATTTGGTTTTATAGGGCACTGAACAATGATATTTTATATTAACATACGTCATCTGCGCGCAAACGCGTTCCTCGAAAAGGAAGGTAATTATCTTACTATCGTTCATGTTCGTTCGTGGCCGCTGACACGCCCGCGTCAAAAACAGTAGGGGGAAGCGGCGCAGATTGGTACGGAAAAATTTAATCTTATATTTTGGGCAGTAATAAGGATCAAAATTATACCATTTTTGCTTATATCATAGTTAAACTAATTGGGATTGATATGGCATTTGAATTAATCTTAACAATTTAATCGTAATAAAAATAAAGAAAAAACTGTGAAAACTGTACTGTACTACCATTTGTTTTTAACGAAATAGTGCTGGTGTATTATTGTGCCCCGTGCATCAAACTGCCCCGCTTCCCCCTAAAGTTTTATTACCGAAATGCAACAAATATAAGTCATAAAAATTGCCGTCTTATGTTTTTTGAGGCTGCCGAAATTATACTGTAACTAAAAAAGGAAGAAAGGATGTCTCATTTCATTCGTAAAAACCGTAAATATTTTTACATTTTGTTTTACATCGCCATACTTTGTTTAATTTGCACCGGTGGCGTCACTGTCACCTGTGAAACATGAGATACACAATTCGATATCGCATGAGTGCGATAAAGACGGGTAGCTATATGGCAGCCATGAGCGGGCACGCCGCGTCATTGATTTGTTCCCGATTCGTCGTATTCCTGTTTCGTCGCATTCCCGATTCGTCGGATTCCTGATTCGTCGTATTCCCGTTTCGTCGGAATTATTTATATAAAATCATTACTAATAATGGACAATTATTTATCCGCCATCCCAAAGAGCAGTTATACATATACAATATCTATAGTTCTACATATAAATATACTGACATTAGGTACCGGGTGTCCCACGACTAAGAGACATGAAGGGAAAGTAATCAAAATATTGAAGAGCCAGTGTTTTACCGTAAGAAGACATAATTTTATTTCATAAAATAATAAGCACAGTCAGTGTAAAACCGGCCAAGTGCGAGTCGGACTTATATCTATAAAAAATCACGTTTGTTGTATGGGAGCCCCCCTTAAATATCAACTTTATTCGGTTTTTAGTATTTGTTATTATAGCGGCAACAGAAATACATCTTCTGTGAAAATTTCAACTGTCTAGCTATCACGGTTCGTGAGATACAGCCTGGTGACAGACAGACAGACAGACGGACAGCGAAGTCTTAGTAATAGGGTCCCGTTTTACCCTTTGGGTACGGAACCCTAAAAAGTAAGTTATCACTTTGGAACCATATCGCTTTAAAGAGAGGTTCCAACTACCATATGAAGTTGTCAAACATCTGAAAGCGAGAAAGTACAAATATTATCATTGACTTTGAAATGTCTTGCTAAATAATTTCGTGTTGATACTTAAGAAAATAATGGAAACTCTTGTGATGGAAAGGTCTCAAGGAGATGGGACGTTGTATTCTAAAGAGGTAGGTTACCTATGTGTTTATTATCTATTACTGGCCACTTGTACGACGTCCACCTGAACAGCTACTTTTCATTTGTTTCTCTTCTGTCACACCATTGTCAATGAATATTAACATTGTGAAAACGTTGCACGTTGTTAATATCAGTTTTATTTGGCGATTTTCCTAAAAATGGATACTGACGAAACTGATAAAGTAGTATTTATTGATAGTAAAAGAGCTAGCAGAAAGATCTTATTACGGGGAGGCTATAGATACAACTTGGATAGGAAAAACAAAGGTGGTTCGACGAATTGGAGGTGCTCTAATAGATCTGTCTGCTCGACATCCATTACTTTAAATAAAGATGACAAGGTAATCAGAGAGTCAAGACACATGTGCAAACCAGAATTTATGAAGAGAGAGGTCGAGGGTCACTTTAATGATTTGAAACGCAAGGTGAGTGACAGCATGGAGCCAGTCCCAAAAATTTTTGAACAATCTGTGCAAGATTTTGCTGAAAATTGTGATGGAGAATTTGATTTTACGCTCATACCGGAGTGGAAGAAACTGAAAACGACTTTGTATAATGCACGAAACAAGTCACTCGGCGTCGAAAAATGCACATTTCAACATTTCAGTGAAGTTGTCGTTCCATTGAAGCTGTCAGACGATTTCCTGATTTGCAACGATGGCGACTTAGATAGGATATTGATATTTGCTTCACCCTCTGCTGTAGAAATATTGGCGAAATGCACTGAATATTTCGGAGACGGTACGTTTAAGGCGGCACCGCCTCCGTTTTTACAACTATATACGTTGCAAGTAAATTTGACCAACAATGCAGATAGCTCATGTTTTGTACCCGTAGTATATGCCCTTTTACCTAACAAGGATGAAAATACGTATAAGCGGTTATTTTCATTGTTAAAGCATGAATTTTCTCAAGTAATCACAAAGTTCAAATGCGATTTTGAAATTGCCGCCATCAATGGGTTGAAAGCAGTACATCAGAACGTTGTGATAACAGGCTGTTACTTTCATTATCAAAAAGCTCTGTGGAAGAAATCGAAGCAGTTAGGTTTAATTGACGACGAAGAAGGCAGAATGTATACAAAGCTATGTACGCGGCTCGCTTTATTACCAAAGGAAGATATACCAGCCGCATATTTGGAAATATCTGAAACGGTCCCTGACGGTTCCGTGATAACTCAATTCCACAATTACTTTTTAAATTTCTGGATGCGGAAAATTACTGGATCAATGTTTTCGGTCAGTGAAGAAGAATTCAGAACCAAAAATGCGGTTGAAGGATGGAATAACCGGTTAAATCATAGAATCCCTAAGAAACCTTCCCTTTTTCAATTTATCAAACTACTGCGAGTCGAAGCTCAACATCAAGACATCAAGATTAGAAAGATGCAGTTACACTGTCCGAGTATGATAAAAACTCGTCGAGCAAAAGATGTTCAAAAATATCACCAGGAACGGGAAATAGTCAATGATTTTATTGATAAAAAAATCACAGTCATTGAATGTTTAAATAGGCTTTGTTTAATAATATAATGCCAATATAGCATGTTTGTAAAAAATATATTATATTAAAAAGCTTTTATTGTAAAAAAAATCTTTTCATTTTTAAAACTTAAGTAGAGCCGTGGTAATTGCATAGTTTCATTCGATAGTAAAAATCCGACGAATCAGGAATCCTACGAATCGGGAATGCGACGAAACAGGAATACGACGAATCGGGAACAAATCGCGTCATTCGGGTACGCAATTTGAAACAACTATTTATCTCTTTCTAACAATAGCGTTCGCTACGAATTGCCGTCTTTGTCTGTAGAAATATGGCAACGTAGCAACTGTCAGTAATTGGCGACGGTTTTCGAATGCGTTTAGTATAAGCATAACGTATCTAAATATAAAATATCATTGGCACTGAATGTGTTGACGACGAAGTTCGCTAACAATTAAAAAGATGTTCAATGTTGAACACCTCAGTCGTGGTGCGCATCCGACGCAAAGTTTTTGACAAAAATGAAACAGGTTTGCTGCCGACTTTACTTTATTTTTACAAATAAGTAACTTTAACTCGTTAGTTCGTACCGAGACCAAACTAACGAGTTAAAGATACCTATTTGTAAAAGTATCACCTTCCGCCGCATGTAACTTTTACCTGGAAGGCATTAAAAAGAAACATGAACTGTGCACAATTTAATTCAACATGGCGACTCACCCCTCTCCCACCGTAAAATATTTTAAAGCAATACCTAGCCTTATTATGTCCCTATAGACTGTCCTATACGCAGTAATAATCGCTCATCTACAGCGTCTTGCTACATACCTCCTGCTGCTTTTTCCATGAATGCTCAATTCAATCCCATCCTTCGTCATGCTATCCAGATACCAGCGTGGAGCGCGAAGAGTCGTCATCGTCGTCCGAGAACAGCGTGGGCGGCGTGGTACGGAAGGCGTTCCCGTCGCGCAAGGGCAAGGCCGGCGCGCTCGGCAAGAGGCACGTGCGCAGCTCCAGCGGGTACAGCAGCCACAACGACGAGACCACGTTCAGGTGACACACACTCTTGAACTTTTTAACACTAGCCCCTATCAACATTGCAGACTCTGTACCTTACTATAACCTATCGTCACTCAGTATACAAGTTATGCAACACGGCCTACTACGATTCAATTTGTTCTTAATCTGCAACATTCTATTTGAAAGCTCACTGTTGATGCTCACTGTATGCGTCTCCAAGCTTCTTCCAATTTGCCCAATTAGTTATGAGTTAGCATGGTCCGAAATGTTTTTGCGGTAATTCTTTTCAACAGCGGTTTCCTCTTGGGAAGCGCGGGTAGACTCACGAGATATGATAGTGACTATAAGTATAAAGCGTGCTTACAGAACAAATATTTTCTTTTTCATGTTCAAAAACATTTAATATCGATGAAATTCTTTACCTACTGGCACAACCCGGTCCAATTTCGGCAACTAGAGTGATGGGATCATTCATATGATCAACTCTCACTATAAAAAAGAAGATAAGGACTAGTACCATCACTGCCTCGGGTGATTCAAATAGCTTTTGTACTAGAGTTTGTTGAAACACATCTGAGTCTCGTTTAAGATAAATAATCAAGTCATAATGTGCGGTGGCTCCCACGTAGATGGATAGATAAACCTACATCTCGCCTAATACATTGCAACCCATCCGCCATAGAACTAAATCGTGAACCGTTCCAGCATATCCAACTACCCGTCGTTCAACGAACACATCCACCCGCCGTCGCGGTTCTCAGACGACACCGAGTGCGAGGGCCGCCGGCGCAAGCGGCACGAGAAGGTGCCACGGGAGGCTTTCCAGATTAACGTGTAATAACGTAAGCGATGTTGTGCGTGGACGCCGCTCCAGCATGCTCCGGTAGACTGCCTAGCACCTAGACACCTAGGGCATGCACTAGCACGAGAAACTATCTCCATGGTCCAGTGGCGGATCCAGGGGGTTAAAAGTGGTGGGAGCACCAAAAGCAAAAAACAATTGAGAATTTGTGAGGACAAGGTTATCACGGGGCTGCGAACATGTCTGGAAAGTTTAGAGGCATACAATCTTGAGTAAAGCAGCTTTTAGTGTTTGATAAAACCTATCCTCAAAGTCAAGCCCCTCCAAAACCAAAATCCTGAATCCGCAACTACCATGGTCAGTTGTTTTTACGGCCGAGGTATAGGGAAAATTAGGTGCAGCCTCTGTCATAAATGACTTAATAGTTACCGTCTGAACGTCTCGTTTGAACTGGCACGGGAACTTACAGTCACACCAAGTAAATGGTGAGCCATGTGCTGCTCTTAATTTCCGAGAAGATTTATAATTATTTATTAACTTTTAAAAATGTAGGTACCTACTAGTATGTAGATATGTGTTCCGGTAATAGGATAGAAGACGTTTGGATATTGTGTAGATAATTATTGCAGGCTTTTCAGTGTTTATCTTAATGAATGTTAACCTATGCTAACCTATTGCGGCTGAGACAACTGACCGAGTATGGTAGACTTTTGTAACTATTCACTGCATCATCATCCGAACCCGATTGAGAAACAATTGAATGGCTATGGTATTTTATGGGGTCGAGAAGACAAAAGATTATTATTAATAAATAGTGCATCAGCTGCTTCAATAATCTCGCCTGGTTCGGACCGGAAGGCGCCGTGCAAATCCTTGTTTCGGATATGTCCCCCTGCGTGTTCGACGGTTTATTATAAGTATTGATTATAAATTACCTAATAGCCAATTGATATGCACTTTTAACGACAAAAGGACAGAATTGCCAAAACGTAAGAAACTTTTATCCATCGACACATGCTCGATACGCCATCGTTAATCATGCTGGTATTATCATATGTACTCGTACCTACCGCCAATGAAAATTTTGAGCACATAAGCCTTGTCATAATAAACAAACTGAACATCAAAGGACAAACATGATAATGACAATGTCAATCATAATGACAAGATTATAATTATGCTCAACATCTTTATTCGGTGACTGTACTCTAGATGTCAATACAATTATGACCTTCATTTACTGCATGCTTTAGCTTAACCTCGTAAGACCCCGCGTGCAATTTTTTTTACATAATACGGCCATTGCAATAAAAATCTATTGCAAAGGAGATAAAGTAGAATTTTCCTTGTTATTAAGACTGACAATTAAAATGAAAATTGACTTTATTGCAATCATAATAGGTTTATTTTCCTTTGGCAAATTTTGTTGGTCTTAGGGAGTCTTGAAAGTTTATCTTATAGATTGTCGCAGGATCAAACCCAAGGAGTACTAAGCCACAAAAAATTTTCTCGAGATGCAAAGGGGTAGCTCTCATGTATGTTGACCAAGAAAGTGATCTTTTACTATTAACAGCTTCTTAGCAAACGAAAATATGGCTAAACAGACAGACATACCTGGGCCTCTATTCTACTTTATTTGAACCATATTGCGTTGTCCCTGACACTAACAACTCACTGACTTCTCATTCCCTGATCGCTGTTACCTGTCTCCTTTTCCTACCCCTTTCCTTTCTCCCTTCCCGTCTCACTTCTTCTATCGTTGTAGCTTTATAATAATAAGTTCATGCTTAGTTCTATCATGCTTGCAACCCAAAATTTTACATCAAACTTTTGGAACAAATAGATAATAAAATTGTAAAGCATGCTTTAAGACTGAGGAGGCCTGGGAAACTTAGATCTGCTGGTTAGATAGATCTTTGTTTTGTTGATCAGGAAGGGTTACCGACGGTGCTCTGGGTACCTACATTTGTACCACGTCTTTTCTTTTATTTATAACTTCCGTTATTTTTTAATACAAATGTACCAATTAGACAGAATAATATACCCACATAGCTCTTGGTGGCGTTTCTAGACATTACTTGAAAACTACAGTAAGGGAAACTGAAGGACGTAACTATTTCGCTCTTGTATCAATGTGAGTAAGATATAAAAAGGGACGTCTTTACCCTTACTGTACATGTTATTAACCGCCGTACTCAGAGACATTTTAGAAACAATTAACTACCTAGTTCCTTTTTCTACTCGCGTACTATAAACCGCTAATATTGATATCGTAAATGGTACCGCAATACCACCTATAGCGTAACCGAAACGTGAAAACTATTATATAATGAGCGTTGCCATGGTAATAACAGTGCTGTAATAATTGTTATAGCATTGTTATTACCATGGTTACGGTCATTCCGGATATCAGTCTTGGCGTTTAGTGAAGACTTGACATCCTATTTTGTATACTAAACCGTTAAAAATATTTTAATTCCAATAACAATGACGTATATTAAAAGCAAAATTAATTTTGAGTCTAAATGTATGTTTAAAATTAAATTTTCATTTAATTACTAAAAATCGATGGTTAATATCCATCGATTTGTTATTTGGTTACCATGGTTACGTTCAATATGGATATCAACAAAATGGCGTTTTGTTTGGCATTCCAACTTTTGTGATAAATCGTCAGAACTGTTAATAGTAGTTAACTATTAAAATTTGCATGAAATTTGTTAACATTTACATAACAATAAAATTCACAAACTATTAACGCCAATCGGAATAGTGAAAATGACTATGCTGACAAGTAATTTGTTCTAGCAGAAAAATCGAGTATACAAGAAAAGTTAGTGATTGTTTATTTTTGTCATTATCATTTTAAGCTTGTAGAAAAAGTTATGTATGCAACGGTTCATAATTAGCTCTTAAGGTACTCATGCCTGTAATAAGAGCGCTCGCAAGCTCGCGCTCTAACCTCGGCACGCGTACCTTAAGAAGCTTCATTATGTACCAGTTACATAAATAACTATTTCTCAAAAATGTCCGGAAATGTTGACATTCCTATCTACATATTGAGACGCGAAGTACATAGTTTACTGACAGTTCTCAAATTTAAAAAAAAAACATTGCGTGCTCGCTACACAAGCCCGCAATGTTGCATACAAATTCCATTACTATCTAGCTTGTAACTTTTTAAAAAGTGAAAAGGGCCATAATAAAATGAGGGCACAAGTCTTATACATCCAAATTTTAATCGAAACATAACTTTTTTATTTGTGCCTGGAATAGCTTATGTTTTTTTTTAAAACAACAATTGCGTTTCTCCTTGTCATACACAAAAAGGCGGTAAGGAGTGAAGGTTTTTTCACATGAAGTTTCTGTTTGTATGCAATTCAAAAAATGAGTTCAAGCGATGAAAATTTGACTCCAACACAATTTTTTTCTTGCGATTTTTGAGAAAAGCACTATATTTGCCTCGGCAGGAACAGCAATTGCGGGCTTCGTATTTTTAAACGGACTCGCAAGCTCGTCCGTTTAATCCAATACTCGGCCCGCAATTGCCTACTTCCATGCCTAGGCAATAATGTACTATTTTCAAACTTGTGTCCGAAAAATCGTCACTAAGGAACGAATTATGGTGCGTTCCTATATTTAAAACCGTGGATAGAGTTGTGACGTCTCGTTAAAATTTGACATTTTCTACGTACAAAATGTTTCAAATTTTAACGAGACATCACAACTCTATCCAGGGTTGGAATATAGGAACGCACCATTAATCGACATTAACTGACTTTGAGTGCGGCCGTAAGAGTAAAGTAGTAGACACGCAATGTGGTTAGTATGTGTTACGTGAATTAGTATTAATTAACAACGTTGTTCCAGTGGCGCCCCGGACACAGCTCCCGAGCAGTCGTTCAGGCGCTACAGCCGCACCCCCGAGCGCCTGCTGAAGCCCTACCAGTGAATCTAGCTCGATCCCCGCCTGTTGAAATGTTTATGCCCAGATTTACGAAGGCGCTAAAATTCTATGCCTAATAGCGTTGTTGTTATTTATTAGGACTATTACAAAGAGTGTTGTTAAGTGAAACAAATTGCTGCAACGGTTGCCAAACTTCGATACTTCCGTACCTACTTGCTAGTGGTGTACATACGACTGTAGATAGATAGGTAGGTATAGCAAATGACTACTCCTAGTGCCACTTGCGATTGTCGATTTTGTACCCGGGCAGCCGACCGGCCCCGCCCTGGCTCTGTCGCTCTGTAAATATTATTGTAATTACTGTGTACTTACTATCGAATGTAAACTTAAGAAGAACAATAATTAAAATAAAAATATATATTTAAACTTAATGCCTTATTGACCAAAGTCTTAAAACTAGTTATGGACGTAATTGTGAAATTATATCCCATAGGTATTTTCATTATAATTGTTTATTGTTGTAAAGTTTATGAGAAATGTTTGTTTCAATTGGCAATCTTCTATAACGTAAGATGTTTCACATATTTCTATCGTGTACTTCGACGCCAGGTCCCCGCGACTGCGGACGTCGCGCGCGAACTGTTTAAGAATAAAAATAACTTTAACTTCATACTTACACATATGTCTAAAATATTAATGTCCTCAATACGACTAACGTAATGTGAAATAATTCAGCCCATTTTGTTACGACTTAGCTCCCTAAACCCTCGGTTCTGTTATATGGATGAGACTCGTGTAAAGCGCATAAACCGATACCTATCTAAACTTAGTTAAATATTAGCAAATAAAACAATCCTCAGTAAACGGTAACACAAGACAATACACTTACCTATAGTTGTTTGGTGAATACGGCAGGAAGTTAACTCTAATGTACATTCGAACTGTATCAGTAGCGTTAGTTTGGAGTGTTGGACACTTGACACGACATTTTGTATTCGATAAAATATTTTTTAAGTGGATTGTGTGAATTTTTACTGTTTTACAATCGTTTGCGTTGACTCTTTCGTAATTCCAACGAAGACTGCCCTATATTTAATTGAGATCTATTTTATATATACTAAACACAAATACCTAATGCTAGTCAGTCGGGATAGAGTAGGATGTAAGAGTCATCATGAGGTTTAACGATTTTAAACTGTAGTTCCGATTGCTATGGCGTAGATAAATATGAAAATACATCTATGTCTAATTCATCCGACGCCGTCGAATCGTTTGAATTATCCATAGAAAAGTCAGTTGGACTGAATTGATCGAAAACGAACTAGATCTTAAAGAACCTATTTATTATTTAAGTATTTCCAATTTTTACATTCGACCTCAAAGTCATTCGGATTCTAGTCAATGTACCATATCATTTTTTAATGTTATGTTACCTTACCTTGAAACACGTACTTTTAAGGGTTAGTTAACATGTTGTTTGTTACAGATATGTTTTTATAAAGCAAACAAATGAGTTATTAGAACAGTATGATGTGAACGAAAATAAAAATTCATTTACTTGAAAATTACATCTATTATTTACAACAACATAGTACTTAACACACAGGTACCTATAGAAATCATCATAATGACTTACGAGTACCTTTGTCAGCCGAGTGCCCATCATTCCTCTCTATTCCTCGCTCGTTCTTGACATCTTGATACGCCACGACCATAACGGCGACGATGACTTTTCTTTCGGTTGCTCAAAGTAACTTCGTCTGGGTCGCCCTCTGCTTATTATGCCTTCTATTTTTCTTATATCATATTTTTTATGAAATTATTGTTCCATATCGCCCTAGCACCTTCCCTCTTCTTTCTATCGTCTCTAACAGGCTTTTCTTTTCTTATACAAAGTACTCTGCAGAAATTGTCTCTTACATTGTGATAATATTATATCTACAACATATTCAAAAAAGGTTTAAGGGAAGAGAAACATTATCGTATTTTGTATGGACATTTTTAGCTTCATAATACTCTTAACCAAAGTTATTATTACGGACTAACCCTCGTCGCACTTAGTCGCTATCGCTGTCCTCTTCCGCCGTGAAGTCGAAGGGGCGGAAGGTTTCCCGGAACTCCGCCACGTAGGCGTCCTCCTGCTCGCGGCTGAGCAGGCACTGCCGCCAGTCCGCCTTGTCTTCGCAGTTCAGCAGCTCGGGGCTCGACAATACGTCTCTGTGTGAATTAACGAGCCATTATAATTCTTACCAATATAAAAGCAAAAGTGTTTTTTTATACTTTCTAGCAAACGAGGCAAAGTGATCTACAGAGGAAATGAGAACCTATTGAAAAAAGTTGGTGATTACCTCCCAAACTGCAGAGGGAAGTGCTGCTTCGTCTTGGCGAATATCTGGTCTCCGGAGGGCAGCTCCGCGTGGAAGTAAGGTGCCCCGGGCAACGTCACCTGCGATATTTCAGAGTACGGGGGCAGCACTTCTATCTGCACGCTGTTGATGCCCGCCTCTTCCTGTTTGAGATCGAAGCACTGCTATAGTGGTGGCCTCAATCCACAAATTTGAGTTTTAATACTTAATTTAATGTATAGTTTACCAACTCCTTTACCAGCTTTCGAGTCTATTTGTTTAACGTTAAGGTCCAAAAGTCCGACTATACATTCACGCTATCGGACAACGATTACGTCACCGTTACGACCGTGAAGGTTGATCAAAACAATAAGTACGGTATTTTCTCATAATCAAAGGTGTTATCGATAGCATTTATTAAGTAGGTACATTTTGTTTATAATTAAAATTCCTTAAAAACTTTATTAAGATTGTTTCGCTGCTTATGGTATAACTTACTAATATTACAAAGAGGAAAGATTTGATTGTTTGTATGTTTGCATTGAATAGCCTTCGAAAGTACTGGACCGATTTCAAAAAGTCTTTCACAATTAGAATGCTACATTATCCCTGAGTAACATAGGCTATGTTTTATTTTTTTGCGCGGACGGAGTCGCGGGCAACAGCTAGTGGTATTATAAAACCAATTTTAAAAAACCTACCTGGAAAACTTCCAATATCTGCCCCTCGCAGGCCTTCGGCACGGGCACGCACTGTATCTGCATGTGCGAGGTGCGGTAGTTCCGCTCGAAGAACACCACCGCCTTGCCCGCGGCCGCGTACGCCTTGCGGAGCGCCTCCTTGAACTTCTTCATCTCCGTTACTACTTCATCGGGAGCCTGCAATGAAAATAAACTTAGGGTTTTGGGTACAGTCCCCCCGCCATCGCTATTAAACCCCGTCAAAAAAGTTTAATGTGTGTATCAGTGTCTCTGTGTATCAGTGTGTCTGTGTATACAGGGTGTCCCGTAAATCGACGTTAACCCACCTAGGGCTGATAGAGCAGCTAAATAGCTATTGATTTAACCCCTATGTAAGTTCAACGATTTTTACTAGTTTCGGAGATATTGATCATTTTAATCTTAATTTTTGTAATTTTCCCTTATGTCCATGTCAAGAAAAATCATTAATTTCATATTTTATTTCATAAGTTTTTCAGTGGTATCTTACATAATGAGAATCATTACGAATCAGCGAAGTTTCTAAACCTATTTTCCTGTTTTTTATATCAGATTAAAATGCTCAATATCTCCAAAACTAGTAAAAATCGCTGAGCATACATAGGTTAAGCTGCTCTATCAGCCTTAGGAGGGTTAACGTCGATTTAGGGGACACCCTGTATGTGCGTCTGTGTACCAATGTGTCTGTTGTCTGTGACATCACGGTTTATTTTAAAGAAAACTAGTTTAATCCGGATGGTTTTTAGCTAGGCTTCATGAAAATCAAATGAACCGTTTAAAAGATATCAGCTCTGATAGATGGGGTTGATATTATAGCGGGGGATTTTCGGCGGTAAAAAGTCAGTTTAAAGTTGTTGCTAAGCAATTTTGAAATTCTCTTATGTTATGGCAAGACTTTTACTACTTGGTTAACAATAATTATATTAATTCGCTATTCGGGTCTCAAATTACAAACAGTTAAAATGTATTTTTGTTAAGTTTGGTGCATATGATTGCCTAGTATCCACTAGGCAATATATGCACCATACTTCAGGGGACTAATTAAAACTGTTTTGAGTAAGCCACCCAAGTACTTACTCTCGTCAATGACTGGTGATGCGTGATGGGGAGTATCAGCACGTGGTCAGGAGTCAGGGGACCCTTTGGCAGCGCTAGGTAACAGTGCGTGCCCACGCTAATCACTAGATGCTTCTCCACTGTCGGAGATGATAGACAGAACCAGCATGAATCTGCAAAAATAAAATTATCGACTTATTAGGTCACAGTTCACAATTTATACATATTTAACCCCTATAATGCCCTTTCCACGACTTGCAATATTATGACAAACCTGGATCAAACTCCTTCCTTTTCCTTTCTGGATTGTCACCACCCTTCCTTTTTCTTTTGCCCTGATCATCATCTTCTGCATCCATATTAAAAAAGAACTGACCATTACCCGTAAACTGAAACAAAGGTAAAAACCTCTCATGTGTGAAACTGTTATTCTTATTCATGTATTTAATTCTCATTAATATGTTTATAAAGGTCTTTTTTCTAAACATACCTTTACAACTTTCCCAGGCTGTTGCTGCCTTAATAACTCAGGATCAAAAGGACAGTTTGTTTCATCGGTGGTGGCCTGCAAGAGGTCCGTCATACGCATTTTACTGATGGGTTGAAGTGAACATGCATAAATCCATTTCTCCTTATCTTTGTTGCCCACGGGAGCTAATCCTATGAACCTGGTAGCACCTTCCCTGTAATCTTGGTGCACACTCAAGTTTCTGTAAGAAAAAAACAAACATTATGTCATATTATGAACATGAATTTCAAAATCTTCAAAATAATAGGTAGGTACCTGTAGGGTTGCCTTTCAAAATATTTATCTGAGGAAGGCACGAAATGATATCTTGGTTTAACATGCATTGTCAGCCATGCTATTAAATCAGATAATTTATCTTGTGCAATGTCTATCTGAAACAAATTTAAATGGATATTTAATTTACTTATTTACAGGATATAAGTTATATAGAAACAAACATCAGTTAACCTTTTCAACTCACCATCGGCCACAGCCGACACAAGTAGAAGCTTATAAGAGACTTTCGTGTCATATAAATTAAGTTGAAATTTGCATAGCATGTATTTGACGTAAAGCGTTCAAAAGGTTAAAAAACAATAAGGATGAATTAATCAAAACCTTTGAAGTCCTCAAATGTAAGTACCTTTTGAAAGTTATCTTCCTGTATACCAGCAGGCCACAGGGTAGTGATCAGTAGATCTACCCCTCTGTACTCACTCTGAGACCTGAAGCAGGAGTCTCTGATGGTGCTGCAATCACTTGGTTCAAATGTGCACATTGGTACGTCCTTCCCAAGCTCTCTGCGAGACAAGCCACTTAAGTAAGCAATCTTAACATCTGAGCTCGTTGTGAATATGCCCTTTTTCCCTGAAAAGGAATTTTAAGAATGGGCCAAGTTATACTTTCTGTTACATCACACAAGAGCCAGAAATACATCAGGGCCCCTATTCTACTGGGCAAACCCATATTGCCTTTGACATGTTATCACATCGATACCTTAGTTCACAATTGTACTAATTACATTTGAAAAGTTATTGTAATTAGCATGTTTGTGCACAAATAATAAGTTCGAAACTTTACTGGCAAAAGAAAATCATTTAGTACGATTGTGCGCTAAGGTATCGACATGGTTTTTAACTCAGCAGCCATTACTGTCAAGTAAATAAGAGCTATTGTAATGTTGACAATATGATAACACTTAAGGCAATTTGATTTTACCCAGTAGAATACGGGCCCAGGTGGTTGGTCACAGTAATTTAGAACCGTATTAATAGACTACACTCAACTGTAATGCTCGTCTCAAGATGTGTCAAAAATGACAGTTTTCTATAGCTTGGCGTATCTTGTGACGGGCATCTCAGACAAGATGAGTTTATTAATACGGCCCTTAGTTATTTATTAATACTTTACCCATGTATACAACATTGGGGACAATCTCAGATCCTTCATCACAATAGTACTCGCAGTGTTCACTGTTGCTTGGACCAAAGACATATGTCGTAACTGGAACTTGAAAAATAAACGCGAGATAAGTATTTAAGTTACCCATATTACAATGATTGCAGAATATTAAGGTTGAGTGAATTTACCTTTCCTATAGCCCATTTTATAGGCATCCAGTTGTGAATTATCATCTCCAAAAAAGTTTCCGACACAAAGCAGTACATCAAATGGACCGTTTTTTTTATCAATTGACTCAACGCGGGAAAACAAGCTTAGGAAATTGCCATTCACGTCGCCGCAAAGCAACCTGTGGAAGTGACACTAACTTTAAGTACAATAGATGTGTAAAAGGTCCCTGTAACAAAAAGAAGACAATTATTACGTTTTCTGTTTGTCTGACATTCTTCAAACAATCAGTCTCAAAGCTTATTCTTTCTCACAATAATGTTTTTTAGTTTAGATCGAAATTAGTGTGTTTTTAGAAATTCAGGTTTTTTAACGACATGCGGGCCAAGCTTCGCAAACATAAGTAACAATATCAATCTAGATAATGTTGTTACACTTGTTTTCGACTGCGCATGTAACACAATTAAGCATTAAGCATTATTCGCACCGTAAAATCTAAATCTAAATGCTAAATACTAATATTTCAATTTCAAAATGTCAATGTCAAAATTCTCAAACCAATGAACGAATGAGTGAAAGTTAAAGAATTAAAACGGTTTTCTACAGTGCTCAAATAGTAACGGCGCCATGTATGTTGGCTAATCTGATTTTTATACCAAATTGACGTATATACACCATGCTATGAATACAGGTATATACATCATACATTATCTGTAACTGTAAATGTCATTTATTTGTCATTTATTTGTTACGATGCTGTGCTGTACTTGTAGCGTTGTTTGTTGCTAATTTATAAAACTGAGTGTTATTATTGTTTGTTTATTTGTTTTTATAAATTATGGCATCGTCTAGTAAGTTGCCTGGCACAGGCTTGGAAGACGTGGGAGTGCCTGGTCAAGCTTACCTCCGAGACGCACTCACGAGTTGCACGGACCCATTGAAAGCCATAGAAGAGTTTCAACTTGAAAACGGTATCCTGTTGCCTTCATTAAGGCCTATGCTTCCGTTACTGGATCTTCACGGAGTGCGCAGACTAGACTTTCATACATCAGTTTTAGAAGAGTTGAGGGAGAAGCTTATATCACATATCAATGAAATGGGCTCCAAAGAGAACAGAGAGCATGACAAGAAATTAAAAGAATTGCTAAATAAAAGTTTCTCAGTCGTAAGGGTTAAGGCCCTGAGGCCTGTTATTATGAGCATTCTGAAGAATACACCTCATATTGATGACAAGTTTCTAAGGGTTCTTGTTAAAGACCGGGAACTGTACAATGACACTGACACTGAAGTGAAACGACAAATATGGCAGGACAATCAGTCTTTATTTGGTGATGAAGTATCTCCATTGCTAAGCCAGTATATCAGAGAAAAGGAGAATGTTTTATTTGACCATGAAAATCTTAATAATTTATTCTTTTCACCATCTCCAAAAGTGAGACGACAAGGTGCAGTTGTACAAAAACTTGCACACATGATTGGCAACAGTGTTAAACTGTATGACATGGTGCTACAGTTCCTTCGAACCCTTTTCTTAAGGACAAGAAATGTTCACTATTGTACTTTAAGAGCTGAACTTTTAATGGCACTTCATGACTTGGAAATACAAGATATTATTTCTGTGGACCCATGCCACAAATTCACCTGGTGCTTGGATGCTTGCATCAGAGAGAGAAATGTAGATATCAAGAGGTCAAGAGAACTACAAGGGTTCTTAGATAGCATTAAAAGAGGACAAGAGCAAGTGTTGGGAGACCTCTCAATGACATTATGTGACCCCTACGCTATCAACTTTTTGGCCACATCTGTGATAAAAATCCTTCAGCATCTAATAAACACTGAAGGTCTCCCGAGGGACAACCCGATTCTCATTCTCTTGTTAAGAATGTTAGCTTTGGGCCTGAGTGCTTGGGTAATGATTGATTCTCAGGAATTCAAAGAACCAAAATTAGACAGTCAGGTAGTTACTAAATATTTGCCAGCATTGATGTCACTCATGGTAGATGACCAAGTGCGTGCCACACATAACAAACTCCCCCCAGATGAGAGAGAATCAGCCATTACCACTATAGAGCACTCTGGGCCCCCTCCTGATGCATGTGAGGCTTATATGAGGGAGAGTTCAGTTTGTGGTGTCCTTGCTATGTACTACACACTACATGCCGCTAAATTAAGAGACCGTGGAGCCTTGCTTAGGATCCTTAGTATTCTAGGTAGTTGTAAAGATGGCAGAGCTTATGAGGATCCATTTTTACATGCTTTGGTTGCACTATTGGTGCAGTTGCCAGATGAATTCCAAGGAGAGGACTTCAGCACTGTGTTATTTGACGAGTTCTTCTTTGCTGGACTCTCTAAAGACAATGTTACTAGACATTTGCTTAAGCTTCTTTGGTACATACATCCCAAGTTACCTGAAACTAGGGTTCAGACACTCATGAAAGCATTGCAACCTGGCACACAGCATAATGAATCAGTACACAAGCTGTATGAGACCATACAACAGAAAATGACTGTTCAAACTGAGCCAGTTGGGCCTACTACTACAGAAATGGAGTACTTAGACTCGCCACTTATGAGTGTACCCACTCCCGCGCCTTATCATATGTAGTATTTTTATGATATTTTAATACTAAGGACATCTTTATTAAAAATATAGTGAAGACAGTTAAACCTTGATATTTTATTTCTTACTTACTAAGGGCCACTTGCACCAAAAATTTAACACTGGAGAGAGAGAGACACTAACTAGAGTTAAAATGAATCTGATGTTTACTAACAACCAAAAAAACCAAAAATTTAACACAGTGTTAAATTTTTGGTGCAAGTGCACCTAATAAAAACAGGTTGCAAAACTATAGCCTTAATGACAAATTAAAACAAGAAAACGAAAATCTCTGTAAATATTTATTAGTACTGACTTACAACGAGCTTTTTATAATTAGGGTACATTACTGGACGTTATTATTATAACTATTTTACGGACGGAAATCTGAGCACATTCATGGCAGTTAAATAACAGTAAAATATTAATCTGAGATAAAAACATTGGTCTATTTACTATTTTAGTAAAGTTTTAATTAATTATACATATTAATCAGACTGGGCGTTTTGTAAGAACCACCATACATAATAGTAAACTTTTACTGAATAGTTTGAAGTGGCCTAAATTTTTAATGTTCACGTCGTTCCGGCTTCAAGTCGAGAGAATGTAGAGATCGGAGAGAGCGCGAGCGTTCGAATAGAGAGGGGTCCGTGTAGATAGGCTCGCTGCCGTCGTCAAAGGCGCTCGCCAATCGGCCTGCGGAGCCCGACTCCTCTCCAACATCGGCAAATGTTCGCCCCAAGCCGCTGAAAAAACAAAACTAAATTAATCTAACGACATAACAATTGTTGCTACGCGTTTAATACTAGGCGCTATTACTTAGTTTGTTTATTGCAGGCAGGCATTAAATACATGCATGAAACATAGCTATGTATATAAGTAAGTATGTTTTATTGTATCCTAGTACCCATAGTACAAGCTTAGAACTTAGTATGGGACTAGGTCAGTTTTGGTGAGATTGTCCCCCGATATTTATTTATTTTTATAATCGGGCAATGATATGATCAGTGCAATCAGTTTTTTTATAGTTATCGGCCACATTCGTCTTTCCATGAAACACTAATAACCTACTGCCAATTGCAAATGCGATAGCGAGAGCCAGCCGAATGCTATAGTTATGGTGATGGACTCCTGTTTCCGCACTTGGCCCGTACAGCCGAATTCTATCAAGTGCTGCACTAATATCTCAAAGGCGTTAAAGCGACAAGGGTACGAAAGTGTACGGCTACTTATTAGGCCGACTGTTTGACGAGTTTGGTATTGTGCATTGTATTTGTAATGGACTGCAAGCTTTTAGGTACAGTCAGCCTAATTAGTAAAAAGTGAGAGTCTTAAAGCAACCTAGCTAGAGTGCATGCCTGTCGTATTGTAAGTAGGTAATTCTTGTCCTAATATTATACTGGCGGTATGGTCGGATTTAGCCAATGTTCTTACCTCAGTGAAAAGGGTTTGTGTAAGTGAGATGCGGAGAACAGCGAGGGCCGAGAGGGCCGCGGGCCCGGGGTCACGGGCCGCAGCGCCGGGGCTGCGCTGGACGCGTGGATGTTCTTGCGCAACACGCGCCAGTAACGCCTTAAAAAATAACATCACGTTAAAACCAGCAACAGCGATTTAATCTCAGTTCTAGGGTTTTAGTTTAGATTGATTTAGGGATTCGTGTTATAGGTAAAAATGTGGTTGGGCCGTTGAAAGCATTGTTTTTTTTTTATCTACGAGAGCGCGCCACTCCGCTCAAATTAACATAGCTTGGTTGTTACTTACGAAAACTTAAGTAGATACATAATGGGAAGGAGCTTCGTGGATTGATAAATCTATGTTTCGAATCGTATTTTATGCAGTGGCAATATTATTTTTACCACGGAACATATTCATCCACCGTTTCTCTAACTAGCGACATCTAGTGACAATACTGTTAACAATCAATGATCACCTGTAAATGTACAGCGCTGCTAGAAGCATGGCCAGCAGTAGAGACAGAAGCACGCAGAGAGCCACGAGCAGGGCGCGGTAGTGGTACGGAGACACGCACACGCCCACAGCCGACACCACCGGGGCGGAGTCCGCGGGCCCGTTCTCTTCCAGCAGCTCGTTGCGGTTGTCGAATACCTATCAAATCGAACAACGAGTCAAAACTTTAAATGTTTAGGACGGTCGAAGGTGTTTGTACATACTCTTGCATGTCAGTATTTCTAGCCGATTTTAAGAGGGCAATAATAACCATGGAAAGCCTATGAGAAAAACAATTGTTAATCATCCATCCATTATCGTCCTGACAACCCTACTGTCTGTTTCATGTAAGATTATGCCTACGACAGCTCATATAAACAAGTATTACACTTATTTCTTTAACGTTACATAAATACTACATTAGTACAAACCTAGCGAAGCGTGGCGAAGCCTTTCAGGAATTTAAATAAAAAATCGCCTATTTTTAAATACCTCGCCACTCATCGCCAGTGAGTGAAATTACGAAATACAGCTGACAGAGATCATCCTAGATAAAACAGAGTGTAGACAGGTTTCTTTAAAATCCATCCGGCGATTAGATGCACATTTTTATTTTCTATCACTCAAAATGCGTAGGATGACATTCTCGTGCGTTACGATAAACCACGTGGTCAACTGTCGTCCCATACATTTTGAGCGATAGATTAGAATGCCTATACGTTAGTAACGTTTGTATCTTGGCTAGGGCTTCTGAGGGCTATCTAATCTCTGTCTGACGGATACAAACGTACTTAGTTACCTACCTACTTTAGGAATGTTTTCTCTTACCTCAATCATTTTCCTGACGTGACTAGGGGTCTCTACTTCCTCCTTCAAATAGGAGTCAACCTTGGCGTCGTCGAACGAAACCTTGTACACATCCCCGGGGTTTTCTGGCTTCTCAGAGTCATTACTGGTCTTCAAAGAGTCTTCATTCGGAACAGCTTCCGCAGTTTCGTTGGCGATTGTGAGCGTGCCGTTGACGTCTCGTCGCCGTCTGCCAAAAGAAGGTTCGGATCGACCCGAATGACTCGGACAATACGCCTGAAAATAAAAAGGCCATCATTTACACAAAACCAAAAAAAACGGTACAGACTTACATGACATGCACGACACCGAAACCACACACGATCCCTACAGACGATTGACTGTCAACACGTCAATGACGTAGGTTATGACTTGATCATAATTAAATTAATAAATGTAACAAGTCATATTGATAAGGGTAGGGTGAAGAGAGTGCTAGGTCGGGGTAGTTCAACTAATCACGCGACTATCATTCAGAAAATAGTCATAACCATTAGGCATTGTTAAAAGTTTATCAACAAATAATGAGAATGTCACATATTATGTAAGTCGTAGACTAGTATCTACCTATTTATATAACAAGTACCGTTTCCAACTAATAAAATAGAACTTAAACTATCTTGAATACTACATTTTCTCTACGAGTATATTTTACCTTTCCTACAAGGCTACAAGGTACCTATTTAATGCATTCTAAGACCTGATGGTTCCAACGAAAGACCAGCGCTGACTACTTTCTTCTTGTGCGTACTTATTTCTTTATTCTTTGTAACTGTTCTTTGTCAGGAATAAATGATTTTCTTTCTTTCTTTCTAAGACAGAATATTAATGTGATTGTAAGGGCAAAGTATTAAATGTCTAAACTACTCGTTCTGAAATGAGTTTAAGCTTTACGTTTAGATCGTAACTTTTGTCGTTTAGGTATCGCTCATCAATCAATTAATCACTCGGAGACCGTCCATCGTTTGAATTAAAAGTAGCCTAACAACTCTTAGGATATACCTCTATACCTACCTATTATAACTGAAGTTGTGAACAGTGTTGTCTAGATTTTACAGAGTTATCTACCTTTTAAAAATATGTTTTGTAACGTTAACTTTTATGTAGGTAGCTACAAAAATAATGATATGTAGGTATTTAATTATAAAGTTACTTACACAGTACATAAGGGGTATCAACACGAGTTGCATGAATAGCATCTATGTTATTTATCATCAATACAAAGATAACCCTTATGCCTATCCGAAGATAACCCGTAACTGGATGTAGCTCGATAACAGCTTTAAATGGGGGTAATATCGGTATCTTAACCGCATTGACGTAATGCAGCCTGTTTACTACTCGATATGTTTTGCAGCGGAAAAATAGCCCTCGCAAGGATGAGAAAATGTAATTAGTAGGGAAATTCCTAGATTTTGGATGCTATCCAGTTTTCAAAGCTTCCTTCAGATTTCCTTATGAAGTGATCATCTATGAAAAGAAACATGACTTTATATAAAGCCCTATAAATCAAATACTAATTTTAAGCATTCTGTCCACAGACCACATGCGACTTAAGCGTTCAGAAGCCTTATATTCATATCTTTCCGGGATTACTTTTATTTAGAACCCTAATAGTGCTCACTAGATTTCTTGGACAGGTATTAATCACTTTGCAAAGCTTTAGTCGTAAGTGATCATCTGCATATACCTTCTGCAAGTGGTCACAGTTTTTTTTAAATTGATTTAATTCTATTCTGTTGGCCGACACCAAGACAGAAAGCGGTCGATCGGTCTTGCGGTCATTCCACCCTATTCCCTGGGGCCCCTGGGGTCTATTACAAAACTTTTAACCAAAGACTACGTGCGGGTGACATGTGTTTACCGGCTGACAGCCCTCCCGACAGGTTCTGACCGTCGCCTCGAACACCAAGAAGTTGGACTCCGGTATCTTGAACGCGTTGAAGCGCGCCTCCAGCGAGTCCCCGCTGCGGCCCTTGTCCAGCTCAGGGAACACGTCAGGGTCCACTGGACACCTGCAGCATAAACGTTACATTATCGTTGCTTATCTAACATCAGCTCAAGTAATTTTGACCATCTTTACAGGAGAGCGAATAAACGGCGCGGTTTTGGATTGGAGCGTGTCACGACCTTTTGAATGCTGGTCTCTGATTGATTAAAGGGCTAAAATGTTATTGGTAGATCGACGCCCAATGAGTATCTTTATCCAACGGCATTCAAATGTAAAAACTGCCAATTTTCTAATTGAGCGTTGTCGTTAATAACGACGATAATTTTATCTAAGTATTATTTTTAAAACACAGGATTCGTTATGATTAATCGATAACTACAGGCAGTAAAGTCCACTTGCGTAAAAAAAAATCTAGTCTATGGGCCACTTACAGGAAATCATTAATTCTAGATTTAGGGTTTAGTTCAGTTTAGCTGAGTCAAAATGTTTAGAAATGTCAGTCTTAAGTCCAGGCTCAAGACTCGATGTAGCCTTATCCTGCAAGGCTGACTTAAAACAAGACTTAAGACTGACAATTACATACATTTTGACACAAGTACACTGTACTTAATTCCTAATCTAGTTTTTTTTACTGCATGTTGCCTTAAGAGCTACTTTAACGTCGACAAAATAATTACGATAATATATCGAAGTAAGATACGCTTAAGCAGATTGGATTGTAATAAAATCCCGTCCAAGAGATTTCATAAGTCATAAGTAGGTATCCCTATAGTTAATAGGTGCATAAAAAACATATTATAGTCATGGCAACACAATAGCCATTGTCGCGCTTTATCGTCGCTGCAATAAGGCGTCACATCCGCCAATTAAACAGTGTTGTTTATAATTACCGGCTTAGGAGGATAATATTTCAGGATATCTAACTTGAGGAGATGTCTGAATAACACGCTTTTTGTTTTAATTATTGTGCGCAGTATACTCGTAACAAAACAAATGCAAGGGAATACGAAAGAAACCCCTAAATCTGTTGTTACGCACTTGGTAAATGCAGAGCATATATCTTTATATGATAATATTTAATATGTTAATATTTGAACGAACTTGTTTTCGATGACGTCATCGTGTCTTTGCTTTGAATAATGTCAACGTAAGTAAATAAATGGTGTGTATATTATTATAAATAATTATGAATAGATAACGACTATTTATAGATGTTTTGATTTAAGTTAAGGGGCAGTACACACGTACCGCACCTGACTTAATAATGCAGAACGGAATCTTTGAATCTTTGTAATTTTACACCGGGTTCAATTTGGATCCGATAAAATAGGGTGTGAGTATTTTTAATGGCTCCTGATCTAGTGCGTAGCCGCTCATTCAATTACATAGTAAGTATAGATGCAATCGCAGATACAGAATCCAATTTAAAAAAAATCGGACGGAATGCACAATATACGCAGATCCACTTACCCTCCTCTGTCTATCAGCTGCACAGATCTACCAGAATACGGGTCTCTGGCGATGACGTTTGTAGCAAAGATATCCGTGGCGTAGTTGTAACCGTCCTGGGCTTCTAGCCTGAAGGTCAGCGGGTCTCCAACGGCGATGGTAGTGGTCGGGCGTCCCTGGTACAGGATCATCAGGCGAACCTTCGAGTTGAGAGAACTCTCCTCCGGCAGGTACTCTATCGGGATAGGGCTGCCTGACCTGTCAATGAGATCGTACCCAAATCTACGGTTAAATATGAAGTTGATTGTCTATATTAAGTACACGTCGACTTTCAATGAACTCCAGGAAAGTACTAATTTGATAAAATAATTTAAAAACTACATCTGAGCAAAAGAGTTCATTCAAAGTCACTTGTTAGTAGCTGTTAGTGAAATAACAGCACTCAAAATGAAAACCGCCAATCCTAGTAAAGCCAGAATTAATAAATCAGACTTTTACAAAACTCAAAACATTTTTCTCACAGCACACGAAAAGCAAAATACTAAATAAACCCATCGAAGCCAGTTCACCGTTATTGAAAATGAAAACGCAGCTCTATTTCAATTGAATTAAGTACAGTTAGGCGTTTCCAACCGGTCACATCCATCGAAGCTAACTAGAAGCGCAAACCTTCAGTCACGCTGTTAACAGTTAATCCAACAATGGCTTACCGTGTCTATTTGAAAACATGACATGTGAATAGATGCTTCAATACCCTCATTCTACTTTACAAGAAACTGTCAACAAAAGACTACAAACTTGACCGTTGTTTAGAATTTACACGTACACAGGTAAGTAGTCACATAACACACTGATTACACGTCCACCAATAACATTACTAATTGGTGTAACTTTATGTAAACAGAATGTAAGATATGTCATGTCATCAACATAGACAGCATCTCTGAAAATGCAGTCTCACCCGGCTCCAATGTAATTCGACGTCACTACAGCCTCAGCGGGTCCACGAAATAGACATGTCAGGTTAAACCGTTTGTCCCTCGAAGTTTGCACGTTGTCGCTAAATTGTACGACCACAATGTTTGTCATAGTGTCACCGTACTGCAATAGAAAGGTTCACTCAATTCGTTGCTATCTGCAAATGAGTACAACATCTGAATAGGTTTACTTACTCGTTGAGTGCCGCATTCAGGGTACCCATGCGCCCCAGTAATCCGTAACACGTTAGACACTCCGCCATTTCCTCTGAAGAAGCAACGATCGTAAAAGCCGTAAGTGTACATCCGACCGAAGAAACCTTCTGGCAGCCGCAGTGTAAATTCCATGCCATCTTCGTTACACACTTGTGATACTGCAAAATAGGTATATAAGAAATTTCAAACCTTTCGCCCGATGAGTTTTGTTTAGAACTTAGAAGTTTATTCAAAATATTACCATCCAAGCAGTCATCAGCGATACGTCCAAGAGCTCTCTCGTAGAAATCATATTCTTTGGCCGTATTGTCGAAATGTGCAGGGTTAGCGGCATCCAATTCCCTCGTGTCTCGGTCGCTGAGCTCGCAGTTATCGCGAGGCTCACTGCCGTAAGGCACATCCCTGCAGAAAAAAATAGCAACAATTTAGAAGCTTAAGTTTTCCGAAAATATCAAATTAAATATGATGTTAATGTACGAGGATATAGCTGACCTGTAGTTGAAAGCTCGACAGACGAAATCCCGTGCTTCAATACATTCCCTCTGGCAGTGTGCTAAAGAGTGAGCCGTAGTAAAGCGCCGCACATATCGCCGCTGCATGCGCTGTCTGCCAACTTGCCGGAAACTATCCTCCTCGCATCGCGTGCCTTGCCACGGCCTGTGGCCGACTGGAGGACCACCAACGGGGGCACCTCCTAGTGGGTTACCGATGGGTATTCCTACAGGCCCAATGGGCGCACCAATCGGTCCAATGGGACCATCAGGATCGTATCCTCCGTATCCATCCCCACCTTGAATTAGTACAATATAGTATGATGATTAAGGAATGAAATACACGATTAAAAGATAAGTAACAATTTTAGCATCTTCGAAAACACAAATTACCAATGGGTCTGTCGATACCGGCAGGTGGGTAACTTCCACGGTACCCTCCAGGTCTCTCCAAAGGTCGTCTTATACCATAACTTGGCCTTGGTTCGACCGGGTACCTTTAAATAAGAACATTAGTGAAACACAATCTAAGACACATTATGTTCTAAATTAAAGAGTACCTGTTTTTTTTATTTGTAAATTTAAAGGGATTAATGCCTAAATAAATAAGTTTTTTTTTTAATAGTTTACCTATCAGCTCCTGGACGAGTCACACCCCTGTCAGGAAAACGGTCTGCCCCGGGGTAATCAGACCCACCATAGAAACCGCCGCGCCCGGAACCTCCTATGGAACCATTGCATTTACACAAGTGGATTAAGAAAGTAGACGCAGAAAAATAAAGTTTTTTAATTGTGCACTTGTTATATGAATGGAACTGTGCTTACCGGGATATGACGATCCGGTCGGCGGATATCTATCATAGAGGTCTGGGTAACGATCTCCGCCAATGGGTATTGGGTCTCGGTTCACCCCCACCGGATAACGGCTACCATACGGGTACCGTCCCCAGTCGCTCGTGCCAGGGTTTCTGTCCTGATCGTATCTATCAGGATATCGGCTGGGAAGCCACCCGGGTCTGGACGGGTATCTCCCACTACTACTACCTCGAATAGGATATCTGTCAGAAGGATACCGATCCGCAGGGTATCTCTCAGGGTAAATGTCGATTGGATATCTACTAACAGGATAACGCTCTTGCGGTGGGTATCTGCCAATGTCGTTAGTGCTTGGGTAATCGAGGATTGGGTATCTGTTAACCGTAGGATACCTGTCACTAGTTGGATATCTATCGCTTGAAGGGTATCTGTCAACTGGGTAGCGATCTACACTTGAAGGGTATCTATTGACGCCAGCAGGGTACCGGTCGATTATTGGAGGGTAGCGATCTAAACTAGGGTATCTATCAACTGGATATCTATCAGAAGGGTAGCGCTCTGGTCCTACTCCAGGAGGATATCTGTCGTCAGGGTATCGGTCAGAAGGGTAGCGGTCGCCCGGTAGGTATCGATCCGGGTAGTCGGGCCCGGCCGGGTAGCGGTCGTCGGGGTACCGGTCCGGCCGCCCGCTGTAATGCTCATCATCTGAGTAGCGGTCGTCGTCGGGGTAGCGGTCCGCGCCGGGCGGGTAGCGGTCGCGGTCACGGTCGCGGTCGCGATCACGATCCCGATCACGATCCCCGTTACCTCCTTGAATGGTTAAAGCGCAATTATTAATGTATGTAAATACAAGGTGAGTCGGAACAATCAAATAATAAAAGATCAATAGAACAATATACGCATGCGGAATGTCTTATCAAATACGTATCTACTTAGAAACCATGCACGTTAATGAAATAGTTCTACTTTTAAATTATAACAGCATGAATATTATCTACGGAATACTTTGATTTTCCAGGAAATTTGTAGTAAATAAGAAAAAAAATGCGATCAAATACGTCGAAACAATAATTAAAGAGCTCTTATACTTATCGAAAACATGACTTATTTGAACCCATATTTTTCCCTTTTCAGATGCATTAGGTACAGTAATGAGACACCACAAGGAAAACCAACTACATATATGCGTACTAAATTTAAAACTAATTATTTAAATGTAATAATAACAACCACAATAAAAATACTATCTAAATAAATACTTGAGCTACTTAGTACTACTCGTAAGGTACCTACATAATTATTATAGGTAATAATAAAAGTCTACCAATTCAATCAATGGTATATACTACATCACGACTACCTAGGGGTTAAAATAACTACTTACATACGAGTAAAAACGCAAATTACTACGGACTACGAATACAATGGATGATGCAGGACTAAGGCAGATTTACTAATGACAACAGCAAAATCTTCAGCACACACTAAAAAGCGATGTTATGTCCAAGGCAATGATACAAAAATACGGTCATCGGTCATACTTTTGGTCACCGAATATATACCAATGAAATAATAACTGGCAACTATCCCTAATTATCCACCACGAAATCTGATCTGCTCGAGAGCCGAAAGTAGGGTTTTAGAATCTTTAATTATCTATGTTACTTTATTACGTTTGTGAGATATCATTAAAATAATGCAAAACAACGGAGGAAGGAGGATGTTAGTACTACTTACTACTAATAATTGTATTCTTTTGACCAGAAGGTTTTAGAGAACTACGTTTTACTCGTTTCACTATTCCGAGACGGGCCCAAAAAAAGTAGGAATCCGTTTTAAAAAATGTACTCTAAATATCAGCCAGTAGGTGGTGGTGGTTATTAAACATAGTGGCCAGTTATATCCTGATTCTTAATCTGCCTTAAATGATACTCGTCTACAAGTTGACATCTCAAGCATCCTCTACCATGCATCGAACCTGTTGTAGACGGGCGTCCCCATGGCGCCTGCGACCCGCTGGTTGTTTCTGCTTCCCCACTCACTAATTGGTCTGCCTCCCCACACAAATCACAGTTAAACACAGGAATAAACTAAAAATAAAACTCAACTTAAAAACTAAATTCGGTGAAGCAGAAGGGAACCGCCTTTTAAGTAGATTATCGTTTTACCTGTCATTAGAACTGTTTTCCGCACCTATGAAACTAGTAAACTAGAATATTAAGAACGAGTATTAATAAGTACCATACCCGACACGTAACTGATATAGGCATGATATAGGTACAGTATTACGTCCATTATTCAATCAAGCACATTCTCACAAATAGGGCCGTCTATTTTAAGACCGTTGATGGGTTCAATGTCGCTGGACCGAGTCGACTGATCAGAACACGTGCCTCGTTGCGGCCCATCAATGGATCACTTGTTTTATCAGCAATACGTAACAGAGATCACTTTTATTGGTGTTCCAATTGAAACTGTCAACCTTTATTGATCTCATCCGTTATCCCGCAAGTTATAACCAAAAACATGCCACTTACGCATTAAGTTCTCGTAATAATCAAAGTCGGGGTCGTAGAGTAGTCTCATGCCGTCCTTCTGGTTGTATCGGCTGAGTCGGCAGGTCCTGGCGCGGTCGCTGTACACAGCAGATCTGCAGTAAACAACGACCAATAAAAATAGCTTTGTGTGTCATCCAATATCGGACAATGAACTGAAACACGTTATCGGAACATTTGGAGCGAATTTATTTGACATAAAAACATCGTGTTTTGAAATGAATACTCGAAAGAGTTTTCAGGAAAATAATATGGGTGGGTTTTTTTAGGTCACGTTTGACGTGATGTCGATGTTTTAGTACCTGCATTGGAAGCTGGTTTGTCTGAGGCATTCGTCAAGGCATTCGCTGAGGGACCGGCCGGTGATCTCGGAGTGAAACTCGCCGGTGATCCGACTGTTCCGGTAGCGTTGGAAGGCGGTGTCCGGCCGCCGGCCCGGAGAGAACAAGTGTGACGTCACACTGTTGTCCGGGTACTCCGTGCCGCGAGCTGATCGATGAGAGACTGATCATAATTGTAAGAAAAACCTTGTTTTGACTTCATGCTCTGTTATGGTGGCCACTTTGTAAATCAAATTAATTGTTAGCATTAGTCAGTTCATTAATGTATAGAGGTACATACATATAAGTCCGTTGTATTAATATAAAAGTCAATGTGTTACATAGTCTGTTGAGTGAGTAATTTAATATTTTGTTAGCCAAGCCGTTAAAATGTTTAGCAAAGAAAACAAAAGAAACTCACGATTGTCGAGACAAACAAGGTCATAAAAGTGATGGGTGAGCGATGCGCTGACAGTCACGTCATCCTTTTGAGACACCGAGTCTTCTTCAGAGAGAACGCACTGCCGTGTCATGGCGTCATGTTCGATAGATCGACAAAAATACCTGCAATAAAAATATGTGTTTGACATGTGTACACATAACACTGGAGTGGTCGTAAATTCCAAAGAGGTCACTCACTTCTCAGCTCGAACACACATAGATTGACATTCGTCTAATGTCATGTTGGAGAAGACGTCGGCTTCGAAAGGTCCTCCGAGGCGTTTGTTTTCTTCCTTTATGAAGACAGCAAGACCGTCGCATCTCCTCTCAGCTGCAACAACATTTTCACAGTAGGTTTAATTCTATTCTCAATACCTAAGTACTTAATCACTTAAAATAACTTTAACCCATACATACCGTTTAGGCAAGTATTTTCCAAGTAATCAGCGTTGTGATCGTCTTCCAGCAGTTCTGGATGGGTCCTCCTGGTGAATCTACTTAGTGAGCAAGTCCTGAGCGCTGAGTCATAAGTAGCAGATCGGCACACAAAACTGAATTCATTCAGACACTTGTCCTCACACTCCGTCCTGTTAGCCACCATTATCTCCTTCAGGTCGGACGTTGGAAGTTTCAATCTTTTACGAGCGTGTCTCTCGAAAATGTAGCGACGAGACGGGCATTCCCGCTCAGGACGATTGGCTAAAAGAAATGAAGATTTTATTAATTGTAGACATAACACATACCTATAGTTATTATACACAGAAACAAAGAAGAAAGGAGTTGTGACAGAAAGAAAGAAGAATACAATAGATCATGAATAGATCAAAGAAAAGAGTGAAAGAAGTTGTGGCTAGAAAGAAAGATTTACTGAATGAAAAGTATGATAGGAGTTTTTCTGACAACTTCCGGTCGAATATTAAACTCTTTTGGAGCTTGATAAAATCGACTCGAGGGAAATCAGAGAAAACTAAATTAAGCGCCGTGAGGGATGAGTGTGGAGACTTGATATGTGAGGAAGAAAAAATGCTTGATAGATGGAAAACTTATTTTGAAAGCTTGTTTGAATGCGAAGATGTTTGCCTTGAGCCAGATAGTATGAGTAAGGATGTAAATAGCGAAGATGAAAGTCTGATTAGCATGAGTGAAATCGTGAAAGCTTTAAAAAGTATGAAAGCGGGAAAGTCGGCAGGTTGTGATAGAGTGTCGATAGAAATGCTGAGGAGAGGAGATGGTGTGGTAGGTAGTCTGTTGTACCGCCTTTTCAATGCATGTTGGAGTAGAGGCCGAGTCCCGGAAGATTGGGTCAAGGCCGTTATCGTCCCTCTGTATAAAGGAAAGGGGTCACAGCAAGACTGCAAAAACTACCGCGGTATCAGCCTCCTTAGTGTTGTCGGCAAAGTATACGCGAAGATTTTAATTGAAAGGGTATTGAATGTTACGAATGACAAAATCTGGGATGTACAAGCGGGATTTCGAAAGGGAATGGGATGTACCGATCAGGTCTTTTCACTACGGTCTATCACAGAAAAGTTTTTGGCTGTCAACCAAAAGGTTTTTTGTGCTTTTGTGGACCTGGAAAAGGCCTATGATAGGGTAGATAGAAAGCAGTTGTGGACGGTGCTGTCTAGGTATGGAGTGAGCAGCAACCTGGTGCAGGCTTTGAGGTCCCTTTATGAGGGCTCCAGAGCCTGTGTCAGGATCAATGGGGCATACTCGGCCTGGTTTAATATCTCTAGAGGTGTTAGACAGGGCTGTGTTGCCTCACCATGGCTGTTCAATCTATTCATGGACAGTTGTATGCGAGATTTGAAAGAGTATGATAAGGGTATGGAAGAGTTGCTAATCAAATGCCTCTTATATGCCGATGATCAAGTTATACTTGCTCCATCGGTACTTGAGTTGCAGGAGATGGTGACAGTGATGAATGAAGGATTTAAGCAAAAAGGGATGAAAGTAAATGTTGCCAAGACCAAGGTCATGGTGATAGAGAAGGACGAGGAGATGACTGAGTGCGTGATAAATGTAAATGGTGAATTAGTAGAGCAAGTGAATGAATTTGTGTACCTGGGAAGTATGTTTACAAGAGATGGTAAGTGTGAGAAGGATGTCGAGAGGAGGGTGAATGCTGGAAACCAAATTAATGGGGCCCTGTACTCCTTTGTGAGCAGAAGGGGCGTTTCACAAAAAGCGCGACTGGCTGTTCACAATGGAGTGTTGATCCCTACTCTGATGTATGGTAGTGAATGTTGGGTGTGGCAGGACAAGCATGAAAGTCGTATAAACGCAGTTGAAATGCGCTCTTTGCGTAGTATGTGTGGTGTGAAACTGATTGATAGAGTAAGGAATGAAAAGGTCAGAGAGAAATGTGGACTAAAAGAAGATGTAGTGACTAAGATTGAAAAGGGCATGCTTCAATGGTTCGGTCATTTGGAAAGGATGGATGAAAGAAGATTGACGAAAGAGATATACAGAGCAAAAGTGAGTGGGAGGGTCGGAAGGGGCCGACCTAGGCGTACTTTTTCGAATCAAATCGGAGAAATACTGGAAAAGGGCCGTATCTTAAGTACCCGAAACCGACGTGCATGCATGACTCGATGTATGAATGTGGAAGAAGCGAAAGAGATTTGTCAGGATCGTAGCAGGTGGAAAGAAGTGGTCTCTGCCTACCCCTCTGGGAAACAGGCGTGATTTAATGTATGTATGTATGTATAGTTATTATTCGTTTTTTAGTAGAGATTCTATTGGTACTCACAGGTCAGGCAAATTTCGTTGAAGTGAACGCTATTGGGCACAATCATAAGGGTACCGATGCCTTCAGGCGCTGCCTGTTCCCTGGTCAAGTAGCACGTTGATTCCTCGTATTCGGGTTCAGGACTAAAAGCAGCAATACGCGCTCCAGGTTGGAAGTCAATAGATTGGCATGTCCTCACTAAGCTGTTCCCGGATCGATCTCGTAAACATAAGTCCTGACATTTTTCAAGGACACGGAATGGTGGCGCCGTCTCACGAACCTAGGTAAATACATAACATATCAATAATGCACTAAAGGTGTTATTTACTCTGTGATTACAATATTATCACAGGTGGTAAAAACATTTGCACAGTGCACATATACTTACGACGTCATCGTCAAATCCGTGAAGTTGCTGATTTGGGAGGCGCTCGTACATCACTCGGCCCATTCCTTGGTTACACGTTGCTTGGGCTAAAAAAAAATATGTTTGTAAATTTTTATTTATATAGGTATTTAGCTGATGGTCTTCGCTCTGTTAGGCCCTGTTGTTTGATCAGTAGTTAAACTAACTACTTAATTGTTAAAATTCGAAAAAGGAATGGAAAATTTGACACATTTCCTTGAGATTTTAACCGTTAGTTAGTTTAACTACCGCTCAAACAACAGGCCATAAGAGTTCCTTTTCTTGTTGAAAAATCGTCAAGGTATATGCGCAATAGGACGTTAAATAAAGTTATTTATTATTTCAAACGGAGTTAACTTCGCTTCGTAGGTATATTTATTTCAAATCTTGTAAGTATCATCCAGTTTTAACTTATTTTAAGATTATCGGATCAAGCTGAAATTTGGTACACATCAACTGTGTAGGTACCTACGTGTTTTTATATCGTTAGACAGGTATCAGGTTTTGGTCTGATAATGAAAGCAAACGGTGGCAATGTTGCATAATGGACTTAGTATCATTACATTAATTTAACCATGGGTTTTGATTAAAAATATTACCAATGTGTAATTGACTCCAAGTCAAAACTACGGATTTTATACCATAATAGTAAAGGTCAATTATAATGCACAAAATAAGAACCACTTTACTTCAAAATTGCAATCGCCTCGAGTTTTAAATCAACAAAAGTACCAAACAGTGACGTTATGGCTTGGTAATTTATACTTAAAACGTAAAAGTGACTGATTTTCCCTGTCAGTCTTTTAGTCCCTGTTCTTACCGTTAGCCATGGTGAGCATGGTGACCGCTGTGAAGGCGTACATGACACCCGCCCCTCGCGGCTTCATCTTCCTGCTGCACTGCCCACCGTCACCGACCACTCATGTGGCCACCTGCAACCACACCAATCCATGACTACCAAACACCTATTGATTTACTTCCCATACAGGCCTAGTTCTCGAACAAAGCATTCTTAGCAGCTTCGGCGTTGATTAACAATCATTGCATGGAAAACAACCTTTCTGCGGTAAGCCCAAAAAAGAAACAAAAGGGATGGTTTCATGTGCTTCCGCGCGAAGTACGAGTAGGTTAGGTTAGGTTAGGTTACGTATGAGATGCGTACATTGAGTATGCACGCGCCTTGGTTGCAGCGACAAATTCAAATAATGGTTGTTTAATATAAACCAACAACATTTATCAAAAATGGTTTCCGAGGATTACGAAGTTATAAAGTATCTACTCAAGTATGATATAGGTATTAAATCAAAAATCATCATTAATCAAATTAGGGTTTCGAAGATTTAACCGAAAACTTGCGAAGAAATTGTCACGTTTGAAAAATAAAAATATACAGGTTTTTCTTTTTAGTCTTGTTTTCACGTTTAACAGTTTCAAGGAAAAATTATCAAGTAGAATATGTCCAAACAACAGAAACAGAAGCTATACAGTTTTTAAGATCCAGATCGCGGAACACTACCGAATTTGACATGCTAGCAATGTTAGCATGTGACGTCAAATTGAATATCGTATGACGGGGCTCCACAAACTACAATTTGCGAGGCAGCTAAGGGGTGCACGAGAATAAATCAATCAATACGATAGCTGCGCTCTGCGAGGCTGTAGTAGCTAAGTAGGTGCTGGTAGGGCTGGGTAGTAGGTAAGTAATCCTAATGCAATAGGATAGCATTGAGTTTTTCTTCGCGTACCACTTAGCTAAACGAAACGTAGGAAACGCAGCCTAAAGGTGTAAGTCGAGCCGACACATTTTTTGTCTACTAGTTTTTGTTTACTAGTCGTGAAAACAGCATCGAATATCATAAGCACAGCGGGTTGCGCAGTTTGAACCTGAGGGCCCTGCCAAGATGAATTTTGCTAATTAACGTTTCTATTCGATTCGATTAAACCAATCGCGATTTAAACCAATTGCGTCACTGGTAGATCACGTGACTTTTCGTATCACGTCATCTACCAGTGACGCGATTGGTTTAAAACCGCAACGAATAGAAACGCTAGTTAGCGCAATGCATCTTGGCAGGACCCTCTGAGCTTTAAACAAAAAACAATTCCTAGTTTACCGGGTCTTTGGCATATTTTTCAGGAAGATTGACTTAGAGGCTGATATTAACCTAGGTGATACAAATACTCAGCGGCATATTTAACACATAGCCGTGATTAAACAGAGTTTTATGAAGGCAATTCCGGCCTGACGAACATGAGTCATGTGCTCAGGCTAATCATAGTTTTATGAAACAACGTTTGCAAAACGCTTGCCGGTCCGCTGCATTCACTGAATGCGCTGAAACCATCGGGACCAAGGTTTTATCCAATTTATTTATGGTGTGGAGAAGGTAAACGAGCACACATACAACCTAATTGTATGTAAGGAGACTCTGAGGCTCATGGACATAATGCAATCATTCAAGCATGATAGCAGCCCGCGACGACAGAATTTGCTAAACACATTTCACGCATTTGACCTACAGAATGAAAGAGCAACGAAAATATTTGACAAATAGCCGGAGAATTCAGAGGAGTCTGACGTTTATTTTGTTAAGTTGTCTGGGGGCCTAGATAAGACGCGTAAAGCTAACGTTAGCAATAATTGAAAGCTGACAAAATGTATACAGTGACTGCATGATCGTGTAGCAACAAAGTAAACTAAACCTCACTACACCATTAGGAACATAACGTACTACATTTAAAAGCGTTAAGACAATTAGGTACATTGTTTTTTATTAAAATAAACATTCAATCAAATGTGTCCCTAATTATTACAAAAATTATGGTCACCTAACGTTTTCATGTTAAAAACTTAAAACCTATTCGAAAATCGAACGATCAAACGAGTAAGAAATTGAGTATGTAGGGTGGCCATGATCCCGAATAAAATCAATTCATTCAATATTTTTTTGAATAAAAAACAAATTAATTGTCTTAACGCTTTTTAATCTATTACGTTATGTTCTTAATGGTGTAGTGAGTTTTAGTTTACTTTGTTGTTACACAATCCCGCAGTCACCCTGTATAGGATTGACGTGCGTTAAGAATCGCTAATGTTAGCGTTATGTAGGTAGAATAGATAGTGTCTACCATATAGGTAGTCCCCCAGTCTATGTAATCTATTTTTTATATATAACAGATCTCTATTTACGACAAATATATTACGAATTGGATTTTGATGTGACTCAACGGTTGAGTCTTGTTGACTTTGTCTGGCTGGACTAAGGATGGCTTTCTATGGCAATTGTATGAAGAAGCTAAGCGGCGTAACTGAAAAACAATCCACGGTGCAGTTTTGCTGTACATTTGGTAACTTGCACAGTTCTGTTAACAAGCCAGCCTAGTTCTATTTTACTTTTGTATCGTAGGTATAGTTATGAAAATAAAAATGTAGAAATAGCATACGTAATACTAAGTGGACGGAAATCTAATACAGTTTACGAGCTAGGGGTAATAAGTAGAATGGTTTACGTAACCTATTGCCGGATAAACTTAGCCTTATGAGAACTGTACGAGTACTTTCAAATAGCGGAAATGTCTTACATGCTCGTAAGTCACTGTGACGAGTAATAGACTAGTAAATATTGTTACTATACACATAACGTAACTTTTTCTTCATATCCCGTATCCAAAAATATTATTTTAATTTAACTACATGCAGCGTGAGCTGCGTGAACAAATTCAGATTTAAATTAAACCTCTTTAAGGTTCATAAGTAATAGTTTAATTCTGTTTGCTAAACAAATAAACTTGAATTTTGAAACTTGAATTAAATTTAATTGAATTGAACGTCCTACCACATTTAAAATCTGTTATTTAATTCAATATCTTACGTATTTATTTAGGTAGAATAAGTTTGAATAAAGTACTGCGAATATATCAACACACGTATACTGTTTTTAATTAATAATTTACAACAGTAAAATCTGTGTAGAGTTCAGTGTTTCGTGACTGAAAATTCAATACGGCTTTGTCTGAAAAAGTGGAGTAATTTTTATTTGCTTTGTTATGTAGGTACTCGCAGGGATCCGATGACTTTATGATAAGCATACGAGGCGACACTTAAACACTCGACACTCGGTGTCAAGATATAAAACTCTTACATGATTTACTGACACAACGCACAATTTAAACCATGAAGCCTAGGATCATGAAACTCAGAGGGAATATTTCTTAAGTAGCTACCCTAGAAGAAAGGATTTCTCGACCTCCCGGAAGAAATAAAGGGTGATGCGGGAAACTAATTCTACGTGTACAAAGTTACGGGCGTTCTCTAGTCTTGACTATACGAAGGGTCAAAACTTTTTGGCTAATTACAAGTATATTGAATATTTCCATTTTCAAATATTTATAGCAAGCGCCTTTTACGGCATCGACTAATTGATGACTTCTAAATTGACCAATCCTAAACACATACATACATACATTAAATCCCGCCTGTTTCCCAGAGGGGTAGGCAGAGACCACTTCTCATTACACATATTTTTGCATTTCGTAAATTCTAAAGTTGACCGTTTGGTACTTTATCCCTACCTACATCTCCTCCATTTTACGAATAAACTTACCTTTATCTGTGGTTTGAAATGGTTATAAATTACCATCTTTACGGGCTGCAGCTCGGGAAAATTATGGAAGTCGTTACCTAGTTTCAGAAGGTCATAAAGCTTAGTTACATCGTAAATTATGTCGACATCACAATGCAGCGGATGCATTTAGGGCCCAATTTTCTATTTTAGCGATAGCTACAAGGTTTACAATTGTACAGCTATGTTATCCAACTGTGGTGTTACAAGTTGCGTTCTGCGTACGTTGAGGACTGTACAGTTACCTAATTAACAATAATTAATTAAAGAATATGCATATTATGTAGGTACTTCGGTTGACGTAAGCTGTCATGTCATGTACGTTCATCTATTTCAATTGCTTACTTACATTTATGACTCTGTTATCCGAGTAAATTACATTATTATGATGATTATGTACCTACTTTCTTAATAGGGTTTTACTTTTCCTTTGTTTTTCAGAACGTCCTATATTCTTCCTTGCAGCAGTAAACGGATTATTCATTAGGTACCTATCAAACACCCTATAGATATTTATACCGTACAAAACCTCAATAAAGAAATGAGTAACAAAACATTTTTGATTACCTACTTCCATTAACCAAGCTAAGTAAAAGTATTGCTGGATAGCTCTTAAAAACCATTATGAGTACCTAATTCAGTTTTAAGATTTGGGAACTGGTTTAGCAAATATGAAACCCTAGAAGTGTAACAAACTCGTCTGTGCCTTTTTTTAAAAAGCTTGGTTTGTATTTATGTATGTAAACTCTTTATTGCACAAAAATAGAAATATTACAATTTTAATATTAAACTAATGTACAAAGGCGAACTTATCCCTAAATGGGATCTCTTCCAGCTAACCCTGAAGCAAATGCGTAAGGACAATGCATGGGGTTAGACACATACAAGTTTGCACGAAAAGTAACAAAAAGAGTTGGTAATACTTATAAATAAATAAATAAATATTAAACAAATAAACAATTACACAAACTAATATAAATGTACACGTATAATACACATATATACAGTTATAAATACAAAAGGCATCTCAGATTCATTGCAAAATATTATCTTCAATCATTTCACAATATTATCAGTGTGAGGTGTGAAGCATTGTCGAAGCCAGAACACAGACTTGCTACATAAACTGTATTGAAAGCAAAGAGGATGTTTCAATTGATACAATACTCGTTACTACCTATAGTGGGAATGGGCCTAAAAACACAGAGTGTCTAAAATTCTCCTTAACTGCTGCGAAATACTTAAATATAACTAGGAAATGGGTCCTTTTCTAAATTCCACTGCGTTTTTTATGTAGCAATGAAATGACAGAAGCGCATACAATAATTAATAATGATGATGGTAATTGCGATCTGTGAGCCATAGACTTTTGTATTCTCAAGACTACAATCCCAAGACTGCCATCCTAAGACTGCAAATGCGTTGGCAACCTTGAGGACTACGATAGAATGCCTCTATGCTAGTAATTTCACCGGCTGTCTTATCCCCACACCTTAACACAACAATGCGAACACTGTTGCTTGGCGGTAAGTTAAAGGATAAGATCTATACACCAGAGGCAACAATCATCAAAATAATTATATCAGGCAGAAGAGTCCACTGCGCTTGTAATAGGCAACCCTCGAAAAACGTCGGGACAGGTCCCATGCCATCCACAAAGAACTCTTTATCCCCATAAGCCATCCATTCTCCGAGCCATCTGCCCTGTCTATTGCCACTTAAGTCTAGTAATTATTGTGTATGTTAGGTACCAGTTGTGATGTAGAAGCTCAGATCATTAGAAAAAAAACATATTTTATATTTCGACGTGTCATAAACTCTCATTTTTGATTCGATCTTGCAGACAAACTTCAAGTTCAAGCCAACTCTTTCTCTTACCATTTAACAATTTGACAAGGCGATTATAAGTAATTTTAATTGGACCATAAAACACTCTTCAACAGCAAGTATATTCCGGGCCGGTTGCGTGCTCACAGCACCGAGCACAAAGCAGCCATTTAGTAAATAAAATAGAAAATGCGTATGGACGCGTAACTGTACCGCTATTGATCTGCGGACATTATTTGTAATGGAGCCGGCATAGTCATCGATACCGTTACCTTGCGCAGACGCGTGAAATTGGGGCTGGAAAATTGCAAATGCCCTTTATTTAGACAAACCATAATTGTTTATAGCTCATTAGCCTTTTTGCCGTGTTATACCATTCAGATAACCGAAGTACCTACAGTCGAAACATACGCAAAATATTAATTTTAATTAAATTGAAAAAAAAAACACTAACATATTTAGTTGCAGGTTCAAAGGGTGGCAATAGTTTTTATCTTCGATAATTGCGTTATGGATTAGTATTTGTTGAAAAATAGATGGATTCCGAAATAATAGTAATACCTAAACGAATTCTACATGTAGGCAGCGCTGGGGAAAATAATAAGTAAATAAAAAATCCAGTAGTTTACAGAAATTAGCTCTGAATGACATCGTTTCCAATCGTTACCAAAATTTTTCACTGGTAACAATTATACATAAGTATTTAAAACATTTCGCAACGTTCAGATTATAACATGCATTCATTGAATGATTCTATTGACGTTATGCAGTCTACTCTCTGACATCATACAGTTTATCTCTCCCGACATGCTTGCATTACATGCAAGCGGCATAAACAAACACCGATCGACACGTTTCTCTTGGACAAAGAGAGTCCCTCTTTGATGAATTGATAAATTATAGAAAAAAATTAGTTTGGTATTTAATCGTTGTGGAAGTGAAATCGGCTTGTTTTGAACAAGTGCGTACTTCCCAAAACAATTTGGCTCCTAGCTCACGCGATTCATCGAAATATGAAAATTTGAATGACAAAGCTCGGAGGCCCTATGAAAATTTTGGCGCTCACCAAATGTGCCGATGAAAAACGGATGTGGACATCCGGCCTATTGTACACGAGCGATGTCCTCGTCCAGCTATTTCCACTAAATGACATCGCGTCCAAATTTTATACTGTTATCTGTATCGTGAAATCGCTGTCTGTCTGATGTGATTTCGCACGCTTTGCTCTTGTTTTGCTCAGTTGCAATCCTAGATGTGAACTTAGGGCGCAACTGGGATTTAGGTGATGGGGTAGAACGACAGGCACAGCGCAGCAGTCGCGCTATCCACCATTTTTATATTTTATGTACCTAAACTGAAATATAATTCAAAGCGTCGACCAAAGAGCAAGGAAAGAAATTCTTGCTCGATATTATCTTGATCATGATCATTGATCAGGGCAGGGCAAGGAGAAGCTACAGGCTGAGACTGTAGTCATTAGGCCGAAAAATATAATTTAGTGTTGCAACATGGTTACAGCAGGGGGGTCATGATCCCGTGATGACATAAATGCCTGCAGCTCTTATACAATGATGGTATACTTCACAAATATTAAGTAAGATTATATTCAGGCATGTTAAATCAAAGGCATAATGCCATTCAGGCTCAAACATGTCAAAAGCAAGAAGGGTATCGTAACTTTGACAATACAATAACATGTTAAAGGCAACATGGTTTTAACCTGCAGAATAGAGGCCCTATGAAATACATGATCCTTTAATAGCGTTAGCTTTATCAATTGTTTAAGATAACAAAGTAAATGTAGGTCACTCCCATCATTCATCAATTAAAGAGAGATATGCGGATGCGAGACCTCCTAACTGTCCCATCTCCTTTCATGATGACCAATGACGCACATCGAAACGGTGTGAAAACTGTGGACTATTGTAGAAATGTGGGATGGGTTAGGATCGGCCGTGGGAAAAGCATCCCGGGCCTTGCGACATCCCGAAGACACACCCTGTACTATAGAACCGTAGACTTATTCACAATTTGGTTGAATTTAGGGTGATCACAAAAATTGATTTGGTGGAATTTGTTTTTTTTACAAAAGTTTCAAAAGCCTTTCTATTAGATTTGAAAAGTGACCTAACTAAATTATTAGACCGATGCTAACGATCGGTACAAGTATGTTACATAGAAATCGTTACGGCTGAATTCAAACGTACATCGATGGATGGTTAAACGTTTGCATATAACCCAACTTTTCATTATGTCATTGTAATCGTTGTAGTTTTCCTTTTGTTTTATACATTTGAATTAGCGTTAAGGAAAAACTGAAATTAAGATGTAGTTTAGTTTGCTATACATGACATGGTATAATAAAAAGTATAAAAAATTCTTTCGAATTTTGCTGGATTGTTAATAAATATATAACTAAAGTAGAGACGAAAAAGATGCCCTTAACACTCTGTAGCAGTGTCGTAGCACCATCGTAGCACATCCGCGACTATGAATGCTACAGGATGACTGAACATGATCAATGAACACGTTTTTTGGATAACTTCTGGTGGTCGGAATAGGTGGTACCGTAAAATGGGGTTAGTTTGATTAATTTTAAAAATAAATCTTCTGTAACTCCCGCATTTAATCGTAAAATAAATTATTAAAAATATTGTGTCGGCGACTACTCATTTGGAGTAACTTAAAGCAGCTAGAGGCAGACTACGGTAGACGGCTTAGTAGAAAAAAATAAAAACGTAGCTTGAAATCCCGATTCATAAAATGGAGCTACGTTGATTATCCCTGTGTTTACATCACAATATCAAAGTCACCCCTGAATCATGTCAAGAAATAGTGGTTTTTTTGTTTCGAAGGTTTTAAATCCAATTTGTCTGAAAATACTTGAACTACTAATATTTTGCGCTCGCATATGAAACATATGAAAGTAATTTCGCGAAAGAGCTTAGATATTCCACAAAATCGATGATTCAAAAAATTATCAAAGTCGCCACGCGTTTCCAAAGTAACCCCATTTTACGGTACTTATTAACCTTATCGTATTGTCAACGTTTGGAATGTGTTCGGACCCAAACCAAGAGGGAGGGATTACTTGTTCAGCTCAATTTGAATTTATTGAACATCGGACTGTTTCAGTCCATTTTTGCAGAGCCAGCGACGGATGCTGCAAAATTAGTTTATAGGTTTTTGAACAAGTAGTCCTTTCCCCTCCTCCTTCCTTTTTTTCTGAATGATATCTATTTTCATTTTATTTTTGTAGAGCTTTGTCCAACGGGGCTGCCGTGATCAAGATTGATCAAAGCCCCTAACCTTAAAGGTTGTAAATAAATAAAAAATTGTCAACGTTACGATAGCTCTTATTCACTTAACAGTAATAACGACCGAGTTAAAAAAAAAACGATATCACGTCAAAGTCAAAATGTTTTACCCGTAAAGTACTAATTTCCATTAACAGCCCGCAGTCTTCACAATTTGATATCTGTCAAAGGCGTTAAGCCGAGAAGATACAATATTGTGCAGGTACAGTTAACCAATTTGAATCATAGGCCACTATGGAACTATGACAAAGTGACGTAATGATTCAAATCGTATTAGAATTCTTAATAATTTAATTATAACGTGGCTTTGACAGAGTTCCATAGTGGCCTGTGAATCAAACTGGTTGAGTGTACTTATAACACCGATTGTACAGTCGACGTCAAAGATATGTTTACACTTTAGTACTTTGTCACTTTCTCCGCTATGACAATTTCATATCGCAGTTAAAACATGACGTTAAAATTAAATATACAAGGTACTAAAGTGTAAACTTATTTATCGTAGTCGACTGTACCTTGGCAAAGAAAATGTTACTATTGTTCTTTTTTTACCCGACTGCCGAAGGAGGAGGGTAATGTGTTTCACAGCCTATATATGTATGTTTGTTTCTTTGTAGCACTATAAAAACTAAACCCGTTGTCCGATTTTGATGATTCTTATCTCAATCGATTTGTCTTAATCTGGTGAGTGCCACTAAAGATATGACAGTAATCAAAATTCAGTAACCAGACGCCATAATATAGTGCAAATTAAAAAAAAAAAGTTGACCAAGTATGACAAGTGGGGTATCATTGAATAGGGATTTAAAAATCATCTTTAGGTTTCTTTCACCATTTTTCATTTTGAATGATCATTTAGGATTTATAACGAGTTAAAGTTAGTTAGCAACAGTCGGGTTTTGAAAGCTTGCTTTTTGTTAAAGTTGTTAAAGTAACCTATTGACATCCTCCCCCGTATTTTGTATAAGAAAAAACTAAAGACCTGCCTATTGGCTATTTCAAATTAAAGGGCTTTGTGCTAATGCTTTTACCAGTGACTAAGTGTGCAGTATGTACCACCCTAGAACTGTGTCATAGGTAGCGACATTATGATCCAATCGTAAGAAGTGGCAACAAATGGTTTTATAATGTCACTGTGACACCGTTCTACTCGTATGGTGGGTCAGGTTTCCATTAGGCTGATAGTACAGTCCCCAGCAAAAATATATAATACATTGCGCTCAAAAATATCTGACACGCACTTATGCCTCTTGTAATAAAGACGTGTCAGAAATTTTTGAGCCCGAAGTTGGATAATATATTATTACTGGTGACTGTACTGAACTAACAGTATAGAAGTACAGTTAACTGACCATTTGTGAATCTTGTTACCTTGGAATAAGGCTCAGTGCTGCAGTGGTTGGTTAACAGTGATGCAAGTAAGTAACGCAACAGCCAAAATCAGAATCCGCTCATACTAGGTTACGGTCTAAAGCTATATTGCTACTTACATTCATAATTAACCCGATAAAACGTTTTTTTTAATAGATAAGATTAATACTATACTTTACAAAAGGTTTCGTAGTCATACGAAAAATGGTGATTAGCCTTGAATTTAATCCGACACACAAATATTTTGATGATTTCGATAGCCTTAAAATATCTACTATCTAAAGTATAGAAGCACTTTTAAATGTTTTTTTAGGTCACGTAGCTTAGCAATTGTTTTATTATATTTCGTTAAAAATGTATTTCACTACAATATCGTTTATCGTTCGGTCTAAGTACCTATATTTGGCATTATCTATAAGGGACCTTATAGTCGATGGTGCTTACGCCGCACTGCGTCACGCGACGTTGTATTTATATCGGAGCATCGTTAATAATGGCGGAAGCGCCATCGACAATAAGGTCCCTTTTCATAGATAACGTCTCATATAGCTGCACACTCTAGTGCTTTGCCACTGTAACGTCAACTTTGAACTGCTGCACTAATCTGTCAAGGCGTTACAGCGACAAGGTACCAAAGTGTGCAGCTACTTATAAGATCGACTGTATCTACTATTTCGAATACTGTAACATTTTATTTACCTTTTTTTCCATGCTTATAGAATCATAACATCACGTCAAACTGATAATCATTTACTTATTGAATGATAGGTCTATAGGCTAATAAGTTGTACAGTGCGATAGCTCTTAGAAGGTGCTTCAGGTTTGTATTTGTCTCTCACTCTCTCTCATACGCCCTTATTATGAGCGAGTGAGAGATAAGTACAAACCCGAAGCATCTTCTAAGTGCTCACTCACTGTATTGTATATGAACCCTGGAAAAGTGTTGCCAAAAACAACTTGTTTATGGCAATAAATTCATTGATACATATAATATTTGTTACATGGCAACAACAAAATATTGTTTAAGGAAAGGTTTACTTTTCTGAACTCAATTATGTGAAAGTTTTTGGCACTGTAAGGCTAAAAGTAGTACAAGATCATGACATGAAACGTGTATAGTCACCGTCACATATATCGGAACAGGGAAGGCGCTCAAAATTATCTGATGCAGACTATTTTCACAACCATAAGAGCGTGTGCAAATATTTTTGAGCGCCTTATGTGCTCTGATATTTTTGATGGCGACTGTACAATCAAACTATGACACGAACTTTAAGGTCTATGTAGACATATTATTATATTTGTCGCGACGGCTGTATAGATACAAGTGCTTTTGAATGTACTCTTGTTTGTTACTTTGACATTGCGATGGCTTTTTACGTGTAACATTAAAGTGAACTCCGTAGCATGGCGAGGGTGTTTATGTATACTGGCTAGACATATACCCCCTTACTAATAAACGTTGAGTAACGGTGGTATAGCTATACAAGGTTTTGTCCTTATCTGTCATTGTGACATTTGAATTTGACAGATAAGGACAAAACATTGTATAGCTATACCACCGTTACTCAACGTTTATTAGTAAGGGGGATAATATATACTTGTACTATCAGCTCAATGGAACCTTGACCCACCATAGAACTGTGTCACAGTTCAAAATTCTAAAATTCTAAATTCTAAATATTTATTCAGTGAATTCGCCACGTGAGGGCTCTTTTACACGTCGGTAACATGGAGTGAATCTACGAGTACTAGCGCTTCGGACAAGACCGTCATTGCGGAGAAGAAGCGCCGCAAGAAACTCCAACAGAAGGTCATTTTTTCCAATCATAAAATACAATAATACTTAAAAGTAACATTACAAGGTAATAAAGTAATAAATAATTATTTTAAAACGAACACAAATAAAATCATTACAAATGTAAGCTAAGTTACTTAAATTAAAAATAGTGACTAGGTGAACAACATGACGAGGTCTCTACGTCAGGAACGATAATTAAAATAACTAACTGGAAAACAGGTCCTTGCAAGCGTGAACAGACCGGACCCCACAGACAGCAGCCGTTCACAAGTATGACGCGTATCTCAGTAACGCCTCCCTCAACCATGTGTTCGGGAAGGTGGCGTTATGATAAAAGTCGTAAGAAGTGTCAAACAAATTGTTTTATGATGTCACTGTGACACCGTTCTGTGGCGGGTCAGGGTGCCAAGGGCTGATAGTAGCTGAAATATGGTTTTAGATATGTGCTGATAATATCATTGGTGGTTCACGTCATATTTTTTAATTAATTTATCAATGTAGATAGTACCTAGTGCAGATAATGCAATCGGGTAAGGTATATGAAACAGATGCAAAGGGCATTTATTGATAAATGACAAATGACGATAATAAATTATTGTATTTTCCGAAATATAAATAATAAATTTCAAAACAGACTATTTTTTATACATACAAAATGTTTTCCTTCAGAATGTAAACTAATTTATGGTCATTTAAAATTTTGAACGTTTGTATATTTTCTAATAAATAACAAAACCTACATACCAACAACAATTTAAAAAAAGTACGCGCTTACCGCGTATATGTCGTGCGCATCAGAGGTGAAATCCATTCTTTACCGGTTTTAATTAAGAAAATGAAATACTCGACGAAATACATCCACGAGGAATTTTCAGAGGTCATGACATAACTCCTGAGTGGACTGACCTTATAAATTTCCATCAAATTAAACAAGATCGCATAAGAATCAGTCCGCAGCCAAACAGACAGAATAGTACATTATTGCCTAGGCATGGAAGTAGGCAATTGCGGGCGGAGTATTGGATTAAACGGACGAGCTTGCGAGTCCGTTTAAAAATACGAAGCCCGCAATTGCTGTTCCTGCCGAGGCAAATATAGTGCTTTTCTCAAAAATCGCAAGAAAAAATTTGTGTTGGAGTCAAATCTTCATCGCTTGAACTCATTTTTTGAATTGCATACAAACAGAAACTTCATGTGAAAAAACCATCACTCCTTACCGCCTTTTTGTTTATGACAAGGAGAAACGCAATTGTTGTTTTAAAAAAAAACATAAGCTATTCCAGGCACAAATAAAAAAGTTATGTTTCGAGTAAAATTTGGATGTATAAGACTTGTGCCCTCATTTTATTATGGCTCTTTTCACTTTTTAAAAAGTTACAAGCTAGATAGTAATGGAATTTGTATGCAACATTGCGGGCTTGTGTAGCGAGCACGCAATGTTTTTTTTTTTTAAATTTGGGAACTGTCAGTAAACTATGTACTTCGCGTCTCAATATGTAGATAGGAATGTCAACATTTCCGGACATTTTTGAGAAAAAATATTTATAACCCGCCTCTTTTTAGGGTAGGCGTTAAAAATCAAGTCGTGGAAGTTTCGTTTTGTAATACATATCAAAAAGGGATGCAAGATAGCTAGCGGAGTTGACCGCTATAGTGTTTTACCTCATCTTTTCTGAAATAAACTTGGACTTTGGTCGGATTTTCGCAGACTTGTGAGAACGAATGATAATCCCTTTAATGTTTACTGACCTTGCACTAATCTGTACCAGTGCCCGTGATGATAACGGCGTAATTGGCAAATGTTTGCGAGGTTTAATCCACGGTTTGCTACTTCAATAATGAAATTAATTAATAAAGTTTAAATATGGATTTCATGGCCGTGCCTTATATAAAGCACATAGGAAATAATTATACTTAAGTATAATATGTATACAGTGTGCTTTACAGTGGTCTATGGCCCAAACTGTTGAAGATGACATTAACTTTTTAAAGAAACGAGTTTTTTTTTAAATTTAATAATTGAGATTGAAACGTTCAATGGATAAGAACTGAATAACATTAGGAAAATACGTAGCTTATGTTTTACTTTAGTTTTTGTTACATGTTGAAGAGGTTAACCAATGTTGTATGCATGTAAACACTTTATTGTACTAAAATAAATTACACAAGTCTAGATCTTTGTTACTTACTCTTTCAAAACGCGTTCACGCCGTACCCGAAATGTATTCGAGGATTGTTTACAACGATGATGACAATGATAAAAGTTTATTTTTGCACAAAAAGGAATAAATACTGGCCAAAATACTTTTTCATGTCTCATACCCTGAATGGCCTACTGCCTTTGTTTATCTTAGAAGCGCACCCTAGGGAAGAAAAGTAATTTGAAAAAAGAACTATATCTATAGACCTGTGCAGTAGCAGAAACCTATACAGAGTCTCTGGTCTGTAGTAAGATTATTAAAAAAAAACTAAGTTTGTACTGAGCCATGGTAAAATCTTATACAGCCACTCTTTGGTAAAACTACCAAATCTTACTTTTATAAGTTTTACTATCAAGTTTCAGAATAAAGTACCATATTTAAATAACTTTTTAATTTCATACTAACTTTATTTTTATAAATCACTTTTTATTTAATTCCTATTTGATTGCTTGCGATTTGTAACGAAATAACCGCCTCAAAACCGCACCTAATAAATAACCCTTCTTGGCAGTCGGGTAAAAAGGCTGGCACTCTGCACGGGTAGCACAAGTTGTATTTTCTCGCTTGTCGCTCAGTGCGTCTCTATCGTTACGGACTAGATAGGAAGGGAGATCCGAGCGACAAAGAAGTCGCGGGCAACTTGTGCTAGCCGTGCTGGTGCTCTAAAAAAAGTTTGTGTCAAAAACAGCGGGAAAACAAGAAACTATCTAGTTATATTACGTAATATACTGTGTTCGCTATATTTTTCATAAGTTATTAGTGTTATTATGGTGTTATTACAATGAGTTCCTCGTCTGATTCGGAAATAGATTTAACGCCAAATTTTATTTTATGGAATAGGCTCAAGCAGTCATGGAAAATATTCTACCAATACCTTAATAATATCTCGTTTGATGTAGGTGCCTTTCATCCCTTGGTGAACAATCTACTATTGCCCGACAGTGTATATGATACCTGTTTTAAATCACGGCTATGACTTAAGGGACCAACATTATTATAATGATCTCATCGGCGAACTATTATGCTGCTATTTTATAAAATAAATACTAAAACGGTCTCTGAAATGATTTGCTAGTAAGTAGGTATACGCTTTCGACAAAATTATACTAAAACACTTCGCAAATCGCGGTACTTAATAATTAAATATAATAAATTTGTTCCTTTGTAAATCATAATCAGGCGCCAAGTTACTATAATTACCTATTCCCCAAGGAAACGTACTGTACCTAATCTAAAAAAATATAGTTTAAAAAACTCGTATTGACAAATAGCCTACAAGCACTTCGGATATGATTTTTTCCAGATTGGAACATAAATGCGTTTCCGCACGAGTCCGATTACGAATTAAAAAAAAGACTTACTTACTTCTCAAGTGGCCGTAGACTAATTGTCTTGGTGATGGTTAAACACTAGTATACTTATAAGAATCCAGTTTGACAACATGAAATGAGCAGATATGCCACAGATAGTGCTATTCGTAAGTTAAGTAACGCTTGGGGATGTTCAATGGTAATCGACATTAGTATGCAAGGTGTCGATACTGAAATGACATTTCCTTAACACAGTTCAATTTCAGTTTGGCAACGACCTATTTATTAAAATAATCCGTCGAAATTTGAATTCTATTTCACAATATTAGGACTGTCATTGGCATACAAAATTCTTGGACCGTCTTTGCGGAAATGATTACTTAACGTAAATTTGCATCATTGAGCATAAGTTATATTGGTTTTGCGGTAGCGGTAGTATTATTCACCGGTGACTACCTTTCATTCACTATAAACCGCACGCACGTGCCACACACGCGTGCGGTTGCGTAATGCGTCACAGCACGCTGCGCGCGCGCAGGAGACGCCCTGCCGCGCAACACTGCTCTCCAAAGGAAAAAGGCAGTATGGAGTACAGAGTTCATATGCTCATGCTGCCTTTTGGATTTGGAGGACAGAACGCTCAATATAACTGTGGTAACGAGGCATTTATTAAATAGTTATATCTATACTGATACAAAACAAACTAACATTATGTATTATTTTAATATTTAGTCAAAAAGTATTCGTGGTAACCTTGCAGATTTTTTTTTAATATTAAAGTTTTTAATAACATTATAGCGCTTGAGTCACGGTGAATAAGGTGCGTAGACCCGAATTACGTCCAAAAAATGCGCATTATTACTCTAATAATACCCAAAGGGTATTTTAAAAGGCCTATACTCGTATATAGATGACAAAGTCCTTATGTTCTAATTTCAGTTAACAATATTTTTGCACAGGACGTTACGAGGATAAGACACCGAACTATATCAAAACAGTTTAAAGATTTACGTAATTTAGCACCAAGAAGTTTTTTTATTAAACTTTGATGCCGATCAAAGCAATCCACTTCAACAATCCAACAGCACGTCGTTGCCACATATTGCGTAAACACGTCTCAGCTTCAGCCTTTCAGAAAACGCTACGAAGAAACTTACTTGCGAAGCTTTCCTAGCGCGAGTCGCTACGGTCGTAGCGCGTAGCACTCTCACAGTCAAAGTCCAAAAACACACAAAATGTCACTTGTCAGGAGCTGCGCGGGCGCTCCACTGGACAGTCCGAAGTAAATTGTGGACATTTCTACTCCATAATTCAGTTAAATCACATTTAGTGGGGGACGACAATAGGAGAGCATTGATGTGAGCGAATCACACCATCGCCACGGTTCGCTAATTTTCCATGGCGACCCCGCGCTGACCGAAGCGATACTATGCGCTGGATCATATTAAAATACCTTTGTCATTGTTGGACAACGAATTCACTGGGCTCATTAAAACTAATAGGTATTGAACTATAACTGTTAGATTTGGGAACAAACCGTTAGGTTTAGGCCGTTTTGTTGGAATCATTCAGTCTGAAAACTGTCTATAATGCTACGTTATGGAAAGTTCTTCCCGGAAATTGGAAGCCTTCTTTTTTACTGTGTACCTACTGAGCAAACAAAGGTAGACAAAAGGTTAATGAATTAAGTTTAGTTCGCCTTAATACGTAACGCGATACTATCCGCATTCATCGCAATAAGGTTAATCTTCGCGTATGTACATAATGTCAATTAATATCACAGCTGAGGTGGGAGGGAAGTCCTAAGTAATTGCTAAAAGTTCTAGGAATAGGTTAGTTGTTCATGAACTTAAAGTTTGCAGTTACTAACTGGGCCTCTGTTCTAGGTGGTAAAAACCATATCGTCTATAACCTGCTATGGTATTGTTTTTAACTCGGCCGCCATTACTGTCAAGTACGAGTAAATTATAACAGGTCAAAGACGATATGGTTTTTACCGTCTTGAATAGAGGCCCAGGTTCGATGGTTGTGAGGGAGTGTATACTTTTTACTTAGTGCTAAATTGCATCTAGTTATCTGCCGAGAGATGGCGTTTGAATCCCACAAGGGGCTTGTTTTATAAAGTTACAAATTACAATTTACAGGTTACAAGTTTCCATTTGACATAACCTCGACCAATAACGACCAGCCATTTGAGCAGTGTTGCCAGTTTAGACCTGTAAAATTGTAACTTGTAGCTTTATAAAACGTGCCCCATAAGCAGACTTGTAATATACCAGACCGTTTAAACCCACCTTGAACCTTAAACACCCCCCTTGCTAATAAACGTTGAGTAACGGTGGTATAGCTGTACAATGTTTTGTCCTTATCTGTCAAATTCAAATGTCACAATGACAGATAAGGACAAAACCTTGTATAGCTATACCACCGTTACTCAACGTTTATTAGTAAGGGGGTAAAAGTATAATTGGTGAATATGTTTGTACCTAAGCTATCACCAAACCTATATTCGGTTCAGAGAAATATTGTTTTGGGTTGATCCTTTGTATCATAAATGTAATTTTATTATTAAAATATGCTAGTTTAGGCACTATCGATTGTCCTAGTTCATTTAGTCTAACAAGACACGACTAAGTTGATGTACACTCAGTGACCCCAAACCGTGCGCTTTTCCGGAAGCCACGCACAATGGCGGCTAACATGGCGGCCGGCGCGCGCGCGGCTCGGCGCGAAACCCGTGATTAACATCACAGAATCATTACAAATGATACAATTATCATTATTTTGTTTCACGACCTTGGCTGCGGTTACCTCGAGCGTTCATCTCACGATGATGACGAAGATTGCAGGTCGACCTGTCGGTTCAGAGAATTCGCTAAATACACTGAAACGCTAACATAATGTGGGCGGATCCCACGTCGTGTCCGACCACTTATCAATCATCACGCTTTTATACATTATTCATTAGCCTAATCTAATCCATATCAATTATTTAATTCGTGTAATACGAACACACCTTTTGTTTTGTTGATAACCTCGTAGGCTCGTTACCCCGATTCAATTTGAACATATTACGTTGGTAAAATAACAAAAGCGGAGGACTCTTGGCTCATCAATTTTGTAACTAGTGGTTAACGCTGTCGAACCAATTAGCTTATATACGTATATAAATAAACAAAGAACCTACTTTACTTTATGTGATATTTTTCTACTAGTACCTAATTTCCCGCTACTATTTCTCCACGTCGCGGGTCGATTTCGAAAAAAATCTTTCTTAATGAATATTTCCTCCTTTGAAGTCTCCAAGAAATATGGCCTCAGTTTCGCCTAGGTTCAGCGGTAGGCAGTGCATTATCTCAAAGACAATCACGGAAGAGTTTTATATGTATACTATCTTCGCCCGCAACTTCATGCGCGTAGATTTCGATTATCGTTATTCTCTCGGTGACTTTTATATTTTCTAGGATAAAATGTAGCCTATGTGATAATCCAGGGTATAAGCTATCTCCATTTTAAACTTTATCCAAATCCGTCCAACCGTTGCAGTGAGAGCAGGATCATAATATTTTAAATGCGAAAGTTTGTGACTTTGTTTGTTGCCTAACAAAGTCACAAACTTTCGCATTTAAAATATTAAGATCCTGCGACATGCTTCATAGCGACTTCTTGCCAATGTTTAAACTGTCGTAGCTAGTCACGCAAAAATAACAAACAACTTCGATTTTGTTTTCATAATATCCTAACTACCGATGACTGTACCTATGGTTCTTTAAACCGCGAGTACTGCTGCAACATTGATACGAGTAGTAGTGCTAGTTAGTGACCAGGTCATGATTCATCATCATCATAATATCACTCATCAGCATGTCAGTGAAAAGTCATCCATCGCTGTACACACAGGCTGTTCTCGTACATAAGGGCAGCCTGATGCACATTTCCACCAAAAACGATTTTGTACTGCCCGTATTCTGTATGTTTTGATTATGAGACAAGGTTCTTGTGGCCTCCAAATTTTTAATTCCCAATAAATTATTTAAAAATACAGGTCGTAAGTGAAATTTGGTTGCGAACTCGGACTTTAGATATTGGCCATAAAATTAAATAAACAACAGGAATATTTTGGTACTGGTAATTTGGTACTACATATATGTATATTCGACAGACTAGTTTAATTGCGGTTTTTGTGGTAGACAGACGTAGATGAGTTGGATTGGAGGATTATGGCAAGGCCAAGTAGGTCAAACCGCATCACAAACATAGCGCTCGGTTACATAATCCAAATCACTCAATCACTATTGTTAAAAAAGAATTCATTAAAAATTCTAAATAAACGTAAATTCTTTTTAACCGCAATAATTCCACTATTTAAATAGTCTTTTTAGTCATTTAATGTCACTGTTGGATTCAACAATATTTATTGTACAAGCCTGTCTCTCTTGTCGATCGAATATTAAGGACGGTTCATCCTCGTTGCCTAGCGATAACTTTGTTAAAAGAAGTTTAAAAGCTTATCCTAAATCGTTATTTTTCTATCGATCTAACTTCTTCAAATGAACTTATGTTGCCAGGTAGTTTTTGAACAAAGACCGGTCTATTTATATCAAGTGGCATTATTATACCTTATGAGGTAACAGAGTCATTGCTACATTTACCTTTAACAAATGTAACAGATAAAATCCACTGTGTACTTAGTTACTAAGAGATACCGAGCCTCTATCTCAAATTAGTAAGCGTTTTTCCTTCTACCAGTTACACACCACGCCAGGCAACCTTATGCTATGGCGAATATATAACGTGGTAAAAGAACACTGATGCGTGTAGTGAAGAGAGGGAAACCTTATAAGTATCTTACACTGCATGGCTTGATTATATTTTCGAGCTTGAACAGCTGAGAAGGGGTACTCAAAACATAAAGCCGGCAAAAATGCATTACGAGTATGTATTTACTATGTAATTTTGCTAAAAGAAATATTCCAAAATGGAAAAAGAGTCAACGACCTGGGGCTTTTTTCTACATACATTAAATATTTTCACAGGCATTGCTATCGGTTTATTTTTTAATTCGTCTGCCCTGACAACTGTCAAGCAAATAAGAACTGTTATAACGATGGCAATACGATAGCAAATATATAATAATTACTAGTGGAAAGGCAGCTTTAAAAAAAGCAGACTTAGTTTTTTGATATTGTCCTCTACATAATTTTATTTTTTATGACATTATACTTTTTATCTTCATTACTTTGATTAAAATATTATAGCCTATGTTACTGCCACAACCAAGATCAATTCAACGAAACCTCAACCTTCAAAATCGGTCAAGCCATTTAGGCTACAAGAGGACTCAATGGAACGACCATACCTTATACCACGAATGAAAAACATTACCCTCCTTCTGGGTAAGTCGGGTAAAAAGACAGTATAGAAGAAGGCCCACATGCTACTATTTCATGAAAAGCCACTATGACGAAAAACCGGATTCCAGAAAAATACCTCAAAGATAACAGTGAAATGTGCGAGGAATTTTCAATATATTTGCTTGAATATCAAGTATAGTAACGATCTAAAGTTTATAGCTTTCTTCTTTGTTTAGATATTGTTTACGGCATAGCCGTGTGTCAAATTATTTTTTTAAATATAACTAAAGTATATTATAACTGTGAACTTATTTCAAATTTCTGAAACAAAAAAATATTTTTTAAATGGCATTCGTAATTTCCTCGTTGATACGTATCCAAGAAACAATATTTATGTATGACCATTGAACATTATTGTAGCCGCCTACTAACTTGCGCCGTCGCGTCGTCCTCCCACACAGTCTTTCATTTTCTAACTCAATGAGCCGATAGATTGAAAACCTATTGCACTTGTCACATGAGGATTCAAGTAAAAACTGCTAAATGTTACACACATTAGGATCTCCTTGAATAACCGACAGTACCGACACTCATTTGAACTGTATGAAATGTATAATTTCATCGAAAGGTAATTTCTGCTGAAACCTGTTTTTAGTTTATTTTAAGTTAAGCATGGGTTACGTAGGTTAGGTTAGGTAAGACCTCGTAACAGTGCGCCGGTCGAAGAGGTCAGGGGACCCCTCCGTCCACCGTGGCGCACCGGAGGTCTGAGAATGCCTTAGTAAACCAAGGCACCCACCGGAAGTCATAAGCGTCGAGGCGCCTCAGCCGAATGCGCCTGCTCGTGGTCGCGTGGCCCTCCCTTAAAGACGCAGATGGTTTGCCGCTGGGGTTTTAGTGGGTATTCCGGCCACTATGGTTGGTGAGTCCCACATAGCCATCCCAGGTCCCCCTGGACTTGGGTGGTATGCGCAAACGCATTTCCCCAGCGAAAAAAAAAAGGAAAGACCTGTGACTACCAAAAAAATATAACCCTTGCACGTGTAAATTGCCTGTCGATGAAATGAAAACACGGCAAAGTAAAACATCCTATGAAATGAGTGTCGGTGATTCAAGGGTATAACTACACACTCATTTGATGTGTAACATATGTTTATATACATTCTTTGATGTTGTTATATGCTGGCCCCACAGTTGAACACAAATGATTCTCTACAAGAGTAACTGTGCTTCAGAACATAGACTACCACATCGCGTAATGATACTTTACAGACACGCAATATCATATCAATGCAATTCATGCACCAACTTGTGTTATGTGTGCAGAATTTCTCATGATACTATTGTCGCCACAGTAATAGTAATAAATTATTTAAGAGGCCGGGAAATAAGTCCTGACTCACACTCGGCCAGCAACCGCTTCTACCAGCCGAGGCTGTATTCGTTTTACAGTGCTTTTCTCAATCATTCACGTTTAAGTTAGGTATAAAAAGCGGCCCGCTAGAGGCACAGAATAAGTAATTGTACAAGTACTAGAGGCCGTGGAGGTAGTGGGAGCAGAAACTGCCAATTTCAAACTGGAGTTGCACGATCCTATCTGAAGCCTTGTACTATTACTTATTCTGTGGTGAAGCTTGGTGTTTTCGCTATTTTTAAATAATATGAGTATAACAATATAAGTACTTTATATAAATATATAACTTTCCAAACATGCCTAGTTTATATTGAGGGTAACTAAACACCAAACAAGTTTCGGACATAATATTAAGTACCTATGAAAAATAATTTTGCTCCTGAATGTCACCGACGTCATTTGGCACTAATATCTAGAGTTTATTTGTAAATCATTCTGCAGCCTTGTCTTTGAGCCTTTCATTACTACCAACTACAATGTCAACTCAGTTATTTGGAAAACACTTAAGAACACAACAAATACTAAAATGAGCTCCATGCTATTATGTAACCTGCTCACTTTATCTCAAGAAGTCACATACAACTCTCATAATTGCAAACAATTAAAACTAATTGCCTACCGACTGACTATTACAAGCCTTACATCGTCACAAGATAACAAAACAATAAAGAAACGGTACTCGAGTCAGTTAAAAGTCAACATTCCATTGCTGCCTCTGATTAACAAATAAAATATTACCTTTAGCAGAAGCAGTTATATGTCGCGTACATTGTAAGTTCATTTTCCCCAACATTTGTTTTGATGTTTATAACGCCTTGATCTTAACCTTGAGAGTGCTTTAAGTGTTTCTATTTCTGCACGATGCAAATGCGTGTTACTTCGATAACACTGGATGACTGGAGCCACATTCTTATGACTCAACATTTACTTAGATTCAAACCGAGTATCTATAGAGGTGTTTAGATGATGGTAGAATCTGAATACACATTTAAATAAGCATTAAGTCCGCCATTTGTTCTTACTTTTTGTACTGTACAATAAAGTTTAATTAAGTAAATAAATATGAGTTAAAGGTTTCTTTTAAATAATATAAAGCTATATAGTTAAAAATATGGCATTAATTAAAAATATGGGTAGGTATTAATTCCTTTCAATAATAAATATACAGCAAAGCCAACTGGCAAATAATTACTTACATCATAAAAAGGGCAAATATTAATAAGCAATAAACTTAAAATACACAGCGTTTTTTTCTCTAAGCTGGCAACGTCTGTAATAGTTGCATAGGATACAGATGTTATTTTAGGATTAAGTACTTATGAACAGTTTCAAATAAAACAAAACTTAATTTGTGGGATGTGTCTGTTCTTTTTTTACTGAGGTTTTAAAACAGTCGAACGGCTAACATTGCAAAAAAGTATTATTATAAGTAACTGTCAAACTCAGAAGTAGCTGTAAATTTGAGTACAGTCAGCAGCAGAAGTAAATAGACAGTCAAAGACGTTCTTATTCTCTTGATGATAGAATTGTGTATAAAAAAAATTGAACTCTTCGACTGTCCACCTACTTCTGCTGTGGGCTGTATTTTACCGTGTTTCAGTTATTGATATACAAAATTCAAACCACTTTCACCTAAATAAGTTACTGCGACAAGGTACTAAAATGTTCTACTTCTGAGTTCGACTGTACTTAAATATTTTAATTTATTTAACCATTTCAAAGGCTTTTTATCATCACACACACAAGCCGATTTATCCTCTGTGTTAGTACCTTGTTCTTAGGTTTAGTATAAGTGGGTTGTTTAAAAACGTTTATATTTCCAACGTTATTTTAGTTTAGACATCCAACGATTTCTAAACGGTCCCAAACGTACCTATAGATTATAAATCTTACGTAGACTACTATTACCTAATAGATTTTGCCCTTTAATCGTACGTGTACGTGTAAAGTTATAGTGTTGTGAATGCAAATGTCTATGGGACATAGATACCACCTACCATCTGGGGGCCTGTGTGCCCGTTGGCCTACTCCATACCATAAAAAGAACTCGACATAAATGTGTATCGTCCTTCATAGAAGGGTACCAGTAGACACGATTACACGAAGGTGCCATATATGCACGTGGCATCTTCGTGTAATCGTGTTTATCATTCGTAGTATTTTGTTAGACTTGATCACCTCGTATCTGATAAATACCTACTGAATTCTGTTTTTGGACAATTGTCACAAGGTTTCCGCTATCATGTTGCGGTAGTTATCTATAGATGTTATTTTTACGATGAAGTCCGTGCAAAGGTATAAACTATAGACCATAGGTGGGCTTTAACTCATAAATTCGTTAACCGTTAATTAACGCAGTTAACAATGGTTTAACTTTAAGTTAATTTCATAAATTGTTAACGAACTCATTAACTTCTGTTAACCGTTCGTCCTTTAATCGTTAATTAAGTTCCTAGTATTTGCCAAAAGGACACCACGCGGACCGAGACGCGCCAAAAAAAAACACGTAGGTACTGAAACAAGCGCGTCGCGTGATTAAATCATAATTATTAACTAATAACAAATTCTAATGATCCACTTTTCTTTTATAAATTTTTCATGTCTTGCCAAAATTTCCATAGGCCGCACCAATTTTATTAAATTATTAAATTGCTAACGCAACGACATGTAAAATGCAATTTCTATCACAAGTTAACGATTAACGTTAACTCCAGTTAAATTTTCCGAAATGTAACGCTTTAATGTTTAACGAAGTTAACTTTTTAATTAACGGATTATATAGCGATTAAGGAAGTGAACTATTTAATTAACGGTGCTCAGCTATGCTATCGACTATCTTTCAGCATGGATTCGATTTAAATGCGAGTTGACGATCGATGTCGCCGCGCCGGTGCGCGGTGTCATTAACCTCTCAATTTCTTACCAATTGAGATCAAGACACTTAAGAACTTTACCGTGACACGAATGAATCTTCAATTATTATTTAACAGTAGTTACCTATTTCATTCTTTGACTTCACTGAAAACCAGCGTGACCAAACGCATCCCAACATTTGGCACATTAATTGAATGACGACCTTTTGGTAGGTTTTAAACTACGTAAAAGATGAAATTCTTGTGTATATGTTAATTAGATATTCAATTCACTGTTTCAATTCCCACAATGCTCCATTTAAATATAAATTAAATTATCTTATTGGTTTCTTCTTATATTCCGACAGATTAGTCCTGAGGGATATTCTACACCAGCTTGTCGGACTTTAGTTCTTCCCATCCTCCGTGCGAATAGAAATAGACAGACTTACGAGTACTTAAACAGACTTACGCTATATTTATACATATGTATACAGGATGGGTTAGTATTATTAAGGCTTACAACTATCAGACCGCATTTGGATTCGCATCGCATCCGAGAAATTTTGGAGCTGAAATTCAGAATACATAGAATATTTGTATGAACGGCTGCCGATCGGACAATCATTACTATTAATACAATGAAGAATAATAAAATTAATAAAAGTAACATAATTCTCGGGCCGTATTTTCTCAGATGCGAATCGGACGCTGTACGATAGCGTTGAATGATTCAAAGTTCTAGCAAACTCTGAGCCAACAAAAACAACCAATATAATTTTCTTGAGTTGCATTTAATTTCTGAATTGCTGAAAATGGAACGTTTTGTAACAGATTGCGGTTGGGCAACGCGCTTGGGCAATGTCGCGCAAAATTACTGCTTTCATCTGTTGTTGCCGCGAAATCAATCCCCGCCCGACAAAAAACAAATATTGCCATGGCCCACTTGAAACTCTCATTTTCTAAAACGAGACTAGGCACTTACTCCAGAAAATATTTTCATTAATTTGGAAGTGCCAAAAGATATTGAAAAAATATTTTGAACAGCTTTAAATGCTTTATTGCTTGGTAAGTTTTCGCTTAAGTACCTTACTTATCGAGTCCTTCTACCTACTTTTTCTTAGATTGTATTTTGTACAGTGCCATAAGTGACAAGATTAGCTGTAGCTTGATCCACATGCCCGTCCAGATAAACTAGATCAAGGCATGTATCAGTACCGAACTAGTTCACCTCAATAGAAGGGTATGAGTATATTGAATGTGACACAGTCGTCAGCAACAGATTACGAAGTCAAGATTTAAGAAAAGTTAGACAGAAGTGATCCTAAAGAAAAGTTTCTAGGGAATCATACTCGTAATAAAAAAACCTGCAGGATCTTAAAGTATAGGTAACCACCGTTTTATGCCGTATACATAACACTACTTCGTCGTAGGCAAGTTATTGATATAAATAAATAATAATAAATTAATAAAGGTAATCTGGCAGAAAATTGCGTGAACAATTGGTCAAATAAAATTTTAAATCACCTCATGTGGAAAAATCTGTAGCTGTTCAAAAATCATGAGACCATGACTTTTGGAATTATTGGCCTACTGTAAATTGCCGAATCGTCTGAAAATAGCGTTGTGGAGATAAGTCTATTTCGTAATCTACCGTGCATACGTGATGTTCTGCACTCGGTGCCCGTAATTTTGGGTCATGGTGTGCAATGGTGATCGGGTAGCGCTCGGGGGCGCTCGGCTCGATTCGGCTCACCTCGGCTCGGTCGGCTGTTGTTGCTGGGTGCCTACGTGACGTCGCCCGCGTGGCCTGCCACCGGAGGGGAGGGGAACGGCGGCAGCTAGTTTGTTTTGCTGCGCACGCAGCCGCGTTTAGGCATGGGTTGAACTCGATAGCAAGCGATATCGATAGTCCAGCCATCAGAACCGATGCTTTTATGGGTATACCTTCTTACGAAACTTAGTATCCGGTTGAAAGAACCACTCTCAGCGCTTTAGCTGCATTTCACTTTGTAGCACTTATTACCTCCATGGATCAATACGCAACGACAAGGGCTAGCGACAGTATTCAGGCGTCCGTCAGTCAACCTTTCGTAGACAGAATATAATCATAATGGTTGGAAAAGACCCTTTGCCCACAGTGATTACGACCCTATTAATTACTGTTCAAATGATTAGTCCAGCTGAGCAGCACTTGAAATATTGCAATGAAGAAATATATATGAAAGTTCTCGGTTTAAGACTTCTTACTTCATTTTCTTCTGATGTAAGTAGGTATACTTACCAGAAAACGATAAGGAACATTGTTGATGCACCGAAGAAAATGTTTTCAATATAACACAAAAACAACAAACATCATATTGGAAAAATCATTTGTAGAAGCATACTTGTAGTTCGACGCACATAGATAACCATGATCGTTGATTAAATCCTACATCCTGCCGTTTTTGCAACGTGTGTGTGGTCCGAAATTTTCTGAGGGCAGTGTTTTTTTTTTAAATATAGGTAATCCCAATTTCTCTCCCCATGAGAAGAGCGTGGTATATAAGTAATGTGTTGTAATTTGTAATGGACCATTCATTATAATAATCTCGTTCGACAGATACTAGAATTTAATGATAAATATTTACAAAACATACTTTCGTAATGATAAAATTAAATTACCAATTCTTAAAACTGTTATCTATTATTTCCAGATCATTAACAATAGATGTTTGCAAGATAAGAGATCGGGTAACACCGTCTTTACAGGATTTATCAATAGTCAACTCTAGGTAATACCCTGTTAAAGAAACATTTTCAAGAACAAAGAGACAAACGATTCGTTGGTGTCGATGAATCAGATGTAAACACAACAAACATCACTACATCGTATTTTGATTGAATGTAGTGAAACCGGCAACGCCGGCAAGGCAAGGCAAGGAGGCTAAACACAACAAAGAATCAGTCGGTCATACGTGCTCGTGTTGATCAGACGTACGCGACCGGGAGACTTCGCTAACTGATACTCTCTCAACTATTTAAATAAAAAGAAACTTTTAAATTTGAGTCAGGATAAACTACGCTGGAATTATTTGCTATCAAAATTTTAAAGAACATTTTCAAAGATGTTTTCAACTTCGAAAAGTTTGGAGAAGATCGTGCAGATTTACAAGAATGAGGTCCGCCGGCAGATCAGCAAGACTACCAGCGTGACCAACTCTGACGCCATGGCGCCGCGCCTGGACCAGGCAGCCGCCAAGACCCCGACCAACGAAGAAACCGGCCCGAAGAAGCTGCTCAAACTGCAGAAATATCACAGGTCGGTGAACCCAATATGCCGTGCGCAGACGTTATTTTAGCACACGTCGCAAACTTTTAGTAACATTCGAATTCCGAATTTCTTTCAAGTTTTTAAACAAACTAGCTTAATACTTCTTTCGTTTTTTGATAGGTTAGTTGTCATTTGTTTTATTTTTACTGATAACGCGGCGATCATGCTTGTATGCCATGATCGGTTAGTGCATGTACGTTCTAACCGCTAACGATGCACTTTAAGTAAGTGGACCATTTTTATTAACCCATTCTTATTTGAACTTAATGGGAATTTGTGTTATTCATTTATAATTTGAATCGATTTGTGCGCAGTCATTTCTTGCAGAAGAACCATTAATTTAATCAAGAACATTCCCCATGACAGTGACGTTATTACTGAAATTATCAACTTTCATAATATTTGGTAACGTTACGAAATTGTTGTTTCAAACAAATTACGTAAAAAAATTTTGGGTTACCCTTTTTTGTCGCTCTGTGTACCTACAGCGAGGGGCAGGTACCGGCTGCCGGTATTATTTTCACAAAGACATGTCATCTTTATCTGTGTTGCGTCGTCTCATCTTGTATCAAGCTCCGTGCGTGAACACACTTGCGCGCACTCATAACCGTTGCTATTACAATGTCATGATGGATAAGCATCAGTTTAACATATTTTTTTAAGAACCGTTTTGGGTTCTCGGTTAGATAATGTATAGAGAGGGCATTTTGCTTACCTACCTTCTTTCCTACAAATACTTGTCAAAAAACACCTGACTGAAATTCGGATTTTTTAAACGCGGGCCTAACTAACCTATTTTTTTATTTGTTTGTTTGCTGATCTTTTCTGTAACTTCCACGTTGTCCACACCGTAATGGAGACGCAGCATCTACAGCCACAACTTCGACTACGACACTAGCCGTGTTTGTGAGCGAATGTTTTTGGTCTCTAGATTCCTGTCGACTCTGACGCCTCAGCAAATGCCCCTGGCAGCCCGAGGACTGGCGGTTCCCAAAAACCAGTCCCGGGAATTCATGGCTTGCTTCCCGGACATCGTGAGGGAGCTCACTGACTCTGGAAAGCATCTTGACGTGCCGGAAGCCAGCAAATGGTTGGCTAAGGTACGTTTTGTGCTTGTCGATCAGTGGGTACATTGAGCTTGGGTTTACCAACAATTGGGAACTTTGGTAGTAGCGTTTTTCGCGAGATACTTTCATAATGAGAAATTAAAGAGAGTTGCTAACCTCAAGCTTGGAAATATAGAATATTTTTCAGTTGTAGATTTAGATCAGATCAAAGCATAAAGTAATAATAATCTATTTTACAAAAATTTAGTTTATAGAGGGACATTGTTTTTCCAGTTCAACAAGTTCGCCTGATTCGCACAAACCAAATTCAAGTTAGATTTACAATATTTTGCATTTAGCATCCTAAGTTCTCAAATCCAGTTTGATCGAATCAGGCTTTGTCTTTTAAGTAACTGTAAATACTCTGGTGTAGTATTACCTATATTTATACCGATGCCTCGCCTCGCCTTCATCGTGTATGGTTATTGTGAGCGGAGAAAGCTGCTCAGACACTCGAAGTGGTTCGTACTTTAAATGGGCTATTGGTGCTGCATGAAAACTTTAATAAGTACTCTATGATTATCAACGTAATTACTGGACTGCAAATCATACTCGCAAACAAAGCAGAAATCGTAAATTCTACAAAATAATTATTATTTTACCTTTAAATATACTTATTTTGTATATTTGCTTATTGATACTTATGTATTCTTGGAAAATAATAATTTCTCTTTTAACTTTGCTACGCTAAGTATCTTTTATCCTTATAAGAATTGTTAATTTCTAAAAAACAAAACGCTTTGTGTTGCCCATATTACCTATTGGTTGAATAGGTAATATGGTAAATACCCACGGTTGTAATTTATCTGTTACCTCATCAGGTACCTACTTAATAAACAACTAGAACTGAGCCTGTATTTTACATGTTTCTTAAACCGTATCGTAATCCCATTTTACACTTTAAGGTACTTAGCTCAGCTTAAAGATTACAGTAAACGTATGTATGTATGTGTTTCACGTAGTATTATTAAACGTGTATAAATCTTGAAGTTTTTATCATTCTATGCGTTTTGTTACGAGTAGGTATTAAGCATAGCGTATACATTTTATCGCCGGCATAACAAGTATTATTTGAATGCTCAAACAAAGGTGACATCATCCAACGCCATTAAAGTCGAGCCCCTTTAAATTCAAAACATTGATGACAAATTTAAATTGCACTTGATCAAATAAATAATAATAGCCGTTATTATCGATGACCTCATTTCTTTGTTTTTTTTGCAGAAAACAAAAGCATGTCCTGTATAGTTATTTTGTTACAGCTGTTGCAATACAACGTCCCGAATGGGAAGAAGAATCGAGGGTTGGCCACTGTGATGGCCTACAAGATGCTGGAGTCGCCTCAGAACCTCACTCCTGAGAATGTGCATCTGGCAAACGTCATGGGCTGGTGTACCGAAATGGTAATTAAACCTATTACAAACACTTTATCAATCGTTAAACATGGGTTTATAGCTAATGTATATTCATAGATTTGAGTACAATTCTGTCATTTAAGATGTCTCTAAGATTCATTTAGAATGGGAAATGTATCTCGTCACGTAATAGTTAAACTGGTGGATGAGTGTTGTCTTTCAAGCAAAAAAAAGCAGTTTTGTTTGTTTCATTAGTGCTTCTGAATAATTTGGAACTCTTATACGACATTAAGTTTGATAATTAGCGAGAATTTAATTAGATAGGGATATGATTGCAACTCGTATTTAGCCTGAGTACTCTGGTTAGGGTCTATTAACGAACCGTTTACCTTACTATGGAATATCGATGTAGTTCTTCTTAAGTCATTGGGTATGATAGGTATGTATTTTTAAACGCGGAACAAGAAATGTGTGACTGAACGGGTAGCGTCTATTTTAGGAATTTCACTTGACAACATCTGTTTTAGTCCTATTGCATTTGCATGGGTCTCTCCATGTATTTTTAGATTAGGGTGTTATTCCACTTGTCCAAGATCTTTGTCCAATGTGTATTTGCGTCTCACAGTTTGCTTAAAAAAATGTGAGACGCAATGCACATTGGACAAAGATCTTGGACAAGTGGAATACCACTCTAAGAAACGTAATTACATTTAATCAAGTCCGATATTTATATCGATGAACTGAAATGGCTGCAATGCATGGGCATATACCTACCTAGCTAATGGTTGGTAGAAAGAAAAAGGCGTTATCAAGAAACTATATTTATAGCGAATAGGTTTTACTTTCGAGGCTTTCTTATCAAAATTCATAATGATATTGGCAGGTTAATGTTACTTTAGTGAAAACATCAATTTCGCTCACAGCCCAAATAGCTCTTTATCGGGTGTATTTTTTTTAATGGAATAATTTGACACTCAGTTCATTGGAATCATTTTTGTCTTCGAATATATGCTAATCAAGTAACAATATGTGCGATAGCTTTAAATATTGAATAACATGTAGACCTTGAATTCCGTTTAGCAGCTTGTATTTGTTCGTTCGTTATCATTCGCCATGGATACAGTGTGATAACGACACGACAAACAGCCCGTATTTGTTAAACCGCACAGTCCAAACACAAAATAAAATTCCATAATTTATTAGTTGTGTACGTGATTGATAACTTAAGTTTAACTTAAGACACTAAAAATACATTTCTTTGTTTATGAACGTCGATAGCCTCTTACACTGCTTACGCACGTAAACCTTTATTTACATTATCAACGTAAGTAATGAGTTAGCTGCGGGTTCAATTAATTTTATTTAAGAGTATTTTTGCATTAAGTAGGTACTTAAGTAGTTTCATTGTTCACCAGAAAGTACGTAATTAGCCTTTGTTTTGCGATTTGGAACCACAGAGCCTCTTTTCTATTTTGCTCTAGCCTATCTTGCTTCTACTGTACAGTACTGTTAGGCGATGGGCTTGCAACCTGCCACTAATACGCTGGTAAACATCTTAGCCTAATTTGTGCAAATTGTGGTTATAGAATTATCAACAAGTTTTTAGAGATGTTTGTAATTCTGTAGCTCTGCCTACCCCACTCTGGGAACGAAGGCGTGAGATTATGTTATGTTATGTTATCTTGCTTCTGTATACCTAATTACTAAAATTAACTAACAGTAAATAACCATAATGTCTGTACATCGTCTATATAAATTAGAAACATAGATGGGCTAAACCTAAATGAAATAGAGGCACAAGACTATGCACTATGCACAGAAAACTCTTTAAAAAACATTCCCCTCGAGCTCATGCGTTGTTGACTGTTTAAAATTCTTAACTCATTTTACATTAACGGTTGTTACGAGACAATGGGTTGCTGACAAATATTCATAAACCAAACAAGTGTCTTAGACCTAAGCTAGGGTAACTAGTGTATGTACCTATACACTAGTATCTACAACATATACGTCAATTTGGAGGGGTTGGTTAAAGTGTTCAATCAATGTTTAACTCGCGTTTAACTCATCCCGCGATTGTCCCGGTACTCTACTCAACAAAATTATACTTACCTAATGTCTTCTTCTCTCGATCTTCGATGACGCGTCTTTGTTTTATAATAAGTACCTAATCGTAGGTACTTAACTTTGGCCAATATTATGATATGTGAAAACGCACGAGGACTTACATATTGGTACCTAATAATAGCGTCATTGCGTCAGTGTGTAAATAACAATTACCTATATAACGTTTAAATATAGCAGGATTTTCTATAGGTTCGTGCAGAAATGACAATAATGGTTTATGTAAATTTAAACACTATAATATGTAACGTAAACGAATTTAAAAAAACACCGATAGCGAAGGCTGTCAAATCACACACGAAACTGCAGCAGTTGATTTTGAATTTCCCGACAGAAATGTTTATTTTACGGATTTAAATATAAGTTCCGAATATTTACAATCTTGTGTAGGTTTCTGTCTCTGTTTAGAGACCGGTTGCGTTCATGGCCACTTTTTGCGAGTCCCGCCTGGCGCCCGTTCGTATTTGCTACTTATAAAATGACCATAACAGAAGTAGGTACCTACGAGGAGTTTTGCTATGGTTTTAAACTGGTTAGCATGAATTTTAATCGTTTGATTTACATTTCTGTCTGACTGCGACTAACATGATTACACTGTCGTAAGTTATATGTTAAAAATCGACTGACTGTTAAGTTTCTTACGGCGTTTCTTCTCAGCAGTGGTCTCCTCTTGGGAAGCGCTGGTAGATTTTTGACGTGTAAGTGCCCGTGCGGCCTACCTACTTACTGAATAAACATCTTTTATCTTTTTACTAAAAATTAACCCGTCAAGCGATCGGCCCTTGATTTACACAAGGTTATTTATTTATTTATTTATTTATTTACAGTGTCAGTAAGAGGCTTACAGTTATGAAATGTCAAGCTGAATTTCGAGTTTTTTTTGTTTGAGTTTAGAAAAAGGTGAATTTCAGATTGGTTATTATATATTTTACTAACTTTTGAACGCGACTTGGTCCGCGTAGAAGTCGTTTATCACTATTCTTCCGGGAACTCTCCAGTTTTCCAGGATAAAAAGTAGCCTATGTGCCATTCTAGAATATAATCTATATCTGTGCCAAATTTCATCCAGATCCGTTCAGCCGTTCTAGTGTGACTGAGTAACAAACATCTAAACTTTCGCATTTTTATATTAGTTAGAATCAGGTAGGTAATAGACGATTGATATATCAATGGAAGATAAACAATGCATGTAGAAACGAATACATATTATACACTACGTTATATTGATGAAAATAAACTATTTCTTTAGGTTTTAATATTTTTTTCATCCAATTGGTTTATTTTTTGACACACTGCACTAAATATATTGCCACATTTCAGTTTTTTATTTCATAAGTAAAGTACATTAATTTATTTAACTATCACTAGAAACGTAAAAACATCACAAATCACAAAAAATATACCTACTACGGAATCGAAACTAACGGAGCGGTCGGCGGCCATGTGAGTATTGGCTGGCACATTACCTATAAGTACTGGTTTTTTCGACAAACATATCCTGCTATTTTTTGTTTATTTAGATTAGGTGCTTGGTTAAACCCCAATATGTTGCCAAATAGAATTGAGAAGGAAATAGGATGATTTTTCCATACTGGCAGGGCCTTCATTGCACTCACGCAGGCAGGACATTACTGGCCAAAATTTTCTACACTTGACGGGTTAATCTGCTATAATCCAACACTTTCAACCTATTTAGTAGGAGCGAGTTGAAAGTGTTGGAACATATAGCTAAGTGCAAAGGCTACTAGCGCGTAGGTAGTATGTAACCTATGCATTTCGTAAGTTGTTGCATTGACATGCAGGCAATGCGTGCATTTGCTTAGTAGGTACAGTACTTAAAATCATTTAGGACCGTAAAACAGTCACGATAAGACATTAAATAGTTACTGCGTTCTTACGTTTGCAACATTTGAATAAAATAACTTGCAAATAATTTCATAGAACACCAAACAATCTAACAGACTATAACGTTTAAAAACTGTTTAACAAACACCTTTAACAGCCTGTTAAACTGTTATTGTAATTCGATATGATGATGTAGATAGGTATGTGTATTTTCCTTGTTCCAATAAATCAGAGGCCCTAGCCAGCCAAGATGCAAACGCTGCTAACGTTTCTATTTTCTATCACTCGAAATGTATGGTATTACATTCTCCTGCTAGTATTAAGGTTGCGATTGCTACACGAGTTTTATTTGAGATGCCGCCATTTGGATTGGCAGGGCCGTACCTATTTGATGTCTTCAATCCACGTGACTAGACGCCACATAGCCGCACCCGTCACTTAAATTGACATTGCACTGTTGTATCAATGTACCTAAAGTAAAAAAAAGTAGGGCGGGACTTTGTAGGTAGATTAAAAACACAATAAAATCCCAATTATATTTTTACTATTTGCCCTTTTATAAGGCCGAAGAGTCGAAATTCTACAGCTGTTGTTACATTCCAGTTCCACACTCACCAACTCCTCCTGACCGATCTGATTGAGAACACCGAGATGCGGCGCGGCGCCCCCAGCTGGCACCGACGGCCCGAGGTGGGGCTCAGCGCCATCAACGACGCCATCCTAGTGCAGTCAGCCATGTACTCCACGCTGAAGAGGCACTTCCACGCCAAGCCGTACTACAAGAACGTGATCGAGATGTTTAATGAGGTAAGATTTATGAAGACGATTTATGGTCTGAAATCTCTCTTGGGGCAAGTACGTCTACAGGCCAAGTACGTCAAATCAACAATTTCTAAAAAATATATTTATTTAAACTATTTTTGATCCAAAACTACTGTGTCTTTAAGAGGGACATATGTTACAGTGCGCTTTTCAAATAATATTAGTTCTTTAAAATAAAAATGCATAGGGTTGGTTGCCCATTGATGCACTCGCTGAGATTTTATTACTTGAGTAACTATATTCTGGCACCGGCAAGAACTATCCGGTTTGCTCCTAACCAAAGTTACCAATATTCTTTAACCAAGAGGTTACTTGGAAGATGCCTTATAGTTTCATAGGACAATTGATTGTTAACATTAATGAATAATTATACGATTAAATATAAGTGTAACACATACATAACACAGTTAATAATGACATCGGAAATTTAAACCTTACCTGGGATGCTACAAGTTCGATATTTAGTTAGCGAGGTCTACTCTTTCTCCCGACTTAGTTATGAAAATGGTTTACAAGACATGGATCATACGAAGTTCCGAAGCATCTCGCAGGGGAACACCCAAAGTATATTGTACCTATGGCATTACATAACAGTTAAATTTTCGATCACTTTCGTTACTTATGTAAGTAACAAAAGTTACTTATGCAAAAGTACTCAGTACCTTACCTTAGTAGGTACCAGAAATGGAAATATAATATTTAGTTATATTATAAATAACTAGCGACCAGCCCTCGCTTCGCTTTGGTTTATGTTAGTTTTTTGTAACACCTGTACCTAAACCATAGTTTATTATACGTAAAATACTTCGTGAAAAATTATCTAACTGATGGCGAAAACCTGAAACAAAAAATGAAAATCCTTTCAGTACTTTTTGAGATCATGGCGAACATGCTTACAGATACAGACGTGGCGGAGGACTTTATTTAATAATTTATATCTAATAATAATATGTAGAGACCACATGTTGGTTCTCTATGCGTGTCTTATTATTCTTATTAAGTTCTTGACCGAGATATAGCATTAGCATTACCTATAAATAACGATAAGTACTCAGTATAGGACACACACCTAAAACGCAACGATACATTTTATTATTTCGGTAGGTATTTTGATCGGATTTATATCAGTGATCACTTAACGTTTATGATAATACTATCGTGTCAACCACGTGTTGCTTATCCATGCACTAAAAGTTTTGATATCGATTAACGTTTTATCATGTTTTTACATTATATCCGCGTACCTTCTTAATCTTTGCTACTGTTTTGACATGAATACAAGAGAGATGTATTTACTTCACTATTTAGGTAATTATGTAGAAGGAAAAGAAATTTAAAAAAAATGGTTCAAACAAACGTGAATCGGATTAGAGATGGTATTGAATATTTTTATCACTTTTTAATTGCATTATAGATATTTGGTTTTGCGTTTCTATTTTCGATCTCTATTCCCCCGGGGACAGTCCAAATGATCCGGGATAAAATGTGCCTTATGTCCAACTTCGGGCTAAGTATATAAACAACCAATCTCGGTACCAAATTTTACGCCAATCTATTGAAGCGCCTAACTAATATTTTACTACGGGCCCATTTCTCTAAACTCATTAGAATAGACCAAAAATATAGTTCACTCAATACAACTTTCTACAAGTGTACCAGTCAAAAATTATTAGTCTAGTGAGTCTAGAAAGAGAAAATGGGCCCCTGACAGTAGCGTAACTATAGGGTGCCGAGGATGCAAAATGCCACGGGCCCCCGGCCTGTGAGGGGCCTCCGGTCCGAAAGGCCGTGAGCATAGGAGGAACTTAAATTAACATAATTTTTTTTTTTTTTAAGAAAAATGAAAAAAAGGGCCCTAACCGACGAATTTGCAACGGGTCTCAGTTGGTATAGTTATGCCACTGGCCCCTGAAGTTCTAGTAACAAACAAACAAGCTTTTTACAATTGGTACTTTGTGTGAGTCACCCAGACACCATCCTCACTTAGTGAGAACCCCATCAATGCCGACATCATCAATCATCATTCTTCAATAACTAATAGCGATTGCTTTCTTTTCAGATGCTCCTGAAGTGCTCCACCGGCCAGTTCCTAGAAAAGTCAATGTCCAAGACGGACAAACCAGACCTGACCCAGTTCACCATGGAGCAGTACCTGACGATCGCCAAGTACAAGACGGCATACCACACCTTCCAGATGCCTGTCGGTCTGGCGCTGCTCATGGCTGGAATCGATGACCTGGAGACCCACAGACAGGCTAAGACCATCCTGCTGGAAATGGGACAGTTCTTCCAAATCCAGGTTAGTTGGACACAAACTTTGTTGGAATTAAATATATAAAGATTTGATCAACTCAAGATAAAAAACAAATTCAAGATAAAAAATATATCCATCACAGTACAGTCGTATTCATAAATATGTGTAGGTACCTACACTTTAGTACCTTGTCGCTTTAATCGCTGACTATTCATATATGGCAGTTTAAACATTACATTAAATAGACAGGGTACTAAAGTGTACACATAATTATGAACTCGACTGTACCACTAAACCATGGATACTAAAATAGGTTTATTCTGAGTTTATGAATAAGGGGGTTAACTTTTAATCTTCCAATCTATTGAATTTTATTAAATCTCTTGGGTAACATAACAAGTAACAACTCAAGGAACTTCTGTTGTCATTGTTGCTTGGACTGCATAAAATTTTTATTTTCAGGATGATTTTCTCGATTGCTTCGGAGATCCAGCCGTCACGGGCAAAAACGGTACCGACATCCAAGACGGCAAATGCACATGGCTTGCGGTCGTCGCTTTGCAAAGAGCGTCTCCTGCCCAGAGGCAGGTCATCGAAGCTCACTATGGCAGCTCTGACCCCGAAAGCGTTGAGAAAATCAAGGAACTTTACGAGACCCTCCAACTCCCACACACCTACTCCGTCTACGAAGACACCACTTATGATCTCCTTAGGACACAAATTCAGCAGGTCACCAGGGGCCTGCCACATGACCTCTTTTTCAAAATCTTGGACAACATTTTCAGACGACACATTTAATTTAGGACAAAAAGCAGGACTTTTTATTTTATAAATTAGTGTTTTGTTGATTTGATTAACAAAATTTAGGGATTAAGCTTATAAGTTTATATGAATAGTTCGAACATTTCTATGAGTTTTAAACCGTATATTGTATAGAGATGTGATGTGATAAAATTTGTAATTATGATGAAAACGAAGTTTTGACTGGAGCTAAAGTTTGTTTACGTATTAACTAACACCTGAAATGTAATATCGCACCATCCCCTTTTCGCATGTAAGGTTCTTTAGAGTTAACGATGTGGTCGGGAGGTGAATGATCGTGTAGACTGTTAAAAGTATGATGTGAATATTTTTTATGATATTATTAAAAGAAAAAAGTGATTATTTAAAAATCAGTTTTATTTATATCAGCATTAAATTACTTTCTTTCTGCGAAAGGTACATATACCCAGGTCAACAATCTCGTCATTCGTCAACTGTCGGTGATGTGAATAGACATATTGTCAGGGTTGTAGACTGTGCAGGTAAATAACATAATACACATTTATATAGTACATTGTTGCAGAGGATAGAAAGTACGAAATTTTTGGACGAGTCCATAAATTGCACTTTCTACCGAGGCAGACATAGTGCTTTTCACAACTACTGAGAGGAAATAAAATAAAAAATCATATTCAAAACTCAAATTAAGATTCATGTTAATGTGACATCACCGCCAATTTTACCATAGATCACCTTTTTTTTAATCTGGACCCCTATTCTCGTGGCTCTCGAGATCAATAAACTAACATGCGAGATGAAAATGTCAACTCCATATAAAATTGTATTTGTTTCGCCATATCTCCCATGTAATTTCATCTCTAGTGGTTCGAGATTAGGGGCCAAGTTTGAATTACATTTAAAAAAAAAGCAGTGACATAGTTTTTAGTCTGTGTATCTTTTACCAAAAATACAACTAATATTTTACGACACCAAATGGTGTGTTCTGATTGATCGATTTCAATTTTTCATTTTAAGGAGCTATGACACAAAAATTGTTTGATTGATTTTCATTGGTTCTTAAAGTTGGACAACAATGTTCTCGACCAATCAGCAAACACGCCGACAAAAACATTCTTGGTCTGTCCTTATAAGTGACGTTTTGTGACCCCAAACAAGATCATCTATGGCCATATTTCCGAGCAGTGTTGTGAAAAATATATTTCCTGAGTATGGGTGACCCTACAGCGTCATCATGTCAGCCGTAAAATATATTTCTCACACAACGTGACCTAGTCCCAAACTAAGCTCTATACCTTGTACCGTCAGCTGCAGAGAAAATTAGCCCCCCTTGCATAGGACTAATGATTAGGAGGGGTTACTTTTCTCTGCAGCTGACTGTACTATAGGCACTAGGCAAAAATAAACATACTGATCTAGAGAAATACATATAAAGATAAAAGATAAAAATATTTTTCTCAAAAATGTTCGGAAATGTTGACAATACTATCTACATAATGAGACGCGAAGTACATAGTTTACTGACAATTCTCAAATTAAAAAAAAAAACATTGCGTTCTCGCTACACAAGCCCGCAATGTTGCATACAAATTCCATTACTATCTAGATTGTAACTTTTTAAAAATTGAAAAAGCCCATAATAAAATGATGGCACAAGTCTTATACATCCAAATTTTATTCGAAACATAACTTTTTATCTGTGTCTGGAATAGCATATGTTTTTTTAAAACAAAGCTTGCGTTTCTCCTTGTCATAAACAAAAAGGCGGTAAAGAGTGATGGTTTTTTCACATGAAGTTTCTGTTTGTATGCAATTTAAAAATGAGTTCACGCGATGAAGATTTCACTCCAACACAATTTTTTTCTGGCGATTTTTGAGAAAAGCACTATATTTGCCTCGGCAGGAACAGCAATTGCGGGCTTCGTATTTTTAAACGGACTCGCAAGCTCGTCCGTTTAAACCAATACTCGCCCCGCAATTGCCTACTTCCATGCCTAGGCAATAATGTACTATTATTATTTTCTTCCTTACATAGCTACAAACAAGGTTGCGGTCTATAAAAATACCTGTGTCAGGAGACCCCGCTCTCCCATAATTAGCATACAACGTACTCGTAAATTTTAGAAATAAAATAGAAAATTAAAAAGAACTTTAACTCTTATAAACAAAGTAACAAATTTCTTAATTAATTAAAAACCCCATATTAGGTACTTAAATACATCGAAAACATACAGTCGACGTCAAATATATGTTTACATTTTAGTACCTTGTCACTTTATCCGCTATGACAATTTCATATGGCAGTTAAAACATGACGTTAAATAGACAAGGTACTAAAGTGTAAACATATTCATGACGTGGACTGTACAAGACTCCAAAACAAATACCTACGCGCGCTCATCACACAAATTTTGCTCATAACAGGAATCAAACCCGGGACCGCCAACTTCGTAGGTAGGGTCACTTTACGGGATAAATATGCTCATTCAGTAAGCCGCACGGGCTCTTTTACACAGCCAAATCTACCAAGAATGCGGGAAGAGCCATTTTTGTCCACTAAACACTTACAATGTAATTTTTTTTTGTTTTCATCAAAGACATTAATATACTTAGTTACCACTTACTTACCTGTAATATCACTCTTTGGTTTTTATAGACCCAATTTCTCTTTTGAATTATCTGTGACAAACAATACCTACCTAATTATTGCGTGGTGCTTTGCAAGACTTAGAAACACGTCGGCACGAGTATTAATTGGAAGAAGGGCAAATGAGAAATGAGGTGTAAATTGAGGTCAGATAGTTAAGTACCTAATAAGCAATGGTCTAGTGCTAAAAAAATACCTCCTTAAACAAAAATAATACATTGTAGTGTATATTTGCGTTTTTTTTGTTTACCTACTTTACGGTGTCTATCATGCTACCTTGAAAACAAGTCATCTTGACAGTTGAGCATGAGCCTGTTGTACCTATTGTTGTACAAACATGAAAAAAATACGAACGCCCATAAAATTAAGAGGTACCATAGAAAGATTGAACCAAGTTAAGGACTAAAATTTAAGCGGGCTACATACCATCAGTTTTAACTGCACAGTTTCAACTGCACAGTCGAACTGTTCAGTTAAAACGTATGTGTGTAGGCACTGCGAACTGTGCAGTTAAACTGACGATCTAAGAAATATCTAATCGAAATTTCATTAGATAAAACTGTACAGTTAAAACTGTGCATTTAAAACTGATGGTATGCAGCCCGCTTAAGAAACTTTAACTTTTTCGTTGCGTTACGAAAATTAGCTGTAGGTACCTACTGGTATAAGACAAATGGTGGTAACTCCTGCAGCAAGAGCAAGCATATTACTAACGCGTGAGGATTTAATCTGCTTCATTTATTCAATTTGCGTTGGCGATAGTAAATAAATGTACCTACGACTAATTTTCGTAACGAAACGGAAAAGTTAACGTTTCTTAATTTTAGTCCTTAACTAGGTACAATCTTTCTAAAAGAGGTGATAGATGGGCGAGTAAGTACGCCGTACTTGGGCATTTTCACGAAAAAGTGTACCACCCAATTAAGGACTCAAATTAAGGAACTTTAACTTTGTCAGTTTTGGCGGCCGTCAATGTATGTATAATTTTCGTCACAAAACTGACAAAGTTAAAGTTTCTTAATTTCAGTCCTTAATTGGGTACACTTTTCCGTGAAATGCCCAAGTACGGCGTAGGTACTTACTCGCCCGTCTATCACCCCTTTAAGAAACGCTAACCTACGTAAGTGACGGTGGTAGGAACGCTTGCGTTTTTCCCATCTTCTGCTGTTTTTCCCATTCAATTACCTAAAAATAGGATCTATCAATCAATGTCCTGCCTGACATTTTATCAAAATCAATCCAAACCAAAGAGATTTAATAATGATATATAGGTACCTAATAGAGTGGAGCATTCTCATAAAACTTTGATCAAAAGCATTAAGAATGCCATCTAGCTTTAAATACCTACGCATACTAAGTACCTACGCATTAAAATAATTAGAACACTTATTTCAGCTATTGGGCGATAGGTAGCGCTAATTAAGCCAGTAATAGTTTCTACTGGTTCTAATAAGTATATTTGATGTATTTGTTACGACAACATAAATAATGTTTTACGGAATTTGATATTACAATGTGGCCTGCCAGCCATTAAAAAAATACTAGTCAAACTTTGTAACATGGTGAGGGTGTAGCAGTTCTAGAGTAAAGTATTTATTATAATACTTTTTATATCCATAGCATAATGGGGGCTTAGTGAAAAAGGGTCGACTTAACTCGTAATAAAAATAGGGCATATACATAAACGGAGTAAAACAGACTTAAACCCTTTTTCACTTGATCTTCAGGACACGCCCTAGGACCCCGTCAAGAATAATAACATTATTTTTACACCACATGCTCGAATTTGCCTAATTATATATCATGTAAACCTCACCTAAAGTGATTATAGCCATCGGCTAACCAGCGAGAATAATGACAATGACTAATAAGATTTGAATTCGTATGAAAAATTGTTCCATAGAAACCTACAGCAAACAGAAATTTGAAAATCGAACTGGAAATAAAACCTAAGGTGAGAAAAGTATAGTATTCTCCTTTGGGATAAAGCTGTTTTCGTCTTGGGCGAACTTGAATCCCTCGCTGCCCTCAGGACCCCGTTTTCGTAACTCGCTACGCTCGGGAGTTAAATCTGGAGTCCCTCATTTGCTCAGGATTCAATACCGCGCCCGTGACATAAAACAGTGCTTTATCCCCTCGATGTATAATCTACTATTATTACCCGAACATAATAATGTTAGAGTAATAAAAAGCATCTCGAACATAATATTATTATGTTCGAGACACTTTTATAGCGGCTTCGATATTATTTATTTTCTTGATCTGACAAGTTGGTAGTGACAGTAACGGACGTGACATTGACATTGACAGTTAGTGACTGACAGCAAAATGACAGTTTGCCCGATATGATTGATATTAGCGGTTGGTTGTGGACGTTGTGTGGTGAAGTTACTCGTCAGTAATTTTTCGTTTTATGATTTATGAAGTTAATGCAAATTATATTGTCTTCAGTGTTAGTATTAATTCGCTTATAATGTTATCTTGGTTTTCTTTATAACCTCTTGAGTTAAGACATCTTATATATTTACAGGAATTCAATCATCAAGGAAGAGAAAGTTAGTTCAGTAGGCCATTACCAATTATTTGAATTTTGAAGATGAACCCCTCAAACATGTTCCGGATAGTAAGCAGGAGAACACGCGCCGTAAGCAGAACAAAAAAAGATATGTAAGTTTATTCATAAGAGTAGGAAAATGAGAACAAGATTTATCATTTGAAATTCATTCAGAATTAGCACCTTTGAATTATAATAAATAGTTACCTACGAAATGTTCGATGCTAAACACAGGCACATTGACCAAGTAATAAACTTGGATTTCTCGTGCCTTATGTACTGAAGAGTAACAATAAAGTACATTATTTAAATTCTGAAACCTAAAGCTAGTTAAGTGTGATTATCCTTTGGCGACTACCCTTGCAGTGTTCATAAATGTACTGATTTATGTATGAATTATGTTTAAATATTCTTGACCAGCTACTAACTTTCACAGTCGTCAAATAAAAATGTGTTCCTTAGAAGGATTGGAACCTACAACCTTTGGCTATTAGGGTGGTCCAAAATAGTATGTAGAAAAAAAAGTATGTGAAATCCTTCCTCCAAAAGGCTTATTTTTGTTTACTATAAATTAGTTACTTATGTATCAAATTTAAACTTGTTATGTGGTCATTTACTGGTCGCCCAAAGGGTTTAGTTTATGCCAAAAAGATCTCAGTCTCATACAAAACGATATCTAGTAAACTTCGCAAAAACTAAAACCAGAAGTAGAATATTGCTTGCCTACCGCTGCAACTCAGAATACAGTGTCATGATCCGTCCAAAGACTTTCTCATTCAATATCTTTGTTAGATGTGTGAAGCTCTATACATTTTTATATAAAACAATTTTAACATTATGGGCGACCTGTAAAGTTTATTATTGCAATAAAACTTGGTATAGCGTATTTTCATGTATTTTGAAACAAAAAGAAACTTGTGGCGAAACAATATTACACACTTTTGTTTTTTGGACCACCCTATTGGCTATGTAGGTGTATGGAACACTACCTCTAAGCCAACGGTCAGCAACAGGCGGACCGCGGTCCGCAAACGGACGAACCTTGGACCGCCAAATATTGTAATGTATTGCATTCCAAGTATAAATTAATACATAGATAAGGTATACTATACCTTTATTAATTGAAATAATATTTTTAAGCCACATAGAATCTAACTTAATACTTTTGTTTTTATCTGGACCTCGTTGAAATTTTCCCACAGTATCTGGACCCCACCTAAAACTACTTGCCGACCCCTGCTCTAAGCCATTAATGATCATTACATTTAAAGAAAGTGCCTATTTGAGTTAACAATACAAAGAAGTGCCTAATTAAGTATATTTAGAAACCACCTTGTTTGTACTGATAAAATGAACACTTTGTACTGTCTAAACATAATAAGCTACTTTCTTTCAATAACTTTATCTTCAAGTTATATAATAACAAGAAGCGCTATTAACAGGACTTGGAAGTATTATCAGTTGTGGTTCACCCGAAGACCTGGTGATTGATTCCTCCCCCTAATTCTGTTTAACCAGTCCTGCTATTGTTCCACCTAAAAATTGTTTTTTCCTCATTTACTTCTACCATATTATTTGAAAATCAACAATACTCAAGTTATCATTATAAAACATACAAATGCCATCTTAGCTGATATTAAGTACCTCACTCTGTTCAGTCAGTTAAATATTCAAGGTGCCCTCTCACCACTTTTACATAATAATAATAAACAATCAGATAAGAAGTTTGATGCTGTTGAAAGAAATGATAAGACATTCATTCATATTTAAATTATAACATACAGTGTTCACAGTCTTTCTTTGTTCAGCGTCGAGGATAAATGGCTCACGGCACTGTTTTTATTGATCACAGTTATTTGTCTGATATGATATCCAATCGGGTTTTCCACTTTTTTCTTACATCTCAATGCAAAAAAGTGAATATTGTGTTCCATCCTCAAAGATTTAGCATCAGGTTTGTCCATTTATCACTTCAAGTAGTTGTGTAATTTGATGAATTGAAATTTAAAAAATACTTCTTTTTCTTTCTAGCCGATGTATATGTCCCACTGTTGGGCAAAGACCTCCACTATTTTTTCGTCCACCCCTTGTTTCAAGATATTTTTATTCCTTCAACTTAATACTTATTTTGTGTTTAGACTTGGTAAATATTTTTTATTTATATTTTCAGATTTGTACAACATTATAGTGTGCCCACAATGTCTACCAAAGTATCTCAAGCAAAGTTAAAGGAATCCTTTCAGGATCTTCTTCCTGGTGTCCTAAATACTATCACAGCCAACAAGGATCTTTCTGAAGTGCCTGAAGTCAGGAATTGGGTAAAAAAGGTAATTAATCATGATCTTTAATAGTTTATAACTTTTTGTAACATTATCGTAGGATCTAACTTTCTATATTTAAAACATTTGTTGAATACTAAAACTATTTATGAAATTTTCTATTCAGCTAATTTTATGAAGGCTACCATACCTTAGTAACTTGAGATTAACTGTCTTATGAGATCATAATTATGATGTAAACAATATTATGCATTGCATGCATGTAATTACTTTATTGCACTAAAAGCAGATATAATATCCATCCCCCCAATCAGCCTGTATCCATTTAGGGATATTCCTTATCATTCCACTCTCCTCGGTCCATACAATATATTGAAACATGGATTTTCAATGCGAACTTACTTTTCATATGATTGAGATATAGAAGATGGTCTAAAACACCCAATGGAGCTCTAAATGAATAACTTTATGTTAACCATGAAATTATCAACCTAAATACATGAACTTGTCATTGCTGTACTTATATTTTTGTCTTTTTATGATTCTTTTTTAGTTTGTTATTGTAATAACATCTTAAGTTTATCTAGGTTCTCACTTTTAATTGTTTTTTGTGCAATAAAGACTTTTTACATACATCCATTTTAAAATTATTGAATAACAAAGATAATGTGCAAGGTATTTGACAATAGGAACTTGTGATGTCATAGATACATATAGGTTTGTTCTTCATCCATGTCTATATAAAAGGAGAAACTGACTGATCGATCAACGCACACCCAAAACTGCTGAAAATCGACCCCTAACAGGAAGAAATAGGAATTAATTATATACTACGCGCACCAAGTCGCGGGTGTCCTCTAGTATAAATATAAACACAATAAAAGTAGCTGACCTATCAGTCAACATCCATCCCTATTAAATATTATGTGTGGCTGCACAGGTATTTCAAGCACTAAACAGGAGTTTAGGAGTTTGATTTCACTTGTACTAACTTTTAATGTCTCATTGTATTGTTTGCGGAAGCTTATGTAATGGTCTTAATGTTTATTTCTTTTATTCTTGATATGTATTTATGGTAAATGATTTAATCTTCTATTGTTCTGCCCATGGACGAACAAAAAATATTGCAATAATAATAAAAAACATTAATTGCATTTTAGACTACACAGAAGTAAAATGATAAGCAACCCTCGGTTTTCTGGAAATGCGTCTGGTATTTTATTTCTAAAGTCCTGTTTCTAAACTTTTTTAAGGTACTGGATTATAATTTAGCTGGAGGAAAAAAAGCGAGAGGACTGACAACACTGTTTGCTTACGAAATGCTAGAAAAACCAGAGAACATAACTGAAGAATCTGTTTATTCGGCCAACGTTATGGGATGGTGTGTTGAAATGGTAAGTGGATTCATCTTGGCGCCTTGGCCGGCATCTCTTTAAGCACCGTTCTTATTAAAAGTCTTTAATCAGTTGACCCCGTAAGGAAGTTAATTGGTTTATGGTTTGAATAAACTTGAATACCGCTATCGATACCCTTCAATCAGTAGCATCACGGTCACACAGTCTGCATAATGCTACCATTTTATATGGCAGTAGGTACCTACTAGCGTGTCAGTCGCATGTCTGTTCTGGAAATTCTTCGCGCCAATATGCGGTTTATTTATTATTTATTTATTTATTTAAACTTTATTGCACAATAAAAGAAAAGTACAAATTGCGGACTTAATGCCTTAAGGCATTCTCTACCAGTCAACCAACTGGCCAAACAGAAACAAGTCAAAGGTTGGTGCTTACTTTAAGAAATCAGCTAAACATAAATTATGGAATGGATGGTAAAATTATTATGGAATGGAATGGATTTATGGGCGCTCTACACTTAGCTGCGCGCATTCACCAGTACGTCGCGCTGGAACATACAAAGCTACATCGCAATGCTTCCCGGTAGTTTTCACAGTTAAAGTTCGGGTGGTTGAACCGCCGCCATAGCGTCATAGCGCACTATTATTATAAACTCATTGTTATGCAAGTCAACGCTCATCGATCGATTATGCAAAGATAATTTAGTATTTTATTTAATTTGAACTGACACGATTACGCTCCCGAAAACAGCGAAAGTGACGCAAAGTGTGGAAACGTACTCGTTTCGCGTTTCGGGACCCCTCCGTCGCGCGACGGAACACCGACCCAAATCGGGAGAAAAGGTGCGAAGCCGCGTAGAATTTAGGAATCCACTACACATTCGCGATTTGCGCATCTTCCGCACTTTCGCGCGCTCAGTGTAATGAAAATATTGCAGGGTAGACAGTAGTTTCGCAAAAGAAGAACCCTCGCCTGGATAAGACGAAAGGAGCCACTTATAAATAGGTATATATGTTTGTGTTTAGTTGCAAGCGTACCTGGTGGTTCTCGACGACATCATGGACGGGTCGACGACGCGGCGCGGCGTGCCGTGCTGGTTCCGCTGCGCCGACGTCGGCATGGGCGCCGTCAACGACGCGTTGCTCATCTACACCTCTATTTTCCACCTGCTGCGGACGCACTTCGGGACCAACAAGCACTATACCAACATGATAGATTTGTTTAATGAGGTAACTAGGGTAAATCACCTAATTATGGCATCCAAAATACCTGTTATTCGGTTTTGTGATTGTCGAATTATCGCCTCTATTGCCTTGAAATGGTTCATTGGTGATTATTATTTTTATTACTTATTTAGCAGTGTCTCTTACCTGGCTTGGCTATGGCTGTGATCTGTTTTCCTTATTAAGCGACACGCTCATTTTATTGTAAGAAATTAATAAGAAAAAGTTTATTTATTTTGTGTAACGACAATTTATTAGTCATACATTTCATATGGTTAGTATTCACTTGCAAATCTTAACCTAACACCTCTTAAAAGCCGCAACATCGCTCGAGTGAACTTGGTATCCAGTATGAACCTAGTTTTATTTTTATTTTTACACAGGATAGCCAAATGAAGTTAAACTTTACCATTTCAATTTGTAATATAATAGCTGTTGTTAGTTATGTCGGAAATTATGTTTTGACCCAACATACGACTACATTTTTTGCCCTCTAACTAATAACGATCTCATTACTTGATCTTATGATTTGTGTGGAACAAACTATTCCGATTCAAATAACAAAAGATCTGCATTACATTTAGTTCTTAATCCAACTCTCCTATAATAAAGCCTCTTAAGATACGACTCCAAGTGTTCTTATAACAGCAAAGAGTATCTCAAGAGCTGATGTAACCTTTTCCACAAGCTTGTGTTAAAACAGGACATTATTCATTGAGATAATCATTATTATTCATCAGAGTTTGTTCCGCACTTCCATCGGCCAGCACCTCGACGTGACGATGGCGCGTCGCCACAAGAGCGACTACAGTCTGTTCACGGTAGAGCGGTACAACGCTATCGTCAAATACAAGACTGCCTTCTACACGTACAAACTGCCCGTTTGCCTCGGCATGCTGCTCACCAATAACGCCGACCCTGCGATGCACAAACAGGCAGAAGAGATTTGCGTGGAGATTGGGAAGTTCTTCCAGATGCAGGTGTGTTTGTTTATGACTGTAATTTGCTTCTGTGAGCCTAACGAGGTTAGGTTAGGTAGGTTTCCTTCATATTATCCCGTAGTATTTTTCTTTAAATTGGGGAGTAACGCAATAACGTCATGAGTGATAAATTATTCTTGTGTAATTATTCTTATGGCTGAGTTTTAGAAGCTGCTAAGTATCCCTTTGCCATCTTTTGCCTGTTTCCAGTAGATAGATAGTAGTAACTAGATAGATTAGCTTACTTTGAGTTTTTATTTATTTATTTACAATCTGCAATATTTTAGGGGCGTTGATCGATCATAATTCACTTGATCATGTCAACCCCGTTAGGCAAGCTTACTTCGAGTTGACATTTGACATTCAACATTCGGCTACCCGAGTCGCACCGACCGACCCGAGCTAAGTGACGTATTTTTTCTCTGTCACAAAGTAACAAAACTAAATCATACAAAATATATTTTTGATAACTTGACTGTACCAATCAATACGAGGGGTGCCTTTTAAGTTCTGTCGTTTGAAAAAACTAAAGACAATTTAAGTGTTATATGGTATTTATTGTTTTTCAAAGTAATCACCGTGATATGTAATACACTTTTTCATTCGATCGAACCAGTTTTCGAAACACTTATTCCATTCCGAAGTCGGGGTCTCCAAAATGGCCGTTTTGTATGCCTCAACCGCTTCTTCAGGCGTCCGGTACCGTTGACCACGAAGTCGTTGCTTGATTTTTGGAAAAGTGAAGAAGTCATTAGGACTTAAGTCTGGACTGTACGGCGGGTGATCCAAATTTTCGACGTTTTGTTCTTTTAAAAACGCAATTGTCTGCCGGGCGGTGTGCGAGCTAGCATTATCGTGGTGCAGTACTATACGACGTCTTGGGTTATTTTTTCGGAACTCGCCGATAACTTCTGGTAAACAAACAGTGGTATACCAGTCAGCATTAACTGTTTTACGATCTTCGAGCACGATGGTCGCAACGTGGCCACTTTTCGCTACAAACGTGGCGACCATTTTTTTCGAAGTGCTCCGTGAGCGTATTACTTTGGTCGGTTTTGGCTCATCTTGAAACACCCAAACAGTCGACTGCTGTTTAGAATCCGGATCGTAGTCATATATCCAAGATTCGTCACCACTGATAATGTCATAAACGTGTTTAGAGTCTCCTCGATTGAATTGCCGCAGAGTTTGCGGTACCATCTAACGCGAGCCGTTTTTTGGTCTTCACTAAGTAAATGTGGTATCCAGCGTGAGATCAATTTTTTTACACCTAAGTGATCATGCAATATATTTTGAACACTGGTCCCTGAAATGCTTAATGAAGCTTCTATCTCGCGGTATGTCGCATGGCGATCTTCGACGATCAGTTGCCGTACAGCATCAATGTTTTCCTGGGTTACAGCTGTTTTTGGTCGGCCTTCACGATGCCTATCACTAAGACTAGAGCAACCACGTAGAAATTCCAAATACCAACGTTCCACAGTCCGGATGCATGGTGCTTCATTTTTAAAAACCGTAGTCAGCTCTTCAAAGCACTGAAGACGCGTTAAACCCCTTTTAAAGTTGTAAAATATTATCGCACGTAAATTTTCCTTCGAAATTTCCATTTTCACAACCGACTTGTCAACTTTGAACCGACGCTTTACTAAAACGAATCGGCCGATCTCGAGACATTCTTTTGTTTTTGAATTCTAAATTCAAATATTTTAAGATGATACTAGTTTTTTTTTTAATAATCACGGGAGTTTTGCAAACGACAGAACTTAAAAGGCAGCCCTCGTACAATACAAAAAAACAACGTCTTAAAATCTACATACAAAATAGTACTATATGAGGACACGACTAGATAAATAAGTCAACTCGTCTGCGATATGCATCACTGATGTTATCAATGCTAATTTTATTTTAGCATAACATACAGATGAATTCCCTTTGTATTGATCAATAAGTACCTATTTCTTTTGGAAAATATGATGACAAAGGAGTTTATTTAGTTAGTATGTGATACTTTAAATAATACGTAGAATATCATTAAACAATAGCAGAACTCATAAAGTTTTATTTATCATTCATATCGTCCATTACAGCTGTGCGTACGACTACTGCATATTAACTACTTGGACAGACGTGGTTACAAATCGAGAAACAACCGTGACTTTACATTAGGTTTCTGTATTAAGTTCATGACCTCTTACGCCCTATCTATATCATGTGTCTTACTTTTACCTCTTTTTCATGATCCAATCATTAATTTGAAATAATGACATGGGGTAAATTACTCAGTTATTGGCATCTAAATGTCGACTCCTGACCAATCAGTTTTATTAACTTAAGATTAAGCGGCGAATGAATTCGACGCGAACATAATTAAACCTAAAAATCTCCCCAGAATTAGATTTTGACCAAACTTATTTTTGAATAAATTGATATGTATTTATATTGCAATCACGCCATTGTTTTATCAGGACGACTACATCGACTGCTACGGTGACGAATCCGTAAGCGGGAAAGCGGGCACAGACATCCAAGAAGCCAAATGCTCGTGGTTGGCCGTGACGGCCCTGTCGCGCTGCACTCCGGCGCAGCGCACGGTGTTCGCCGCGTGCTACGGCAGCCCGGAGCCGGCGCACATCGAGCGGATCAAACAGCTGTATCAGGTACTGGAGATCCCGAAGTTGTACGCGCAAGAGGAAACCCGGTTGTACGAGTCGTTGGTCAGCCGAGCCAATGCGCTACCCAGCCAGCTGTCGCCCGCCTTGTTTGTGAGGCTCACCGATATGATCTATAAGAGGAACCATTGATTTCTATATTGATGGGTAAGGTGACGGGTTTTAATATGGAGGCATAAATAATTTAATTAACTGAGTCAATAGACTATTCAATTCATTAGTGAAAGATAATTGTCTGTTGTAATTTTGCATCGCATTTACTAGTAGTATTTAAATGCTCAATGTTCAAAGTTTTTTTTTCTTGTCATGCACTATTTACCGACCGAGGTCTGATCACATTTTATTTTTATTTTATTTTGTTTTATATAAAATGTTATTGTTATTTTAAGTCTGTCTACCACCATAACGTTCGGTTTTGTTTCTAACGAAAATATAAATTTAAACTTTTTATCCGTATTTGTTGAAAATTTAGGTCACAAACATGAAATTATATTAATTATATTTATATGGATTTAATGGAAGCACCGCGTTTCGATATTAATAAGTAGCAAGGACTTGATCGATTTATCTTTCAGTGGAATGATGAAAGATATAATTTTATTAAATAATTATTTACACTATGATATTATATCAGTATTCTCAAGCACCTACAGTAAAGGAATAAAGCCAAACTCTTATTTATTTCACTATAGTCCAACAAGTTCGTCAGCAACCTTCCTGCGGGGTAACAGACGTTGAGGGGGTGAGAAACTGGGGGGCGAAATTGATGGAAATCCCGAGATTTAATAATTTAACCTAACCTTCTTCTTGTAACCTTCGTAAAGCAAATAATAGTGCATTTATACTCCATATAAATATCATAAATGTGAACCGATTTTAATAAAATTTTAAATGGCGATAGCTTTAACCCCGAGAAAGGAGGTAGGTATATTTTTAATCCAAAAAATTAAACAGTTCCCGAGGGAAAAGTGAAAAACGACTTCTACACGAACGGAGACGTGGAAAACAGATTAATATGAAACAGTTTAACGAATCAGGGTAGAGTAGGTCATTTCATAAAGTGTATTATTTGAAACACTTATTAGACTGTTTGTAGCATAAAAAAATTAAAAAAGCCCCCGCTTCCGCCGACTTGTCTCGTCCCCGCCAACGTCCGTCTCCCCGCGGACCAGTTGCGCGCGAACTTGTCGGATTATAGATATGGGCATTGTTGATATTTACCACACTTCTAAGTCATATGTTTACGATATTTTTATTTATTATACAACTGGAAACTGCGTTAGGTATATATCTTAGTTGTATGAAGAGTTAATAAAATGGGTAAATATTGAAGGCTGCTATATTTATTCAAATAATGAAAATAAAAAGAAGTATTTTAATATACAGGGTGGTTTTAATAATGGAGATGGAATTGATTTATTTACTTATATTCCATGACAGTTAAAATAAGCTAGGTAAAACTGTTTCCTTACTAGAAAGGGAAACCATTATGTTCCCGGTAATGCTCGTTGCATTAAATTACGTTATTTACTTGAAATCTCATAACATAACCGGTTAATTTCTTCGAAACTCTCATTTTGAGACTTGTAAAGTAACATTGACAGAACGGCACCGCCTTTACCCCATAAGTGCCCACTAAAACATCGCCCAGTACTAATTATTCTGTATTAAAACATGATCAATTAAAAAAGGTAATAAATATGAACTCTTACTTTGTTAATCCCATGTGATGTTTCATTGGGTAACTTATAACCTGGATAAAATCTAATGCTTTAGATTTTATCTTAAGTTATTATCCATGATGAAGTGATTAATATGAATGTATAGCAAATTATACTATAGGATACAAGGTAGAACCGTTTTCATTAACTCATGTCAAAGTGTTTGTGTACAACCGCGGTAGTGCTGCGTAGTATTGGGGAACAAGCAATGAATACAATATAGTTATGATAAAATCATAAAAGCTGTTTTAAATTTATTCATGTTGAGTGTATTGGTGAAATTAATATAAACTTTTAACCTTTTCGCCGCTAATAAAAATAAAGGATAATGGTTAACCCTTAAATGCATGATTTAATTTTTTTTGTCGCTTAAAATTTCTATCACAAGTAATAGTGTGCTGATTATAGGTAAACATTTTCGAGTTTTTGTTATGTGGGATGCATCCTATATCATGCATTTAAGGGTTAAAAAAATATTGAACGTGGTACCCGCCCCAATAGACATAATTTATATTATCAAAGTAGAGCAAAGATGAAGATAACCAGGGCGCTTATTTTCATTTGATGTTCCTATTTGTATGACCGATTTAATGAAACCACCATGATTGCTATTAAGCGGGTACCAAAATGCCCATTGACCTTTAATATAGCGGAGAAAGGGTTAGTAGGTATACTAAATTTTGTACTGGTGATGGTGAGGATGTTGTAAAACGGTTTGTTTTGAGGTCTACATATGATGTAGAAATTTAGTCATAGACATTTTAACATAAGGTTGTTTTTACATTTGTTTAAATGTATGTACTATCCAAACAATAGCAATCAAAATAAACAGTTTATTAAGACGAGAATTAGCACATGACATGAGATTCGAACATAACTTCCACGCGCGATTTTTGGTTTTAAAACACTAATTTTGGATATTTTGCTCGTTTTTACGAAGAAAATTTTATTTTTAACCTTTTCCACGCCATTGACTGGTTTAACGCCAACGACGGATATATCGTCATGGTTGACAGGGGAATAAAGACCCGATTCAGGGGAATAAGACCCGATTGTCCATGTGTTAAGGTTGACAATAGCTCTGGTGTTTAGCTGGCTGTCATTGGCGTGTGAGTGACGACTTTTGTTTTGATATAGCGTTGAAAATAAGTATATTATTTTCTTTGTTTGAAGTACCTACAGTCGAGTATATCAATGTTTTCAAACTAGCGATATTGTAATACAATTTTAACACGCCTGGCATATCGTCGGCGATAGATGTGTTATTTTTTCGAATACAAGACCATCACAAATCACAAGTCCAACTGTGCATTCAGTATGGGGATGTGACCCCATAATGGAAGCCGAAACAGATTGAGACAGCGTAAGAGTAACTTACATACGTGCCCGTAAGATCGAAATTCGCGTTACTATTCAATTGTCATTGGCTTGCGAGGGACGGTTTTCTGTTTAACATGACGTTGAATAAACATTTTTTGGGTCATAATTAATACTGTTGTTAATATAAAAAATCGTAAGCGGTGTTTATTTACTTTTTGTTCATTTTTAATTACCTATTAATAAAAAAACTTTTTTTCTCAAATGCAACTTTTATTTTTGACACATGCCCTCAAAACCCCTTTCCCATTCCTGGGCGACAACAGTGCTTCTATACAAGAAGCAGTTCAACGAGATATCAAAACAGATAACGAAGTGTTAAAAATAACCTAGAGGATATTAAATAAAACAATAAGGTTCTATCATATCATAGTATATTTCCAAAAATATAATGTTATACATAACATTGCTTTTACATCGATTGTTACGTTGTCAGGCGCAGCGACCTGCTTACGAGTACGTAATACATTGACTCAACTTAACAAACTTAATAATTAATATTATTAGCCATCTATGAGATACCCTAACGATTTTGCTCGCCATGATACATAAATGAATGCACATAATACTTATGGTCAATACTTAAATTAAGATTATTTTTCATTATAGAGAATATTTTTGGATTGCAACTCCTTTTATTTTCAAATTTGGTTACAATCCGGGGCATTTTTAACATTAAAATATAAACGGTCGCCATGATTACCCATTGTTTGTTTTTGTGCTATCACGGCTAATATTTGGGAAAACATTTACATATCATAGCTTGCAAGCAAAACTCAACAGGTATCAAAATATCCCAACAACGACTTGCTTAACATTACAATAATAAATAAACACGTTGAATTTCGCAACTGTGGAGTTGGATTTAAGTCAACAGAAAGGTTAGTTACTGAAACTTTAGGTAAAGCTGGGGCCAATGACGTAGATTTACAAAATAAGTAACATGTTCGAGTAAGAAAGGCCAATGCGTGATGTTAAAAAAAACTTTCAGGACCCAGGTAAATTGATCAAAGGTAAGATAACATGTGCTAATATAATTTTGACTAGTAAGCACCAATTGCCCTAATACATATTTGAATGTCTTTTATATTTACAGCATACTCGAGTATGTGGCTAATAAAATTTAGCCGATCGCCTTCTATTGACAATACAGAGTGCTAGCTACGTTCCTATTATTATTTTATATATAGAAATAAACATTTGAGCGAAGTTAAAATCAAAATAAGCCTAGAAGGGAAACAAAGTATGGGACAATTATAATAATAAAGTACGTAAATGTCTAGAACTACTTAACCCTTTGAACGTCTGGGGAACGTCATTCAAAAAGTTAAGGCATTTATGATTAGTACCTGAAAGACCGGGCATCGCTCGGGTTGAAAACGAACTTTCCCGATGATGAATTTATAATAATGTTTAATAGGATAGGATAGGATAAATATGGCACCGATTGACTTGTAATGCTATAGTTTCATTCGGATACAACCACAGAATAACAAACAACGCTTGAGTGGTATAACTGACGATCACCTCTATATACGAGTACTACAGTAGCAAAACGCAGTAAAATTAAAGAAAAAAATTGGAGTTTTATCATAGTTATCATATCACTCGCAATATACATTAATTTTTTCTACAGCAAGCGGCCTGTCTTTAATTTAATTGTTTTTTGTCGAAAACAACCAAAGTGTGTAGTGATTCTATAAGAACTTATGTAGTTCTCGAAATAAGCGATTGAACTGAAGATAGTGTTTTTCAGATACAAATTTATAATGTCCCAAACAAAACCGTCTTTAAGGCCGGCTTTACACTGAAACTTACGACTTACGTAAGTAGGGACGCAGCTATCCGTTAGAATGAGAAAAAAATAATTCTATCTACTTCAACCAATAGCAGCGTCCCTACTTACGAAAGTCGTAAGTTTCTGTGTAAAGGCCGCCTAAGTAATACAAATGTCTTAAAGTATTATGACGTCACGGATTCTCACTATTTCACAACCTATGTGAAAAACAAATTTCTGCTGCGTGACGTCATCTTCATTAGACCTAATAATCCATAAAATAAAGATGCTAAATCTATTCCGCAAAACAACTGTACAAGGATATCATATTTAACACTAGTAGTTGTGTGGTTTGAAGGGTAAAAACCACGTTAATTTTTACTTGTTACCATGTAAAAGTTTACTAGAACGATGTCGGTAATATCTGTTATTTACTTTATAAAAAACACATGTCTAGATGAAACGATATAGATGGGACGATGTGATACAGGACAACGGCCTGCAATGCTTAGCACTAAAACGTCAAGCCTTTAAAGGCCGTATTGCGAACCTGATTTAAGCTGAGATGCCCATTTCAAGATACATAATAAGTATCTTGAGACGGACGCCTCAACCAAGATCATATACGGCCTTAAGATTGTATTGCATAACACTGTCAACCAGCAGTTTTGTTTTTATCCTCAAAATATTGTGCTTACATTTTGTGATGATTGATGAATATTATTTATTTTAGAATAAGGTATACTCGTATTTTAAATTATACTATAGTGGGTTCCATACGAGATGGGTTGTGAGACAGGGCAAATTTACATTTTTCGCAACAGCCGTTTCAACCGGACGAGCTGTCAACTATGTATAAAAAAGAATATTTTAAATTAAACACTTATGAAAAATTATCTACACAGTTTTTAGTTTTAGAATCGAATACCATTGAATTGTGTAGTTTTGTTATGAAACAGATCTGTTCAGTGTTTGTTGATCTGTTGTCGTGTGTGTGGTCTGTTTCACGTATTTGACGTTTCATTGCATTTATTACGCTGTCTTGGTTTCGTAACGAAAGTACACAATTTTATGCTACTCGATTCTAAAATCAATACTTTTGACAACTATTTCAATTGCAATACATTTTTAAAGATTTTTAACAGTTTGGAATGAATTTTGCGTGAAATGTAAAGCTGCCTATGTTACCCAACCCCTCTTTTATGAAATAGTATAAATCTAAAACAAAAATAACCCTTTATCAAAAGTTTAAATACGAATCATTTAGTTTGGCGTAGTGAAAATAATTAGTAATATCATTTGAAATAGTAACCTTGGCTTGTTGAAAGTGGTCCCTGATAGATATTAGTGGTGCAAGAAATGTATACTTAAATTATTTTTAAAGGTAGTTATTAGTCATTTAGGCATTTATGTAAAAGTGTGGTGGTGGGTAAGTTAATTAATATTTAGAAAAACTTAAAACGTGATCACTCGCCCGTTAAAGTATACTCAAAAATCCATAATATAGGATACAAACTTATTTGCTACCATAGTGAATTAATACAAGTACAATCAAAGCCATAAATATATACGTGTTCCCGAGACGTTTAAAATATCTACACGCCTCAATGCCACTAACAATAAGGTCTGCGTATACATATATTTGACGAGATAGCTGTATAGATATTAATGCCTTCGACTGTACATACTAATATTATTCGTTATTTAAATTATAACAGTAATATCGAAACGTTGAAACGCATCTGCAGAGTTTATACTCGGACTCGAATAAAAAAATTTAACAGTTAAATTCATTAGCACATCAGAAAAAATAAATTAAGACGATACAAGAATCTGATATTGATATATCGTTCATTCGACAAAAAAACGTCGTTAGATTGTTTACTTAATGGCTATCACAAAAATAGTTGATACACTTGTAGGACTAGATAAGATGCATTCTACGAAGAAGTAAGAAGGTTACCTAATTTCTGTAAAACTGCAACAAAGATGTAGTCATGATGATGTTTAAATTTGTGCAGTAATTCATAAACTTTTTGACGTCTATTCTACACGTGCGTTTAATCGATGGCCAAATCCAATTCCATATTATTTTTCAGTCGTTTACTTTCGTACAATGAAACTTATCTGTTCCTACTATTAGTAATACAAGTTTCCAGCAAAATTCAACTCATGATTATTTCAATTAATGCAATTGTGCGTTTCAGATACACCCAGTACAATAACCGAATCGGCCGAAACACGTCGATTATAGCTGCTAAATATCATCACAAATCACCTAAAATAACAATCCTGTTTGGTTACTCCATCCATCCGATCCCTCAGGGTCTTTAAGGCCAGTTTCCTACTGTTCAATCCCTTTCAAATGACACGCTCGGTCTAACCTACCCCGAACTTCTCCACGTGCGGCGCGAGGATGGGTAGCTGCGCGGCGTGCATGAGCCTCTTGTGGGCGTCGGTGCCGGTGAGCGCGGCGACCGTGACGCCGGCCTGGTACGCGGCCGGCAGGCGGATGTAGCGGGTTCGAGTCCCGTGCGCGGCCCAGCCAGACGCGCGCCATTCGCGTATCACGTTCACTACTTGACCTGGAAATTATTTTACTTTTATAATATCATTTGATTTTGGAAGGTGTTCGGGCGCTTGTTACTCAATTACGCTATAGCGAGTAAATGGATTTGGGTGAAATATTACACACAGAACATGTCATCAATACATGCATATTAGAATAGATTTTATCTCGGAAAACGGAAAATCTCTCGATTCAATTCCCTCGAACTGGAAAGTAAATCTGCGGATCATCAAAATGAATACCTACATATCGTTGGTTTCTTGACCTCTTCACTAAGAAACTAATTATATATGATAAGATGCACTAATAATTGAGGGGTAATTATACAAAATATCCAATAAGGTCGAAGTGTATCAGTAAGGACCACACCAATATGATGCAAACATAAGAACACCTATTAACATTACACGAACATTAAGTTACGCGGTATCACCGAAGTAATCATCATCATCATAGGCCGTAAGGTTTGCGACAAGAACCGGTCCTGCGCCGCTTGCTTCCATCGGTTTCTCGCAACCTTCGTCACGTCGTCGGTCTACCTCGGTCGGTGAAAATAAACGCAATGATTGAGCTGCTTTAATAAAGCGTTAAAAACATTAGGTTACCAACAACTTTAACGATCGAATACGAAGAAAAATATGATATGCGATCGATTTAACCTGTGACCTAATACGGATGCCTTGCCAACCTACCATCGTGAAACTTATCGTTATTTCTTTCAGTTTAATCTTTACGTTCTTACAACGTGATTATAATAAATTTGAATACGCTGATAGAAAACTGATAAACAATTCAAGGAGGAAACTCAACTTCCTTCCTGTTTACCAGATATTTTGCGTCTATAATAATACTATTATTACAAAATCTCAGTCAGTTCAATGAGTAATTTATTAACAGGATCCTTATGGGTCATACACAATCGCAAAAACAAAAGTTGTCTCTCCTGTGGTCAATAGTTAAAGGTTTGTGTGCACGAGTTATGTTTTTTCTCAAAAATGTTCGGAAATGTTGACATTACTATCTACATAATGAGACGCGAAGTACATAGTTTACTGACAGTTCTCAAATTAAAAAAAAAAACATTGCGTGCTCGCTACACAAGCCCGCAATGTTGCATTCAAATTCCATTACTATCTAGCTTGTAACTTTTTAAAAAGTGAAAAAGCCCATAATAAAATGATGGCACAAGTCTTATACATCCAAATTTTAATCGAAACATAACTTTTTTATCTGTGTCTGGAATAGCTTATGTTTTTTTAAAAACAAAGCTTGCGTTTCTCTATGTCATAAACAAAAAAGCGGTACCTAAAGAGTGATGGTTTTTCACATGAAGTTTCTGTTTGTATGCAATTTAAAAAATGAGTTCAAGCGATGAAGATTTTACTCAAACACAATTTTTTTCTGGCGATTTTTGAGAAAAGCACTATATTTGCCTAGGCAGAAACAGCAATTGCGGGCTTCGTATTTTTAAACTGACTCGCAAGCTCGTCCGTTTAAACCAATACTCCGCCCGCAATTGCCTACTTCCATGCCTAGGCAATAATATACTATTATTAGCTAGGACTAAAGTAGACCTGACGGCGCTTATAAGCATGTGGGTTCAGCCAGCAAATTAGGCCTTAAAAACGTTAACTTCGGGTATGTCCACAGGAAAGACGGTAACCTAAATCTGTGTATATATATATACCAATTTACTTTAACTCATCTTGTATTCAAACCCATTCTTACTGTTTTGTCCTGTCAAATGACTAATAGCTGCTATACCGATAACAATTGGATGAAACGATAACGATATGGTTTAAGACCAAGATATAGAAACCACAATCAATGTTTAATCCCTGGTCACTGATTTGTTTTATGAATCAAAAATGAACCAAAGGATTCGTTGGTGTAAAGTAAACCTATATACAGGGTGGAATAAATGAACCTTATCTGTAGCAAATGTACCTTAAATATTTAATATACATATATTTGAAATATTTAAGCTCATTTACCCTATCAGTAGGTACAATAAATTGGAATCAGTGTTTTTTTTTGCATTTTTAGTTGGTTTGTTTATCGGTTATAATAAGCAATTCTTCAAGTCTGTGAACGCAGTTTTATTTTTATTTCAAATAAAAGTTTATCCGTCAAGTAAATTTTGCTATCTTTAATATTTAGGTTACTGTCCCTCGAGCTAAAGTTTGTTTATTCCACCCAGTACCTATAGATCCTTTAAGGCCTGATTTTTCAATGTCCAGATAACAGTAAATTTTAGCTTGGTCCTTTTCTTTTATTTGATATAGAAAAGGACGAAGCTAAAATTTACCCAACAGTTACTGGTATCTGGACATTGAAAAATCAGGCCGAAGTGTAATGACATGATTATTAGGTTACATGTGAAATTGAAATTACTCTGTGCTATTGATTTAACTTACGCATATTAAAAAAAAATGCATTGAAGGTAAAAAACTCTAAATACGCCCCTAAAACTAGATATTTATAGAGAAGTGTATCATTTATGAACCTAATTTAAATTAATATATATTTTTTAATGTTTTAACCCTTGAAACCCTTCACTTACCTAAAACATTGAAGGTGTTGAACCGTCTGTCCGGCACAGCCATCAGCGGCGTCAGGTCAGTATTCGGCGTGAATCTGACCAACACGTCCCGTGATCTGACCAGCAGGACTGACGGGGAGGTCAGCTTGGGCCACAGAGCGCACTCCCGGACGCACTCCATCGGGTTGCTGAGGAATATGCCGCGGGAGGAGACGCCGAACACCATCTGATGGTGCCACGCGTCGGGCATGTCGCCCTCGCAGCCAACTTGCAGGTTTATCGTTACGATTGGCACCGCTCCTAAAAATATCCAGGTCAAATTACAGGCAACGTTTCTTTTAAATAGCAGAAAAAAACAAGTGACTATGTCACACCAATTGACCTAGGCTTGTACTATAGGTACTAGACAACGACATAAATACTTATATAGTTAAATATGTACTTAAATACATAGAAAGCATCCGTGACTCGGGAGCAAATATTCGCGCTCAACACATAAATATCTGCCCACACCGGGATTTGAACGCAGGACCTTTAGCTTCGTAGGCAGGGTCACTACCAACTAGGCCATCGCGTCGTCGTCGTTTTACTACGTTTCTTTTGTTTTTGTATTATTATAAAAACGGTAGAACATACACACATCAAATTTTGTGCTGATTATAGCCCAAACTGTAAAGAAATACAAATATTAAAAATTGTTCAAGTGGGAGTCGAGCCATACGGAATCTCAGGGTGCAAGTCCGGCTCGAACTTGACCGATATTTTTCAGTTTAGGTATAAAAAAAACGTAGCTGCAATTTATTTGGTAAAGAGAATCAGCAAACAAAAGTGTTCCCTTGGCACTGACTTTGATTTTCCCGATTGGAATCGTCGACATAGTAGTCCATTACTGCAGAGACCGGGAAAAAGGTCGTTGCGGGACTAGAATTGCGGTATATACGAGTCTAGCACCCGCCCTTCCCAGCCGAGGCTTGTTATGTATTGTGCTTTTCTCCAACAACGCGAGAAAATATAACTCCCTTCTTAATAATATTAAACACAGTCCCAAAACTGCATTTTAAAAAAACATTGTCGCCATCACTATCGACATTACTAATAATTCCATCTATATTCGAAACACTGACTTGGTATAAAACTGAAATCCATTAAATAAAATCACAAATATAAATGTACTAAATGTACTTTGAATACATTGACATTTTAAAAAGTAGGTAATATAAACATGGAAGCACTTTTTTTTCGTCCATACATAGTTTAAAAAAGTAAAAAACGCGAAATACAATGACATTTCATTAATTTTCGCGGCCGCTGCAATTGGTAAATAATAGCTGTTTTATTATTTTGCCTTGGCCTGAAACGCAGAACAGTAAGTTTAACATTTTCGAGCACGTTGGGGAAAAGCAATGTTTCTCACCTACTGATATCCAATCAGCTAACCAATGCGACAAAGACACGGCTCGTTCTGGGTACATCGGAAAGAATCGCGCCGCCACCAGCCCTTCCGAGGCTCTCTGGATGCCGTTGACGAGGTCAGCCGCCGTGCACCCCGCCACGGACCGGGACAACAAGTACCTAGAGACACAACGCAAAAGTAAAGTTTATTGTACATTTTGATCCAAGGGCGGAAAGTATGTCATTTTAGAGTAGTCCCCAGTAGAAGGGTTCTTTGCCCGAGCTGCAAGCGTGTATCAAACGACGTTTTTTAATACATTTGCGAAAAAATGACAATGTAACTAAAATAAAACGGTAATTAAGAGACAATTTTAACAATTAGGATAAAAAGTGGAAAAAAAACACTAGTGTGAAAAATTCAACTTTCCGGACGATATACAGCTACAAAAAGTACCGCTTTATGAGCCACTATATTGAAAAAATAGTAGTGGTAAAGGATGTTGACGAAACTACACGCGATGAAAGAACAATAGACATTAAATAGTATTTAATTAAAGAAGAATCTCCTTTCTCGTTGACAATAACGTCACGTACGTTTTTTAGTTTGGTCTCTCATTGTTTTTTTTTTCAGTTTCTATCACAATAACAAATATTAAGGTATTTAAGCGTGGGACACACAGCAAGCTCGAAGCCGGCGGGACGCGAACGGAGCAGGCTCTGGTAGTCTATAAGAAGTTAGCGATAAACGAATGGAGTTTTATAATGTGCATTTTAAATTTGGTTAATACTTAGTGAAATTATTATTATATAGCAGAATAAAAGGATTTGTTAATTGTTTTTTAAAGGCATCTGAGCAAAACGATAAAACATAAATTGCAATGCAGTTACCTGGGTATTGGAGCGTCGTTTGCCCTTTGCCTTGTGCCAACAGCTGAATTGATTTTCTCTATGTTTACTGGAACACCCAAAGCAATCTGGAAAAAAAATCCTTTATTATATGTATGTCGTACAGAATTTTATTTCAGTTTGCCTTAATAGTACATTACATTACTGCTGAGGCCGTGAAATAAGGGATTGCTGGACGAGTTTGGGGTAGACGAATAAAACGAGTCCTGCAATCCCTGTTCCGGCCGAAGATTGTATAGTGCTTTTATCAAGCAATGTGAGGAAATATTAAAATTAAAATAACTACCAGGTAATCAAGTAAATAACAGGTTATTTGGAAAAAAATGATTAATTTGCCGCTTTTTTATTTTTAAAACATGCCATTTGAACATGCTATTCGAGCACCATGATTACCCGCACATAGATATAGTACCATAGATTTTGTTTTTATTTTAATGTCGCAAGTATGGTTACAGAGTCTAGTGGTGGTTGGCAGTATGTAATTTTTCCTGTCTCAGTTTAATGTTAGTAAGCAATTTAAAAAGTTAGAGCAGCGGACAATAATGGTTTTTCTTAGGTTTTTCTCGCTCAAGAAACGAACAAAAGATATAGATCCCGTGTCAATAAAAGAGACACATATATTCATAGTTGATCGCTGGCTCTGCTCGCTTCCCGCTCATTGTCGGCGGAACCTCCCCTATAAGACTCTCCCCGTGTCCCTCCTTCCTCAATAGAGACTCACAAAGACATTGACGACGGCGGTGGCCCCGCAGGCCGAGACTCCGATCTGCGTGACCTGCCGCTCGCAGGCCTCCCGCTCCGACCACACCATGCAGCACGGAGGCTCCGCCACGCCGGCCGCCGAGCCCGCGCCCGGCCCGCCTTCGCTCGACTGGAGGACGAGACAAAATTAACATAACCATTACAGATTAAACACAGGAGTAGAAAATCTAGAAATAACTCCTTTATTTAATGTCATTTATACGGTTCAGTAATAAAAAGCTAAAAGTAATAAGCATGTGTTATATTTATTATGATCATAATGAATTTAATTGACCATTTTTTTTTAAAAGTAATTGGTTCATGATTGGTCATTAAGCAATAGGTACAGGTTCTGGCAGCCAATCACAAGCTAAGAACGTATTTAAAAAATACGAATTGTAATCGGAACAATTTGTAAATAAGGAAAGGAGCACTAAAAGAGTGCTTACGGGGTTCCGTTACTACATAAGCGTACGGCGACCGAGGAAGGACGGGAGCGTCGTTACGTTATAGTTATATTTTGACCCATAAGATAATGATAATAATCACTTTTTTTATTATTATGAAAGATTTCCTAACAAATAATAACTCCACGAAACTGCTATGGTATCTATTCTTTACCATTCATTTAATTAGCGTACACATTGTGCGATTGTACGAAATACGGAACCCTCGGTGTGCGAGTCTGACTAGCACGTGACCAGTTTCTTTCGTCATATTATTGTTTTTACAGAGAGGACATACATAAATAAAAACCAAAAAAGTTGTAACGCGCGCTTTGTCGTAACTATTGTTATTGCTAATTTGTTTACTATCAATTGATGAGTCAATAAATGCGGAAATAGAATTATGACACAGAAGGTATGATTGAAAATTGAGGTTGGCTGAGCAGATTCAGAGAATCATTTGTAAAAAGAAATATATATAGGTACATACAATACAAGAACAATTGTTCTCAAAATCAAAATTGATGAATTGTCACAATGATCAAAAAAATAGCTATAAGCTGTTTAGTTTATTTATTAGACAATATACTCGTATCTCTCCCATCACACTTAATAAAACATTTTAGCAAGGTAATAACTGTCCTGCAGTATAATGGAGCAGAATTTGTTTTTTTGATCCAGTATTCAAGAGCCAGTTGTGTGCCAGTCTCTCTGCACAGAAAGGATGAACTGAACATTTTAATTTTCACCAGGTCAATTGAATATTTAGGGTGTTCATTTTACCCAGAGAAAAATGTGTGGCAAGAAGCTAGTACCTATCTACTATTTAAGTGGTCTTACATAAGTACTGTATAATATAATTTTGGCGGTCAGCAAATCTAAATTAAGTGAAAAGGTTTATGATGCTAATAACTACCAGTCAATTATATTTTGAAAGACATTAAAAACATCATGATTTTTGCTATTTAATCAGGTGTTGTCATGATGTTTTGTTTCAAATCAAAGAAAAAGAGTAATGGGTAAAATTCTTTATATAGGATGTAATGGGATCAATAAATCAAGAAGATATAAATTAAAGCTTTTATTGTGGCTTAACTGAAATTGAGGGATTAATTTTGACCCTAGTTGCATTATTATATATTTAATATTATTTTTATCATAATTATATCACCCTTATATTAATAAGGGTGTACAAAGATTAAATTAATTACATACCACTACAGTTGCTTCACTCTCTTCAACATCAGACCTATTCTTCTCTATCATTAGCTTCTTAGCCATGGTCATGTGGAAAAGTGCGGCAGAGACCTGAGCAGCGCCTTCACCCTGATTGATTTTATGCGCTAAGGGACCAGCCTCATTTTCGTCATTCTCCTCATTATCTGTAAAGTTATAAATTAGATTATACCCCAAGACTATGGGCCTGTTTATCAAACCGGAAATCTCTTTCCAACAATATGTATTAAAAAGAGACTTCCTTATATTACAAGTTACAAGCTTTTGATAAACAGGCCCCAGCAGGCCTTTCGCGTAACTCACTCGCAATGGTGATCGGCTTCAAAACAAAACAATTGGTTTCCTTTTTGTACGCAGACAAGCCTTCAATTTTCAAAATGAAAACGATTGTGATTGCTAGTGTTGTTACGCGTAAGGCCTGCTGGCCTATAAAAATTCACATAAGCTTTTTTTTATTTGTTTAATTTAATGACATACAGTGCAATAGTGCATAAAATAACCATCGGGTTTGTATTTCTTTATCTCTCTTTCATATGCTCAGTCAAATGATAGTCCAAACCACTTAACCTGCACCCAAAGATTTTTAAAAACATTTGGACTGTACCAACAACTGAAAACTCTATATTTTATACAACCTTAAAAATAATATATTGTTAAGCACAAGGCTTTTGGTAATGTAAGAACAGGCATTCATTTTTGTAAGCTTAAACCCAGATAGAACAAATGTACATGCCAGTTAGTGTTTATCATTAAAAACACAAACCAAGAAGGTTGAACACTCCCCCTTAATAAGAACACGCACTAAAAAAACGCACAGCACTAACAAAAATAAAACATCCTGTATCGTATACAACATACTATACACACACACCTTAGCATCAAATTAAATTAAATTCCTAGCATGACTCACAAATGCACTTGGCATGAATATCATGGGATATACTTACAAGGTAACATTTCTCTAGGTGTTATTAAGTCCCCGTTAGTAAGATGCAGACTGACCGGCAGTATGCATGGCCCGCGAGCCATTGTCCTGCGTACTCTGAGTTGCTCACCCTTTACATTCACATGTGTTATGTATGGCCCAAATGTATAGTTGTTTCCAGGGTCTTCTTTTACAATACTTTGAGCTGAGCTTTGGCTTGTTGAAGGCATATTCAAGCTGTGAATTATCGGCTCAGGGCAGTGTGATGTTGTACTAACTGGCCTACTGGGCTCTGGATTATGAGGAGGAACCACTTCAGGAGTAGGCTCTCTGAGCACTGGTTCATTTTCTTCAGGCATATTAACTGCCATTTCCAAATCAGCATCTGGAGTTGATTCATCACCAGTGTCCACCTCACAAGAGGGTCCTGGGTCAAAGTCCATTTCCAAAAAGTCCATATCAGGGCTTGAAGCTCTTGATCCTTGTTCTCTAGCATTACCACCTGCCTGCTGCTGGTACATCGGAAGTATTGGCAGATGCTTGTCCAGCGGCAGACCCATATCAAGACTGAAGAATGAACTAGGCAAATCAGCCAAATGTTCCCCACCTCTGTAAGTGTAAATACAACCATCCTCAGAACCTAAAGAATAGTCATCATTTCCAGTGTCACTTGAACTATCATCTGCATCTAAATTCGGCCTGTTCAACTTCAAGCTAGAAGGCCTTTTTCGGTTTTCTCTTAATACCGAATTGTCAAAAGGGTTATCACAAGGCCTGTTTGTGCTTGTAGAGGGAAGAGTTGAGTTGTAACTGTTGCCTGCTTTCTCCAGACATACCTTGTGCCTCTGGCAGGGCTGCAACTCCGGGCCCACGACGCCGTTGTCGCGTGAGCCACCGTCGACCTTACTGCTACTCGCTGCCTCAAGGTGACTGTTGTTCATTCTGACATTAGAAGGCTGGATTGCACTATTAAGGTCTTTGTTACCACCCACCTCGCCACCGCCAGCGAGCCTAGTCGACGGTCCAGGCTCGCTGCCGGCTGAACAGTTCGGATACCTCGTCTGCGCCTCATCCGAAACGCAATTTGTGTCGCCAGATTCCGACGTATTAAACACATTTTCAGCATTCTCATTCAAACTACGTTGTCTTGGCACTCCTTTGCAATTTTTACTCTTATCACCATCACAGTTCAATTTTAAAGGCTTTCTCATACATCCCCCGTCTCCGAAGGAATCCATGTCTACGATATCACGAAATTCGTCGGCATTGTAAACATTAATTAACTTTAAGGTTACCAATGAGTGCTGTCTCGGGAACTAATTACACATATGTATTATTTGTAAATGAAACATAATAATTATTTACTGGCGATAAATAGTCGAAATAACATTACGAAAGCTTGAGAAGTAATATTTTTTCTGATGAATAACAACAAGAAACCAAATTGACATTTAATTCAACAGACAGAACAGACTCGCCTTCAAAATAGTGGTGCAGCGAAATGAATGGTTCATGCACATTCATTCATTGGCTCAGCTTCAATGTGATTTTGTTCAATTCGATGCTTGTGAGATTGAGGTTGTAGTCGGAAAACCGCCTTTAGTGTTATTCACTCATTTCGTTCATCGTTGACATCGTTCGTTCGTTCATTCGTTCAACGTTCAATCCATACCCTTATTATAATCTGTGGTTCAATCAGTTTTCAGTTTTTCCACAATGACAATTTACTTTGACCAGCTGTGAAATTCTCAAAACTACGTCTTAATAAATAACAATTGTGCTGTTAACAACGGTCTAACTTCGTTCTTGATTGTAATCCATTTAGATCTAAAGAACAAAAGCTAAAAATGGCTTACGCCTACTTGTTCAAATACATCATCATTGGCGACACAGGTATTGATTTTATTTCCTGATATTTTAAATTGTCTATTTTTTTGTGTCGCAGTATTATATATGTAAATTATGTTGTCAGTGTTTCGAAGTACGACTCATTTAATCCCAAGAGCTCATATAACTTGATGAGTGTATTGTTTTCGGTAAGTGGGGTGCGTGGATCAGTGTTATCTATCTATATTACCTCTTGTATTCCGCCCACGCTCGTTTCAGAGCGATTAATATTCAGGCGTATATCTTGAAGCGCGGTTGGTGATTATCAGGGGGAAAACATATTATTAGTGGATACAGCAAAATGGTGAAGTCTCAAGGACTTGCTTTGTTTATTATCCCTACACTTGCTTTGTCTTAGAATTGTCACTTTGAATTATGTTATGTAAATAAACTACTAGGGGTGTATTACGTACGTACGTATAGTAAGTTTATGTATTTTGAAAATGGTTTTTTTTTGGTAATCGCCTGAAGGGCCAAAGCAAAAGTCCTTGCTTTTGTTTGCTTTTACTTGAATTACTTTAAGAAAAGGTACAGGGGTGAAAATCCCTTCCGGAGACCTGAGAACGGAGGGCCCAGGTACTGCCGGGCTCATACCGGCTAAAAAAACCCATGACCCTATTTTTGAAAATGATTAACATCAAACAGCTGCACTCGGAGTCAGTTAAGATGATTAAGTCGTACCTTAGTGATGATTTTTCATACATGCACACAAAGTTTAAAAGAACAATGTTAATTGTCCATGATGATAAGAAAGGAAGTACCCATTAATTTGTTTAATTCCTCACTTATAGTGATGTTTTTGGAGTAATTTATTCATACTCATTACTAACATTTCTTTAATGTTTTAATTACACATATTTTTTTAAAACATGATCAGAATATTTCCCCAAAACTAGGCTAACTAACAGCAGATTATATTCACTGTTTAAATAGGCTTTGATTTAAACTACCTGTTTGGTGGAGGACAATACACCTTGCAACACAAATTTTCATTCTCTTGAGGTTTACCTAAATTAATAATGTAGGTTTAATATTGAAAATGCAAAACAAGCCCGCAGGTGGCCTTTTGGTGGCAACCTAAGGTGGGCTTTTTAAACATTTTGAATGCGAAGATTGCAAATGTGTTCCCAGCCCTAAAGACTTAGATAGAATGCTTCTATGCTAATCATTACTCCTGCTATCTTACCTCCACACTCGGACACAACAAACAGGGTTGCTCAGGGAACCAGTACTGAACAAGTACCAATGATGGACACTTGATTGTTATGTTACAGAAGATAAGGGTTGTTCATTTATTTTGAGGCATCAATTTATAACCTAATTAAAAGTTAAGTGTCCATTATTGGTGCCTTCAGCTAAAAGTATCAATCATTGGTGCTGTCACCCTATATATGCATAATTTGTATCTTAATCAGGTGTGGGCAAGTCCTGCCTGCTACTCCAGTTCACCGACAAAAGGTTCCAGCCCGTGCATGATCTGACCATTGGCGTGGAGTTTGGGGCCCGCATGATCACTATTGATGGCAAGCAGATTAAACTGCAGATCTGGGACACTGCTGGACAGGAAGCCTTCAGGTGGGCCTCTTCGTCAATCAGTCGTTTTTTAGGTAAAAAATTAACTATAAACATTGATATGGCAGGTTGAAGGTTATGATTGAATGACTCTCTGAGACAGACAAAAAATACAGAGCTTTACTGTTATCGTAATTCTTGCAACAATTGATCGAATTTTAAGTATATTATCGCCTATTTCTTAAATACACCCTTATTTAGATTTGAAATCGAGGTCATACTTTCAGCAAACTGCAAAAAGGGGACACTATTTGTTATCCTTCATTATTAATTACCACAGAACCTCTTACCTAGAATAATGGTTTTGTACTTGTATTCATACAAAAATATATTTGTTATTCTTACAAATGGGCCAACATGCAAATATTGCACAGAGGTATTAGGGTCACCAAGTAGCTTTTTTCCAAATTATAAGATTGGTTTCTGATGAAAACCTTTTCAGACCATATTTATGTTCTTTCTTATGCTTACTTATTTTTTTCTTTGAAGAGATACAAGAGTTCATTAGTGCCATCAGTGGGCATTCTTTTGTTGTATGATAATGATAACAAACAGAGCAATGTATTAGATTAGGAAGTTTACTGAAGATACTAGGTGTATCATTGAACTTAAGCACAGATAGTTTATTGACATTCCACAACATTATCTTTTGTTTTAAATCTTGGTATATCTATATATATAAAAGGCATTGTTTATAAAAGATACTTTGTTATTTACCAACAAAGAATCAGTTCCTTCAATTAAGAAGTGACCTTCTTTGTGATATAGATATTAACTTCATACATTAGTACCTTAAGGTTAGCATTATGACTCACTAACATTTTGTAGGTGCAGCATTTTTCTTTATGTTCTTTGTACTTCATCTTCAAAGTCACATTATTATCATTCATCAACTTGTAATAGTTTACTGACTTAGGACATAATACTGCATTTATTGCAATAACTGCACTCAAGGACTGGTTGTAACTTTAGGATTGACTTTTAAGCTCAATATTTTTTGTTTTTCTTACAATAAAAATTTGATTGTGTTTTTCTCCCAAGTCACAATATAATATATTAACTAAAACATAGTCTTAAAGCAATCTTTCATTTTCTTCAAGCAAGATTTCTTTGCGACTATAGATGTCTTACCTACCTCTCACCTACTACATCTACTTATGCTATTTAGCATGTTGTGCTCAAGTATACAAAGAGATTAAGATGACAAAAAGGTTCCATTGGTCTTCGTAGTCTTTATACTTTGGCTCAATTCTATTTGCCTCATTACTATTCCAGATCAATAACCCGCTCGTACTACCGGGGCGCCGCAGGGGCCCTGCTGGTGTACGACATCACCCGGCGCGAGACCTTCAACCACCTCACCACGTGGCTCGAGGACGCGCGCCAACACTCCAACTCCAACATGGTCATTATGCTGATTGGGAACAAGAGGTGAGATTGACAGATAAGCTGTTTATGTTAGTTGATTAATATGATTGAACTAATTGAGCAGTTATTAGCAGTAGAGTATAGATTTTTGATTTAAAAATAAGTAGTTTTCTATACTAACATTATAAAGAGGTAAAGTTTGTGATGTTGTAGCGGGTAATCTCTGAATCTACTGAGCCGATTTTGGAAATTCTTTTACTAATTGAAATCCTCGTTATTTGTGAGTGTCATAGGCTATATATTAACCCAAAAAATGTTTATTGCCCAACGAAGTGGGCACGGGAACAGCTAGTCTTTTATAAAGAAGCAATGTATATTTAGTAGTCCTAGTCATAGTCCCATCATTAATGGCATTTATGTGTTACAATGGTGTTACAATATTAGAATAGTCCAACATAAACCCTGTAAGGGCACAGCAATTTACAAGTTTATTAATTTACACAAACTTAAGCTATGTACTTATAACTAACTTAAAATCTAAAAATTCATGCAATGTGTAAAAGTTATTAGTTATTAGAAAATCCTTTAATTTTTTATAAAATATTTTGTCTTCTTCCATTAGTCTAATGGTCGGTGGTATTCTATTGTATATTTTTACCGCCATGTGATGAGGCCCGGACTAACCATTTTCATGTTAGTAAATGTGCTTAAAAGCTTGTTCCTTTGTCTTAAGTTATGCGGATTAAGGTGTTTATCTATTGATCGGTCAAATAGATTAGGGTTCTTTATAATAAATTTACAAATTTCAATCAATGGATGTCAATGTTACAATTTTCAACCGAACAAAATGTGGTTTACAACTTTCCGTTTCCTTTATATTCACTAATGTTCTTATACATCTTTTTTACAATTATTCTTATTCTTATTCTTATTCTTATTCTTACCCCATAATATTATTCCGTAGCTCAGGCGAGAATGAGCACACGCATAATAGGCACAAAAAGATGTTTTTAAATCTGTAAATTTTTTCAACTGATTTAGAGCATATACAAATTGGGAGAGTTTTCCTGACACTTTCAATATGGGCTTTCCAATCTAAGTTAGAGTCGATTTCTACTCCTAGCAGCGTACACGATTTTGTACAGTAATTAATATCTTGTTGGATGTCATGTCCAAAACACAAATTTATTTTTTGAATAGAGCCTAGAAACTCATAACTATTTATTTTTCATTTGACAAAACATCAAAATACCTGTTGTGTTGTGACTAAACATCGAAACAAAGTACAGTCTGTGAGCACATTTGCTTCCGGTTTTTACTTCTCTCTCAGAGTGAGTGAGTGATATGTACAAACCCGAAGCACCTTCTTAGAGCTATGGCACTATACCTTTAGTACAACCAGAACATTCACTATATTTGTTATGCCACACAGTGTGAAAGAGATAGAAAATTGATTACTATTAATATGATGGTTTTACTCATACCTAGATATTATGAGGTCTAGACCAGTCATCGATGAATGATGAATAAGTCTCATTTATAAAGAATCTTGTGTTTCGTAATGAGTCATATATTTCTTCGCATATTCCATAATTTCCATTGTACTTTATGACACGTTATCATCATTGATCTAGTATTAATGTGATGTGAAAACTTTATTAAGTTGATAGATGCCATTGTTGCTAATTTATGACTTTTATTTAGTGAAATATTTCATTTAAACACTCAATAGAAATATTTTTTTTACACTACGGCAAAAAAGAAACAACATCACATTAAGTAGCAGTTTTTAGGTAAAAATTGGATCATATTGCCAATTTCATTCCTAACAGCCCCTTTTTTTTTCAAAAACCCTTGCGAATCTATACAATACAATTCAATACAAAACTCTTTATTGTACACCAAACGAAAACAGTACAGAGAAACAATACTATTAAAAGTAACACAGGTAAACTACAGGCGGTCTTATGGCTATTAGGGATATGGTGTCTAATAAAAATATTTTTCACACCACATGCTCGAAATTGCCCAATCGCCCTTTGGTGTATAATCTACTATTGCACAGTAGGTGGTGCCAACTTCACGCGAGCAATAACATGAAACTAAGTTACTTATTAAGCTATAATTTTAGATAAGCCATTTTTTCTCCCTATACCTCTATTAATGCATTGATCATTGTCTCTAGCGATCTGGAGTCGAGGCGCGAGGTGAAGAAGGAGGAAGGCGAGGCGTTCGCACGCGAGCACGGGCTGGTGTTCATGGAGACGTCGGCCAAGACCGCCGCCAACGTCGAGGAGGCCTTCATCAACACAGCCAAAGAGATCTACGAGAAAATCCAAGAGGGAGTCTTCGACATCAACAATGAGGTGAACTTCTACTTCGAAAACGCTGTATTGCAGATTAACGATATGCTATTAAGGGCCGAGTTCACCAACAATTAAACGGCCGATTAGCGGTTTAACGGGTGTCAAATGTATTGATTAACAGCTAATTAAGACTTAATCGGCCGATTAATTGTTTTGTTGGTGAACTCGGCCCTAAGTGTTTATTCGATTGAGGATGGGTTTCTGCATACAAGAACACTTTTGCGCTAAATACCTGACAGTGCTGTTCGATAGTGGTGTAGCTTGCATGAAACTTGTGAGTGTGTTAGTTACAGGTCTATTCACGAGAGTTGGCACGAATGGATTGAATGAGTGAACGAAAGTATACAAGTGTGTAAAATAATAACAGATTTTCGGTTTGAAATTCGAACATCGGTTCAAAGGACGGCACTCACACAGTGATAGGTGACATTACTTTTGTTCATTCCATTCGTGCCAACTTTAGTGAATGTACCTTTACTACTGGTGTAGGGTTGTAAAAAAACGGTTTTTTTCTGACTTGAAAAAAAACATGAAAAAAAACCGTGAAAAACAACCGTTTTTTTTCTGGAGTACGTTTTTTTTCAAAAGTATGAAAACTCAAAATTTGCAAGGCAGTTAATACTTTTATACGGTTGTTTTACTTGTTTTAGACTTTATGTTAACCATTAAACCAATTACATTTAACAACTTTGATTAATAACAACATAAATAAAATCTGTACTGGGAGTTATCGCAATTTACTGTTGGCAACACCAACGGCGACCAACGCCTCTCGTCGCTGATAGTGCTGATAGTTCTAGTGAATAGGTTTAAAGTTCTTTTTGCACTTACTAAAAATAGTTTAGTTAAATAAGTCACGAAAAACCGTTATTGTGGCATATTTTTGTTCATCTGAAAAAAAACCTAATTTAGAAAAATCATGTTTTTTTTCATAAATTTGAAAAAAAACATTTGGTTTTGCAAGCCTATACTGGTGATGGATGTCTAACCTCTACTTGAAAGTTCATGATTAAATGTTCAACAGGACAAATATATCTTGAACCATCAGGTTTACTTATGCGTACTGCGCGATAAACTTCATTTTTACAACATTCATGTAGTCTATGATTAACAATGGAGTTCTTAGTGCTTACAACTCACTGTAACATATATCATTCATTCAGCGTGTAGTAGAGTACAAAAATATGCTTACAATTTTGTACCTTGTTACATTATAAATGTTTAAAAAAACAAAAACCCGCCTTCAAAAATGCAAAAAATAACTTCTTTGAAAATGGTAGGTAGGTCAGTCCAACTGTATTCGGCTTTTGGTTTAAAATATTGTGGGGCGTCGACTTCAGTTGGATTGACCTACCTACCATTTTAAAAGAAGTATTTTTTTGCATTTTTAAAGGCGGGTTTTGGTTTTTTTAAACGTTTATTTTATTTTATACTTTTTAGTGATCTTATTTATGCTGTTATATAGTTCCACTTCTTAATTAATGAGAAACTATAGAACATTTCGACGAGTTGTAGGTAGGCCTCCAACAAGATGGAGTGACGACCTTGTAAAGATCGCGGGAACGCGGTGGATGCGAAAAGCACAAGATCGGTCAGAGTGGAGAGCCTTGGGGGAGGCCTATGTCCAGCAGTGGACGTCTTTCGGCTGACATGATGATGATGATGATAGAACATTTCAAGCTCGCCGCAGGCAACGCCGCGGGAATGTCATAGTCATATTTAAACCTAAACGTGCTTCGTCATAGTCGCTCAACTACCTTAATCGAGATATCTTATCGCCACCCTTGAAATAGGTACCGTTAAGGAGTTCATCAGTTCCACTGCACCATATAGTACTTTTCACAAGCAAATGCACGAGTTACAGCGAAAAATACCAAAAACGCTATAGGTGTGTCTATAATATTTGAGGACGATATTAGCTCGGCACCGGAAGATCCACAACCGAGCGTTGAACAGATCCAATTTAATATATTTTTCTGCGTGTTGCACATTACATCATAGCGGGCGGAAGTACAAAGTATAGATATAGAGTGACGGCCTGCGAGGCGCGACGCGGCGTGATTGGTAGTGAGAGTGGTCGTTTGTGGTGCAGGCGAACGGCATCAAGATCGGGCCGCAGCACTCCACGGCGGGCGGCGCGAGCGGCGCGGGCGGCGCGGGCGCGGGCGGCGCGGCGGGCGGCGGCTGCTGTTAGGTGGCGGCCTGCACACGCTGAGCAAGAGGACCCGCCATCAGGTGACTTCCACTACGTTATATCGGCGGTTCCGTTCGCAACACATTTTATCTACGCTCATATCATAAGTCCTCTATTGTGAGTTCGAAACCCGGAGGCGATGACCAGCGTTACCTGCGGTAGTAGGTGACGGCGATGACGCCTGTTAGTTTTGAAAGATGTTCCGAATTCGGATCTCATTACCTTCCAATATTCGGTAACGTAATTTCAAAATTACGTTACAGCAGTCATCGCTGTCACCCACCGCAGGTAAGGTAATGCTGGTCATTCGCCTTTCGGCTTCCGAACCCATCTTAGAGTACGAGTATTGTACGTGACTCTGCGTAATTCTAATTAGCATTACGCAACCGTCACGTAAACTACTATTATATGAGGTTGTTCACGTCCATCGTCATCGCGGCATCGCGGCGTTTTAAATCGTTTTTTTTGGGGGCTGCATAATTAAATGGAACGAACGAAACTAATGTAACCTATAATTTTGGGAGTCGTGGGCCGCGATTCTAGGAGGTAAAAACCATATCGTCTTTGACCTGTTGCCATATTGTCAACGTTTTTATAGCTCTTATTTACTTGATAGTAATGGCAGCCGAGATAAAAACTATGCCATGACACGTCAAAGGTAATATGGTTTTACCCAGTTGAATAGAGGCCCTGTCCTTCTAAAGTAACTTTAAATGTTATACCAAAATCCTATATTTAGTTATACACATGTTTACTGACACTCGCCTGCTCAATACATACGTGATAGCTTGTATGAAACTAACTATACAGGTAGACGTAATATTGAGAACTTCAGTTTAGCAGCGTAGATACAGTGGTGGTCACATAATTAAGAACACTTGTTTTTTTCCCATATAATTGCCTACAAATATGACTTTTCAATTTTGACCCCATTCAAAAATTTCTAAACTAATTTAATATTTGGTAACACTCATCGTTAATTAATGAACTATGGTTTAAATGTATGTACAATTCATCTATGTTGAAAACTGATCTTTCATTTTATAATGATTTGAAAAAATAAATACCTCGCGTTCATACAAAGTTGTAAAACTTTGTATGGACAGGTCAGCACTAAGTTTTTAAATCCCTATAAAATATAAGGTTCGTTTTTAACAGTAGTTCATTGTACATAAATTTAAACCTTAGTTAATGATCTAAAGTAAATTGTATTTAGCAATAAAATTGGTCAAGAACTTTTTGAATGGTGGTCAAAATTTCAAAGTCATATTTGTAGGCAATTGTATGGGAAAAAAACAAGTGTCCCTAATTATGTGACCACCACTGTATATGCAATGATAACGAATAAAATCAATATTCATATGACACGAAGAATAGGATATTGGATTAACTTTGAATCCCCTTGTCCCCAGGAAAGGCGCAGCTGTGTGCAACGAACAATGGTACGAAACTTACTGCAAGACGGTTTATGTATTAGATTTATTTAAATGCTGCAAAATTGCTTGCGTCTGGACACTGAACTCGTTTCAATACGGTAGTATGCCTCTCGGGCACTTATACTTAATAATAAATAAACAATGAAAAGTAATGGGTAAAATTATGATTCAGTTGTAATTTTCGGGGGTGCTAACATTAACTAAATATAGCAAATGATAAATATTTGTCTTTGTAAATTTGCAAGACTAAATCCACTTTTCTAGCGTTACGGTTTCGTAAAGTTACTACTTGGCGATACAAAAGGTTGACTCGATTTAGAAGTAAAGTAATCTAGTACTGTAATTAAAGTCTCAAACTCTAATAATGTTTTTTACTGTAAGTGAATCAATCATGTCGGCACTTGACGAACGAGATTGCGGCTGGTCGGTAAACTTAGTTGTTATAGCGTATACTACGCGTGGGTAGCCTGTCTTGTTCCTCTGCCGCTGAGTGTATCTCTTTCGTTCCGGATAGTCTAGGTCGATTAGTCACTGAACAAACAAGAAATATCTGTTGTGCTTACCGCACTATTTGAGTAATATTCATGCTTATTGACTATAAAAAAACTTATTCATTTGTTTCTAGCCTTTTTACATTTGTCAGTATTGCATACCCCTTTAAACTTCATCTTCATAGCATAGCAATAAACGAATTCAGTAATTACGGGACACATGTTTATAAATGTTACAAATTGAGACCATATTTAAGTGCAATGTTAGATCCTTCATGATAGAATGAAGCTTTTATATATTTTTATCTTATATAAATTGTTTATTTTATATTCGCAAGTCTCACGATATACCGCATTTATTTTACCAAAAACCTATCCAACACAACTAGCACTTTCCTCAATTTAATGTTGTGGTTTTGGTTTGGATATCATCTCGTTTATTGTGATAAAATAAAACCCAAGTATTTTGTTTCAAAACTAAATTTGTATTTATATAAATGGCATAGTTTAATTATGTACAGTCCAAAACACTACATTTTGGACTGGTCTAAATATTTATTGAGTGAAATGAATGAATTATTTTTGTTTTTCAGAGTTTAGGTTAGCATTTTTGTACAATAGTAAAGGAATAATATTATTGTGTTAGCTATGTGTGTATTATTTTATCATCTGATGTCACTAAATTTTCATAAACTTCATATTAAAACGCCTTGCTTTGGATTATTGTTAAATTAAATTTAAAAATATCGAATACAATTTTTTAGACAGGTTAATATATAAATAAGATATTAAAATTTTAACAGCATCATGTAGAATCATTGGAGTGTTTAAAATGTAATCAATGAAAAGGACTGCTTGCAAGGTAAGAAAGACATGATTACATAATAGGTTATTTTAAGTTTAGCACGTTGTAATTATGTAATATTTTGTAAGGTTACAATATGCAAAACACATTTGTAAGGTGTAATTCATGAGAGTAAATGTTAAAAAACAAGTGATTGGTTTAATTTTTATTGTAAACAAAGGTACAGCTACGGTGACCATCTACAAGGTGTGAACAACAGTAGGCATATGGTAAACATGTTTAAATTAGTAGTACGAATATGGTAATAAAACTTAATAATTATGAAAATCAATTTTCTTCAATTTAGCCCAAGAAAACAAAACACAATAATGCGGCTTGTAAATTACACAATACTTAAACATTGTAGGTCAACTTTCAATTGGAGACTCATTAGAAATGATTTCATTCAGCACTTTGAAAACTGAGTTCACCACTTCAGGTGATTTCATTTTGACAATGCCATTGCTTTTGACTTCTCCCTTGGGCAAAGTTATTTTATAGATATCCAACACAGATACGTCAAACTTGATTGTGTGTACGATTTGGCTCTGTAGAGTCTGATACACCAGGTTTATAAGCTCCGACATATTATTCACTTCATCTTTTAATCTGAAAATAAAGGGGGAAAAACACATGATTTTTTTTTGACAATATACAGTATATATATGTATGTATGAGAAAAACGCAAGCATCCCTAATTATGTGACCACCGCTGTATGTTGATTATACAGTACATTATTTCAAGCTCTTTTTTGCATATGAGCCAGCAGATCACTTTAAAAAATTAAATCGCCGCTACCCACGAAAGAAATGGAAAGTGCAATGGAATATGTTTGCGGAAAGAGTAGGCTTTTTATCGAGTCCTTATGTTGTAGTGGTCCTGAAATTCTGCCGCAATAAGCTGATTCTACAAAAGTGTCATGCGTGGTGAAAAGGTCCACAAAAAGTCCAGGGATAAGACTGCCATCCATAACTTTTAAAACCTACTTGGTTTGAGTGACACATATGTAATTGATGTGAGGCATTGAAAATGTCAAGAAAACCAAGAATACAAAACGGTTAATTAAAAAAATATTTGCATTCTTTGTACTTATTTTGCAAGTTCATAGCAATAACTATTAAATTATGCTGCACACAAAAGTGTACTAAAATAAAATACAAAAAGGACCTTAGGTTTTTTTTTCTAGCCTGTTTTTATGTCCAACTGCGGGGCAAAGGCCTCCCCTCTTTTTCTTTTTTTTATTAGGAATGTAAGAGGTTAATTTATTAAGTAGACTTAAAAAACACAAACCCATTCCACATAATGTGTACATCTCCGACTTCAAACTTAAAGTCTAGTTTATCCTTAACATCTGCCTGAGGTGTAGTGTAAGACAGCACAAATGGATCTGTGCTGCGAGAGGTTGCACTCTCCACAAAATTGAACCCAAACATCAGCAGTTGATACTGAAAAAAATATTGACATCTTTTGAAATGGTTGGGAAAGGATACATTTGGCAAGCATATTTTGCCACAAACAAAGATAACCCATTAATTTGAACAAACATTTTTTGACCAATAATTATTTGGTTATGTAAAACATTTGGCAAGCTACAAGTTGTCATTATGAAAGTTGCTATAGTAATATTCTACCTAATGATAATTTGACCAAATTATAGTATTCTAAGTAAATATATTGGGTTGGCAAAAATACAGTTGCTAAAATTTGTTTGGGAAGTGATATTTGACTAAAAATATTTCGCCCAAACAGCAGACTCTTTTCGCATTCTTTATAATATTACTATAGATAAGAGATCACTTCATTGGAACCCAGCAAGGACCATACTAGGAGCTAGATTTATTTAGGATTCCATTCAAAATACTGTAACAGAGTAGCAGGACTTCAGATCTGTAGTAAAGTTAGTTTACCTGTGTAAAACTGAATGGTCTGATATTACAATCAAAGATTTTTTGTAGGCAAGTTTTAACAGCTTCTGCAAGCTTTCGCTCTCCTCTTTCTAGCAAATAAGGCAGATGGATTGCGTCATCCAGGCTGCTACTCAGTCCCCAGGACAGTAAGATGCCTGTGTATGCCACTTTAGTCTTGTTGCCACTTGTAGTTGTAGCAACGCATATCTAAAACACATAAACACTAGTAAAAAACAAAACAATACATTTACACACCAGTACTTATTGAACTTCATATAACATTACTGCATGGTACCAAAAAGAAAAAAATCAGGCTCCAAGAACATAACAAACAAACCCTTACAACATTAAGTACTAAGCAGGTGCTACTAAATCCCTAAGCAATCTCACAAAGAATTCACCTTCAATGCATCCGCATCTTCTTCACAGTACTTTAGCAGTGGTTGGTGGTCAAACTGCACAGCGTATTTGAGAGAGGATTTCGCAGATACGTTACTGACCAGTGCTTGTCTTATTTTGGATGCATATTGTTTCAATTTTACCCTGTCGTAATGCAAGTTGTTGAGTGGTGAAACTTTATTTAAAGACCACTGACCCTCGTGATATATTACTGTAAGACAAAAAAAAGGTAAATCTCTATCCTAAGACTTTACAAAAACGTGAAATTAATCATAAAAAGTGTTTTATTTCAGTTACCAGCTAGAGGGTCATTGATGTGATCAGCATTGGCTTCCCACTGCCACGAGGGCTCCACGTTTGAATGCAACATAGACATTGATAAGCACTTTGTAAAATAGTATATGGTTAGTGGGCCACCGCATTGAATGAATAATTTATTTACATAAACACCACAAAACGATAACCCACAAGCATTTTACTTTAAAATGACGTGACGGTTTGATTACCTTTGTTATGTTGGTATCAGTGACCAATGACCATCTCTTATCTGTGAGAGTAAAGCGGGCTGCTTACACATCGGCCGAAGGGGCAATTTTCGGGCTGAACAAAATTTTGTGTTGTTGTGTGTGTTGTGTTTAGGCCGAAAATTACCCCTGGGGCCGATGTGTAAGCAGCCCTCTTGAATCGCAAATAAGGAGATTGTCTCAGTGGCAGGTGTGTGAGTAGCCCCCCATGACTGCCACAACTATAGACGTATAATAACGTAGACGGAGTATAAAAACTGCTAATTGAATCTTACTCTTCGTACCTGTTACATATGCCCTTCGTTAAAAAGATACGTCTGTAAATGACCGCTTTCAAAAGTGTACCGATTTTTAGGTGGTGTTCATTAAGCTCGGATTCACAATTAGATTCCATCAAGTCTACCACCGTGTTGCCATTGAAATGAAACATTCCAACATTAGTAAATGTACTCTTGACGAATGCAAGTAAGTAATGAATTACTTACTTACTAACATCTAAATGCTTTGCTTAAATAACAATGCTTCTATAAAAACCTGTTGTATTAATAAATATCTAATTGAAGCAATTTTGTGGTAGGAATATTCATATTGCAATGGCAAAACTTGGTCTCGATAACATTTAGGTAGAGTCTGTCTAATGAAAGCTGAACCTGGATTTTTCTTGGCTGACGAGTCTGGCAACACTATTTAATATGACGTTTGGACTTTGTTGTTGTTAGAAACTTGTCAATTCGAGATCTAAATTGATAAAAATACGGAGTAATCATGCCGTCGACGATAAGAGGCGGTGTCCGGGAGATTCTGTATACTATTATACAGAAGTACAAAGAAAAACAAGAAGAAAGAAAAGCATTATTGATGCAAAAAATTAATTGTTTAGTTACGGTGACCAAATTTATAGGTTAGTACGGCTTTAGTACGGCATGTTCATTTTGATACTTCTTATTTCTCTATGTGCAATCCTAAGTTTAATTTACCTTTTTCTGTCTATTATACGATGAGATTAAGAAATTAAACGAAATTAAATTCGTTTCAGAAAACCTGGACGTGCACGTTGACAAAAGTGTGCTGGAAAACGTAAAGCAGCTGAAAGAGGTTGAGGAAACTGAGTTAGCCTGCCAGACTCAGACGAAATATTTGGAAGAAGTATCTTCAATGACCGGTAATTACTAAAATTATCATTGTCTTTCCCTATATAATAGGTGTAGGTACCTATTGTCTGTCCCTATATCATGTTGAATCTCTTAGCATTCACAATTTTATTAAATTAATTTAATAGACAGATGATTAATGTAACTGACACTCATAGTTTCAATAAAACAATAAGGAGGTGTTTAGTTAAAAGATATCATAAACATATTATTTGATATGTATTTTCTGTGTGCGGAGCAAACAGCATTTTGTTGTTTATGAACCAAATGTACACTGTACAGTCGATTTCATAAATATTTGTACACTTTAGTACCTTATCTATTTATTTAATGTCATTTTTGATCGGCCAGATATAAAAGATGTTCGGGTTATATGAGTCTTCCTTGTTCTTAAACCGTTGCGATTAGAACCTCACCGATGCAATTTCATTTCACCTAAACCCAAATGTTTTTAGGGCTGTCGGACTGTACAATGGGGCTGTACTGCGCAACCACACAATGTATTTCTAAATGGTGTTCTGTTTATTTAACACTTTCTTTCTTCTTACAGATATCAGTGTTTCATCTTTAAAAAGAATAAGTAATGAGGGAAAATTAAACAACGGTGTCTTTAGTACTCCCGGAAAAAAGCGACCTCACAAGGCCACGGTGTCTAATTTGGATAGCTTTGACATCCAAGCTATCCGAAATAAAATAAATGAATTTTATATTGTAAAAAAACAAGTGCCTACTCTCAGATGCTTATTGGCAGAGTTGAGAGAAAGCATCGGTTTTACCGGATGCCTTGAGACTTTACGCCGAATACTAATGGCAAATGGATACGAATTTAAACAGAATACTGAACAACGTTCGATACTTATTGAGCGTTTTGACATAGCAGCTTGGCGACACCGCTACCTAAGGACTATTGCATCAAAACGTGCTGAAGGTAAAAAAATAATATACCTGGATGAGACTTACGTTCACCAGAACTACAAAACAAAAAAGTCGTGGCAGGGGCCTTCCACCCAAGGTGTAGTTGGCAATATCTCAGCTGGAAAACGATTTATTATTGTTCACGCTGGATCAGAAGATGGTTTTGTGCCTAATGCTTTATTAACGTTTAGCACAAAATCAATCAAAGCAGACTATCACCATGACATGAACGCCACAAATTTCAATAAGTGGTTACGTGAGAAGCTTATTCCCAACTTGAGTGAACCAAGTGTCATTGTCATGGACAATGCTAGCTATCACACGGTGCAAATTAATAAGGTACCAAATACCAACACCCGCAAAGCCGAAATAAAAGAGTGGCTGCGTTCTAAACAAATTGATTTTGAAGAATATTATACTGTACCAGAACTTCTTGTCTTGGCACATAAACACAAAGCAGACCCAATCTATGAAGCCGATGAAATTCTAAGGGAGCACGGTCATGAGGTTTTAAGACTTCCGCCCTACCATTGCGACCTTAACCCCATTGAGCTAATCTGGAGTTCGGCGAAGAGAAAAGTCGCGAGTAGAAATGTTGGCGTATCAGCAGCTGAAATTGAAAAAATTATTAAAGAGTCTTTTGACAGCATAACACCGGAGCATTGGAAGAAAATGACTAATCATGTGCTTAATATTGAAGCTCAGTACAAAACCAGGGATGGAATAACTAAAGAACTAGAATCATTCATTATAAGTGTCCGTGATGATGACAGCACTAGTTCAGATGAATCATTAGAAATAGAGTATTTAGAATCTGATTTTAATTACAGTTCCTAGAGTCTTAGGGTATCATCTGAACTAGAACTACTGGAAGGTTCACCATCACATACACTTATTATGAAGCTTTCCAATTGATTAGTAATTCCATCCTTTTCCTTGTATTGGTTTTCGACATAGGTCATGGTCTGTCATCTTCTTCCATGCATTACATCAAAGGATTCCTTTAGATTTTTTTCAAATTCTGACGCCGATTTACCTATATTTTTGCTACCCACTTTTCGTTTTACAGTATTCCAAATGAGCTTGATCTGGTTTAGATCGCATTGGTAAGGTGAGAGTGTGAGCACTTCATGTCATGACCACTAGCTTTAGGAATTTTATCTGCCTCATAAATTGGCTTTGTTTTGTGCTGATTCACTAAAACAAAAAGTTCTTCTCTGTATAAACTTTCATCAAAATTCACAGACTTAGCACGGAGCCAGGCTTGTATTTCAGCTTCGCGTGTGTTTGTGCTTAGGGGCTTATTAATTTGTACCGCATGATAACCTGCATTGTCAAACACAATCACACTGGGTTCAAATAAATTTGGTATCAATTTCTCTCGTAAATACCTGTTAAAATTTGTAGTATTCATGTAATGGTGTTAATCTGCCTTTGTAGACTTAGTGCTAAATGTCAACATTGCATGTGCACAAATCCATTTACGGAACCAGCATGAATGATGATAAGTCTTTTTGCGGAGGAAATATTTTCTATTAAACCAGATGTCGACGGTCCACGGCCATGATCTTTTTGGCTTGTAATTTTGATGAAGATAGGTTTCATCAAGATATATAATTGGCTTATTTTTGGCACGTTTCGTGGCTTTGGTTCTCAAGATCATTGTCGCAAGACTGCAATGTCATATTGTTCTATGAGCACTGAACGTTTTTTTTATTTTATTTTTTATTCAAAACCATTGCTCATCAGTATTTTACGTAGAGTCTATCTGGAGCCTGTAAAACCCATATTTTCTTTCAAATTTGCCAGAAGTGTTCTGAGTCGGAATTTGCTTTTTTACAACATAAAACTCATAGACTTTATTACGGATAGTTTTAACATCAAAGTTATCCAAGTTAGAAACCGTGGCTGGATGAGGTCGCTTCATACCAGGAGTGCTAAAGATTCCGTTGTTTTATTAGCCCTCATTAATTATTCTTTTCAAACACATGGTTGAGGAGGCGATGGCTGAGATCAGCGTCATACTCGTGAACGGGTGTTGTCAGTGGGGTCCTGTCTGTTCACGCTTGCAAGAACCTGTTTTCCAGTTAGTTATTTTAGTTATCGTTCCTGACGTAGAGACCTCGTCATGTTGTTCTCCTAGTCACTATTTTTAATTTACTCAATGTTATTGAGCGTACATTTGTAACGACTAAGTTTGTGTTGTTAGAAATAATTATTAATTACTTTACTACCTTGTAATGTTACTTTTAAGAATAATTGTATTTTATGATTGGAAAAAATGATCTGCTGGAGTTTCTTGCGGCGCTTCTTCTCCAAGATATAATTGTCGTTAGATAGAGGTGTAAGGGTGATGAGAATAATGTTACCTCTAATTACTTTATTAAAAAGGTTGAATATAATATTCCTCATCATCATTGTTTTATTATGCTGTGTGCGACACAGACGAAAAACTCTCGTATCAATGAAATCTATCAACAGCACGACTAGCACAAGTTGCTCGTGACTTGTTTGTCGCTCGGATCTCCCTTACTATCTAGTCTGTTACGATAGAGACGCACAGAGCGACAAGCGAGAAAATACAACTTGTGCTACACGTGCAGATCACTATATTTTCATGTCAAATATATTTCGAAAAACCAAATGTGCTCCAGTCACTGTCATCGTATTTTACCTAAAGTGCTTTTCATCAAAATATAGCGCTCGTAATAATATATATGAAAATATAGTACGCGTTTCCTCTTCCTTTGTGCCCACCAAAATAAATAAAATAATAAAAGTATCAATATCGTTTATTCCTTCATTGATCGGTAATACCATATCAAGATTTTTTGAATTTGCCGCTTTTTCCCAGGTTCAGCTTTCATTAGACAGACTCTAGTATCCGTTTTGATACAATAATATTATCGTTTGAAGATGTGCGTATATTTTTAATTATTATACCTAAAATAGGTACGTAAATTCGAAAAAAATTAACCACTACCTAGGACCTGTTTTATAAAGCTACAAATTACAATTTACAGGTTACAAGTTTCCATCTGACACAACCTCGAACAATGACGACCAGAGGCCCGTTTCACGAAGCTGTAACTTACAAATTACAAGCGAAAGTCTCTTTCTAACTCCTTTCGCTAGAAAGAGAGTTCCGCTTGTAATTTGTAACTTGTAGCTTCGTGAAACGGGCCACAGAGGCCGGTTTCACGAACCTACAAGTTACAAATTACAGTGTTGCCAGTTTACACCTGTAAAATTGTAACTTGTAGCTTTATAAAACGTGCCCGTAGTTGTGTTGGCTATTTTTAAGGCGTATTACATTATCCTGACTGTAGCAACCTAACTGGAGGAGGGGCGTTAAATCATCTCACTAATTAGAGCGAAACATTTAACCTTTTTAACGCCACGTCGGCTACAGCCGACAAGAGTTCAAGATTAAAAGAGACTTTGTTTGGTAGCAATAAGGTGTAATTTGCATAGCATAGCAAACATGTTTGGCGTGTGGGTGGCACATTTTGTATTCGACGTACCTATGGCGTTCAAACGGTTAAAAGGGTGGAGAGCCTTGGGGGAGGCCTATGTCCAGCAGTGGACGTCTTTCGGCTGACATGATGATGATGATGATGATGTAAAAGGGTTGATAGACGGGCGAGTAAGTACGCCGTACTTGGGTTGAGTTGGGCATTTTCACGAAAAAGTGTACCCAATTAAGGACTGAAATTAAGGAACTTTAACTTTGTCAGTTTTGTGACGAAAATTAGCTATACATTGACGGCCCTCAAAACGGACAAAGTTAAAGTTCCTTAAATTCAGTCCTTGATTGGGTACACTTTTAGGTGAAAATGCCCAAGTACGGCGTACTTACTCGCCCGTCTATCACCCCTTTTAGATCCTTTTTACTTAGAATTTAGGAATATATGAATATAAATGTTTACTTCCATACATAACAAACATCTAAGAATCAAAGTAGTATAGGCGACAAACTTAACGAAACCCCTACGTTTATTTAATTGTATAGTGTCTGTGTACAGAAAATGGAGACTATATTTGAATTTGGACGTAAATTCCCTTAATTCTCTACACCACTACAAAGACTTTCGTTAAGTTTTTCACCTACAGTAAGATAATTATATTTTTTATTATTAAGAAAGGGTTGGTGCAATCTGAAGCCCTACTTAGAAAATCGAAGTTCGAAGTTACGTTAGCTCCATCCCTTTCTCTTGATTTAGTCTCGAATGACGAGTGACAGGGATGGAGCTCTGGACCGTCATACTGACATTGACAGGTGTTATTGTGACAGTGACATTTCTTGGTAAATTTGATGGAATCTAATTATGAATCAGAGTTTAGAAAAATACAAGGTTATACATGTTTTTTTAATATTAATTGGTGTAAAGTTGTGGGGTTTGAATGTTTTATAACTTGGTTTATTGTTAACATAAACTATTCAAATTGAAACATATGATATGTCTATGTACAGTTTAAAAGATATATGAGCTTGTTTCCAAACCCGCGGACAAAAAAGTCTCCCGATAGTCGCGTCGCTACATGCGCGCAATTTCATACCAACCCGTAGACTCGTAAACAGAGTATAGAATAGACTTGGCCCGCGCGTATACCTTTGAGATGGAAATAGTATCTATACATATAAGTGTGGTACCTATATATGCAATCAATTCTGAGTTGCCAACAATTTGCTAAATTTCCCCAATAGCTACTTATTACCTGACTTCAACAACCGGTCAATTGAGAGTCGGAAATATAATCCTCGTGCTTATGACATTGGTTTTAGAATATAATACACGATAATTTTCATACGCCGTTGCTTACTGTTTTAAATCACATTCGCAACCACCTAACCTCCAAATGTATATACATATTTGAATATCGAAAGTTACAATATCGAACGGTCAAAACATCTACAGTAATTATATATATGTTTTTAGGTCTGAAATGCCTACGATTAAAATGCCACTTGCATGTTTGTGTAAATGTTTATTTATATAAATATTTGTTACAGAAGGTACAGTCATATATTAACAATGTGCTTCGAAGTGTTCTGAGCAGATACGAGTAAACTTTGTTGGTTGCCAATTTATGCTGCATGTAGCTATAATCCAAAGCTTCCTTGCTTCAGTATCAGATGGGTATCTGAAAAATATTAAAAACTGTTCTAAAATTTTGCGAAGGTAAAAAGGTAAATTCCAGAGATTATAAGAGTTAATTCGTAAAAAAAAATACTATGTCAAATCAACAAAACTTGTTTTATTAATATAACAAAATACCCAATAATATCATAATTATATATTACCCCGTTTGTTGGGTAAAATGCATTTAAAATGGATGACAACACGAAATTGGTTTTATACGACTTACGTATCAAAGGTTATGTGCTCATATTTCCGCTCACTCCGGCTTTTACAGCCTAAAATACTGCAGTTCAACATCACGAAATTGTTCTTTAGCACATTACACGTAAACTTCACCCTTGTATTTTGCAAAAAATCTCCAAAAACAGCTAAAAACCACTAAAAACTCATACGACTCACATCAGCTGTCAGGGTTTGTTTGCCCAATGTTATGTGGCCAACACGTCGAAAACGTATACGCGCGAGAGGGACAGGTAAAAGTAAGTGCATCTCGCTTATACATACGTAATTATGTATAAACGCATCTCAGACTTCCCACCTGAGGCCCCTTTCACAAAGCAACAAGTTACAAATTACAAGCGGAAGTCTCTTTCTAACTCCTTTTGCTAGAAAGTGAGTTCCGCTTGTAATTTGTAACTTGTAGCTTCGTGAAACGGGCCACTGGTACTAGTCCAATGCCCACTCTATTCTATTCCCCTCTACGCGTAGACTTGACGCGAGAGACAAAATAGTTGCAGAAATAAAAGTTGCTCGTGCGCGCTAGCCCTTAGCGAATAAGTTTTGACACTTTTGACGTTTATTTTATAGTTTTGCCAGAAAGAAAATTGAATGGTGTGAACTTCGGTGAATGTTGCTTCGCTTTGAGTTGTCCATGTCAAGTCAAAAGAAGTAAGCAAAGGCAGGCACAGGGTGAGAAAAACAAGTTTCACATTGGACTTTGGCTCTAGATAATATTTATTAAGCGAACGATAAGGCACTGTGCATTGCGTAGTACAGCGGCGTGACTTATCACTTTTGTTTCATTTCGCGTTGGTATCTCGTGGAGTATGGAGCAGCTACGTTTCGATGGTCGCGTTGCGGTGGTGACGGGTGCCGGTAATGGCCTCGGGAAAGAGTATGCGCTCCTGCTGGGCTCCCGAGGAGCCAAGGTGGTGGTCAACGACCTGGGGGGCGCCCGAGACGGCGCCGGCAAGTCAGCTAACTTCGCCGACGAAGTCGTCAAGCAGATCAAGGCCAAAGGTTACTATTGTTCTATCTCAGTACAATGAGATGTTTGTTTTTAGTTTTTATTGGTTTTTCTTACTCATTGCTTACACTCTTTTTCACCTAATATCAGTCACTTAAGTACTCACATGCGAGGTATTTAAAAATAGGCGATTAATTATTTAAGTTCCTGAATGGCATTGCTAGGTGTGTACCATATATTTTTTATGTAAAGTTAAAGAAAAAAGTCTAATACTTGTTTATATGAGCTGTCACAGGACTCATCTTAGGTGAAAAATAGTGTAGTAATACTAAATTGAGTCACATGTAAACAAAATGTATGCCATTAAGTTTTAGCTTCAAGTTCAAACCTGAAAACCGGAGTGAATGTTTCTGTTTTCTCTATAATTGGCCATTATTATTGAAAATACGATACTGGTTGCTTTAAGTTAAGTAATTGAACTATAGGAGGACCAAAGAATTGTTAAATTTTATTTTATGTGTGGTAAACCTTTTTTCACCTCGTAAAGATTAGTTGGATATTCATATCAGATATATATGTGGACTTATCACTTACATATTTATGAGGCTTTTATCTACAATAAAACTTACCAAATCATACCCTATAAATTCTATAAAACTATTTATCAAAAACTTCTACATTTGCAGATTTTGGGAATCCTAAGATATTTTTATTGTAATAATCCTTATCATAGTTGTTCTAGGTTTGAAGTGTGTAATGTAAAGGTAGGTATAGTGTAACCATAAAACTTTATGGTAATAAAATGTTGCTATGTTTGCATATTACAAAATCTCACTTTTCTGCGTGGTGGGGTCAACCTGCTCAGAAACAGGGTCAAACTGCCAGTGACTGGTTTTATGACAAAGTTATTGCATACTGTTAATTTTGCCTTGATATAAATTTTAAATGTGTAAAAGTATTATAATAACATAATTTCTTGAAGACCCTGGTAGGTAAGCCCTGTAAAATAAGCTGTAAATAACTGATCTGTTTACTTTGCCTTTCTCTATGTTTTTTAATAATATAAGGGATGTAATACATTGTATGTTTAAATGTTATTATGTATGAGGTGATTAATTTGCGTATTTAATTGATAATTATTAATTATACTATAATTTATTGCCTCAGGTGGAGTTTCTATTGCTGATTACAATTCGGTAGTTGAGGAAGAAACGATTATCAAAACAAGAGATGATTAGTTTGCATATTTAATGGATATTTTTATTATTATTTATTCAGGCGGAGTTGCTGTTGCTGATTATAATTCGGTGGTTGAGGGAGAAAAGATTATTAAAACCGCTGTTGATAACTTTGGGCGGATTGATATTCTTATCAATAACGCTGGTATTCTCAGAGATAAGAGTTTCGCCAAGATATCAGATCAGGTAATCTGCGTGATAATTGTTATATAAATTATATTATTATTGGATAACATCGTAAACAGCTCAGAACTTGAAGTATGACCCTTGGAAGTTTGAATGAACTGTGAATTTAAAATTACATTATACCTGATCATTTGACAGTTAACAGTCATGGTTTCATTTGATTTAGGTATTTTTATAACACATTATATATTTATTCATGGTCTTATTTGATTTATAAATATGGTATTCACAGTCTTGTTTGATTTATATGTAGAATATATCTATTGTAGGATTGGGATCTAGTGCATGCTGTTCACATGAAAGGTGCTTTCAAAACCACACAAGCAGCATGGGAACTATTCAAGAAGCAGAAATTCGGCCGTATCATCATGACAGCCAGCAATTCCGGGCTTTTTGGCAACTTTGGCCAAGCTAATTACAGGTAGGTAAAGTTTTTTTTCATATGCTTATAATAGTTATAATATTTCTTATGTTCATGTCTAAAACTTCAATATGTTTAATCAAATAGCCCTTTCCAGTATCTGTTTGTTAATAACAGTTTTCTAGGAACTTTTTTATTTTGCTACTTTAGTTTTTTAACTATAATTTTCTTTTTAGTGCTGCCAAGTTAGGGTTAGTCGGGTTGGCTAATACTTTGGCTATTGAAGGAGAGAAATATAACATTAAAGTGAACACAATTGTACCAACTGCTGCATCTCGACTTACACAGGACATCCTCCCTCCGAGCATGTTTGAGGCTATGAAACCTGAACTCATTGCTCCTGTGGTTGTAAGTATCTTGTATGTAGCTATGTAGAGTACGAAATAAGGTACAACAAGTAAATAAATATTGATTTGTGTTGTTAATTTTTCAGGCGTACATGACACATGAGTCATTTGCAGACACGGGTCTCGTCATTGACTCAACTTTGGGATTCGGTGTTAAGGCACACTTGGTCAGATCACAAGGGGCTCCACTTAGGTAAGTGTTATTTTGAGTCTGCAGTTTCGGGCAACAGCTGTTTCTTGAATGTATCTTTTCCAAACTTTCATAAGATTTAAATTTGCTTTCTGAAAATAATTCGCCCAACAGCAGGCAACAATACTTTTCATGACCTTTGGTGATCTGCTGTTATGGTATATTTTATAAAGCAAATAATTATTCATTACTAATGAGTGAAAAACATATTCTTATTTATTCCACTATATTTCTGTAGAAAGAAACCGACTGATCCTGTGACCATAGAGTCAGTAAAGCAGAGCTGGGAAAAGGTTGTGGACATGAAGGATGCCCAGCACTTTGATAAGATGGCTGAAGTCACCATGGACTTGGTTGATAAGTTACAGGTATAGTGTAATGTCACTTGTTTACTTATGTTTGGGATAGTTGAGTAAGGCAGCAGCAGTATATTTGTTAGCCGTGCATAGCCTTCACCTTATGTTTAATTGCAATAAATAAATATTATGTTTTTTGACGCACTATTTGCGATATTGACAGTAAATGCGTTAATTAACCTTTGTAATTTTTTAATATTTTTTATTTTTTTCACCATTTTTAGGACCTCTTTAACTAAGCTTCCCCGGTACGTCCGTCTGTTTGTCAGCGAGCTGTATCTCATGAACCGGAATAGGTAGACAGTTTTCACAGAGTGTGTTAATAAAAATAAAATGTTAAATGCAGGACCCATACAATAAACGTTAGTCGTTTTTTGCTCGATCTTAATAATGTAGGTACGGTGATACTGAACCCTTTGTTTATGAGTCCGATTCACACTTGACCTGTTTTTAAGGTTCCGTACCTCAAAAGGAAAAAACCGAACCATTATAGGATCACTTTGTTGTCCGTCTTTCCGTCCGTCTGTCTGTCAAGACCCTTTATCTCGGAAATGCAGGTATCAAGTTGAAAAAAAAACTAAATACTCAGGTCTACAGCCCCTTGAAGTGGTGAAAGAATCAAACTTCTAAGTTAACGTAAAAAATAGCTACGGCCGTTTTTGCCACTCGACACTCAAGGGAATAAAAATCTATGAAATACCGTCTTATACTACAAGTATAGGAAAAAATCTGAAAACTATATATTTTTAATCATAAAAAAAAGGGTCTTCATGCAAGGTACGGCGGTCCAAATTTTGACCGTGTCATGTGCGGAACCCTTGTTGGACGAGTCCGACTTTCACTTGTCCAGTTTTTTAATGGGTACGTATCAGAACGCTTAAATTTAAAAAGCCTAATGTATCATAATCCCTAAAAGTTCATAATACCTAAAAGTTGTTTTTTCTGAAACCGTAAACTTTTCAGGAATTTTGAAAACGCCATTGTATAGAACTCATTAGGTTAGGTTAGGTTTGTTTTGTAACAATCCTGAAAAATTTACGGTTTCAGAAAAAACAACTTTTAGGTATTATGAACTTTTAGGGATTATGATACATTAGGCTTATTAAATTTAAGCGTTCTGATACGTACCCTTTTTAATATTTATAATAATGTGTGCTACTCAGTTTGCATAAATTCTTCCAATTCTTCAGGACTTTGAGGATCGCAGCAAGATGGACGGTGAGCGGGAATCCTACTGGACCACATACAGCTACAACGCCAAGGATTTGTCTTTATATGCTCTGGGAGGTGAGATCATAAAACCATTGAACGTTACTCAGATTAATAATAATAATTGAATACATTAAATACACAATTTGTTTATGGCCAAGCATGTAAATAATGTTTATTGGAACCTAACCTTGATGTTTCCCCTTAGATTTACATTTTGAATGTCTTTTGAATACAATAGCGACATGTATGACCTTAATAACATTCACGTGAACTGACATAGAATATATACATGGTAAAGTGAAACAACTGCTTGCTTACTAACTAATCGTGAGTACGCACTTGCTTTTACACGACAGTGTAAGTACAAAAATACGAAATGAGTTAAACACTTGTACAATACAAATACTTACACTTTATTTAACACAAGACTAAAAATAAAAAAACGTTAGACAGGCGGATGATAGTTGTGTCAAAGTCATAAATAAATGTACGTTCTCAAGACGACAAAATAATTGCACACCTTTATGCCACTGACAATAATGTTTGTTTCTTCAGCCCCTGAACTTTTGGACCAATTATACCAAATAGGGTGTCTTGGGCTGCAAAAAATAATAAGGTGTTTCTCGACAACTCGAAAGGCCGGGTGGGGCATAACGACTGAGGCCTAACAAGTATATACCGCATAGCTCTAATGGTGTGCGAGCAAGACCCACCGCTATCGTTCACTGTGTCGATTAGTATTTTTAGTACTGTAAGAAAGTATAGTTTAAAGTTTGTAGAAATAAGACATACTTATAGGTAAGTATGTCTTATTTCTACAACATTGTTTAAACTACTTATACTTTTTTATCTCGAGATTACTTTTTAGTACACATGCTAATAATTTATGCCAATCAGAATAATGTTTGAAATGAAATGAAATGAATAATTTATTTGTGAAAAGTGGGTACACATATTGATGGTAATTTAAAATTAAAAAGAAAAAACCTTCTGCCTATAAATAGGTGTACAAATTTAGGCTTAACTATACTTATGTCACCAATTAAATCAATGAATAATTTTAAATAACAGTTCTATGAGGAAACAATAGCCAATTAATTAAACTAAAAAACAAATTAATTATCACATATTTAAAAACTCCTTTAAGTCATAGAAACACTTCTCAGCGAGCCAAGCATAATCATATTCTTAAAAACGAATAATTTGTTATCTTTGAAAACGTTTGACTTTGTGCAAACAAAAAACCGGTTAGTCAGTGGACAAATCACTATTTTTATACAAAACCGGGATACAACCTGTATTAGATGGAAAAAAAACCTGATCCACTGTGTTACCAATGAAATATATTTTTTAAAGTTTATCAGATTTTACAACCGGGTCATAAAAGTAAAAATAAATGTATTTGCTTAACATGTGTTAGTGATGACTGTGATGAGTTATAAAGGCCTCGTACATAATTAATATAATGTTTGCCTTTCTGTTTACAAATTGGGTAGGTATTGAAATAGGAAGTAGGTAACATCATGGCAATTACCACGCACACATTCTAAACACACAGTTATTTAAGCTTAACCTACATCTAAAAACCTATGTCATTTATGAATTCACTAACACCATACTTAATAACATTTTTGTTATAACAAATGTATCAATTCCCTTTTTAACATAAAAATACTGGTGTCTCTTTTTTCTTTTGGTATTTTATTGTAAATGGTGGGTGCCATACCAAAAATTCACCATTTATGTGTGGAATAAAAACACGTCATTTTAAAGATAACTCTAGGTTTTCTTTAAACCTAAGCTTCAAGAAATTACATGACCAAAAATAGTTGATTGACGCAACTTCATGATCTTTCAGTTGGTGCGTCGGTCGCAAACCCGAGCGATTTGAAGTTCCTGTACGAAAGCCACGAGGACTTCGTGGCGCTGCCCACCTTCTTCATCCTCGCCGGCATGTGCTTAGAGTCCCCCATCGTGGCCCAGAGCATGCCTCCCGGCAAACACGCTGACTTCACCAATGTAAGCTCATTTTCTACTGTATTTAACCATCAAAAAAAGAAAACTTTAAAAAACCCGACTGTTGCTAACCAACTTTAAATAGTTATAAATCATAACGAATCATTCAAAATGAAAAATTATGAAATAAACCTAGCATAGATTTTTAAATACCTTTTCAATGATACCCCATTTGTTATAGTCCGTAGACACGTAGTACAACGAATAAAAATTCTTCTATCGTAACTGGTTACGAACTTGCGGTTTCGTACGCGGCCGAAGGGATTTCAACACAATTCTTGGTAAATGTTGTGTCATTTGTTTTATAAAAAATATTAATATCATATTTGACAAATCTTTCATTCGTTTTCGCTTAATTTTCACGTTATGGAATCGAACCGAAAAATCAAATATGAATCGTGGTAAAGTATTAAACGGTCGGTTACCTTTAACATAATAACAGCATTTGTATTTTAATTAAGGAATTATAGTTTGATGTTTCTTTTTCCAAGCTTTAGAACTTCATCGTACTGAAATAAGTATTTTTATTTATTTACACACTGTACCATTGACAGTGTTATTTTATACAATGTTCAATAACGACATAATGTGCCCAATCCTATTGTAATCGCGGTTTTATAATAAATCGGATCATAGAACCATAGACATTTTCAAGACTATAATGTATGTATGTATGTATGTAAACACTTTATTGTACAAAACACATAAATTGAAATTTACAGAATAGGAATGTACAAAGGCGAACTTATACCTTTAAGGGGTTTCTCCCAGTTAATCTGTGGGTGATTGAGAAAAATAAAAAAGTGGCAATGAGTAGACATACAGTACCGGCAAATAATATACCATCTTTGTACTTACATCTCATACGATTACCTACAAATCTGACTCACCAAAATTCAATTCCAAAATCAAGAACTAGTTGACCAGTTGTATTGCTATTATTCAATTCGTTAGCTAAATAAATAAGATTCAAAATGGTATATAACAAATGTTTGTACATATCGTAGCTTAAAAAAGTTTAGTATTTAAAAAACCATCGCTGACGTGTTCATACAAATCTACGCGTCGGCAAGGGTTTTTTAAATACTGAACTTTTGATTTTGTCAAAGATGATATTATTATTTGCCGGTACTGTAAGTATAAAAACAAAGTTAATCTCAAGACAGTCACCCTAAGACTGCAATTGCATTTCCAATCCTAAGATGGAATGCCTCTTTGCTAGTAATTTAACTGGTAGTCTTATCCCCGCACCGGAACACAGCCAACACTGCTGCTTGACGGTAGATTAACACTTTAACTGTCCTTCGCTTTCACAACTGACATGGACCGGTACGTCCATGCATTACAGGTAATGCACTAATGTACAGAGCCATCTATTTATGACGTCACGTAGACGTAACAAGCTACTTTGAACTATGCATTACATGTAATGCACGGACAGTTAAAGTGTTAAAGAATAAGATGGTGCCAGCTAGTAAACCCTTTGTATAACTTAAATGATGAAATCGTTTTGTACCGGCATGTATTTAAGTTTCGTTTCAGTAAAGTAGTTTACCACTTTACCGGTTGGTCTGTGCAAAATGCAAAAACAACTATAAATGCGAATGAAATAACCTTGGGAATATTTTTAAAACATTGTCTCATGTTTCACAATTGTTGATATGATAATTATAATACCAAACAATCGTAAAGTATAAGATTGGATGAGGTTTACACAACTTCCCTGCTAATTTAATTGATATGAAATGAGATGTTTATGAATTTTATTGAAGTTTTGATTAAGACTTGTCGTGAACGAATGCCAAATTACATGCTAACCATTTGTAATGTAGGTTTACGGTTAGAATCATACATTTTAATACCCTGGGCTCTATTCTACTTCTTCATCTTAAAGTGCCTCTCCAACTTAGTAAAGGTTCGCTATCAGCTGCTGGAATCTGTCCCTATCCTTTGCTCGGAGGCTTTACTCGGAAGCGCTCGTAATACCAGTCAACTCCAGGATGTTGCGAAGTTTACCATTTACAAGATAAGTAGGATAGGATTAGCGTTGAAAATTGCGGAAAAAATCAAATGTTTTTTTCAGAAATTAATGAAATTTTCGTTTTTTTCCCTTTTTTTTCGAGTGTTTTAGGAAAAATAACAAATTAATATGACAATTTATTCATAGTCAATTACTGTCACTCTCGCCACCTATTTCAATTGCTTCTGCCTCCATGTCGTCGATGTCGCTCTTTTGTAGTTGCAAGTAAGACCGAATATAGATTTAAATAAGAGCAGAAAATTTCATTGTATTTTTCCATAAAAATCCGAAAAAAACGAGTTGTTTGGAAAAAACGGGATTTTTTCCGGACTTTTTCAACGCTAGATAGGATTTGATACATGTGCGTCATACTAGACCCCACTGGGGTTTAAGAATTTTAAGTTTTTAATCATTTGAAGGTTCAAAGATTCAAAGTTCTTGTTTATGATCTTCTGATTATACGAATGATGGTGGCAGATTCTGCACGGAGAGCAGTACATCGAGTTCGTCGGCGAGTTCCCGAAGAGCGAAGGCTCGTTCACTACCAGGTGCTACGTGGCGGAGATCCTCGACAAAGGCTCCAGTGCCGTCGCTGTCGTCAACAGTGAGTATTTCGATGACGATCACGATACTAGACTAGGCAAAATGCAAAACGCTAACGTCAGCTGATGGATCTCTCGCGTCGGCCGCTTATGTAAAATTCATACATTTTGATATTTTTCGAAAATGCTAACGTTTGCGTTATGCATCCTAGCTCCGGTGATCCGATTTCATCATAACCTCCACAAGGCCCCTTGTAAAAATAAAAATGATATGGCCATTCGAATAAAGATCCAATGGAAAGGAGTGGAAGGGGTGGAATTTCGTTTGTTTTTATGACTGTCAATTAAATAAGAAAATTCAGTCTATTCTTTTTGTGGTAGGTTTATAATCCATTGGGGAATTTCGTTGTATGGTGGTCCTTAGGAGAATACTTTTCAATCGTTATTATACGAATGTAGAAGTTAAAATACAAATAGCAGCAAATATTCAATCCTTTCATCCAGAAAATTCTTTTTAACTACACTGCATAGTAATTATGCGTTCAGAAACCTTTAGGTCATTAGGCAGTAGGCACAGGTCCCACCGCCGACGATGAGCGGGAAGCGACTACAGCCAGCGATCAACTATTAATATTTGTGTCTCTTTTCTTGACACGGGATCTATATTTTTTGTTTCGACAAACTAGTGGAAAGAGTTCTCGCCGGCAGTGTAAACAGCCAGCGATCAACTATTAATGGGATCTTTATCTTTTGTTCGTTTCTTGGGCGAGAAAATCGCCGATAGCTAATTGCTCGCCATTGGTGGGACCAGTGTCTTACGTCAGCCGGTGTTGTCGTAACTAAGTATATTTTCTGTGGTTGCCTTAAGTTCATTGCACCCATATTGTAACTTCCTTCAAAATCAATTCTCGTTTCACTCGAGTGTAAATCTCAAACATAATACTATAACAACAACAGTTGTGTAGTGGTATGTCAACATATTTTTGACATAGGTATCTCGCATGTTAATTTGATTTTGATTTTCGAGAATTTAGGTTCAAGGAGTAAAATAAACATGTAAACTATTTTGTCAAAAAGCAATTTATGTAAGAGACTTTTTGATATTTTACAATAGTAGTATAGTTAAAGTAACGGACAGACTTAAAAACAGAGTTTAAATCAGGGACCGGCCCGCTATCCCATTAAAGGGGGTTCGAATGGGTTTTTATAAGGATTTATTTAGAAAAGCCGTATCGCTTGAAAGCCGAACGATTTGCTTTTTAAAGCGCTATTTATAAGGGTTACCCTTATATTTGGTTATATAAGAGAGAGATATAAATTTACTGGCTGACGATCTGACCGTTAGCTCTTTAGGTGTCCCTTATGTGAATGGTTAGTTTAACGAATAACTAAGTCATATATTTCTTCCAAAGGGTTTATTATATTCGAGAGGTAAGTCTTTTAAGGGCTTTTATCGGGGAATGGGTGGTCGGGTCCCTGGTTTAAATAACTTTGTAAATCAGTACCCTTACCATGAGTTACAATTAACGTACTATTACCTATTACCTATATAACTAAGGAGATAAAATTGATAAATAATTTACGTTGATTGATGAATGATGACGCAAGAAATTATCGAAAAATATTTAAGCATTCTAGTATCAATAAGTCTAAATCATGTTATTAGGTTGCTGGTGGTAGAATGTCTATAAATTTTATTCGTGGTGATGACACTATCATTGTAGGTCACACCATTTTTTCAGTGAGTGCACCTTTGCAAACACTATTTGTTTTTTTAGTCTTGCAACTTTTAAAGTAGTGTTCCGTCAATTTATTTTGGTCGAATTATAAAATATAGCAAAACCAGAATTATCCTATACAAAACAGACTATTTTAACTCAAGTTAGTAGCAAAGACAGCATCATTCCAAGTTATTGAGGTAAACTCTGCAATATCCTTTAGTCAAACAGCAAGATTCAATTATAATTAATGCAAAAGCAGCAACATCTACACTTTAGATGCAAAAACAGAAATATGCGAAATTTATTTGATGTTTAACGGAACGGTTTAACGGTAGTCCTACTGTTGACATGCAGTTTAATTCACATTCTACTGTGCACATTTGTATTGCTTCCTCTCCTTTTCAAGGCGAGATCTACCAAGACAAGGAGCTGCTGTACCGCACGCAGCAGCATATATTCGTGTTGGGGCAGGGCGGGTTCGGCGGGCCGCGCACCACCAAGGTGGCCACCGACGTGGCGCCGGCGCCCAAGCGCGCGCCCGACGCCGTCGTCGAGCAGGCCACTGCGCCGGACCAGGCCGCCCTTTACAGGTACGCTCGCAACAGTCACAACTATACTTACGACCAAAAATAACGAGGTCACGTTGTACTGAATTACTTTACAATACATGCATACAAACACGCCTCTTTCCTTTCACTTGCTACGATCCCGACAAACTTCCTCCACACTCATCTCTTCATACACGTGCATCGGTTTAGGGTACTCAGTCCTGGCCCTTTCTTTACAATGTGACCAGTTATTTTTGCTCCATGTATATTTTATTATAAGCTATTACTTCGTTTGGATATAAATATGATTGGTTTATCTTTATTTCATTCTTTCATCCGCTCAGAAATTGCGGAACATGTATTGCTAGTGGTGCTGTAACTCTTTACGTTAACTCAACTTTTGTTATAAAACTTATTACTAGTTGATGTGTTTTTATAAAGTTAAAAGTCACCCCTATTTACAGACTGTCAGGTGACCTAAACCCTCTGCACATCGACCCCAGCGTGGCGACCTCCGCGGGTCACGCCAAACCCATCCTGCACGGAATGGCGACTCTTGGCATCTCGGCGAGACACGTTTTGGCTAAGTAAGTATTTTTTACGGAGGAATTCAGAGGATTTAAAAAAATGAGGTAGTTAATTACAGTCGTGGAATGAAAAGGTTCCTGGCCTTTGGACCTTAACGGCATTGAAATGCTGTTGAAATTTTGCATACCTTTTCATACTGTAGAGTATTAGCGTTGTTACCACACGAATCGATCAGTCTTTGATCAATGGCTTGAATCGACGTTGATCAATTGACTGACAAAGTTAAAATCAGCTGATCGATCGATTGGGTGTGTTACTCGATACCCACTTGGCACTTGTCCCACCGCTGACGATGAGCGGGAAGCGAGTAGAGCCAGCGATCAACTGTTAATTTATGTCTCTTTTATTGACACCAGCGGGCCGATTATGGTCGTGTTTATCGACGTAGATAAGCGTAGATAAAACATCTGTCACTTTCTGACCAGTATGTAAGTGCGAGAGTGACGGAAGCTCTATCCACCGCGATAAAGGCGACCATAATACGGGCCCTGATCTATATCTCTTGTTTCGACAAAATAGTGCCGATAGTTCTCGCTGGCATTGTGAACAGCCAGCGATCAACTATTAATATACATGTCTCTTTTACTGTCAGGGGATCTTTTCTTGAGCGACAAAATAGTCGATAGCTATCGCTTCCTCGCAGGGAGTGGGACAAGTGCCTAATTGAGTTCTGTTTCCGTAGGTACGCCGGCAACAACCCTTCCAACGTGAAGGCCCTGAAGGCGCGCTTCGTGAAGCCGGTGCTGCCCGGGCACACGCTCGCCACCGACATGTGGCTCGAGGGCTCGCGCGTTCACTTCCAGACCCGCGTCAAGGAGACCGGCAACGTCGTCATTGCAGGTAACCGAGCGGGACCATTACTCGCCTGGGACAGTTGAACTGAAGTAGCTGTATATTAAAGTACTTAACCTGATCGATGCTGCGACAAGGTATTAAAATGTAGGTAAAGCTACTACCGAGTTGGGTTGTGTGTTGTCCAAGCACTTAATATTATGCGTCGGAACTTTTTGTCCTTAAATGATGACACGGTTACTCCAAGTTGGAAGTCACCGTGGCCATAAAGGTAGCGGTTCCGGGTTCGATGAAATTTAGTATGGAGATAGTATGGAAAAGAGAAAAGGTCGTTTTTATTCCATTTACTAGTTCCACAGGGGATAAAAACTTGTTGTTCTACATGGACATAATTTAGTCCTTACTGATCAAGTCGTGATAATTGCGCCATTTCTTCTAGGAGCTTACATTGACTTGAAGAAAGTGGAATCAGCCGCCGCCCCCGCGCCCGCGGCCGCCCCGCAAGCCTCCGGCGGCTCCCTCAAGAGCGACGCGCTCTTCGCCAAGATTGTGGACGAGGTCAACAAGAACCCGGCCAAGGCCAAGTCTATCAACGGAGTGTTCCTCTACAACATCTTGGACAATGGAAAAACTGTGAAACAGTGGAGTAAGTTGACATAATATGTATTGTTTAGCAAAAAAAGAGTTGACAGGTGAAACTATAATTATTCTTACCTGGCAATAAATGCACCAAGCACCAGTTTTTTTTTGGCAAATATTGGATCAAGTTGTCAATTTCACTTTTAAAAGAACCCTCATTCCTTGCACGCTCCTGTCGAGAGGAACAACATTTTATAGTAATAATATTATAAATATGAAGGTGTTTTTTTACTTATTTTTTCTACCACTTGCATCAATATGAGGTTATTTTGCATGTTACTGAAAGATAAAACTAAATTACCTATTGTTTGTAAAACCGTCTATTGGATTATGACCAATGAGGCTCTCATTATTTGAATCATGCCTCAAAATAGGAATACATTTGGTGTTCATTTATTTTTCAGGCTATTCTCAGTTGTCCACACCCCTTTGTCCACACTGTTGTCAACTGGGAATAAAAAGAGTGTGGACAACTGGGAATAAAAAGAGTGTGGACAACTGGGAATAAAAAGAGTGTGGACAACTGGGAATAGCCGTATTTTTCGAATGGTTTTAAATCACTGTATGGTGAACTTGACTCGTAGTTTCAATTTGCCAGTATAATAAATATTCTTCTATATTACAGCTCTAGACCTCAAGACTCCAGCAGTTCATGAAGGAGCCCCGAAAGGCAAGCCCGAAGTGACTATGACGGTCTCAGATGATGACCTGATTGCTATCGCCACTGGAACTCTTAACCCACAAACTGCTTTCATGAAGGGAAAACTTAAAATTGCTGGCAACATTATGCTCGCCCAAAAACTTGGCCCACTGTTAAAGTCTGATGCCAAATTGTAAGACTGAGAATGATAATTGTTATACCTTTTGAGCGCAAAGCCGGCAAACCACGTCGGCAATTGCCGTCAAACTTCATAAGCTACAAGACTGTTGTGTCAAGTCACATGTCGTATTACTTGGCTGCTTGGCATTCAAAAGGTGTTGATGGAAATGTATTGTGAGTTGAGCTGGAGTATTTAGTATTTACAATTCATATGCATTAAATATGGTGTGTGGTGTAAGGATATTAAAGTTCATAACATTATGAATAATATTAATTGATTAAATAACATTGTACCCTAAAGTGCCTTTTGGAAAATCAATATATTATTAAAGGAGGTGAAATATTATTATGATAATGTGAAGCATTCCATTTATTTTAATCCTTGGGGAATCTAGTTTTATGTGGAATGTATTCTTTAGTGTTGGAGGGTATTAAAGCTATTTAATATTAGTTTAAAAGTTAGGCTTCTTATTTACATATCTACATCATATAACACACTTTTTATGTTTTACATGACTAAAATACCAATTAAAACACCCAACACACATTTGGGCAGTCATACATTTTGAATATTTTATATCTGTTATTGTATAGGTGAGGGATTATACCAGTTTTAATATAATAAACATGTTTATGTTATACTGCAGGCTTTATTTTCCCCACAAGAAATAAATTGGCCTCCCTCACTTCATCTTCCCAAACTTCCTTCATGTGCGGCTGAGAGGTTAAGTCAACAAACTTGCTGGCTTGCACTTCTGGTAATCCTTTAGTTTTGATTGCTGTTCCTAGAATACAGCAGTATTTCCCTGGAAACAAACTTGCCAATATCCATACCTTAAATTTCAATTTGTGTAAAGGATCATTTGTGCTTTACATTAATTAGAATTTAAGGTAGCAATAAAATTACGAGGCTTGTTTTTAATATGTGAAAGCATTATGTTCATATTATCAGTGAAAAAGAAGCCTTAAAAGCTTAGGCAATCAAAATATAAAATTAAAAGTAGGTATATAAAGCACAGAGGCATAAGCAACATTGCATGTCTTCTGTAGAAATTAAAGCAACCAACTTCCATCTACAAGAGTTAATTTCTGGTCAGTAAAGTTAACTGTTTACACATCTAGCCTATCTAGCAGGCTAACACAAACATTTAAAATGAAGAAAAACTAAAATTGATTACTGTAAAATATATACAATACGCTAACTGCTAATGGTGTCAAATAACTTTTATTCTTATCAGTATTTTTACTAAGGATTCAATTGTCTATGAGGAGAAACACCAGTTATTTGTTGGTGTTACAAACCAGAACTAAGCTGGCGCGACTTACCTTTTTGTAATGATTCTTTATCGATAACCCCATCTGCAGTTTCGCATTTAGTTATTTTCGCTCTTCCAAATGTGTCGGAAATTATTAAAATATCATTACCAACACTTTGTTCAATTGTTCCTTGTAACCAAACGTCAAATGGTGCCGGTTTGTTAATTAAATCTTTAATAAGATACTTTCTCGGATTTAACGCCATTTACACGTTTTCGCTTTATCTTAGGGTAGGTAGTAAATCACGTAGTAACACTCACTAGTAACTAAATTTCTATTTGCCAATTGGGCATTTATAAACAAACTATAAATAGAAAGGCCGCTTTTGTCAAACAAAACGTTAGAAAACTTCGTCTAAGTTAGAAAACAAAATCGCAACGGTCAAAACGAAAAATAACAAGCAAAACAATCCATCCACTATCACACTCACAAAAGAAATGTCATTTTTTGACATTCCAGTGTTACCATGAAGTAGTTTTTATTTCGCTTAAGGTACGCAAAAAACGTTATTTTTTAATTACCTGTATTGTTATGTGTACTTAATTTGCATCGTTCGTACAATTGACAGCGTTTTCCTATCATCACATCAAATAAAACTTTTTGCGTGCGTAGTAGTCTGGCCAGTGAATCGTGGCAGTATCTATTTATTTATATTTACAAAACACTTGGTCTTAATTTTTTCATATTTTCAAACATATAATCAACCCAGGAATTAACTAGCCATTTGCTTGAAAAAAAACTCTACAGAAGTTAGAGGGTTTAGTCAATTATCAGTACTTTGAAGGACCATTTCTCCCAATAAGTTGAGATTGGGCAGCTAAAAAATAAAACGTCTGTTATTATAAGGTCGGCGTCAATAGAACTTGCGAACAATGTAAACAAATTAGTACTGTTTGACACATAACCTCAAATATTCACCAAGCATGTTTTTATTAAAAATAAAGTATAATGAATACTTATTTCATCTTAAACTTAACATGAAAATAATGATCTAGTGTATAAATCATTGCAAAGACTTCACTTGATCTTAAAAGTCCGTGATTATCGAGTAATCATGGTGAATTGGTTCGTTTGGTGTTGTTTACATTGTTCGCAAGTTCCATTGACGCCGACCTTAGACTACTCTCTAACATATATGTAAATAAATCAAATCGGAGCCGGACAGTTGGGCTCTCTCTTGTAAGTGCTCACAGATTGGTTTGTTGGGGTAACACCGGAAGCGGGGGAAGACCGTAGGAGTCAAATTTCCGCCGAATTTGGCTTTATTTCTCAATGTTTGCAACAATGTGCAAGGCGCTATTTCATTGCGCCCCGACCGCCAGTCCCCGCATCCGCAAGCCGCTCCGTGATGTTGGACGTATGCTACGCGCCGATAGAGAGAGCAATTTAATTTTCGGGTATTTTTCATCTATTAGTTCTTCCCCCTGGGGCACGTTTTATAAAGCTACAAGTAACAATTTTACAGGTCTAAACTGGCAAAACTGATCAAATGGCTGGTTGTCATTGGTTGAGGTTGTGTCAAATGGTAACTTGTAACCTGTAAATTGTAATTTGTAGCTTTATAGAACAGGCCCCTATAATTGATTTTGTGTATTGTAATGAAACTGTTGTTTTTTGTGATTATTTTGTTGGATTATTTCGTTTTGAAGGTTTGTAATTAAATAAGACTGGTCCGCTTGTAAATGTTCTCTCTGATTTTACATTTGATTGTTTTTGTTAATCACACTTTCGTTACGTTATGTTTACTCGACCACGGCAATGCGAAAAGGAAGGGTTGTGATTCTAGAAGTCTATGTATGTGGGTGGATATCAGATTTGGGCCAAAAAATACTAATTAGGTACTATGGCGCATTTTATTTCAATGTTTTCACTTTAACAAATAACATACCTTATTAAGGCCTAAAAACGACGTAAGTATGTGTAGTTCTGCCTTAGTTTTACATTTCTTTTAAAACCATGGCCAAAGAAATTCGAAATATGGCAAAGAAATTAGGAATATACTAAACTTGCACCAAATATCTTGAAATAATGAACTATATTCGAATTATTTTCACGTTTATATAGCAATTATTTCTAATCATATAACAAAGTTCGAGAATCACAGATTCAATATCACTTTTTTGTATCAGCGGCAAGATCTGATACCTAAATACGAAAAAAATAATATTTGTTGACAACATTTAAGTTTCTAGTTACCTATTAATGGCTCCAATTTATATACATATGTAACGAATATGATCGGATATCCTTTTAGATACCTTATTTTTTGAGCATTAAGACGCCTTTACATCTCCATCCTTTACATTACCCCTTGATGGTAAATTATTCGCCACTTTCTAAAAAAGTATATGTTATCTTTTCACAGGTACAAAAATAACCGTTGATTATTAAAAAATAATCGACTTTCAGGCCTGAACGACGGTTATTTTTTTAACCATTTGCGTCATATTTCAAGAATCTGACGCTTACCGATATTCAGAAAAATTTTTTTAACGCGGTCTCTCAACTAGTCAAAAATCCATCTGTGACCTGTTTTATAAAGCTACAAATTACAATTAACAGGTTACAAGTTTTCATTTGACACAACCTCGACCAATGGCGACCAGCCATTTGAGCAGTGTTGCCAGTTTAGACCTGTAAAATTGTAATTTGTAGTTTTATAGAACAGGCCCCTGGTATTACCCCAACAAACCGAGTGACAGGGACTCTGCACCCGAAGTTTCGAATTTAGTGGTTCGTGGTAACCATCCTGTCCAGTCGCTATGCGTTTTGTGGTATCAGCTGCTGATATTTTGCCAACATTTTGCTGCCACGATTCACTGTGGAGACGCACGCACGCACGCACGCGCACACACACACACACACACACACACACACGTATAATTTTGTGTAAAATCAATCTATCATTGTTTTAAATACTCCATGAACTTCAAACTGCAATAACTCGAGTGCAAGTTACGGTGGATTGACCGATTTTCGTTTAACTATGTCCAATAAAACACAAATTATACCACTTTTACAGCAAATTAAAACTTTTAAGACTGTAATGGCGGCGAGTTACACACGCATTGACAAGTAGAGGAGCGCTTCGCGCTTGGCGCCTTTCTGGTGACAGTGACAGCGACGTTTAGAAACGAGGTACACGGCACACCTAGGAACCGTAAGCATTGGCAGACAACACGGTGAGCGATACCACTGATACATACCTTCTTCATATAGTATCTCTGATTCTGTGTTTTCCGACAGGCACACAGGTACAGTCACCAGCAATAATATATTATCCACCATTGGATACCTACCATTGGGTACCTAATACAGTTTGCAACAAAAGCTTGTCCCAAAATGAAATTATTGGCAGAAACTTATTTCTTTATCTAAAATTGGCAACCCTTGAGCATATTTTGGCTTCCGGAGCCAAATGTAATGAATTCTATATAATTTCGTTATGTGCGTCTCTACTTATATCATTCATAGCCGTCTCTCCGTCATGTCATTTACCTACTGACAATGACGAGACTAATTAGGATCCTGCAACTGAAATTCGGTAGAAAGGTGTATTTTGTAACCCGCAAATAAATAATTATAGGTAAGTAAGTAGGTAGTGCAATCATGAAAAACTCCATAGATTACTTTAATTAAAAAAATCGTGTGTAACATGTGGGGTGTCTCTGGATAGGTCCAAAAGGGTAAAAAAACACCCTTGAATTACGTCACGTAGGTACCTTTTGCATCTCTTTCTCCAGGAAGGAAGAAGAGAAACAAAACATTTTGCATCTCGTTTCTTTATTCCTAAGAGAAGAGACCGTAATAAGTGGCGTCCGCGGACCGGGAGACGAGCTGTAGGTAGGCCTCCAACAAGATGGAGTGACGACCTTGTAAAGATCGCGGGAACGCGGTGGATGCGAAAAGCACAAGACCGGTCTGAGTGGAGAGCCTTGGGGAGGCCTATGTGACCTATGTCCAGCAGTGGACGTCTTTCGGCTGACATGATGAAGAAAAGAGATGCAAAACAAAATCTTCTAATTTCAATGCAAAGCTTGTTCTGCATCATTCTCCATAGTTTAAAACTATAGAAACAAATATTCTTGAATAGATATTTTATTAGAGAAATTAAAAATAACATGGAAAATTAGTTTTCACTACATTTTATTTGATCGGATAAGTATGTGGTGTAGGTACCTCTGATTTCAGTCTTAAGTTTATTAATTGACCTTTTTAAAATTACACACATACATACCTTCACGCCTGTAATCCCAGAGTGGGGTAGGCAGAGCGGGCAGAGCTACAGAATTGCAACCTAGGTACAACTTTAAAAACTTGTTGATAATTCTGTAACCACATTTTGGTTTAGTGCCGTTTGGTAACCAAAATTTCGTAACCACCTTTAAATTTAATGTAATTCTGTACCTGGTTACGAAATTTTGGGTACCAAACGGTACTAAACCCACATTTTACATAAACATCGTTGTACTTTTATTTGTATAAGTATTTAAAATTAAGTAACATCTTATATTTCTGACCCACTGCTTGGCAAAAGCGTTCGTCAGCCCAGCACCCCTGAACCTGAACCCAGTCTTTAGGTAGGTACAGAACTGGTCCAGTTAGTCCTGCCTTCTCCTTGGTCTGGCTCTTCATTTCTTGGTGTACCTACCTTAGTTTTATGTGCTGCTAGGTACTTTTTATCCGGACCACTCCTTAGAAACGGCGAATAAAATGCAAGAGGTTAAATTACTAATGGAAGGTAAGAGGGCAAACAAAATACGAGTATGGTACAGTTAGAGTAAGCGTAGGACTCGTAGACGAACGAACTTGCCGGTAGTTTGAAGTTTATAGTTTTATTTCTTTATGTGACATCATGATCATCATCATCATTCATCCGATGAAACTGCTGACTGAACTGAACCGATGAACCGAGCAAGCGGCGCAGGACCGGTCCCTGCGGCAAACCTTGGGGGAAGACTATGTCCAGCAGTGGACGTATTTCGGCTGAAATGATGATGATGATGACATACATAAATTGTGTTTCTCGGAAATGGCTTCTTTTGATTAAAATAACAGAATAGGAGTTTTTCGGATTTAGAAATGTCAAGTTGTCATTTTCGGGGAAACTCTTCATGTAAAAATATGGAAGCGTCCCAAGTGCCAAAAATAGCTTGGATGATGTACAACTTTGGATGCTTCCATATTTCTGCAGATTTTTACGTACCTAGTAGCTAATAGTAGCAAGTATTATTATAAGATTGAAACAGCTTCATCATAATTTTTGATCACTCCTGTCCTTCAATATTAAAGACAGTTGTACTGATTGGAGAATAATTTATTTATACTTTTGTGATCCGTACTAGTTCGGCGGGAAATATCGATGTCTAAACTACCTTTGCGTTCTGTTCCGGGTAACTGGGGCTTTGTACAGTCAACAGCATAAATAAGTGATCATTTATGTACCCTGTCACTTTAACGTCGTGTTTGAAATGTTATACAAAATTGTGAAACGATTGAAAGCGACAAGGTACATAAATGATCACTTATGTATGATGTTGACTGTACCTACTTAGTGATGGGCGGCTTGTAAGTTTCAATTCAAAAGTGAAACTGCCACATAAAATTTAATTCAATATTCTGAAAGTTACCAAAGTGAAATCGTTTAATTTCTGAAAATTACTACAGTTTTAACATGTAATGTCATCTTTTCCATGTAATTATGTAACTTACAAAATTTGTAATTTTCGGAGTTAAGAAAAGTTTTGTAAAGTTCCAGATATCACCCATCACTAGACATCGGATTATATGCACTATCAAAATGCCAAAATATGCATGCAAATATGTATTAAAAAAGGGTGAAATATGCACAAAATATGCACAATAAAAATCCCATTTATAATTAGAATTTAAATTTATTTATATTATAATTTATAATATAACTTACAATATAAATATATACATTATAATTTATAATGTAACTTATATTATAATATAAATATATATATTATAATTTATAATTTATAACTTATTCATTATATTTTTTGTGTCAATATTCAATAATATATTTTTCCAGGTTTTCTACGGCAAACTTGTGACGTTTGTCACTTAATATCAATTTATAGGCTGAAAATGACCTTTCGACGTCAACTGACGTTACCGGACAGAACTTGAAATTTGGCGCCATTCCTGCAGAGACCTCTTCAGGAAGAGTTTGTCCGGTGCCGTTGATAAATGCGTCAATTTTCTTTATTCCGTCAAGACCGGGGTTTTTGTACAAAACTGCATTTAATTTTCCACGAACCTTTTGCGATATTGAACTCGGAAGGGCGTTACTCTGTTCAATATTTTTTTCTAATATTTCCAAGGACAAGAAGGAAGGTTTTTAGTTTCTAGTTTTTAAATTACATCGGGTATATTGCTGAGTGTGTGCGAGGCGGACGCGTCGACCAGAGGCCCTACTTTGAAAATCGAAGTTCGAAGTTACGTTAGCTCCATCTCTGTCACTTGTCATTCGAGACTAAATCAAGAGAGAAGGATGGAGCTAACGTAACTTCGAACTTCGATTGTCAAAGTAGGGCCTCTGTGGCGTCGACGGCATAATACAACACGCCTAACACGTATAACTACTGAAATAAGCACTGTTAATGAAAAAGTACCAAAATATGCAAAAACACTATAAAATAGAATTATATGCTTTTGCATATGCAAATATGCAAGTGCATATAATCCGATGTCTACCCATCACTATTTGTACCTTCTTAGTATTTTGTATTAAGTAAATAGATAAAAAGTTTCAAACACATTTTTCCTCAAATCGTTGCTTAAATACAAAAGGGACTTAAATCAAAATGTGCTTGTGTTGCATTTAAATTCTGAATGCTATTTACTTTAAGTTTTAAATCAAACTATATCTGTTTTTTATTTGTGTCTGTTTTGTATTTAAGCAACGAAATGTTTGTTTTAAATACATATGTGCACGCCCTGTATAACTATCAGTGTCACCTCAACCCCGATCTCGACCCGTTTATTACGTCGGGGTTTCACCAAGTTTGGGGAACTTTCCCGGATGCACCCTTGAGATCCTTCAAAGTTCAAACCAGGACAAATCCTGGAGAAATATAATTAACTAAATTATATGCACAGATGCGCCCACCAGTTTCTGCAAAAATGCACAGTTGTCGACCAAGGAACTATGGGAGCCTCTATTTGAAGGAATTTGAGGTCTCAAAAGTAGTACGGAAGAGAAGTTTGTTCCTAATCGTTACTTGTCCTTCTCCCTTACTGCTTTTAGCCTTAAAACATTCAATTGATATCAATGTAATTTTCATTTCGTTGTGTTGAGTACCTACCTTCTCTGAAATAGTACTTCCAAAATTTCAATTTGGATGCCGGTATCACTTAACTCTTTATACTTATGTTTAAGAGAAAGAAACAGGGATTACGACACTCGGTTCCGCTAAGGTACAATTATCTACCTAGGTCTAAATACTGTTGGGAGTCTACTATGACTCTACTATGCAGTTACCCTTGGTCAACCGCGGGTCATATACCTACAGCACGTTGCACCGTCATGTCATAGGCCCACTGCGCGTGGGATCTGAAATTTTCATGTCCAGTTGTTGACTGAAAAAGTGTCATAAAATGATGCATAAAAATAACAAAGTTTTTTGTAGCTGTAACTGATCCCACTTCTGATTTCTTGGGCATTTATAATAAAGTTTTGAAATCGTTGACTAAAAAAGCGTGAAATCCGAGCAAAACATCAAAGCCTCTATTCCAAAGCCGCGCAGCCGCCAATTAGCAATGTGCGCATCCACCAATTAAGGCCGCGCGCTATCTTTGTATCAAGTGTACAGGCAAAAGCATGAAATTACTCCCGCCGCAAGCCCGTAACAACTCAATCAACGCAATTTTAAAATAAACTTTTTTTAAACACTACAAACATTGACCGAGGCGAACAAAAAATACGGCTCGACGACCGAAGGTCTTAATAATAATGACTTTCTCGAGAACTCGTTGTGGCTTCGTGTCGAGCCAAAATGGACCCTAAGGGCACCGGCCTTTACCAGGCTCAGAGCGCGGGCTTCTGTAGCTACACGCTCAAGATTCAGAGCGGCAAGGCGTCGATAAATAATCGGAAATGCTTTAATTACGTACCTTCACCGTGACAATTAAATAATAGAGGCATCATTTTTGAGTTTAGGGGTTAGGTTTAAAAGTTTGAAATTAACGGTTTTCAGATGACGAAAATTGTCAGAAGCTTTACCTCTACATCCGAAGATAAAGACCGTAAATTTTTAAACTGATACCTAACCTAACTAACATGTCAGTATTCCGAAATATTACCGGCATTAATCATTTATTTATCAGAATACCCGTAGAGCCGAAGACAGTTCGAACATTGATGGACCGGTTGGTCGAATAAAATAAAATAAAAACGTATCTATTCTGTTGAGTGAAACGCGCGCGAGAGAAGGGAGTAGGGAACGGGGCGGGAAGAATGAAGCTGTCATCTGGTGGTAGGTATGTACTATGGCGGGAGAGCGAGGCGACTCAGGCGACGCGGCGCAGTCGTGTAGCGACTCAATCGAAGGCGCGCGCGCGGGCCAGAACAACGCGTTTCCGCGCGGTATCGAACGACCGTCCGAACATCGCCAACAAAACAATAACATTAAATGAAACTGTACAAAAAAACTTATCCAATAGTGTGCAAAACAACCTAACTATACTATTCAGTGATAAATGCAGTGAACATCGTTAAAGTTAAGAAAACACAGGAGTTCTAAACTTTCCAACGAATGCGAGCCATGTGACTACGGCGGGAGCGAGTATTACAGCTGTACGTACGATTTTACTTTATTGTAATGTATTTAAAAATAGATGGATGAATGATTGCATTCCACTTGCAGTGATTCGTTTGAGTAGTAGGTACGGTGTGTTTATATTGTTTATTGTGGAATTTGAATTCTCTGTTCAATTAAACTCTGTAGTTATGAAGACGAAACCAATCCGTGAAAAGCTGCTTTAATAATTATTAAAGAATTCAATTTTAATAACACATAATACTTGGTTATTAAAAGTGAATAATTTTGATTAGTTATCGCAGTAAAAAGGCAAGAAGACTCTTAAAAAGGAGGTACAAAGGCAAGACGTCGTTGTAAATCGGAACGATAAAACGTTGATTCCTAATGCACAACAACAGCATTGAACTGCAATCGTAAATCTATGAAACAATGAAAGCCGAGGTGCAAATAACAGGTATTGCGAATGTTAATACGCTGCATCATAAATCAGATTTGCATAGTCGTGTTCACGTGATAAGGCATACAAATCGTCCTGTAATGTGACATGTACTGATTGATTCTTATGCGATGTCCTCGCTATTTTGTGTCCTTAGCTGTATCTGGGACGTGGACTGAACTAATGAGATGGTCAATCTGTTTGACGTAAATATATTGGCTCGCCGACATTGTTGATGTGGACTTTTATGGAGAGCACGAGATCTTTAAAGAAGGTGAAAGCTTGGAGATGAACACTCCGCGACCTTGCTCTCTATATACACATCTAGTCAGGCTAGGACACAAGCATTAGGACACAATTTTACCATCCTAAGCATTCGTCAACTTTATCTCCTCCGGAAAAAAATCCAACGACAAACATTCAATTGTTCTATCTGAGCATATATTCCCATCGGTTTGATCAAATACAATCCAATTCAGTTTCAGCAAGAGCTAATCAAACGATACAATTGATTAAGTCATTAAGCATTTAATGAGTTCGTTGCATGAAAATTCTAAATTAAGATTGTAGGGCTTTAATAATGCTCTTTATAGGGTTGCGCAGAATCGTTAAATGGCTGATTGGCCCTGCTTTAGGCGGAATATTTTTGGGTTTGGAAATCGCACAGGTTGGGCAGACATTAATTATATCTACACGATTGTTTGTCGCGTTGGGAAGCTTGACGTAAGTACGTACGACCCATAAAATAGAGCTCATTGGCATTCGGCGCCAAGTGATTTATGGCCCCATAGCTCCACGTTGCCCATGCTAATGGCAGCGCCGAACCTGCGATAATCTTGCTGTCAAACGGATGAAATAAATCTTGAAGTAGGATAGAGAAATTGAAGGAAATTAGCGTCGAATTTCAAGTAACATATTCAGTAATGGTTAATTAAGTATTACAATTTAATAGTTATTTGCCATTATCAAATGGGAAACAGGTGTAGAATGGGTACTTACCAGATGGAATAAGAATTTCGCCAATGTTCAATGACAATTATCAGGATTAGGTACTGTTGAAAAAACCCAAGAAAATCAAGGAAAAAATACAAATACATGAGATATAGGCTAGGTACCTGATAGTAATAAAACATTTCATCACAACGAAAGTGTGAATAATAACGAAGAAACCAAGCGTAGTACACATCTTCATGATAAATTTTGAGAAACGATGTTACAACAAAGCACCCAGAATTGCTGACGTGCCTATTTCGGTTTGTAGTTTTCGAGACGATACGGTTTTGTCTTATAATCAGTGATCGGAATAGGTAGAGCTAATTTGCCTAAACTTGACGCATATTCATTCATGCGTGAGAGAGATGGGAATACATTATTGAATGAACATGCATCAAGTTTAGGCAAATTAGCTCACCTATTTCCGATCACTGCTTATAATAGTTTGTTTTTCTCTCCATTTGTAGAAATAAGTAATCCAATAAGTCAAGCTTCAAATGTCACGTTGCTTTGTTTACCCACGTAATTAAGAGCATCTAGTCTTCAAGCATATTAGGTTACATCTCGTAAATGTACTGCACTGCCTACTTCATCTTGTTCCTACCACACGAGATAATTATTTTGTTTTCATCTTAATATGATATGATAACGTCACCCTAATTAACATGACAAGAGACGAACTAGACTAAAAAGGTTTCCGCTTCAATACAAGTAATGTTTAAGAAGTTCCTGCCTTTGGTTATCTGATGACTTGATTACTTTTCGTCTAAGACTTCATATTTTCATAAAAACTGTTATTAAAGAGTTTATTTACGAGGTGTCACACTTCGAATCTGTAAAATGGTCGCTGCGTTTAACGATCGATTTATGGAGAGTGCTACCAAAACGGATTGCGATATTGGCGTTTGTTTTGGCTTCAGTCACGTGTGGGACCGACCTCTTTCCGTTTATAGCGTTTTGGGCTTTGGTTTCGTCAAGATTATTATAAATATCGCCTTTCGCCAGAATGTTTGGTGCTTCCACACGATAGATGAATGAAAGCGACAACTAAACAAACTTAAAGTACTTACCCGTATACTAACTGGATTACTCTTCTCTATTTGTAGGATCACATATCGCATCTCCAAGTTGTCAAATCATAATAAATGGTCGATTCAATTTGTATTCCTGCAGCTGCACGCCACATGTCACGAATTTGTCTTTCAGACCAACCTTTTGGGTGATTTATGATAGCATACATCGTATTGAGACGTCACGAAACCCTGGGATCGGGATTTTTTCGTGTTCAGAAATTGAGGTTCATTTTTTACCGTTCTTTTTCACTACTGACAAGTTTAGGAAATGTAAAAGCATCAGCGTGGTTAAAAGTTTAAAATTTTGCAGTGGACTGGTTACTTATTGTAAGAAAGGTCTAAAAGTGGCTAATGTGTTTTGTCTGAACGCACAATTGGACAATTATAAGAGCCTTAAGGTCGGCTACCTGAGCCCTATTTACGTTAGCATCCCTTTTTTGTCTGCCACGTTTCTAAATTCGGCTACCGGCTTTTGCAATGGAGATTACTTTTTTGTGAAATATTTTTTACGCCCTCTTTTTGAGGATGTTTTAATCCTGGAAATTTGGAGTGGGATGCTACTTTTCTTTTGTATGTCGATAAAAATAAAACTCTTCCTTGAAATTGGTTTTGTTTGCCCTTCAATATTTTATTGCTCTGTTAGAAATGCACGCCATCATGTCTTTTGTATGATGTACCTAAATAAGTTTAGTTCGAAAACGGTACTACTCTGCTGATAAGAAATAACTACCTACGATGCCGCGATGTACCATTGTAACTACATATGTCAAAATTTGTCCCGTTATCAAATTCCGTTATTCTCTTTCTATTATTTAAGTGACTCAAGAAGGCTGAGGCGACGGGTCAGTTTCATCGCAATCATAACTGAGTGTTATGGCACTTTATTGCAGTAACTGTATCTAGTGGGAATGAAGCGCAAACGTGTTGGGTTTCATCTGCATTGCAACGGTTCCCTGAAACAGAGATAGGCATTCAGGTGTCGGTCCTCTCGTGATGCAGATACTTAGAATTGCATCACAGTTTAACTATTTAAGAAGTGAGATCTAAAGAGCATTTCGGTTAGGTACTTCATTTATAAGAAACGGTTCCCAGGCCGCTAGCACGGTTTATCATCGAGCATTTTAAATATACAACAACTTGCTTTAGCTATTGGGTTTGCTTTGCTTTGCTATCGTAACGAAGCTATAAATAGTCACATATGTATGCTCTCAGGGTAGTTTCATTGAAGACCGTTTCTTCTACTCGGTAGACAATTGATAAAGACTAAATAAGTTTGTGTGCTTTGACTCACAAGGTTGGTTCTAGTAGTTTTAGTATTTGACTGCGCATTAAGCGGTTTGTACAAGATCTTAGTTTTAATTAGAAAGTTTGCTCACGGATAGCAAGAGCAAGCAAGGTTACAGAGCAATTTGCTAACGGTTTCTGAGCAAATTTTTGCAGAATATAAGAATGAATAAAAGTCTATTTTCATGAATCGAAAGTGGTTTTACCAGACCAAAAGGTCACGTAAAACCAATTTAGATTGTACAAAAGAGACAATCAAAGCGCGATAACCCCATTACAGTCGCGTACAACAGTCTCCAAACATCCACATTCACACTTCCACTGCTAATTTTGTGATACGCATCCATTACTACTGGTATAATCTGAGCCCCGCTATTCTTATATCTTTAGCTTATTAGCCATTAGCCTTGTAGGTCAGCGGTTCTGGTTACGGCATTTAACGCAATGCAGGGTCTTATCACAAAAGCGGCGATAGCGTTATCTAAATCACTTGTTTTCATGTAATTGCCATTCGCTGGTTTCGTAAGTATGGAGAGACGTTGTGATACGATTATTTTTTGGTAGTTTTATTTTGTCGTCATTAAAACAATGGAGCTTTGTTGATATTTAACAAAGGTTGTTAAATTCGAGGCTAGGAAGTTCTGATTAGGTACCTACTTGCTTTAAGGACGTTTCCACCATCATTCTGCTGTAGCCTGAAGCTTTCATATTTATAGATATTGTGCTATATGCCAAGTAATTTGCTTTAGTTACATTCCTAATATCGTCTAAGCAAAATTAGTTCTTTGTGATTTCCTTTTCAAATAATTTCAGAAATCATTTTTTTCTTGGCAAATCTATTATTTTGAACTTTTACTTACCGTTTTGTGGCCCGTAATAAAGTCTTTTGTATTTATAAATAAAATTTTGCTACAAACATAAATCGGGGGAATCCTATAATTATAAAAACGAATTGGAGACGTCTGTCTGAAATGTCCGTGAAGCAAATCTCGTATTCTTGAGAACCTTATATAAGAACATCAATACCTGCATACAAACTTTCGGATTTATAATATTAGCGTTACTTTACTAAAGTTGGCCTTGGAAATTAAAAACTAAATCATTTGACGTAACATTGCCTTCTTCACTCATGCCATCGACTCAAGATTGTGCCCATTTTGGGCACAAATCAGAGCGTTTGGATCTCAATTGTTAACTTTGAAGAATTCTAGTCAAACAAACATTGGTTCCAAAGCCAGTAGCTGTTTGCTCTATCACTTGGCGCTAAACGACACGCAATAATGAGGTGTGCGGGAGTGCCCATGTTTAAACACTGGTTAGCAGGCGCAAGAGTCGATCTACAGAGAAAGATCTCCGGGTTAAACAAAAATGAAACTTATTCTGCAGGTTTTTCTGACGTTGACAGGGACCTTAGGTTTGTCTTCATCTGTAGTTATTTCGTTGCCCTTATCAACCAACTGCGGCAGCCTGTGACTTCCATATATGTATAATGGATATTATTCGGCGTTTTGTCTGGTACCTGCACAAGAACGTTACTTACAGTCAGATTGGCTTGGTCTAATCTGTATCGATTATGCGGGGATCTGAACCCGTATTTTATCCCCTATTATAAACAGTAGAAACTCTCCCTTTTGCTTCCTTCACTTTCCTTACTTATCATATATTAAAGAAACCTAATATTTTAAATGATCACTTAGAAAATTGGGGTTTTCGGTTATTTTCCAAGTACAGTAACATTAAAAATATATTATTCTGTTGCACTCTCAGCTGCACTTGACCACTTTCTGTTGACTTGTCTTGCTTTTCACACCTAGCTGCTAAATGCTCGTCCGTTTGTATTACGAAGGTAAAAATGTCGCAGCGAGGGTTTTCTCGGATCTCGATTATTAGATAGATAAGTGTTATGTCGTGAAAGAAAAATTGTGTCGGGATGTCACGTAAATCGCCACGGCACGACGAGTTCTTTGAAGCTATCATGTTTGATTCTATCTATACCTATGTCTATACCTTCTTCAAATATTTGATCGTGGATGTTCTCACATTAAAAAGGTTTGGGCTAGCACTGCGAATGGTGCGACGAGGTATCTTTATGTTTGAAGATGCAAGAGTAAATCGAAATCTCGTGAAGCGTTTCGTGTTCATTAAAATATCACTTCAGACGCTTCGCCTCGTTTAATAATTAAACTAAACAGTGGCACGAACATTTACCTGCCGTCGTTAGCCTTTATTGTTATACAAATAGAGGCTACATTGTCGCCGACACATTGTTATTGTAATTTAACACTTAGTCGCGGGAGTGGACATCTCGAATTGTCATTTTGTTTTCTTTTGCATCCACGGGCGACGACCCTGACTCTCGAGCTAAGGATGTCGCAGTCACGAGACTCACGAGTCATGAAGTTAGTGCAAATAGTAAGATAATCGCGTTGTGATTCGTTCCGCTTAGCAACGCTTATTAAGCCTATAATCTAAGCGTTTTGTTAACGATGTCTCTTTATCGTCGCCACTCTTGCCACCCGCACTATGTTTCTTGAGTCTTTGCGATAATTTGCCCAGCGCTTCTCTATTAAGTTTCTTGCGAGTCCAATAAGGATTTGAACTTTATATTCTGCTGTGATTTAGGCTCTGCAATACAAAATAGTTTTTGACTGCAATCTTGAAATCTCTTAAAGACTAGTAACGCAGGAGTAGCGCCCTTTGTGATCCAAAATAATGTCTATCAGCAGCAGCGGTAACCACTGCAGGTGTTCCGTCTGGCTGTTTGCCTGTTTTTGACAATAAAACAAAATCTCGGCATATTGTCATAGATATCTCATAATTATGCTCGAGCCAGCCAAAAGCAGTATATTGCGGGTTGTTGCCATCATCCAATTCAAATTTGACCTTTCTTGCGCTGCATCTGATGACTTTGGTGAATACAATATTAATATACATATTTCATTTTCATTTAACCAATGTGGGTTTAGGAAGTGCCAGCCCTAATCCCCACGGTTACGGTACCGGAGTTGGCGTGTAAGTTAGTAGCGAGTGAGTCGAGGACGTGACGCGGCTCTGTTTGTTTTCCTGCGCCCGCGCTGCGCCTTCCGAGAACACCAGACATGTCGTCGAGGACTGTTTATTATTATTAAAGGTTTATTTATTATTGAGTTGAGATGTTACATTTGCTGTGTCATGGACGTTGTCATTTATAATGCGTAGGATGTGATTATTTGAAAAGAATCTAGAAAGTCATCTCTTTCAATTGTTATCACAGTTTTTAATGATTCATTAGGCTGAACCCCTCTTGCCTTTATAAGTTGTTTTTATTTTGTTCCATTGCTTATTAAATATTTGTTTCACTAGTTTTGTTAATTCTATTCGTACTAGCTCTTGTGAAACTACCTATCTTTAAGTTCTATACCAATTGCACATGTTGTTAAAATATAGGTAGGTACAGTGTGATGTATCTGAAATCAAAAAAATCACGGAAAGCTTCGATGGGTCTTCAGCTCATTTTCCAACGATATCTAACTTGTAATAAACGTGGAGATGTTTGTAAGATTTCATGTACGCCCTTGTCTGCAGGTGATGTGGCTGCTCGCCGCATTGCTCGCTGCGTGCGCGGCGCGCGTAGCGTGCACGCCGTGCAACGAGGCGCGCACGCGCTGCGCGTACCGCACGGGCTGCGGAACAGCGCTCAACAACTACATGATGCTTTGCAACGATGTGCTTTCGGAGCCCACGACGGTGTGCCCGAAGCCCTGCGAGCATGCGCTCATTGCACTCACGTCCACGGAAGAGGGGAAGGAACTTATGAAGGTAAGGGTAACATTTTGTTTTTATCACGTGTGTGATATGATGATGTGTCGAGTGATGCTGTTAGAAAAAAGATTGCGTGTTGGTGGGGTGTGCGTGTCATGGGTAAAAATTATATACCTACTAAACAAATTGAAGAACTTAATTAGTCATTACAATGAAGTATAACCAAGTTTACCTAAATAATAATAAAAAGCGCTAGGTGTCTAACATTACTGTACCGTGATTAAATTTTGCATTATACTTGATTACTTTCATTTGGTATTCCGTCTCATCCGTATGCCTGTTTGACCCCAATATAAGTATTTAATGGTAAGGAAATCTATCTGTGAACTAGCACATAGGAAATTGCTAAGGAAAGTAGATATGGCTGAATATCTTCATAATTTGAGATCTATTTCTGTTGTATCAATAAATAAATATCAGTATGCAGACAAGTGACAGATAACGTGATGATGTCTTACTAGATATTGCTAACAATAATAAGAAATGAAAAATCTCATGATTTTCATCGCGTGTAATAAACTAGGGAAAATTGAAACAATCTAAACTTGCTGTTAAATATTTATAGCACATTCTCATTCCCACTCTTGAGTTCGCCGGGGCCGTAGTTCAAGCTTGTCAAAATTACTTCTCATCAACAGTTGTTTATAGTCCGTATATCGCAATTGATCATCGCGACCAAGTAACTGTGGCCCCTCATTATTCACCCGGAGCGTAATTCTTCGTATGTTTTGAATGAAGTCGTCACGATGGGAAGGGTCTCGGTGGGATGGTGTTAGGTGCGCGGACGCAGACGCCCAGCAATAAAATCTAATTTAGACGTCGTCGGGCAGATTTGTCGGACACGACGGCAACGAGATCAAATCGCGGCGAGGGTCGCGGTTGACGACCTCGGTACACGTCACAAATAAACTGCATCCATAGATGCACTGAATCAGTCTACATGCAACTGGAATTTTATTTGCGCACTGTTTTTTTTTCCTTTTTTAAAGTTATTAACATATCAACGTTGTAATAAAAATAATTATAGTTCTTTATTGTTGCTGTGTCGTATATAAACTGTCTAGAGTGAATATTCAGCGCTATATTAATTTTCGTTAGCCGAATACCTATAATTTCGTTGGGAATCACAAGTTTATGTTAGTCGTTAGCCCTGTTATCAACGTTTTAAATGGTTGAAGCATCTAATATTTTACAAGCTTTTATTTAATTTCGCGTGTTAGTTTTTGGGGTGTATATAAACCCAATGGCAATGCAATGGCAAGATACAGTGGCGGGGCAAGACCTACAATTCATGTGCGCAAGGTACATTTCGCAAGGCCCTCTCGTATAAACCTTGGAGGCGCAAGGCCCTCGGACCACGAGGCCGTAGACGGTGGCCCACGTTGCTCACGCCTTACGCCGCCTCTGGAAAGATGTAGCGCTGAAGGACATGGATATGGTAGTGTCAGGACTGTCATGTATTCGAAAACGATATTTAGGATAGAGCGATAACAATGTGGTGAAGCAAAATAGGAAAGCTGACGCCACCAATTTGTGGGATTAATAGTAGTCAGAGTACGTTACGATACGGGCATAACTAAATTAGCGGATGAAGTCGGCGCGTTTTCTTAATTTGTCATAAACGGAAATCCTACCGTGTGTCGTCCGTTCCTCCTTATTTAGAATTCTCGGAAATTATTTACGTTATTTTAGTCTGTCATTAATCTGTAGTTATTATATTTTGATGATAAATACTTACGCCTATATTCATAAGTTTTCCTAAATAAATATCAGGGGACAAATGTCACACGGTCACACAAATTGACCTAGTCCCAAACTAAGCTCGAGGCTTATACTAGCGACGACGATATGAATACTTATATAGAGAAATATATACTTATATACATAGAAAACATCCATGACTCAGAAACAAATATTTGCGCTCATCACACATATATCTGCCCTTACCGCGACTTGAACCCAGGACCGCTAGCTTCGTACGCAGGGTCACTACCAACTACGCCAACGCGTCGTCATAAACGCACTATAAACCCATTTTAGTAAACGTAAGTATGTGTTGTCACTTTCTATTAAATTCAAATGTCACTATGACCGATAAGGACAAAGCATATGAGAAAATTGTGTTTTGAAGAAAGAACATACCCACGCCACGGCGCGCACCCTTCGTTTAGGGGGCCGAGCCAAGATGCAAACGCTACCACCGTTTTTCTTTTCTATCACTCATAAAGTACGGGATGACAGTTGGCAACGTTTATCGTAACGCAGAGAATGTCATTCCATACATTTTTAGCGATAGAAAAAAAAACGTTAGTAGGTAGAGTTTGCATCTGGGTTAGGTGCCCTGCTAATGGGCAAATATTTGTGTTATGAGGCTGATGAGCGCTAGTATTTGATACCGAGTTTTGGATCTTTTTTTATTTTAATAATATTTAACACATTTGTTTATCGTTGTCCAGTACCCATAGTTCAAACCAAGAGCTTAGTTTTGGAGCAGGCACAGTTTGTGTGAGACGTCCTGAGGGTATATGTAGGCACAGTACTAGGTATCAGTCTTTTAAACGCTATAGGCAATCTTGGTGTTTGTATAAATACTCGTATACCTACAGTTAGATGCGTGAGCGCGAGATGACGATACACATCCGATGATTATTTTATTAAGTTGTTTCTGCATCAAGAGACTCAATTTCCCGGATATTACAATAGCATTTTTCGTGCTGAATGTTCCATTACTTAGACCTCCCCGAAGCGCAGGTGTTCGCTGCGCTAATTACGCTCAGTATTGCATTAGCTGAGTTGCCGTGTACTGGTGTGATCCATGTAAGGAAATACAATCACGTACCTACCCAAAGTTTTACGAAACCTGGCTCAATATGCCGATGATGTCGATCCATTAAATATCCATTAACTCCGGTAACACGCTCTTTATGATGTTGGTATTCATAATATTGCTCTTATAATGAGAATCGTGCATGCCCATATAGGTCTACTTTCTAGTTTATATTTTTAGAAAAGTTATTTGTGGTTAGGAAAAAAAACTGTAGTTACGAGTATGGATTATTTCGCAAACATCTCTTCAATTAAAATGGGCTAAAGAAGATCGAGTTATTTAATAAACTACTACTAAGTATGTAGAACTAGTACAATTAAATACAATTTCAAATTATTGATTAATTAATTATTAATTACAGAAATCACTTCTTTTTTTATTTTTTTTCCTTTAATAATACTAATTATATGCTTACAAAGTACAAACTTTGAAAGAAGCGAAGAAGAAAAAAAACAATTAAGTAATTAAACTTCCTTTAGATTTTTCTAAGAACTTAGGCGGAGGTGGGGCAGATTGGTACGGGAAAATTATATTTTATATTTTGGGCAGTAAAAAATTATTTACTTTTCATTTTTGCTTATATCACAGGAAAACTAATTAGGTTTGACACCGCCATCAAATTAATCTTGAAAGTTTCACCGTGATAAAGATAAAGAAAAATAAGTGAAAAATGGATTTTGTGTCATTGTGCCCCACCCATGGGGCACCTTGATACACATTTTTAAATAAGTGAAAAAGTTTGGTAAAATGCCAGCATTCAACAAAATGTTGTTTCGTTTCTTTTGAGAATGGTATAGGCAACCTATTGTGTTTCATAAAGATTTTAATTATCTTTTTTTTTCATTATTTTACACTTATAGACGGTATAACTGATTTCAATTGTTTTTTTAGTATTTATTTAAATGAACTTTAGCATGTATGAGAAAATAGGCTTTTAATAAACCCTAAAACACTTTTAGACACTTAAACAACACAGTCAACAATTGCACAGTATAGAGAATTCTATTTATACTATGACAATTACTTACACAAACAAACATTCATAGCACCAATGTGCCCCGTGCCTTTTTAACCGACTTCAAAAAAAGGAGGAGGTTCTCAATTCGTCGGGATATTTTTTTTTTTTTTTTTTTTTTATGTATGTTCCCCGATTACTCGAAGACCACTGGACCGATTTGAAAAATTTTTTTGTTGTTCGACTGGGTATACTTTCTAGTTGGTCCCATTGTCACCACGTCAGGATCTGATGATGGAATCATGGAGAAATCAAGAGAACTCCTCAAATATTATAGGCACACCTATAGCGATTTTGGTATTTTTCACTGTAACTCATGCATTTGCTTTTGAAAAGTACTATATGGTGAAGTGGAACTGATGATGAAGACCATAGATGGCCACCGGAACTCCTTAACGGTACCTATTTCAAGGGTGGCGATAAGATATTTCGATAAAGGAAGTTGAGCGAGTATGACGAAGCACATTTAGGTTTAAATATGACTATGACATTCCCGCGGCGTTGTCTGCGGCGAGCTTGAAATGTTTTATAGTTTCTTATTAATATTTAGAAGTGGAGCTACGTAACAGCATAAATAGGATCACTAAAAAGTATAAAATAAAATAAATGTTTAAAAAAACAAAAAACCGCCTTCAAAAAGCAAAAAATAACTTCTTTAAAATGGTAGGTAAATAGGTCAGTCCAACTGAAGTCGGCGTCCAACAATATTTTAACCAAAAGCAGACTTCAGTTGGACTGACCTATTTACCTACCATTTTAAAGAAGTTATTTTTTGCTTTTTGAAGGCGGTTTTTTGTTTTTTTAAAAATTTATTTTATTTTATTGTATCAAAGTGCCCCAACGGTCATTTAAGTCATATTCGGAAAATATTTGAATATCCATAAAACCAGTGTACTTAAGAAAAATTAAACGTGCATTTCTGAAAACGTCATTAAATAACTTATTATTGGAAATTTAAAATCTCCATTCAACTGATAAACACTGCAACAATGAACTATTACATCAGTAGAATATTTTTAGTTAACTACACTAAAAAAACCTTCTTCCTCATGTAATGCTAAAGAACAACAACGATACGACGCTTTTACAGCTGTCAAGCTCACTTACGTATAGTGATGTTATAGTGATATTTCCATATTATTAACATTTGTTCTTAACGAAATAGCACTGGTGTATTATTGTGCCCTTTGTATTAATCTGCCCCGCTTCCCCCTACCTAATGTTTTCTTTTTTGCGTCCATGCCATGTTCTACCTATACCGATGCAACAAGTCTGACGGTGTTTATACTTATAGATCAGGAATGTAATTTTGACACAAAAAACATCCTTGTTTAAATAGTTGGTTAATTTAATTATGCTCGCCATTTGTCTCTCCCATAGAATACAATAAATGAACATGAAAATACATACCAACTACTGTCATTCATTACCCGTCGCAAGTAGCAAATAATTACAATTCCCAATAGTCCAAGTAGTTTAGAAGTCTCTACGTGCGACGTTTTTTCCATTAAATGGAAACATTTCCCGTGGCATTGCTCTTAGCGAAGCGCATTTAAAAGCCTCTCAGAGATTCCAGCGTCGCCCGCATTCATATTTATAAGGCGCGCGTCCATAATTTAGATTAACATCACTTAAAGCCTTAATTAGTAGAGGCGGTGCGATTATTGTTGTACTGGGCTATGTGTATCGAGGGCTCGGAGCGGCCTCGGCCAGCCTTGAGCTTTGACGTCTTGATCGCGGACCCACCGCGACGACTCTTGCGCAGGTGTTGCCGTGCCCTCACAAAAAACGAGCGTAAGACGGCGGCGGGCCATCATTACTCTCATCCGAGCTAGGTATTAAATAAATTGACCATGAAATTAAAGCGGATTTTGAATAGGATCCTGATTTATAACGCTTCGTAGAACCTCATTCATGCCAGTTACCCAGTGAAACGTTTTTGGGCGCGAAATATCATGACGTTCTACTATCTAAGATATGTCACGCGAGTTTATTTTACGGTACGAGTACAAAACTATTTTTATCATACGGAACATTTTGCATAATCAATTCAAAGCCGGGGCAGTAATAGGTACGAGTCTGAGTGAAATACATCTCTGTGCATCCGGCCGTCGTCCGACTTCAATATTTATTAAGACTTTACAAAACGCGATGTATTTTGATAGCAGCCGGAATGTTTCATATGTCGTAAAAAACTTTTACGACCATGAAACGTTATTATTAAGCGATACCGACTGCGGAAATTTATGATTTTCTCAAAAAGTTTATTGGGTTTGAACTCTGACGTTTAACTTCGTGACTAACTGTAGTTTTTTCTTGTTGCAGTGCGAGTGTGAGGACGAGTATTGTTTGGAGGCGAAGAAGCGGATAGACGTGTGTCGGGTGTCGGTGCTGCAGGGAGCGGCTAACGCGACCATGTCGTGTCGGCTGTCGCAGCTGATCTGCCTGGCGGATGCGCAGTGTGCCACCGCGCTGACCTACTACCACCGGCTGTGCCGAGCCATGTATCGCGGAAAGAAGTGCTCCCACAAGTGCCTCAACTCCGTAGAGATCTTAAGAAAACAAGACGCAGCTGCCGCCCTCACGGGATGCCACTGCGACGGCAATGAGGACTACGACTGTCCCCGCATGCAGAACAACCTCGCCAGGCTCTGCTACCACAAGAAACTAGAAAGCCTAGACAAAAAAGTCAAGACTCAACCGCCCCAGGTAGTGCTGGTAGGCAGTGCTTACGTAGGGTCTGTGTCAAAACCTTTACTATTATCAGCATTTTTCTATGCTTATTTGTATTCGTGATACTTACAGAAGAGGTTTACCTCATGCACACAGTTAGATGTAATGTAATATTAAGCGCAATAATTGCATTAAAGTACAAGTTTTGTAAATATGTACATAGACTTTTTAAGTGTAAGTAGGTAGGTAAGTCGTGTGAGGAAATGCAAGGTTCAAATGGTTTGGTTGAATGGAACATCGTCAATATCAGTTCAATGTAGTTTTAATACGCGTACCTATTCGTCAAAATGCGAATTACGTGTAAGAAGACACCAAATGTACTCGCATAGGAATATATATTTCTGAACACCTTGTACTTATGCACTAATATATTTGAGGGTGACCTTCTCTTGTAATCGCAATCGATGCGATGCTCATTTATCTATATTCTTCTCATTCTGATTGATAATTACATCTTATCATTTGTTTTTGTACTCTCCTTGTAACAGATACCCGTAAAACTAAATTTGTTATCTTTTTAGTTACATCTAAAGTATTATCAGCTTCCTCAATGGATCAAATCGGTCCTAGAACCTCATTTTTCGTGTTATCGCGCCGACGTACATCGCGAGCGCAGCGGGCCCGTAATGCAGCAGTCTGCGTGATAGAGGGATAGCGCTCGCCCACAGGACGCGCGGGCGCCGCTATAAATACGGCGGCGCCGGTGGTCCGGTGACAAATGCTAGGCTGTTCCCTCGACGCCACGACGATTGATCTAACCCCGGTACCACGCACTATCAAACACACGAATTTACACGTCAACGTCTCAATCTCTCCCTATTACTCCCTACCTGCATACACGCGTTCGAAAGAAACAGACAATTTAAAGCTCGTTCAGTAGAATAGGGAAGTGGATGTTCTAATGACACAGTTGAAGCTAATTCCGGTAAGCACGACACTAATCGCTCGCTGATGTCGGGCGGCTGAGGCGGTACAAATACGTGGGATGGATTCCGACGTCGCGTAAGCATGTTCGGTTATTAGTCAATGTCTTTGAAATATTCACATTTTTGCTAATTAATTTCTGGAAAAGAATAATGAGGTTATGTATCCACATTTCGTTTTATAAATATTCTTGGTTGGTATGTACGAGTAAGTATAATGAATGACGTCAATAACTGTGATGCAGTCAACGTTTTAAGTTGGTGATCACTTTTGTACATTGCAAGTAGAGGTCTTAAAGTCTCTCAGGCTCGGGTGAAGTCGGTTAGGCTAGCTTCAGATAAAGAGCGGATGAGAGCGAGGGAGAAAGAAGTAAGCTAACTGGATGTTTTAGGAGCTATTGTACTGTTTTATGTTGTCTTAACTTTAGGGTTACACACACGTAATTTTGAAACGAGTAAAAGCGACTAGTTGCTGGTAATTCGTTGATTTTCCAGAACTCGACGAAATCGCAATTTTAAAGTGTAAGGCCTATTAAATACAGTGACAGTGTATCTTTTGTTCGTTTCACACTATTAAACCATCTTAAGCGTGGTCGCTCAGTAATGAAGAGGTTGGAACCGGTTCGGTAAGTCAGCCTATTCGAGCAATTCTCGCGAACGCGGCCGAAACGAGAGCACGGGCAGCAAATATGCAGTTGCAATATTTTAAACGAAAACTTCAGTGACCCATCTAGATACCTTTATTATAATATCATATTTCTTATTTCATACATGTCTTGTTTTTATATTTTCTAGTGATAAATATTCCAAGGTTTTCGCGTATAATTAATTCTAAAGCTATGGACATCGTATACCAGTCTAAAGAGTAAAGATGCTATTACACATTAACGTTATAATAAAAGAGAGTATTTTGTAGTTTTAGCAGCTACTTTTGGTACTTGAGACCAGCGATGTAAAATAAAGTAAAACCTGTTAGGGCCACTTGCACAGAAAATTTAACACTGGGTTAAGACACTAAAGGGCACTTGCACAGAAAATTTAACACTGGGTTACGACACTAACCTGAGTTAGTAAACGTCAGATTCATACGAAAACTAACCCAGGGTTAAATTTTCTGTGCGAGTGGCCCTTAGGGCCACTTGCGCAGAAAATTTAACACTGGGTTACGACACTAACCCGAGTTAGTAAACGTCAGATTCATACGAAAACTGTCATTTTAACTCGAGTTAGTGTCTTAACCCAGGGTTAAATTTTCTGTGCAAGTGGCCCTTAGGGTCACTTGCAATAAAAATTCAACACCGGGTTTAGACACTAACTCGAATTAGTAAACGTCAGATTCAAACGAAAACTGGCATTTTAACTCGAGTTGGTGTTTTAACCCAGTGTTAAATTTTTCGTTCAAGTGGTCCTTCATAAGCCCGAAACTGTTATTCACCGTTAGTAGAGCTCGAAACACCTAAAGTGTACCTACTTAAATTCTTTCATGGAAATGGGACGCTTACTTTTCCAAGAGTCCTTGATACAAGAACGGTGTTGTTTGGTATACATCTCGCGAATGTTTACTAATGTTCCGACGCCAAATCACGTCGTTCTTTATGCATAATGCAGTGGTCACGGCGACTCTCGGAATACCAATGGCTGCCCATATTGCTCACTTATTTTCGCATTATTTGATCATTGGAAGATACGCCGATAGGATTGTTCCCATGCAATAACTCATTATAATCAAGACGTATCACTCTTTGGTTCAGAGTTGGAATTTGTTATGCGTTGTAAGTAAACCTTTTTCGTGAAGGAAGTGGAAGCGAAATTTTTGCATTTTTACAGTTCATTGGGAATATAGACAGCTGTTTGATGAGATAAGTTTATTGTAAAATCGCATTGGTAGAAATAGCAAAATGTAGAGGCATTGCGTGAGTGTTGTGTGAAAGAAGTACCTAGTATGAATACGTTGCGTTGCTTGTGTGAGTGCATTGAATTATACAATAATTAATTTTAATTAATATAAGTATCCATAATTGTTAAACCGATTAACCACAGTTTACCAAAGTGAGATTATTAGATTAGTGCCTAGACGACGATAATGAAGTACCTAAGCACGGTTGAGCGACGTAACTTATAACGTTTGAAATTACTTGTCTAATATTATTATAAAGAAAATCGTACAAAGTATCTTGGAATTATAATTATGAATTAAATAATAATTTATTAAATTAGAATTATAGTTAGCGATTTAATTAGGAGTTTGTAAAAATTGTTGCATTTTTCGTTTTGTAAAATTGTGTTAAGGATTTATTTGTATTTATTTTACTGTATTGAAATAAAAATCTGTTTTTTTATTTAGATGTTTTATTGTTAGATCTTACTAATAATGTTAATAATTACGTTTTTGCGATGGTAAAGTGACATAGAGCGGATGTTAATTTTATTCCAACATTTCATAATCAGTTAATACAGTATTCTCAAAATCACTATGTAATCTTGCCATAACACCAGTAATTAGGAGCCAGTAGGTTGATGTTCCTGGACAACTACGAAAGTGCCCAAAAAAGTCAAGCGATTTTGGATTTGGAGTGTCCAGTAAGTAAGTATTGAAATTCCATAATTTAACATATTTGAATTTGGAACTATTTTTACAGACCTGTGACAGCCTTTAAAAAGGGTAAAGAGGTAAGATCGCAAATGCCACATGAAAAAAAAATCAATTTCATTAACCTTATAATTAAAATAAGTACCTCGTATTTATATTCATATAACATTTTTAATTTACATGAAAAACTAAACATCCAACTCTACTGAGGTTTACAGTTTGATATTACAACGCGGTCCTTTTAATAAAACAGAAATGGTCAAGAACGAGGTCAGTGTGGCCAGTATGTAATAATGCTGTGAAAAAAACAGAAAAAAAAAGTTTGTCTTTTGGTGTTTTTTGTAGAATGTAGGTAAATTTACAAAAAATAGATAAGTTTATTGTTTAAACTATTTTTAGGAAAATCACTCTACGTGCTTTGACCATTATGAGTATGTATGAAAGCCTCTTTTAACACATACTCGTCCAAGAAGACCCACTTACTGGTCTCTGCAGTAATGTACTAGGTATAACAGTTAGGTAATGGGTATTCCGACGACATTCACAGAATCCAAAATAAAGATTGCAGCCATACAAGAGTAATAAAAACCATGCAAATTTACAAACCTTCAAGCATGCTTCAGATCAGTGATCCCCAAAGTGGTCTATATCGACCCCCAAGGGTCGAAGACGACCTGCAAGGGGTTCATGTGAGCGGAAAAAATAAACGGGGGTCCATGAGAGGAAAATGGGAGTCCACAATATTATAGTGGATCCCATTTAAGCAGGTCGTGATTTTAATTTTGGCTTTCCATTAATGGAATAATCCATTATCATACATAGATAGTATAGGTATGCACCTACTTACTTACGTAATAATTTACGCGCTGAATTTTAATTGTAATTTTTTCATTTCTTAGCCGACTAGACTTCCAACTTTGACGGTGAAAATCCCGAAGATTTCTTGTTTAATTTTTACGTGACAACGTAAATATTAGATAAACAAGCGGTCCACCCAAAACCGAAGAAATTGCCAAGTGGTCTACGAGCCAACAAAGTTTGGGAACCTCTGCTTTAGATTGTAATTGGTAGTACCTACGTTTCCTTCATGTGTTGACGATAAAATTAGATTAATGTTAGATTTCAAGAACGTTTTTATTTATAAGACTTAAGGTTTCTTTAAGACATATTTACCCTTAAAGCCGAGCCACACCGCTTGCGTGACGTGCACGTGCACGTGCTCGTTCTCTTACCACTGCGTTGTATAGTGACATGTCGTAATGAGAATTCATACTATACAAAGCAGTGGAAAGCGAACGCGCACGAGCACGTGCACGTGCACGTCACGCAAGCGCTGTGGCCGGGCCTTTATGGTGATGCTCTCGATTGATATAATGAAATAGTGAGTGTTTATATATTGCATTATTAATTGGTTCGATTCTCGCCACAGGAAAGCTTTTCAAAGAAACTGTGAATTAAATTATTCATAGAAAAAAAACCCAATTTCAATCAAAACATTGCAACCATGAGGACTAGGAAGGAATGCCTCTATGCTAGTAATTTCAGCCATCTAACAATTTGAAAACTGCAATAGCCATTTAAGTTTTAGTTTTAGATTTTTTTTTATCGACGAACTGGTAATTTTAAAGGCATCAACGTCTTTCGTTTGGAAATCAGCGGCTTTTTAGATTTGGGTGATCTTTACGGAGTAAAGGTTAAAAGAGATAATTAAGGCGAGTTACAAGTTACAACTGTTCTCAATAAAAACCTCAGCAATAATTTTTAAACTTTGATAAATTACTTATGCAGGTACTTAAAAAGCTGAAACAAGAGTAAGAAATATGTTCTAAAGAGATTTTTTTTTGCTTCATCATTAAACCGGTATACGGATAACAGTTATTTACGCAGCAAAAATCTACCAGATGGCATTTGAAATGATATTGGTATGAAAAACCAAATGTTAAAGTTCTGACCTTTGCATTTTTAGAATGGGATGGCCTTTAGGGCTGCCATTTTTTAGGTTCAGACAGCAGCTGGCCTGCACAAAGAGTACGGGATATTAATTTAGCAAGTGAATATGTGTACCTGTCTACTGCCGAACCGAGGCACATCCATCTTGCAACGTATCCGTATATACGGATGTGTATGTAATGATTTGAGCTGAGAACGAGACCCCCTGCGGAGCCTATCCAGCGTTGTAAAAACTTGATCATGAGGAAATCAGAGGTTGGTATATAAGAACGTTTTAAATAGTTATCTCGGATGAGGGAAAGGCAAAGTCATCAACGATATATACCGGGTGTATAATCAATGTTTTACACATATTTTCTCTAAACTAAAACCCTCTCCTAAGTCTCATACTGATAATTTAACTAAAAGTAGTTTTTTCGAAGTTTTAATTTTTCTAATTTTTTTGACGTAGGTAATGCGGTTTGCCTACCACTATGTTTAAATAAGATTGATAACATCTAGTGACAGGTATAACAGTTAGGTATTAAATGTAGGGTAACCGCACTTTAAGAGTTTAATTATCAGTTTTATTACAAAATGAATGATAATTAAAGTAGGCTAATTTAAACAACTGAATTAATGTAATACTATTCGTCATTAACTGGGCCACAATCAAGTGGTTTGTATTACCAATTTGATGACACCCTGTATATATCTTATGACTTCAATATTACTTTTACAATTCACTTCCGCTTCCTCCAATTATAATTTGTATCAATAGATAAAGCTACATAATGCATCATAGGGTACCTGCCGGCTATACTTGGGAGAAAGTTCAGAAAGTTTGTTCTTTTTAGAAGAAAATCTTGCAATAGGTAGTCGGGTAGTCGGGGTTATTTTGACTGAAGGGTAATTCTAAATATTGATACTATTTTTAAAGTAAAATAAGATTATATAATTTCATTCAAAAATCCCCCTTCGTCGAAATAACCCCGCTATTGCAAGACTACCCCGCGTGACCTATTTGAAAATATCCGAAAGACCGGGATCGCAACGCATAGGAGAGGCATATTAAAAACATTATGTTCAGTAGTACAAAATAAGAAACGAACGCTTTAAAACTAATTGTAGCAATCGCTATGATTAAATAGTTATTCATTAAACTCCTGCAGCTACCAACAGTATCACCGTCGCTAGTTTTCTCGCCATTTCCGTTCCCACGCCTGGCAGGTTGAGTTTTGCCAAATAATCACGTTCTGCCAATTACTCTCTCAGCTCGAGTTAGCTCTGAAGAGCCCTTGTGCTTGTGACGAAGTACCACTCACGCTTAACCACTTGGTGCTTATAAAATCACGATACGTCACTTCCTTGAGGACCGTATCCGTAGCAGCGTGAGAAAAATAGGGGAGTTATTCTGCTTTTTAATGACATCTTAATAAAATTAGTACTGTCCGTCTGAATGATCATTTCAGCATTTAAAAGTAGCAATTAGGCAAGGTTGGGTTTTTTGAAGAAAAGTACTGACTGAAGTCAAGTGAAGTTTTCAGCATAAATGATTAATTGTACTTAGGTACCTACTAATGATATGTTACAACAGATTAATAAAGATGTCCACCTATGTGAGTAATAAGAAGGCACGAAACTGATCACTGCTATTTATTATTAGTGTGTTCTTTTTGACGATCACAATGTGACTTCTTATGCTTACCTTGACATCACACGCAATAAATGCTTTTAATTGACTTTGATAAATAAAAAATGTTGATTAATACAATTATTATACAGTTAATATTCAAGTTCAGGTTCAAAAGAGTCTTACGAAGAAAATAATTAAACATAGTGGATACATATTCAAATAGATAAAACTAAATTCGATAAACCTCATAAAATAACATACATACACATACATACATACAATCACGCCTCTTTCCCGTAGGAGGCAGATACCATTTCCTTCCACTTACTACGATCCAGACAAAATTCTCTCGCTTCCTCCACACTCATAAGTATCTTCATACACGTGCGTCGGTTTAGAGTACTCCTGACCTGGCCCTTTCTTAATAAGTCCCCGATCTGATCGTGGAACGTTCGCCTTGGCGGGCGCTCTTCCAACATTCCCATTTATTCTTGCCTCATCTGTTTCGTAAATCTCACTTCATCCATTCTCTCCTCATGAACAAACCACTTCAGCATTTCTTTATTAATCCTTGTCACTACATCTTCTTTTAACCCACAACGCCCCCTTATTACACTGTTCTTAATCCTATCACACACGTTCACCCCAGTCATACTTCTCAACGCTCTCATTTCTACTGCATTAACTCTACTTTCATGTTTCTTCTGCCATACTCAACTTTCACTGACAAACATTAGTGTCGGAATTAGCACCCCCTGTGAACCGCTAAATGAGCCTTCTTTGAAACTTTCTGACTACTCACAAAGGTACGAAGCGCTCACCATGTTTCCAGCATAAACTCGTCTTTCAATGTCACTTTCACATTCCCCATCTCTTGAAAACATCGATCCCAAATACTTATACAAAATCATTCACTTGCTGCAACCTTTCATTTCCAATGCTGATATCACACTTCCTTCTTCCTCTGTTTCAAAGATCATTACTTTCGTTTTACTTAAATTCACCTTCGTTCCCATAAAATAAATGGTTTCATAAAATAAATGATCATTCATTGACGATTTTGCACGGTCTACGTGTTTTATGTTTCAATCAATAGTCAGAAGATATCAAATGATTTCTAGTTTATTGACTATAAATTCAACACTTTGACTAACTTGGTAGTGTGGAGCCTCCCTCAATACCACGCGTGCAATCAAAATGTGCAAATCTTGCTAATAACAATTTTCTCCGAGTTTTTAATGTTCCAAACTAAACAATTTGGGACTAAAACCACAGAATAAAAGATATATTTATTAAAATGAACTATTCAATTAATGGCCACTGCAAACTAGTACCTACACAACAAACTTTAGGCTATTTTTAATCCTCAATTCATTAACGAGAGGTCAGTCAGACAGTACAGTCAACCAAAAAGATTTTTGTGCCGTTTTGGAACTACGTCAAAAATACTTGAACTTTCAAATACTTTTTTACAATGTCATTTATTGCGTTACTTTGACATAGTTCCATAATGGCTCATAAATCGGGTTGAATGTCTTCTAGCCCTCTAAATTGCCCTTTTATAAAGACCGTACCGTGCAGTGCCTATAACTTATGCTAAAAAGACCTTAGCTGACAATTCTCAGTTGCCCTCCATTGGACAGCTTAATTAAAGTAATGGCTTGGCCTGGATTCGCATAGGTAATGCTTTGTTTCCCTGCTGGCTGGAGCCCCGGCCTCCGTGGGTGGTCCCAATTACATGAGCCTGTCTCCCGCCTTGCGTAAGCCTTCTAATTACAAGCAATTCAAGTAAAGATGAACATTAGCCGATACAATAACGGAGTATTACAAACGGAACAAAAAAACCGAGGTTGTCCGCTTTTGTTATGGTGAATTCTGTAATTAGGCTGTTGTAATGAACTGTGACGGAATCGAAGTGAACTCGGAAAATTTTGTAAATGCTTTGTAACTTGACATTGAGCATATTTTCTGAAAAATATAGTACGATTTTAAACCGTTTACGACGCAAACGAAATGTTTGTTGAATGTTTAAGTTTCCATGGGAGGGGAGTTTTAAATATATATTTTTTTGGGACAGTTTCTTAAAGATCCGATCCTTTTTATGTATGATAACTACGAGTAAATACGAAATAATTATTGAAAACATGAAATTGGTGAATCCAACTCGTTCATTTGTTGTTGTAGTTCGACGGAGCAAATGGGAATGCTTTGAAATACTACAGATTTCCACACTTCCGTTACCTTTTTGACGATCTACTTTTACACGTTAGTTTTGTGAAAGTATACCAAGCAAGTTAACGATAATTTTGTGCAATCTATGGTTGGCATTCTAATGTTGTCTCATTCTGACTATGTAAGAGAGAAAGGGGAACTACTAGGTATGTTTGGGACTCAGTTATTGGGAGTAGAGGCGGACCACCGCGCTCGGGCGCGCGGCACGACGCTCCACGCCTCTAATGCGCGACGGATCCCCTCAGCACGACCGCTGCGCCCGCGCACCAGATCAGCCATTAAACTGCTGGGTTCGTGAAAGATCTATGATGTTAGCCATTAGTTTTTGGGTAGGGTGAACCCATATTATTGGTCACCTACCAATTATTGGCCCCATGAACTTTCACGTAAGGCAATAGATACTATAATACAACAATCACTAGGTGCCAGTAACTGGTAATTTAGAGGTCAATAATTGAATGGTCACGAATTTTAATGTCACAGCTGTGAGTAGAACCTAGAACTTCCTACTTAATATTGAAAGTTTGTGTGTTGGTTTGTTACTCCTTCACGCTGCAACGGCTGGTCGGTTTTGGATGAAATTTTCGTCCCGGAAAATTGAAAAGTTCCTGAGGGAATAACAATAATCGAAATCTACGCGGATGAAGTCGCAGGCAGATGCTAGTGTTAGATAAAATAACTAGGGCGTCTAGCTTAAGCACCGAATTAGTTCTCAGAGTTGGTAATGCATTTGCAGTCTTAGGATTGTAGTCTTGAGAATGCAAATCTCTATAGGTCTCAGATGCCACTTAATTTAAGGTGGCCTGTGCTCTAGTTTGCCTTTCTCATACCATAAAAAATCATTGTTACTTTATGGGTATTTAAGTATTAGGCCGGCTTTACACTGAAACTTACGACTTACGTAAGTAGGGACGCAGCTATCTGTTAGAATGAGAAAAAAAAATCTATCTACTTCTCACCAATAGCTGCGTCCTTGCTTACGTAAGTCGTAAGTTTCAGTGTAAAGGCCGCCTTAAGTCAATTTAATTAGTCTGCATTTGAAGCCAGAAACATTTATCCAATTTTGGTTTATTCTAAAAATATATTTTGCTAATTACGGAGTAATTAAGCTGCAAACTCCGTTGCTATTTTGCTCTTGATATTTTAAAATTTCCTCACAAACTGAATGCCCGCCTTTCACAGTTCACTGCAACCGGAACGGTCTTACTTAATAGTCCTTCCACCAAGAAGTAGTACCTAAATGAAGTGCTATGCAGTTTACATTTGTAAGCTAAACGGAGTCCGTTCGGAGCTCGCTCCGCTTGCAGTGAAAGGTGGGTACCTATAAGGGTGTGTTCTCAATCTAGTGGAGCTCGACGGAAAAACAAAGCAGATTTGGGCAGAGAAAACGACGTATCAGAAACCGGTCAACACGTTCCGAATGGACATCTCTACTACCTGGTTGGACGTTTTCTATTCTTCGCTCAACTCTGCTTCAGTGGAAACACGCTCATACGCTAGTTTTTCAGCATAGCGTGGTAGTGAACTAGTGAGCCCGATGAAAAGGGATCAATAGGGTTCCGTATATTTGTTATCCTATGCATGTTAGGTATTAGTGCGACTTTTTTAGCCAGCTTTAACCTCCGCTTCACGCTCTCAATCGTTTAATATAAAAAAAGTTATTGAGTCGTTTAAGGGAGTATCCCTTAACTTCACTTTACAATTTCTTAAAAAAACTATAGTCGATGTATCTAAACTGGCCCAGTGTTGGAAACATAACATGCCCTTCCAGTTTTTAAGGTTTAGTACTAGTAAGCTAGTGATGTCTCAATAGCCCAGTATGTAGGTGTAAATATCTGTTTTAGTATTCGGTAGGTTATGTTTGATTACATTGATGATTTGTGTGATGAGCGCGAGTATTTGGTATTTAATTATGTGTTTCCCTAAATAAGTATCTTTGTCGTTGTTGTGACAAATAACAATTTAACCTTGGGTTTAGTTTGGCACTAGATAAATTTATGTGAGATTCTCTCCTGATATATTTTTTTTATCGGTTTAGTTTATTAATACGATTCAGTATACAAGAAACTACTTTATCTACAAAACAGATAATGATAACAAAACAATAAAAACATAAATATTGATAGACAGTGACAGTAGGATTATATTGAACTTATATACCTTCCTATCTCGGTGCTGTATCTTTTAATCCCAATTATAAAGTCGTTTCGGCGCGGCCATTAAGAATAAGAATAAGAAATTAAAGAGATATAACCTTCACGGTTTGGTTTAACTGCTTCCTGGCCTTTGGTTACAACAATTTACCGAATATTAAGGAATAGGTATCAAGGAAGTCAGGCCTTTAAATCAATTTTAAAGAGCGCTTCGCTCAAGACTTGGTTGATATATAGATTTTATTAATTTTCCTCTCATACGTTACATATATTATAAAATTTCTACGATGTTGTAGCGCTCGCAAATAATTCCTTGCAATTGGTTAGTTCCTATTACTTCCTATATCGGTATTATCGGTATTTTTAGTCAAAACCTTGTTTTACCAAGAAATAGGAGGAAAAATAGGTTTGTAAAATAACTTAGCTATGTAAAAATCGACAATTTAGAATATCACTAAGGTAACGTCGAATAAAGGCCCAGGCCTCGTACTTTCACGTTTACCTTTACTAAAACTTTACCCTCGTAAACCAGCATCGGAATGTAGACTAGTAATGAGCGTACTTAAGTCGTAAATCCTCAGTACAAAACTAACAAGCAGTTGCAAGGTCATAAAACCTCTTCAGGAAATATTCTCCTAAATTGCAACATAAAATCTGAAAAGCTTACTCGTAGGTTGCATGTAGTCTTTTAAATTGCCCTAACAATGTCGCTTTTAAAGCAATTTGCCAACGGAGCCCAACATACCAACTAAGATTGATCTCTGACCAAAACTCAAGACAAATACCCACCTAACCTACTTATTAGTGGCAATGATATCTTTTTAATATTTATGTAGTAAGAAAATGTAAACACTAAGGCACTAAGGGAATGTCAGTGAAGACAATGTTGCGTCCAACTCCTTTTTAAAGTAATTGACGAACAGTTTATACATATACAATGTCCGAAGTTCGTGACTACCCTTGGGGACGCCCTGTCCAAGGCTACTGAAACCGTAAACAGACCGCGGGTGGTCCGTAATGACCGCTGATGATGCTGTAATTATGCCTCAAACCAAATAGTTTCCTCATTGTTGCGCCACGCCGCGTGTGGTGCGCGTGCGGCTCAAAAGTACCAGTTTTGTAGGCGTACAAACTTTTGATAGTTTTTTTGTAGCTGGCAGAAAATGTTTCTTGATATCTGCAGGACCATTATATTGCAGGTGTAGTGCGTAGAATTAGATTTGGGTGAAATGTATATCCACGCTTGTACAGGTCTATTCCCACTAGTTCTATTGTCAGTACCATGTAACTCAATAGAACTAGTGTAGGAATAGACCCTTCTACAGGGTTAATACACCTATGAACAATAAAGTACCTATTGGGTTTATTGAGTATTTTATTTCTAATCTGGGCGTCTACGTGAGGCAATACATATAAGTACCTACTTACTAATCATTTGCCTTATTTTTTTGGATAACTGCCAGTACTTCTACGTAGGCCTAACGCTACGATTAGTAAAACTTTACATTTGACTGCTCGCATCAGTCATTTGTTAATATAATTTATCAATAATACATTATTATTATTGTTTGATTTCGTTAGGGTTTTCAAACTATTAGAGCAATGTGTAATACTACGACGATCCATGTGCAAATTTACGGAATGGATTGCAGTATGCAGTTTGCATATAACTGTATCAAATCTGCACGACTAAACCTGCAATTTTGTAGCGGACTAGGCCCTCATTCAGATCTGGGTAGAGAGCATCAAATAGAATATAAGAGAGCATCAGCATTATTCGCTTTATAACTTTAATAGTTATCTCGTATGAATCACTTGAATCAGTCTGTCAGTTTCTCAATATCGGACGTGGCTTTACCAGTTTGCTGAGTATTAGAGATGGTATTAAGTAGGTACCAGTAACGTAACGGTTGATTTGATCGACGCGATACATCTTAATTCTCGTCATTTATAATGTGAATGTGGTAACCGGGTATGATGACCTCTATACAAAAATATTTTTAGTAATTAGTTGTAAATAGGAAAAAACAAGAATCGAAGAATCATTAGACAGCGGCTGACGAAAAAACATTAACTAACGTACTTTTGCTATATTGAAAATCATCGTCAACATACCTAATGGTTTTTTTTAAATTGATAATTAAGGGCCAGACTATAAAAGTGTATCATTACTTGGTATGGCGGGCACAACAACTTTCATCAAATTCGTGTAGAAACCGATTCAAATACTTTTCTCATTTAAACTTTCTAAAGCTTTCCTCAGATCCGCTTGATTATGTAATTTACCTACACAGAGGGTCTTTTGCCTAACGCACTCGCAATCGCAATCTTTTTCATTTTAAAAATCGAAGGCTTGTTTGCATAAAAAAAAAAAAAAAAAAAACAATTGTTCCGCTTTGAAACCGATTGCGATAGCCAGTGCGTTAGGCAATAGCGAGGCAGGTTCTTGAATTTCGGACTTAAAATGAAGTTAATTTAAAGTGCTCACTACCTCTGCTTGAGCTAGATACTTAAAGAAGAAGTTACCTTTAAACGGATCATCTGATTTGCATCAAACTTGGCTGAGAAACGATCTCCAGAAAAATAACAACATACAGTCAGACAGCTAAAAAATACAATTTTATAAATCCCGTATTTTTCATCGAGAGTTTAGAAGTTTTAAGCATTTTTTTTTTTTGCCGAAGTTTCACAAATGTTACTTAAATTTAATGTCACCTTAAGTCACGTGCGACCATTTTCTACTTTAGCAAATTAAACAGTGACAGAAGGTATCCTTATACATAGGTCGTCGGTACTAATGAAGGTTTGTGCAACTGGGTGTAAGACAGGATTTTGTGAAATACTTAGGTACTCATCATCATTTTGAATGTTCTACTAAACTTAAAGTACGTGTATCATTTTTGGGCTAATTACTTATGAGAATGGATTATATTATTATTGAAGGGTACATACGGGTAAACTTAAGTTTGTGGTAACAACATCACATCAAAGTCGGTGTTACAGAAAGCTTACTATAAAAGAAAACGCTTTTCGCCCATTCTATTGTTTGCACAGAGCGGCTACTGGTTTTAAGAAGTAACCTAAGTACGTAGCTACTTATTTTTTTGTATCGAGCTGTATTTGCTTTAAATCTTTTCCTGCTTATTCAAACAATAAAAGATTACAATACAAACAACAAAACACTTGAAAGGGACCAAAAACTCTATGGACATATTTGAATGTTTTGGCAATAGGTAGTTAATACATGGTTTAAGTAACCGTTTCCGGATGAAAGATCTCGAGTTTACATCGAATAACGAAACTAGATAGATATATATATATATATTCCATATAGATATATAGATTCCACTTAACCTTGTGCAGAATTCACTGAAAGAAACATCCCGATTATTTTTGCGGAACTTCTTAAGTCTTAAGATCAGTTTAGCTGGGTCAAAATTTATGGAATCGGCAGTCTTAAAATCTGTTTTAAGACCAAACTTAGATTTAAAACGTACAGTTGCATACATTTTGACACATCTAAAATTAGATTTATCGGTTTGCTGGAAGCGGCTAGTTTATAAGCGAACTATGAGGACGCCCGCGACTTCGTACGCATAGAATTAGTTTCTCGCTTCTCCCCCTATTTCTTCCTGTTGGGGGTCGATTTTCGGAAAATCCTTTCTTAGTGCACTTACATCATGAAAGGAACCCCTGTACCAAATTTCAAGTTTCTATGTACAGTAGTTTCGGCTGTGCGTTTATATGTAAGTCAGTGAGTCAGGTTTGCCTTTTATATATATAGATAGATAGTTTCATGCCTTTATTCCGCCGATTTTGTACAATTTGAGACATACTTCTTAGTTAAGTTGGGATCATTTTCAAGTACAGTCGAGTTCATAAATATGTGTAAACTTTAGTACCTTGTCACTTAAATCGCTGTGACAATTCATATACTTATGGCAGTTTAAACATGACATTAATTAGATAAGGTACTCAAGTGTACACATACTTATTTATGAACTCGACTGTACTAAACACTAAATTAACCTAACAGTGACGCCGCTCCAATTAAACCCCGAAGATACGTGCAGATCTCGATAAACACATCAGCCATCCAGCCATCGTCCAAGAAAGGGAATAAATAAATCATGAGTTTTTATGAAGGCGTCATCGCCTCCGCACTGTCACCGGCTTACAGATCGGGCGGTGAAGCGGCAACTTCAAAGAGACTCCTTTGAGCTGCCATTAAGCCAAAACGACGCATCTGCACAATGACTTGCGGCCACATTTCTAGTGGGATAGAGTACGATCTTCCTTAGCTTTTGAATTGAAGTTATGTCTTTATAGCTTTTGGCGGGTAATGTACCCATCGGCGCACGAGGTCTTCATTAAGACCGTCCGATCTGTCATTTGTTTCGAACACCTAGGCTATGATTGCTCGGCTCAGAGATTGTAATCAGTCAAAGTCTCATCATAGTTTTTGATGCGGGAAAAAGTGGTGATGGACTCATCGGCAATGCGGAGGGTTTCATGTTCAATGTTGTTTTTATTACATCAACTTAATGATATGTAGATGTTTTACCCACGGTTCAAGTCGTAAACAGAATACAATACAATGTAGCTAAAATATAAAGTAATAAGTTATTATTTATTACGTACCTACCTTCTTAGGTAGTTAACTTATTTAAGTACTGCCTGACTGACTATATAATAAATAATTTTTTTGTGCTGCGCGCCGTCGTGTAGTTCAACGCGCTTTATACAAAGTTTCATAACTATTTTTTAGTAATTATTACTAAAGCATTTTTTTTTCAACTTTATATACTTATGCTTAATTTCGTTATAACTAGTTCATTTTGTACAATATAGTGTTTCGATAAAAAAGTACAAATACTTTGGTAAAAACTAACTAGACTAATGGTCTGTTGTTTGATCGGTAGTTAAACTAACTAATGGTCAAAAAACGTAACTAATGGTTAAAATCACAAGGAAATATGTCAAATTTTCCATTCCTTTTTTAATTTTAACAATTAGTTAGTTTAACTACTGATCAAACAACAGGGCCATAGAGTTAAGTTTGGATTCCATATTTGAACAAATAACTTAATCTCTTAAAAAATACCTACTGACAATCTCATCATCGAAATTCCTGAATAGTTTAAAAATACATTATTAGACAACAGAAGCATCCAACATATCCTGTTGAACTTTGATTTCCTCTGCGGCGTTCGTGCATACATCTCCGTAATAAGCAGTTGCGTGTTCCCAGAAGGAAGCAGAAAAAGAGCGGATGGCTCTGATCCGCTCGCCGTCCGCTCTCGAGCGCCGCCGATAGAGTCATTATGGGCCATTATCCGACACGGATGCTCAACCTTTCTGGCTCACAACGCCACGGAGATTGACCCGTGGCGGATGGATTTGGAACTAAAATTATGGGTACCATCGACCTGCCCTCGCTTCGCTTCGGTTTATGTGAGTTTTCTGTATCATCATCGTCATCATCATATTGTCCTTATCCATATTTTTCTTTCATCTGAGTATTCACTCCCTTCTTTTTTGATATCGCTCCTTACGCACTCCATCTATCTCTTCTTAGGTCTCCTCCTTCCACTATATCCCTCCACATTCATAATTAAACATATCTTTTCGTCACATGCTCACATGACTTTGGAAGTGTAACAAACGTATATAAACCATAATTTACTATGTTTTTATGCATAGTAAATTATGGTGTATATACGGTTGGTACACTTCCAAAGACAATTATCCGTAAAAAAATATGTAACTCATGGTGCAAACTGCATCAAATCAAAGAAAAGTTAGTAGATATACAGATAGCAGACAGACGGACAGACAGACGCGGAAAGCAGCAGAGGCTCTATTTGAAGTTTGGTGTAATGTTATTTTAATAGCATGGAGAATACAAAGTGAGAATTAGTTTACTGTTTCGGTAAGTTCAGTGGATAAAAGGATAGGATAACTGTGGCCTAGATTAGATTTTACCTTAATTATGTTTAATACTTTGTTTTATTTACTATAAAACTTTAAAAGCTTAGTACAACCAAAAAGGACCACAGACATTGCATAAAACCTACAAAAAGTAATCACCAACACAAAAAGTTAAACAGTTGACCTCTACACTTTGACCACCGCTGACTTTGCTTGGCTGATTAACTCGTCGAGAGCCGCGGGGAGGGAGGCGCGGAGCCAAGTCCGAATGTCGGTATACACTTTAGTGCCTCGTCTTTATAGCATTACCGGCTGGAATGAGGTTTTGTGCAAATTCTTTGACAGAAATGGTATATTCACTACAGAAACATTGTGTGGATATGTATGTAACATATACTACAAAAATTACACTACACAATTATAAAATATAGTAGTAAAAGTAACGTTGAAGCTTATGTAACGGAGTCAGTTGCGGTCACTGCCTGAAAAGCGACTTAATTACGCGAATAAAACTTTTATCCTATTAAAGTTTAATGACCTGGCCGCAGTTAAAATATTTCGACTGAATTAAATTACTTAGTCTTTACTTGGGGTGGATTTAATTAAAGACAGTAAACTACATGTTTTATGCTGAAACGGTTTAATGATTCCTTTTTTAACGGATTTTTATGATTTTTTTATATGACTAACCAATTCAATTTAAATTTTTATTGTATCCCACCGCCTTACGTTTTTACCTAGGGGAGACTGGGTACGGTTGTAACGGGGTACGGTTGAAACAAAGCGAATATCCGAAAAACTATCAGCTGTAGGATGAGGGGTGTAAGGGAAGAAATGCGTGGCATGTTAGCACGAACATGTTCCACAGTCTTGCATCCACTATAGCTCATTGTAGTTTCTTGCAGGGGAGCCTATTGTATTTTGGTAATCAAAAGTTAGTATTCTTAGTTGATATTTTGTCGAATAACTTTTTTAATTATATCGTTTGAATATTGAGTATTTTTCTAGTAATTTGTCAGATGTTTATGATAAAATAACGATGATTACTTTTTGTGGTAGGTTCTTTGTCTCGCCACTATGATTTTTCTTTGACGTCAGGTGGGGATGGGTACGGTTGAAACACACGTAAGTATTAATGAGTATTGATTGATTGATTTAATTTGGCACGGAGTGAATTGATCCGGGAATAAGCAATAAAACAGGATCTTATAATTACTAGGCTGTTTAGTTCCGGGTAACTTTTTTAAAGAAGAAATTCTTTGATTTTATGCTAAATACCTTTATTTGTCTTGGTGAAGTTATTTTAAGTTTTTAATACATTATAAGTGTTGATCTTATTTGAGACTGAGTTGATTAATACGGGAATGAGCAATAAAGCAGATTTAAATACCCGTATTTAATATTATTTCTTTGTATTTCAACCGCCCCTGGTATGGGGTCGGTTGTAACAGAGGACAGACTTTTTCAAAAACTGCTCCTGTGTGAAAATGAATATATCTGGGCATAAAACAATAGTACACATTTCAAGACAGATGTATGCCCTCACATGTTTGACATTTTATTCAACTCTCAATAGCATAATGCTGATGCTATGAGCGATCAAAGCAAAATTGTTTCAACCGTACCCAGTCTACCCTACCACTAAATTATGTCTAATTCCGGAATATGAAAAAACACTACGATATTAAAAGTTAAGGAAGGAATTGCATATTTCAAATTTACGCTTTACAAGCTTGTATACCATTCAAAAGCATCACAATCCTTCTTTTTAGGGTTCCGTACCAAAAAGGTAAAAAGGAACCTATATTAAGGTGCAACGAGCCGTCGACGACGCGTCGTTAGAGACATCGTTCTCCCGTACCGTCCAGTGTCAGTCGCATGGGGTGGCATGGGTGTATTTTTACTCGACTGCCGAAGGAGGAGGGTAATATTTTTGACCTCTATGTATGTATGGTTCTTTGTTCCCTTGTAAAGGCTGTGAAGCGAGGTGTCGATAACTTCGTCTTAGCATCGCGGGTGTCACTGGGTACTTCATTATAATTATTTTAATGTGAAATTGGCAAAATAAATAATACATACCACTATGTAACTAAAGTTACATTGACGACATTATCCAAACAGCAGTTGGGTTTTTAAAGCTGGCTTTTTGGACTTGTATTTAGCAACTATTTTCTAATGTTACCTATTTACAAATATTTTTATTTCTTCGCAGACAGACAAAAACGTGCTTTTTGACAAAGTTCAAGTAAGAATTATAACATTTATAACAATTAGTCGTAGTCACATGCCTTCTTTCCTCATGACCGTCCTACGACAGCCGACATCAAAGTCACAAATAACCGTACACTCGTTACTCCAAGATGCATATGCATGATGCTAAAAGGAAATGATTTGAACGTTAAAAATTAAAATACAATCGTTAGTTAGCTCGTACCGTGCCAGTGTGGGAGTCCGGCCTACGCTCCGAAGCCTCCAGCCTCCACACGTGTGCCGGATGCGAGGGGGGGATTTAGTATGATCTACGACTTTATTATAGTTGGGAGATATTTTTTTTTCTTATTGACTATCCCAAATCAAGTAATAAAATTCTATTGATGTGGATTATAATATTTTAGTGGTAGCGCTATGTACGGTATGGAAGTTTGGATGGATTTGCTGGACCCGGGATAATGGTAACATAACGTAAGTATTATTAAAGTAGTACTTACTTACTTACGGTCGTACTCAGAGTAAGTTATTGATGATTAACAGGATTGTGAACCGATGCTTAAATCGCGTAGCTGTCAAAAAAACTCCATACTAATTTAGTTCCGGGCCATAACGTTTCTCAACCCCTAAATCAAGCCCGATTTACACGATTTTTGAATATGTTCTAGCTATTATGAAAAACTAATTCATGTACGTTTTTCTAATATCTACAACATATTAAAAAATCGTGAAAATCGGATAACGTTTAAGGGGAGAGAAACGTTATCGCATTTTGTATGGAAATTTTTAGTTTCACAATCCTCTTATCGTTCCTAACTTTAGTGACGATTTTTCATACACAAGTTTGAAAAAGGAACGAGTAGATTGCCTATAAATGTCTCTGAGTACGACGGTTAGTGACTTGATTGCGTTTTTTTTTATGGCAAGGAGAAGGCAAAAAACACAAGGAAGGCACGCGAGCACTCAGGCCACCTGATGGTAAGTGGGATCTGAGACCCATAGACATTTGAAATCTCAAAACTACAATCTCAAAACTGCAATCCTAAGACTTTAAATGCGTTGCCAAACCCTGAGGGCTAAGATGGAATGCCTCTATGCTAGTAATTTCACCGGTTGTCTTATCCCCACACCGGAACACAACAATGCGAACACTACTGCTTGGCGGTGGGTTAATGGATAAGATGGTGGTAGCTATCCAGACCGACCCAACGGACGGGCACAAGGTTTAACCACCACTAAGTTTGATCCCCTGGTTTGACCAGTGAATTTCAAATTCAAACAAACTCAAACTCACAACATTTATTTGACAAAAACACATTTTTTTTGTCTTATCCTCTCACAATTTTCTATTTTCCAACCCGTTCCTGTTAGTTCTACAGCGTACTGGGACCTGCGACTTCTTTGGTGTACCGCCGGGATGTTCATGGGTTGGACACGGCGGTGATTGCTAAAGATCATTGCGATAACGTCACTCTTTGATTTAAATCAAAAAATATTTTTTTTTGAAGTGCGCATTATAAGTTGAATACAAATGAAACGGTCACAAATTTTTCTATTAATTTGAATCCATTTGCTTTTTGAGGCTGATATCTTCAAATTGTTATAAAACTATCCTGGCAGCAATTGCGTACCGACCAGACAGACATAAAGGTAAAAACATGCCTAATTGCGCGTATTACAGGCAATGAAGGTTCGGACTTAAATGTAATTTGGAGATCTACGGTTTAATAGTTCTAAAGATTTGCGATGACTCATTTGATCACGAATGACGATTTTGTTTTATCCTTATGTTGCTTAAGACTTAAAGGTACAGAAAACTGTTCTGTAGTAACACCATGGAAGGGGAATGCGAACCAATTTACAAAACGTGATATGTGATCCAGGGGCTGTATTCTAATCGGTAAAGCCTAATTACTTTTGGCATGTCATCGTATTGTTTTAAACTCGGCCGCCATTACTGTCAAATACAATAACATGTCAATAACAATACCCTGGGCCCCAGTACACATTATAACCTTGTATTTAACCTCTTGCATCGCAAAATAGCTGTACACTTCAAGTATTCCCCCTGGTAAGTGTCGCGCGCGGCGCGGGCGCAAAACGAGCACCACGCAGGCGCGAGTAACAACTTCATCGGCGCTAACGAGCGGGAACTGGTTCCGGCGCCTGCGCGCGCGCGGGTTCAAGCCGCAGACAAAGGTGAAGCTGGCTGGCAAGAGATTGCATAAATCGAGAGAGGTTTACCACTACAATTTCAGTAGGATAAGCCAAGCTGCGTTCTAAACTCAAAATAGTAAACTTTAAAAACGCGACTGTATTTTTTGTCTGTCGTCAATATATCGGTCATTCTCCAGAATTGTGTTCTCAGTCTAATTAACACCGCCCTTTTTTTCCACTTGGTTTTTGATAAAATTTATGCAAAATGTAGTAACATATCGACCATTCAAACTTTAATATTTATTGGGCACTAAATTATTATTAGCGGTTAATTAACTACAAGGGTTTTAATATTTGCGTGACGCGCGAATTAGAAAAGCGATGTGTTAATTAGGTTTACTTGCTTGCGAATTAAAAAAACTACGCGTTTATTAGATAAAATGTTCATGCCAAATATATATATTTTTAGGAAATAAGACAAAAACTGTCAGACTGTCTATTGATTTTATCATATTTATTATATTGCAACGTTGAAACTATTAGGAACATAAAATATCCATCACGATATACATACATAATAAGCTAACTAATATTTCACTGAAATAATCGTTCTATAATCAACAATGAAAACGAAAATCAGAATTAATAACTTTACTAACATAATAACTAAGGTATAAACCTTAGATAACAAATAAATTGCCGTATCTGCTAAAGAAAAAATAATACTTCTTCCTCCTACTTTTTACATTCCCTATCTATCTTTAAAAAAAGTAATTTAAAATTTAAAAACCCGATGAACTAAAAAGATATAAATAAACTAGTTAATTTTATTGAATCTAAGGACACCTCATAATTCATAATGCTAAAATCCGTCGAGCCGTTTAAGCTTTACATACATAAGTTATGTAACATAACATACAGACATTCAACTTTAAGTATGTAGTTTAATTATTGCGGGTGGTTTTAATACATAATTTATACAAATATGAAGAATGATGCCGGGTCCCTAGGATTTTCCTTACATGATTAGAATTACAGTTGTCACTTTTTGTCAAAATGCAACTTTTTAATGCGGTCAGCAAAATTTTCATGTTTTCCAAGAGAAATATGCTAGGAAAAATAAAATAACCTCTAAAAAACATATTGTCCAAACACTTAAGCACACAGATACGATCATAAGGATGATTTTAAGGTTAGGGCCCCTCTAATAACATCAGTTTGACATAATATATGTCATTCTAATCATGCCATCATTCACCCGGGAATTACATTTTTGTAAAAAGATTATTCCTGTAAATTAATTTAAACTGGTTTAGCTTAAGCGAGCAATTAGAAATAAAATACTTTTATGTACCAAAAACCTTTTTTACTACTCTTAAACTAATTAACGCGTTCATTTTTGACCCGTGAATTAGACGTGTGTATTAGGGATTCTTGATAAAAAAAATATAACTTCTTTTAGGTACATGTGATAAACTACATAATCCAGTAACTGTTAAATACTGAGGTTCTTAATGTATACAATAATTTACAGAGCTATAGAGTTATTGGCTGATTTTAAAAACGTGAACGTGTTAATTAGCATTTACGAGAACCAAAACATGCGAATTAGATACTTACATTTGTAGTGTCCGATCCACACAACATTAACACGTCTTTCTCTCAAGAGGGTCTTGACATGAGTGTCTGCTCACGCAAAATGCATTACAGACGTCTGTCTATTTCTTCAATGGCCTTGCACGGACAAGAATGAAAGCGGCGCGTGAATTAGTACACGTATCTGGACAAAGTTTCTTTATTTTATATCTTAGCTAAATAAATTTGGTATTTTTTTTGTAATTTGGATATCTTATCTTTCATTAAATAAAAATACTTTCATTCATCTTTCCTCTTGTATATGATCGGGGAAAATAGTTATATTAGTGATTTCGGAAGTGGGACGCGCGGTGTTAATTAGGAGAATGGGGTATTGATTTTTTTTTTCTCCTAGAAAGGTATTGAATATTTACTTGAAAATTCATGTACACCTCAATACGAGTACCTTCTACGAACAAAAAATATAAATTATACCAAATTCAATAGTTTTATATTTTTTAAGCCCGAGGACATACAGAAATGGCTGTCTGGAGAATGACCGATATGTTAAAAACATTAAAACACATAAAATCCGATTGAAATGTTTTTTCAAGAAATTTTCGAAATAGTTACGAGGATTTTTGAGTAGTTACGAGGGGACATAAGAACGGACATACATACGTACATACAAGTCAAACACATAACCTTCCTTTTGGGCTTCACCGCAGTCGGGTAAAAATGAGTGCCATCCAAGAGATAGCGAGAGTTTGTCTTAGTTGACAAAAAATAAATACAATATTTATGATATTAATTATATCAACAAAAGATAACAGTAACAACAGCAATTTGTTTAGTGATTCAACTAAAATCTTGGTTTTTTATCTTCTACAACAAACCTTTATAACGACACATCTTAGTTGATGTATCTAGCGTCTTGTTAGGCTCCCTCGGAACCAAGGCGCTTACGCACAACAATCATATTCTTGTTAGAAGCGACCTTTTTTCTTCAGTAATACGTCTACGAAAGCTAAAAAGTGTAGAAATTCGTTTAAATGGACTAAAATGCGCGAAAACGACGGGTTAGATCAATCCGCTATCTCTTAAGCATGTTTGCCATGTAAGTATTCTATTTGGTCAACTAAGGGAGGGTGGGCAAATTGGCCTATATGACCAATGAGGACAAGCGATACGTCACCGGATAGGTAATTCTAAGTTGTAAAACTATTACTATAGCAGAGGCCCGTTTCACAAAGCTACAAGTTACAAATTACAAGAGGAAGTCTCTTTCTAACTCCTTTTCCTTGAAAGAGAGTTCCGCTTGTAATTTGTAACTTGTAGCTTCGTGAAACGGGCCACAGGTAGTTCGAAATCTTAGTGTGAAAAAGTTATAGCCATGCAAAGACAGGGGTGTTTCAAAGTAATTATGCTAACGTCGTCTAAGTAGGCGTCCCGATGTTCCAGATTTTTATATTTTTCTCACAGTTAGTTGAGGTTTCTCGCTACACAAAATCGTTGTAAAATAAAAAAAGATACCCGATGATATAGTGCTTATTGTTATTGGTTTCTAGGTAAGTGTTCATACATTTCTGCCTATTCTCCTTTGCATTAAAAATTTAGATTTGGTCTTTTAATCCGAAACAGCCTGTATATATATATATGTATATATATATACGTATATATATATATATTATAGGTCTTATAAAAACATTTCACTTTTATTTTACGTACAAAGCTGAGATTTCACAAGGTAAAACCTTGGTTTTGATGTGTTTCCGTATTGTCAACGTTTTTATAGCTCTTATTTACTCGGCTGAGTTAAAAATAGTACCCATAACGCCCATAACCACCATAACACATCAAATATGGTTCACTTAACCAAGATGATTACAGGCCCTGGTCACCTACTTTACAGTTCCTTTTCTAAACAGATAAAAAACCCCCTATAATCTATATACTCAAAAAATATTGAGCGGTAAAAAGATCAAAAAAATCTTTATAAAACACGACGGATTTGGAGCCACATAAAAAACGTGTACCGATAAAAAATATACGGGTTAAAAAAGAGAAAGCTTTTTGTAGGTGTTGTGACAAATTGACCATAAGACTGATGATGTTATGAGGCAGGTTGGATCTTTTCATGTTAGGGGGGACGCGTGTGACGAAACGTTTGAGAAGTGGTATAGAACATACTATAGCCATCGCTCTACGGTACTCACGACAACGCTACTGTGCTGTAAGGACAATTGTGCTCCCGTTAAATATTGTTATTGAAGTTTATGTCAAAAACTTATTTTCTTGAACAATTTTTTGCTGCCTACTGCACTTTTCTTTCCAATGTCGTTATCTGCTTATCAAGAGCGAGCCAATGAGTCCGAACACGGTGGGTCTACGATAAGTATAGCGGAGTTCGAGTCACCACCTTCCGAATCCATCATCAGATCAGCTGTTAGATACCATAATATTGCATTGCCACCGGGTTTACATATGTATTCCTAGTTTAAGCCTATTGCGATAACTTAACCTTACTAACAAGACCAGTTAAAAAGGTTGTAAAAAAACCTTTCTCCGCCAATATTGAACCTAAAACACAGAATAAGTAATAGTACAAGCTAAATATAAGTTATTTCATAGAATAAAGTGTAGGTACTGCTAGGACTATATGGTTATTTCTTTTATGAGTTTGTTGTCAGACATTTAAAAACCGACTGTATTTCCAAAGTTCCTACTCTAGTACAAAATATGTGCTTTAATGATGGCGGTCAACATACAACTAACTCCATACATTCATCGTTTACCCACATTATTTATATTATTTATGAATGTGTACACTATGCTAAAACAGTACAAGTCCAACACGGCGACCTTACAATATTCGGAGTTGCGCCCTCAAAGAGCCTCTAATTTATAATTATACGATACACGCTATGGCAGTTATAAACATAAAACTCCAGCAGTAAACTAGTAAGTTATAAACCATCTTTTAGGAAAACTTACGGAGATTACCAATTAAACGCATTTCTGAACGGTCTCTTCTAATTTACACCCTTCATTAAATAGTTAAGTTGTAAAAGAGACAAGAACCTTTACGCCACCTTCATAAAAGGGAATTTAATGCTGCCTACCAAACACAAACTTAATGCTGATTTATAACACTATTTTGAAAGAAAATTAACCTTACTACTATTGTAATAACAACATATACTTAGTATTAGAAAAATGAAAGATAAGTTTGTTAAAGTTTTACAATAATTAGTAAAAAGAAAATTACTTCTACTGTCGGTAGTACTTTGTTATATTTAAATAAGGTAAGTAATAAGTATTTACGCCGCTACAGTTGGAATAACTTGAGTATTTTATTAAAGGTTTATGTACCTAACTAGCTGTGAGGACTTATTTAAATAAAATATTTTTATATTTACTTAAACCATATTGCTAATTAAAATACAGCCTTTAAATTAGCAAAATGTATATTTAGTAAAAAATTGGTTGTAGTGCAGTCATTTAAAAAGTTTGCATCAGACGATATCTCTCTATTATCTAAAACAGGTTTATTAAAAAGCGAGCCTTAAAAACACTGGAAAAAAAAGGATTATGCTTAGCCGGAAAATCATGAACATTCACTGCGTTGCACCATACATGTTACTGGTCCAAAAACAGTTCAAGCTTGCGGCCAATTTTTACTGTCTTGACAATAAATAGAAATAAGTATGTATAGCATTGTTAATAATGTTCAATCAGTAAACGTGAATGTTTTGTCAACTTTTGTCTTTTACAAATTTTCAAGAACTTGATACTTTTCATTATCAGTTTTACTCTAGTGTGCAGGTAGTAGGAAATGATTTTTTTCAGAGAATGTGACTTCTGATGTTGTCGTCTATATAATATATATTATGTTAAAAAAGTTGACCCCCTCTCATCACTTTGATTGAAATAAAATGTTATAGCATAGCCTATGTCACTCCCACAACCGAGATCAATCTAACGACACCTCGTAATATGTTAAAATCCATCAAGCCGTTAAGGCTACAGAGCGTATGCCACAGAAATAGACATACATACATACCTACACTCGAAAAACATAACTCATTTTGCCGCAGTCAGATAAAAATGTGATCTAAAATTTCACTATTAAAACTATTTAATTAAGTAGGTATGACAAATGGCGCCACCATCGACGTCAATGTTTCACAGTTGTATATTCACTGTAGTGCTGTGCTTATTAATATAATCATTTGGAATAAAATACAAAATAAATATAAAATTGTGCTCTTACTAACTTCCTTACACTGTTGATTAAAAAAGAAGGTTTAAACGATGTATTCTAGTCAAACAAAAGGGACGTCGCGCGTTGAAGTCTATTGTATTGACCGCTCTACAAGCGCAGGATGATTTCCTTTATTCTTTACAATGTAGAGTTGTTTTTTTACTAAAGTTGTTTTTTACTACGTTCAAATCAAATCAATACAGTTCCAGAAGTCTACCAGTAAAAAAATGTAGTATGTTAAGAATCCTATTTTCAACGCTAATACTAATTCGCATGTTTCCTTAAACAACTAAGATAATGCTATACAAAATTTAACTAACTAATCTAATTATTATTTTTATTAAGTGGTTATATTCAGAAGATAACATTGTATTCAATTTGTAATTTTGACTTCAATTAGGGCAAAGACGTGGGGAGAATACTGGGTATTTATTTAACAATAAAAAAACAAACGAAGGTTTAATCGTGGCATTTGTTTAGTTCTACGGGTCACATGGAAAAGGTAAATCGAATTTTAAATTTAGATTTAAGGTTCACATTTTTATACATTTTTACACAACTAAACTAAAATTAACCGTACATAAATCAAGATTTAATACTGACAGTTCCATTAAAAAATATTATGTGGCAAGGTGAAGGCACATGAGCACCACCTGGGGCCTGTTTTATAAAGGTACAAATTACAATTTACAGGTTACAAATTTCTATTTGACACAACCTTGACCAATGACGACCAGGCATTCGAGCAGTGTTGCCAGTTTAGACCTGTAAAACTAACTAAGTAACTTGTACCTTTATAAAACGTGCCCCTGGTAGTAATGTGGGACAGAGACGATCCTAAGACTTCAAATGTGATGCCAACCCTGAGGACTAAGATGAAATGCCTCTATTCAAGTAATTACCTTATTCACTGTATTACCTCCATACCGGAACACAACAATGCGAACACTGGGTCACAAGGTCCTACCACCACTCAAATTTAAGATTAAACTTTCTCCTGCAAGTTGTTTTAATTATGGCATATAATTAAAGAGCTCAACATTTTCTGTGGGGTGCAAAATACAATCCAAATACCTCAAATCGATTCCCGGCATTACTTAATTACCTCACCTTACTCTTATTTTTAGAACGCCTTAAAAACTTCAAATAATAATTGTATTAACTCTTCCCCCGTCATTGCTCATTGGAGGTTAAAATCGCCTGTCACGTTGGTTGGATTCCCGGCCGCGATTGGTCGCAGGTGCATAGAAATGCAGTGAACAGTTACTTTAATGAACATGTTGATTATCTTTTCCTATTTCCGTTTGAGCTTGTGTAAATATCTCAATCCTTACTTCTATTATAAACTTTAAATGTGAAGTTTTACTTTTTATGCGGTTGAAGGGACATTCTTTCAGTTCTATTATGGTCGTATTTATCATGTCGATTAAACATCTGTCACTTTCTGACCAGTATTATAGGTGTGAGAATGAAGGATGCTTTATCCAGCGAAATGAAGGCGACTATAATACGGGTTTTCATGCCTAGTATGGTTACGTTTATCACGTGACAAAATGTGGATAAAATATCCGTCACTCTCATAAAGTGACGGATGTTAGGCCCCTGATGGAACTACTAAACTACTTCTGCCAATGGTAAAAATTGCCCCTGTATGTGCTACTTACAGATAGGTACTATTTCTAAAACTGTAAACAGGAAGGTTTTGCCATGAAATGCAGGAAAACACGTTTTTTCCGTGCTATAGTGTCCTGCCGGACAGGCTAAACATTCTTGTATAATGTTGCCAAGAGACAGTGTAAAAAATTCTTACCTACTTTATTCAACACATTTTCCAATTGTAGACACACACCGTAATACTAAAACATAACTACTCGATAAAGTACGTAAACCTACGTTCAAACTTACGACATATACGAACATACGAATATAGTTAGTTGTATACAGGAATACGAGAGAAATAAATAAAACCTTTAGTAAAAAGAAAAAAACTTACACGCTTTCCTACAGAGCCCACAAAAGCGAGAGAGAAGGGTATAAGGCTTAAGGGAGGTTGGAGAGAGATGCGAGATGAGCCACGTGACACCTGCCGGCCGCCAAATGAAGATATCGCAGCTGGATGTGAGAGGATCGTGGGCAGGGGTCGGGAACTGTTTAACTGTTTTAAAGTAAGCTCATATAAACAAAATAAATAAATATCAGGGGAGAATCTCACACAAATTGACCTAGTCCCAAACTAAACTCTAGGCTCGTGGTATGGGTACTAGACAATCGGTTAAAAAACGTCCAAGACTCAGGAACAAACTAGGCTATATGTGTGGCTATTTATTTATACCTCTGTTACTCTTACTGCACGTTGCTTACGGTGCATTATTACAAAAATACAATTGGTACTAGGTGTTTTCAGTTTCAGGTTCCGTACCCAAAGGGTGCCAAATAGAACCCTATTACTAAGCCTTCGTCACAAAACAGATAGGTACAGAAGTAAATCACATGTATGTACTTCACTTTTCATACCTACGCTCGGCGGTCGCTCTAGGGTTGTCAACTATGGCTTATGCACAAAACACTATCGTGGTAGTGGCACTAGTATCTAGTTGTAAGAAAACAATAAACCCACCTACTATTACAATACAAAAAGTTTACAGAGCAGAAACATCGAAAATCCCTAATAACTTCTAAAAGATTACCCTAGTTACACAATTTCCTATCAAATGACACTAAAAACAACACATTATCTACACAAACAAAAAAACATGTTTTCAACTTACGTAAGGTGGCGTGAATTTACCTTACAATAATTTAGTTAAGTACTTCGTTTATACTGATTCAAAATAGGAAACTATTATGTAAATCGATCTTAGATATATTCTTCGGGGGCCGTGGCTAGGAGCTTACCTACCTACCAACCTAACTGTTCTGTGTAACGTTAAAACGAACCATCGAACTCTCTGAGTGAGCGACTGGTAGCTTAAAAAAAAATGTTGAATTTAAATAACCATTCACTGAACAGTTAGGTATAATAACTCTTTTTTTTTTACTCCATAATTGCTCAAAAAAGTTCACAGACGCGTGTCTCAAGCGGATGGCACTCGCACTCGCACTGGTCCCAGAGGGTCCGAGATATCGTGTCCGTGAGCAGTGTCTATGTGTGCGTTGCTCGAGCGCACTTTGTATGTAGATTGACTTCTGTACTTATCTATTTTGTGCCTTCGTTGTCTGTCCGTCCGTCCAACCGCCCTCATTTTAAAGAGCTGTATTTTGAACCGTAATAGATGGCTTTTTTTATAGAGAGTATGTATTGTAACAAGGGATTTCCTAACAAATAATAAAAATACTAAAAAGTTAACAACAAGGACACCATACCACAAAAAAAAATGTTTTTGTTCTATTAATAAAACGAAAGAGGCGAGTCGTAAGAGGCGACTAAGGGAATAAAGGCTTGTATTATTATTAGGCGATGTGCTTGCAACCTGTCAGTAATATGCACATGGTAAACATCTTAGCCTCATTGTGCCAATGTGATTACAGAATTAAGAACAAGTTTTTAGAGTTTTCGGTAATTCTGTAGCTCCGCCTGCCCCACTCTGGGAATGAAGGCGTGAGTGTATAGTTATATGTATGTAATAAAACGAAAATTCATTTAAGCGTCAACCCTAAAGAAAAACAAGTAACAAAAAATAAATGATTGATATGAGTAGTTAGGTGTTAAATTAAAGACAACACATTAATTGTTGAGTATTCGTTAGAAAAAGTTCATGACAAAATTAATTTAATACATAATAAAATAACATGCAAAGGTACATAAAGGTTTGTAAAAGAACTTGATGTTTCTGTCTACACATTTTATGTCCTTAATTTTTTTACAACTTTTATTTCTAGGGATTACAAGTGCATACAAAGAAGTATGATTTTATAATCAATTAAATATTAATTAAATGAATAAAAAACATATAATTCAAATTTCGTTAAGTTGAAATGGTTGACGACCTCAGTAAGCCCAACATCAAAACGTCTACAGATGCTACTAAAGCACGATGCTAAAGCCACGCAGCGTTATTGTAACTTGAATAAAACGAATAAAAACTCATATTTATTGGTTCGTATAAGTAACATATCGAATTTACTTACTTTCTTGTTCAACCATTTTTAGTAAGATGTCTTAATAAATTAAAAAAGAAAGAACCGCTTTTTTTTATACATTTTAGATAAAAATTAGGTTAAGTTTAAGAACTTAACAAAAACAAAGAAAACCCAAAAAACGGGAGCTGTCGACACGTGCAACGCTACCAAATGAACTCTACACCCCATCTCATCCAAAATCGCCTTTATTTTGAACAGTAATGTGACCTTTCTATTTCGCTAACTGCGTTAATAAGTTTGTAAAAGCGTCAGTTTACACACAGTAGGCACTGAGCAAATATTGACGCAGTTCAGAGTCAAACAGTCACATAATTTGAGCTGGTATCTGTGCCACGGGATTATCTTGTTCTGAGCGCGATGAGCCGGAAAGGCAAATATGCCGCTCAAACAGCTTAGCCATTGAGGTGCATTATCAGGGAAGGATGCTAGATATGCAGCTATCAAGCTCAACAGGTTAAAGTTTTGTGTCACTACATTGAAACAGTATGTCATCTTCGCCAGTCATCCTCAATATCTTTTTGGGAATTTATTATTTTGGCTCTTCTGTGCTGCTGTTCTGGTCTCACTCAAAGCCTAGTTCAGAAGCAGACTAGACGGTACCTACTTATATATTGATTTAATTGATCTAGCTGTATGTGTGCTGGTAAAATGGTGAGTCGCATTTGTCATATTCAATGTTGAAGTATTTTTGGGTATACTTACACTACTTAATTACGTATAGGACGTAGAGTTATAATTCCGAACTGATCAAAATTTCAAACTTTGATAATCCGAAATGCAATTATTTAGTAAAAGACTTTATTTTTTTATATTGCTAAAATAAATCAAATCTAACCTAACTTACGTATAGCAATTAAATTATGCATTTAATCTATAATAGATCCAGCATAAAGATTCCGGAAAAAAAATCGGGCAAATGAATATTAGGAATTTTAATTGGTTTTCATTTTGTTCTATTGCTAATTATGTTACATTAACAATCTAGAGCTGTTAATTTTAAACTAACTTCCGTTAACCTGACGCATTGTTGTGTCCTTGTGTTGTGGCATTCCATCTCAGTCCTCCGGGTTGGTCATGAGACTAGAAATGACCATTGGCTTCAGCCTACTTACTTTTAGGTGGTCTAGATTCTAGACCAATGATGAATACAAGTAGGGTGTCAGCTGTGACGTAAGCCAAAGGTCAACTGACTCAGCTATGACTCCGTCCAACAGGCTGAAAAAAGGATAATCTCACTAAACTTGTTTGTCAAGTAGTTAAATACGAGTAAGAGCTATCATAACGTTGACAGTACGTGACAAAAGCAATATGGTTTTACCACGGTATTCTACTCGGTCTATTCTAGCAGAATAGAGCCCGTTCGTACTACAACAAAAAGAGCAGGTAGGGAAACACCGTCATTTGTTTCTTTCAAGAGCCCAACAAAAACCTAAAGCGAAATTTACAACACCGACTGACACCCCAAAATGCGGCGTTAACTTTTAAAAACGTTATGATTTATATTAAGCATATTACAATTTACAGCTCGTTCGATTTGGGAACTAATATATTATTCATGAGGAGATAAAATCAGTTCTGAGAAGTGGTATTAAATTAAAATGTCGCGTCACACTGTCAGGTCCGCCCATAACCGGCACCCAGAGATTATTTTTATTTTCATTTTTTAATCCTAGATTGTTAAATGCCAGAACTTATGTATACTCGTAAACGTCTTGACATGGACCAAAATTTATTTGCCCCGGGCCACGTTTGAAAACAAATTCATGCTATAACAACATTTTGTTTGGTTAGTACGTGTACCGAACTGACCGAGGAACGTTTTGTTACAAACAATACAATAAGATTATTAAAAACTATGACTCTTGTAACGTGCGCTGTCTATCAGTCAAATAAAAGACCGCATTCTTCGAATCTTATCTTGATATTCTTGATTTAATTCCTTGGAAGTGTCGGCGTTAACAGACAGATAAATAAAGTAGGTTGAACACTAAAACATTTTTCTAAGGCATTATTTTTATTCTTCGGCGAAATAAATCAGGAATGGCATCTGGCATTAGTTAAAATCTTAAAACGATGTTGCAATAAAGAACAATATTTAACACCGAGCCTTGCAATAAGGATACATTTTGTACACATTTGGGGGCCAAGCGTTGAGAATAATTCGATAAGAAGGACAAGATATATTAATAACTTGTTGAACTGGTTCCAACTTTCTGAGCGTTAAGTATAGCAACTTAAAACATTTCAAAAATATATTATAGGTTTACGGGAAACAATAGGTTATTCATTTTCGAACAAATTTAAAAACAGGGATAGGGAAGATAGTTGTTTAGCAACATGTAACTAAATAATTAAAGTCCGACCAATCACAGTCGAAGGCGGTAGGCGCGGGCGCAGGCACCGACGCCGCGCCACTCTCGTCTCGGACACAACAAGATGCTAACAGGAAATAAAAAACGTGAGAATAATATAAATTAAGTCCTCTGCCCCCTCTCAAAGTGAACAATCTACAGTAGGCATCCTTTGTACTACACACCGTACAACATTAACATGAATAACCCAGCGTATATATTTAAATATACTGTACATTTTATTAATATCGATACAAACATACTATCGTATTGTAGCAACATTTCTGCATATTAAACTGTCGAAATAGTCCGCAGAATCCTCGCGTATGTATACATTTATTCAATTTTAAAAGGTACTGATTATTAACTCTCTCTTCAATCATTTTCAATCAAAAGAAGGTAATACGTCAGTGCGTGGACGTACAGTTCTGCTGTTTTTGCTCCACCGCACAATTTCCGAGCTCCTAGCCTACTGTTCCTTTATCTGTTGGCCACGTTCCTCGGCGCTCGATAATTGAGACGTCAATTTTTTTTGAAGCCGACTCGAGAGCTTTTTGAATATTTATAACTCTAGCGACCGGTAATTTAACGTCGGGTACAGCTCGTTATCTCAGAGGCTCTATCTATCCGCTCGTTTTGTTCCTTGCCTACAATTAATGAGGATCCCAAAGGGTCGAGGAACTGGAAGGTATTAAACATTACGATCCTATCAAACGAAATCGAAGTGTTAATTTAACATGTTTTCATGAAGTTCCCGTGGTATTATGGTGTGAGTGGATTTGATTCGTGGGCTGAGAAAATTATGTTTAGAAATAAAGTACTTATGTATACAGGGTGACAGGATATTCGATACAATCCTCTAAAGGAGGCATAGTACAGCTCATTTGCATCAAATTAGGTCATGGAGTACCCTGACCGAAAATTATTAGTTTTTGAGATATTCATAATTTTAATCTGAATTTTGGTGATTTTCCCTTATGTCCATGTCACGAAAAATTCTTAATGTCATGTTTTATTTCAGAAGTTTTTTAGTGGTATTTTACATTATTAGAATCATTAGAAATCAGTGAAGTTTTTAAACTCATTTGCCCGTTTTTTTATAATCAAGTTTTTAGGTAATCATATAAAGTTTGGTTCTCCATACTAGGTGTTCCCGTGTTTATTTTTCACTTAGTATGGAGAAACAAACTTTATGTGATTACTTAAAAACTTGATTATAAAAAACGGGTAAACTAGTTTAAAAACTTCACTGATTTGTAACGATTCTTTACGTAGAGCAAAATAGTATTGCAAATCAAATTTTTGGACTGCTTACCGCTGATGGGTATACCTTTCTTTCTTTTTAAGGGTAGATCTTATCGTTCATCATTACGAACAGTGTGTCAGCAGAAAAACGCTTAAGTACTGCTAGATATAGGAAAATCACCTGATATTAAATCACTTGTGAACCATAAAAAAAGATTTCAGCATAATGCGTTAAATGTCGTGTAGAAATACAGCAAGTTCCAACAAAAAAAAGCGTTGAAAAGATCCCTTTAAGAAGACCTGCACAATTTAGCTGTCAATCAACTATATGGATCTCCAAGGGTTTTGTCCATGTGCACACAATGATCCTTCATAATGTTCACGCTGCGCTCGCGCACCTAACTCCCCTATTGTGTTACAAATAATCCGTAAAATTAATGGCTGCTCCTTTGCGCAGGAATTAAAATTGTAAAAGGGCTATTGAATGTCAGATTTCTTTATTATTGTCTCGATCGTGCCTTTTTGGTATTGACTAAGCGTTTTCAAAGTTCGATTGGTTGGTAGAGGGATTTTGACCCTGAATGGAAATTTCTAATAATAAGTTCAATATATTTTATTCCAAGACATTTAGCATGGGTAAGCGAGCGACCAATCCAATCAGGCATGTATTGGCCACACTAAAGCCCCAATGGGCGTATTATGGTTGCCGCGGATAAATGTATGGAAACAACATCCAGCGTTGCCATTGCTACGGCAATTGCCGTGTTTTACGGAAATTAGGCACAATTTAAGAGAAATCTACGGCCTACGGCAGCAAATCTATTGCCGTAGCAGAATCTACGGCAATTTAGAAAGGCCCGATTTTTGGTAAGTGCCAAGCCAGAAAAACAAAACGTAACTATCTCTGAGAACTCAAGGGATTCCCCGTTTGTTGTTTCGTGTATAAGCACAAATTTAGCTTAGCAGTTGCGGGTGGCGCTAAAAATTTGTACCGAGGAAATGTTCAATCCTAGAAAGTATAGTAAGAAAATAATAGCGAAAATGACAACGTGGAAAGTATCTAAATCTTATATGGTTAAATTAAGATTGATAATTATGCTTAGTTGATTTTTTAATAATTAAAATTATTAAATAAAATGGAAAATAAAACATGTTTTGTTTAACTTATTTGCTACGGCAGCCAAACATAGCTTTTCCTTAAAAACACGGCAATTTTCCCCACCAAACACGGCATTAAAAAATATGTCTCTGCCAACACTCAACATCGGACATCGGTCACTTTCTAAGAAGCATGAAAGTGTAAGGGTGACTGATAATTTATCCACATTTATACAAAGCGATACGTAACTATAATCATAGGTACGAATTGTTATGCCAGCAGTTCACATTCAGCGTCATAGAAAGTCATGTTATTTATTGTAAACTAGCTTCTGCCTGCGACTTCGTCTGCGTGGACTTCAGAATTTGATCTTACCAGGATGAATAATATAAGTTTGTCCTATCCAAACCGAGAACGAAATATAGCGCTGTTAGTATAGGGAAAATCGCTTAACCACCCAGTGACTTTGACCACACCGAGGCACCACTTCGATACAGAGTTTTAAATCAGAGGGCCCTGCCAAGATGCATTGCGCTAACTAGCGTTTCTATTCGATTCGTTTTTAAACCAATCGCGTCACTGGTAGATGACGTGATACGAAAAGTCACGTGATCTATCAGTGACGCGATTGGTTTATGAAAGTTTAAAAAAACAAAAACCCGCCTTCAAAAAGCAAAAAATAACTTCTTTAAAATGGTAGGTAAATAGGTCAGTCCAACTGAAGTCTGCTTTTGGTTAAAATATTGTTGGACGCCGACTTGTTGGACTGACCTATTTACCTACCATTTTAAAGAAGTTATTTTTTGCTTTTTGAAGGCGGGTTTTTGTTTTTTTAAACTTTTATTTTATTTTATTCTTTTTAGTGATCATAATTAAGCTGTTTTGCTCCCACTTCTCAATTAATACGAAACAATAGAACGTTTCAATCTCGCCGCAAGCAACGCCGTGGGAAAGTCATAGTCATATATTTAAAGTCATAGTCATATATTATATTTAAATCATAGTCGCTCAACTATCTTAATCGAAATATCTTGTCGCCACCCTCGAAATATATACCGTTTAGGAGTTCCGGTGGCCATCTGTGGTCTTCATCATCAGTTCCACTTCACCAAATAGTGCTTTCCAAGACCAAATACACGAGTTACAATGAAAAATACCAAAATCGCTATAGGTGTGCCTATAAATTTTGAAGAGTTCCGTCGATTCCTCATGGATTTCACCATCAGATCTTCATTTTAATAAGAATGGGACCAATCAGGAACTCCCGGTTTTAAATAAAAAAAAAATCATCAAAATAGGTTCACCCAGTCGAAAGTTCTGAGGTAACAAACATTTAAAAAAAAAACAGACGAATTGAGAACCTCCTCCTTTTTTTGAAGTCGGTTAAAAAATGAAACGATTAGAAACGTTAATTAGCGCAAATCAAATCATCTTGGCAAGGCCCTCAGAGCTAGCGCCATCTAGTTCGTATATGGAGAACTAAAAGTGTGTTTCTTTAGTAACTTTTGTGTACGCAGACATCAATGAATAAGGTACCTTCAAACTGAAAGGATTACAGGATGACAAACGTAAACAGAAATAGAAACACACTACCTACACATGGCTAGATGAGATTTCACCTTTTTAATTTTATTACTCGTCCATACAACGTGGCGCCACCTTGTGAGCAAATTCACAACTTTTGAAGATTAATTTGAGTTCCCGTATGAATGAAAAAAATTTTCGGTATAAAAACTACCTTGTCCTCCTATTCCAGGACTTAAGCTATACTATGCGTGCCAAGTTGCATTCCGATTCGTTCAGTGGTTGCAGCGTAACAACATCCAAACTTTCTTATTTATAAAATTAGTAAGATAAGATAAGATAAGAAGTAAGATAAGATGTACAGAATTGTTCTTTCTACAGTTAAACTATATTTTCTTTCTACAGTACTATTATACAGGGTGTCCGGTAGTACCTTACCTTACCTTTAGTACCTTATAGGGCTGGATAGCTTAGCTCAGGAGTGTTGGTAATATATATAATATATTCATGTTTAGTAAAAGTCGCACGGAAAATGAAATATATTATAAACTTTTCAAAATTTTGGAAATGCGGCATCCTGTTACTAGATTAGACTAGATTACTAGACCACAGTTACTAGATTTTTACAGTTTCGTTTGCTGTGAAAGAAAGCTGATTCAATTTTATTTAAGACTCTTATAACGAAATTAATAAATAATTAGCAGTTCTTTATATTTTAAAAGTCAAATTTAAAGTTTAAGAATTTGAGTTTTTCTTCCGGCGAGTTTGACATCGCACAGTGTATTTTTTTTATAAAATCCTGGTAGTGCTTCTTTTTTGAAAATTTGCCTGTTTAATGGAAATTCTAAAATGATATCACAATTGAGATTACTAATTATTATAGCAGCGAAGTTATTATTAAGTTTGCCCAAGAAAGACTGAATTCTATCAAACTAACGAATTTAAAAAACGACTTTTGTTCCGTTTTAAAATGAAGTTAACTGGTTTTAAATGTTATAAAAGATAGTTTGCCTGAATGTGAAATGCTATAACACTACGATAAAAGGTAATACTACGACAGTAGCATATTAGGTCGATAAAAAATATGTTACATCATCAATATAGAACAAACGATTACGGAAATGGAATTTAGGATTACAATCGTTATGGCAGAAATTAGTTGCTGTTGTATTGAACATTCACGTTAATTGTTTCCTAAATAATTTAAAACCGGTCAACTTTATTTTAAATGGAAGCAGAAGTCGTTTTTTAAATTCGATACCTAGTTTGATAGAATTCAGTCTTTATTGAATATAGTCCATTCGCTTAGATAGTATCGCTACACTCACACATACGTGTGGTTATTGTAATAAAATACGAATATAATTCGGTGTGAACTGCCAAATTCACTTGAGGGTGTTACGCCTCAAGTGAATTTCGCAGTATAATTCGAATTATATTCGTATTATATTACAATTACCACAAGTACGTGCGAGTGTAGGAAAACTATCTAAGCGAATGGACTATACTTAATAATAACTTCGCTACTATAATCAATAATCTCAATTGTGATACTATTTTAGAATCTCCATTAAACAGTTAAATTTTTAAGAAGGCAGCACTACAGGTTCTTGTAATTTTTTTTACACCGCGCGACGTCAAACTTGGCCGAAGAAAAACTCAGATTCCTAAATTTTAAATTTGACGTGACAAATTTAAAAATCTGTTAATTATTTATTAATTTAATAATATTTCGTTCACAGCAAACGAAACCGAAAAATTCTATTAACTGTGGTCGTGTCATAGAAAATGGAGAACCAGACTCTTTCTTCATCTCTTTTGTATTTTTTTCTTTTCTTTTCTTTTTCGACTGTGGTAATGGCCCTACTGAAAATAAGCGCCGTGGCTTGCCCCGGCATCATATCGAGTGGGTCCCATTGACGCAACGGCACAGATGAAAATTCCTTCTGAATTCTCGGTTTATTTTTTGTCATTTGTCATTTTTGTGTCAATAGGTGTATTTTCTATTTTCTATGTTTCTTTCTTTTCAAGAAACATTACGTCTTAGGAATAAAAACACCCATAAAATCTAAAATTAATATAATTTTATCGTCAATGGACGGATGACTCATAGGTACTGTTAATTACAATCTGCAGCAGACTCTTGCAAATTGTTACCTAAAGTATTCACAGTTTATTATATTCTTACATTTAAATAAATTAACTGGTGAATTGCTCGAAGCGAACCTTCGTGCGAGTATAATATTATGTCCTTAGTATGTTGACAAAAATCCGCATGTCCGCCATTTTCAATTCCAAATCTGACATCATATTTGCATTTGCCATCCGCGAAAACATGAAAAACGAAACCCATGACGACTTTTTCGAAAACCATCATGGCGGCCATCCTGAATTCCAAATAAGAGAATATGAAACCAGATTCCCATGACGACTTTTTCGAAAAATATCATGGCCGCAATCTTGAATTCCGAATCTGACATCATTTTCGAATTCACCATCCGCGAAAATATAAGAAATGATACCCATGACGATATCATTTTCGAATTTGCCATCCCCAAAAACATGAAACACGATACCCATGACAACCCCATGACGACTTTTTCGAAAAACATCATGGCCGCCATCTTGAATTCAGAATCTGCAATCATTTTCGAATTCGCCAACCGCGAAAACATGAGAATGGCCATGGCTGCCAAATTCGAGAGAATTTTCGAAATTAGCGATTCAAATCATGAAATTGACGCACGACGACCTTTTTTACAGGCGTTTTTGACGCTGCTAGTTCTACCTACTGCATCGAGGCGGGGAAGTCGCAATGAAAAAGGCCTGTAAAAAAAAGGTCACCAGGCAACTGGAAATAGTTCCCGTTCTTGTCGGTAGCCGGTATGGTTGGTATAGGTCAGTCCAACTGTAGTGGGCTTTTGGTTAAATAAAAATATTGTGAGTCGCCGAAGCTATAAATTATTACATTTACCGTCGATTTCACAATCGACAAGTAAAGCATATTTTGACAGATAAATTCAGCCCTTTCTCTTTCTTATTGAAATTAGGACAATGAGAGAGCCAACTTTAAATGGCAGATATATTTACTCGTCGATTGTGAAACAGGCCCTTAGTACCAATATCACCATACGATGTTAAATTTAATCAACGTTAATCGCCTGTTAGTTCATACATTTTGACAGCTGTTAACGCTCTAATCGTCTGTTAAGTGATTAACATCGTATGGTGAAATTGGTACTTAATGTTACACTTAGAAATATTTATTTTTCTCAAAAAAATTCGGAAATGTTGACTTTACTATGATGATAATGAGACGCGAAGTACATAGATTACTGACAGGTCTCAAATTAAAAAAAAAACATAGCGTGCTCGCTACACAAGCCCGCAATATTGCATACAAATTCCTTTGCTATCTAGCTTGTAACTTTTTAACAAGTGAAAAAGCCCATAATAAAATGATGGCACAAGTCTTATACATCCAAATTTTATTCGAATCATAACTTTTTTATCTGTGTCTGGAATAGCTTATGTTTTTTTAAAAACAAAGCTTGCGTTTCTCCTTGTCATAAACAAAAAGGCGGTAAAGAGTGATGGTTTTTTCACATTAAGTTTCTGTTTGTATGCAATTTAAAAAATGAGTTCAAGCGATGAAGATTTTACTCCAACACAATTTTTTTCTGGCGACTTTTGAGAAAAGCACTATATTTGCCTCGGCAGGAACAGCAATTGCGGGCTTCGTATTTTTAAACGGACTCGCAAGCTCGTCTGTTTAAACCAATACTCGGCCCGCAATTGCCTACTTCCATCCCTAGGCAATAATGTACTATTTATTTATTACAAATTTATTTATACAGCACTTTTTCCTTTTCTTATTTTCCTCAATCACTCAAAGGTTAGTTGGAAGAGATCCCTTAAAGGGATAAATTCACCTTTGTACGTTCTTATTCTGTAAATATTGTTTTTGAATTTCTATGTTTCGTACAATAAAGTTTTAACATGCGGGCAAGCAAGTTTTACACCTGTGCCATACCTATCATGCTAGGTATATTTAAATTTTGTAGGTTTAGTTTAGTAGTAGCTTAGATATATTTTTTCAAGTCTCACCTTAGGGGTCCCTTTTTACCATTTTGGTATGGACCACTTAAAGTACACAGTTATGTATAAACCAAACATGCGTAAGTATGCTATTTCTCCTTTTTTTGTGTTAAATGTAAATATATGTGGCATTATCTATGTAAACGGACCTTATTGTCGGTGGCGCTTACGTCGCACTGCGTCACGCGACGTTGTATTTATATCGGAGCATCTTTAATAATGGCGGAAGCGCCATCGACAATAAGGTCATAGATAACGTCACATATTAAGAATTACAGATGTACCTGGGTGAATATTTGAAGTTGTACATGTTTGAGGTGTAAGAAAAAACCAAAATATAGACTCAGATGTGGATTTTTATTGGTGTTACATATGGATCAACGTATTAATATGGGGAAAAAGCAAAAGGGACAGTAATTACATCAATACGTCCCCATAAATTTCAGAGTTAATTTTTTCTGGAAACGGAAATGAGAAATAATACATACGGTAATTTTATGAATGGTAATTAGAACGGATGGATGGCAAGGATAATTTATGAAGTGGTGGTGACAAATAACAATTTTGTAAACGGAATTTCAAAGGAATGATAATTAGGATAACGATTATACATTAAAAAACTCTATTTTTAATCATATTTGCAAAAAATCTAGTCTTTCGTGATCCTTAAAAGTAAAAACAGCTTTATAGAAGGTATAGTAGCTGTTAAAAAATAAAACATATACCTAATTCTGGCTAAGTTAACCTCTCCTTAGATGTTACTTGGGGAAACTTAAAATTAGTACGTTTTAATCAAGATTAAAATATTGAAAAAAAAAATTCATCTCAGCAGCTCAAACAAGCATGTTTTGCTGCTTAAAAACAGTGAGCAAAATTCAATTTTGCTGCGAGCGTGAGACAAAGCAACTTTTTTTTTTAATGCCAAGAGCAGTACTGGGTCTACTCACAACATTCGAAAGAATTGAACTTCACTTTGTTCTGTCACTTTCACTTTGATACGAAAAAAGCGAGGGATAGAAACAAGTTTATTCGAAGTTCGATTTTCAAATTCCATACCTAGTAGGCCCAAAAAGAAACAAACAATAAAACGTTCGGATAAACGTATAACCGTAAAATTGCAAAATAATTTATAATATTTTTAAATGAAATTATTATATTTTTATTAAATATAATCGAATTATATTTATTTATAATGAAATAGAGAGAATATTTATCATGTAGCTACATAATTATTTAACGTTTTAACAATATCAGAGCGGGAGCAGTATCAGAACGCATCTTTAAAAAATTGCGGGATTATTTTTATTGTTTTTGTTTTTTGTTCTGTTACGCTATATCTACTTTCGATACACGTTGGATATTATAAAAGTACTTAATAATAAATAAATATGAATGATTCCAATGACGAAGTCTGCTATTTAACACCGGAAGCATTTAAGCAGCGTGTAAAAAATGAAGAATTAAGTTTCCTGTCTGAAAAGTCTTGCGAAAAATATCTAAAAGCGTATGATATTTTTAAGCAATGGAGACTTGCAAAGGGTGCAAACACTTTTTCGGAGACTGTGCTGTTAGCGTACTTCATAAAATTATCACAAACGAAGCGACCATCTAAAATGAAAAACACAATAAAGACAAAAGATGACGTGCAAGTTGAAACCTATCCCAAACTTATTGCATTTTTGAAGAGAAATCCCAATTTTTTTGCGGCCGCTAACATTAAAAAGTTTCTTTATTAAGCTCCGAACTGCAATTTTTTCGCTGCAAAAGTAAGTATTTATCCGTCATTAGTAAAAAAATAATAATTTAATATGTTCTCGCTGCTGAGGTGAAAAGTTGTATGTGTCACACGAGACCAAAGTTATTTACATCTCCCTTTGAATCCTTCGCTTACCTACTCGGGATTCAAAATCAACACTCGCAGCAAAAAACAACTTTGCTCTCTTGTTGCACAAATAACTATTTCTTTCTAGTTCACAGACTGAAATATGTTGAATATAAACATATCAATCAGTCTATTCTTAAAAAAATGGGCTTTTCACAGTTATCCACTCCCTTTGATCGCACTGCGAACTACTGGGTTTTTTTCCAGGTGTCCACACTGCGAACAACTACTGGGAATAAAAATTCCCAGTTGTTCGCACCTAATATCTAGGGTGTGAACTTCGGAGAATTTCCATTACCAATTGTTCATAGTGCGGACACCTAGGGAAAAAAATCCCAGTAGTTCGCAGTGCAAACAAAGGGATGGGAACAACTGGGAAAAGCCCAAAAACACTATATTTAACTCAAAATAAATTATGTCCGACAAGTCAAACAAAAACAAAAATGTACCAACCATTTGATCCAGTATTGATTGATGAATTTATTTATTAATTTCATGTTTTTTTCCATTAAATAGTAAATAATATTATACTGATTTTCATTACCATTTCAACATTCTCACTACCGTTCGTCAAAATGAAATGGTAATCAACGGTAATTATGAAAATGGTGATGAGATATTACTAAATTTGTCAGCATTGTAGATAGTCAAAAAAGTTTTAAAACATTACACGCATATCAATGTAAAAGCGACCCAAATGTACATATTTTAGCATATAACTTTTATAAAAAATCCAAAAAACATAACTTTAGAAACTCGAATGGTGTGGAGAAAGAAATCTGACCAAAACGATTTCCGACCGGTGATTAGCGATGTATTCCAGCGCGACGTCACTAAAGCTCCTGCGGGTCACTCCAGTCGCCAACGGGAACTGGATCCATCTGCGCTTTGATCGTTGAGCAATTTAAAAAAGGCGCGGAATAAAAAAAAATTGCCACGTTATTATAACGAACGGTGATGAGTGTCAGGCTCTGGGACATTTTTCTAAGCGATAACAAATAACTTGAAAGTGTTCTTTAAGCCTTTTAATTATAAGGATTAATAAAACACTATTACATTAAACAAATAGCTGCATAAACATACGATCTTCAGCTTAAAAATGTATTATTTTTAACATAGGTACACTGTTCAAATTTGGGATTTGGGACACGACTGGTAATGAGATTTGACGACTTTTTGTATAAATTAATCATACTTTTATTTGAAATTCATATGTATTGTATACATTATTCTATAATACGAGAGTTATATGTTATATAATGCATAAAAACCATGATTGTTTTGATTAATACGATTTTAAACAGTTCTTTATCAATTGCCGCGTAATATGTACATCTTCAAATACTCACCCACCTATACAGGGTGTCTGGAAAACCTTTGGAGATATTTGGCGCGGTAATAGTTCGCACGATTCTGATCACGGGGGTATGGTTCATTTTTGTTTCTGTTAATGTAAAAAAAAAAGAAGGTTTAATTATATTCATTTTGTTACTTGATGTATCGCAGCCGATATCTTGACCTTGACATTTTGATGTTGATACTATAATACTCCAAACGTTCGTAGTAACTAACGTCAAAATTCCAAGTTCAAGGTCAATGACCTGAGACCATACGTTGTTTACATGGTATGTAAACAAACAGTTCGCCCCATGTAAACAAAAATCAAGTTAACGTTATAAAAAATGATTACTTTTAATGCAACTTACTGTATTTTCGTTTTGCAATTGAACATTTTAGCGGGTTTTGAAATATTTACCAGATTTCTTGGAACACGCACTGCCGAGACCCGATCATACCGTCCGTTTTATTATTAATGTCGAGATCTAAACATTTACCATTGTTTTCTGCTTTAAAATGGCCCATAAAAGTTGTTTTCTAGTAAAAATTAAATTCATATTTGAAAATCTGAAATTTAATTTAACATGACATTTAATGACAACCATAAATCATAGACTTCTAAAAGTTCGGATGAATATGAAATAGACGATCCGTTTATTGCTGTCCGTATTGGTCTGTATGGTATTGTATTCGTGGCGGTTTAGCTAATAAAGGCCGTCGCATAATTGATTATAATTTGTATGATGATATCGCACTTCTCATAGAGAAATAAATAAATGACCGGCCTTCCCGGCATTGGAATCGATATACGTACGTAGTACGTATTCATTTCATGTTCGAGGCTTAGAGCATTTAACAACCGTTACTGGAGTCGTCTTAGGCTTCTTACAGACGAGCGACATTTTGCCAACGGCAGAGGCTACTGCAGCCGTCGCCACCTGACGGCCAAAATGCCGCTCGTCTGTAAGAAGCCTTACAGAAACTTTCCCCTGTACCGGAGTATAAGATCAAAATTAAATTATTCTACACGATAACAAATAAAATCCTCATAAGTCAATAAAATAACCTGACATTATTCTTACTCATATTCGTAACATAAGAAGCTTCAAGAAAATGCCCTGCTATAGCAATAGCCGTGTGAGAGTGTAATTTTTAATTGTATTAATGTTGAATTCTGTACTTAGAAAAAAAAACGACAAAAAATCACGTTTGTTGTACGGGAGCCCCTTAAATATTTATTTTATTTTAATTAAATTATTTCTTTTTAAAGTGAATATACAACTAAATATTCTGTGAATATTTCAAGTGGCTTCCTGTTGCCGTTATATCGAGCAAAAAACGGCAAAAATATCACGTTTGTTGTATGGGAGCCTCCCTTAAGTAATTAATTTAATATGTTTGTAGTATTTGTTGTTATAGCGGCAACAGAAATACATCTTCTGTGAAAATTTCACATGTCTAGCTATCACGGTTCATGAGATACAGCCTGCTGACAGACAGACGGACAGACAGACAGACAGACAGCTGGACAGACAGACAGACAGACAGACAAGCAGGCAGACGGACAGCGGAGTCTTAGTAATAAGATCCCGTTTCTACCCTTTGGGTACGAGACCCTAAAAATGAATTTGATGTGTTGTGTTTATGATATCAAAGACTTCCATTGACAAACGTTACTTTTCTGATAGACCTTAATCAACGTGGTACATAGAATTAGTACTGACATAGAACCCGGACTATAAGTTGAACTTCGCAACAGGTATACTTCTCTAACCGCCTGTTTCACAACAGTAATAATAGACAAGGAGGGAGCCAACTTTAAATGGCAGATAAATTTACTTGTCGATTGTAAAACAGGCCCTTTGTTTTAGATTACATATTTCTTAAGAGGAAATGAAACAAAAACTAGGCGGTTTTCTCTCCTTCGAATGTCTCGGTCACAACGTCGAATTCAACGTGTACTGTGAGAATGGACCTCTTGTACGTCTTCGGGCTTTACAGACAGACCAGACTAGGGCATCTTCCCGGGACATCCCGGTTCCGTAATTCCCGGGAAATCCCGGGAATTTCACAGTGCCTAAAGAACCGGTACTGAAGATTACATCCCGGTTCTCCCGGTTCTTTCCATGAATACCAAACAAATATCGTCGCGCATGTCACATATACCCAATTCACACCTGAGCGACGAAGCCGGCACAAGCGGCAACATCGCATCAACATCCATCATATTTTGCGGCGTATTTGCAATAATTGATCTCTAGATTTGTAAAAAGGAAGAAAAAATAACTTTCTAGTAAGTATTTGACTTAATCAAGAATTATGTTTTTGTTGAAGAAAACGTGCATGATTTTATTGCATATTTATAAAAAATTAAGTTTCCTAATGTTTTTCAATCGTTTTATATCTCAAATGGCTATTATTGCGGTGATTTGAGGTAAAAAATAAAGAACCGGGAGAACCGGGAATCCCGGTACCGTCCCTGCTTAGAACCGGGAAATTGAATGTCTTGGAACCGGGCCCGGTACTGCATGCCCTAGACCAGACAGATAAGGATCTATTCAAACCTTGTGACGTCTTACGTGACGTAATAACGAAAGGACATCTCTTTCTAACTAATTATGAATGCCATAAATAAAAAGGTTAAACATACGTCTAACAGTTTTATAGCCTGGTTTCTATGCTAGTACCTACTTATTCTGTTGCACCTTGTCTTCTAATCTGCGGACTGGATACTCACAAAAAAATATGCCTTAAGCACACCTCTTGCACATGCGATTGAAAGAGAAGTTTTCTCGTGATCCTGCCATTTTTGTCCTATTGCACAAAAAGTACACCTAGATTTGATCACCAAATACTAATTGTGTTTGTAAAAGTAGGTAGGTTAGGTTTGAAAGTTACCTTCAGATGCCCGAAGGGCAAACCACCCAGAAACAGGACGGGCGGGGCTCCAGCGGAATTGAGTAGGACAAATATAGTAGGACCACAAGAAAACGGCCATTGAAAGTAATAAATAAATAAACAAGTAAATCATTTATTTGAAAAAACCGGCATAAGGACCATGACAATGCTCCGCCAAATTCCACAAAGAGTTTGAAAATTGTACGCAGTCCCTTGGCAAAAAAGAGTTTACATGGTGAATTGACTGACGGAACAAAAATATTCTCATGTAGCAACCACCATATCAAGCATCAGATTTTGGTTAAAAATAGCTCACCTGTTTACTTGACAGTATAATGGCGGCAGAGTTAAAACAGCCACAGCAACAGCGTTGGAATAAAGTACCCGGAAATTATTTTCCCTCAAAATTTGTATTGCCATGCCATTCGCTATAATTTTTTTCCCAGTCTATCGTTATTCTTCTCCTTTTCCATTCGCGGATTTTACTAGAGGCGTAGGTAGGTTTAGGTTAAGTATGTTCGTTTTGCAGCAGCGCTTACAAATAGGAAATCCGCGTCGACTTTGTGGAATTGATATTTGAAACATGCCAGTCGGAAAAAGCTACAATGTAATAAAATGTGTGTGGTTAAATTATTAATTAGGAAAAATGCGAATGGAAAAAGAAGGAAAAGAATAAACGACCGGGAAGTAAAAAATATGGGTAAATACGCGAACGGAAATACAAATATTGGGGATAAATAATTTTGGGGTAGTCTTTTTTATAGTCGTTTTATCTACATCGATAAACACGACTATACCTATTAAGTCCTTCACGGTAAAACCGTATCGACTTTGGCATGTTATCGTTTTGTCAACGTTACTATACTTAGCTCTTTTTTACTTGACAGTAATAGCGGCCGAGTATACAGAGTAGTTGAATAGAATAAAAATTTGTAGGAGCGAGACGCCGAATGGACTCGTTTGTCAATGTCGATAGAAATTTATGAACAACTAGCTTATGCTCACTAGTTTGCGACTCCCTCCGCATACAAGTCGTTTATCGCTATTCCCTATACTAACTATCTATCTGCGGGTACCTACCGAAGAATTTTACGTCGCATGATCACCAGCCAAAGACCGGCCGCTTATGCGCGTTCGCTGCGTGTTCAGACGTCGAATTAACTTGGTACGTAGTTACTATTATTTAATCTGTGGTACGTAGAACTCACAGATAACCTTACTTTTGTGCGACCTCGTAAAGCCCGACGTCCTAAAATTAGGACATTTGTCAAAGTGATTTTTGTCTTTAGATGACCGACACAAGATCCTTTTTCGAACTAACGGAATTTGACGTGGGCCTTACGAGGCTAAAGGGGCTTGACATCATGCTATTAACAGCATGCAATTTGAAACGTATGAGAAAAAATGCATAAAGGCAACTGATTTATGCAGAAAGACTGATTGTGAACATGTATACATTTCCAATGGTAGAGTCCGTTTGTTACATACACTGACGAAGCTGGCTGGAACAGAAACAATATAAATAAGGATCAAACTAGGAAACAAATTATAAACCTATCTGCTTGCTTATTAGTACTTAGGCTAAGCTTATAGAAGTTATGATGGATTAAAGCAACAGACGAACATACATACAGGAATACTTAAAAGAAGTTCAAACTACTTCAAACTCAGTGAGACTATACATTAGGTACACTGGATATTCTGCACCCACCTTCCGACTCCATCATCAGATTAACCTCAATAATTATTAATAATTATTGTATTGTAAACAGGTTAATATAAAATACATGAACACTGCCCTCGTCCCTACCCATCATCAGCATCATCATCATCATCACATTATACCACTGACTTAACGTTTGCCTATTACGATTTATGAGAAACATCCGCTGACAGACATGGACGGACGTAGTAGGTAAATAGGATCTAATCTAACTGAAAAAACATGACCGCATTGTGAATTAGAGTGAAGTTCTAATAATGAAAACGTAGCAACACATCCGATACTTTTTATTTTGCATATTGCATATTTTCCGCGCGGGCTGGGTAAAAAACCCTTTCGTATCCCTTACTTGTTTATGATCTCCTGGTACTTGGCTAGTTTTATTACTGACCTAAGTAATCTGTAAAAAAATCAGGTTCCTGGCTGTACTAGGAAAAAGTTACGAGGGTGGGAAAAAGGGCTGAATGAGTTCGTGTAAATATTAGACACTGCAGTAGGTACCGCTCGGTTTTTTTCTTCGAACTTGGCCGGACACACTGCCGTGTGTCTTAATCATTCTTGAGGCAAGCTTTTGTTGTTGACTGTACTTTTTCTTTTGCAAAATCGTTATCTGCTTATCAAGATCAAACTAAGGAGTCTCTACCCGTTAGGTCTACGTTAAATATAGCGGAGATTCTGTCGCCGTCGCCACCTTCCGACTCCATCATCAGATCAGCCCTTAGATATCATCGGGTTTACGTATGTGGTCCAAATTTCAGCCCATTCCATTTAGGGAACTGGTTCAAAATATACTTGCTTGTTTTAACGGACAACTTACATACATACGAACAATGCATGTTAAATAAAAGCTTGAAAAAAAGCAATCTTTCGCATTTTGACCTACGTATTTATAAATAGTACTTATTAAAAATTTAAGGTTACTATTCATCAGTCTTCTCTTGAACTTTGATTTTTAGCTCCGTTTTCCTTTAATAATTGTTTTCTTTCTTCTGTTTCTTTTTTAAAATGTAAAAGTCATAGTGTTGCTCGCCTTTATTAACCTAAAATCAGACTCTATTATTAGTATCTACATCTGTATTTATTTATTTATAAAATGCCACAACGTACGTAATATTGGCCACGTTTCGAGTTCATCATCAGATCAGCTCTTAAACGTCAATAAAAATACATTGAGAATATTAGATATCATTTATTAGTGTTTACTCTAGGTATTTTATTCGTGCTTTTATGAATTTCTTCATTTATACACACAAACTTTGTTAAACCGTTCTCAAGTATGATACATGAGGCAAGTGATTTTTATCTAATAGAAGATTAATTTGTTTTTCACTATTCCCTTGAAAACTACGATTTTTGGGGCATAATAAAAACAACATCAGTACTAAATACCTAAGACCGTTTTTTTTCGATTCGTTAAGATCTTCGTTCGTAATGAAAAAACGAATAAGGAAAATTCTACGACAGGTACACAGTCATTATACGCTTATAGAACCCAAACTAACAAATCCAAACTTGGTGAGCCTGTAATGTAATCGCTATAATGTATGCCTATAATATTTTAGGAGTTCCCTCAATTCCTCATGGATCCCCTCATCAGATTCTGATTTGGTGACAATGGGACCACCTCGGAAGTATATTCTATCAAACTAAAAAATAATTTTTGAAATCGGTCCATAATAGAGGGAGAAATCGGTGAACATACATAAAATATTAATACAGTGGAACAAAGAACCTCCTCCTTTTTTGAAGTCGGTTAAAAAGAAACCTTTACGTACCTAATTTTCAAAATCTTGTACAGCTATTGCTATGACTTCTGATGTATTGACACGATAATACTGGCGTTCTGTTTTTAGTATTTGCTGTTATAGCGGCAGTAAAAATACAAATAAAATCAACAGTCTAGCTATCACGGTTCATGAGACCGGACAGACAGACAGACAGACAGACAGACAGACAGACAGACAGACAGACAGACAGACAGACAGACAGACAGACAGACAGACGGACAGACGGACAGACGGACAGACAGACAGACAGACAGACAAACAGACAGACAGACAGAGAGACAGACGGACGGACGGACGGACGGACGGACGGACGGACGGGCGGACGGACGGATGGACGGACGGACGGACGGACGGGCGGACGGGCGGACGGACGGACTAACAGACAGATAGACAGACAGACAGATGGACAGAGGAATCTTAGTGACAGGGTCCCGTTTTTACCCTTTGGGTAACATACCCTAATAAAAAACCGCCTTCAAAAACGCAAAAGATTACTTTATTTTAAAATTGTAGGTACCTAATAGGTTAGTCCAACTGATGTCGGCTTTTTTGTTCAAAATATTGTGGTCGCCGACTTCAGTTGGACTAACCTACAATTTTAAAAGAATGTATTTTTTACGTTTTTGAAGACGGTTTTTTGTTTCCAAAAACTTTTATTTTATTTTATACTTTTTAGTGATCATAATACGCTGTTACGTAGTCCCTTCTTGGTTGATATAAAACTTTAAGTTATTTCAAGCGCGCCGCAAGCAACGCCGCGGGAAAGTCATAGTCATATTTCAACAAGTAAATATTCTTCGTTGTAGTCACTCGACTATCTTAATCGAGATATCTTATCGCCACCCTTGAAATCAGTACCGTTGAGGAGTTCGGGTGGCCATCCGTGGTCTTCATCATCAGTTCCAGTTCACCAAATGATACTTTCTGAATGCAAATGCTGGACTTGTTACTAAAAATACTAAAATCGCTATATGTTTTCCTACAATATTTGAGGAGATAATATTATCCTTTTTCCCCGGGACTCTAAACACAATTGGATCATCGCTATATCTCTAAAGAAAAATTAGTCGTACAACCAGGCAGAAATACTTACTAGTTTTAAGATCTGGGTTAAAATAGCTCCACTTTATTTGCCCGATACATATCTCTCAGTATCTTTTACGTTTATTACGATGTCTTTCAGATTTTTCAAAATTATTTCTTCTGACATTTGATAGTTTGAAATAAGTTTGATACTTGTCAAAGACATTATAGCACTTGATAGCACTACCGAGTCATCGTTCGAAAAAGGTTAATTAATACCGTTTTACATAATAAATCGCAGCTTGGAGTGAAATTGGCAGCATGACCCAATTTTTACTCAAAACGACCAAAAATAAATAATTTGAATCTATCCTCTGGAAGGTAAGTATGTTCTGTATATTTAAACAGGCTTTCAGATCGCAATGAAAGCCTCTAAAGCCGAATGATATATGGTTGTTGGTATCAGTCAAGCTTTAGAACTTATAGCTGACATTAAGTAAATAAAATATAAATATAAATGTATATCACGAAAACGAATTCTAAATACCAAAATATCTTAAATATCTTCACATTATTGCTTCCAATTAGATCCTTACAAAAGACTGTAGACCGGGAGATACTGACACAAAATTTCCGGTCATTTGTACCAGTATGGCGACCCTTCAAGGGTCTAATTACGTAATGACGAAATGGAAAATGATGGTCATAGCGCTGGTACCGGTGGCCCAAACGCGTGGGCGGCCATTTGGAACCGTCGGAAAAGTATGGCATGGTGATTTTCGTGAACGGCTACTCGACGATGATTAGCTGTGCAAAAATTAGCCTGGTACAAATGGTTGTATTGTTTTTTTTTAATTAACGTGTTTTCGTCGGTATGGCGGGCCACACCGGAGAAGTATGGCATTACGCTACCGCCTACTTCTTTTTTCATCGACTATTGGAAAATACAAGAATTTTAGTGGTACAAATCGTTCGACTTTCGTAATTTATCCGACACGTTCGATTAACGTCCACGCATTTGGGCCGCCGGTACCAGCGCTATGACCATCATTTTCCTTTTCGTCATTACGTAATTAGACCCTTGAAGGGTCGCCATACTTGGTACAAATGACCGGAAATTTTGTGTCAGTATCTCCTGGTGAAAAATGTAAAAGCAAGTAGTTTTTTATTTGGTGTTCCCAATTACTCCAATGATTGTACATACTACGACGTTGATGTCTTCTTCACTGTGGTCTCCTCTTGAAGCGCTGGTAGATATTAACGTGTAGAAGTGCCCGAGGGGGCTACTTCCAGAACATACATAGGTACATTATTTTTGTGTTTTATTAAATAGTTTATTTTTTTCTATTTCAAAAATAAGTTTGCGTTTTACGTCTCGCCACGACACTGTTTCCGTATATTGATCTTTCCATACATAATTATTATAAATATTTTTCGTATTTAGTTCCCTAAATGTGTAAGTAATAAAATACTGAATTTAAATCTCCTTAGTATCCGCGGCCTTTCTTTAAAGTGTTTTTAGCCAGGATCTGGCATTGTTCTTTGGTAACATGATTCAATTTTGGCCCAAAACATTCTGATTAATAAACTATTACTTCCAACTAAATAACCACCATTAACTGCCGCACTCAGAAGCGTCATTTAAGTTTAATGCTTGTTTAGTGAAGTGTTGTCTTACTGCCGCACTCAGAGACGTCAATTAAGTTTTATGCTAGTTTAGTGATGTGTTGTCTTATTCTATTACTATAGCAAAGAAAGTGACAGATGCAACTTTAATCAAGCATTAAATTTAATTGACGTCTCTGAGTGCGGCATTTATTCTTATTGCTATAGCAAAGAAAGTGACTGCAGCAATTTGAATCAAGCATTAAATTTAATTGACGCCTCTGAGTAAACAATGGTTGCTACTTAAGAATACTGTAGTGTCACCACAGAGTTTCACCACGTTGATCGCTTCTTAGGGCCGTATTAATAAACTAATCTCGACTGCAATACCCTTCTCAAGATGCGTCAAACATGACAGTATTCTATGGCTTGACAGTTACTTTGACGTATCTTGTGACGAGCATCTTAGCTGAAATGAGTTTATTAATACGGCCCTTAGATTAAGAAGCTAGCCTATGTTTTTCTAGGGTACGAATATCTTTCAACCACGTGTATGATGCCAGCTTTAAATGTAATTCTGATAAAACGTAACGTGTAGGGACGAATTTATTTTCACAAAAAACACTTAAAACTCTTTTTATAAAGAGTTTTAATGGCACAAGATTTAAAAAGATACTAATGTCAAATTGTCAAAGCACAATCACAACTTTACTTAATGATTTGTTTTAATTATGTTTTTTTTTCGTAATAATCCCCGATAGTGGTACAAATCAATAAAGTAAATCCATGATTCATGATCTCTTAAAAGAAGTTGAATGTACCTACGAGTACAAGTGCTATTTTAGCTGTGTGAGTGTGCGAAGAGTGGGACATAAATATCGGAATCATAAGTTTCAATTTTAAATTATTTCACATAATAGCCCTTAACAGAGACCGTCTTTTCATTTCAGAATAATGTGTCAGTTTTCTAAACACCATGGAGCTTTTAACCATGATTAGAAACATAGTTCAATATAAGGCACAACTTGTTTATTTACATTACGTTGTGACACAGTCATGTAATGAATGAATTAGTTAAGATGGGGCACACTGAGATCATCATCAGGAAAGGCGATGATAAATCAGTCTGTAACTCAGTCAAATATTAACTTTAAAAAAAGTTACCAATATAGGGATGATCCAAATCACCCACCCTATCTACTGTTAAAATTTCTCCAAAGGTTTTCCAGACACCCTGTATAGAGGGAGAGATTGATTTTATATTTTGTAACTTTTTAGTGTAATAAGATAAGCACCTACCTATACCTATTTAGTATGTAGCCCACAAGTATTAACTTTGTTATATTTAGGTTATTTTTTATTAAGTTTTTATAATTTCTATACCTATACCTATAGGGTTCATGTTAAGCACTATATTACACTGTAAGGCTACGTTCGCACGGACGTGCAGAAAGGCGTTGCGTTAGCGGGGCGATATCGCAACGTCAACGCCTAGGAACCTGAGGGCCCTGCCAAGATGCATTGCGCTAACTAATGTTTCTATGCAGCTTGGCAGGGCCCTCTGGAGGCCATGCCAAGATACACTGAGCTAACTAGCGTTTCTATTCGATTCGTTTTTAAACCAATCGCGTCACTGGTAGATGATGTGATACGAAAAGTCACGTGATCTACCAGTGACGCGATTGGTATAAACGAAACGAATAGAAACGTTCGTTAGCGCAATGCATCTTGGCAGGGTCCTCTGAGGTGTTCGCGTAGACGTAAAAAAGTCACTTGTCGTTTTGTGCTCACACCTTTGACTATAGAAACTAAAGGACCCGAAATACCTACAAAAAAAACGTGCCAGTTTTTGACGTTTATGGAACATAAAATGTCGGATTGTCAGCTGTTATAGCGATGGTGGTAGTAATCATGTTTATCGATAAGCCAGATTACGTACTGCATAGAGATTTATTTTGACGTTCTAGTAACAGTCACGATTTAATTACGAATATCTGAATTACGGTTTAAGGCTTAGTGTTTTTATTTATAATAAAATTAATATCAATCATTTATTTCGGACGGCATCGTTGTTATATAATAATAATAGGCAGGCGTCGTAATTTCATCGGGTAAGTATTGTCTCGTCTAAAACGCAGCTGGTCTAAGCAGTAAGTGTTCTAAAACGCAGCTGGTCTAAGTAGCAAGTGGTTTAGAACGCAGCTGATTTTATATAGCAAGCGGTCTAAAACGTAGCTGGTCTAAGTAGCAAGTGGTCTAAAACGCAGTTGGTCTTATGAAGCAAGTGGTCGTTCGCAACTGCCCTATTTATTTTCTAAATTCCTTCCTTATCCAACAAGTTGGCGGAGTCCTATTTGTGGGCGGTTTACCCTTCGGGCATTTGAAGTTACCTCACAAACCTAACCTATCTACTTTGTGTGTGTCAGTGTTATGAACTGTACATCTAAAAAAAACCTAACACTATAAAAAAACAAAAGACAAATGGCTAAAAAGGAATAAAGTAAAGTAGTATGTAGCTCAATCAATGTAATTTATAATAGGGTCAAACTGAAAGTTCTTAGAATATCAAAAACTGAGCAAACTAGCAAGTTATTAGTTTTATAATATCTTTCCAAAATGGTGTCCATTCACATCAATAAATCGCAGGATCCGATGGAACCACTGAGGAAAGCACTTTGCCCATGCGTCCTTAGGGGTGTCTTCGACGGCCTTGTCAAACGCAGCCACTGCTTCCTCGGTGTCCATAAAACTTTATAAACATAAAGGAGTAAGATCTGGCCTATTTTCAGTCAATGTAGTAGAATTATCTTGAGTGGCATGTGGCTGAAAAGAAAATTAGAAAATTAACCTCAATAATATATTATCTGTATGTATGTCCCCTATGAACTCCAAAACGGCTGGACCGATTTTGATGAAGTTTACAGGCAATCTTCGGATACCCCTTGCTGGGGTATCCGAAGTGATCCTCTGAAGTTTGGTAGCGATCGGATATTATTATTATTATTTTAGACAGGCAGTTGACACTGATATGTCTAAATCACTGGTCACCAAACCGAAAACAAAAAAAAGTATTGGCAGCAAGGCGCCGGGTACTAGCTAGTTAATTAACAAAAACTGACGAATAGGCCGAAAGTATCCACCGTAACTTATTTATCTATATTTCAATCACGATTCACGAACAACCCTATCTGTCAAAAGTACTATTTAATTAAGTACGAAAATATCTAAAATAAAATACAATCTTAATATAAAGGATGATTAATCCTGGTCTATTGTTTAATAATAATATGTTACATACTGAAAACACGCAATATTGTTAATACTGACCGATATTTCAATAAAAACTTGAAACTTACCGGTGCAATATTAAACTTTTTTGATTTCCACTTTTTCTTGCCCCACATCCACACTGTATTTCGTAATTATAACAAAAATGTTCCTTACACTTAGGTGTACTTTAATGTTGTAATATCGTAACGAAACTCCACTTATTTAATAATTTAAAACACAAACACGACGCATTGACAACTCAAGCACTGTCGAACGATGGCGCATAAAATGGCTGCCCTGTCAAAACCCGGCAGCACTAGGAATGTTTTGGGTTCCGACAAAAGTATAGTGACCCTTTTTTACTTACGAGAATACAGGTTAGTTAGAAAGAGATAACGATATGTATATTTGTATGTATTTTTATGCCCGATCCTTTAGTTTCTTTAATCAATGCGATAATGTTACGTCCGTGCGAACGTGGCCTAAGACCTCTGTAAATACCGTGGATGCAATAAATTATGAATTATGTTGTCGCACTTGCCTTTATCCTTAAAGGTGGATTCACATTGAGGACTTGCGTGCGATAAAATAGGCTACTAACTGTTTGGAGTGAAATTTGCAACAAAACTGTAGCTTGATTTTTCACCTATTACTATTTCAAACTTTATTTGCCATGCTATGTACGTGAGCTTTATATAATAAATAGCTACTTTATTACGTGAAATTTCTCATTGTGAATCTACCCTAAGACATAAACAATTTTTACTTATCAAGCAAATATTTTTAGTTCAGTTATTTTTGTCATTTTTTCCCTTAAATATGTTGGCAGCGATGGAACTGCGTTCTGTTTAGTAGAGAACGATGGTATTTTGTATAAATGAAAGTAAGTAACTCTGTCTATGGTTATATAAATACTCTCCATGGTCAAGATCCAAAATCTTCTCAATCCCGTACCCAATGACATGTCAAGAATTTGACAGTTTCACATATTTATCCATGTTACCCATATTTTCACATGAGAAAGTGACTTGTGTCCAATAGTTTTAATACTCTTAACAAGTGTTAATTATTATTAAAGTCTACGTGTTGAAATTATATATTGTTATTCTAGTATAAATGATAATATTTTGCTCATAATACTCATTTTCCAAACAGAGGTCAGTTCCATTCCTCCGTGTCGATTACGATATTTTTTGTTGATACCATGGTCAACGACGTGACAAAAATAATAGAAGCTTGACAACAAACATAGTATCTTGATTCAAAGCACCACGTAATTGGCAACTTTTGGACTTATGTCCTCTAACATTGACAGGAGGTTAATTTGTTTGTGAATTATTGCCACTCTTACTTTCTTCTAGGTGGGATGCGTAGACTACGATTAAGAATTCAGAGAACCCTCTAGTGTGTGTTAAAACTGCTGCAATGAGTAATGCAGGAGGGCCGCAGATAATGAATAATTTGCCACCTGGAGTGAATCCTGAGAATAATATACTCCCTGGAGGGCCCGTGGTGAATGCTACTATGAACCGAAATAGAAATAACAATCAGAATCCCTTATTCAATGTAAGAGAAAGGCTGTTTCATGCATTGTTTTTTAAATTTGCTGTGGCCTATGCTCGGACATTTCCTAGGCCAGTGAGAAGGTTTTTTGAGTTTCTGGTGCTGTTGAAAGCGATTGTGGCCTTTTTCGTTCTTGCATATATTCATATAGCATTTTCGAGGACACCAACCACCTGTTTGAACCATGTGAAAGACTCGTGGCCCAGAGATGGCATCCTGAGGGTGGAGATCCTGAGGAACCCTGCCCATGATTATACCATTGAGCAGAGCTATGCCAAGGAGCATAAACTGAAAAAAGATAAGGAGGATCTTTCCATGCTTGGGATTTTAGCTACAGAAGGGTAAGCGAACCTGATTTTTCAACTTCTTTTTCATTTCTGAATATTCAAGCTGTTGATAGATTTGGTTAGTACCAGTATTAATATTTAACATTTTATAATTACAAAATGTGTCAAATTTAACCAGGAGAAACTAAATTAATCCACCAACTGTAAATTGGGAATGGGCGTTAGAGTTCTGGAGACAATATAAGTTGTCTTCTAGTTGTTTACCGTGTCTAATATAAGGCTGTGTCTCAATTATTGGTTTATTAATGTAAGCAAATTGAAGTTTTTCTATTGCTAGGTCCATATTTATTATTTAAGCACCTTTTTTAATTGTGAATCATGTCAAGGATTATTTTTGTGTTCAATACTATATTTATTATGCTAGTAAACTGTTAATTAAATATAAATGGTATGTTATCCTTGTAAGGCTCACCATACTAGAAACCGGGCCTTTTTAGTGAGTGGGACTTTGAATCTACCATCAAGGCAATAAAGTTTAATTACGTTTGTTTGATAATGCCATTTTCAGTTTAAAAAAAACACAGTTCAAATTAAATTGCCTTGATTATGTACATTCTATTGCACCTTATTCTGGGCCTTAAGCATGAATAGGTGCCTTTTTTAAGCAGGTTACATATTTAAAAAAACTTCAACTTTAACATGATTAATGCGGTAATGCGGTATGTTCTTCTAATTAAAAATTAATGGTGCGTGAAAGTTAAGATCCTTCCATTCAAATATCTCTTTTAACCACTTTAAATTTCAAGTGAAGTATTCACTACATAAAATGACTTATAAATAAAATATTTTGAGTTGTGGTATTCTTAACTATTTTGTTTATTACGTGTTGCTGTTTAACACTACATTCCACTTCACTACATTCAATGGTGTTTACACAGGTTCACAGCAGTGCATGCATCAATTTAAATTTAATCGACTTTAGTATTTATTTAACACATGAATGCTGCAGTATCAGAGTGTAAAGAGACCAATATAAGTATGGTTAATTACACTTAAATATTTTGCAGCAGTTAAGGTGTTAATAAGTTAATAAACTGTGCTGACTTAGCAATGTGCAATCTGACCCTGACATGTAGAGTGGTTAATTCAAGCCTGTTAAGACTTTAAATGAAGGTTAAAATTTGCTTCAATGTTATTCACAATCTATAAATTATTTATTAAATGACCTTGCATTTGAACTTGCTATAGATAAGCAATTTTTTGTTTGAAGGTAACTCATTTGATGACATGATATGAAAAGCAGAATGAGAAAACTAAAATGTAAAAGTGCTCTGAAAACATATTTTTTTTGTTTAAATTTCATTTTTCTGTTGATTTGTAGTGTGATGAAAATTAATCATCATCTTTATCATAATCATCATCATCATGGTCATGGTTAATCATTCCTAAGGTTCAATGCATATTCATATTCTGATAATAGCAAGTAAAACTTTCTCTAGGCCATGGGTGACTATGTTACTTTCACTTTTTTGGATACAAATCATATACAAATGGCTACTTTAACTTTCCAGGTTCATCAATATTGAGTCATCATCTAATGATGATGTGAAAGAAGATGAATATCTCCGGGATGGCACTGATTATGGCAATATCACCCGGATCCACGATGAAATTGAGGAAGCAGGGTCTCCAGAACAAGTCATGGAAACAACCTACATTGACAATAAGTCTCAGGTTTCGAAGACTACACCTGAAGAAGGGGAAAGTGACCTTAATGCCACTATAGTTTCCGGAGAAGATGTGGAACCTTCCTCTTCTATTTGGGAAGGAATTATGGGACTTGTGGAAGATCTTGACAGAGATTCTAAAGTTGTTGATGTAAGGATTCATTTGTTTTTATATATAGAACTGCCCTACTTATTAAAACATAATGCTTGTGTATCTGCTAGACTACAATAGGCATGCCATCTCATTGTTTTTCATTATCTGTAGACTAGTCAAGAAATGCATGTGTGTGAGTGCTATTAGCTCAGTAGGTATATTTGTCTGAGTTGTACTGTCTAATATTGAACCTAGCAATCCTCGGTTCAATAAACCGGTAACAGCAGATATTTGGGTGATGAGCGCAAATATTTGTTCATGAGTCATGGATGTTATTCTATGTATTTATGTATATATTTGTCTATATAAGTATTTATATCCTTGTCTTGTATCAATAGTACAAGCGTAGACCTTAGTTTGGGGCTAGGTTAATTGGTATGACATTGTCCCCTGATATTTATTTATTTATTTGATCTTTCATATTTTTTAACCCTTTGAATGCCCTCCAGATGTAAAATCTGTTACACTGTCAACACCTTATGTGTCATTGAATTGTCCTATATGCTTCAAACACTTTGCATCGACGAAACGACGTAATGAAGTCCTAGTGTTTGGGGCTTTTGAAAGTTTTGTTGGTAGTGTGTTGGCAATCTAAGAATTCTACAATAATTCTATTTGCCCAAATCTATCCATTATACAGGCCAACAAATTAATTTACTACATAGAACATAGGCCACTAGATAGAACTGTGCCTAAGTGCCCTAAAAAAATCAGGAGAAGAGTTTCATGGTTGGAAATAGTAGGTAAATTACCTTGGCTTAAAATGTGTATTAAATCTTTAGTAGGTATAACCTGTATGCGTGTGACAAGTATCTGTAACAAAACATTAATCCAACTTGTAAAAATATCATTTTTAAGCTTTGTTATCAATTAACTCTCGCACTGTACCTATATTCTTTCATGAAAAAATCTTTCAAACACTTCAAATAAAGAAGAAGCCTTTCACAGGTGAAGAAGCCCTAATCATTTCTTAGATGCCTCTTCAAATCTTAATCACGTGTCAGTGAGCTCACTAATGACATTAGCTATAATCTTGCATTCCTTACTAATTCAATACAGATATATTATTTGTTTTGGTTTGGTTTTGGGCTAACCACAAACACTAGATACTCATAGTATGCCTAAAAGTAAAAGCATACCAGTCGACAATATTAAATAGTTTTCAAAAAAGAATTGGACGCTTTTCTTGTAAAGTTTTGTGGGATTGCCCTGCCCTGATTGATAAATGTGATAAGTGTTAGAATCAAAATATAAGTCTACACATTGCATTTATATGCATATTGTTCATTATTGTTTTGTAATTTATTGCAGGAATCTCTTGATGAAGCAGCTGCTAACGACTCCTCAAAAGGTAATTATAGAATTTAGCATTTCTATAGTAATCAATTATCGACATCCACGCGAAGACATGGAATAGAACTAGACTAAGGGAATATAGGCTTGTAGTACTGTTAGGCAATGGGCTTGCAACCTGTCACTAATAATACGCTGGTAAACATCTTAGCCTATTTGTGCAAAATGTGGTTACTGAATTATCAACAAGTTTTTAAAGTTGTAGGTAATTCTGTAGCTCTGCCTACCCCACTCTGGGATTACAAGCGTATGTATGTATGTATTAATTATTGATTGTTTGTTATATTAATTTTACTTTACCTTTTTTTTGGGTCACCAATATTTGAAGGATGTTGAAAGTAGACAAACAGTAGCACCATATTGTTTATGATGAATTGTTTCCAAGCTTATAAAATGATCATTGACAATTTGTTGATATTGTTAGGTCGATTAATCACTTAGGGCCTGGCCGCTTCACCACGGCATGGAGTCGTAGTTCATGGTGCCGTGTTTCATTATGAAGTGCAATATTAAGTCGGATATGCTGCGCGTAGAGATTAAAATACCTTAAATCCGTTGTTACATGACTCCGAGCCGTTTCACGTTAAACGCCGTGTCGAGGTGATGTGGCCAGGGCCTTACAAGTAACATTATTTTTGGTACAGTTAATTCCATACTTTTTCCCATGTTATTTTAAATTGTTGTGTACCTAATCTAAAAAACTTAATAGACAGAATCGTAAAATCAATTATACCAAATGCGGAACGGCTATTTCCTTCCATCCTCTGTAAAGGGGAGCGGTGGGCTATTATACCTATATGTGCAATTAAACTTAATATACACTGATACGTATTATATATATAATATCCTCAGGGTTGTTTAAATACATTTCTTTTCCAAAACTATCTCGTACTTCTGTCCATGAGTGCTCTTTGTTGTCTTCAAGTGGTTCTCATTTCGAATATCGGTGCATAGAGACGACGTGGAGGTCTTCAACCTTCACAATATATAAGAATGACGATTTTAACTGCATGCCTGTTCTCTGGCTAAAGTCGAAAAATTGAATTGAAATGTCAGCAACTATTTTCGGCCTTACAGTTACGACAATAACTTATTAAATATTCATTTTATTGAATATTAACATCGACCATATGCTAATATGGTTTAAAATTGGACAAAGTATATTATTATTCCTATTGAAAATCTGCTTTAGGATTGGTAGGTTCATTTAAGAATTTATAATACTAGAACTACAGCACAAAGGCATGCCAATATGATAATATACTAATACTAATATGTATAATATATGTAGGTAAGTAAGGTGATAGCATCCACTGGATTGACTATGTAACTTCATTATTTTCATCATACGTAGGATTAACGAGACACGAACGTTATAGTGATGAAGCATTTAATTTCTTTTGCTGAATATCACTGGCATTAAATTATATTATGAATAGTCATGGTACACTTATAACTTAAGCTTTACTATCTTAATATGCTTGATATCAGATCAAGGTAATAAACATAATTTAATGATAGTAATAGAGGATTAGCCATAAATATACGTTTATTTATTTTAGATGACATTATTCATGTTTTTTAGGGTTCCGTTCCCAAAGGGTGCCAATGGGACCCTATTACTAAGCCTCCACTGTCCGTCCGCCCTTCCAGCCGGCGCCTGTCCGTCAGTCGCTATAATAACAACTAATAAAAATGAAATAAAATTAAAAACGAAAGGTTGCCTTCATACAATGAACGTGTTTTAAATTGGCGTTTTTTGGTCGACACTTGCAGTTGCTGTCTCTCTTGAACCGTAATAGATAGAGACATGAACCGTAAATTTTCAAAAAGAGTAATTACCCTTCCGCTACAAAAACCATTACGAGTCCGATTCGCATCGGTCTTTTATCTTGCTTTCCCATCGTTTATCGCTAATTTATTTCTTACTTTCATTCAACATTGCACTCAAAAATATCTAACAATGTCTTATGCCTCTACTAATACAGTGGTAGATATTTTTAGCCCAATGCCGGATAATATAATATTGCTGGTGACTATACCTCGGTGTCTTCCCACGGAGACACGGTACCGTATGCAAGACTCGCAAGATTACCTACACCGTGGTCAAAAACCCATCCACAACCACCAAACTCCAGTCAGGGAGGACGCGATTATCTATCGACTATGTTCTCGCTGAAGAAACGAACAAAATATATAGATCCCGTTGCAATAAAACAGACACACACATTATGTGTGTATCAATAGTTGATTCCCCGTTCATCGTCGGCGGTGGGACATGTGCCTTAAGTAGACTTCTTGTCATAATCGTCTTACATTTATTCCTCCTTTATTGTGATTTATTTTTGTTACAGACGATGATTACATCCTCGAGTATTCTCTCGAGTACGGTTTCTTGCGCTTGTCGCCGAGCGCGCGTCTCCGCCTCAAGATCCCAGTGAAAATTGTGACTCTGGACCCCAGTAGGGACGCTTGCTTCGGTGACCCCTTCTCGAGGTTCGTCCTCGACGAGTTCCTGGGCTACGATGACTTGCTCATGGCGTCGATAAAGTCGTTGGCCGAGCAGGAGGATAATAAAGGCTATCTCAGGTAAAATTTTCAAGTCTTATGTTTTAAATCAATGACTGTGCAGTTTCTTTTGGTTGGATGGGGCATAGACTAGAAGTGACCGTACGACCTAATTGCACAATAAAGTTCATTATTCATTACATTGTTATAAGCCTGTTTTTGGTAAGTTAGTAATAATGTCAGCTTTGAAATTTAAATAATTTATCTGTCTGCTTAACACAAATAACTTACGGCCGCACTCAAAGATAGTTAATGAAGATTGAGTTTGAAAAAGGAACAAGATAATTGTCTCTAAAAATTTCCCTGAGTACGGCGGTTAACCTTTTGAACGCCTCACGTCGAATGCAAAATGTGTCGCTGTAACCGCCGTAGCCTCCGTGGGACGACTTTCAGTTAACAGCCAGAGCCGTCTGTGGCGTTCAAACACAACACTACCTATAATCTGTAATACTCATTAGAGACGTAAAGAGTTACAGATGTATCGTCGTTTAAAGAAGTTAAGAAAACCTTTTCATATTGAGAAAAATAAAATATGCAAAGGTGTCATCACCATTTAGGGTAAAACACCTATAATCTGTTTAGCATATTATTCCAAATTCTGTATGTTGTCTATATCTGTTTTTTCCTCCAGTAAATAAAATAAAATAGGCACCAAGTAACTAGAATTATCCAACAATAGGACAGTACCGTGGTTGTTGATAAATAAAGTTACTTTAATTAATTGGTTCAGGCACAAGGCAAAACTCCTTTGATAACAACTAGGTATTGAGCCCTAAGTTCTAACGTTAATTTGATACACGAAAATGTTATTTACTAATGGTCTGTTTACAATTAGCCCACATATAAACAAATAGGATTACCATACAATTTAAATGTATTATGACACGCGATTGTACAGCTAATTATGACGTAAGACGGTCGCATTTAATTGTAATATACGTCAACTATAGTTAACACCCGAAGGTTAAGGGTTAATTTCAGACACGGTATAATTTTAATTAATCATTGCTGTGTATTTCTTATTCTAAAATATTTAAATTTTAAATAATTTTGGAAAATCCCGGTCATAAATGTGTGGAAATGGGATAACCGTGAATAAAGATAGTATAGTTGTGGTCCCCAGTGGTAGCTAATTAAATGATAGGATCAAAATAACTCATTCGGCTTCAAAACAGGCCACTATTTCAGTCGCAAAACAGGCCACTAATTCAGGCCATATTTCCCCACTGTTCTCAAGTTTACAGTCTCGTCAAGTTTACACTACTGTCTTCTGCAAAGTTTTGACATGTATTTTAATGAATAATGAATTCGATAGTGACTTTGTGTCATTTTCACAGTATACGTATTATTATTGTTTATCAAGGGACCAATATAATATTGGCCACAATGACACGAGATGTTTAGCCACTCGAGGCACAGCAGGGCCGGCTGTAGTTCAAGTGTCATTATATGTATATAGCATTTTAGTTTAGTTAAATATTTTACAAAAAAATACTTTAAATAAAATTATCTAATATTGAAATAATAATTTCAAGACACACAAATAAAAGAAAAACAACTTACAGCGCTATCTTTTTCCCATGTGCCTGTCAGTTTAATGGAGAAAGAGACAACTACACAGTTGATTTTGCGGTTACCTAGGGAACCTAACATACATACGGTACATAGACAAATTTTCCAAAACGGAGGCGGAGGCGATGTTTTGCAACAGTTGCGTGTTGCTCATGTCGTCGGAGAGGGCGTTGGAGGGGCAGGCTGGCTGACACTACCGACACGAGCTACTCGACCAGCCACCACGACCGCAACCGCCCTCCGAAGACATGAGCAACGTGTAGCTGCTCGCTGTTTGGGATGTACCAACAAAATTCAAAAGAAAAATTTTAGTCCCTAAAAATTAGAGACCAAATGAATCACTTTAGTCCGCCTATTCATGGGTATTTCATAATTCTTAGGATTAGAAGATTTCTTGAAACTTAGTGTTTGAAATAAGGAGACACAAGACTTATCACAATTTTGTAATGTCAATGAGGATAAATGGTTTCCTAGTTCGGAAAATCGTTACAGCCTATTTTGTTTTATATTTAAAATTCAGTGAATAAGATGACCCGAGGTTATTATGTCTACAGTGTTAATCATTTTAGTAAATGCCAGTGATGCCATTTGTAATCTGTATCAGAAAACGTTTAATTTACTACATAGTCTTAGATGTTATTTCACCCAAAAGCTATGAGAATTACGGAGACATGGTATGCGTGTTTGGATAACAAATAACCCCACTTTTGACACCTATATTATTTTTTAACAAAATAATTTTAACCTTTTATTACAATTGTTTTTGTATTTTCAACAGGAATGTGATCACCGGAGAGCACTATCGCTTCGTGTCGATGTTGACAGCGCGCAGCTCTTACATCGCAGCGTTCTTCATCATGCTCGTCTTTGTAAGTGTTTAAGTTTATTATAGGGTGATGGAACCGGTAATGGACAAGGCACCAATAATGAACACTTGATTCTTATTTTACAGAAGATAATGGTTATTCATTTGTTAGCAACAATCAATTTACGACCGTATGAAATAAGGATTAAGAGTGAAGTGTCTATTACTGGTTCCTGTCAGCTAAAAGTGTCCATCATTTGTGCCGTCACCCTACCTAGCAGATTAAAAGCGTTGACTAGTGCAATTATATCCAATGTACTGAAACAGGGTTATTTAATAAACAAAGGTTTACAATTTCTGTTATCTTTCACCAAAAAAACGACTCGTGAACTGTCAGTTTACTCAGTTTAATATAAAATAGAATACTTGTGCAGACATCTTGTGGATGTCTGCATTCAAGTTGGGTTGAACGCAGCCAGTTATTTTAAACTTCAAAAGTCTAACGGCCTTATTAATAAACTGATCTTGACGTCAGATGGGTCAGAAGTGACAGTTTTCTATGGCTTGACGTTTACTTTGATGTACCAACCAATCATACCTAATTATACCTAATCACTAATATTATTGTGACATTGTAATACCCTTACAGGGTGCCATGTACCTGCCTACACATTGCAACCTCAACATCTTGTAATACTGTATTGTACATGAAACAATTAATAAATAGATAAATAAATAAATCTTGTGACGGGACGTTCAGCCAATATTAGTTTATTAATACGGCGCTAAGTTTTCGTTTCTTAGGTCTCTGGTCATTGTAATTCGAAAACAAAATTTTGCATCTTCGGATAGCCTATCCCACTTGTTTTTCATCTAGAACGATAAAAGATAAAATAATGTTTATTCAGTAAGTAGGCCGCACGGGTTCTATTACACGTCAAAAATCTACCAGCGCTCCCCAAGAGAAGACCACTGCTGAGAAGTAACGCTGCAAGAAACTCAACAGTCAGTAAAAAAAAAATGGCTTCTGGCAATGATAATACTTAAACTAGAATTATACAAAACAATGAATATAAAATAAAAATAACATGCGTAGTTGAGCAGGAAAACGTGTCAAAATTAAAATATTAATACTTACCTATTACGGTGCAAGACCACCACATTAAATGAGCATTTCTAAATCTATTTGTATGAAACTTTCCTTTTTTGTTACTAACTTTCTTTGGTTCATGGTAACAAATAAGGAAAGTTTCATACAAATGTATGAGGACACTTTGGGAGACTATGTTATTTAGGCTCAGCTTTATTCACCCTACCAACCCGCAATTTTTTTTGCAAATCGAAGTCGTAAATGAAATATACAAACTTTTTTAGAAATTCTCAAAGAAAAAATAATTAATTACTACCATCGTACTAGTATGTGGGCAGGTATAGAATAACTGCATCTTCGCTTTATTTACAACCAGTAATGGACAAGGAGCAATGATGGACACTTGACTCTTATTTTACAGAAGATAAGGGTTATCCATTTGCTTTACAACAATAAATTTATGATCGTTTGATCTTTGAATCATTATTGGTGCCTGTCAGCCTAGTGTCTAACACTGGTGCTTTCGCCCTACTTAAATATTTTTTTAAATATAATTCATATGGTATACCAAAACTTTAACACCGATTCGTGATTTAACCATATAAGTAATAGTAATTATAAGTAATATTTTGTAGTACCTATGTACTACATAAAGTATAACACTGGAAATTTGAGGACTGTATCGTTAATTATGGGCACAGGTAAATGAGCGTGCAAAATATTTATCTGTATTGTTTTTTTTGTAAATACAGTGTTTACTGTTATTTATACAACGTATCGCCAAAAACAAGAAAATAATAATATGTACTTAGAGTCCTTCGCCAAGTTTCCGGACTTTTCTTTTAATGTGTCGCATAAGGTTTTGGACAACACTTTCACCAAAGGATTTGGCTACCCGATTCCAATCTCATTTGAGTTTTTTAAAGAATTGGCTGAATGATCCTTATTACGTAAATCCCTCTTCATTAGGCCCCAAAATCTCTCGATTGGACGTATTCCTGGAGAGTTTGGTGGATTGTGTTGTTTGCTTACAAACTGCACGTTTTCTTTGGCATACCACTGTAGCACAGATGAAGCACAGTGAGAGCTAGCCAAGTCAGGCCAAAATAATCTTGGACCTTCGTGCTTCCTTAAAAGTGGCAGCAATCTTTTTTCGAGACATTCCTTTCGATAGATTTTGGCGTTGAAAGTTTTTCCAGTAAAAAAGAGTTTCAACATCATTCCACACTGACAAATAGCTTGCTAAACTAAGTTTTTTTTCCAAAATTTTCACAAAAAATTGCTTATTCTGCATTGTTAACGACTGCTCCTTCTTTTACTGTATAGTGCTGTATGGGCCGGGTAAAGTTTTGTAATCAAATTTCACGTAATTCTCATCATCCATTATTATGCATTGCTTTTTCTTGCACAAAACTTCTTAATACAGCTTCCGGGCCATCGTTTTACCCGTAGACGATTGTTAAGCTGTTCGTTTTGGCTGTTTTTGCTTTCTATAGCTCTTCAAACAATTTCGTTTCTTAGCTCTTTGTATCATACCAAATTACCAATACCAGAAACTACTTTTTTAGCACAATCTCGGACCGAAACGCCGTGTTTTGATGCGAACAGCTTGCATATCTTCTGGTCCGATTTAGGTCTTGAAGCACCTGGGTTTCTGCCGCGGCCAGGGCGGTTTTTAAAGTATAGTGTTCACCAAACCCCTAAATTGCATTTTGGACTGCATGAACGCTTACACCTTCATCTTTAGCTAACTTTATGTAATTCATACCAATTTCGGTGCACCATTTGGACGTAATAGATTTCCTCTTTTCAAGCGTGAGGTCTTTCATTTTGAAAAATACTCAAATATTGTATTAATTGACTATGTAACTTGACTTACCGACAATGACATATTCGACAGATGATATGTATATTATTTTTAAATAGTATGACTTCTGTTTTAAAGTACTTTTTGTTTGTACCCATAATTAACTATACGGTCCTTACCATTTTTATCGGAACAGATCGGAAGTGATAGATTACCTACATGAACTAAGAGTACGTTGCTACGTTTTAATACAATTATATTTACCGAATAGTCTGAAAAAAGTAATGTGCCTTACATTACGCCACCGTGATAACATTTGTTTATTTTGACAAGGAATAATAAGAATGCGGAGTCCCGAACTTAAAATTATCGACGGTCGAACTCTTGTTACTGAGCTAGTTTGCATACTGTTACGCCGATGGCATAAGGCGTCTCATCTTTTATCGTTAATTTTGGTGCTTTAGAAGCGTTTTCAGCAGGCTGAAATATCGTTTCAGTCCGTTTCAGAGGTAGCTCTATCACATACCAGATTATCAGAATTTCGACCAACTTGCCGTTGTTTTCAGGCGCCTGAAACATGTTTTCAGTCCGTTTCAGGCCACCCTCTATCAGATGACGCCATAACCTGAAAACCCATGTTCAGGCATTTTCAGGACGCCTTATGGGCCTTTGAAGTACATTTCAGTATATGGCAATTTTCCACTAAGAGTGACAGAGATAGCATGATTAGAAAGAGACAGCTATACTGAGAACCTTCCAGAAACGTGTGAAAGAGATAGCATGATTAAAAAGAGACAGCTATACTAAGAACCTTCCAGAAACGTGTGAAAGAGATAGCATGATTAGAAAGAGACAGCTATACTGAGAACCTTCCAGAAGCGTGTGAAAGAGATAACACGAAATGAGACGGCAACACGCGGAACATTCCAGACTCATCCAGACCCGTGAGTCAAGGTCATTGCGATCGTAAAAACAACAAGGTAGCAAGGCGTAGAACATTCCAGCAACGAACAGTCTCGATCGACCTTGGCGGGGCGAGGTACATAGAACATTCCGGAAGGCGTTCGAGAATAATCGGATTCGGGAACTATAAAACGGCGGACACCGGTTGCGACGAGTCAGTCTTTACTTGGAAAGCGATCAGTGCGAATAAGAGCGACCCGAGCGATCATCTGAGTATTCGAAGTTTATTGTGCGATAATTGTTTTGTAACGGTTTAAGTGAGTGCGTAATTAAAGTCTACTTTTGATTAGCGGTGTATTCGTGCATTTCTATCAGTTACCTACCCCCACGTACGTAACATTTGGTGTCAGAAGTGGTATAGATAATGCCAGTAACTCCGCGAGATCAAGAGCAGGAGGGTGTCAAAACCCGAAGCCAGACTGTAGCTGAGGATTCTGCGGCTGCCGCCGGTACGTCCACCGCTACTGCACCGGCTTCTACAATAGTGTCACCTAAGCCGGAAATCGACCTCAACACGATTCTGATCCTCTTGAAGGAACAATCTAGAGCCCAAGAGGAACGCTTCAGAGCTCAGGAGGAACAATCCAGAATTATCCAAGAAGGTCAGAAAAAGTTCCAAGAAGAACAATCGAGAGCTATCCGTGATGAACTACGGAGTCAAAAGAAATCCCAGGAGGAACAATCGAGAATTCTCCTAGAGGTACGAGAGGCCACTTTCGAATGGAAGAAGGAAATGACAGAGGTCCAAGGAAAACTCACCGACATGGACATTAAATTCGAGAACCGACTTCATGGAGTTAAAGAGAAAGTTGAAGACCACGAAAATCGCCTCCAGACGATAAAAAATGAAGTGAAAAAGCTGGAAATCAAAGTGGCCAATGGTTCCCCTGGGTGTGAAACCTCTATCCAGGTTGCTGGAAGATTTAAGGCGCCACCGTTTGATGGGACTTCGTCATGGACAGCCTATAAACTCCAATTTGAGTCAGTTTCCCAGGCGAATGGCTGGAACAAGGACCAGGCGAAGACGGCTCTAACTTTGGCACTTCGAGATGAAGCCCTCACCGTGCTGGAAGCTTTGGGAGAGAATAAGACATACGACCGCCTCCTTGAAGCTTTGGAGGCACGTTATGGTGACAGCCATACGCCACGACTCGAGGCCTTTTAGGGTGCGAGAGGTTTCGGCCAGGGAGCCAACTGCTCCTCGCCGTGAATTTGGGCCAAGGTGTTATTGGTGTGGAGAACGCGGGCACATACAATCTAGTTGCCCAAAACGAAATAGAACACAACGAGATACAACAGGCCCAACGGAGAGGCCAGCGGGCTCTGATGCATTAGAGCCGCATCAGGGAAACGAGTAGAAGCCAGGACTAAGGGACGAGTGCTGGCTGGTGGTCAAAATGTCCCAGTTATGATCTCACAGGCGAATGATGGGAACAGTCTGGTCGTCAAAGGAGAAATTGGTGGAATACCATGTCACCTTACTATAGACACCGGAGCTTCTCGGACTGTGATCAGTTCTCGGCTACTGAAACATTTAACCAGAGATCATCTAGTCCGACCCAAGCATCTTCAGCTGCAAACGGCTACCGGCCAGTACATTTCCGTCCTGGGGGAGAAAGGAGTGGCGGTGCAAATTGGGGAAAAGAACTACTGGCACAAAGTTATCGTTGCTAACATCATCGACGATTGCATTATTGGATTGGATTTTATGAGAAAACATGGCTGCAAAATCGACTTGAAAGGTGGAGTCCTGAAATTCGGGGTTGATGAAGTCCCTATGGAAGGTGGCGTGAGTGGACAAGTCTACTGTGCTAGAAGAACCATTCTTCAACCAAAATCGCAAGCCCTAGTTCCTGTGAAATTACCACACTATACGGAACGAGGATCTCATCGCTGCGTATTAGTAGAAAAAATTGATGGTAGCCAACCGTGGATAACAGCTCGCACGGTAGTGACAACGTCATCTGCAGCGTTTATAAGGGTCCTAAACCTCAGCGACTCTAAACATGCCCTTAGTAAAGGAAGCCTTATCGGGACTTGCGAAGAAATTTCTTGGATACGAAGTTGCCAGGGATCGAATGGAAGCGGACAACCTGCAAGTAGAGGAGTGGACATTACAGGATTATTGGATGGTTGCCAAAACAATCTCACGAAGGAAGAACTCCTGAAGGCGCGTAATTTACTGCTTCGTTACAGCAATGTTTTCTCTGCGCACGACGGTGATATTGGAAGAACTGGAGTTGTACAACATGAGATCAACACTGGCGGAACCATGCCTATCCGACAACGTCCTCGGCGAGTTCCAGTAGCTCGCGAAAAGGAAGTGGAAGACATGATTGAAGAGATGAAGAAGAACAGAGTTATTGAACCATCAACAAGTCCTTGGGTGTTCACCGGTAGTTTTGGTAAAGAAGAAGGACGGCACTATGAGATTTTGTGTTGACTATCGCCGACTTAACGATGTAACCAAAAAGGATTGTTATCCACTGCCACGAATCGACGACACGTTAGACACTTTAAATGGAATGAAATGGTTTTCCACGTTGGATTTAAAAAGTGGCTACTGGCAAGTGGAAATCAAGGACCACGATAAGGAGAAAACCGCCTTCTCGACCGGAAAGGGACTGTGGCAGTTCAATGTTATGCCGTTTGGACTGTGTAATGCACCAGCAACCTTTGAGAGATTGATGGAACAAATACTTGCTGGTCTACTTGGAGATACTTGCCTGGTATATCTGGATGACATTATAATTGTTGGTAGAGACTTCGATGATCACCTTAGAAAATTGGAGCAAGTTTTGGCTAAGCTGCGAGATGCGAACCTGAAACTCAGCCCGAAAAAATGCTCACTTTTCAAGCGTAAGGTGAATTATTTAGGACACGTGGTGTCAACAGACGGTATCCAGACAGATCCTGAGAAGATAAGTGCGGTTAAGGATTGGCCTATACCGAGGGACAAGACCGCAGTTCGTGCCTTTTTGGGACTTTGCTCATATTATCGCCGTTTCGTGAAAAACTTTTCAGATATAGCGAAGCCGTTGCACCAGCTTACGGAAGAGAAACGAAGATTTGACTGGAATGATCAGTGTGCAGCAGCTTTTGCCGATCTCAAACAAAGGCTTTGTGAAACTCCGATATTGGGATACCCAGACCCTGAGAATGATTTTATTGTTGACACAGACGCAAGTAATACTGGTGTCGGAGGAGTTTTGTCACAAAAGAAAGGAGATCAGGAAGTGGTTATCGCCTACTTTAGTAAGTCACTATCCAAACCAGAGAGGAATTACTGCGTCACTCGGAGAGAATTGCTAGCAGTTGTCAAGACATTACAGCATTTCAGTAAATATCTGCTTGGGCGCAAATTTCGTATCAGAACTGACCATGCTGCTTTGAAATGGTTATTGGAGTTTAAAAATCCTGAGGGTCAAGTAGCACGATGGATTGAACAACTACAGGAATATGACTTTATCATTGAACATCGCAGTGGAAAATCACACGGCAACGCAGACGCGCTTTCCCGAAGACCTTGTCCGGATGACTGTAAACATTGTGTAAGGCAAGAGGGCAAAGATTGTGTGAGAATCTTGCGGACTGATACTGTAAGTGAAGAATGGAGTAATGAAGTCATGCAACAAGCGCAGCAAGAAGATCAGGACATTAAACCCATTTTCGATTGGATCAAAGCAGGCGTTCCCAAACCGAAATGGTGTGAAGTAGCCCCAATGAGTACTGTAACAAAAAGCTACTGGGCCCAATGGGAAAGTCTGGTCATGCATAATGGCGTACTGTGCAGAAAATGGGAGACGGAAAATGGAAAGGATGCTCACCTACAGGTAGTTGTTCCAAGAAAAAGGGTAAGTGATGTGTTGAGATCCTTCCATGACGGAATTTCCGGTGGGCACCTTGGAGTGAAGAGGACCTTAATGAAAGTTCGGCAACGCTTCTACTGGATTCACTGCCGTGAAGATGTGGAAGACTGGTGCAGAAAGTGTACAAACTGCTCATCAGTTAAGGGGCCGCAAACACGCAGTAGAGGTGCGCTCAAGTTGTACAACGCTGGAGCACCTTGGGAAAGGATTGCTTTGGACGTCGCAGGCCCGTTTCCGACATCCGAATCCGGGAACAAGTACATCCTCGTTGTAATGGATTACTTCACCAAATGGCCTGAAGCATTTGCGATCCCTAACCAAGAAGCAGTCACAGTCGCGGAGAAATTAGTGATGGAAGTGTGTTGTCGATTTGGGGTGCCTCTCGAAATTCACAGTGATCAAGGCAGGAACTTTGAGTCTCAGGTGTTCCAGGAGACTTGCCGAATTATGGGTATTCATAAGACCAGGACAACGCCATATCACCCACAATCGGACGGAATGGTCGAGAGATTCAACCAGACGCTGGAAAGACATTTGGCCAAGGTGGTTGAAAGTCACCAAAAGGATTGGGATAGGCATATTCCTCTCTTCCTGATGTCATACAGGTCGGCAACTCACGAAAGTACGGCTGTCACTCCAGCTTACGTGAACTTCGGAAGAGAACTTCGCTTACCTGCAGACCTTTTAACCGGACGTCCTCCAGATTCGCCGAAATCGATCACCGAGTATGCCAGTGATTTGCGAAACCGTATAGACGATGTTCACAGTCACGTTCGTGAACACGGACTTCAAGCCAGTGCGAAGATGAAAACTCGTTATGACCGAAAATCTAACCAAGTAGGGTTCGAGGAAGGTTCATTAGTATGGCTGCATAACCCTATGCGAAGAAAAGGGAAATCCCCGAAACTATCACCTAATTGGGAAGGGCCATACAAAGTAGTCACAAAGATCAACGACGTTACGTATCGGATACAGCGGAGCCAGCGAAGTCCCTGCAAGGTTGTCCACGTTGACCGACTGGCGAGATATCACGGAACTAATAATGCTCGGGACGAGCATGTCTTAGGAGGGGGTAGTGTTACGCCGATGGCATAAGGCGTCTCATCTTTTATCGTTAATTTTGGTGCTTTAGAAGCGTTTTCAGCAGGCTGAAATATCGTTTCAGTCCGTTTCAGAGGTAGCTCTATCACATACCAGATTATCAGAATTTCGACCAACTTGCCGTTGTTTTCAGGCGCCTGAAACATGTTTTCAGTCCGTTTCAGGCCACCCTCTATCAGATGACGCCATAACCTGAAAACCCATGTTCAGGCATTTTCAGGACCCCTTATGGGCCTTTGAAGTACATTTCAGTATATGGCAATTTTCCACTAAGAGTGACAGAGATAGCATGATTAGAAAGAGACAGCTATACTGAGAACCTTCCAGAAACGTGTGAAAGAGATAGCATGATTAAAAAGAGACAGCTATACTAAGAACCTTCCAGAAACGTGTGAAAGAGATAGCATGATTAGAAAGAGACAGCTATACTGAGAACCTTCCAGAAGCGTGTGAAAGAGATAACACGAAATGAGACGGCAACACGCGGAACATTCCAGACTCATCCAGACCCGTGAGTCAAGGTCATTGCGATCGTAAAAACAACAAGGTAGCAAGGCGTAGAACATTCCAGCAACGAACAGTCTCGATCGACCTTGGCGGGGCGAGGTACATAGAACATTCCGGAAGGCGTTCTAGAATAATCGGACTCGGGAACTATAAAACGGCGGACACCGGTTGCGACGAGTCAGTCTTTACTTGGAAAGCGATCAGTGCGAATAAGAGCGACCCGAGCGATCATCTGAGTATTCGAAGTTTATTGTGCGATAATTGTTTTGTAACGGTTTAAGTGAGTGCGTAATTAAAGTCTACTTTTGATTATCGGTGTATTCGTGCATTTCTATCAGTTACCTACCCCCACGTACGTAACAATACTATTACATTTTTCTTATGACCTCTGAACAAAGCAAGAGTCGGCACTGGACCAGGGTCTATTCTACTGGGTTTTGTAAAGGTTTCACTTCTACCGTGTGTGAACTGCACATCTTTTTATTAATGAGTTTTTTTAATAACACAAAATTAATTTGCATTACAGAGGGTTGCAACAACGCTAATATCATGTGGTAGTATGTTAATATCGCCAACATTGTGAGTTTTTTAAATATTCTAGATAAATAACGAAACGAAGAATATGAATACACTCCTCTCTAAAGTGAATGCAAGAAATAAATGGGAAATATACGTCATTATTTTATTTCTACTCGTTGGCGACCGTTGTTTTCGGCGACGCGGGTAGTAAACCAATGCATTTACAATTTTTGTACACAGAGTTCCGTATGGATTGGGCTCGAGTCGACGACTTTCTTTTATTCGGTACTTGTGCTGTTATTTATTCTGTGGCTGGACGAACAATACAGCTAAAGTGAATAATTTATTGCCGTTGAATCATTGACTTAGCTATGTGTTTGCTCAGCGTCATTACCAGTGATCGGAATAGGTAGAGTATATTTATCTAAAGTAAGCAAATGGACATATTAAAGAGTGGTTACAACCGGGTGAAATATTAATGGGAAATTCCTGATTTCTGGTATTTTCTGGTACCTACTAGTAAATGTAGTCGTAAGGAAGTCTACAGTTTATGTCTCTGTTCTACGAAGTTTACGTAAATATACTCCACCTATTATTTAGATACTTAAAAGAAATGAGTTACATTACCCTTTTATCGAAAACTAAGTAAGTAATAAATATTACGTATTTTAGCATTAAAAATACCGGAAATCCGGAATTCAATAAAAATAAATTAATATTTCATCCGGTTGTAAACACTCTATATTATGTCCTTTTGCGAACTTTAGGTAAATATACTGTACCTATTCCGACCACTTGTCATTACTCATTACACGTAGGATGTTAAATGTTCGTCTATTTCTTTTTATCATTACTCGGCTTACAAGGTGCCCCTAAGAACTGACGTATAGTGCTAAGTCGCAGTTACTTTCATTCAGAACAGTTATCATGTTTCTCAATGTAAATGTTCTCAAATTTATTTCGAGGATTTTTTTATGAAGTCATTAAATTAATTATATTACGATACCCCTTATTTATTACCCAAAATAACAGTTGCGTTTTTCTGTCAATGTTCTATTCACAAGTAAAATTCATGAAGCGCGCCATCTAGTATCGAGTAGAAGAACTTTCTAGGTTGCTTAGCGGCACCGGGGAACAACGGGTGGGGGTGAAACTTTACTTCCGACAATTGTTCTTTTTGGCCTCTATCGTGGAGTAGCGATATTAAAACTATTCTAGTCTAGTGCAAGTGAAGAGTAGGAGGTGTAGTAATACCGATTAACATATTCAGCGCCAACTCCCCGATACTCGGGTACACTGTTCGTAGCAGATTTTCGCTACGCAGCTACAGCTACAGCGTAGCATTCGTAGCAGTAGGTATCCAGTGACTGGCGGTGCATGCAATAAGGAGTTCAGTCGATAAATGATAGATGGCGTTGTAAGAGTATAATCGTAATGTTATGGCTAATTATGATAGACTTTACTTAAATACATAATATGGATGATTGGCGTTTAGATGACTACACTGAGGCGCAGAAATAATAATCATGTTGTAAATGGATGTTATGAAAAGTGATAATGAGTATGTGTGTATATAATCCAAATAATCACGTATGCAGTGGTATTTGTCTTTATAAACGAATTCCAAGTAAAAAGTACATACAATTGTACTACTACAGAAATAAAAGTATTACTACATAATATTCGACCCTACTCTCTAATACTAAACACGTTTGTGTTATAATAAAGGTTTTTATATAAAACACGTGTTTGTGGAAGTTTCTATAGGTTTCCACGGACAACCACGGTGATGGTAATCACCTAGGAGCCGAGGGCCCTGCCAAGATCCATTGCGCTTACTATCGTTTCTATTCGTTTCGTTTTTAAACCAATCGCGTCACTGGTAGATCACGTGACTTTTCGTATCACGTCATCTAGCAGTGACGCGAGTGGTAGTAGTTAGCGCAATGGATCTTGGCAGGGCCCTCTGAACGGGTAGCCTATTCCATTGCGATCTTTTCATTTTTATTTCGCTAGCGGTTCTTAGCATATTTTAATGAAAATAGGTTTGGCTAATCGAGACCTAGCTCTAAAACAAGCAAGGTCACGTTTTTTTTTTAATTTTCGGTATACACAGGTTTATTTAACTGGTGTTAACTTTACGCAGTAATGAAATCGCTATTATAATATTTTTCATTTATTATTGTGCCTGTGATAGATGTCATTTGACAAATTTAGTGATGTGGCTAGTGAAAATCGCATATTTTTTTTCGATTCTCGACTTGGTTTGTAAAGGAAATCGATTCAGTATTCGGTTATAAATTTGTTAACTTAATTTAAATTACCATAGAATAAGGCATCATAAATCGTCTAACATCACGTTAAAACTATTACCATCGTATTTAAAGTCTAGATAGGTGTATTTACGAGGTAAAATAAAACACAATGACATTACATGATTAAAATTGTTTTTATTCACTTTCATATTGAGACAGCCTTGAGAGGAAAATTTATAATATGCGTAGGTGATTCGACTGAAAAGACATGTACCGCGGAATAAGGAGTGACAGGGATGGAGCTAACGTAATCCCTGTCACTCGTTATTCGAGACTCGAGAGAAAGAGATAGAGCTATCGTAACTTTTAACTAAGATTTTCAAAGTCGGCCCTCAGGGCTTGTGCCAACATAAAGTCATTCATAGACAATCGCCGCGGACTTAATATGGAAATACATCCATGGTCACACGCGAGGACCACTGTTCGGTTAAAAGAATATTTTCTCTTGTGGACTTGGAGGAAGAACTTTGGAATCATTTCGTTCGAAGAAAGAGGTTATTGTTAAACTCTTTTAACGGTCCGTTTCGCATATAGGATGTAGATGTAGTTTAATTATTTAGATTTTAGTTTTATGAAATACATGCATAATTTTTCAGAATTCGTTTTTAAAATAAATATTGTTTTCGAAACTAACTAACTATCTATAGTTACCTATTTTTTAAAGTTAGTTGATGCTCAATCTGTTAAAACAACGATTGCGTGAAATGTCCGTCACAGGCAAAATAATAAATGCAAAATATTATAAATATGGCTAAGCGCCTCGATGCCGTTACCTATATAAGAAATTGTTAACTGTTACTCAAGGCTCTTGTCAATAGTTTTCTACTTCGAAATCGTCTACCACGCAAATAACTAAGAATTAAATAGAAAAAAAAAACAAAACTAAAAAGAAAATTAGTTCGTACTTTTTGTTTGTAGTAACGGCTTCGGAACCATGCACTGAGCATGTTCCGACATGGTCTTGCCTTTTATTTATTTACTTATAGATTCTAATTAAGCTTTTGATCAAGAAACTTATTTAATCAATTACACTATCGTTATAAAGCAACTTTTTTTTTTAGTATCTACTATTTCACGCAGTAGCAATACTATGTTGGCACATGGTAACGCTCACATCAGATCAATTAATAGGTATCGTAGAGGCGCGGCCTCTGCTGCGCCACTAAAATCAGGGCCCTCTCCCCGAGTTACAGTTATTGCTCTTTTACAGCCCTTTCAAACTTTATTACGGTTCCAAATTCCACCTCTGACGCGCCGCCGTAACGCTAGCCGCGTATTTGTTTTTACAAAACTCATTGAGCTGAGTTTTCTTCATGTGTGAAAGTAATTTTTAGTAGGTTGGTGAGGGTGGCTCAGTTCAGCGGTTTCGAGAGGTTCTCTTTTAGATTGCATTAATTAAATTAAATAGTTATGTTATGATAGTAGTTACCTATATCATCAAAGGCTGGTAGTTGCATCTTACACACTGCATTTAATCGAATACTGAATTTAACTTGCATCTTAGTTGATTTATCGTCTGATTAGGCTTGAAACGCATATTTACAATCTTGTATTCCTACAAGTTTTTTTTGGATTGAACAGGTGCTATGAATGAATCGAATGAGTGATTCTGATTAAAACGTATGGTTCACGAAATAAAATGTTTGTATATGACCTCACAAAGATAGGCGGTTGCTTATTCTATGGGTTATACGAGCGCCCCTGCAGGGTTATACGAGTATGTAGGTGCTCGTTTGGCATACCTGGCTTCCGCAGTATAATTTTGTAATTTTTTAAAGGTTCGTTCTTAATTTTTTACATACATACAACATTTTGATAAAGATAAACTACTTTTTAAACGAAATATCTACTTAGGCCGTATATTGTTGAACCATTTTAATGCGGCCTAAAGTTTTAAGCAAACACCTAACGTACAAGTCGTAGTATTCCCCATAAAAAATACTTGTAAACCATAAGAGACAGTATCACAAAATCATGATAATCTTTTAAATTTTATATTTCCACAAAATTTTACTCTAAAGGATGATGGGTAAATTAGCATATGTGGCCAATAATCGCAAGCAATTTGTCACTGGATAGGTCCTAAAACTAAGGCTACTGCGAAGGTCCCAATTTGTCCCTGTATTTAAAAAAGTTATCGCTACATATAGACAGTGGGAGAGTGCAATCATCACCACGTATATTTTTGTGACATTTTAGTTCGGCAATTGAAATTTCTCACAGCCATTTGACATTTTCCACCATGAAATGTTGTATATAAAAATATCTATCCGATTATATGTCGCTTATTGCTATTGGTTCCTAGGCTGGAGTCCATACATTGCTGCCTATCCCCCTATATTATTAAAATTAAATTTGACTAAAGCTTTGACTGTGTTATGTTGTATTGCTAGTCTTAATTTTTAAGTTCACTTATCTTTGACTCTTATTTTGACTATTTTGTGGCCATATTAACCCTTAAATGATCTCTCTACGTTACAGTGGTTGTTTTTTTTTTAAATATAACTACAGTAAGAAATTAAGGTTAGAAAAGAAAAATATCATGTAAATTTTCAAGTGATTAAATTGTTTTTCTTTTTTAATTTGCTCGCGTCTTGTTCTCGTCTCGTGCATAGTCGTTCTTAATGCATAAGTGGGAAAGAGATAAACTAATTAATGTCACTTGGTACTGAATCTATGCGACAGTTCGTTGAAATTAGAAGGGTGAGCATTTAATTGATGTGTCCTTTAAAACGGACAAAATCCGTTTAAGGGTTGGTTTTATATTTTTTGTTGTTTGTTTGTTTTGTTTTGTAAATTTTCTCGACATTTAAATATATGAGTGTTAATTTCGTAGTAGAACATGAACGGTAACATTCCTATTGTACAATGACAGCCTTTTGAGCCCCATTAAAAAGCATACTATGGATTATAAAAAAAGATCATCATTGGGTCCACGGTTATAAAGAATTTGGTCGTCTGAATTTGAACCTTGGTTAATATGTCGTTTATATTTGATCTAATCCCGTTTCGGACCGGAGGGGCTATTGCCTAACGCACTCGCAATCGCAATCGTTTTCATTTTGAAAATCGAAGGCTTGTCTGCATACAAAATGAAAACAATTGTTCCGTTTTGAAGTCGATTGCGATTGCGAGTGCGTTAGGCAATAGGCCAGCTGGTCGATCATTAGCGTTTCTGTTTTCTTTGTTGTCACATTTGTTTACATTTGAATGAACAAAATACGAGTAGGCCAAATGTTTTGCTTGTGAGTGAATGTATTTATTATCCTTCCAATCTTTCCACCATTAACCGTTTTTAACCAAGATATTGCTGAAATATTTGTAGAGCTTAATATTAATATCCATTTCAATAAATAAGAGTATCAGCGTAGGCTTTATTACTAAACCTACGCAGCTGTCTGTATCCATCCGACTGTCCGTCTGTCACAACATGTATCTTTTGAAATGTTAGAGGTAACCAGTTGAAATTTGCACGGGATACTACTGTTCCCCTTTGTTCATACTCCATCTTCATATAATTGCATGTGTGAAACCATTTCTTTTGTGCAATAAGGAGTTATATGACTTACTGTGGGGATACCATAGTAAATCTTTACTTAATATTACAAATGTAAAAGAGTGTTTATTTGTTCTGCCTCTGAGTCCAACGCCTGAACAATTATACGTGCAATTAGGTACAGAGATATATTTTTTTCATTTTTATTTAATAAAAAGCTATGTTCAACCTTGAACATGTCAGCTCCAGCTGGCCTAGTTAAACAAACACAAATATCACACATAAAAATAACTATAGATAAAAAAGGCTACCAAATTTGATTATGCTTATTTAGAAAAAAAAGCCATAAAGAAATTTAGCAACCTCTGAAAAACCTCTGCCAATATGTATTGGAAGATGCCAAAATTAGAAGAATTAATACCACAGTCCCCGAATGACTTTTCCCTCTTTGCTCGAGTCCGAACACATTCCATTGTAAAGTGTTGCACATCCTCTACTGTTCCTCGCTCTTTGCAGTTGGGCGACTGTAGAGATATTTTATAGGCTGCTTTTTATTTCGGAAAATTACCCAACTTCCACGCAAATGCGGAGTCGCGGGCAAAGGCTAATAATAAAATTAAATATCGAATCAAAACTATAGGTCATATTTGTTCCAGTTTACATGCCTTGCTCAAAAAAGAGAAGTGATAGTCGTTCGAGGGCTTTCGTTTCTCTATCTGTTTGTCATCGCTCATCGCCCAAGGAAAATTGATGAACTGATTTGTATGTTTCTTATTTAAATGATTTTCTACATGGTACACTAGAAATTCGCGTGGCCATATCAGTCCGTTATCGCGTTTATCAACCATCGTGAGTTTACGACGGGTTTAAGAAATACTTCTTCTACAGATTGTATTTATTATTGTAGATGCTTAAGCTAGCAAAGTATGTTCATTGCTAGTATTCATTTAGCTCAATAATATTTCATGCTTAATAATAAAACTACTAATACCTACCAATCAAATGTGACTACCAGGGGTCGAACTTTTGGTGCTGGTAACGTTAAAATATAATATAAATATAACCACTTACACAATGTTAAATAAAAGCTGTAAAATGATAAGAGTTGAATACAGCTTCGCAATCAAAATACGGATCACAGTAGCAGTGAAATGGCAAATCGAATAAATTTTCTCTCATGAATGTCCATTCGGCTAGTATTGTTCAAAAAATGATGATGCCAGAATAGTATTTAATCATGTTGTTATTATTATTACAACATAAGAACAGTGTTTTTGTCTCATGATCGGTATAGATGAATTCGGAAAAGGGTTTATGCAGAACTGGTTCTGCGAAACCAGGACCAATTTTTCACCTTTCATTCTCTTCTTCTCTCTCTTCTTCAGCCTGTTGCCACCCAATGCTGAGTGTAGGCCTCTTCCATTGCACTCCATTCTCTACGGTCTTGGGTCTTCCTCATCCAGTTTCTACCGGCTATTTTGACTAGATCGTCGGTCCATCTCATTGGCTGCCTGCCCACATTTTGGCGTCCAGAACGGGGTCTCCATTCAAGGACTTTTTTGCCCCATCTCCCATCTTGTCTACGGCATTCATACCTTCGGCATACCTTTCATTACTAGTCTTTAATTTTTTATCGTGCAAATTGACGTCATCGGCGCCAAAAGTGGCACCCTTACGGTACTAAACTAAAGTATACCGAACCATCACGAAACTTGCAATTTGTGTGAAGGACAATTGCAAAGAATTCCAGTCACAGATGAGATTATATAATTTTATAGCTTAGAGTAGACATTGTTGTCATATTTGTCATTTGTCTCGGTCAGTAAGGTGTAAAGGAGTTAATGGGTTCAACTTTGTGATCTATTCATTGTATTAGTATTCATGATATATTGTATGTACTACCTCTGTCTGCTTACCTCAATACCTATCCGTCGGCAAATCCAATAGGCCGGTGTCGGAGAGCAGAGAAATTGCATTAATCAATTGTCAAACGGCGCACATACTGCGTGACATATCTCCAGTTACATGATGCATGCAGGGGCTCTCGAAGCTCTAAAGTTAATTTGAGATATTCCAGGCCCTCATTCCCATGAAATAGTCCGATATTTATTATATTTCCGCTTCAGCGTTCAAATAACTGTCTTCCGGTCATATTACAATAAAGGGAGTTTGCACAAACACCACAAATTAAAACTGCAATAGATGTACTATTGCACAACAAGAGCATAAAATGGGTTTTATGCTCGAGTTTTACACTCTGCTTTTCACGTCGATTGCAAGGAAATAAAACAGTGATAATGTACAACAACTAACATGAATGAGAATGTATTGACTAAGTAGTTTGCAGCTTCTCCAGACTTTGAAATTTTCATACGTTTAAAAATATTTTTTCTTGAATTTAGGCGGGAATGTCTGTTCAATAAGTTCTTTTGCATTTTTTTCTATTAATGTGTTAGGTGTGAGCATTATTTCTGCTTCACGAAATTCCGCAACACCACAGGTTTTAAGTTTAAAAGAAAACAACTACCTAATTAATAGTCCAAAACTATAGACAAATACCTCTTTCCCGCCAAAGTATTCATTAAAAAAAAAATTTTTTTTCTTCGTGAGATTTTTAACTTAGTTTGAACGCAATACTGCCAAGTCATACGTTGATGTTTTTGTTAGTAATGCCTGTTTTTATTTTTTTTCATTATTTTCTTGTTAGATGCAACATAGAAGGCAAATAAATTAAAGTAAATGTATTCAAATAACAAGTTTATTTAATGCAGTCACCTCGTCTGCCTGGCTGTAGGGCTTAGTTGTCTTAGTCTAGATGACGACAACACTTTATGCACTAGTGCATAAAATGCGATTTTATGCAGCCCAGCATAAGCGTGCGTTTCCACCAGAGATGCGCATTAATGTGTTTTCATACATTTGACACCTCGCGACACCTCGCCCTGATTGTCAAATGTATGAAAACACATTAATGCGCATCTCTGGTGGAAACGCACCCTAAAGAAGGACTTTACGAGCATGAGAAGTGAAAAGTAAACTATGCGACAGCTGAATTCCCTGCGTACAATGCTTTATTTCACATTTCCAGTAGCATGAAGCACTTTATTGCTTTTCGATTAAAAATACTAGTTCAATCCGTAATGCTCCATAACCCGATATGGGTTGCTGCGAACTTAACCTTTTATTAGTTTCGCCCAACTTATTTATCATGTTAGATGTTACTATAATTTGTCGTCAAAAGGTCTCCCCGTTAGCGCTCGCTCAAAGCTTAAACAGGTTAAAGTTATGTCGTTCATAGTGCTTCATCAAGGTAATACTGTACCGATCGCGCAACAATTTCCAACTTGCGAGTTTTGGAAACAACAAAGCGTTAGCTAGGTGGCGGCTGATCGATCACTGTTGGGGGCGATAATAAAATCAGGAGGCCGCATATTAACCGCGGCGGTTTTAATATGAGGTGCCGTGTACGATCGATGTTTGGTCGCTTTTTACTTTACGGTTAACGTAAAAACTAACAGCTTCCCGGTGGGCGGATTACGTCCGGCCCATTGCGCGCGGACGCCGCACGCTTCGGCACGCTGCGTTGCTCTTTGCACTGCACTGCCCCCAACCGTCCAACGAAAATACTTTGCTTGCTGCAAAAACTCACATTGGACTTGAACAAACTGCCGGCCGTCACCTCCCCTGGGCGCGTCGTGTTTGGTAGACGCTTTATATCATGTACTTTTGGTGCTAGTTGTAATTGAGATTTTCATCGCTTTTAAAATGTTCTTCCACAAATTATGGTGAGGTTGTCGTGTTAGTCGTGTCATCACTTCACATTAATGATGTAAATGCGAAACTGTGTGTAGTATGTTTGTTACTCCTTAACGCTGAAACAACTAGATGGATTTGGATGAAATTTGGAATCAAGATAGCTTATACCCTGAATTAACACATAGGTCATTATATCCCGGAAAAAACACTGTTCCCGTGGGATGGTGAACGAAATGGAAGGTGTAGCGAATTACTAATTCCACGTCTACCTGCAAATTACCGATATTATAATTGCAATCGTGTTTGTAATGTCTTTTTGCCTTATCACAAAGTTGAATTCTAGTTCGGAATTATTGCGCAGTCTCGTACGTGGAGGTAGGGACGGCGTTGCTGGGGCGCTATCAATCTTTTCGCCACATCATTTGCTCCCCGGGCCGCATTGGGCCGATTGAATTTCATTAACGAAACGCTTAGTGCAGATTGAATCCATTTAAGTAACAGTACGATCACTAAATATTGCCCTGTGCACTGAACGTTTCGAAAGACTTTGGAATGTGTCTACGTTCAGTTTAATTGTCGCGGTCAACCCTGGCTATGCAGAGAGGCCGTAGGTAGGTATACGTCTGTTCGGCTTAATTATTGCCGCACAATTTTAGTATAAAACTAGAGGACGCCCGCGACTTCGAACGCGTAGAATAATTTCTACTGCCCTTATTATAACCATACACCGCTTGCTTTTTATCGATGTCGATAAACTTAGTCGATATTTAATGAATCACTAGCACTGGTACATTTTTGCCCCCGTCAATCCGGTGTATGATTATAACGGTGTCCCCCCTTGTTTTACAGACCGAACATTTTCAGAATTTTGTTTCACAGAAAATGTTTTATATACTATTTGGTCCTTGTATTTTTTCTTTGAATATAATATTTTTTAAACTATTTACTTGAATGAAACATATTCCACAGTAAATCAATTCAATGAATTTTATAATTTATTTTTTTCATTTATCAAACTTATCAAACAATATAATTATTTTTTAACGTTTATTGTTTGGTCAGTGTATTTTTTCATAACGAAAAAAACAAAAAAACCGCCTTCAAAAAGCAAAAAATAACTTCTTTAAAATGGTAGGTAAATAGGTCAGTCCAACTGAAGTCTGCTTTTGGTTAAAATATTGTTGGACGCCGACTTCAGTTGGACTGACCTATTTACCTACCATTTTAAAGAAGTTATTTTTTGCTTTTTGAAGGCGGTTTTTTTGTTTTTTTAAACATTTATTTTATTTTATACTTTTTAGTGATCCTATTTATGCTGTTACGTAGCTCCACTTCTATATACTAATAAGAAACTATTGAACATTTCAAGCTCGCCGCAGACAACGCCGCGGGAATGTCATAGTCATATTTAAACCTAAATGTGCTTCGTCATAGTCGCTCAACTTCCTTTATCGAAATATCTTATCGCCACCCTTGAAATAGGTACCGTTAAGGAGTTCCGGTGGCCATCTGTGGTCTTCATCATCAGTTCCACTTCACCATATAGTACTTTTCAAAAGAAAATGCATGAGTTACAGTGAAAAATACCAAAATCGCTATAGGTCTGCCTATAATATTTGAGGAGTTCTCATGATTTCTCCATGATCCCATCATCAGATCCTGACGTGGTGACAATGGGACCAACTAGAAAGTATATCTATTCGAACAACGAAAAAATTTTTCAAATCGGTCCAGTGGTCTTCGAGTAATCGGGGAACATACATAAAAAAAAAAAAAAAAAAAAAAACGTCCCGACGAATTGAGAACCTCCTCCTTTTTTTGAAGTCGGTTAAAAATAGTATACAATACTATTTTCGTTGAAGTGAAATGCTATGAGTCGTGGGAAACTAAATATTCTGTGAATAATTTTTGTAAAACAAAATTCTTCGAAATTACGGTCTGCAAAATAAGGGTACACCAATAATAACAAAATCAATACAATGTAATACATATTATCTTTTAGTATAAGGGCACGGACCTAAAAAAAAATACGGACGTAACCTAGTCTTATCATGAGTGAAGCACACAAAATGGCCGTCCGTTTACGAGTGTGCGTGCTTTGAGGGTTGCCATATAAATCGTCGATTTTCCTATTTTAAGGCCTTTTACAACTGCAACTTTTTGCAGCGATACAAATGCGCATTCGATAGCCGCAGCACTGTATGGCGACTAAACCTAGACTATTCGTGTCTGTATCGATGCTGCATCGAGAGTATCGAGACTGAATCGCGATAGTATCGCTGCAAAAACTTTGTAAAATTAAATCGTGTTATCATTTATGTACTACTTCAGCATTGGGTTCGATTGCGTCATGCTATCGTTTTAATTTAATTGAAATTGGGTTTTCTCATTTTGTAATGACAAAACCAATTTCAACTAAAAATAATGGGACCTAGAGGTGAGAAAATTATATGACAATTTAAATTTCAACGGTTGCACGACAGAATAATAGTAATAATGTTGGTATATCAAACCACATTTTTATGAACATAGTGATTAAAAATACATTTAACGAATAAAGCAATTTATTATTTAAACTTAAAAACTTAAACTTTTAAGAAAAAACATCCGTCAAAAAACTGGCAACACAAATTGTCATTTTTGTTTGTAATTTGCGTCAAAGTAAATAAACACATATTTAAGAAAAATAACACGAATAATTTTTACACGTTTTTACAACACAATGTGACATTTTCTTCGGCGTAAAATTAAATGTCACTCGTGCTGTGGTTCGACGCGTAATGGCGGCGGGTTAACAGACCTAGTGCATTTGTGAGATGGTAGATCGTGTATGACGGATCGAAATAACAGACCTTGCATACTTCACACCTTTTTAGTGTAACGTTACGTCCGTATTTTTTTTAGGTCCGTGTATAAGGTAAGATAAATAATATGGTATGATATAAATATGAGTGACCGAGCGAGCAAGACCTCTCTGGCCAGAACCGACTCGAATAGGTTAGATTAGAAGGCTATGGCGGGAGCGAAGCAAAGCAGGTCGAGGTCTTTTTTTTTTCTTGAGTTTTATCCCAGAGGGAAAGGCAAAGGACATTGATCCATACAGCCTATCCCTTGAATAAACTATTATACGAGGGTATGCTTTTTTTTTAAACGTTCCATTTCACACACGTTCACAAACTACTACCTAATCTATAAGATGATTTTATTGTTATTAACCCTTAAACGGATTTTGTCCGTTTTAAAGGACACATCAATTAAATGCTCACCCTTCTAATTTCAACGAACTGTCGCATAGATTCAGTACCAAGTGACATTAATTAGTTTATCTCTTTCCCAGTTATGCGTTAAGAACGACTATGCACGAGACGAGAACAAGACGCGAGCAAACTAAAAAAAAAACAATTTAATCACTATAGAAAAAAATAATTTCGTCACTAATTTTAATGCAGCTTCACCCAACATTTCGGTCCATTCAAATTCATCTTTAACACTTTTAAGTTTACCGATTTTTGACGAAGCAATCATCCCATTATAAATTGTAAATTAAATCTGTTTAAAAATACTTCTAACCTTTTGTACGAAATAAACCCCCACATGGCCCTTTTTATTATTCGGTTTTGTCTTTTCACTCCAAAGTTCATGTATTTGCTACGGAGTTGTCAAATTTGGAAATTTCCAGACATTTTGGCTTCTATAGATATTACCCTTCAATCAACTCTGTCAAAATTATTAAACATTAATTTTTGGTTTGAGGCCTTGGACTCAAGCGGTTCTCCCAATACGTTTCGGTGGACTTGGTATTCGATGCTCTTCTAGCGTGGCACTACCGGCTTTCCTGTCCTCCGCCTATGGTTCGTTGCCTCTCGTCAATATTATCTTAAATCACCCACAGATACTTGACGTTGAGATTGCGAACCTGGTGGAGGCTAGGGATGCTTGGTGTTAGTCGTGTCCGGGAGTGGATATGCCAGTCAAGAGGCATATCCAGAGAGCATGGGATACACCTCGCCTCATATCAATTCATGCATCTCTCATAGAAGATAGTCCGGACGATTCAGATCGCGCCCGTCTCCTCGCTGTCTCAGCAGGCGAATCAGATCACTGGCTCCACGCTCTTCCTTCCCGCAATATAGGCACAGTCTTGGACCCAAGCAGCTTTAGCTAAGCTTTCATGCTTCAGAAGTGCCGGTCGTTTCTACCGTCACTGCACAATTAATTATCTGAACCGTCGTTCGCTTGCCACTGCCTCTGTACCAGCTGTTCTGGAACCAGCAGGATTGCATAGAGACGATGGCAAGCGACCAGACGGTGCCATGGAAACTAGGTAGAGCACTGGTGTGGGACGCGACGTGCGTTGACACATTCGCCCTTTCCCACGTCCAGTCAACCCGTAATCGGGCCGGTGCATCAGCTAATCAGGCCCAAACACTCAAGCGCCGCAAATATTCGTCATTATTAAATAATTACGAATTTGTGGCGCTTGCAGTGGAAACCATAGGACCTTGGTCAGCTGATATGAAAAGCTTTATTAAGGCCCTGTCGTCTCGGCTCATAGAATCCTCCGGAGATCCTAGAGCTGGTGCTTACCTCTCCCAAAGGATTGGGCTAGCTATCCAGAGAGGTAATGCAACCAGTGTCGGTGCCATGCCGCGAGCGGACCTGCTGGAGGGGGGCTGTTCTTTTTATAGTGGTGATTATTATTTATATCTTTAATATTCGAGTAGCTTAGTTTAATTTTAATTTAAATACGTTTACTTTAAATTTTTAATTGTATTAATGTTGAATTCTGTACTTAGTTGGATGTAAATAAAGTCTTATTATTTAATCACTTGAAAATGTACATGATATTTTTCTTTTCTAACCTTAATTTCTTACTGTAGTTATAGTTTAAAAAAAAACAACCACTGAAACGTAGAGAGATCATTTAAGGGTTAAGTTATATTAACTAAATAATACCAGAACAAATAATATTTAATTTGTTATTCTATGATATGAAAAAATAACCATTGAATTGTATTTTAAATAAACAACGATGATTTAAATGTCTTCAACGTAATTATTCTACATATTGATTATTCTATGAAATGATAATATGAGTAAAAAAATACGTGAAATGAAATACTAAACAACTTCTGTCTGTAAAACAACGTACAACCTATTTTAACCCCTTAGGGGATGAATTTCAAGGAATATTCCCTCCAAATTTCAGCTCCCTAGGTCAAGCGGTTTCGGCTGTGCGTTGATCGATCAGTTAGTTAGTTTCTTCTTTTATTTATATATACATATAGATTGCTTGAACTGTATCTATAAATTTGTTCCTGTTGAATTCGTATGTATTTTTAACCAACAGTTTTAATATGTCATCGGAACAAGCGGCAAACATTCGGGGCAAGTGAATTTCATTTTCGAGAATTTAATATTAAAGTATGGTTCGTCGCGTGAAACATTTTCATTTATGACTAAAAATTGCTGAAAGATATTGCTTTAAAGAGTTATTTTAAAAATCACACTTTGACATTAGCAGAAATATCAAATACCGGAGTATTTGACCCAGTAACCTTGTAATGTAAGTCTTGGGTATTTTCTATGTATGTATTTCTTTATGTAACTACTATACTAGCTTTCGCCCGCGACTCCGTCCGCGTAGAAGTCGTTTATTTTCCAGGACCTAACCAATATGTGTGCCAAGTTTCATCTCGATCCGTTCAGTGGTTGAAGCGTGAAAGACGGACAAACATACACACTTTCACATTCATAATATTAGTATGGATGTTAATCGTTGTTTAGTGGGTAACCCATAGTACAAGACTAGAACTGTCTAAGTCAATGAGTGTAAAATTGGCCCCAAGAAATTAGAAATAGGTGTTAGGGAACCATAAAGTACTCCGAGTGTTATGATTTGGCATACTGATATTGCTGTCCTAAAATTGACAATCGTATTCGACATAAATTCTACTTTTCAAACGGATTTGAAAAATAGTTGATTTAAAGACTGGTATTTCTGCATTCTTTTGCCGACGCTAACTACGAATACCTTATTAAGAATTACAAAAATGACGGGTTTATTAAATGATTATTATTGAACAGAAAGTTTGAAGTGTGGTTGGTGATGTGGTGATGATAATGACCGGGGCCTGTATTCTAGGCGGTGAAAACCATATTGTCTTTGACCTGTTATGGTATTGTTTTTAACTCGGCCGCCATTACTGTCAAGTAAGTAAATAAGAGCTATCAAAACGTTCACAATACGATAACAGATCATTAGATCAAAGACGATATGGTTTTTACCGCCTAGAAACTGGGCCAGTGTAGAATTTATTTATCAATGTTTTATTTGAAACTAGCTTGTGCACTTCAGAATTTGATCTTACCAGAATGAATAATATAAGTTTTTCCTTACCGAACCGAGAACGAAATATAGCGCTGTATAGGGAAAATCACTTAACCACCCAGTGACTTTGACCACACCAAGGCAACAATTCGATACCGAGTTTTAAATCAGAGCTAGCGCCATCTAGTTCGTATACGGAGAACTTAAAGTGTGTTTCTTTAGTAACTTTTGTGTACGTACACGTCAATAAATACAAACTTAAAGAATTACAGGGTGATTACCGTAAACAGAAATAAAAACACACTACCCACACATTACTAGCTGAGATTTCACGTTTTTAATTTTGTTACTCGTTCATACAAAGTGGCGCCACCTTGCGAGCAAATTCACAGTTTTTAACGATTAATTTGATTTCCCGTAGGAATGACATGTTTTTTCGCGATAAATACTATCCTATGTTCTATTCCAGGACCTAACCTATGTATATGTGTGCCAAGTTGTATTGGTTGAAGCGTGATTGAGTAACAAACATCCAAACTATCTCGTTTATAATATTAGTAGGAGAACTTGCATATCTAGTTATGAAAGGCAAAATAAAAGTACTCGGACATTAGTCGGTAGCGAATTGCAAGATCATTCATAATTTTTACTATTTTTTTGCGATTTAAGTCGACGACTGTTTGTAAAAATGCTGGAAGGAATTTTGGTTGAAATTTCATTACTATCGTGACTAGATGAGAGCTATTTAAATCAACTTCGGTTGGACTTTTAATTGTGTTTAGTAAAGTGACATCTTCGGTGTTGTCAGTTAATGGTGAAAAATAAATAGTGATGCGATGAATGATATTGAAAAAGTTATGTCAAAATCATGTCTTTCTTAACCCCCTTCGGCGTCGCGTCGGCAGGCTCCTTGCAGCATTTTTTTTATATTGTAAATCAGTTGTTCATATCCTTTTCAATATGTTATCCCTGTAACCTATGATTAAAACTGAGTTAACCCCGATTTTTAATGTTATGGTGCGTTATTTATTTATTTTTACTATGTATCCATTCTTTTAGATTAGGTCTTAATAATTATGTTCTTTTTCACCCCCGTAAAAAGCTAAATTACCCCCTCGGTTCGGAACCCAGATTGTAAAGAATGTCCAAAATCGAGTTTTGTTTTCGGTTTTTACGGATAATATCGATCGGCAAAAGACCCAGGTTTATGACTCGCGTGATTTCCGTTAGCAAACGCATGCTCGCCGTTTATAATCCACGTCTTTCTTCTTTTATTTATTTTTATTAAGCCTGTCTGAGTGGTCCCCTGTTTCGTTTCTTTTCCGCTCCGGTCACTCGCTCCAAAAATTATCTTCGGGCCGCCTCTTCTCCGGTTTTACAAGAGAACATCGTTATTGTTTAATTTATTAACTCTTAATTTTAAATTATTGTAACATGTTTGTTTGTTGCAGACTGTATCCATCTCCATGTTACTGCGGTATGCCCATCATCAGATATTTGTTTTCATTGGTAAGTTAATTATTTCTGGTTCAAATTTATATCTTAGTCGCTACGTAAATTGACCACAATAAGGTAAGGTTTGAATTTTCAAAGTAATTGTATGTAAATTTTATTTTTATTTTTTTACCCTATTTGGGTGGCCGGCTGCTGGGCAAAGGCCTCAAAAATGTTAAAATAAAATTATAATAAAGTTAAAATTTAATTTAAAGCTTGTATGGGGTACCTACACACATCGGACGTGTTAACTAAATGGGGTTTATCAACTTAAATAGGAAGAAGTGCTTGTCTTTATTATCTCACTTTGATCAAGATTAAACGCGATGTTCCTTGGCTTTCTTACAACAGTTTTATAGGGCAGGTGCGAAAAGGTCTTATCGTGTTCTTAGTACCCGCGTTATAAAAATGGCAATTATGGGCTGTTAGATTAATTCGGTGAAAAATTCTCGAGTCGTGAGCCGGCTCAGCGGCAATCTCTTTGTAATAACAACAATTGCGAATAGCGCCCGCGGCCCGCCCCACCCTGCCCCCACTTGCCACTGGAAAATAAAAATATCATGGGTCGGATTTACCTAGCTCCCCCACTTTGATCCGTCGACAATTAGCCAGATAGAGATAAATTTTTCCTCTCCTATTTGCCCCGGTAACGGTATTCGGTATTTTTTGTTAAATTGAGTTTGCAATCAACTTAACTATCGCGAAACAAAATAACTATGTTAATACAGTTATATACATAGGCGAACTTACCACCTACGGAATCTTTAGGTGAGTGAGAGGAGAGCTAGGACCATGCAACGGAATATGCATGTGAACAATTTAATCACGTATGTACAGTTCCGGCAAATAATATATTATCTTTGTACTTACATCTCATACCAATCAAGAACTAGTTGTTGTACATATCGTAGTTTAAAAAAGTTTAGTATTTAAACTACGATATGTACAAACATTTTGTTATATACCATTTTGAACCTTATTTAATCAGCTAACGAATTGAATAGTAGCAAAACAATTGGTCAACTAGTTCTTGATTGGTTGTCAATTTAAGTGAGTCACATTTGTAGGTAATCGTATGAGATGTAAGTACCTACAAAGATGATATATTATTTGCCGGAACTGTACATATTTATACCTAGATTACCTACTCTTCCCGATCATGTATTATATAGTATAATTTGTATCGTGAATTTTAATAATGAAGCAAGCTCTGTTAAGTAAAGTGTTGTTTTCACGCTGTAGAGTTTTATAAGCTTATATTGATAAGCTCATTATAAGACGAGATTTCGCTTTGCTATTAGCGCTTAGAGATTATCTGGTTGCGTGGTAGTAAAAAGAAGTATAATAACGGACACAACGCCCTTTTGTTAGAATATAAAATTTTAACGTAATAACCATTTTGCTCTTTTATTCATTTAAATTTCTGTTAAAGTTAGTCGGGCATTTCCGTTCGATTTAGAACTTTAACAATTTCATTTCATTAAAACGTCACTAGAATAGTCTCTTGTATTTAATGGAAAACATCTTTAAAATATATCAGTGTTTTATGTTATCACACACGGTTGTATATATCTAGTTTACTACCTCGTTTAAAACAATCGGATCATGCTCGCTTTATTACTGTGACTTGTTGACATTTACGCTTCTTCCTAATCAATACATTATCCATTAAAATACGATGCCACGCCGACAATTGGTAACCGAACCGATAATATAAATAAAGCCTTTAGGATATGGAATTGACTAATTGCCGGTTGATTGTTGATAAACATACCTACATTAGCCCTAATGAACTAGCAGCTCACCGAGTGGTAATATTTCATTTTATTTTACTATTTAATTGGGTTTAGCTTAAATTCATACGCTTATAGTTTGCATCAGCAGCCAAACCGAGACGAGATCTAAAATATCTAATATCTCGGCGAAACAACCATTAAAATCCGTTTGTAGAATAAACTATTCAGCTCACAATATAACATGAAGGTAAATCTTTTCAATGAGATCCATGTGGTCTCTATGGCGACCCATCCGTGCCTAAATAAAAAACGTACCAAAAAACGGGTAAAGGCCCGGAAAATGCTCAGTAATCCGTTTTCTGTGATTTCTTTCGTTAGTCTGGGTTTGTTATCGAGTATTGTTTGATATAACAGTGTTTATTTCGAAATGTTTTTATCAATACTGTCGTTTTTTGTGGATCCGAATGTGGGACTAGATTACAAACCATTTCGGGATCATGGAGCGGTCCTAAGCTCACTGTAAGAGTTTATTTAAAAATGTTTATCTAAATGCCGTCGTTTATAATGTATGTTTTAGACGGAAGACGGGTTTGGACTACAGAAAACTTCTAGATCGCGGAAGCCTGAGCTCTCTGATCCTAGGTCGGGTGGGATTATTAGACTCAAGGGATTAGTTATTGTGTCCGATTGCATTGATCTCCCCGGCCGGGACACGCGCTACCTTTGAGCTGCATTGTACCTTTTGAAATACTAATACTCTCAGTAAAAGGGCTTTGTGTAAACTGGTCCAGTATGACCACAGCAGCGATGTTTCGCAAATAACAACGTAAGAGGAAAAGCGGATAACGAATTGAAAAGCATTTTAACAAAAGATATCGTAAGCATCTTAACCTGCCTCTTGTGAATTTCTAAATTTGCCTGGAATCAGAATCGCAGCTGTGTATTGTAACCTCTGCTCTTTACTCGTATGGGATAAGACTATTTGCAAGAAAACAATTTTAGACGTGTTATCCCTCCTAATATTATAAATGGGAAAATCTATCCGTCGGCTTTTCTATTCTATTACGCGATTTACTGTCATTTATGTACAAATGGAAAATCGTCCACTTGAAATTATTCGTCAAATTAGAAAAATGGCTTAATTAATTTACAACGTAAATATAAATAAAGGGGTTTGGGTAAAAGTGTTGTCATTTGTAAAATTCATACATTTTCAAAGTGAGCGGCCATTCGTAAAAGTGGTAAATTATGATATAATTATTAAAAATAAACATATTTTGTTATGTAATGTAATACTCTTAAGTGCATCGGAGCCGAGATATTTAAATATTCATACTTGGGCGTACTTTTGTACTGAATACTTAAATCTTTAAAATCTCCGCTCCGATATTACTTAACGCTATAAATTATATAATATCCATGTGTATTCAGAGGTCCTCTAAATAACTACGTAAAAATCATCAGCGACCGCTGAAAAAAAATGACAATATTCTTCAAACAAATTTACCCAATGCCCTTTGGTTATAAATACTTTTCAGCACAATTACATTTTGACTAAATTCACTTTGGATACTATTGCTTTTGACCCAATTTCAGAATGGTTATTTCACGTGGACGATTTTCCATTTGTACCCAATGACAGTAAATCTATTACGCTTCTATAACTAAACTGCTAAACCGATTACACCGATTACATAGTTATGTATAGTAAGTACCTTAATATGTTTCGTTCCAGAAGATTTCTATAAGTAAGAAGGGTTTTGAGTTCAATGAGGATGAAATTGAGGGCAAAAGCTAGCTATTTTTTTATAAAATACATTTATCGCAGTTTTTTGGAAATAGGCTGATTTTAGAGATAGAGTAGCATAAATCACTGTTTGGTAATTCATGTTACTCTGAACCCAAAATACCTAGGTGTTACTCAAAGCTAAACAGAGACATTAAGAGACTTGTTTATGGCATCAAGATAAGAAAAGGATGTACAAAGTAAAAGTAAACTCAAATAATAATTCCTAATCACAAAAAACTTAATATATTACCATTCGATATAATATGCTTATTATTATTTGATTTTACAATGCGGCGGTGGTCAAAATAATGAGTTCAGGCCTTAATACTCATCACGATCGGTTAGGATGACGCCAGGCAAAAGCTTTGCGATTCGATTGCGGCTAATACCCTTTCAATTATATTATATGCTAATTAAATAGTATTGGAAATGCGCTGATGGACATTATTTGTTCCTTATTTGAGAGCGGATTGTTAAAAATAAAAATATAAGTACCGATTCGTGATAGGTTAAGGCAAATGTTTATTGGGAAAATAGTGTATTAGTTCGTTTACCTCAAATATAACGGCTAATACGGCGTTTACGGTTAATATACGGTAACTAGAAAATAATATCCACATATTTCTAAATATTCGGTTAAAATCATTTAATATATAGGTTTACCGGAATCTCATGAAAAAAGGGAAATTTAAATTTAGTGCTTGCTACTCCGGGGTAATAGGATTTAAAGGTCTTGATACGGTTCATTAAAAGCATGATGTGGCGGACTCAGTCCGCGTAGAAGTTTTTATTTCTTTGGGTATTATCAAGATTTCTAGGATAACATTAAAATATCACGTTTGTGCAATTAACTGTATATGTATGCAGTGTGGGAGCGAATTTTTTCAAATAACTTTTTAAGTCCTATTATCGGAAGTCCGATAATTTTTCTCATACCATTTTGCATCATAATGATCACTCTTCATACTCCTCATATTTTTTTAATAGGTACTATCGATCGGAACTCATAATCATCTGAATTCATAACGCCAATATTCATGGAACAATTGCAATTTTCAAAATTTCTTAAATATCTTACGTGTAGATAAGGTTAGGTCAGGTTAGGTTAAATTTATAAAAATCCTCAAAACGTAACAGTTTCTTAAAAAATGCATTGTGAATTGCGATAATTATGACTTAAAAAGTATGAACAAAAAAAGTATGAGGAAAAAAAATATGAAGAGTGATTATTATGAATACAAATCGGTAGGAAAACAAAAAATAGGAATAAGAATTTCATGTGAGCCAATATGGACCCATGCAGTGTAGATGGAACAAACAAAGATTTATAATATTAGTAACAGTTACCTACGTGACCCTTTAAATCAACTTTGGACTTGCATTTCCTAAATATTAAGGTTAAATTTAAACAATCGTGTGCTAATAATATGTATTTATGTTTATTCAAAAATTCGATGACGTATCGTCGCTTAGCTAACAATACCGTACAGATCAAAATTTAAGTTTGCATTATATTAAATTAACTTTTAGTTAATCGTGTTCAATCATTAGCTTACGCGGTATTGTTAGCTAAGCGACTATATTATGCAACTTTAAACGCAAATCAATGTCGTACCCGAGGAGACGCGAAATAAAAAAAAAACTATTCCTTATAAAAAACATCATGAAGACGATGCCGCACAGCTACGATTCGCCGTATGGTGACAATGGGTAATGCTGGAATTAAATGGCACCTAATTATTAAGGGTTCTAAATAGACGTTTGCGTGTCAGACATAAAAGCCAAATGGGGTGGTAAGTAACGTTCCTGCAAATGTACAACGGACCTTAAAGTATCAATATTATTTGGCTTCATTTAGTAGTCTTTTATAAACACGACACTAAATCAAAGATTGTGTTTGATTCATATCTTATTCCTTACAAATTTTACAGTACACCTGATTAACGATATTTTTCACTTGAGATCGAAGGGCTTTTAGGATATTTGCCTTATAACTAAAGTTATATTTGTGTTAAAATAACAAACAATAACAAATTCTGACAAGCGGTGAAATTTGAATTGACAGGCGTAAGGCAACATTGCCATTAAAAAATCGATTTATTTTTACTTTTAAATTTGTTTGAGGTTCTAGTAGACAATACTAGCGACCCGCCCTCACTTCGCTTCGGTTTATGTGAGTTTTATGTAACAGCCGTCCATAAATCCAAATTTATCTACACTAATAATATTATAAAGACGAATTATTTGTATTTTTGTATGTTTAACCCAAAAACTACAGGACTGATTTAAAAAAAAAAACCATTAGATTGCTACATTATCCCTGAGTAAAATAGATTATATTTTATTTTACTGAGTGGATGGAGCCACGGACAGCTAGTTATACATAAAAATCTTCTGTGAAAAATTATCTAACTGATGATGAAAATGATGAATTAAAATCCGTTGCGTAGTTTGAAAGAGCTAAGCGTACATACAGAGGGACAGACGGCGGGAAACGACTTTGTTTTATACGATGTAGATGTTTTAATATGCTATATGCATATTAAAACATTTAACATATCCGTTAATGCGCGTTAATGATCATATAATTATTATAAATGGTACAAATTATGGGACCGGTGAAATAGGTTTAATTACGACCCATTTCATAATGCATATTTATCTGATCTAAAGTTGTTTTAGTTCCATAATACCTAAAATTAAAAATTGCCTCATTATTAATATACCCGATATGTCATAATAACATTGATATAAAGAGGCTGATTCCTAATAAACCTAATTTCTGACACGACTGAATCTTAGAATGACTTAACCAAAACTTCTGAAAGGTAAAAAGTCTGTGTCAAAATACTAAAAAATCTGACAGGGTATGAAACAGTCATGGAAGAATGGTTAGTAAACTTTTTTCAAAATTCAGGGGTTTTTGGGTTATTTAGTTTTGGATTTCAGGTGTTTTGGGATGGAGGTGTTACAAATTATAGTCATATTGGGGACCCGGTATTTTAAGAAAAACAAAACAGGTATTTCGATATAGGGAATTATGATATAAAGTCGTTTTCAGATCTAAATGCATTAGTAACAGGTTAACAAAATTGCGGAACATTTCATGTAGGAAAATTTCGGAAACTTCTCACAATTTTGTATGGGGATTGAAACTTTCCGTTTCTTAAATTTAAATTTCCTATATTTCTAGTAAATGTTTCCGGAAAAGACACCGCACGGAAAGTATGGAAAAAAAACTTCGTTGAATTTTGATAAAGAAATATATGTTACGTGTCTTGGTCAATATATAAAAATACTTGGTGCGCAATTAAATACTATGACTAGTTCCTGAGATTTTTTTTTGTGAAAAATTATGTAGATATTGTTTTCATAGAAAAATGTATAGAGGAGAAAAAGTGTCCTGTTTCGAACGAAAATATTTTTTAAACTGTCCATATAATATGTTTGAATTTGAATTATTTATGTTAATAATAAAACAAGTTATGAAAGATTCAAAATCCACAACTTTTCACCGATTCATTTAAAGAAAAAAACATGAAATACCAAGTATTTCTCGTTAAAATTCATTTCTAATCTAAATACTGAAGAATAGAAGAAGAATGTGACACCAATCTTATATTAATAAAAAATATGCACAAAGTATCTGTTTAGTTATTTTTACTATTGCAGAAAACGGAAATATCACAATTATATAAAAAACTAAAAAATGCAGACCAATTTTACTTATTTATATGAAACGCTACATCTTAAATCAGTTTTTCTGATGAAGTTGATTAATAAAATGGTCCCTAAAACATATATATTTTTTGTTCAAAACTGGCCAGTTTTTTTTCCATACTTTCCGTGCGGTGTCCTTTCTTAGAACTTTACCAACTTTTTGGAAACTTTCCGCAACTTGCACATCAGTAGTAACAGGGTATTATTCAATAAACTCATAATGAAACTACTTTACTGGTGATGTAAATATATGCCTGAACTAAATCTGCGAGATGAAAGTTGTTTTTTTTTGTGTTGTCATTTTTGCTGCCTGCATCTCGGCGGTGCCAATTACGCCACTGCATAGTTTTATATATTAATTGAAATTTCCGCTGTGAATTTATTCGAACCGTGAGGCCGCATGTCGATATGCCATACAAAAAACCGCACAGTTCGGAATGTGTCAAACAAACCGCAGCGCTGCGCCTCGCTGCGGCGCTCTCGATTGTTATGACGAATTCATTTTCGCTTATTATCATCGTACCGACACGGAGAGTCAATATTCACAGTTCATTTGGTTCTCGTTTGTGATAAAAAAATTGGGTTGGGCTGCAATTTCTCATTATTTTCCCGTGGCCCTGATAATTACAAAGTCGACCGTATATCTTTAATTATTTACTATTTTTTGCGTATCATTTTTGCAACGTTAAATAATGTGCTCAGATCCAACACATTGTTTGTGGTGTTAAGTATATAATTTATACGAGTTCATACTTGAACTAAAAATATATCATTAATATATTTTAACGTACTGATTAAAAACAAAACGTTTTACTACAAAAACGTGGAACTTTTGAGTTTTGTAGAAATATAAATATTAACCTTTTTAACTCCATTATACATGATAATGGACATAAAAAGGTTTATATCTTGTCTTAACAAGATATTCAATTACAAGAACCAAAGCAAACACAAAAAATATTCTAGCGCATTAAGATGAGTTCCCGTAAAAAGTCTTCGGAAAATAATAAGCCTGTTCGACTCACTTTCCGTAATTAACCGAAAAGGGTTTCCATAGAACGATCCGGGAGAAAAAAGGCTTTAACATTTGCATAATTAAATATCGGAATTAACTCCGCGATCTTAAGGAGATAATTAAGAGTTCTACAAGGGAGCCCGGAGGTATTTTTTACCAATCCGGTTTTTTTTAAAACATTCGGAATTCAACACGAATGTTTTTCATTCTCCGTAGCGCAAACATTTTATCCCCTGTCGCTAATGGATGATAGAATAAAACAAAACAACCCTATTATAAAATGGGAAGTGAGCTTTCCTTGTTTTATTTAAGGCTCGTTCTTCGTAAAATAATGAAAAATGAGTAGCGTTTTAACCATATTTGTCATTAACTATGAAGTGAATAATTGATATTCAAAGTATATTGTATATACTAATAATAGTAGTTTATGTGACTGTACATAATGAAGGGCATTAAACACGAGTGTGGGTTCATGAAACGAGTCGAGGGCGAGTTTCATAATAATATCACACAAGTGTTTTAATTCCTAATTATGTACAGTTACATACACTACTTTATCTACCAACATTATTATAAGCCTCCATGGTGCATTCAGGAGCCGCATATTATGACCGGCATTGCGGCGTTGTTCAGGGCCACTAACAGTAATTATTAGTAAAATGAAAAGTTTTCTGGCAGCTGTCATAGTTTTTTTTTTATTCAGGGACAAACTAGAGTCGGCTCCAACTATCATATCGTTCGATATCTTACTTACGTGCGACATTTGTCAAATTTGTATGCAAATTGACAATTCATTTCGTACTTAACATCATCTCGACTGACATTAGAATAGAGGTCAAAATAAATTTCTTTGTTTTTCAGAGATGTTCGAAATTTGAATGAAATAATTTTATCGTAATTGTTTTTATTATTTAGCAATAATAACATTCTTACAGATAAGAAATTTGTTCTAACAAAACAGTCTATTTTTATGGTGGTCATAATGTGCGGTTCTTGAACGCATCATGGAGGGTTTATGATATTTGGATAGATAAACAAGTCAATTATATAATATAATTGTCTTTACAAATGCGAGAGTCGAATTCTCAATTATTTCACCAATTAGATACTTTAAACGCAATAATATAGCGTATATTTGGTGTAAATGATGTTGCTGCAAGTATTTTCAAGCGTCTTTGTTCTAAATTTGCTTGATGAAACTGAAGAAGGAAAGCTGCAGGCAGTATCCTCTTATTAATTGTTGACGAGGAAACTTTCATTTCAAAAACGTGACTTATTGATACCATCGACTTGGTTTCTATTAAAATTGTACTATAGGTTCCCTAGCCAATTGTTCATTATACATTCTACGTTCTTACCTGCGTACTTACGGCCACATTCAGAGTCAGATTATGATGATTAAGTCGTCGTAAGTTAAGACTTTTCATACACAAGTTTGAAAAGGAACGAGTTAATTGTCTCCAAAATATCTCAGAGTAAAGCGGTAAGACGATACAACTAAAAAAAGTGGTAAATCAAAAGAAGAGTAGGAAAAACCATTATATTTTGGCACAGTTGCTTTGTATCCAAATTGAAATACACAATTATTATAGCCAAATAAGTGGCAGATGAAGGAACATTCATCTCATTTAAAAATAGCGGTTAGTTTTTTTTTTGCAATGCTTAGAGTAAAAAGTGTTCGAAGCCACCCCATCTTTCCTATGTAACTTATTATTCTTATTAGTATTAACCATAAGGCTTAGCGAATATTTAATTTCCAAGCAACCCGACCTCTGAAACTTAACGAACATTATGTTGTAAAGTTCGTTTCAAATATTCCCTCCACATAAATAAGAACTGTCGTGTTACGTGGTCTTCCGATAATTCGGAAGACCAGGTACCAGACGTTAATGAAAGATCAGAGAAAAAGAGAGGTAGATTAGAGAGAAAAGGACAGCAATAGTAAGTCAGGGTCTGGGTATTTATTTAACACTTAGGCTTTCTTCACACAGATAAAATAATTATTACACATAAATTAAAAAAATAAATAAATTAGTCCCTAATATCACCAGGGTAAAGTTAGAGATTTAGTGGTGAAGGTGAAGGTAGTTCCTCCGGGACTTCCTTTAGTACGCGTCCCGGAGTCGTCGGACCAGGAACACCGCTGGCGCTGTAATGAGGGGCGCTAGAGGCAGCGGCCCTGGTGGTACACGAAGGTAGGTGGGCCCGAGGTGGGACCCGTCAGAGTGAGTAGCGGTTCCCGAGGAGAGCAGGAACTTCGTAGATGAAGGACTCTTGAAGCGTAGGGCCCGACTTGGCCACACACAAAGTCGACTTTTGGTATGAGGGAGATAGAGGCTTCTAGGGGTCCGACTTGACCCTATCTTCAGAGTTTCTAGTCACCACTTAAGAGGCTGAGGGAGAACTGATCGCTCTAGTCCGAGCCGCCGTTTATATACCCTGGTGATCTAGCTTTTTAATTTACAAATTCTAAATTCATAAAATTTCAAAGTTATACATGCCAGATATTAATTCCATGGTTAACCATCGTTTTAACTCCATGGTTCAGTATAAACCTAAGATATCGTCTCTGCCCGTTGTCTAGACAACAAAGATAACAAGCGCTGTCAGATGGAAAAATATAAACAAAAAGTGAATATTTTCGGCTACAAAAGTAATATCGTTAAAAAGAATAGCAATTATTCAAAGGAAAAAGGTACGCAAGAGCCATGGAAAACCAATACACCGTACAGCTTCAAAAAATCAAGAATTATACGTCTCTAAAGTTAGTCGGTCCAACCGACATGTGAACCGCGCCCGCGAGATAGTCAAGAGGAACGGGACAGGAAACCCAGGAACGCAGGTACAATATTACAGAACACAAAAACTTGTCTCTTGTCTTGTGTCTTACCTTGCTGAATATAATAGTAAGAAACAATGATATTTTATATTTAGATACGTTATGCTCATACTAAACGGACATAAAATCCGTCGCCAATTACTGACAGTGGCTACGTTGTCAGATTTCTACGGACAAAGACGGCAATCAGTAGCGAACGCTATTGTTAGAAAGAGATAAATAGTTGTTTCAGATTGCTTACCCGAATGGCCGAATGGCCGCGTGATGGCCGCCACAAAATATGGCGATTTAAACAAAAAATGAAAAAAATATTTACGGTAGTTACGAATGAAATGAGACATCCTTTCGTCCTTTTATAGTTACAGTATAATTTCGGCAGCCTCTAATAATACAAGACGGCATTTTTTATGACTTATATATTTTGTTGCATTACGGTAATAAAACTTTACTGTTTTTGACGCGTGCGTGTCAGCGGCCACGGCGCGACTGAACGATAGTAAGGTAATTTACCTTCCTTTTCGAGGAACGCTTTTGCGCGCAGATGACGCATCTTAATATAAAATATAATTGGTAAGAAAAGTGTTTAGAAACACATTCTTAGCTATGTAAAATTACCAGATTAAGTTATGTGTAAATTAACCGTTTGTCTATGGCTAGATTGTAATGATTTAATGCGCATTATGAAGGTAGTTTATTTAATAAATAAATATCAAAACAACACATGGAAAGTTAAGCTTCTAGATGATAGACGGGAGGTAATATTTATATTTTCCATGAAGAACCCCGATGTGTACCGTTTTAGATTGGTTGAAAATCCTTTAAGTATATAATTTGCAATATTTTCTTTCTATAAGGCGATTTGCGATGTAATTTGTTCAATTATTTCGCTCTCAAATGGCTCGGAATTTTCCGAAGCAGGAAGGTATTAGAAGGTATCGGGGCGGAGTGGAAAATAGGGAGATAATAATGATGTGCCGACATCAATAAAACTTGACGTCTTTTGCTTTGGCTTTTTATACAACAGCTTCACCGGTTCACAATAAAAAGATTAAATTTGCTCTGATATTTATCTATAATTAGTAATTATTTACATGCAATAAATTTAAATTATTTGTTGATTTTGGAATAGAGTTCAAAAGTTTGGAGCGTCGCATGCAAAATAAGCTTGTACTTATAATCGGTGCATCAATTTGTTTGAAAGTTAGTAAATACAGAATTTTTGTCCGTGCACCGTGCGTAGGTATAATTAGGTACAGACAACACATAAAAGTTACAAGACGTTAGGCGTAGATTTAAATTACTTAGCTATATAGTTATACTTGAGAGTAGTCTTATAGGGGTTCCTCTTTTTTGTCTCAGGCTGGTACCTACAGGACCTTAAATAAAAATATTTTGTATTGTGTCTGTCAAACACGAGAGTCGCTGCGGTAGTCAGTTGCCTTAGTTATAACATCTAAAACTAAACTTCCTGAATGTATATTCAAAAGGTATAATAAAATTGCTGGTGCAGTGCAAACAACAAATACAATCAAGCTATAGAATTATTACTTTGTTCCTCTGAGCCAGGTGTCTCAGTTCATATTACTCCGGAATATAAAGATTGATTTGAAATTGCTGTTTTCTAATATAAATCATTTTGTGATGGAAACAATCAAACAAAATAGTTTTTTTTACCACTGAAGTTTACCTGCTTTTTTAGATCTTCTTTATGCCCTTGTAATCATCATCAATCAGTATTTGATATCTCCAGGTCATCTAATTTTTACTCTGGAATTTTGTTTCGTAATAATTAATAATTAGGGGTGAACGGTATCAATGTCGTGGTTAGGCAATCAATAAACCATCAAGTTAGCACTTATGCCCAAATTTCAAATCCGTGCTTAAAAACAGTTCAAAATATCCGATTTATCATTGTTAGGAGTATCTTATAAATTGTAAAAGAATAAGAAGGTCGCGTTAGAGTTTTTTCTTTAAGGGAATACTTACTTACCTTAGTAATATTACGTACGAGGGGCGGCTGATAAGTAATCTCCTTGGTCAGAAATATATACAAAAATAATGCTGGCTGGTATGGATTTATATTCGTTTGTTATTCTATTTTCAAAATGTATTACATTCATTTGTTTATTGCATCACGTTTATTTGTCTCCTACAATTGTTTCAAACATGTCGGTAGAAAAAGTGAAAATGGATAAAATCGAGCAGCGTGCGGTGATTAAGTTTTTGACTAAAGAAGGGAATACGCCTTCGGAGATCAGACAGCGTATGTTACGTGTGTTTGGCAGTTTGTGTTCTTCCGAATTTGTTATAAAGTTTTGGTCAAAGCAGTTTAAGTTAGGTCGTGAGAGTCTGGAAGATGATCCTCGTAGCGGAAGACCAGTTTCGGCCGTCACCGATGAAAATGTAGCCAGGGTGAAAAAAATTATATTAGAGGACCGACGAGTGAAGCAGTGGGAGATAGCTAGAGATGTGGGCGTCAGTAAAGAGCGAGTCAATGAAATAATTCATGAGCATTTGAACATGTCCAAGGTTAGTGCACGTTGGGTCCCCAGAATGTTGACTGCATTTGACATGGAGAGGCGTGTCAAATGTTGCGAAGAGTTTTTGGAGATGAGTCGAGGGAAAGAGGAAGAAATAATTTCTAGAATTGTAACATGTGATGAGACTTGGATTAGACAATGGGACCCGGAAAGTAAGCAAGAGTCGTTACAGTGGAAATTTAAGGATGAGAAGCCGCCTCGGAAATTCAAGGTCTGTCCATCGGCAGGTAAACTTATGGCTACAATCTTTTGGGACACAGAAGGGATTTTGCTCATAGATTATTTACCGAAGAAAACTACAATGAATGCTGATTATTAGACCTCAGGGGACGAAGGTTTATGACCGATGACGAAATGAAGGCTGCGGTTACTGACTTTTTTGACGACAAACCGAAAGATTTTTTTTTTAATGGTTTAAATTCAATATTTGAAAAATTTAATAAGTGCATTTTACTAGCAGGGGACTATATAGAAAAATAAAAAAAAATTAGCCACGACAGTCTTTTGTTTCATTGTTAGGTAGATTACTTTTCAGCCGCCCCTCGTATTCATATGATATTATACCATTTAAGAAATTCTAACTATATGTATATGTATGTCAAGAACTTAAATTTGGGACCCTTTAGGACGAAAGTCAATCTAACATTCTACAACAATAAGGATGAGTTCCCTATAAGTTATAAATGATTTGGCATCTCTAATGACATTGACGACTTCAAGCCTATTTTTTTAAATGGGTCATAAATTAACGTTAGTGACCGTACTTACCTATAGTAAACGGAAGCGAATGCCGATGGATGTTCTCCACACACTTGGTCTCCACTTAGAAGCCAATAAGAATAACGTGTTGTTGGTACTGTGATAGTATTTCACGAGTTTTAATATCGACAACGGTTTTTGCTATCAATACTTCACGGTAATATGAATCCCGTGCTCCAGGAATCCGCAAAACGGAACGGAACGGGATGGGTAGCGAGAGCAAAATTAATTTCACATGATGAATGAGTATACTGCGTTCGACGATGCGATTTACAATTTCCTCTGAAAATATTAAAGCTTATCTGCAACAACAAATCTGTTCTGACAGCAAGGAAAAAACCGCACGCGGTAGGAAGGCGAGGTTTGGCTTTGACTCTTTTCTTGAATATTAAAAACGGTATTAGCCGATGCTGTGTTAATTTGCTCATGCATCTTATTTTAAAAAAGCTTTGTAAATAAAAGTTACCGCAAGGCAAATCACTGTTATGTTGCTTCAAAATGAACTATTGTTCGCACGCCGTAAAAACGGAATGAAACAGCTGCTGGAAATAGCTCTGAATGTTTTTATTATCTTCGTAACGTTCTCATTTTGGTTCGCATCAGTTGTGACACGTTCAGACAGGCGCGAAAACCTTGAGTGTGTGGACGTGAAATTTTCTTCTTACTGAGAAATTGTCATTTAGGCATCCTGGTAGTAAATTTATTTGTTTTTTGCAATGTATTTATAATAAGAATTTATTGTACGTAATGCTAGTTTGTAGTTTTGCCAATATCTTAATTAGCATCAAATATTTTTATAAAAAATATATTAAAAACATTTGTGTCCTACTAAGTATCTGATTTAAAAGTTTGTGAGCAATATGTTGTAAGTGTATCTAGAAGAAAAAACATATTCTTTGCATTGCCACCATGATCTCCCCTAGCCGACATCAAAGATGTGGCGACAGGGAGCGGCGCCTACGGACGGGGAACTGTATCGGGATTATCCCATCACGAGCAAACAAGCGGTCGCAAAGCCCCGCCGAACTGACTGAGCACACGTGAACTATGCTAACGAACAGACGATAAATCCTTTATCTTATTATGGATTTCCACGTTGGAAAAACTCACGAAAATGGAGTGTCACTCCGGGCTAAATCCTATTTATGTGATTCCTCTTGCCGGACATTAGGGTTCCAACGATCGGTTTGTCGACAGTTTTTTGCGTCCGTTTGATCCTAAGTAGATGTCGTCCTATATAGCAATAGGAATACTCAGGCACGTGCCCATCAAAACATGTGCGAAATTAAGAACAAAAAAGTGATTTGCTTCGTAATTTTCGCTCAAGATTTTTTTTACGTGGAAACCGCCACTAATCTGTAATAGTACATTACTGCACAGACCGGGAAATAGGCCGTTGCGGGACGAGTAGAGTTAGCGTGGCCGAGACGCAGTCGAGGCCGCGCTATATACGAGTCCAGCAACGGCCCTTCCCGGTCGAGGCTTGTATAGTGTTTTTCTCCAACAATGTGAGGAAATTCAACACAATTGGTAATAATATAAAACACAGTCCCAACATTTCCTTGAAAAAAAAGAACAGAAACGTATGATTTAGTATAACACTGAAATCAAGCATTACATAAAATCACAAATTTAAACGTAATAAATTATATTTGAATAAAGTATAGCTTAAACTATAACATTTATTACGCGTTTATGTTATTTCGGCAATTTATTTTGTTTATGAACGCAATTTCTATTTAAAAAAGTCAAACTATTTGACACACTCTTAAATACGTTGAAACGCTGTTTGAAAAGGCTTAACTTATTGGTCTATGACATTTAAAAAGTAAAATATACAAGGAAGAATTTTGATTGCACGAGTGTTTGGCTGTTTGGAGATAGTTATCCTAGTCCAAACATGGTTTTAAAAAGTAAAACACCAGGTACGTAAAGAAATTTCATAAATTTTTCGCTGCCGCTGCCGTTGGTAAATAATAACTTTGGTTTTTTTTAATTTTGCCTGGACCTGGAACTCAGAACTTCGCGGACTGATTTTACAACAGTAAGGTTAACATTTCCGACCATGTGGGAGAAAAGCAATATAGTGAATCCAATCCGCACTAGGCCTACCGTGTAGACACTGTAAGCAAAGGCTTCTCTTCCAGGATTGTCCAGTAGTTGGTGCATATATATACATGGCATTACGTATGGGTGTATTTTTCCTTTTAATGAAAAAACCCAGACATAATTTTTTTGTATTTGCGCCTTTCCACGCGGGAAAAGAGTGGATGTCATTAGCGCTCTTTTTTTTCAGAAAACTTTTTACACATAATCCTTTAGCGCGAAGCTTAACGTAGGATTGAAACGTAAAAGTGGATTTAAACAAAGTCCGAAATATCCGAGCGAGTTAACCGTATTAGATGCCGTAAAGCAGAGCGGTCGGACACCGGAATGGATAGACCGTATATTTTTAACGTTACCGTTGTCGGATCGTAAAGAATGATCCGACGTCTCGGGCGACACCATTACTTCTCGTGCGGCATGAAAAATTCATACGGCAGTCGTTTGATCGCGTTAACGTGCGAGCCGTCGCGCGCGCATCTCGGGGGGCCGCTAGAGCGCGGCTTATGGCGCGCCGCCGCCGCCGACTTCCAACCTGCCGTCGTAACACTTACTTCAAATTAAATTTATGCAATCCACAATATTATTTCCCTGCGTTCACACCAGTCCTATTACTTTATATCCCGCTTTTATACAACATAACAAAATGCGTGGTCATAATCTAATATAATATTTTTTGTTTCAGTGGATCTTCTTCAGATGCTTGAGTTTAATGTGACCGTGTCCTTCCCCGCCGCACCACTGCTCACAGTCATTTTAGCATTAGTCGGTAAGTGCTTGTATTCTTCATTGCTCACTCCGTAAGCGTGTAAGTAATGTGCGAGTTGATAAATTAATTCGCCTGGGAAGAGACGAGAGCACTCGACGGTATAGCAATGCATGAGGCGTGCAAACAGTCGGCATGAGTGACGACTCGTCGCTCTTCACGTCTCGCGAGCTCTCGTGACGCTCGCAGCCGGCTCCTTCACACTCCCCGGAATAAGTTCGCTTAAACGTTTCTCGATGCAAAACCTTTGATACCGTGACTTTGCATGCTTCATGTTAAACGTTGAAATTGCGAAGTCGTCATTTCGCTCCAAATGTTATGGAGTGGTGTTACTTTGTAAGTTTGTTTTACTATCATGAGAAACATTACAGTAACTGTAGGCATATGTGTACTAAAATAAGACAATTTGAGATAAAAAAAAATCTATCAGTAGGTTAACATGAAAAAATAATATTAATGCTTAATTATGACCATCAGCCTACAGTATAGGTCACTGGAAGTCGTATAACGATAAGAATGATAAAAAAAAACAAGAAATGATACATAAACTTACGCCTTCATTCCCAGAGTGGAGTAGGGAGAGCTACAGAATTCCCAACACCTAAATCTGATGATGATTCTGTAACCACATTTTGCACAATTAGGCTAAGATATTTACCAGTGTTTTAGTGACACGTTGCAAGCCCATCGCCTAACAATACTACAAGCCTTTATTCCCTTAGTCGCCTCTTACGACATCCAGGGGAAGACATGGAGTGGCACTATTCTAACCCGGCAACCTTACGAGAATAAAGAAATGATAAAAATAAAATGAAATAAAAAATGAAAGCGGGGGGGGGGCTTCGTTGCGTCATAGTTTTATCTCGGACATTTGCCAATATTTAATATCACCAGTGCTCCTTTAAAACTACACTCGCTTACTTGTGCGTGCTTCTTATGTAACACAGTAAAAAAAAGTAGTCCAGAAACGTAAAAAAATATTTCTGCTCAGGCTATAAATAAAATATTGTGATAAACCAACTTTTGGTAATAGTTTGGTAATAGTCTATCTATATTACGTTTACTGAAAAGAAAATACACCTACGAGTAGGTGGGAAGTTAGCTCACCTGGAAGAAAAGCAGTTCTAACTTTTTGCAATTATTAGAATTGTTTGTTACATAATTAATAAATCTCGATTTCCTCCGCTAACATTTGACAAAAAACAACAAAGGTGTGGCAACGTTTTGTTTTTATTTTTGGATCTATTTAAAATTATCGAATTTATAATCTATCAGTGGCTTAGAAGTGGTTGTTTTTAGGGTTCCGTGCCAAATATTCGAAAACGGAACACTTATAAGAAGATTTGGTTGTCTGTGTCTGTACGTCTATCTGTCAAGACCCAACAAAAAATTTGTCATCAAAGACAAGTTTTAGCCTTATACTTAATGTGATATAATCATTTGAAAACTCTCAAGTTAAACGTTATTTTAGGTTTTTAAATGGGAGATTATTTTAAGCCTTCAAGCAGCAGCAGCAGGATTCTATTGGGTTTCTAATATTTCATACACATAAGACTTAGGTGTGGAACCCTTGATGCTCAAGTCCGACTCAATATTTTTTACAATATGAATATGAATATCTTAGAATAACAATTTGATAAAAAAAATGCAGTAAATGTCTACTGCAATTTACGATTTAAATGCGTAATCTGAGCCTAGGTAGAGTGATTTCAGGATTATTACAAAAATGTTAGTAACTACGAGTAATATGATAATCCTATAAAAAGTTTAATACTATACCTATTCTGTATTATATAACCGGACTTTCAAGGGTTAAAGGCCCAGCCATACCACTTGCGTGACGTGCACGTGCACGTGCGCGTTCGCTTTCCACTGCGTTGTATAGTATGAATTCTCATTACGACATGTCACTATACAACGCAGTGGAAAGCGAACGCGCACGTGCACGTCACGCAAGCGGTTTGGCTGGGCCTTCAGTGAATAGAAACTGTGCAAATGGATTATTTTAAGAAATCTAGGTATACTGAGTCTGAACATACATAAAATATCTATCTAATTTAAGAGCATTGATTTTTTCGAATTAATTGCCATGTCAAAAGTTGACCAGAATTAGTTGCATAGCAAAAGGCAAATGGGATACGTTGTGCGATCCATTGGCTATCCTATACATAGGTAGCTGCTTTTAAGGTTACTGGGTCACGAGGGTATTTTGTTGGCGCAGTTCCTGTTAGATGAAGTTTTATTAAATTTAAATATGGGGAGCTGACCCGTGCTAGAGTAGAATAAAAAGTTATAAAATAGCCCTTAATATACCGAGTTATTTAATTAGCACATTTTGTGATTACTTTTATAGAGTAATCAATTGGCCATAAAAAAATTGTACCTATGTAACTTGTGTCTTTGCTTATTTAGTAACGGATAGCATTCTTATAAGGTTCTGTTTCAGTTTTTGTGTTTATGTGTCTTTTAACCTTTTGTTAGGAGTGTGGTGGTACAATTCAGATACGCAAATTTTAGGCGCTAGGCATGCGGGTCTCGTCTCTTCCGAGCCGCACTACAAGTTAACCATCCTAGTATCGCGAACATTTCTCTAATGTCTATCGTCTCAGCGTTACTAGGTCGGTCGATTCAACAAGTAAGTCAGGCGCGGTTCGGCGCGGCCGGCGCCTGTTGCGCGGGTCGGCGGGGCGGGGCATCTGTTGCGTCTCACAGGCGCCTTTAGGCCGCCCACTTATCACTCGTGCCATTGCCCATATATTGAGAACATACATATCTGACCCAATTTATCAAATTCGCAAGTCTTCCCCTCTACGTAGCAGCTGCGAGACTTACTCGAAGGTTCCCGTTCGCACGGCTCCATCAAACGTCACAGACCATCTCACAAATGTGGTACTGACGTTCTGAAAGTGAAAGTAGTTAAATGTGACCATGTTAAAGCTGACCCTTGTACCTAACCAATTGATTTTTATAACAACACTGAACTGCTATCATAACTAATGTAGAAGTAATCATTGCACCGTTGCAAAACTCTCGTCTATACCATGAGCATTCATTCGCAGGCCTAATCGGTGACGTAAACGACGACCAAGTCGCACCAAATAAACTATATCAGCAGTTAGGCGAATAAAGAGTTCTTGCATGTATTGAGATAAATGAAATGATCTGATGCATTTTATTTTGTTGTGCGACTTCATTCGACACGATCAACAACATACGGCAACCCTTAACGATGCACAAATTACAGAGATGCTGAACACGCAAACAAGTTATCTATCGTGATGTTTGCTATTGATACCGTCTTGGATCCTTCTTTTCACAGCTTTAACGAGACAAATTCACAGTGTAAAACTACATTCGTGGCTTCAAAGTGAAGAGACGTCAAAAGCCATCGAGTTGTTGGAATTGCTCGCATGTATTTGCGTACTAATGATTTGTACACATTATTCTGTTGCCAGTGCCGTTGCTCTTTGTGTACGTAGTTTGCTTCCTTTCCATTAATGGTAAAGTAATATTAAATACAAGTTTTTCTGAACCAAGGTTAGATGAAATACCTTTCATCTTGGAGAAATATATTTACGTAAAATTACATGTTCAACCACAATGACAAAGTTTAATACGATCTATCAGTTCTAGACCCAATCATGTATCAAACATTGTGTTTGTTAAATGGTGGCCTTTTACTCCAGTCTGTAGGGACGAAATAAAACCTTTGCTTCACAAAAGGTGGAAGCATAGGTAGAACTTCTTTGATCTATGTTGTTAAGGAATGGGTTCCTAATAAAAATCTAACTTAATGTCTTTGGAGGGAATTGAAGGTGCCGAAATTTGTTACTTTTTTAAATATTTCCTCAACGATTGCTCCTACGATAAAAGTGTCTATGAGAAGTATGAAGAATAATCATAGTCATTTATTCAGAAACAATATACATTGAATTTGAAATTCTTTAGCAAAAAAGCTTTATGCTTATTTTTATATATATTTATATTTGAAAGCAACCTAATTACAACTTTCAGATAACTTATTAAAAATAACAATTATATTAATAAAACTTATTAAATGTGGTAACCCGCCGAGTGCTTTAATACTTTATGCCTAGTTTTGGTGGACTGTGGCAGATTTTTCCTCCGTGTCGCCAGTCGCTTTTTTCGCTCTTCGGGTGTTTCTATGTCGCTTCCCGCTGTCTGTCTGTGCCTATGTATGCTTAGATCTTTAAAACTGCGCAGCGGATTTTGATGCAGTTTTTTTTTATTAGATAGAGTGATTCAAGAGGAAGGTTTTTATGCATAATATAAGTTTTGGATTATGTACGGGTATTACAGAAAACTGGCATAAACCGAAGCGAAGCGAGGGCGGGTCACTAGTTAGTGATATGCTTCATAAGGTCAAACAGAACTATATGGATATATAGGCAAGGAACAGTGAGAATTTTAAAATCCAATAAATATTTCTTACAAGATGTACTCTGGGGCCCTAATATGGCTGCGTTTATCACGTGACAAAGTTTGGATAAAGCATCCGTCACCTTCTGACACGTAAATAAGTACGAGAGTGACGGATGCTTTATCCGCATTTGACACGCGATATAGACGCAGCCATACTAGGCCCGCTGAGGTATTCTAGCTAGAAGACTAAATTGTTTGCGAATACTTGTTTTTTTGTATGTCTTCGAGATAAAAAGCTACACTTGGAGGAATAGTACATTTTGATGCAAGTGCGGAAAGTACTTATGACCTTAAACCATTTTTTTCTCGGGACGAGTGAAAATGACATTTCCGCACACGTATCAAACGACGTTTTTAATACATTTGCGAAAAAATGTGTATCTGTGTATTTGCGTATCTGTGTATTTGTGTATCTGTGTATCTATGTACGCAACTGACAGTATATTTTTCACTCGTGTGTCATAGAAAAACGATTATTACCGATCTCTATTAAGAAAATGGTTGCACTGTATGTGTATATCTGTGAATCTTTGTATGTGTGTATCTGTGTATCTGTGTATCTGTGTATATGTATATATGTATGTATGTATCTATGTATGTGTGTATCTGTATATGTGTGTATCTGTGTATGTTTGTATCTGTGTATGAGTGTATGTGTATATTTGTGCATTCGTGTATCTGTGTATGTGTGCATTTGTGTATTTGTGTTGTGGTGTGTATGTGTGTATGTAATTTTAAATAATTACCTATATGTATAGTTTAAATCCTAAATGACGTGTGTATGTACAATCAAAAAAATAATTAAGTGGTTTAACATGCAGACTCTTTGGTTTGATGCACGGCTTGGAGCTAAAGTATATTTAAAAAAAATATGTAAAAGTAAAACGCATTAGTGCGAAATATCCACACGATATGTAGATAGTAAAAGTAAAAAGCACTATTTTGAAAAATCCAACTTTCCGCACGATATACAGCTACGAAAAGTGCCACTTTTTGAGCTAATGTATTAAAAATATTTTGCACCAAGCCACTCAGGGTCGGCACCTTTATAGTTTGGTTTATTTATTTTAACTTTATTGCACGTACTTTATTCTGTACTAGTCAATAATTAGTAATAAATAAATTGTTTAGTAATAAATTAATAATATATGAATTGTCACAGCAATTAATGTGACAAGGAACTAAAGTTACATATTTATGAACTCGACTGTACCTAGGTATCCTATAAGTCTAAGGACGGATACGAGAATAAATGTCATTCTTAGAATATACAGCCAGGTATTTGTGAGTAAATCAGTTTTACGTTTTACCTACGATAATTCTAAGTATAGTGAACCTATTCGGGAATAGTTACTATTCCACCGTTTCGCGTGGAGTAACAGAATTATTCCAAGAATAATTTATGGTGTCAACATCTTGTTTTGTACTGCTGCCAGTGCTGTCATACAATTTGTAATGACAGTTATTTTACAGTCGTTATTATTTTATAATACTATAAAAGTAAATTGACGTGGCTGAATCTTTGACATAGTTCCGTTGTACAGCAATATTTATTGCTGGATAATACATTCTTTCATCATTCACTCGACTATTTGAGTTTAGTAATCACCCAATCCAAGTAGGCACCTTAGATTGGGTGGAGAAACGATTATTGGTTTACTACTCGAGACTAAAGCGCAATTCACACAGAAGGCGGGTCGGGCGCGGGAGCGGGCGTATTGCTGTTACATTGCTCTTAATACACGCATTCTCCGATAGGCCTTCTTAAGCTGCGGACGGATAGCGCATACCCTGCTACGCGTAGTCAGTTACGCGTGTGTTTAGCAGGGTACGGGCTATCCGTACGCGGCTTACAAGAAAGAGCGCGTCCTCTTGAAGACCGACTGCCACGGGCACGCGCGCGAGCCAGTTCGCGCGGCACGCGTGCTCCAAAAGTGTACGCGTAGCTGCAGGTACGGATAGAGCGTTCCAGGACATGTGTAACCGACTACGCGTAGCAGGGTACGGGCTATCCGTATGCGGCTTCACAGAGCGCACAATGTAACGGCAATACGCTCGCTCCCGCGCCGGACCCGCCCTCTGTGTGAATTGCGCTTTAAATTGTGGAATAGATATATCCCTAGTATAGTTTATTCGTGTATTAATTCAAGTTTGGTTGAATCCACTCTTAATCTATTTATAAAAATCTGTTATTTTTTACGCCGAAACGCAAAACATGAAGGACTTACAATCCTATACGTATGATCTATATTGAGTGCAACGCTATTTTCACAAATTAAGTTATTACTTACCTTTATCTTGTGTTTTATAATGTTTATGAGTAAATCCATTTAAATAAGAATCAAAACTCCCTTGGTATTTTTTCCCTCGGCTGCTGTCAAATTCATAACTGGCATACTCGTAGAATATTCCAGAAATAATATCCTGTTATAAATATCGCCTCACAAATTTAAGAAAGAAAGACCATATTTTTAATAGTTGAAACGAGCCGTTTATTACAAATGCCACTGCATGATCTGTGGTCTACTTTCTGGGCCATTAATCATAATGATGAATCCGGGTTTTATCACGGTAACAAACTTATTAGGTACTTCATCAGGATTATCTCGGCACAAGTACAGAAAGTCGGAACGGTTAGCAACATGCGCATAATTTTGAAACTCCGTCACTATTCACATATTAAGATAGCCCTTTAAAGCATTCGATTTCACTCGACGATCTTCCATAATAATATTCTCTAGTTTTTCTGTTTTCTGTAAAGTAAGGCTCATTATTTAAATTGACTTATCGTCGTCGACTTGGTGCTTGCGTAGGTCGTCTATCATTAGTGTTGTACCTGTAATTTGATTTGATTTCTTTTTCATCAGAGCCAGCATAAACTAATTTGTTTTCTTTCTGTTCTTTAAATAAAGAAAACTTGTTTACGAACAGCAGAAAATTGAAGAAGTTGATCCATTAGTAGTTTATTTTCCTTTGTCCATCGTGTTCTGTATATCCTAAGAAAGAAATGCAACGAAAATGAATGGATGTCAAATGTATCGACGACATAACAGTCATTCAATAGTATAATTACATTATAATACTGAAAATAAAACATTTTATCTATCCAAATAACATAAACCCTCCATGATGCGTTCAAGAACCGCACATTATGACCACCATAAAAACAAACTGTTTTGTTAGAACAAATTTCTTATCTGCAAAAATGTTATTATTGCTAAATAATAACATCGATTTCGATAATATTATTTCATTCAAATTTCGAAAATCTCTGAAAAAAAACAAATTTGATTTGACCTCTATTCTAATATCAGTCGAGATGACGTTTAGAGTTCGAAATGAATTGTCAATTTGCATACAAATTTGACAAATGTCGCACGTAAGTAATACATCGAACGATATGATAGTTGGAGCCGACTCTAAAATGTCTCTGAATTAAAAATCAACTATGACAGCTGCCAGAAAACTTTTCATTTTACTAATAATTACTGTTAGTGGCCCAGAACAACGCCGCGATGCCGGTCATAATATGCGGCTCCTGAATGCATCATGGAGGCCTATGATAATGTCGGTAGATAAAGTAGTGTATGTAACTGTACTTACTTAGGAATTAAAACACATGTGTGATGTTATTATGAAATGAGCCGAAGGCGAACCCACACTCCTGTTTAATCCCCTTCATTATGTACATTCACATAAACTACTAAAATAATCGTTTATTTCGAAATGTAATTTATTTATTTATTCAAACAAAAATTTCACAGCCTTACAGTACCAACCAATGCACTGACAAACTTAATATTATATATAGAAAGAAACTTAATAAAATATATAACTCAAACACAAACTGATCGCAGTTTTAATTAAAAAGTTTTCGTTATGAAAATCCAGAAAATCCACTTTCATCCATCTCTCACTAATTACTATGTCAGTGGACCTAGGCTGGTATTCTAGACTGTAAAAACGATATCGTAGTTGACCTGATATGGTATTGTTTTGACGTTAGCCGCCATTCCTGTCAAGTAAATAAGAGCTATCAAAACGGTGACAATAGAGGCCCTGTGCAGTAGCAGAAACCTATGCCTTTAGGCAACCAAAAAAAACCTAAATCTGTAATGAGCCACCTAAAATCTTATACAGCCACTCTTGGGTAAAACTATACTGAGTTTTACTTTTGTAAGGTTTATTATCGAGTTTCCTCATAATTGACATGAAAAGTAGTCGTTATGCTCGAGCGCCTAAATAAATCGTATGTAATAGCTGCGTTCCTTCTGTTAGGTGACGTCGATCAAGCAGTCAGCTTTTCATTTCGCTCCTACGAAATACACCACTAATTTAAAAATTCGTCTGTCGACGTACGAGGGCAGAGTGAAGTCTGGAAAAAATTAAACATTTTTATTTTTGGTAAAAGTAAATATTTATTTTTCAACGTAGTCCCCATTTAACTCACTACACTTGGTCCATCGCTTTTCTAGCTTTTCGATTCCCTCCGTATAGTACGATTTCTCCAACCCTTCAAAATACGCATTGGTTTCTGCGATGATTTCTTCGTTGGAACCAAATCTTTTTCCACCAAGCCATTTCTTCAAGTTTGGGAAAAGAAAATAGTCGCAGGGGGCTAAATCAAGAGAATAAGGCGGATGCGGGAGCAATTCGTAACGCAGCTCGTGGATTTTAGCCATAGCAACGGCACAAGTGTGGACGCGTGCGTTGTCTTGGTGAAAAATGATTTTCTTTTTCGCCAAATGGGGTCGTTTTTCCACTAAAACTTCATGAAATCGCTGTAACAAGTTGGCATAATATTCGCCGTTAATCGTTTTACACCACGAGCATCCCAGAAGACAGTAGCCATAACTTTATTCGCAGATAAAACTGCTTTGGCCTTCTTTGGTGCAGGTTCACCTGAAGCAATCCATTGTTTTGACTGCTCCTTGGTTTCTGGTGTATGATGATGAATATAGGTTTCGTCAACAGTTATGAAACGACGCAAGAAGTCCTTTTCATTACACCTAAACTTCGCCAAACATGCCTCTGACAGGGTCACCCTAGTGCGTTTTTGATCCACTGTGAGCAATCGCGGCACCCAACGGGCGGAGAGCTTCTTTATATCCAAACAAGTGTGAAGGATATTACGAACCCGTTCGTCTGAAATGCTTACAATATCAGCTATCTCACGGACCTTTACTCTTCGGTCGTTCAATACGATGTCATGGATTTTGGTGATCATCTTTGGTGTAGTGACTTCAACTGGGCGTCCGGGTCGGTCGGCGTCAGCAGTGCTTGTACGGCCACAACGAAAATCCGTAAACCACTTGTGGATCATTTTAATCGATGGAGCAGAGTTCCCGTAATATTAGTCATTTTTTTTTTTGATTCCGTAATTGTTTTTTTTCGCAAAAAATAATGTTTAATCAGAACACGACACTTACTTTTCTCCATGTTTGCAAACACCAAAGTGATTGTTTTGTTTTTCATAGCTGTCAAAAAAAAACTAGCCGTGCGAACTGGCTGAAAATATACGATTTACCTCCAAAAAGGCTGCATTACAACTTGACATTAATGAATTTGTGAATAAAATACCTCTAATATGATTTTTACCAGACTTCTCACTCTGCCCTCGTAAATGCTATGCTGTGTCGAATTCTATATCTTACATATTCGCTTTCCAAAACAAGTTGTATACCGAAGTGCAGTTCCTCAGACTCAATTATTGTTACGAGTTTGCTCAGAAATTCTAATCTTGAAGTTGAGCACGTATGCGCCCGCATCGCATATCGTCTGATTAATATCGCCGGTTGAGTCGTGCTGCCGTCACACGGCTTCTCACAATTTTCGAACCCGACCGCGCTTTGTGTACTACACGTATAAAATATACCGATGTTCATATAGGAGGTAGGTACATAGGTAATCTTTGCATTTCCTCGTACAATATATTTGTAAGTAACGAACTAACTTCGTAAAGAAAATAAGAGCTATCAAAACTTTGAAAATACGATAACCGGTCACAGATGATATGGTTTTTACCGCCTAGAATCTCAGCCCAGGTTTTTCTTTTGTTTCATATAAGTATACATACAGCCTACGCAATCTGTTTGATTTGATCTGTCCAATTCTTTTCAGTCATTTCAGCCGGGGAGACTTCGCGTTTTAAATTCCCGTCTGTCTTCGGTGATGGTATCGGGCGCGCGGCCCGGCCGCCGTCAGCCCACTCTTGAACTCTAAAAATGTCTACCGAAGGGATTATTTTCAATCCGTTCCCAGCCGCGGAGAGGTTCGGCATATTTAATAAGCTCTATTATCTACGTCACTCTGTCCCGAGGGCTCGCAGACTTTCAATTATACCGCTCAGATTGTGAACTTGTGAGACCCGGTGCCCGCCTCGGCCGCACGCCTCGCCTCCTTGCCGGTTTGCACTTCACATCTTTCGTGTGTCTTACGAAATAATTCAAAGTAGATTTCTGTTAAAATTAGTTTTCAAACCAATTTTAGAAACTTAAGAAACTTTACAGAATTTCTTTGAACTTACTATGTCCGTCCTTATATATTCGTAAATGAAAGTATCGGTTAGGTACACATCTGTATAGACCGTTCGACATTCTATATTTAAAATTTGACGTAAATTCCATATTAGTTTAGTACACACCTTTTAAATCTTGTGATATCATAGGCTCAATCTTTTTTATTAAATAGCCATGTTCGTGAGCTTTAGTATTAAAACAGGGTATGTTGTAAGTTAATCAAACTTTTTGTTTATTACGGTTATTTATCTTCTGTAGCAATATGACCTTTAGCTTCCTAGTGCTGTAATTCCGCTGCTCCGATTTTATTAACGTAGAAAAACACAAAAGGTAGTTTTTTAACAGTGCAATCAAACTCTTTGTGTAAAAAGATAATCGATTTATGTTAGCCTCTTGATGCCTGAATTTCGAGCGCTGCTGCTCCAATTTTATTTACCCAGAAAGGGAGGGACAAAGGGCAGTGGAATCTCTGAACCAGGTCTATTTCAAGAGCGGCTGTGTTTTGTTTGGTCGCGGCGCGCCCGCGAGCACGTACGCGCGCGCCGCGCCCTGAATGTTAATAGACACCGGCTGCGGATGGGCGCCGCTCAGGTTGCAAAGCCCAAAATTGGATTCGCTTCGCATCCACTGCAGCGTATTAATGTCGAGCCGTCCGAAACAATGCCCAATCAAATGGAGTGCGTCCGCCTCTACCCTTATACTTCGGATTCTGTTGGCTGCCCGCCTGTTTTCCTATAATTTGATTATCGTATTCAAATATGTTTTGTAACAATATTGTGAGTTTACTATAACGTTTGCATTTTTTTTCTGTGGAAAATTTGATTATCACAATCGACCATTCCATTTTTTAACAAACGTTTAGCAAATTAAGCGTTTTAAAGAATTGTATTAGAAATATGAATATATCGAGACGTATATTCCGGGATTATAGGTCGGTCGATTCATCATCATCATCATCATGTCAGCCGAAAGACGTCCACTGCTGGACATAGGCCTCCCCCAAGGCACTCAGACCGATCTTGTGCTTTTCGCATCCACCGGTCGATTATTCCGTAATAATTATAGTGCTACATCGAAAGCGTAGGCTATGGTCGTAGCATGGCCTACGGTTCGTAGCATGACCTACGTTTCGTACGCTTCGTAGCATAGTTAGTTTCTTATCGTAAAAATATCTCGACGAATTGAGAACCTCCTCCTTATTTTGAAGTCGGTTAAAAACCTTGTGAAATAGGATTAACTTGTTGTGTCTCGTTAGATATTTGTGTGATGAACGCGAGTATTTGTTCATGAGTCGTGTGTATTCTGTGTATTTCTCTATATAAATATGTTTATCGTTGTCTAATGCAGTAGAGTTCATAAATATGTATACAGTTTAGTACCTTGTCTATTTAATGTCATGTTTAAACTACCATAGATGAATTGTAACACCGATTAAAGTTACAAGGTACTAAAGTGTATACATATTTCTGAACTCGACTGTACCCATAATATAAGCCAGCTTGTGTGTCAACTTGTGTGTGATTTTCCCCTGATATTTATTTATTTATCTATAAAGTCGTTCCTACCTCATTTGTAACAGGCAATTTGAAGAGTTGAAAATTTTGATAAAAGTATAGTTCTCATGGAATTCACCTGATTTAGCTTGCATTCGAATTCCGTATAATAAGGAAAATCGGCGCGTGACGAATTATAATCTGTGCGAGCCGATAATCCCCGCGCAGCGGCGTGCGGCATGAATCAAGGCTGTTTGCGCGATGCACCGTCTGTTTCTATCTAGTGTCAAATGATTATTTTATCTGCCGTGTTGCGAGCTCGTATTGCGCTTGGAAAACATCCTTTGACATCAATTTACCAATATATTCTACTATAGACAAATCCTTGCGTCGTCCAGTGTATTGCTGTAGAGTATGACAGTGCAGTGCTTTGCTGTATATTGGTTTTCGAGAAAATGACTTTGTCATGATGTTCATGCTAGCCAAAATTAAGGGTTGACACTGCAGAACATACAACCATTAATCGTTTAGAATTTCAATTCCTGGTCCCTGATGCATATGAAATTATACCTTATGTAGTAAAAAGAGACTTCCACTTGTATTACAAGTTACAAGTTTTTATGGAATGGCCCATGCCTTTAGCTTTTTCGCATTCCGATTTATAATTAGAGCATTTGTCATCTTTAGTACCAATTTCACCAAACGATGTTAAATTTAATCAATGTTAATCGACTGTTAGTTCATATATTTTGACAGCTGTTAACGCTCTAATCGTCTGTTAAGTGGTTAACACCGTTTGGTGAAATTGGTAGTTAGTGTTGGCTGTGTTTGATTGCTATTTTGCAGCGCAGCGTCTATTTTAAATATAAACAAATGCCTCAATACTAATACGGCTGAATCTTAAAATTATTTGAATGCAAAATATCTGAAAAACCAAATGTCACTGTTTCAAAAGGTCATTTTTTTTGTCATTATGTTGCAGTCATTTTGAAATCTTGACTTGATAATAGGGTATAAACCTGGGTACTATTTAAAATCACACGATATAATACTCGTAGTTAATTTGCCCTATATTTCAGTTAACATCTCAAACATTCATAAAATGTATAACATCGTTTAATATAAGACTAACTTTCTGCAATAGTTATTAAGCCATATATTAAAACATATAATATTCACAATCTTTATCCTAATTATTCAAAATCTCTAAATGTAGTGTTATAGGTTGTGGTTGGTTATCCTAACTTACAAAGCAAGAATGCATAATAGTGGTAGAGCTCTAAACCTTCATAGACAGAATAAAGGCGTTGAAAAACGCCCAAAATACTAATAGGGAAATTTCATGCCTTTTATTCACAGCTTCAATAAAAGCTGATTCATGTAACAAACAGTTGAGAAAATATTTTTTTAATAGCTATAAATATAACCAAGATATAAGCCAACAAAGATTTGTTCCTATCTCTTTCTAGAAAAACAGAATTTAACTTGGAGTTTATATGGCCGACCTGTTACATGAAGTCACAGTGCATATCGGATCTCTCTGTGTAATCGCTGTCTAATTAGCTGTATAAAATGCTTGTATCATCCGTATTTCTTGGCTGATTTTAATTTTAATTTCACTTTTGGTGATCTCTTTTATGGTATTTTCATATTTGTCGAGAAATGCGATTAAAAAAATGCATGCATATCCCTATTCTGACACAATCCACGGAGCTCTGGTAAGTTTGCTTTGTTTGGTCTTTCAGACCTGCAAAATTAAACTCTCGTTTTTTATCTTTATTTGTTTATATGGAATTTGGTATTACTGGATCCATGTCAGCCTCATAATTCCCTAATCTTAAGTAGATTATTATCAACTAATTTAAATAAATAAATAGCACTTTGGCAGTAGCCGACACCGGCTCCGCCAGGATGCTGTTAAAAATAGCCAAGTTGATGCCTTTAGCCTTGATACTTTGCACCAAAAATGGTTCACTTCCTTTAACTTACTACCTCCTTCTTAATTACATTCATCACAATTTGAACTGCCAACTTTTTTTTCTAACCGGTCGTTTATAATCTACTAATACGTGAGCATAAGTTAAAACGGAAAGTTTCCTTGCGCTGACCTCTTCTTTCGATGCATTATGTGCAGCAGACACGAGTCTGAAGGTGGCACAAACAAATTCTCGCCCATTGTGTTTGCAGATGCGGCAAATTAAATCCCCATTCGTAGAGGCCGACCTTACGCTGCGACATGAAGTAAAAGCGGATAGCGTTCAACATTACTTATTTTTAAATTAAGATTTAAGGTGGTGTAGATGATGTAATATAATTGTCTACGAGTGACTTTAAGCCAAATGTATGTACACACGACCTACAACATAAACGATGATTTATCTTATCAGAACTTAACTATACTATTAGGCCGATATGAGGTCAATTCTGACACATTGCACAACCTTGAAGTTTCGGAATTTAAATTTTAAGAGCAGTAAAACAATACATAACTTATTTTTCACGTGTGAAGGAATAGAAATCATTTTACTGCCATCGACATTATCAATATTTAGAAACTTCATGGTTGTTATCAATATTTGTAAACTTCATGCTGTATATTATAGTTGTCTACTACCCTTTATTTGGAAAAAAGGGAGGAACTGACCATATAAACATAATCTGAAAGCAAATTAAGGTTAGAATTATATGTTGAGCGCGATTATTATTTTTGTAAAATTATTTTATTGCTCTTCAGAATCAGTTTCCGCTCTGCGTATAAGTTTGGAGAGTACATGTACAGTAATCCATGATCGCATCCTCCGCCATTGTCGTCCGCTCGTGCCGGGCTTAAGGGCTCCGCGAGCCGACTCCACGGACATTTGGCAAATTAATAACCAATCACGCCGATACTTCGGGAATATTAACGCTGGAGGCTTATCTCGGCTGTACTGGGCACTCGTATTGCTGTTATAGAGCTAGGTGCTCTCGAAGTTAACCATATTTAGCGACATTTTGCTGATGGTGAATCGTTGTTAAAAGTTACAAGCTTTCCGTTTTACTCAGAGACATTTTAGAGACAAAGGAGGGTCGGCTAATTGGCATATAACCTATAAGGACAAGCGATATGTTACGGGATAGGTAATTCTTAATTGTAAGACGACGCGCTGGCTTTGTTGGTAGTGACCCTGCCTACGAAGCTAGCGGTCCTGGGTTCAAATTCCGGTAAGAGCAGATATTTGTGTGATGAGCGCGAATATTTGTTTCTGAGTCATGGATGTTTTCTATGTATTTAAGTATATATTTCAGTATTTCTCTATATAAGTATTTATATAGTTGTCTAGTACCCATAGTACAAGCCTAAAGCTTAGTTTGGGACTAGGTCAATTGGTGTGACATTGTCCCCTGATATTTATTTTATTATTTTATTAATTACTATGGCGGGTACTTCGAAATCTTTGTGTGAATGAAAAAAGTTATCGCCATGCAAAGACAGCGGTGTTTCAAAGTAATTATGCTAACGTCGTCTATGTAGGCATCCCGATGTTCCAGATTTTTAAATATTTCTCACAGTTATTTGAGGTTTCCCTCGCACAAAATCTTGTAGTCTTGTAAAAATGTAAAAATTGTTATTAGTTTCTACGCCAGTGTTCATACATTTCTGCCCAATCTCCTTTAACTTGTTCTTTTTTCCAACTTTTGTATGAAAAATTGTTACTGAGGAACGGTTTATTCGTTAATAACCGACCCTGAGTGTACTCGTTTGTTTTTTTTATTAAGTTTTACTCATTATAGATATACCGCGCAGTTCAACGCCGGCGGTGTTGTGATTTTTAAACCTTACAAGTTACAGAATCATAGCAACAACATTTGTTTCATTTGAAATTTTGATGTTTAGGACATAATAATAATGATAACAAACAGGATCATTGTGTAGTTGAGGTTGAGCGTAAAATCGGCCGGGTCGCGTGGAACAATATGAGCCGGGACGGGAGCGTGACGCGCGGCCACACGAGACGGCGATGACGGCGCATTAAAATGAAATCCATACGGGGATGATTGATGAGAGCTGCAAACACCGCGCCCGCCTCATTCAATTTACTGTCATCGTATACACTGCACTTTTACATATTAAGCTAGGTGAGTTTTTTCCGGCGCTCCGCTCTGTTGAATTTTCACGGGTGAAGCCGTGACGCGTAATATAATTTGAGAGGCTTTTTCAGAGTTTCGCGGTCTATAGTAATATCGCTTTATCCGTACGTTTGAAAAAGTGTAGAAGTTGTATACGCAAACAGGTGATAATCGCAACTGATATGAGTATGCTCTTAGCGTAGTGGCAGTGACCCTGCTTACGGAGATTACGGCCCCGGGTTCGTTCTCGAAATCGGCAAATATGGTAGGTGCGATGAGTGCGAGTATTTGTTTTCGAGCCTTGGATGAGTTCTGTGTATGTAGGTATATACCAAGAGATCACAATTTATTACACGCACTAAGCTTTAAACATTTAATAAAATAAGTATAAATTAGTTTCGTGATCCAGTCACACCCCAAGGTGAGAAGAGGTAAACGAGGGTAGGTACCGATTATCCCGCTGCCGACCGCCGCCCATCATTGCGGATTAATGTTGGTGGTACCGTTTGGCTCTTTACCCTATTGCATGTTTTCAATCTCTTCTTCCTTTATCTGTGTTCAGTTGCCTTCCTTTTTTATTTTGTTCGAATTATCTTGACCGATTTTTGTACCTATTTTACTCAGTTTTCATATTAAAAAATGTATTTAATTTATTTCTTATTATCTTACTTGTTAATCTACTATTATTTATTATATTCTTTAATTAAACACTGTATCTTCGTTCGTGTGTCACGTTGGCGCCACTGAAAACCAGCGTCGCAGTTTATGCTGTGACATAGTGCTGAGTGGTGTCAATTTCGACGTCACAGAATCACCCATGGCAACATTATTCTTTCCTTCTATATTGTTTTTGTTTTTATTTTTGTGTTGCCATCCTTTTTTTTTTAATGATGTTTTTCTCTGTTCAGTTTTTTTTTCTCTGTGTTCGTCGAATAAATCTTTCTATTTCTATTTCTATTTCTATTTTCTATACAGACGTTAGTATGTATTTCTACATTTAACCATACCTATAGTACAATCCTAGAGTTTAGTTTGGGACTTGGTCCATTTGTGTTATCAGGTGTCTGTGTTGTCACCCCTTCAAATAATTTAACTGACTTCGGCATGAGGCGTCCATTGCTCGGTCTGCCCCATCGTTGCATAATATTTGAGCAGTTTAGCTCGGAAAATGTGTTATTAAATGCTGCACTGCAAACAAATTATGCTTTGACTGATGTTGCTCTTCGAAAACCTCAGTTTGTATTACAAGTAGCAACATGTGTCACGCAATCGTGAAAATTAAGAATTTAGGCAGTTTACGTAAATCTTGTACATTCATCGTTCCTTAATATAATAACTTTAATTACTCACCGAAGTGTATATGTTCCAATTTCTCATTCAAATGCCTGGCTAGTAAGAGAGATTGTGTCAGTCGTAAGGAAACTATGAGAGTGTTCAAAAACTATATAGTGAAAAATGGTAAGAAACCACCGATAACATTGTTGCTTTTGTTTGTGAAAATATGTGTTACTAGCTTCTGCCCGGGACCCCGTCCGCGTAGATTTCAATTATCGTTATTCCCTCGGGAACTTTTTAATTTTTCGGGATGAAAAGTATTCTATATCCTATTCCAGGACCTATATGTGCGTCAAGTTTAATCTCGATCCGTTCAGTGGTTGAAGCGTGATTGAGTAACATCCAAACTTTCTCATTTATAATATTAGTAAGATATTATAATATACATTAGTAAGAAGTAAGATACGACGGATTTCCTACCAATAAATAAAAAAGTACAGCAAGCAGTGTGTCGGGCGGTAGTCTGTACTAAACCCTCGGTGGACGAGCCCGTCTCCCACTTGACCGGTTTATTCTCTGTTTTTATAGCGAGTAGGTAGTATTGCTTTTTCTCGTATATTTTTCGCGAATGTTGCTTAAGCTAATTAAAGAACTGAATAGGGGCACCGACAGCTGGCATTGTGTAAAATCCTGCACTCAGCTTTGTATTTTAGGAACCTTTTACCCATTGTTTTTACATTTTTATTTTTTTAGCTGTGAATTGACTAGCGCTCACAATGTTATTAGATTACTCGTACTGTTTCTTCATAGGATTTGAAAACAAACGTATTTTTTGTGCAATAATATTATGTTTTGCAGCTAGCTTTTGCTTTTGATTTAAAGACATAAATAAACATTGACGATTAAAATATTTAAATGAAGTTGTTGGAAAAGTTTGTTGTGGTTGTATCTCATTACACTTTAAACGTAGCTGGGATTCGAATATATTTATAATGTTGTTCTAATAGATTTTTGTGTTGGATTGTAATACATCTAAAACCTTATCTGTTTAGACGGCACTTGGCAATCGTAAAATATCTATTAGCCCAGTCTATAACAAAACAAAAAAAGGCAAACATCGCAAACCCGCATGTAACTATGATTTGCTTATATGTTTTTAGGTCCGTTGTGAGTATTTAACATCCAAGTTTGCAACCCCAACATCCAAGTTGCTCGAAAAACTGCGAATTTTTGGCACTTGTTTCAGTTTTTTCGAAAAATCTTCTCTAAGGAAGTATTTTCCAAGTATCTTTGTTCATTCTTTAATAAAGATAACTACATTTTCTACAGTTTGAGCACATTATGTTTATTGGTTGCGGAGAAACAGCAAGTCCAAGATGGGCAATTTTCTTCAAAAAGTGAAAATGTGTTGGTAGGGTTATTTCGAAGATACATACCGGCTGAAATAATGCTCCTAGGTAAAAGTCAAGTCAAAAAAGGATTAGGTAGTGCTATTTGGGGTGAATGACCCGAGACTTCGTGGCGAAAGATTAATATGGATATGACTTAATCCCGGGATTTTTATGATTATAAAGTTGAAATAGTAAGTAGTTATAAAAACTAATATACCTATAAACTAAAGATTCAAAGTTTACGTAAACAATTCGTTACATACTTTATATACTTTTTATCTTTCTGTGCTCAGCCGTAGGTACGTGTTATTATTTTTATGTAGTACACGTGTTATTTATTAAACTGAAGTCTGCATTCAAACCTTTACCTGACTCGAGGACGCTTTCTAATTTTCTATTGTTTACAACAATTACCATGGTAGGTGCGAAAGAGACGGAAGAAGAAAGTATTTACTGCCTAGTTATGCTATCTTTTTTTGATTGAATGATAGATAATAGAGTTCAAACCAACCATTTTAAATAGATTAGTTTACGTTTGACTATTATTTTTAAATAGACGTTGTACAATAACAATAACCATTTATTATTTTATAAAATTTTGCTAAACCTAGAATTAATTTTATGTTATACATATTATCAACCGTCAATAAAATATGAGTCCGGGATTTCCGGAAATCCGCAGGGCATATCCATATTATGGATAGCGTTTAAGGTCATTCACCCCAAATAGCACTACCTAATCCTATCACTGATAATTATGGCTTCAAATAAACATACACTAAAGAAATTAAAATACTTCCATGTTGTTTCGTTAACTACAAAAAATGTAATGGCACTTGTTTCAGTTTTTTCGAAATAATTATATAAAGGAAGCGTTTTTTGAGTATCTTTGTTTACTATAATAAAGCGTACTAAATTGGCTACAATTAAATCCTAATTTGAGCACTGTAAGACTATTCGTTGCGGAGATATAGCTGGTCAAAGACTGACATTTTTTTTCAACAAAATGAAAGTTTCTTGTTATGGTCATTTTCCAAGTTACGTACTGGCTACTCTAATGGTCCTAGAAAAAAAGTTGAGACAAGAATTAGTGTACAATTTGACTAGCTTCAATTTAATAAAAGTAGTGTCTCTAGCTTTCATAGTTTAAAAACTATTAAAATATCTGATTTTGGTTAAATGATAGAACAATTGTTTTGAATAATGTATGAATGTATTTCTTAAAGAAAACCAAAAAGTGTAAATTTGACATTTTAGATGTAACATATGGGTTCAAAACAAATAAACATAAAAAAACACAGCAAACTTATATTTAAACTATAAAATAATATTATTTACACGATCAAGCAAAAACAGTTTAGACTTTCGTCCTTTTGGAAGGACCAGGTCTCATCCAGTCTAGATCAGTGGGGAGGAGTGAGAGAAGAGGGATAATGTTTTCTGGAGTGGAGGCGGGCCGGCTCATGGTGTTGGGTCGTCCACATCCTCGTCCTCCTCGTCCAGGACGATAGGGATGGCGTTGTTGCAATTTCACCGATGGCAAAACGAACATAGGATAGAGCTCCTTAGCCCAGCCTGTCTGCAAGTGCACGACCCTAAGCAACCTCTGTTTGCATTTGCAACTAATCATTTTAAGCAGGGTCTGAGGAGCGGGCTCTGCGCACATCGCCCATCTTCGACTTGCTGTATCTCCGCAACCAATGGACATAGTGAGCTCAGGTTACGCTCAAATTGTAGCAAATTTAGTAATCTTAATCATCATTATCAAAGATTCTTGAAAAACGCTTCCTATTATAATTTTTTATTTTTTTATTTAATTTTTTCGAAAACTGAAACAAGTGCCAAAATTTCGCAGCTTTTCGAGCACCATGGGGGTAGCACAGGGTTTTCAAGGTTGCAAACTTGGGTATAAACTATTCTCAAGGGACTTAGGTCCCTTTCAACATATAAAAAAATCGTAGTTATATGGGCGTTTGCGGTCTATGATGTCGTTATAGACTGGGCTATATGGTAAATATTTCGCCAAGATTCTAAACTAAATCGTAGGTGTCTAGAACTGCGATAAGTCGGTAAATTTGCAAAAATAATGTATATAAGAATATTTTAGAATTCAAAAAGTCCTTAATTTTTTCTCTTGTGTGACGAAAATGAACACAATTGAAGAACGTTGACGTTGTCTCAATTAACGCCTTAACTACGTAGGTACAATATTTTTGAAATTCACCCAAATGTCACCACCTCTTTAATAATAAGCTGTCAACGAGCGTCCACCGCGGATGCGTTTATGTCATCATGGTGGCCGCTGACAAATGAACGGTCGGGTTTCCTCTGCATTGAGCGCATATTGAAACCGGGTACGATGGAAATCTGCGAAACTGGACACAGATGAATGTGCATGTGTGTGGCAGTGTGGCACGGCCTTTTTCACTGACCTAGTTATCAGGTAATTGGATTGAGTGGATGGTCTATTGGGATTTTGGATCGATGTCATCTGAAAATGCGTACCTATTTTGCTACTGAGTAAATGAATCCAATATTGATATTGAAATACTATGTGCAATGTGCATCAAGAATATGTACTATGTATACGTATCAAGCATTGTTCTCGTTATATAATAGAAGAATTTTAATGTCATCGTTGGAATAAGAATAATAATAATTATTAGAAAATATAAAGTACAATTTGCCTAGTAAAACAAACTAATGTTAAAACAACAAAGTTTAAGGTAACAGATTGTACAAAGTCACAAACATATTGCCAACTAACTCCTAAACTAAGTAAACTTAAATCATCATGCGTTATTACATTTTTACTACTACTACTATAGTAAATTATAGTTAATAAAAGTTATTGCAAACATTGATTAGTTAAAAGTATTAATGACTGTAAATATTTGTTTGACACAAACAGTCAAACATATATATTTTTCTGATTATATCATACATTATTTTTCGATGGGGTTTGCAAACTTTTGTTGGATAGATAATTTAACGATTTACAATACCCTGCGTCTGTTAATCTTATATGTTACGTATACGTATACGTTACGGACACTCTTTTCTAATATCACACGGAGCGATTTGTTTAGAATTAAGCCTAAACACAAAAATCGAATCATGATAAAAAAATCTAAAAATAAATTAATTAGGAAGCTGCCTTCAATGAAAAAGTAAAGTGTAGGAGGTGGGCGTTTTCACTAAAACGTGTAACCCAATTAAGGACTAAAATTAAGAAACCGCACCTTTGTCACAAAACTGCCAAAGTTCCTTATTTTTAGTCCTTAATTGGGGTAAACGTTTTAGTGAGAACGCCGAATAGATATAGTTAAGTATTAGTATAACAAAATAGTATTAGTAAATGCACACTGAATGCATCTTTGATTGATCCTCAAATCAGTTTTAAAACTGCATTCGCCCAGCAGCGCCGACGGTCGGTCCGCACTCCTGAAGCAGCCTTTCTATGGATGGAGGCTAATAGGCGTGGGTGCAGGATCCATAAATTAAATTTCCGCTGACTCCACTCCGTTAGCTTTAAAATAGCTATTTTTGGCTAGGTGGCACGCGTAGTTAATGCTTTTAAGGTAGTAAGTGTTCTTTTATTGTATTGGATTTTTTTAAGAAGAAATAATCACAATATGAATTACCTAATTAAAAAAAACCTACGAAACAACTACGATAAATACCACACGCACAAACCACAGCTTACCCTATCAAAACGAGTGAGTTGATGTTTGAAAGGTTATTCGCCAATTTTTTTAGCAAAATCAATGTCGAACAAATTTCGAGCGTCTTGATGATCTTTCGCTGGTGTCGTTTTTTTATTATTTTTGCATTTAAGAAAGAAGCATGACAGTATTTATATTATAAATTATTAACAATTTAGAACTAGTATGTCAACCAAATGAAGAAACACGTTCATGGAAATATTGTTTTCCTTTGTAACAAATACAATAACAATTTTTAAGCACATTTTTCAAACTCGTAAGCTCGTAACTTCTACTGTCGTTTAAGTACGAGGTCGCATCGAGTTTGCAATAAGAGTTAGTCCAGGTTTCCTGGGCGAGTTGCAAAGTTTCGCATTCTATTGTTCGATCTCGATACCAGTCGAGTGCCATTGATACTTTTATTATTCCCTTATGGACCTAAAGCAATCTACTTCCAAACTATACACGAAGAATCAGGTCCTTGAAATTTTGTACATCCGTTAGGATTTAGGTGATTATCTAGTTACCTACGTTTTAGGTTTTAGTTGGACGATGATTAAACAAACAAGTAGGCAAAAAGGACCCAAAATCTTTTTGCATATTTTTCTTTCTTGTACAATGAAATTGTTAATGCATATAATTCGGTTTACGCTTCCGAAAACCTTTTATTAATTTGACGTGTTAACAGAGGTACAGTCGAGTTCATAAATATGTTGCGTACACTGTATTGGCAGTTTAAACATGACATTGAATAGAGAACGTACTAAAGTGTACATATATTTGTGAACTCGACTGTACTTAAATATACTACTAAACTGAAAGTTGCGATCTTCAGTATTTTAGGCTGCAAGTTGTCTGTTAATCACCTAGTAACGGAATACGTACATATTTTAAATTAATAATACGAAGCGGGTGCAATTCCGAATCGCAGTGAGGTTTTTTTAACGTTATGCTATTGGGAGTTATATGGAGAAGGCAAACGAGCACACAGGCCACATATAATAAACATTTGTAATCTCAAGACTTCAATCCTAATACTGCAAATGTATTGCCGTCCCTGAGCACTAAGATACGAGTAGGATGCCTCTATGCTAATAACTTTACCGAGTCGAGAAAATCAAAATATCAATCAAACAAACAAATAATTAATTTTGTTTCATTTAATTTGTTTGTTTAATTATGTTTTTGACAGTTATCTTAAGTTACGATTTGGTTTCTTGACTAAAATCTTTTCAGATCAAAACAATTATAAAGGTTCCCGTTCCCGTGCAATATTGGAAGGCAGCTTCAGACAAAGACTCTTCGATAATTCTCTCGTTGTAATAATCCACACTCGATAAGAACTAGCTTAGACGCTCAGTCTTATATCAGTTGAAAGCTTAAACTTTGACCGTAGTTTCTTCTCTTCCTCTGAATTTTATTGGTAAAATTATTTTTTTACTTTGAACACTTTTTAAATTAGTGCTAAGCTATCTTTGGCAAAAGATAATTTGTGTTCGTAGTTTTAAAATAAGTCTACCTATAGGTACTTCGGCTGCAGAAACTGCATCATAATTTCTGACTATTTTATTAGGATAAGAGTTGAAATTACTATTCGCACAATGTTAAACATTTTTTCCACTTTACATTGGTTTTCTAACGTGCGAATTGCATTTCGTAAAATTATCCCGCAACGTTGCTGAATTAGAATACATGGATGCGCATCTAAACGTAACTCGGACATTTCACAATCCACATTCCATCTTACTCCTTTTAAGGAACGTGTAAATTGCACCTTATAGATTTCCCCAGCGCATTAGGGTGTCGGTAATGCGCGCTGGACGCACGTTTCGAGGTGTAAACCGTCGATGAGTCCGAACACTCCGAACTAATCTTACTAAGTGAATCGCAACGCTCCCGCCAAATGGAGCTGGCGGTCCAAGGGGGACTATTCACGGAATGGATCTGCTGTGTTCTTGGAAGCACTACAGTGATGAATTTAGTTAAGATTGTCCGCCTGAGCTTAAATTGAGTAATATGAAAACTGACTCTATTGTAATTACATTTAATCAGATAGTAAAGTAAATAAAGGGCTTTAATGTTGGTAATACTAGTGTGGAAAGTTGTTCATGCTACTTTAATGTAAACAATAGTACTAGGCAGATGAAAAATCAATCGTGACACATTGCACGATTATGAAGTTCCTGAATATTGTAAAACCATGTTGAACTTGTTGCGTGTGAAGGAATAGTAGGAATATAAATAACAGCATTACTTTTACTGCTGTCATTACAGATTTCAGAAATGTAATGGTTGTGCAATATGTCAGGATTGACTTCTTATCTGCCTAGTTAGTACTCAAACTATAGCGTTGGTTCTACTCGCTTCGCTCCGTTATAAAAAAATAAAATAATCCCTATGTCCATCAGGCATAATGTAAATACCTTACAAATAGGTGCAGTAGTTCCGGTGATTACTCTCCACGTATAAACAAACTTACATTTTAAATCCGCTCTCTCTCTTTCTAATATTTCTAGTATAGATATTGTTGCCGTAGTCAAAATGGATTTTTATTGCCTAAATTGTGGTTCGCAATAAGAAAAAACCGGCCCAGTGCGAGTCGGAGTCGCGCACGAAGGGTTCCGTACAATGGTACAATCTATTCAATTTTAGACACTATATTGTTGCCGTTATTAATATCGAGCAAAAAACGGCAAACAAATCACGTTTGTTGTATGGGAGCCCCACTTAAATATTTATTTTATTCTGTTTTTAGTATTTGTTGTTATAGCGGCAACAGAAATACATCATCTGTGAAAATTTCAATTGTCTATCACGGTTCATGAGATTCAGCCGGTGACGGACAGACAGACGGACAGTGGAGTCTTAAAAGCCTTACAAACTCAAATTTGAGTCATACGACTACAGACATCACTTTCAGCAAATTGTGAAAACCGATTACCGGTTAATTGGACAAAATGATGCGACGCGACTTGTGTCGGTAGGATAACTCACTTAGCAGATTGGCGATGGCCGTGCGGTTTACGGCGTTGCGTCCGGTTACGAGCACTTGCGACTGCCGTGGCCGCGACGATGGCGCGGGTAACTGTGTTACAGGCGCGCGGGCCCACACCTGCAGACTGTGCGTGCAACTCACATACTTTTACCCGACAGATATAATGGCAAAGCTTAACTGAATAAATAAGATGCGGTCAAAAGTGTCTTTTGATTTCATAGTTCATTTTAAAACTATGTTCTGACGGTTTCTATTTATGTGTGGATTGTGTTCATTATAAATGTATCTCTACTGTTACAATTCTACCATACCTAGGGTGATGGCACCAATGATGGACACTTTTAGCTGACAGGCCAGCTGACCAGTAATGGACACTTCACTCTTAATTCAAATTTCATACGATCCTAAATTGATTGTTGCAAAACAAATGAATAACCCTTATCTTCTGTAAAATAGGAATCAAGTGTCCATTATTGGTGCCTTGTCCATTACTGGTTCCATCACCTTAAGTAAGAAATACACTGACAGATGCCAGAGAGAGAGTGACAGCGACAAACAGCCGAGTAGGTACTATTAACACGTGGGTTTTACTGTAGTACCATACTGTTTATTGGTCGTAATTATATCTACCTATCTAAGTATTTTGTGAGTTAAACTGCCCGTTCCTTTATAAGGCGAAGATTAAGTTCGCGCTTCAACTTAACTATTGATCTAAATTCCCACGATGTTTTAAAACGCTGCGTTTCCGATTAAACCGTCCGCTCTTCCGACAAGGTAATAACCTGCGCTTTATGATAAACTTAATTAGATAGAACATTCGTTCCCCCGAGCGCGTATACAAATGAGACTCCAACCCCTCGGAAGAAAAAGACAGGGAAAATGGAAACGAAAAATCAACAAACTTGTATTTTGCTTCATGGACATGTGTTCATCGAATTATGTGCTCAAAAGATGCAACAAGTCCACAAACAAACAGCATTTGCGATTGCGAGCATTGATGCGTGTTTGAATACTTTGAACATTCTACTCGGCTCTGTTAAATTACGATTCATGTATGCATTTTATTATTTGTGTTTGTTATACCAATATACGTCGCTGGAACTTTGCTTTACGTAAATGAATATGTTCGTGTGCTCATGTTACGGGTTACGACGAAGATACTAATTAACTTTACACTTTGCCCGTAGTGATTGATTATTCCTACCATAGGTATTTAGTCGCTCATTCTCATAATTCTAGACTAATTAATCTCTTTACCAGACAGACAATACACCAGATTCCAAATTTTGACCAGACAATAAAGTTTTGGGATTCCAGTATTTTGAGAACCTGGTATTTAAAAAATATGATATTTCGAGAATAATGGTATTTAGCAAGTCTGTAAGAATGGACAGAGGACGCCCCGAGGTATAATTAGTTTCGTGAGCAGCCCTCCCGGACGGGTAAAAGTCAAACAGAACAGCGTAATCGGCGCGTATGCAACTGCAGACTCACCATCGCCTTTACTTATTGTTCTCGATAAAACTTTTAGTAGAAAGCACCTTTCTACTTCAACTTTTTTTTTTTACATATTCCGAGTATAGCAATAATGAGTCCAATTAAAGTAAGATCTGCCCACTCGAAATATTCTTCTTAGAAATGTATTTATACACCAAAACGAAATGAACTTACGTTTCGCAAATGTTTAAATATATTATCTCGTCGTAGATATATCATGTTCCATATACTTTGCCACGGTTGGAATTGATTGAGCCATAACTCGGAAGTTATTGAATTCCTGATGTTACATCACTAACTTAGATTACTCATGTTATCTACTTGTGACGTATACAGAAACGTGAATAGTAGGTTAATTATCTATTGAATACAAAGTCAAACGGTTTAGATGCTGATATATTCAGTTTGTCAATCTTTTAATCAAAGGCTTTCATTGGCGATTACAGCACTTATTTGACAATCAAAATCTGCTTTGTTTAACGCTGAATGGTGTGAAATGTGCATTTAATAAAGACTATGGATACGAATGTGCTCCATTTTGTTGTTTGATATTGGACTCTTTGAATGGTCTGCACGGCTAGCACATGTTGTCCGCGACTTGTTTGTCGCTCGGATCTCCCTTTCTATCTAGTCTGTAACGTTAGAGACGTACTGAGCGACAAGCGAGAAAATACAACTTGTGCTACCCGTGCATATCATATTATAATGTGTGAGCTATAATTTTGTTTGAAATCATTCTGGGTTTTCATTTCGTTCGAAGCCTTGATTCAAAGATAGCAATCATAACTATATTATTTCCCTGGGCATATTACCTTGTTGGTCGTGCCACGGGAATTAGTTGGCCTGTTTCATTTCAAACATTTTTATTTCTACTCGGCGATGGAACGGAGTTGAAACGTTGTTGTTTAAATCGACTCGCGCGATATTGCTTGCGCTTACGTCCCAGGTGAGTTTATAGTTTTTCCACTCAATTCTAGTTTGATGCGGTCATGTTTAATATGCATCAGATAAATTTTGTGTTAGTAAGGATACCTCCTGTGAAAATTCACTGGTTGTTTCATTTTAGGGTTCTGTACATTATTATGTTTATCTCACGAAAAAAAAACCTACTGCACACAGTAGAGCAAAAAAAACTGCGAGAAACTGATCACGAAAAGTATCATCAAGTGCTTGAAAAACAGTAAAAGACTCACAGAAAGAAAGATTCACGTTTACTGATTGAACATTACTATTTTATTAATTAACAATATTAACAATGCTCACTTCAATTTACTGTCAAGACAGTAAAATTTTGCCCCAAGCTTAAACTGTTTTTGGACCAGCTACAATTACCGTTTCGAATGTTTATATATTTTCGGTTGAACATCGTGCTTTTTTTCCAGTGTATGAGCTCTATTGTAGGTACATATCATCGAAATACACTGTCTTATTCTTTTTTCGTTTTAAAATGGCACACAGAAATGCACCGATATTCGAGTGTTTCTTCGACGTTCAGTTCTGTTCCGCACATTTGTCGCGTATCTGTTTCCAGGTCGCGTGGTGTTCAATTGCACATGGCCGCGTCATAACCGGCCGGCCGCAGACACTGATATATCTTCGCAAACGCCTCTCTTGTTTTACGACCATGCAACTTGAGTATCATACTCGGCGAAAATAATTAACCAGCTTTATTCTTTTCTTGTTTTTATGACACGAAAATACAGAGCGAAATCAAAGGTCATGTAAAGTTTATCGAATACTGAGTAATGTGAAATATTTGTCGGGAATTGTGAGCGTCGGTAGACTAAAGAAAGATGTCTCCACTTTTAGACCGTATTACAATGCAATAAGGTGAAAAAGTGTATAAATTTTTGTAGTCGACTGTACTGATATTATGTCAACGGTCGTGTCTTCATTCAATCCTAAATGGCTAAATGTAGCTTTCAAAATCATAGATCTAGAAATAAAATCTTCAAAATACAAACAGACCAGTTAAAATAAAAATATTGTTTTTGTTCTTGGTAATTTAAAAAACCGTCCGGCCTGTTTATCACTTAAAATGTGGTTTATAACTTTAAAATAAAAACATAGTTTAAAATATGCAAATTGAGTAAAGTTTTATTTTATTTTTCCGCGGCGACGCGTAAAATACCGGAGAGCGTGAGGATATTGCATTAGTGGTAAAATTCGCATTTTTTCCGGGCCGGGGGTGCAAAAAGGAGTGCTGGCGCCCGGCGGACGTTGAATCAATTACGTTACGTTGACGAGGCTCGGTAATTCGAGCCATCGGCAAATGTTGATTCGACCGCGGGGCATGTCCGCTGCCATCCGATGGCCTCACTGATCTATTTTCTTCATTAGCACTTTGTAACAGCGTAACCCCAATTAATGCCCAGACCCTTAATTGAACGGTCTCAATTGCTATCGGGTGTTTTACATATTACTTAAAATGTAAACCTTTTTTTGGTGACAGTTCGCTTCGCTTTTTCTATAAGTACCTACCTACTATTCCTGTTATGCAACGAAGTAAAAAGCGTAAATAGGGGAATTTCCCTTTAATAACACTTTACAAAAATTATAATAACAAAGAAGAGTAAAAACTAGAGAAAAGTCATTTTTTTGGGGTAGCGTCTAATTTGATAAAAAAAAATCTCGATCATGCTGCAAATGTGGCTCTCATTGCACTCATTTAACAGATCCTTTGTATTCCGTAGGGATTAAAGCAATAAATCCGATATATAAACTGTGAAAGGTTTTTTATGGGAGTTGAGAGGGGAATTAGATAGTATTGCGGATCAATTCCACAGTTTTCAGAAAAAAATTAGTCAGTTTATGCATTTTTACTGTAACATAGCTGACCTGGGATGACAGTAATCGCCTAAAGCTTAGCTCCTACTCAAAATCATCCGACAGACGCCAAATAATACAAACCTCTTACTATGTCGTTCATATGCGTGTGGATAAAAGAGATAGCACCAGGATATATATCGCTTTAGTGAGTCGGTAACGGTTTCGGGTCGCGGGTTGCACCGTAAATCAGAGCAGATTTTAGGTGAACGGCAAAGCGGATTATCGAAATTAACCTCTTCAACGGCTCTAATGATTGACTTCTCTTCCGCCCGAGCGCGAGGGGTCTCGCGAGACGCTTGCTGTTCACCCGCCAATACCTAATCCTTATTAGGTATTATCATGCTTATTTATTTAGCAACCATAAACTGGTTTAATTAGGTTTTTAGAAATTAATTTGGTTTCACATTTACTTAGATTGCACTAAAAAGAAAATAGGTTGATAACGATTTTAACAGTTTTCCGAGTCATATAAATCATGCAAGCTTTTGCATGCATTATATGCGACGTACGCTGGGCTGCATAGATTAGACGCCGTGTTCGTGGATTAATCTCTGGGCAGAGGCAGAGGACACAATAGGCTTTATTAACATGCATGCGCCTGGCTCGATACAAATTGGCGATGAGTCGCCCCGTATTGGCGGCAAGATGCTTACCTGTGCCTAGGGTTGCTATCGCTTAACGAAGACTAAAAGCGGAATTTGATCATGTTAACTTACATTGTTTTCTTATTAAAACATAATGCTACCATGCCTGATCTCGCGTTGGATGCGTTATGATCCGGTCCGTTTCAGAAAACCCAAAAGATGGCTTCTAGTTCGTCCTAAAAGCCCTAAGAAACCTAGTCGGATGACAGCCCTACCTGTCCAGAGCCGGGACAGTCTTGCGTGTAATAATGTCGCTTGTTGTCGAGTTTGTAGCTTGCCTTGCCGCTAAGGATTAGATGGAATTATCGTTATTACATGCGCGTAGGTATAGGTTACACATGTATTTTCGTACGTAAAACGCGTGTTGCTTTACTTAAAAAGCATGTTTATTTTCACATGAATTCGCACTATTTGGTCAATTTAACATTTATTTATCATTCCTTATTCCAGTTGTATTAAATTGCGCGTTGTAATGCGAGATTTCAGTTCGAACGTAGTTGAATATCATGTAGCTCATGTAATTGGTAGAAATTCGCTCTGATTTCATTGTTATTTTATTACATATTTACAATAAAAAACTAAATATACGCAGTAGTTTCACCTTTCATTTTCACATGAAATTGAAAATACAAAAGGATGTCAGAACCAGTAGGAAAATGCTCGTTTGTTCAAAATATCGAATCAACGTGTTATACCGTTGTTTTCCCCAACTAATTAAAATCCACGTAAAATGTATTTTTATTTACAGGAGGAAATGTGACCGTTGCGCTTAATTTTTAAATGCCCAATAATGATTACCATGCAAGCAGGTGTATTTACTACATAAATTTCACACGAGTTAAACACATAATATATTGCTAAAGAAATAGGTACTCACCGTTAGTTTCTGTAAAATAAACACCGAATGGAACCGTAAATGAAACCTGAACCAAGCATTACCTGAGCCCTTAATTGCCACGTTTTTGTCTCTAGATTTTAGATCACGCGAGGGCTTAATTTTACGGGTCTAAGTCATTGAATCACTCCCTTAGGATCTGGATCATTAAGTGGGTAAATGGTTAATGAAAATAGAACGAGCACTAAACATCGAAGCGGAATTTCGCGAGTCACCTAGCCGTCATTAAATGTTGTTATCGTCGCGATTAAGTAACAAAACAAACTTGGCTGGAGGGCTTCGGAGCGCGGGGGCGAATAATAATCTCAGTTTACGATGGCAGCCGAGTGAATCAATAAAAACACTAATAATGCACAGGCGTAATCCGGCCGTGCAGCGTCGCGATTACCGGCACTAACGAGCTCGTAAAGACGGATCTCCAATGCATGGCTTAGTCGAGCCGAAACATTAAAAGCGCCGCGGGATGGTGATACGCGATCCTAACACTATTTGGCACGACGCGTTTGATGTGGGCTAAATGCAAACGTCATCCATTACTATAGGTACAGTAAAAAATAAAACATACGTTCATACCTACCTATGATTTTGGCAGGGTGTGCCAAACTTCACGTAGCGCCTCTGCTCTAATTGTGAAGTTATGAAAATATATTCATCCCATTCCTGTGTACCGAGCCACCAGCCAAAGAAATACTTGCCATAGAAATGTAGTTACTAATGTGTAAATAAAACAAATAAATTAGAACAATGAGGCATTGTGCTGCATTTCATCCATTTCAGGCTGTTTAAGTAATTAAAGCCTTTTGTTCAGTTGACTTCCTTTTACTACATTATTAATTAGGAAGGAAAGTCAAATAGAGAAATATGCTAGTTTAAGTTTGTATTTATCAACACAAATAACGTAAGTAACAAATGTATGACAACTCACGATATGATTGTATTTTGGTTGACTTGATTCTGTCTTAATATGGACTTGCACGATCACAAATTTTTCGGGGCCATTTATTGACAAAAGAATCTTTACCAATCTTATATGTTGACGGATATGTTGGCATATAAACAAAGATATTTGATGAAAACGTATTATTTAGCTTTAGAAGCATCATGGCAGCATGCAAAATGCTTTAAAAGATTTAAAAAAAGATTCACCCAGCTGACGCACTTTGAATGCTAAGTTCCTATGTTAAATTAAATACTTTTTATTGTATTCTGCTAAGCCAAGGCAAACACAATGTCGATGATTAGATTTTTCCAAGGAACCCTAAAATGGCGCTCGGTCTCCATTATTCTCAATTTGCGCCAAGTTCAAGGAAGCCGGGATGCTGCCGAGCGCGGCGGGTGTCCCCCTTGATTAAACCCCTGGAAGTAAGAAGTAACAATTTGTGTGCATTTCTCTATCCACCTAGGAAAATTTATATTACTCCGTCCTGGATTGCTCTTGAGCTTAGTGCACCAGACTCCGCTCGAAACCTTGTCGTGTATTGTGTCTAGAGATGCAGAAACAGAAATTGTTTGCGTTTAAAAAATGATTTTAGTGCTCAGGGTTGTGCACGAGAAATATTCAGAATCTGCCGTGCAGAACGGGGTAAGGACTTGACGCAATTATAATTAATGCGTTAAACAGCAGCCTGTTGCCATAGTACGAGTAAAAAGCTTATTCATTTGTAATTAATTCACTTTTATTCTGAGACTGACATTAGGTAGTTAAGTATGTATTGAAGATTTCATCTATTTGTGTTTATACACGATGATATTGTGCTTTATACGTATACAATAATCCCGCGCGTATCGCCTACGGGTATATGATTTTTCCGGGAACTGGATATTTTTCTGGGATGCTCTATTTGCTTCTATAGAATTCGCTATGCCCATATATTTTTGAAATAATTTGTTATTTATTCAGTATAATTCATTTTTCATTTCCATTTACTTCTATTATAAATTAGTCGTAGGTACACGCATTTAGACTCAACATCTTCAGTTCCTGATTTTTTACGATTATTCCAAACACACGAGAATTTAAACCAATGATATCGTTTTAACTGAAACTGCTCTTTATACACGAGTAAATATTTTAATGCCTGTTAAAGGCGCTCATACATAAACATAACCAAAACAAAACATTAAAAATAAGTTAATGTAGGTAGCGTACGTAGGTATTTTTAAACAATATCTTTAAATCTGGAACTTTGGGCATTCGTAGTATATATGGACGTACAGTTTTATTACGGTATTTTGGGAATATTTAATGGAATAAAATAGTGATATTTTTTGGTTTACATCTCGAGAATGTTTATGAAGAAAAGGCTTTTGTAAGTGTCATAGAATCAATCAATCAATATGAATGTCAAGGGACGATCTCACACAAATTGACCTAGTCCCAAACTAAGCTCTGGGCTTGTCCTCGTACTATGGGTAGGTACTAGACAACGATATAAAATACTTATAAAGAGAAATAGATACTTAAATACGTAGAAAACATCTAAGACTTAGAAACAAATACTCGTGCTTATCATACAAATATTTGCCCATACCGGGAATTGAACCCGGGACCGCTAGCTTCGTAGGCAGGGTCACTACCAACTAGTGCCAACGTGTCGTCTAAAGAGTAGAAAGTGTGAGTAGTTCGAGGAGGTTTGCGGTACATAACATATCACGGACGGTTTTTCAGAACTGTGATAAAATAAAACTCGCTGTTACAATGTTGCATAAGAAATCCTGTAAAACATTATGCGTTTTACCCTGTGAAATAACTGGCGTGTCGAATGTGAATGGATGTCCCCGTCCAATCGTTTCCTTAGGCCTTATTACCGTCGGTGTGTGGACACGGACAGCCCGACAGACGGGACGGAGCGTCGATTACAAGCGGACCGCCTGCAGGCTGCCTGCTATTGACGTACCGCCACCAGGATACATTTTTCGTTGCATTTTTACTCTAATTAATACAAGTGAAACTAAAACGTTGTATAAAACGGAATAATCGCTAATACCTAAAAAAAAAACTACTAATCTCATCCTCTCCGAACCTCATAAGATTTTGTGCAAAAATTCACGACGAATCATTACTTCGTTTATGGTGAATGAAGGACAGAACAAATTCACTTATATTTTAACTTGATATTATTTTTTACTTTCGTGTAAAATGCCAGCAAAATAAACTTTTTTCTTTCTTTCTTTCACTTTCGTATAAGAAAATGATAGCGCATAAAAAATATTATTAAGAGCTGAAGAAATGTTTCCGGGTCATAAACTCAAATCCAATTTAAATTTTCAATATACCCAAGTAAAACAACTGATAAAAGTATTAGCCGCAGACAGAATTAAGTGAAAGGGGAAAAAGAAAATCTAAAAGGTGTCGAGCTGCAAAAATTGGAATAATAAATTCATAATGCACAATTTAGTGTAAGGGAAGTTGGTTCTTGTTTTGTAACAGAATGGTGTATTTCATTAAACACCCGCCACTCAAATACTTTGTCGTATTCATGACGTCCTACGAGTTTTTTTTCTTTGTACCAATTGCTGCATCAATTATGTTATGTAAGCGTCAAATATTCTCGAAACGAACAGAATTGTTTTCTTTATACTCAGGTGTATGTAAAACAACTCCCCGTTTAATCAATCTCACACACACACAGCACCATCACCAACCTAAACTTACAATTTCATAATTATTTTACCTTGAACACATTTTTATGTATATAGCACCTTTTTCAGATTAACTATAATATGATTGGAATATTAAAAATAGTGTGTAAATTAATCACTATTTTAGTTGGCTTCAATCAAAATAAAATGTATTTTATTAAAAACCTTTGCAGTTTAACCTAAATTGCTAATTGCTAAATTAATTTGATCGAACGCTATCAAAGGTTCAAACTCTAGTCGCTACAGGAAGCTGATGTTTGTCGCGCGTGCCTTTCACCCATCTTCGGCGATCTCCGGAATTAAAATTAATAGCGGACGTTGGCACGTCGGCCGGCCTCCCCGGGTAATTTGTTTACTCGTCTCGCCCTGGATTACGCCGCATGCTCTGTTGAATAGGTAACGGCCGGTGACTTCCGTCACACTTACGCTCCGTCGCACCCCGAACACTCCATGCCGATATTGTTTTGTCCATCTTACTCACCCGGCTCGCACCCCCATTTTCATCGAAACATTAACTCATACTCGTATATGGAATATCATTTAGGTAAACACGTGTACGGGCTTATGGCTCGGGGTGTGGAATTATGTCTTTGTACTTTACAATCTTTAGTTGTGGTGTCTCCAAAATATTTATTTTATACGTATAATTATTTATTTATGAACAAAATATTAATGTACGTATCATGTATTCACGCTGTAAGGTATTAAACTTCGCATGATAGGCCCCAACTCGGTAATAATTAAATGTCCCTTGTTAGATGTGATTCAGTTAAACGTCGGCAGAGTCGGGTCCGCCGTCGGGCCTGCGTCGGTTTCCGATGCCAGCCCTAACGTGTTTATTGTATCAGTGTCGAGCCTCATCAAAATGCAAATAAAGTAGGCACCGCCCGGCCGGTCGCTGGCGCCGGACAGTTGCGGGTTTCGTATTGAGTTACGAATATATCCTCATGGTATTTGGGATTTACAAATATGAACCTGTTTGTTGCATGCTTCTGAAATCATTTGTATTCATTAGAATTTGACGTGATAAATAAATTAGTTGTTTCTGTCGTCCTATTTACTATGAGCTGCTAGCATTAATTGTAATTTCTACTCCTTATTTGAAAGTTGCATTAAATTTTCGAATCCAGTTTAAGAATGATACACTAAATAGCTGACATAGAATGTAGCGACCAATTAAAACGTGAGTTAAATAAATCTTTGAAATTTCGCAGTTGAAAATGCAGCGTCTGAAGACAAGGTGTGGAATGGATCGTAGGTCCTCGTTGGCCTGAACCGCTGTTAATAAGCTCGCGCTCGGGGCTCCGGCTCAGATTTCGGTCGTTAGCGCGTAATTGTCGGCACCTAATTAGTCTGACACTCGGGTGGGTCTCCGGTGACGCTCTCACACATGACCCCCCCCGATATTTAATGCGCTTAGCCGTACTGCACCGGTTGACTTGCTTAATATAAGCAAATTCGGTCGGCGACGAGTCTGATCGCGCCATTTAACACGAGTAAATACCTGACAAAATAAGAGAGAGCGTTAAACTAATGAAAGAATTCTTTGTTTTTACTGTGACTATAGAAATGGGAAAGGTCTAGTATGGCAAAATTGTGGTTATAATGTTGTGTATTGTCCGTAGGCATGGAGGCTATAATGTCGGAGTTCTTCAACGACACCACGACAGCATTCTACATCATATTGATCGTGTGGATAGCGGACCAATACGACGCCATTTGCTGCCATACGGCGATCGCCAAGAGGCACTGGTTGAGGTAAGTGGGAACCACAGCCGAACCCCTGTCAAGCGCAATATTTGGTAAGGCGCTTTTAAAAAAAACTATATATGATCTAAATATTTCCTTAACTTTCTGTAGTCGGCCTTGGAATCTTCACGTCAAATTAATTGAAATCAGCGTTAGTAGTTAGGAATATAATATATTAATTTGCTTGAAAACATGGTGACAAAGTTCTTAATACTAGCAAGTAGGAGAGTGTCACATGTTTAATCATAATTATAATGACATGCAACAACAAAAACCATTCAACCGAAATGTACAAACAGTTTTACCCATAGCTGAATGAAATATGCCATATTATACTTAAATACCAATTTTTTCACAATGTTTTAAACGGAGGACAATTTGTGTAAGGTAAAGTACTTATACGAATTGCATATTGCTTGACAGTAAGTGCTATGTTGAAAAAATAAAATATGATAGGGGTACGCCGTACTAAAATTTGTATCGAAAAATACTTCACAACGTCAAAATTTTATTATAACAAGAGTTAGTAGCTAACCTCATAAAGTGTTTGTTGTATTAAACGAGCATTTTATTATCCAATGTTGACTTGACTCGCTTCTTGCACAGGACACTACAATATCCGGCACTTTCTAAGCACTGACAAGTTTCAAAGAGATTTATGAGACTTGTTAAAGTCTAAAGTAAATGTTGTAAGAAGTTTCTAGAAAACCTGGTAGTTTCTTAGACGTCACTCAATTTCTTCTAAAACTTCAGGGTGTCCGTCTATGTTTTAAATGTTAGACACATATTCATCTTAAACATCCAAACAAAATTACTAGTAACAAAATAAGTTGTCAAAATGAGATCGCACCATATCATTGAACAAATAATGGCGCGCTGTATGAATATCCCAACACAATATCGCAATCTAATTAGTGGGTTCGATGGCAGTTATAATAAACTACTCGGAAGCCTGCGAGAGATTAATTTGCTATTGAAACTGGTCGTTGCGCTGTCATTATTAATTTGCACATGAAAAATGATTTCGTGTAGTGCCGCGGTGTGGATTTTATTAGCTACTCCAAATGAAATCCCTGATCATAACCTCGGTCGTCTTTGCAGCCAGGTTTCAACATAATATTAGGAGTTACTCATTTATATTTGAAATTAGCTTAATAAACTGGTATCTAAATTTACTGGCTATTTTTTTAAGCCAGATAGCGTTTAGGGCAGCAGGTAATGCAATTGCTCGGATCGTAGCTTCGCCCTAACTAGCCAACGTGACAACTGACATGGAAACGCACTGTGTTCGCGAATTGACACCCTGATTTAATCACTGGTCGACATATCAGTTACTGTTATACGGGTTTCTGGTATTTTTTCATCCATGAAGTCCACTTATACCGCTATTTTTGTGAATTGCGCCCTGTGTTGCCTTTTATAGAAAACTTGTAGCACATTTAATGATCTATATTATCAATTAAATAAAAAACAATATTTATCTTAATTATGTATTTTAGTGCTTGATTATCTATACACTAAGTATGTCGTTTTGCTCTGGCCAAAATACAGTACGTATTACTACAAAAAATATATATAATTAATGTAATATCCCGGCTGGAAATAAAACATACGAGTCATTGTGTCATTCTTGGCAATTCTTTATAATTTTCATGTAATTATTTCAATGCTCAAGATGCCGAAAAAACAAATTTCCATTGATTTTCGCGATCTGGTTATACCTGATAGACAAAAAAAAAGGGCATTGGGTAAATTTGTTTGAAGAATATTGTCATTTTTTTTAGCGGCCACGCATGATTTTTACCTAGTTATTTAGAGGACCTCTAAATACACATAGATATATATATAATTTATGGCGTTAAATAATATAGCAGCGGAGATTTTATAGATTGAAGTATTCAGTTTTTAGTACAAAAGTACAACCAAGTATGAATATTTAAATATCTCGGCTCCGATGCACTTAAGAGTATTAAATTACATACCGAAATATGTTAATTTTTAATAATTCTATCATAATTTACCACTTTTACGAATGGCCGCTCACCTTGAAAATGTATGAATTTTACAAATGACAACACTTACCCAAACCCCTTTCGTTTCGGAAAATTTCCGAAAAATATTCTATCTCGGTTGGAGCTGTACGGCACACTTGGAAGAAAAATTGTTAACAAGTAACTGTGGCGAACCTGCCTGGAGCAGGTCGTAAATGATCAACAACTCGGCGGGATGATACTAGAATTATTCGATTAGTGAATAGAAATCCAAAAATATCATCAAGAGCTGTCACAGAAATGTTGGATCTCAGGGTCAGTTCCCGAATTGTACGTCGCAGGGTCAGAGAAAATGGTTTAAAAAACTGCTTAGCATGTAAACGTCCATTTATTAGCAGTATTAACAAAAAAAAAAGTTTTGCGTTTGCGAAGAAGCATATTAGAAAAGTCCTTTTGGAGGACTGGAAATCAGTATTGTGGACTGATGAAAGCAAATTCGAGCTGTTTGGACAAAAAAGCCGGTTTAGCGTATGGCGTAAGCCTTGCGAAGCGTTAGCAGAACGTAACATACAAGAAACTGTTAAGCATGGTGGAGGCAATGTTATGTTGTGGGGCTCGTTTGCTTGGTCTGGAGATGGCAGCTTAGCTCGAATTAAAGGAATAATGACTGCTGAAAATTATATAAACATATTGCTAGAAAATTTAGAGATTTCTTTGCTTAAATGTGACTTGGAGGGTCGATATATATTTCAGCAAGATAATGGCCCGAAGCATACAACTAAAATATCTGTTACATTCTTTAAGGCAAATTTAATCAAACAGCTAGAATGGGCGCCACAAAGTTCCGACCTCAATCTGATTGAGAAATTATGGTCTTATTTGGATAGCAAAATTAACAAAACAAATGTTACCAACAAGGATTCCTACTTCAGTGCACTGGAAGAAACTTGGGACAAGATCGACCCTGAATACCTAAAATCACTAGTTCAAAGCGTGCCTCGAAGATTAGCAGCAGTGTGGAAAGCAAAAGGAGGCCACACAAAATATGAGATTAAGATTAATTAGTGTTTGTAATTACTGTATTATTTAATTTGTCCATAGCAAAATGAAATGCTATCGATAAATTTTATTATCTGTATGTAATAAGCCATTAAATGTGCTACAAGTTTTCCTATAAATAAATAAATAAATAAATATCAAGGGACGATCTCACACAAATTGACCTAGTCCCAAACTAAGCTCTAGGCTTGTACTATGGGTACTAGACAACGATATAAATACTTATATAGAGAAATATATACTTAAATACATCTTAGCCTAATTGTGCAAATTGTGGTTATAGAATTATCAACAAGTTTTTAGAGATGTTTGTAATTCTGTAGCTCTGCCTACCCCACTCTGGGAATGAAGGCGTGAGATTATGTATGATATACTTAAATACATAGAAAACATCCACGACTCGGGAACAAATACTCGTGCTCATCACACAAATATCTGCCCTTACCGGGATTTGAACCCAGGACCGCTAGCTTCGTAGGCAGGGTCACTACCAACTAGGCTAGCACGTCGTATTCGTTAATATGCAGTAGAATTCTTAAAATAGTTATAGAAGAAACTTTAACTTTCGTGTAAGTGTATGATTCTTTTTAACCGACTTCAAAAAAAGGAGGAGGTTCTCAATTCGTCGGGTTTTTTTTTAATGTATGTTCCTCGATTACTCGAAGACCACTGGACCGATTTGAAAATTTTTTTCGTTGTTTGAATGGTCTTTCTAGTTGGTCACATTGTCATCACGTCACGATCTGATGATGGGATCTTGGAGAAATCAAGAGAACTCCTCAAATATTATAGGCACACCTATAGCGATTTTGGTATTTTACACTGTAACTCGTGCATTTACTTTTGAAAAGTACTATATGGTGAAGTGGAACTGATGATGAAGACCACAGATGGCCACCGGAACTCCTTAACGGTACCTATTTCAAGGGTGGCGATAAGATATTTCGATTAAGGTAGTTGAGCGACTATGCCGAAGCACATTTAGGTTTAAATATGACAATGACATTCCCGCGGCGTTTTCTGCGGCGAGCTTGAAATGTTCTATAGTTTCTCATTAATATTTAGAAGTGGAGCTACGCAACAGCATAAATAGGATCACTAAAAAGTATAAAATAAAATAAATGTTTAAAAAAACAAAATCCCGCCTTCAAAAATGCAAAAAATAACTTCTTTTAAAATGGTAGGTCAGTCCAACTGAAGTCGGCGTCCCACTATATTTTAAACCAAAAGCCGAATGCAGTTGGACTGACCTACCATTTTAAAAGAAGTTATTTTTTGCATTTTTGAAGGCGGGTTTTTGTTTTTTTAAACATTTATTTTTGTCCAGCACTGTACTTAATTTTATTACGTTATCATTAACGCAAGGGTGCGCTTAAATCAGTCTAAAAATATTTAGCATGATTTCATTTAACTACTTACGAAAAGCATAATGAACGTTTAGCATAAAAACAAATTGTATAATTTTATGAAGCATATGATCGAATAACATAACACTCATTTATCATAACGATCATTTTCTTATTATTATGCATTTTAATTCAATTTCTTCTTACTATGTTATGTTAGGTTAAAACTGTGACCACATTAGTACTAATCAAAGACGTTAGAAAAATCTACTTTTTAACCTATGAACATTCGGATTTAAGAAATTATGCATTTCGTTGTTGTGCATGATAATAATTATATCGTTAGTTTATTATAGGTATCGAAGTTATGAAATTTTTGTTATTCAAAATGAAGTTCGTTCGTTCATTTTTATGCAATTCATTACACACCCTTAACGCACCCGTGCTACGTCGATTTAAGTAGCTGAGCGCGCCTTTGTGAATTCAAAATGTTTAAAAAACAAAAACCCGCCTTCAAAAAGCAAAAAATAACTTCTTTAAAATGGTAGGTAAATAGGTCAGTCCAACTGAAGTCGGCGTCCAACAATATTTTAACCAAAAGCAGACTTCAGTTGGACTGACCTATTTACCTACCATTTTAAAGAAGTTATTATATAAAATAAAATAAATGTTTAAAAAAACAAAATCCCGCCTTCAAAAATGCAAAAAATAACTTCTTTTAAAATGGTAGGTCAGTCCAACTGAAGTCGGCGTCCCACTATATTTTAAACCAAAAGCCGAATGCAGTTGGACTGACCTACCATTTTAAAAGAAGTTATTTTTTGCTTTTTGAAGGCGGGTTTTTGTTTTTTTAAACATTTATTTTATTTTATACTTTTTAGTGATCCTATTTATGCTGTTACGTAGCTCCACTTCTAAATATTAATGAGAAACTATAGAACATTTCAAGCTCGCCGCAGACAACGCCGCGGGAATGTCATAGTCATATTTAAACCTAAATGTGCTTCGGCATAGTCGCTCAACTACCTTAATCGAAATATCTTATCGCCACCCTTGAAATAGTGAAGGAGTTCCGGTGGCCAACTGTGGTCTTCATCATCAGTTCTACTTCACCATATAGTACTTTTCAAAAGCAAATGCACGAGTTACAGTGAAAAATACCGAAATCGCTACAGGTGTGCCTATAATATTTGAGGAGTTCTCTTGATTTCCCCAATGTCCCATCATCAGATCCTGACGTCTTGACAATGGGACCAACTAGAAAGTATACCCATTCAAACAACGAAAAAATTTTTCAAATCGGTCCAGTGGTCTTCGAGTAATCGGGGAACATACATAAAAAAAAAATATCCCGACGAATTGATAACCTCCTCCTTTTTTTTTAAGTCGGTTAAAAACCCTATAGCTTTATATGTGCCCACCCGATCAAAGATGATAGACTAAATAGATTGTTTAATACATTTACTACGTTTGATCTTTTTAACAGTATTTTCGCATGTAGATAGAATAGTGTTCAAATAAACAACGCGACAGTTTTACGCTCAGTTCAGTGCGCCTCCTTAATCAAAAGTCGTCCGGGCACGAAGCAATTTGGCTGACCGTCCACGCGCAATAAGGAGTGAGCGCTATTAAAACAAGCGCAAATAAAGCAAATTGAAAACGGCACCGTCCTCTCGGGGAGGCTGGCTCCTCCCGGTCGCGGGCCCCTAGAAAAATACGTCGTCTGGACCTCAGCTCGCTGATAGTATTCGTATTGGCCCATCTAAGACTTCTTATTTTGTTTCTAAACCATATAACATTATTGTTATTTTCATTGAAATTTTATTAAATTTTAATAGCTTATTATTGTTAGAACATTTAAGTAAATACACAGTGCCATGTTCTTTCAGCATTATAAGTATCCGTCCGTACAGTTTAGTATTTTATCATATTAACTTCATGTTTGAACTGCTACACTTATCTGTCTAAGGCGTTAACGCGACGGGGTATTATGGTGTCCAAAATGGTGGACCAAATAACACCGTAAAATAGAACAAGTCAGTCAACAACAAAATATATTGTACCAATACATATGATAAACTAAGCTAAGTTTGACTTAAATATTATGTCAATAGAGGACAATAAGGCCTCGATTGAATTTAATATTTATTTAAAGATTGATAGAAAGATGACTCAACTATGAATAGAGGCTTTCTCAAACTAGGTAGATAGCAAGTCCTTATTGTTACTACGGTACCCTAGGGTAAACAATAAACATACATGTTTAATAAAGTGGACGTAAAATGTGACAAAGAATAACGGAGGTGGGTACTCAGCTGAAGGCTTTTAGAAGAAAAAACCACTGAAGTGTGAGTCAGCCTCGTGTACCCTGAATTCCATTACATAATATGAATTATGAAGGCTAGCTAGTTGTTGAATAATACGCTAGATGGATATTACCATAGACAATACAGGGCTCATTCAAAAAATCGAACCACCAACATTAAGCAACCACTACCTATAGAATACCTACCTAGTTATTCCGCCGATTTGGCAATCCTGTACAAAAATGGTATTAAGAGTTTGGTTACTTGTAAGGGAACCCCCCTTTCCTGTGTTTTTTAAGAAACAACAACGCAAATATTATTTTTAGCCTTTTTAAAAGTTGTGACATACAGACGGCGAATTCTTTGGTGTAGGATCCTGTTAGCAACCTATGGGAACGGAACCCAAAAAAGACGAAGTTCGCAACTCCATAAAATAATTTTAATATCAGCAATATCTCCTGCTGCATGGTCAACATATTAAACCTACGCTTAATTAGCCTCCCTCGAGCCAGCGACAAAGAATATTTTCATTAGTGCCTAATTGCCATAATGAAATTGTTGCTTGCAATAAAAGTGGATACGTTTTGTTTTTAAACGTTCCTGTTTAACGTCGTACAAGTTTAACGGTAAAGAAGTCTATGTAAATGATGTTGGCAACATCATTATGCGTCATCAGAAATTCTTCGTTAGTTCAAAAGGCTTCCTTTCTTACGGTGCACAGTGTTTCAGCGTCTTTGTCGTCAATTTAGAGTGATGTATTTAATAAAAACAGAAAATGCAATATACCAACGACTCAGCGTACGCTAAGCGAGTAAGCGAACGCTTTTTAAATTTTCATAAGCCCGTGATAGCTTTCAGTGATGAGTTTTGAAATACTTGTACGATAATTTAATTTATTAGTAAGTTCGTATACCGCGCTCGAGTTGTAAAATACATGTGAAGACCGGCTCGTGAAATCATGCATCATTTAATTAAGTTATCGAATTTTTATTCTTGTATGCAAATGTTATGCAGTGAGTAAAAAGACCGATGGGAAAATTAACTTAATTGTCTGGAAATTCGAGTGTGCGCTATTTATACAGATTTTGTACACAATTTAATAATATGTTAGTATAACGGAGCATTTTGGAACATATTTACGCTTAATTAAAAAGGTACCTTTATAACTGCATAGTAGTTGAATAGCCCCGAAATGATGATAAGTATGTGTTGAGAGCTTGAGAGGTCCCGTAAGGAAGTTAATGGCTGATTGGTCCGCTGCGGGTCGTGCGGTCGTGTGAGCCGGCGGCTGCGTGACGAGCGGCTCCCCGCATAAATCTCCACGACCGCCAATTAAGGTCCGCCCCGACAGTTTGTCTACGACGCCGCCCTGATTGCTCCCCGCGAACACGCACTCCCGACCTATCAGATCGATACCGGCTTCGATGACCCTATCAACACAACCTAACTCTTCGCTTGCGCCTTATTAAACACTCAGGTCGAGCTCTGTCGTTGGATTGATTTTTACAAGCGTGTTATTTTTCTGCAGATTTGCGACAAGAATACTCTAATGCTAAGTTTTAGCAAGTTTGAGCAGGTAGCGATCATGGTGGTTCGACAAATGTTTGGGTAATTTTAGTACCGTAGTTTGTGGACCCGAAATATAGCCGGAAATATTAATAGCAACCTTTTGATATAAAAAGAAGGCTGAATATTTCGTTTAAATAATATGCGAAGATAATGATGACGACTGTTAAAACACCAAAAAAAAAAACCAAAAAAAGTACAAGTTAATAATTAGTTTAACACTTACGCTTTTCTGTTTGAAGTAGTAAAGTAAAAAAAAAAAAACAGAATGAATGCAAAAGATCTCTCCCTCTTTTAAACAGATTTGTTAGTAAGAACGGTCGCTGTAAATAGCATTTTTAAAGGAGTCACGCATGTTAAAAGGTAAAGTGGCGCGAGAGTAAATAATGATAATCCGAAGCGGTAATGTGCGTGCGATTTATTTATAAGAACGGCGCTAGAGTTGACGCGGCAGCGTCGTTAGGGGCGCCCTTCTCGTGTATCATTTTAAGGATGTGCCAAATTGAAGGCTCCGCCGGGCGTCATCGCGAGGGGAGACTGATTTATGCCCCGGGCCCCTAGCGCGCCTTCGCGCGTTCGATTAGAGGTTTATACACTCCGAGGTCAGTTTTCTAATAACTGCCCTAATATGTCCCGTGCAGCTTTTATTATGAAACGAATTGAAGCAAACACAGAGAAGATGTTATTCGGCATTTTTATTTGTTTATTTATTTATAGAGATACCGTTAGCTATAAAGGTGCTAATTGCTTCTTCAGATTTAAACTTTGGTCAGTTGGTGTTGGACAGAGTTGAATTCTCGATTACAAAGAAGAAAAACAGTATTAAAACACCAATAGTTAAATCTTTTGAGATTTTCCATATTTCCTCCCGACGAAATGCGGTTAGTAAAGTTCAAGGGTGACAGGCATTAAATTATTCATTCAAACACTGCGGCTTATGTTATATACAAGCAGCTTTAAGAGGCTAGGAAATCGTGACTCGGGTATTTCTGTATTATCATACTTTTATCGAAATTAAATTGAGCCCGAAAAGTTAAAAACTCCGGCTCAATTTAACAAAACCCCTACCACCTAATAACATCTCGCCCAGTCTTTTACTTAATTTTACGTATATTACCGTGAAATGTCAATTTGAGTCGCGGGGGAGCGCCTTCGTGGATTAAAAATACTAGGTATCCTCAATGACAACATGGTACGCACATCTCGTCTCGTTAGAGTTATTACAGTTTTATGATACTCCCGCTGGCTGTCGGACTGCCGCCCGGGGCCTCGCCAATTGCACTAATAACCGATCATCAACTTAGTGCTTAAATGCGCTCTGCCATCTATTTACTCTTTACTGGTAACTAACGGTATTTTTTCCTGAGGTATTAGGTAATTATTATATAAACACCGAGTTTTTGAATTATTTGTCCTTGCTTGGTGTTTGTTGACTTTCTGTTGATGTAAGGAACTAGTATTTAAAAATTTGGCCCGAGTTTAGGTTTCTTTATTTGGTAAAAGCAAGGTAAAGTTGTGTAAATTAGTAATATGGAAGAATCTGCATGTTTTTTTTTTACAGCTTCAATATGAGCTGATTTACGTAACAAACAGGAGAGTTTTTTTTTTTGAATAGCTATAAAAATAACCAAGATATAAGCCAACAAAGATTTGTTCCTATCTTTCTAGCAAAACAGAATTTTACGTGGAGTTTATATGGCCGAACTGCACAATGACGTCACCGGTGCACTTCGGATCTCTCTGTCTAATTAGCAGTTTAAAATGCTTGTATCATCCGTATTTCTTGACCGATTTTAATTTTAATTTCACTGTTGGTGATCTCTTTTACGCCATTTTCATATTTTGTTGAGGAATGCGATTTAAAAAATCCATGCATATTCCCTATTATAAACTTATCTTTGTATATTTAGCTGTAAAGTTTTACATGCCTGGCATATCCATGTAGTATCTAGTAGATTACCATAATACCGACACGTAAAAGAGCCGTCATGTGGCTCATTTACTAAATAAATCTTGATTTCATTAAGTACTACAAACAAAGTTAAAAAAACAAACAAGGTCTTGACTGTGATTTGCGATATGCTTTTGTTAGTGCCAGCGATGGTATTATCATATCATTACCTAAAGAAGCTGAGTTACTCGTACTATCTCTTGACGTTTCTATTAAAATGTATTTTAAGTTTATCTCTGATATTCACTAATTTTTGATTAAACACGTGTAACCTCGTATTATAATCAATTGTCAATGTGCTCAACCGGCGGCGGCGCGGCGCCGCGTGCCCGTCCGAGCGTGCGTCGAATGCGCGATGACGGCTGCTCACCAGCGTTAATTACACTTCAGCGACACCTTCCACCCGCAGCTACTTCCTTCAGCCGCACCGACATTTTCGCGTTTTCTTTTACCTATTTATAAGAGGCTTTCGTTGAGAGATATACAACGTGTTACAAAAATACCCAAAATAAAGAAATTATTTATCAAAGCCAAAAATAATGTCAAAGTAAGCTATCATCTCAGTCAATCTGAATTGGGATAGACTATTTTAACAGAAGCGTAGTAGGTATTTATTTAATAATTATTGACCCGTTTTTCGTTTAAAAAGGTTTGCAATCTCAAACAAGAAAGTCAATGCTTTAAGTACTGTCTTCGAAAAACATCAAGTTAGAAAAAAAGTTATGTACGATACAAATCTTCCTCATTCTCACATACGACTGTTTAATTTTTTTCCAAACTTATTACAAATTGAGAAAATTTACCATGAAGATAGTTATTTCGATCATTCCCCGAACTGTATCAGCAACGGTTCATCGATAGCAGACCACCTTCTGGACAGTTATTGCTAGTTAGATAAGTTATGTACTATATTAAGCCGTAATAGATAGTATAAGACCTTAATATCAACCCAAAACACAGCTTGTAACACCTTCCTAAACGAACTCCATTTTTATTTTTATTATTTTGTCTTTAATGATTCTTGTTTCTCTCCGGGAATAGTAGGTAAGAATGTTAGCAGACTTGTTGTATTGTTTGTTCTTTGGTTCTATTAAAGTAGGATTGCACTTCAGGAATAATAATTTTATTTTACATTAAAATTAATAAAGACAGTTAAGTCACCCTACGGTTTTCATACACTGTCAATGGACTCTTTACAAGGGACCATCCCAACCCCCTTTCTTCTTTACGGGTATTTTTGTAACACCCTGTATAATGTCTTGTTAAGTAGACCGTCACTCATGCAAAGGAACAAAACGCGTTTGGGAAACCATCGACGATAAAGAAGATAAGGAATGCAAAAATATCTTAACATAAAAGTAATATAGTATGGAGTAATGCAGTACATAGTTGGCAATTTATGGCTGAAACGCAGTTGAGGCTCTTGAGTGTACAAGTCCATTAATTACCCTTTCCGCCGAGGCCGACATAGTGTTTTTCACAAGTACAGCGAGGAAAAACATAAAACAATATTTTTTTTACGTAATTATAATATGTAAGCAAGTTTAATAATTCTAAAGGTGCGACATGTTACGCAATTATTAAATGAATAAACGCTTCATTACTTCATCATAAGGCCTTAGTGATGAAAATTTTGTTGGAACACGCACGTAACTCGTTTTCAGAGGACGATATTTTGTTTTTTCTTGGGCTTCCTATACAATTATGTGTACGTAAGCTTTTACACAATTTTTCCTAGATTTCTCAAGCAACAACTCTTGTCGGTTTGAAAATGTTTGGTTTACACCACAAGACGAAATCATTTTTGCAATTTCTTGATGTAAACAAGGTAAATTTTTATGGTTAATGTTCTAAATAAGACAAATTGTATGGAAGTGGTTTACCTATACAAGTGTATAGATAAATATTTGTCTTTAACACAAATATTTTCATTTCAATGAGCGATTGTAACGTATATTTGAAATTCGTCAATTAAATCATATGTTTTGGACGGTTGCCTTTTGTTTAAACAGCATAACACCATGTCGATGCATACATAAAGAGGATTTCGGTCCGCGAATATGCATGCTATTCTATGTTCACGATACGTGACACGATGTGATAATAACGTATAGTTTCACATAACTGTTATTAATATTCGCAGCAAGCGCAAATATTACAAGCTTTTACTTGGTAACACACACAAACTTCACATAGTATCTGTATTTGGTTCAAATATTGCGACATACTCAATGAAGAAAGTTCTCATTATTGGAATGCGCTGAAATTTGGAATACATACGTCAACCCGATGACGATGCAATATTATGGTGTCGAAAAGCTGAACTGACAGAGTCGGAGAGTTGCAACAGGACCTCTGCTGTACTGTACTATAGAGCCACCGAGTTTGGTCTCAATAAGCAGATGGTAGGTACGGTCACGAGCGTTAATTTAGGACCCATTTCATGAAAAATATGCTTAAAGTCGTCAATGTCATTAGAAATGTCAAGTCATTTGTAACTTCTAAGAAACTCGACCTTATTGTTGTAGAATGTCAGATTGTCTTTGGACCTAAGATGGGTACCAAATTTAATCTCGTGACTGTACCTGTGCAAATAAAACTACGTTAAGTCGGCCGCATAAGCTCTCTAATGGCAAATTTTTGACAGAATCGTATTTTAATTAACGTCATCGTTTTTTTGCTATACTAAACTAGAAACTGAGTAACGCTTCCCAAATTATCTATAGAAAAACTGTTTTTGTTATAGATAACTTGGGAAGCGTTACTCAGTACTCACAATTACTCAGTAAATATATTATGTGCAAAGTCAGTATTTTGCACACATTTATACGCTTCTACCCCGCATTCCCATTAAACTAAGCTGTATGGGAACGTGTAAACCAGTTTCAAATACTCCAACAAAGGGATTACTTCTCAGTTCACATGCTTTCAATTACCGACCCATATTTCCCGTGGACGGTTAGCAGCGATTAGTGTCGCGATCGCCGGCGCCGCCCGGCCGCCGCAGCCTCATTTGCATCTCGACTCAGCGCCGCCATGCCTGTACCAATACAGTCACCGGGGAAACTAACGAATACGGCGATCGAAGTATGTAGAAATTTTCTAATTTCAACCGGGGTCGAATACTGGTATGATTTTCATACAAAAATACCGATATTATTTTGGTTTCGCTTATTATTAATTATTTTTGTGCCTCATTGAATTTAAATAATAGTTTAGTTATCGAAAATATCAAGGAAATATTACGATTTACGGAAGGTATTTTAATGAATACCCGTAAGTATCAATCGCTGATTTCAACGGGAAAGTGATGGCCCCTAATTTTCGCTAGTGAATGTACAGGGCCTCTATTCTATTGGGTAAACCCATACTGCCTTTGACATGTTTTCGTTTGTTTTTAACTCGACATGACTCGACTGCAATACGTAACGTTGACAATACGACAATATGTCAAAGGCAATATGGTCTTACACAGCAAATATTATAAAGGCCCAGTTCCTATTCACGCAGCTCCGTAGAGCGCAGTCATAATGGCAGGCCGCATCACTCAAACACAAAATATTAAGAGAACTTTTTATTGGTTCAGGGGTTAATAAGGCAATGGCGCCCGCAAACTTAAAGGATACGGTGGACAATAATTGTATCACTGTTTTCAAGGTGTCAGGCCAAAAAGTTTTCGCTCATCTTGTACAGATTTTAAGTACAACTTGATTGCGTTGCTTTTGCACGTAAGTATAGTCTCTGAGAGAGAATGTCGGAGCTTAGCGGATTCTTGTTCAATGATATTGTTAGAAATAAAGACTGAAGAAGAAACCGGTACCAATACAATGTCACACCGCAGTCAGATAAAAAAAACAACATTTGTACTAGATGCCTTAAAGTTAACTACAAAGGGCATTCAGTAAGTTTGTATAAATATTATTGTAAATTTTCTCATAGTGGTGTATAGAGCATTATTTTTGATATATTTGTGTGTATTTAACACATAAATATATCAAAAATAATGCGTTAAATAATACCGGAGCGGAGATATTAAAGATTTAAGTTTTAAGCTTTTGGTATTAAAAGAATGCCCAGGTATAAATATTTCAATATCCCGGCCTCCGATACGCTTAAGAGATAAGCTTACATTACTACCTAACAAAAAAAAAATATTTTAAAAAGATCTATCATAATTTACCACACATACGAATGGCCGCCCACAAAAAAATATGACTTTTACAAATGAAAACACTTTTACCCAAACCCCTTTGTATTGAGAATGCAAACGACATCATCCGTAACCACCTTATGTCCAAATTCAGTTGACAAAGCAATGACGTGTTGTTATAAATATGTTATAATGATCTATATCGCATTACTATGTAAATTGAGGTCGGCGTTGAAAACGCATCAGTAACCGTTCATTTCGGCAAACACCAGCGCGCGAAACTGTGTAACAAAGCAATTACATTAGGTAACCTAATCGCGGGCGGCCTAATGAAGTTAAGCGTATCTGTCGACGGCTACACCCTCAATTAAATTCTCATTATGGGCAATACGCTATAGATGTTGTCGTACTTTCAGATTGGCGAGTCTTATGCTTCGTTACGTCTCGTCAAGTAATTCAAACGGTTTTCTTATGTATGTTTATTAGAGAGATACGTATGCATGTCATCTATGATGTACATATGTACCCGACGCGTATGACCCGTATCCTTTAACTTCTTCCACTCTACAGTGGGTGAAATGCTTTTTCCCTACCTTGCAATCGCTTGATTTGGTATAGGCACATTTTAAGAGAGGTATTGATCCAATTTAATTCCAATTAAAAACAAAACGAAGATAGGAATAAAACTCATAGAGCTTGGAAAAATAAAATGAACCCGTTTATGACCATTTGTGCTATTGTGTTTATTTACTGAATTATTGATAAATTTCTTCAATCGGAAATACAACGAAAGGACGTGTGATTCATGTTGTATATTTTAACGGTAGCAGACTGTCTCGTCATTTGTATACATTAGCATTGCCTGCTGAGCGGCTGACTAGTCGCGCCGCGGCGTCTGAGAGGTGACACGTTATTTTCATAATCGACTCATTCGATCGGCGTACACACTCCGAAACAATATTACAATAGACGCACACGGGATGTCACAGCGTATAACGTTACGTGTGCATGTTTGTTAGGTTTGAACGCGCACTCAATTGACTGTGAGGAATAATTATGTCGTGGATGATTCTGTCAGTTTGTTTTAGCACTCAATATTAAATGGATAAATAATATGTATATTCTAGTTTAAATTATTCATTAAGACAAACTCTACGTGGGTTTAAACAGGATAAATAATTTCATGAAACTGAAATACACTGGCCCGCAAAACTAAGGATCGCACTTTTAATACTAGCTTGTTTTAAAATTGTGATACTTAGTTTTGCGGGCCAGTGTATTTATACGGGTTTCTAAGAATTTCTACAGTGCGTAATATTTTTAGCGTTCAGTCTACTAATCAGTAACAATTTCTTGATATAAAGAGGGTTGGTGGAAAGATGATCGGTCAAGTGGTGTTTGAGCACGCGGGCTCGGCCGGCACACCTCTGTTTGTAACCTCTGTTTGATCGGTTTCTTTATGGCGACGGGCCCTTGCCAATACAAGTTACTGGTACCTCCGAATTATGCGGTGGATGAGTCACGTGGAATTATTTTAGAGTATTATAGATGTCCGCGTCCGGCGTCGCCCGGGTGTGATTTTCTTTCATTGAAACCTTATGATATATATACTTTACGTCCTATTCTCAGACCTACTGAATATACACACAATATTTCATAAGAATCGGTCAAGCCGTTTCGGAGAAGTTTTGTTACAAACACAGTGACACGAGAATTTTATATATTAGATGTTGACTCAAGAATTGCTAAACAATGATCAGGCCGTCGATCGACGCCGATCTTCACATAGGAACCAACAAACAAAAAGTTTGAGAAATCCCGATTCTACTCCTATTTACATAAAAGTTTCTGGTAGGTATCGTTATTTTCGTCAATATGATGACGGCGGCTTAGACTTACGAATATTCACCCTGTTACTACAAAATGTTCTTATTAATGCAGTTCTGTCTTGACTTAGCCAAACATGTTGGCAAATAATAAAATTATTTAATTTCATTGTGCTTTTCGATGACCACAATATTTATAATTTAAGCTATTTTATGGTTCACTTTATGAATATGTACGAGGGTTGATCAATAAGTTTTTAGAATCGGTATAAAAAATGGAAGATATGTAAATCGTTATATTTTAATTGGAATATGCACACTTTCTATATTTACAAACATTTATTAACGTCATTTAAATGTTTTATTTTACCCCTATAAATATATTTTTACTTTTGGAGGTCAAATTTTGTACCTTAACTAAGTCATCATCAGCTTGTGATTTTTATGTAGTTGTTTTTGAACATTGGTGAATGAGAAGTAGTAGTCAAAAGTTATGGCTAAATAACAGGGGGAGCGGTCATCACTTCTGAACTTAGGTCAGGGAGCAGCATCCTTGTGAATTAGATGGCTCTGAAGAATAATTCCTGCCGAAAATACGTAAACTTTTATCAGCACTTTTTTTTTTTTTTTTTCCTTAACTATACGGCAGAATAATGTCATATAACTCTCCTAGGTTATTGGATAATTGCTAAAAGCTAATATCACAGTATTTATTTGTAGGCCTCAATAATCCCGGAAAAGGCCGACAAAGCCACCCTAAATGTTGGTGACCAAGCTGGAAATAAAAAAGTCCACTGCAAAGATAACTTGTTTATCCTTAAAATCATAATGATAACCCAAGGTTTCATTTTCAATAAAAAAAAAAATTAGGGCATCAGGATTTTCTCCACACCGCTCCAAATAATTACAAAACTAACTCTTATTTTTGCCGTCTTGTAAAATTGTTCATACAGATGTTTTTGTTTAGCTATCACAGAAAAACAAATGAATAATGTTAATTATTTTTTTCTCTAATTTAACGTTGATTAGTGCCATGGTATAGTCCACATTAAAATAATATCATTACGAGGATGGTTCATACCGATTCTAAAAACTTATTGATCACCCCTCGTAACTAAAAAACTAAAATATTGTGATGCAGGCCGGACACTTATTAAATTGTATGCCAGCTTGAAACTTCAGTTGACGCTACTAATTTACGCTTGTTAATGTCCGCGCGTATTCCTCCGTTTATTATGACGACTGCAGTTAAATAACCCTGTGCCACTATCGACGCGTGGGTCCGTAATACGTAGCGCCGTAATTAATTTCTGAATAATAAGCGCGAAAACTACACACATTGCCGACATCGGGCCCTTTTGTGGAACTCGAAATGCGATACTCGCAGTCAGATGGACATACAATGGTATCATCACAACAAAGGGCACTACAGTGATTCGTTATTTGATTTTCGGTTTACAAATTTATGCATTCTTATTTTATCACCATATCGGAATTATTCAGTGGAATTTTCAGAATTCGTAGATTGAACGCAAAAAACATTAGTTAGAAATTAATGTTGATTTTGTTTCACGACCAGCGTATTCAACTTATTGATTTTCTTTAACATGTAGGTATACGTATGTGTAAGGTCTGTTCATTCTTACATGTCTTATATAGTAAACAACTTTCTAACCTCAAAATGAATCTTTTTTGGCTAAAACAGCTATTTTAAGCAAAATAAAGCAATCACAGACAATACATGCCAAGTGATGTCCATAATGTTTATTCAGTTTACTTTATTTTCGATAAAAGAGCTGTTTTAGCCAAAACAACTTTCTTACCTCAAAATGAACCTTTTTTGGCTAAAACAGCTCTTTTATCGAAAATAAAGTAAACTGAATAAACATTATGGACATCACTTGGCATGTATTGTCTGTGATTGCTTTATTTTGCTTAAAATAGCTGTTTTAGCCAAAAAAGATTCATTTTGAGGTTAGAAAGTTGTTTACTATATAAGACAAGTAAGAATGAACAGACCTTATGTTATATTGTGTTTTCTAAAATTAACAGAAATTGACATTTGGGTCATACACACTCGAAAAAACAGAAGTTGTCTTTCCTGTGGTTGATAGTTAAAGGCTTGTGTACATATAAGTTATGTTTGACTAACGTAGACCTGACGCCGTTTATGCGGATGACGAAAGACGCTATCCTAAATCTGTATTATGACCCGACCCTTTTATTATAATATACGTAATCTACCCTACACGGTTAAAGATTGAGTACTACTTTTTGGTTGCACCAATCGGACTCCAGAATTTAAACATTTTTAATCATTTATTGCCGATATGTTTTGCTATGTCAGTACTGTACTGAGTCTTAATGACGACCAATTAAAAAAATAATTAACCTCCGTGTCAGACGGACGAAACCTAGAGTCATCTTATAAAGCTTGCCTTTGTACTTGGTTATTACTTACTGTACTTGGCTATACTGGTTTGTTTTACGTCTTACGCGCTCATATTTGAAAATAAAATGGAATCGAGCATATAAAATATTAGATCAATATCACACACACCGCACCATCATCATCATAAACAAATAGTTAGATATCCTTGAAAGGGTGCGGTAGTGTAACATCGGTATGGGTCCTCACTGAGCATTGAACTTGCTAGTGCCGCAACGCAGGTATTCTTTAAAGCTCCCAGATCGTGTACGATATCAATATGTAACGCCTATATACAATAGATAGAATCTTACCGCTATACTACAGTCAAAGATCCTGGGCCTCTATTCTAGGTGGTCAAAACAATATCGTCCTGGACCTGTTATGGTATTGTTTTTAACTCGGCCGCCATTACCGTCCAGTAAATAAGAGCTATTAAAACGTTGGCAATGCGATAACAGGTCAAAGACGATATGGTTTTTACCAGAATTTTAGAATCTCGGCCCTGCTCTTCTTCCTTATATCTGTAGTTGTCCGAGATAATAAGTTGGAGTTCCCGTTGGAGGCGGGTCGGTGTCGGCGCGCTCGGCTGGCTCGGCCCGCGGTCACGACGCATGAAGATTGCCGAACTGACACGTATTTTCCTCTGAAGATTAGCAGGCCGGGTTTGGTACACGGTACAGGTGATATGCTGGACAGAGTTCAATGTTTTATAAATATACTCATTATCGTCTTCATCATCATCATTACATGTGATTGCTGTTATGACTGGGTTTCTTTTTTACACAACTACGGCGAAGCAAAATAGAAAAGGGTTATGATTTTAGCAGTAATTGTATGCATGCTAGTTATTTAGTATGTTCACCTGTTCCCTCGTTCGTAGCTTATAGGATGTCCATTGCATTATGTCGTTGGCTTCGTCTTAGTATTCCGCGTGTCATAGGCTAGATGACTTCATGTTTAATCCGTCATGACGGACTTCACATGTATAAATGAAGCGATTTTTTTTTTCTTACAGATGTATCGAGTTTGGTTTCAAATGATTTTTGTTTATTGAATGGGGAAGGCAAATGAGTACACCACGTTATGGTAATTGGCCTCCGATTTCTACATAGTTAAAAATATATATATATGAAAAATATTAATTCAAAAACTTAAATTAGGGCATAAAAAATACAATTCAAATCCAAAACTCCGTTTTTGGATGACTAAATATATCTGCCGCAGTGTATTGTGCATTTAATATGGCCGCCGCGTTATTTCTGATCGGCTTCACTATTACAGACTAGGAAACCCATTCTTACTTCCAGTCCTCTGAATTTTATCAGAATTTCAGTCGTTTCTCTACATTGTTAATTGTACAGTCACCAGCAGTAATATATTATCCAACACGGCGAAAAAATATCTAACACGTCTTTATTAATAAAGGCATAAGAACGTGTCAGATATTTTTGCGCCCAATGTTGGATAATATATTATTGCTGGTGATTGTACAATCTAAGTGTTTAGTTTTAGGCTGTAAGTTCGCGTATTGCGATAGTAGATTAAGCAAGTAGGTATTAGCCTTAATAATAATGAACGTCTGAAAACAAATCGTTTTTTATTAGTAACTAGCGACCCACCTTCGCTTCGCTTCGGTTTATGTGAGTTTTCTGCAACACCCGTACATAATCCAAATTTTATATTAAAATATATTAATAAAATTATGCATAAAAACCTTCCTCTTCAATCATTCTATCTATTCATGAGAACCGCATTAAAATCCATTGCTTTCTTTGAAAGATCTAACTAAGCGTACGTACAGAGGGACAGACGGCGGGAACTTTGCTTTATACTATGTAAAGATTAGTATATAATATGGAATAATTCTTTCCAAAAACTATACCTATATCGGGTCACGTGGAAATTAGAGAAACGGGCATCGTTTATATCTTGCACCATCTTATAAGTTCTCCTTCAGTAACAGGACTGTCAACATTTCGTTAAAGGTATTCCCAAGCGACGCTGACTACTCGCTCTTAGCTGATGTGTACTTACATATATTCACATTTTTCTTATTTTATTTATTTATTTATTTTAGGAATTTAATAACATTTCTGCGTTTTAACCTAGTAAGTCCCCGCGTACTTGTACAAGTACAAATTAATGATAATAGTTCAGACCTGACTACTTACTATCATACAAAATATTTTTAACTCTAAAGCACTAATTAATAGACTCTAAAACACTATTCTTAATATGTACTTGGTATAGTACATTCGGTAGTTAGGACTACTGCTATTAAGAAAACATAGGGCTTACGGGGTTAAGTAATGGTAGACGTTATAAGTTTTATTTCAATGTTAAGTAATCTCACAATTCACATAGGTAATCACATTGCGACTGGGGCTTTATTCCACTCAGTAAAATTTAATTGCATTTGAAATATTATCGTATTGTTTTTTTAACTCGGCCGCCATTACTGTCAAAATAATAAGAGCTATCATAACGTTGACTTTACGATAACAATGGAGGAAAAGAAAATATAGAATAAGGCCCCAGCGCCTCTATTCAACACGGTAAAAACAATATCGTATTTGATCTGTAATCGTATTATCAACGTTTTGATAGCTCTTATTTTCTTGACAGTAATGGCGGCTGACGTCATAACAAAACCATAACAGGCAAACTACGATATCGTTTTTACCGCCTAGAATAGAGGCGCTGATTTATAAGACTAATTTAAGTTTAAAACTTGCTGAGTAGTTTTTTTTCATAACTTTTCAGACATGGAAGAAAATTACGTAGTAGTTATAACGTATAGTTTGTATGTACAAATGTGTATTAACCACAAGAGAAAGACCAATACCGAGCGTGTACCGAAATTATACGTTACTTGTAGTTTATGTTTATACAGTGTTTGAATTCAGTTGAGGATGAATTGCGCGCTATTGTCGCGCTGCAACCATCTATAGCTGTCTTGTGTGCATTGATTGTTGTGGAAGCGCGAGTGCAATTTTTCACAGTATTTGCGGGCGCGGGCAGGGCTCCGTTCCCTATGATTTCATTATTTGCTTTCAATCAGCATTGTGAGCCGGCGCCCCGCCCCGCGCCCCGTGAGCTCTGCCCGGAGTGAATTTTGTTTGGTTTCGTTTTCGGTTGCTGTTTGTTGTTGAGTTACCAAGATTTTTACGCGATTGGGTACGGTTTCTTTAATTTTATGCAGGCTTCCTTCACCATTTTAAAACATCTTTATTCATTTGGAATGTTGGAAATTTATTTCTAAATATTTGGAGATTTTTACTGTTACTATAACAGAAAAAGCGTTGAGTAAGGTAAATAATGAGACAAGTAAAGAAAACGTTTATGTAGAGTTGTACAATCATCATCAAATAAATTGGAGCTGTAAAAGGTTCTCAATAATATCCTTCACCATTTTAAAACATCTTTAATCATTTGGAATGTTGGAAGTTTATTTCTTAATATTTCAATGTTTTTTTCTGTTACTATAACTAAAAGAGGTCAGGTAAATAAAGAGACAAGTAGGGAAAAAGTGCGCGTAGAGTTGTTCAATCACAATCAAACAAATTGGAGCTATAAAAGTTTATCGCAAAACGCTCTAAGGTAGTATTCTACGATTTTAATACCGACCTTTCAAAATAGAAAATATTATCTTATATTCTGGTTATTCTGTAATTTCGGAAACCTGTATCCATACTCCAGTTCCAATATACTTAATGGTGACTGTACTGCCAATATATCCTAGTCAAGAATGTGAATCCGATTTCAACTAAATTTTTCGCGCTGCTCGCTGTATTAGGCCAATATAAAATTCTACTTGACATGGTGCGCAGTGAAGTGTGAAATAATTTCCGCCAATATTGCCGCTCCATCCTGTCGATGCACCTTGAGAAATATTGACGAATCAAAATTTTTATTCGCGCGTTCTAGATCTGTTTTATTGGAATAAATATAAAACGGAGAAGTCTTTATAAATTGTTTCGCCCATAGATTTCGTAGAGCTTCGTAGCAGGTCTACGTAAGTCTACGAAGCGTAGCATTAGCGAACTTTTCTAGTATTCACCTGTTCGTTAGTGAAGGATCATCGGCGCGTGAGTGTTGTCGCTCATTAGCTGGAGGATGTGCGCCACCCGAACGCCTTCCGTTCATTTTCAATTATCAACTCAGACGCGTAACGTGCGCACTTCCTTGCGACTTCGACAAAGTCTGCAGCAATTGATTCCAATTAATAATATCTAACATTATTTATTGAATTGTACCTTCTTTACAAAGTTTCACAATATAAAAAAAAAGTATCACGGGACAATGTCACACAAATTGAGCTAGTCCCAAACTAAGCTGTAGGCTTGTACTATGGGTACTAGACAACGAAATTAATATGTACTTACACAGATAAATATATACCTTAAATACATAGAAAACTATCCATGACTCAGGAACAAACATTCGCGCTCATCACACAAATATCTGCCCTTATCGGGATTTGAACCCAGGATCGCTAGCTTCGAAGGCAGGCCCTCTACCATCTAGGCTAGCGCGTCGTCTACATGTTTTATCGATATAGACAATTATTTGGGGCTCATCTGGTTTCTCTTTATGTTTACTGTTACGGAACATTTTGAATATTGCCATCAAACCGCGGAGAAGCCGACTTAGGGATATTGAAAATGTATTGAGGTTGTTGTCGCAGCAACGCCGGTCCACGCTGAGAGGATACCCTATCAAAGCGCAATTGGAAAGAATCCCCACAAAGTGGGCGCTTTTTGCGTGTGACTTTGAAACGTCAAATGCTCGCGGTATTCGTCGCATCCCACCTTTCAGCGGCTCCCGTGGAAATTTGCCTCGCGAATTCTTATAGGTGGCTCGAAATCATTTTAACGACCAATCTTTGGAATTACGTGGGTGCTAAGAAAGATTCAATAAAATTCTACCTTTGATATATTTACACAATCTCACTAACTTGATTGGGTATTACAGTTCTATATTCGTATCCAATCTGTATACTTACTTGGTTTCTGGAAAATCGCTTAATTAATTAGTTTTCCTTTGACGATGGAAAAGCAAACGGAGGGGTTTTTTATCTCTTGTATGTAACATACTAATTTGCAACTATAGTAAGTATGACGCCTTTTATGTTCGCGCTTCCTTTCCTCGAATTTTCTTTTAATTTATATTACTAAGAGTTTCTTATTGGCTTTTTTCCTCGTTATAACAAAAGTTGTAAAATGCAGAAGTAGGTATGTTTGAAACATTATGACAATTGAAAATTACCTCAATGTAAGTTTATTTACCAACGGCTACTTTTACGAGTAAACACAACACACGCGCACATTTAGAGTTTATCCCGAAAACTGTCGAAGTGAACCGGCAGGAGGTAATGCAACAGGCGGTTACCGAGCTGGCTCCATTAGTGGCGATACGCGGCAATTGTTGTCGCTTACGGATCGGAAGTCAATCGCGGTATCGCCATATCGCGATTATCGTTCAGGCGACAAGGAAAAGCTCTCGGGGAGGTGCCCCCGCGGCGCCGCGAGGGCCACTTGCGAGGCTCGCCGCCTGTGCACTTCTGTGCATTGCTTTCGCTATAGTACCACTATTTTTTGTGTGCAATCTACTACTCCTGCGGCAATATTTTTAGTCAGTTAATGTCCTACACTACCAGTGTCGCGTTGTCCACAAAATTAGTCGTGCAAAATCTGGCACGGTCATCAGCCTTCCATCCGTCATCCGTTCCATGAAAAACTGGGACGATGGGATGGCAATGAATAAAGGGGTGTCGTTGTTTAAACATTCCGGATTCAGCTTCCCAGTTCATATTTTTAGGTACGTGCAGCTTTACGGAAACACCGAAAGCGATATAAATAAATGACAACAACGTTATTTTTAAATTATTGAAAGTAAAATGCGCTCACTTGTTAAAACAAATTTGAAAAATATTTTCAGATTCTGAAGAAACCGAAATTTCCATAAATTTCGCTTTACCTCAAGGGTTTCTTCACAAGTTTCCGTGCTTCCTGCTCGGTTTAGTTCGGGTGCGCAAACAATAACAGCGCGGCGCCCGCGGCAATCCACTAACCGATGTTTGTGTTTTCCATTTACCAGCCGTATCGTACCTTCATTTCTGAACTAAGTAGTACGGCCGATCGAGGGTAACCTACAAGTATTAGTTCCGAACTCCTTGATATGTTTATACTTAATGTTGTTTTCCAAAATCGTAGCGGCTATTAGGTTAAAATCATCAAATAAAATCTAACGTTGGATTATATTGTATAATGCCTGCACACAAGATAAGTACTAAGTAAATAACCCTTTTCAAACGCAATCAATACGTGACATATAAGAAGCTCGGCGTGGAGCAGACGCGGCCGCTGCTGCCGCGTGCGCCGCGGCGCCGGCCCGGCGCGCCCCCCGCCGATCATTGCTCGCCATTATCCCTCCAGCATTAAGCCACTTAGCTCAATCATGATTAATGCTTTACCGAACGTCCCGACCCGACGCAAATAGAAAACTTATTTACTCAACGCTCGTAATTAGGCATTCACGACGAGTCGTAGACGCTGCGGGCTGTCGCCGCTCGGAGCCGACTAGACTGCGCCGCGCCTCCGATGCGTGACATTTATTTACTTAGCACAACGTGTTTTTTCTATTGCTTTGCGCGCTGTACTGTCAATTTTAAATATTGGCTGTAGAGTTTTTAGCCAACAAAGAGAACGCAAGAAGTCGTTACTTTTAAAATCATTATTGTGATGAAAAAAAGGGTTCAGTTACAAGGCAATAGTAGATTTTTCACCAAGGGATGAAAGGCACCTATATCACACGAGATATTTTGGCGCTCGAGCAAAGCATGAGCGCTCATATTTCGAGTGTGAAATAAATGGTGACTTGCACCCGAGTTAAACACTCTACTTTTCATTTCGATTGAGGAAAGTAAAAAAAAGTTGTTATGAAAAATATAACGAACACAGTATATACGTAGTACAACTATGATAGGTACTGAAGATCGTATCTTGTTTTCCCGCTCTTGTTTTTGACACAAATTTTTTTTTAGAGCGCCATATTGCCAGCCTTTTTACCCGACTGCCATAAAGGGTTATTTATTAGTTAGGTGCGGTATGAGGCGGTTATTTTATAACTTACCCGCAAGCAATCAAATAGAAATTAAATAAAAAGTGACTAGTAAAAATAAAGTTAATATGAAAAAATAAAGTTATTTGAATATAATAACTGGTGCTCAGTACAAACTTAGTGCTACTGCACAGGTCTATAGACATAGTTCTTTGTTCAAATAAGTTTTCTTTCTTAGGGTGGACATGTATCACTTTCAACCCGCTTCTAACATAAACAATGGCCTACTTTCAGAGTACCTACTCATACTCAAGAAATGAAAATCAAACGGCCTAACTAGTGTCCACCGTCAGGCACCAAAAAACATTTAAAATGTTCAAGTTTTTTTTTTGCAAGGAATAAGTTATCATAATGTAGGGAAGTAAAAGGTGGATAAGTAGTAGTGGTGTAGACCATAAGTTCTATAGTGACACTTTGCAATGTTTTCAAAATACTGTTTTACATTATAGGCCAATAAAATAGGTAATATTGTCATTACTCGTTTTGATTTGGGATTTAGTTTATAATCATAACATAACGGTTGTTATGGAAAAAAAAGAAACGGTGTCTCGATCAAAAATGATTCTGTAGAAAAACACTTCATACGTCCAAACTTTTATTATAAATAATTATGTTCTTGTAATTGTAGATTGTTAATGTAATGTAGATATATACAATATAATCACAATTAAGTTACACAACGTATCCCTTATAAAATCTAATTAAATTTATTACTTATGCAGGATGCAATAAACATGAAACAAAATGCTACGACGTACATATTTACCAATACTCGTAAATGAGCTCTAATGTACCCGTGAAGCGCGTCGCTGCTGCCTCGGTGTCGTTTTGTCTCTCCGCTAATTAAAGGGATCATGCGACTCGGCTTTACGTAACAACGCGATATCGAGCCGGCTGCAGCGGAACAGCTAATTGTGACTCGATTGTAAACTATGACAGTCCACGCGATATTCCAACTGCGAGATAAATTTACTTTTAATTGCAACGCCATCCGATATTTCTTCAGAGTTACGGATAGTTGCCCTCAAAAAATACTAGACGCTTTGTAGCGGCTTCTCCCTGCCAGCTTGGTGTACTATTTGTGACATGTCGTTTTCTCTTTCGTTAAGATACAGGTTATTTTACCCGACTGCGTTAAAAGGAGGGTTATGTTTTTCGAGTATATGAATGTATGTATGTATGTCTATTCTTTGGCACGCTCTGCAGACTTAACGGCTAGATGAATTGTAACATATGAGGTGTCGTTAGATTGGTCTTGGTTGTGGGAGTGACAAACGCTATAACATTTCAATTAAAGTAATGAGAGTTGTGAAATGGTTGAATTTCTAGTTTCATCTTTGATCGATATGTTAAAATCGTAGTCTGTAGGCATTAACATGTTGCTTAGTTTCAATCTGATACAATAATATAAACTTTTGACATTTAATTGTCAATCTGTTTGTAAACCCAATTCCCGATATAAAAACAAATCGAATGATTTTACAGTCACGGGCCTTAATGTATTTTGTCTATACATATATTGTCATCGAATTGTTTTTAACCCGGCCGCCATTACTGTCAAATTAAAAAAGCAGTCATAACGCTAAAAATACTAAAAAATAGGTGTAAATACTGCTACGCCGATGAGATAAGGCGTCTCATTTTCAATCGTGAATTTTGGTGCCTTAGAAGCGTTTTCAGCAGGCTGAAATATCGGTTCAGTCAGTTTCAGAGGTAGCTCTAGAACATACCAGATTATCAAAATTTCGACCAACTAGCCGTCGTTTCAGGCCCCTGAAACATGTTTTCAGTCCGTTTCAGGCCACCCTCTATCGGATTACGCCATAACCTGAGAACCCATTTTCAGGTGTTTTCAGGACCCCTTATGGGCCTTTGAAGTACATTTTAGTATATGGCAATTTCCCACTAAGAGTGAAAGAGATAGCATTATTAGAAAGAGACAGCTATACTCGAGAAGCGTGTGAAAGAGATAACACGATTAGAATTAGACAGCAATACGCAGAACATTTCAGACCCGTGAGCCAATGACATCGCGAATGTAAACAAAAACAAGGTGGTAATGCGTCGAACATTCCAGCAACGAATATACTCGATCTTCCTCGGCGGGGCGAAGTACATCGAACATTCCGGAAGGCGTTCTGGAATGGTCCTACTCGGGAACTATAAAAGGCGGACCTACCGGCAACAGAGATTCAGTCTTTGCTTGGGAAGCGAACAGTGCGAATAAGAGTGACCCGAGCGATCATCTGAGTATTCGAAGTTTTTGTGCGATAATTGTTTTGTAACGGTTTAAGTGAGTGCGTTATTAAAGTCTACTTTTGATTATCGGTGTGTACGTGCATTTCTATAAGTTACCTACCCCCACGTACGTAACAATACAAACTAAGCTCTTTAAAACCCGATCATTCATTTTCCTCGTCTTAATAGAAAAATAAAAGTAAGACTCTTAGGAAAAACATTTCTAAATAACCTTCGATTTAAAAATATTCCGATCATTAGCCGTCTTCAACAAATCGGTAATTGGGTAAAGCTGCTAATTGGTATTAAAAAAACATTAGGAGTACTTATTGATTTCAGCTGATCCCTTTTTAGCACCCAATTTTAAAATATAAATAACTTTATATTTTACGAGAATATTCGCCTTTGAAACATGTTTTAAATGTGTATCCAAAATGATTTTAAATTGAAGCTGACGTGTTTGAAACCGTAGCACTCGGAGCCCGCTGCGCTCGATTCACGTCACGAGCACCGTCGTTTTGTTTGTGCCTCTGCTCGCTTTAATACGTAATTTGTTGTGAATGACGCGAAATTGGCACTGGCCTGCGCAGGCAGCTGACGTCGGGAGCACCCGGACCTTTGCAGGGTTCGCGAGACAATGTGCCTAAACACGTTAATTTAGTGGCGGTAGGGGAAGTTAGCTCACTTGTTGAAGCAATCGGTTATGAATCATAATTGAACTTCTATCAAAGTGTCCTGAAAAAAAAAATGCTTACATGTCTCAATTATTTATTTATTATCTAAGAAAATAAGTAACGAGTTTCTGCTACTTGCTAATGCCACATAATCTTATCTACGTCACAGCTAGTGATTGACTTCAAAAACATAACCCTCCTTCTGGCGCAGTCGGGTAAAAGACAAAACGCGGTTACAAACAATATGAAGTCATTCCGACCACTAGTCCAAAGCGGACGTAGCGAACACTAATAAATTATAGTAATAAAGTATTTTTTTCTCAGTAAATAATAATCAAAAAATAGTATGCTTTTGAGACATACCTTTATAAACATGATTTTAAACATCTTTTCAAAAAAATCCAGATGTCAATTGCGATTTTCTTGAATAGTTTTTAATTGCATTTTATATTAGCCATCTTGATTTCTTTTAAGTAAACATACATCTTATGTTAGTTTTAGGTCTCTATTTAGTAGTTTTTTTAACTATTAACATCTTATAAGGACCTGTCTAAAGCTACCTCGTAGTGTTTCGCTACGATGGAAAAAAACGCTGCTACGCGCTACGATCGTAACGTGTTGCATTTTCTGTCGGCACGCCCAAAAACCAGTCTGTTAGATTTTTGTTGATTAACAGCTTGATTCCATACGAGCCTAGCAAAACACCAACTTGTAGAAAATGCTGTTGCTATCTTAGGCTGGCTTTGGTTGATGTAACTAATATCATAGCTATTCATTAAATTTTTGTCAACTGAAATAAAATCTCTCTCTCTTAATGAACAGTAATAAACAAGCGTGTGTGAAAAATCTATACGTACACTAAAAACCCCCATTAATGTGATGGCTCATTCAATTACTACATCATAAACGCAATTAAATATATTTAACGAAGTCTAAAATAGACCGTATTTACATGATACCTACGACCCTCGCCCTGGCATATTTTTGATAGAGTGCTCGTAACACAGGCTGTAGAGGTCACTACACTTCATAATAATATCGCAGACGGGCCCTTTTGTGCCCCGGCCCGGAAGTAGCAATTTTTCCATGACATCCGGAGCGCGCCCCCGCGGCGCTGTCCCTGCCACTCGTCTTTGTTGCCGGAGCGTCGACGCTGCATCACCAAAATATGGGACTAATTCATTTGTCAGACCTAAATCTCACGCTTTAGATGTTTTATTACGTATACTTACAATTACGAGTATATTTACATATTGTGGTAGTTTTAAAACTATCAAAGAAAAAGATGATTGCCGCAGCTTGGACTTGGAAACAAACTTTGGCTTTGTATAAGTAGTTTAAAGCCACAAATAACATAAATTATCAATAAAAATTTAAAAGGATAATTGATTGATTATCCTGCTCAAATAGTCCGATTTGGTTGTAACGTTGGAGCGTGTAGCGGGTTAACGAGGCGCTTTATTACTGTAACCCAATAATTGGTTAATTTACTAAGTGTCGATGCGTCTCCGCCCCGGCCCCGTCGAGTGCCGGCCGTAGCCGGTAAACTACGAGAGCCTCTCCGTTTCAAATTCTAAGAGAATACTTTCGATTAATTTCGTTTGGTCGACAGCTCGTTTTAATAATTTACCCTAAATTGTATTCATTTCCCGGTTTTAACCACCACTCACTTCCTCCCGGAACCTCGGCTCTCCTTCTCCTGTTTTAAAGTCTACTTTCATGTGTATTATGGTGTCATTGTGTAACCAATCGGACCTTTTCAAGTAGTTTATGCGAAGGGAGGACTCGGCGGTGTATATAAATAAACTTACTGTTAACTGTTAAATAACTCTCAATGGACAAATTATTTTCAGTTCTCAGTAACATTTGTAAAGGTTTGCTCGATGCGGCTTTCCCAATAAGCTTCTAAGAACCATCTGCCCGGTGGGTATTCATTTTTCATTTAGTTTAAAGTAATAATGTCTATTACATCAACGCATGCTTTTGTTTGTTTCAGGACAAGATAGTAGCTTCCCAAAATATAGTCTGTAGGTACTTAATGTGAAGAGTCGCAATTGGTTTCATTATGCTGTATGAAAGCTATCATACTCGTAAAAGGAGTCACGCTGTCGCGTGTAGGCGTTAGTTAGTGGAAACTCTTGGGCCGAGCGAGGGGCGCGGTGCCTCGGATCAAGGGTAGTCATGACGATGCCCCGCGACCTCTCGCCTCTGTTATTAAGCTCCTCTCAAACAATATGCCGCAAATTGAGTTAACTCACTAATAATGGTATCGCGACCGCGTAGGGCTCGACTCGCCCATTGAGGATGAAGGCAATCTTTCCTCCCCCTCCCTGGGCGAGCCTCTATTACCTTTTATTCGATTTGCCGAGATTAATAGCTACGACGTGTGTTACCAACCTCAATTGGCGGTTTTTTCGCGAACTGATTGGCCTTATGTGAGTGAAGTCATTCGTAACATCGTATCGTGTTAAAGATAGCGTGGCTACAATTACTTCGGCAATAACAGACGTCTGCTCCGTGTGAGCTATAGAGCGCCTGTGCCGCAACGCGCGCTCGTGGAGCGCATTAGACCCCCGCCGCCAAGCGAGCTATGATTCCAATTATGGTTTGATATCGTTATTTCTCTTGTGTTTATTCGGGGCGCATTTCACCATTTTTTACTTCACCCTTCTCCCTCATATTTGCTCGCACAAACACCGCTACGGAGGTGCGCCGTAAAGCCTCGGAAACTGATATGTTTGGCGCGGCGGCTGAGATGTTTGAACAAGACGCGGCTTGTAGCCGAATCGAATTGAGTGCAGTTACTTTGAGGACCTGCCAACCTCATCCTAATCTTGTGTATTTTGTTAAAAGTGTGTATTTGGTTTAAATGGTAAATAAAATAAAAGCATCGATCATATCACGCGTCGAAACCCACCCATTTAACCCTCGGTTTGACCAACCGTAAATTTATCAAACTGGAACGTCTGTTTGACCAACAATCGCCCCTCCTAGGGAGAATGCACCCCGACTTTTGGTATACGTGTCCCTGCGGAGTGTTCATCATTGCAAAGCTTATTTTCTTGTGTTTAAATTTTCTTTCTTGTTCTTTATTGTGGCATTGATCAACAATACCCATACATCAAGTGAATAAATAAGTATAGATAACCTATTGCTCTTTTGGAATCTGATCGCTGATATTGTGTATCCTACACATAACGCGTACGCTATAGTTTATTAGCACCGCATTAGTTGTAGGTAAAACGTCAAGCTGTCCGTCGCGCCCATTGTGCGCTATTGTATGTGACACTGAGAACTTAATGGACGGCGCTCCGGCCTCGGCCTCGCAAATAATACCTTGATAAGGATATCATGTGTACCTTATAATCCAATTAGCTTCTGTAGCTTCTCTAAGTGAGAGGTGTGATGACGCATACTCGAGCAAATATAAAGGTGTTATTTATTAAAGATGCAGAAATATTAGACAAATTTATAGAAGATGTACTTACCTATCTCTTGTTAATCATAGAAGTGTATGACGCCGGGAGTAAATTTGTAAAGTGCAACTTGGTGTGACACTGAGTGAGCCAAGATGTATGCGGCGCGCTGCACGCCCGTGATTCACGCCGCGACGGCTGCGGGAGCCGGCACCTGCGTCCTCGCCAGCACCTCCAACTGCAACCCTACCCCCTTACACCGACGACTCTATTCACAAGAACACTAACCACAACAACTGAAAAACTAAATCCGAAATGAACAATTCCCCGACTTCTTTATAGCTCCAGCAGTAAAGATGATTTTCGTACACTCCGCTTTAAAAACACTCCGCCACAATATTTCAACACTTCCGCGCGAAATAACAATGGCTCGCTGGAGAGAAAAGCACTATACCATAAACAAGCGCAGGCAATACTTCATCATCATAACTGCATGAAATCCGAGTGCGATCCCCAAGCTGCTACAAGGCTCTCGCATCGTGCAAAACGAAGTTTCACAATCGTAAAACCATTCGACGTCTTATATTATATGTATCCTAATAATTTTATAAAATCTTTATCAAATTCGTTACGACATAGTCATATCCGGCTGACGAGCTGTATGCCGTTAATCTAACGGAGACCTTTCCCTAAAGTAATGTGTGCCAAAAACGTTTCTGTTTTCCTGTCACAGCACTCGAGCCTAATATCTTCAACACGTTTTGATACTTATAAATTTAAAAATGAAAGAAATACGAGTTCGCACAATAAGTGAAGGCACAAGTTGTAGGGTGGAGTTGCGGAACAATGGCTTCGGACAGACGTCCTCATAAGCTCTCGCAGGTGGCGGGCTCAACTTTCCATACAATGCGACCAACGCGACAAATATCGGGAACGTGAGAATGTTCAAAGTGTTCGTGAAACAACTTCACAATACCTCCGTTTTAAGAAGCTGTTTGCGGCTCTTTGAAATCCTATAACATTTGTTTTGTGTACACGCGACCCAAATCGTCATTGGTTTTCTTTTGTAAAGTAGCAAACAACCGTGTTTTCAAACTTGTTTTTTAAATACCTGTGTTAATGAACGTCGCTCTTACTTTGAGGGTATTATAACATTTATAAAATATTCCAATTGTTGTTGTTTCTCGTGCGTTGTTGATGTAATCATTTTAGATTTATCTTAGATTTGTTTTTAAATTCTAGGGTAATTCCGATAACCAGAATACCTGCGGCGTGAGAAAATATTCTGATAACCGTCAGGTATCAACCATCCTACAAACACAATGCCTGGTAGAATGGCGAAAGTAAACAAGGATTGTGTTTCATTTCGTTAGCGGCTGACTTATGTCGGTTCACTTCATTAGCGCTGCCTTTAATCAGATTAAATTATTTGCACGTTATCACGGGTCTTATTTCAAGTGGTTTTATTTTGCGCATAATTTAATGAGCTAGTGTGTAAATTTAACCGGGAACAACCCAATTTAAGTAATCTGTAAGAGTTCTGTTTTAATAGGTCTTTGATATTCGTCGACGTTTAGTTTGAAAAAGGGAAATAAGTCTGAAGCTGAAGTTAAAATGATTAGAACTCAATTACACCTTTTTTTGCAAAAATTATAATGGTATGGAAGTATCAGCACATTACGTTTTATAACGTCTGTGACACGCTTTGACCTGATTATATTACGATTAGGTATGATTTTTGCTGGTCCCATTATCCTTCTAGCAGAGGTGAACCAGATCAATTAGATTATGGTGAAATATATATAATACATGCGCTTTCTTATTATTCGATGCGTTTCTGCAATACAAATGTTAGTTATGATTATTTATTAAATGCTGTCACCATTATCAATTATATAGGACCATACATGGTGCTTAAAAATATCCTGCACACAGCCGTATCGACTGACTAGCTTCGTTGGTTTAAACGTCAGTCTGTGTGTCTGACTCGGCAGCTGTCGCATCAGTCAAACAAATCCGACTGACCATCCCCGTGGTATTTTGGTTTTATCTCACGAAAAGCGGGTTTGCCATACTTGTGTGTGTGTAGATGCATGCACGTGCACATTGTCTTTAAGTGCGTCGCTAAGCGACACCGTTGTGTAGGTTTTTATACTTGTTACAGCTACCTACTAGTATGGCAAACCTGCTTTCTTGCGATAAAACAACTGTTACACTTATATTCTGTCTACCTGATACGAGAGCGTGTCTATCATTAACGGATCTCCTTTACTCATATCCGCATACGACGACCAGAAAAATGTGACTGTGCCAAGACGCGGAACTATAAATGAGGATGTAAAGGAAAGAACTGAAAGTTTCAAACATGACTTTAGGGATGGCCGGATGATTGGTAGCGGGGAGTATCCGGTGTCCGCTGCGGGCTTCGGGTGGGAAATAATGCCATTTCCGATGAGGGCCCGCAGGGCGTGTCGACAACGAGATTAAGGAAAGGAGACGGTATTTAATAACATCGACACACATTTACAGCAAATAAACATCTCCGGTGCCAACAAAGAATATTAATTCAAAGTGCATCGCTGCTTACCTGTAAAAAATCTTACTTTAAGATAATACTCGTATGACTGTTTAAGAGGAGCCTTCCGGACTTAATTATATTATAGCGATATAAGCGACCCTGATAGTGTCCAAAATAATGTTTGACTAAATCAAATCACTTACTCACGTTTAACGCCGCAATACACACATACCTATTCTTGTTTAAACAACAATGATAAACAATGTATAATATTTTTTAGACATACGTACGTACGTATGTAAGTAGTGTAGGTATATGGCAGACCGTAGTGCGCCCGATCCATCACTAGCGTATGCATTTCCATTCAAATGTAATTTGATATTCGCTGAAACAGTATTTCTGGCTTAACCAGTCGCCGCTGAACAAAATCGAGTAGGGGCTCTGAATAGTAAATCTGCCACAAGGTGCTATAAGAATTTTCATCGTGGCGTGAGCGACTCAAAAAGCGGAAGTGCGCTTAAAATGTTTCGTAGTACGTGACTTAGCCTGGGGCGCTTTAGATCGTTTACTGCCCTCGACGCACACTTAGAGTCCAAAATACATACAAATGAGGATCGTGGGCTCAGAATGTGAAGGGTCGCGGACTACGAAGTGCCGACAATAAGTTAATTTAATAGGCCGGCTGCAGACAGCGACAAATCGCTGCCGGCTCGCGCCCGTCCTCTCTAATGATATCCAAAAGCCGTAACATTAATTTCAATAATTTATAATGATTTCGCATTCAATTATGAATAGAAAACTTGAGTTCTGATTAGACCCTCGGTGTTTCTTGCCGGGGATGGCTAGCTAATTAATTGACGCGTGTTAAATTATTGTGGTATGTTCTAGAAAAGGTGTTTTTTATAAGCAGTGCTGGTACAGTCGGATATTTTTGTTTTTCTTGATTGAACTCCCGCGACGCAAAAAGAGGAGGGTGTTATAATAATATACGTTCAGCGTGTGAATTAAAATACGTAATTAAAAAACATATACGTATTTAGTATTTGTATTTCAACTACTTGCTTAAAATGTAATTTGTAATTCGTATTTCAAATACCTGACGCCAAGGTATTTTGTAGTTAGTATTTCAAATACTTTGGCTTCAAAATACATTTTAACTTAAATACATATAACCTTCATTTAGCGGTCTTATTAATGGGTGGGTTCTGAAGGAAATAGCGCTCGATAGCAGTAAGCAAAATGGCGACCGCTAAATATGTCGATCTTTAGAGTTGAGTTGGCAACACTGCACCTGTTACTGCATGTCAATCTTCTTTTACTCTACTTTGTATTTCAAATAAAAATTGCTAAAATACTATATTTTGTATTTTATATTTCGAATACATTACTTAAAAATATTTTGTATTTCGTATTTTGAAATACTTGCGAGATAGTATTTTGTAATTTGTATTTCAATTAAAGTAAAGCATGTATTTTGCACAGCCCTGCGCGTGTATCTGAGTATGCGTATCTGTTTGAAACCAGAAACAGATGGACGGGCTTTGACGCGGTTTTTTTTTTGGTAGAAAGCTATTTGACGCTGGTTTACATCATTCTTGGCTAGGTTTGATGGAAATCGTAGGGCGGCCGTTTAAAATTGTCAGCTCTGAAGGGAAGGTCGTAATGATTTCGGGTGTTTTTATCTATAAATTATGCATGTCAACACTTAATTGTAAAAAAGAGAAATAAAAATATTGCGATGCAGGTAATATATAAGAATGTATGTACAAAGGCGAATAATATTTTTTATTTAAGTAAAATTGGGAAAAATCCTTAAATAACTCAAATAACTATTAACTCTGTGAATCTGGTACATTTGATTGTGTACCTTGAGTTTCAAGTTACTGTGGTTCTTTCGAAATTATTTTAACCCCTAACATTTATTTTCATTGATTACATTTGCATAAATATAAAATTATTTATAAGCCCCACGATGGCTAAATATTGCACTACATACATGCATGTAGGAACGTAAATACAACAAATTCGCAGAGTTAATAGATAACTAATAGCTAATCAACGAAAAATAACAATTGCTACGTTGTAAACTCGCCTTTTAAAGAGGCATGTAAAATCGAAAAAAATTAGATCATACTATGTTTGTATCACTAATGAATGAAAGTAATAATTGTACTTAAAACGTAAATCAAATACTGACAACTAGTTTTGAACGTTTCAGTCAAAGTCAAGAAGTTGTGAACTTCGCAGGTTCAGTTCGATTGACTTAAAACCTTAAACAGGGGTTGCCTGATCCGGCAATTCGCAGCTTTCCAACTGTCGGCAGTCGTAACTTCGTCCTTCCGAACTCACTAAAATAGAATGTGTACAACCGGGAACTCCCAAGTTGGGTATTATATCTTTGTAGTGGAACAAGAAGCCTTTGACAAGCCGAGCGGAAGGCCACGAAACGACTTGTCGTGTTGCCTTCTTGATTTGTTGCCGGCTTGTCATTATGATGACGGTTTATGGGTAATTAGCACAGTTTCTCTGGTTCATTTGATCGTAATAGGCTGATTACCGTGCGTAGACATTTGATTGCACGCATGTCACCAGAAGAGGCTTTTGAATATACAAATGAACGTAGTTATATATATATATATACAGTGGTGGTCACATAATTAGGGACACTTGTTTTTTTCCCATACAATTGCCTACAAATATGACTTTTAAATTTTGACCACCATTCAAAAAGTTCTTGACCAATTTTATTGCTAAATAAAATTTACTTTAGATCATTAACTAAGGTTTAAATTTATGTACAATGAACTACTGTTATAAACGAACCTTATATTTTATAGGGATTTAAAAACTTAGTGCTGACCCGTCCATACAAAGTATTACAACTTTGTATAAACGCGAGGTATTTATTTTTTCAAATCCTTATAAAATGAAAGATCCGATTTCAACAGAGATGAATTGTACATACATTTAAACCTTAGTTCATTAATGAACGATGAGTGTAACCAAATATTAAATTAGTTTACGTAACACCTGGCCATAATGTGAGTTTTATCGCACGCTGCGCGCACGGTAAAACTCGCATTGTGGCCAGGTGAAGACGTAAAATTGTGTACTCATCACGGGCAGTAAAAAAGAAAGCCCTCTATCGCATATTTACAACCCTCGCCTACGGCTCGGGTCTCAAATATCTGCGATTTCGGGCTTTCTTTCTTTTACAGCCCTTGTTAAGTAATGTACTATTATAACTTTTTGAATGGTGGTCAAAATTGATAAGTCATATTTGTAGGCAATTGTATGGGGAAAAAAAACAAGTATCCCTAATTATGTGACCACCACTGTATATATATATTACTTGAATTATTGTAAATTTTCTTAATTTAATTATTTTATTAGTAAATGTGCGCCGGTAATACTTACCCTAATAAAGTACCGTTTGTCATTTTTGTCTGTATACCTTTTCAAGGCAAATACTGGTCAATATTTTATAAAGATGCTATTTGTTAAAGATAAATAATCAACTTGAGTGTGGATTTGAGGGTAAGTAACATTGAGGCTTATTTGGATCAGTGCGTTCTAATGTTAAATACCTGTAAACCTTAACCCTAAGGGTTTGCATAAAGTGTTGTCATTTGTAAAATTCGTACATCTTTTAGGCGAGTGGTCGTGGTCATTCTTAAAAGTTGTATATTGGGATAGATTAATGCAAAAGAAACATTAAGTGCAAAAATAAGTATTGTATATGGCCGTACTTTTAGTATTAAAATCTTAAGCTGTTATTTTCCGGGCTCCGATATAATTTAATGAGTTAAATTTTACATATAAAAAAAAACTTCATTCAATCTTATCCAATGCCCTTTATGAACGTCAAACTCTTGATAGAATATAATAGAGATAGATGTTGATAAATTTAGCATTACAGATTTAAAAAATTGGTGATAACCGACTTGGCCCCACAATAATTTTAAATACACTTAGGTTCCATTCTCGTTACATGTAACTAATTTCAGATTAGTGTGCATCCTTAGATTTAATTATATCTGCTCATCAACTCGCTCAGTATCGGCGCACGGGTGGACGGTTGAGAGTGAACTCGGCAGAGCAAGTTTGTGTGTTGAACCGCATTTGTCGGAGTCGATCGAAACTTCTGCTCTCGATTAGCATCGACACCAACTCGCGCTTCATACTGCCTGACTCGCAATTTCGCTCTCAAATGGCCTACCTCCAGGAATTTAACATGTTTAAATAGGTAACCACACTATTCCATATAAAAGCGCTCATTCTGTAAAATTGGCGATGTTTGACATAACTGTAATATTTAATTGGAATTGGAAAACAAACATGCATACATTACATGCATAGTAAGTGGTTATATCTACATAGTGCTGCTCCGATAGTGACATTGGTTACATTTTTGTTAGATACAGTAGATAATTTGTATTTGAATGAGCTATTGAGTCAAGTTCCACTAAATAGAAATTAATCATACATTTTGCAAATTGAACTTTTTTGATAAATTATTGTAAAAGTTGGTAATGAAGAATGTCAGTAGGTACGCCAAATCCGTTGAAACTTTGTAACAGTAAAGTTTATAAATAAACAAACATACTACTTTTTATTTCATTCAAATAGACCAGTAGTTTTGATTCTACGAACGTTTAAAATTTGGGTCAATAATATTAAAGCGCGCGGGGGCCCATCTTGCTGGAGTGACGTCATCGTTTAACAGCGGTACGCGCCCTTATATGAACGAGTAAGTTTACGGGGCTATATCTCTTTAACCGTAATAAGTAGCCTATTGAAATTTTCACAGAATATATGTTATTATAAAATCTATCGTTTAAAATTATAAAATTAACAATAAATCAAATCCCAAGAGGGGTCCCCCATACAAGAAACATGCAAAAGAAACCCATTTTTATACGGATTGTATTTTTATATTTGCTTCTTATTTTATATTATTTTATGCTTAAATTGTACTCTAATTTTCATAGTTTACGAATAAATAGCAATCTCAAGTAAAACTGCTACAAATATTTGACAAAACTGATTTTATCAAGACGATGTTTTAAGCGGTCACCCATCCTGTTTAAGACTACGCGTGTAGTTGCTTAACTTTGGAAGGCGAAGTACGGGTTGTATTTGTATGATAGCTTTTTATTTCACATATATAGTTTACGACCAAACAGTAAACTGTAGTAAAACTCTTATAAATATGTTAAAAAGTGCCTAGTTTAAATCGACACGATGTTTAGGTAAGCGGTGGTTGCTTAACTTGGGTGGTAGGCCTTTCTTTACAAATTTCGTGTTAATGTAGAATGAATGTCGCTACCGTATTAAAGAATGAACTATAAAACATGAATTTTTGATTGACCTAGTAGTAGTTCTGATACTTCGTGTATTAATTTCATCGATTTCAAATTTCGCGCGCGGGGGCTACCAAGTCGCTCACTCGCAATTAGATAGGTACCTACATACCTACAACACTCTCGCTTCGCTAGGTCTAGGCATTAGCGGCCGCCACGCCAACTGTAGCGAGTAGGTAGCGTTGAACTGTTTTTGAGCATTATCACTGTGACTGTGTCACTCGTGATTGGTTTTTAATTTTTGGGATGTTTCACTATAGCTAAGAACATATTTTTTGCATTAATGTTTTGCTATTTTTATGTAAAAAACGGTTATCCCAAAATTAAAAGTACTTGATTATTATTCTAATTTTATTTAACCAACTTATTCGACAAATATTGCAAACAAAAAAGCCGGTCAGTGACAGACAATTTTTTTTCATGTTTCTTGTATGTGGACTCCTCTTGGGATTTTATTTATTGTTCATTTTGTAATTTTAAATGATAGATTTTATAATAACACGTATTCTGTGAAAATTGCAACTAGCTACTTATTACGGTTAAAAAGTTATAGCCCTGTAAACTTACTCGTTCATATAAGGGCGCGTACCGCTGTTAAGCGATGACGTCATCATCTGTGAGCGGTAGCCACCGGGTTTCGAGCGCCGCATACGAAGTTTAAAATTCAATATCTCGAAAACTATTTGACGTATGGAAATGTTTTTTTTACAGCTATTTTTAGTTTTTAATGAAGAATACGGCAAGATAAAAATCTAAACTGGCTGACATTCTGTAACATGATTTAACCCGATATAAATGAGAATAATGTGATTTACAGGCAGTGCTCGCTCAGGCCTTTAACCGTGCGCCTACAATGTATAAATCCATATCTATTCCCTAATAGTTATTGGGTAGTCGGTATTGTTTCAAGTCGCGGTGGCCGCGCCCGCGCCGCGTCCGCGTGGAATGCTCTGCGGAATTTCATTTCGTTACAGTCGGGATTGTGAACATTTTGCCAGTATCATATCTGCATGTAGATATTTACTGTGTTTGTGTCGCATGAGTTCTAGAGATTAGTTTTGAATAGCACATTAATTATTCAGATGTCAATAAGTTACCGCATATAATGACTTATGCTGCGATTTTTATAATATAATAACTTCTCTTCTCAGAGCATAGTTTTAGGAGTGCTCGACGGTTGCCTAGGAGCATTCGAAATTTCCTTTAAATGCCCATCATAACTCGTCTCTTTCATTCTTAAGTTTTATCTGTTAGTCTGAAGATGATGTCCTATTCACACAAAATGCCATACTATTTATTTTGGTAAGTTATATTAATTTTAACGTTCTTCAGGTCTCAGCAGTCATTGAGACCCTTCATTTGACAATGTTCACCACAGTGAACATACCATAATTTTCACGTTTTTGTTTTTTTGGTTGCTATTTTTTTAATGCTGATTTAAAGTCAAAAACCTTCTGTGTTTTTGTCAAATGAAGGGATAATAATAGTTAGCAAAATAGCACGGTAGTGATCTGACCGAGGCGAGCCGGAGTCTGGAGGGTTCGGAAGCAGATAAATAATATTCAAAGCATTTTCCGACGCGCGGTATTGTACCGGGGACGCGCCGCGCCGGGCACGGCAGCTGCTCTCCGTAATATTGTGTTATACTTTATCGAATTTGCATGTTTTTACTGAATAACATTCCTTTGGCGCACTCGACATCAAAGGCCAAGGCAAAAGTGATTTCGCACTGAGTTAGTTCACAAGATTCAGTTTCACCCCTCCCCATACTCGACTTCTGAATAATTTTGTTTTACCTAATAAGTAATAAGCGAAGTTGTAAATGGGTATTCTAGTTTTCATATTTTAAAGCTTTAGCTCGGCGCGCTGTTTGCACGTTGTTATAATGATGTGAATCCGGGCACGTGGCTTACCCCACCTCGTGGTTGTCAGTTTGAAGTGTTTCTGCTCGTAATATTGCTGTTTGTTTGTTGGTCATTTTGTTTCGGGCGGCAGGGCGCAAACACAAACATGTCAATTTGGAACTAAACGTGACTTCTGACGCCTCAATAAATTAATGAATTACGATTGCCCTATCTGAATGCACACTTGATTGAGTAAGTAACACAGTGTTGTGAACTAGGTGTTTCTGACTAAGATTAACATTCCTGTATTGCTTTTTCTTGAGGAACTTTTTTGTGCAGTAAATCTAAAAAAAGAATAATTTGACATAACTTTTTACTTACCCCTTCACATTGGTGGTAAAATCAAATCAAAAATAAAACAAACGGCACACTAACAACTCTCCATCACTTCTGATTGAATGTTTTGGTCTAAAATATGGCGAAAACCATTCAGTCAGTTAGGCTATTTATAAAATCATTTCACTCGTGCGTCTGTCTGTCCGTCCGTCTGTTACAGCCAATTTGCTCCGAAACTAGTGGACCGATTGAGTTGAAATTTGGGACACATATGTAAATTGATGACCAAAACACAGATGTGCAAAGTTAATAAATATATTTTAAAATAAGGGTCATTTTCGGGAGACAAATTAGGAAATTGAACCCTTTCCACGCGAGTTCAACTCGCACTTGGCCGGTTTTATTTTATTTGTACTTTAGCCGTCAACAAATTACTTATCTTATTGGGCATTAAAGGCGACAAGAGGGTAAAGAAAGACTTTATCGCAATATTCAAATTTTATTTAAGATCTAAATAATTTATTTGCAGCTCATATTCACGTTATTAAAAAATAACAAATAAGTAATGAAAATGAAAATGAAAAGTTATGTAAGTAAAATGGGAACTAAAACGAGATCAATCACCTTGTAAGATATTTTTGACGTAGCTGTTGCCGAATGTTTGATGCAGGGCGATTTTGACATGTTATCCAAGTGGGCACACGATATTCGACTATCTCTTAGCTACCAAAAAACTAAAGTAATGAATATCCATTCACCATATTTAAAAGTTAACACAACTCCAAGAATAGTAGCCCACGAGCACTCCTACATGCACGCCCTGCATGCGAACTGCAAGTGTGAACCGCTACACAGCATACCAACCTCGGCTTAAAAAGTGATAATAAATTTAATTAGGGTCCTTACATTGACTATGTTTGTAAAAAATTAAGAGCTGTCCTTAGTAATCTTAGTGTATTGAAATATAAAATGCCATACAATATACTTAGGATGTTGTACATGTCAATCGCAGACTCAATAATAAGCTATGGTATATCTAGCTATGGCAGAACCTACAAAACATACTTGCAACGTATCTACAATATTCAAATAAAAATGTTAAAGCTATAGTTCCTTTAAAAGTGAAATACGAATACAGGCATGATTCCAAAAAAATATTTCAATATAGAACCTTGAATGTTTTTGATAAAGTTAAATTTGATATAATCTTAATTAAAAACAGTAAAGATTGTAACAAGAAGTATTGTATAACGCTATTTTTATTCTTGAAATAAACAGTTAAAAAATTTTTAACTGCAAAGTTTTGTTTGATAAACACGTGAGTCCCAAAAGTAAATGTACGCCGATAAAATCCGTTTCCCTTGGTCACTTGCGACGTCATTTACATCTTTACATTACCGCCAGCGCCCCGGGCAGTCCATAAAATATTTATGTCCGAAGAAACATTAAGAAAACGCCGCTTATTTCCTGTAAATCCACTAGCATGTATGTTTAATGCTTAATCTTAGTCGTTTGATGTCGCTCAAAGACGGCGCCTGCGAAGCCGCTTAGCAGTGGACACGAGAATTGCCTCTTCGCTCTGCTCTGCCCCTCTTTAATTCATCCCCGGAACGATCTACCCGTGAAATTGTTACTTAAGAACTTAATCGACGCATCGCTCTTTGTCTTTGTACCAGGCGCTTTGCAAACAACATTTTATTGAATTCGATGTTTACTGCCCTTTCTTGTAAATAGCATTTGTTTTAATTTTGTTTTTTAATTGCTTTCTGGTTGAAGGCATTTTGTTTCTCTAATTACATGAAGTACTGACACATGGTAAATTAAAAGTATTTAAAAGGCAGGGATACCTTTTGTCTGTTACATTCAATTTTTTCAAGGAAGAAAGTGATAGCACAAAAAAAAAAAATAAGATGAATGCTGTCACTGCTCTTTGCACATTCAGTATAAGATGTTTAGCTGTCACTTGTCAGCCACCTTTGAACCGAATTATCTAACCACAGCCGCCACATCCGGAGCTAGTCGGATTAATCTCGGGCTAATTAGACGGCGTTGTGCTTGTAATGACCTGCTAATCGCAATCCACTTTACGCGTGTATTCACTGTTTCAATGGCGAATTACGTGAGCATTCACGATCGCATATATATTATACATTCACAGGATGATTGATTCTTCGATTTATCCCTTAATCCGTTAGTAGAGCTTATTTGCAAAAAGCAAAAATGATCCTATAGTAGCCTTTGAACAAGGAGTTTCTCAGATATTTAATATAAAAAATTATATAAAGTGGAAAGTCAAGGATATTGCAAGTAATGGCATGGCGCTGAAATTGAATCTGGGCTGCAAATTTTTCTTCGGACTCATCTATCATAAAACTCTAGCAAGTTTATTTTAGATAAAAGTACGGATTATATTAAAGATTTAATACCGTCAAGATGCCTATACGTGTGTATAGATTTTAAAGGTTATGTATTGTCAGTACTAAAACTTACCCCAAAGGTTGTTACATGTCCGACCGGTCCTTGGAGGATGCCCAATGCCTATGTCTAGTAGTGGACGTATTTCGACTGGCATGAGAATGATATTGATGATGCTGGTGATTCCTCGAAAACACGATCAGAGCAAATTAGATTCAAACAGCCGGTATTTGAAATAACACTAGGGCGCGAAGCTCTAGTTCCACGAATATGTAATTGGCTTGCCTTGTTGAAACAACAACTATTCGCGCTAAGCGCACTGATACTGCAGTTTGAACATCTCATTTACTGAAATAATACTTTTAATGTAGGTCGCTTTAGAAGAGCTTTTACGTATGGCTCCAATGCGCGAATTGAAGTAAATATATAAATGTGTGTAGCGTTAAAAGGTACAGGTTTTGGGTTAAAAATTCGATCTACGTGTAAAAGGACGACACTCGCATAATCAAGAGTGAAAAAGTTTCGTTCGTTCCATTATTATAACAATGAGACCTATAAATAATAATGAGATCTAACTCGACGCACAAAGCCGTTAAAAGTAAATAAGTAAGTACTTAAAAATTCTGCGTGTCCGTTAATGTAAACCAGCCGAATAATAAAGTTGTTACTTAAGCAATGTCGACGCACGTGTCGGGAACATCAATACTGGCTCCGGCTGAAACATAAACGCCAACAAAGAGCAACATGTGGCATCGCCTTACAAAACGGCAGACCGCACTCGGAGAAAAATGTATATCAGAGTGAATATCGATTTCAAATAAAATTGCAACCTTTTCTGATAACGAGGCGACATTTTCCCCTTTTCCGGGACCCGTTTGTCGCTCGCGTCTCACATTGGGAATTTATCCACCGAAATAAGCAGATAACGAAGATAATGGTAGCGCCAGCGAGTGAAATATACGACACCCAACGATTGGCTCCTTCTGAATGGACGCCTTTTGTTGGAATGCAATTCAAGTGCTGCTGCTTTTACGGTGTCAGAATAATTGACGTTCTGAAGTAGGTTTAAGTTACTTGCGCGGCGTGTTCTTGTTAGTGAAGCGTACGGCACATTTTTACACAAACACATTTATTTTGTTATTGTTTCTCTAGACAGAAAACGTCGTTACATGGTGGTTTACTGGCTGTTCTAGGTTTGCTAGAACCGCTGGAAGATTCTCGTGATATTAAACGGTTCTTTCTTTGTTCGCAGATTCTTCTACTTGTACCACTTCTCGTTCTATGCGTACCATTACCGATTCAACGGCCAGTATAGCAGCCTTGCGCTTGTTACATCGTGGCTTTTCATACAGGTAATTAAAACAATGTTTTTGGAAATAGTTGACCTATTTTAGTATGTTACGATTTAGTGAAACAACAAAAGTTAAGTTTTCTGTTTTTTTTATAGCATAGAGAAGGCAAACGAGCACAGACCACCGGATGATAAGTGAGCTCTGAGCCCTAATATGCAATGGCAATCTCAAAATTGTAAATGCGTTACCAATTCTGAGTACTAGGGTTTCTCTTTACTAGTTATGTCAGTTAAATAATTACTTTAGAATACGGCGAGGCCTGCAGCGGGTCATCGGTCTTGATTGAGGGAATATCAGGCTCATATTACCTGCGTCCTGCTTGCGTATAACACGAGTAGGCCATCCGTCCGTCCGTTTGTTCAGCGCACTTTGATGTCGGCGGCCGCGGGCGCCGGGCGGCCGTGTGTGCCCCAGCAGAGTTAACAGATAAATTGTTTGTCTAAAGCGATATTAACATTCCGCTACCGTTAGCCCGTTTATTAAATCCCTGGTCTACATTTAAATACACTTCCAGCAATGCCATGCGGGAGCGTGCGCTTTAGAATTGTTGCCACGAGTTGAACTTTTTTACTATACAGTATATATACTAAATACAATTTACTTTAGATCATCAACTAAGGTTTAAACTGATGTACAGTAAACTACTATTAAAAACGGACCTTATATTTTATAGGGATTAAAAAGTTTAGTGCTGCCGCGTCCATACAAAGTTGTAAAACTTCAACTTCAAAGTAAAAATTGAAAAATCACATTTGTAAGCAATTGTATGGGAAAAACGCAAGCGTCCCTAATTATGTGGTCACCACTGTATATTGACATTCCCAGTTATGATTTTTCGTTCAAGCTATTCATATTTTATCATCCCGTGCACAGTTGAATACTCCTGTTATAATTTTTAAGTACACTATAAGAAAGAAAAACTGACTAGCCGGCCCGAAAAAGTTGGAGTCGACCCGCAAGCATTTGTCAACAAATCACGTCCCCATACGTTATTGTGACCGAGTGTACACTTCACAGCCGCGTACCTTACAAAATCAAACTTTAACCTGATGAAAACAAACGCTAATTTTTCTTGTGAAATTTCGTCTGTCTGTCTAGCTAGCGAGATGGACCTCGCCGCCATATCCAAGTTTTGTCAAATGTTTTCCGGGGCAATTCCCAAATAACATCCGTGCGTGTAATATTTCCGCACGCCCGAGGCGGCGGGCGACCGGCGGGGGGCGATGACGCACTTAAACAACGCCATTTGAGGGATCACGGGAGCGTTTCATGACCTTACAATAAGCAGCTTTTGTATGAGCAGATTATATGTTATGTTTTGAAATCGCAGTATACTTAGATGTCCAACTGTTGCAGATACCACGGCTTGAATCAACATTTTTATTTGTCTATTTGTACTTACCTATTAAAAACCTTCAGGTTAGTGCTTAAATAGACGGAGTGCATTTTTTGGAATTCAAAGTAGGTAAGTATTGATTGAATCTGTTGTGATGTATTGAACGAGATAGAATAACACGGCAAAGGTACATGTTCAGTTATGCAAAGCGAGAGCGCCTCGAGCCGGCGCGGTAGGCTCTGCTGGATTACAACACGGAAAGGGCGACGGCGAAAAACAAGGAGCCCCTTCGGAATGCAAAGTGAGGGCTTATCTTATAATCATCAAGCGTGTCAAGTTATTAAAAATCATATTTCACCAGGTCGCCTCCCCGGCCGGAACGCGGCGCGCATAACAGCGCAGTCCGCTACATTAATTTAAACAGGCTTGTTGACAACAAGCTTAAACTAAGATCCATCTTAATAATAAACAATTTTCCAAGGGCATTTTTGATTTTGCAAAAGGGATCCATCTAAGATAATAGACGTTCTGGCCTAATTCCCGTCGAGTCCTAAATAAACAACCGACGGCTGCTATTACACGTGGTTAGGAGCGGTTATGTTGCTGATATCTCGCTAATTGTAGTTTAGCTGAAATGGAACCAGTCGGACAATTTACCTCCTTTATGTACTTACTACTTACTACTTACATTATACTTAGAACTTATAAATACTTGTAAACATCACTACGGCAAATGATATATTTTTGCTGATACATAATTATAGTGTAATATTTTTCCTCCACGGTTTTCTGTATTTGATTGTGTACAAAGCAACTAGATTAAGTCTGCCAGCTTTGTATTTTTGTTTAATTCAATGTCTCTGCTCCTAATTCGTGATTCCTTTCCGTTAGCTGCAGGATTAGTTAAATGAAAGCAATTTTTTTCTCCTCCGATGCCCCTCGCGCCACGCAGTCCGCCGGCCGCTGTTTTTTCCTTGCATTTTAAATCAAAATAACTTTATTTTCGTCAGAGTTTTCTGCCGTCTCGGCATAATCAACGAGGTAGCTGTAAAGTGTTTAAGACATTTTGCGGCAGAAAAAATATCATCACAAAGCGCTCTCGCTTTCCTTTGAAGTGTTAAGTCGGATGTCGAGTGATGTTTAGTTCCCCGCGGTTGTTCGCGACTGCAGTAAAGCGCACGCTCTCGGCTCAAAGGTCTGAGGAGCGGTGCATCTGGCGTTAGAATTTAAACTAAATTATAAAACGCTAGTTCATACTTTTATTTTCAGTTTCAATATAATCTTCGCGTTAGACTTGTTAAACATAATATACTATAATATACATGGGATTTGTACCATTCAACGCGAGTGGTAATTCTCAAAACGGTCGATGTTAATGGACACATAAAAGGGCATCATCTCTGTCCATTAAATACCTTTTAAACGTTTGATCCTTTTTTAAATCCGTCGTGGCGTTTATCCGTCATGTGATTGGGCAGATCGTGTCAATTAAGGACCTGCATGTAGAGTATGCCAGTAGGGGACAACGTGTTATGGGCACGGTCAGTAAAATAAGGATAAAATTTAAAAGGCCTTGTTGAAATTTAAAATTCGAAGTGACGCAACAACGCGGCGCTGTTGGAGCGGGCGGATACACGTGGGTTGTAATATTGTTTGGACGTTATACGTCTAGTAGGGCTAGCCTAGTTGCCTACTACGAAAGCTAATATAATAACTGTAGAAATCTGTTTAAACATATCGGATGGATAAAATTTAAAGTGCACAGCATATGTCAATTTTATACGTCCTTTCTTTTGATTTCTATAGTTGTGAATATAATGCAACTAATTTATATTTATAGAAGCGAAGTGTAGGATTCATTTAACCAATTAAAGATAGAATGTGATGCATTGCGGTGCAACTCAATTCTTAAAAAAGAACCTAAATAAGTCACATCCGATACTTAATGTCAAAATTCCCATCAAAGATTTCAATTATAGATGTTGAGCGAAACAAATGACGGCGGGGTTTCATTCGCGGCAGCGATGAGCGCTCTCCGAATAATAAATCACAGAGGCGTTGCGACCTGCCGCCGCCGCCGGTAACCCGTTACACCCTCAACTCGAAAAAAATCAAAACGAAGATCACAAAATATAATTTCAAATAAAAGTTCACTCCGGGCGGTCACAAGTTTCTTAATTAAAACTTACGTCGTACGTCGTCGCGAGGGAGGGAACTTTGACCCAGAAATAAATAAATAGCAACAGAGATACTCTCGCTGTCACGAGCCGCTCATTTATTTGTCTAAAGGAGTTTTGTTTAGTTCGAACGTGTCTCATAATCTGCACCGGGAAGCTCGGGACGACTGCGAACAAATATCGACGCCCGCCACTTAGCTGCGCCGCCGCCGCCGCCGCCTTCCTGCAGCTTATCTCTTTACCGTTTATTTATTGTAACAAGTGTCATCCTTCGGTGGAATTCCGGCTGCGCATTTAGTGTTCAATTGTATATACTTAATGTATCTCTTTGTTACAGCATTCGATGTTGTACTTCTTCCATCACTACGAACTGCCTGTGATACTACAGCAGGCTCAGTTGCAGCAGTTGCTCCTTCGCACTCACCACGGCATGGGCGGCATGGTAGGGCTGGCCGGCATCGCGGCGCTCGCCAGCGGCGCGGCCTACCACGACGCGCCCGGCACCGGTACTCAGGCCACTCCTCCCACAGCACAATCCACTACGCAAACAGTGCAAAACACTGCACAGTCTACCACGCAAACAACTCCCTCAGTTTCCACCGCGCAAACTAATACCAACCATACAGGCGACGTCGCCTCTAGAACGTCGTCCGCCGAAACCGCCGCCACCGGCACCAACACGCTAACTGTCAACGATGTGGAAAGGAACTTGGCAATGCCGGCCGATGATAAAAGCAGAACCCAGTCCAATATATTAGACTCTATTAGTCCCAGTGGAGAAAGCAATATCAAAATAGAAGAGATCGCGAGAAAGAGTTCTCGCGATGAAGACAAAGTAGTCAGCAGTAGTAATGTCACTGCTACCAGCCATAAAAATGGTTTAAATAGTGCTGCAAGCGCTGCCGCTGTGGAGGCTATAAAAAGCGGCCAAGACGAAACGTCGACTCTAGACCGTCGACGAAAGGGCAGCGGCGACATGTCCGACGCCGACCCGCCCTTGCTCACGTCGATAGCCGAAGACCACGCGGCCGAGCGGAGGGGTCTCTCTGAGGAATTAGACTAATAAACTTTCTTTGTTATTCTTACAACTGACAACATTACATTGAATCTACTCAGTGTCCGTTGATCGACTAGCTTATGTGATGATTCTTCTGACTTAAAACAATATTCACAACGTAGTAGGATGAATACTACACAAACGTGCGTAATTAAACAAAGTGTTTATCTTTTTTTTTTTAAATAATATGTCACTATTTAAGACTGGTGAACAACAACATACAACTCGTCGATCGGAGAACGTTGTTCGAAACTTGTTAGTGATATTTTGTAGGATATCATATGTTCTGAAAGGTGATTGTAGCTTGTAAGACGATGTATGCCATTAAGGCAAATATGTAAATAAATTGATGTCGATAAAATATTTATTAGGACCTTATTTTTGTTAATTCCGTTTGTTATTTTAATATGCTTAGTGAATGGCGCTGAAGGTTGGCATACTCTTATCAGTGATTTAGTTTATTGCAATAAAATATTTTGAGTCATAAATGTGTCAGTTTAAATCTATGCGTTAAATCCTGTTTAGATGTTCCGGGGAACGATAAAACCGAAATGGTTCAATGGGAGATAGTCTCTTTTAATCACCCTGCCCTATACAGGGTGTCTGGAAAACCTTTGGAGAAATTTTAACAGTAGATAGGGTGGATGATTTGGATCATCCCTATATTGGTAACTTTTTTTAAAGTTATTATTTGACTGAGTTACAGGCAAATTTATCATCGCCTTTCCTGACGATGCTCTCAGTGTGCCCCATCTTAACTACTTCATTCAATACATGAGTCACAACGTAATGTAAATAAACAAGTTGTTCCTTATCAACAATGTTCCTAATCATGGTCAAAAGCTCAATGAAACACATTATTCACACACATTTATTATTCATTATTTCAAATTATTCTATAATGTGAATGAAAAGACGGTCTCTGATAAGAGCTATTATGTGAAATAATTTAAAAATTAAACTTACGATTACAATTATTACTCACACTCTTCTCACACTCACTCAGGTAAAATAGCACTTGTACTCGTACATTAGACTTATTTTACGAGATCATTAATTATGGATTTATTGTATTGATTTGCACTACTGTCAAGGAGTAATACGAATAAAAAACACAATAATTAAAACGAATCATTAAGTTGTGATTGTGCTTTGACAGTTTGACATAGTATTTTTTTAAATATTTTACCATTGAAAACTCTTTATGAAAAGAGGTATCTTTTGTAAAAATAAAATCGTTCCTACACGTTATGTTTAATCAGAATTACATTTAAAGCTGGCATCATACACGTTGTTGAAAGAGTTTCGTACCCTAGAAGAATGAGAACCGTGTGAGCACAAAACGACAAGTGACTTTTTTACGTCTATGCGAACACCTCTGGTTCCTAGGCTTTGACAATGCGAGATCGCCCCGCTAACGCAACGCCTTTCTGCACGTCCGTGCGAACGTAGCCTTATTGAATGCTCTAAGTCCGGGACATCGAATGAATATGTATGTGTTATATAAGTACCTACTACGTACGTATATCGATTCCATGATTGCATGGCCTGGGAAAGGCCGGTCTTTTTTTTTTCTCTATGACAAGTGCGATCATACAAATTTAATCAATATGCGACGGCCTTTTATATTCGGACTGTTAGCTATACCGCGCGAAGAATACCATACAGATCAATACGGACAGCAATAACCGGATCGTTCATTTCATGTCCATCCGAACTTTCAGCAGTCTATGACGTAGCCATTTATCAAAGAATTGAACTTGTTCTAGGATACGAAAATCTTTCAACAACGTGTATGATGCCAGCTTTAAAATTTATGGTTGTCATTAGATGTCAGGTAAATTAAATTTCAGATTTTCTAGTCTGAATAAATAATAATAATAGTCTGAATTAATTTTGCTGTAAAACAATAAATGGGCTATTTTAGAGCAGAAAAAAGATAAATGTTTAGATCTCGACATTAATATGAAACAGACGATACGATCAGTGCTCGGCAGAGCATGTTCCAACAGATCTAGTGAACATTACAAAATCCGCTAAAATGTTCAATTATAAAAACGAAAATACAGTGAGTTGCATTAAAATTAATCTTTTTTTTGTAATTTGATTTTTGTTTACATGGGGCGAACTGTTTACATGGAGCGAACTGTTTACATACCACGTAAACAACGTATGGTCTCAGGTCATTGACCTTGAACTTAGACTTTTGACGTTAGTTACTACGAACGTTTGGATTAGTATAGTATCAACATCAAAATGTCAAGGTCAAGATATCGGCTGCGATACATCAAGTAACAAAATGAATATAATTAAATCTTCTTTTTTTTAACATTAACAGAAACAAAAATGAACCATACCCCCGTGATCAGAATCGTGCGAACTATTACCGCGCCAAATATCTCCAAAGGTTTTCCAGACACCCTGTATATTTTTTTACTTTACTAAGAAAGGGTGTTATTAGTTTGGATCTCTGTTTCTAATTTCCATTATTTTTTCTTTTCGGGTTTTAGTGCGACTTATTTTCATTGTAAGGTTTTTTCAAGGCAAATCGATAAGGTCAAACGAGCACGCAGGCCGCCTGGTGGTAACTGAGATCTGAGACCCTTAGAGATTTGGTTACAGGTTACAGGTAGTTGATAGGATTGTTAGCCAGTTTGATGAAAATCAGTTGGACTGTTTAAGAGTTCGGCTCTAAAAGCTGCAGTCATACATTTATTTAACAAAAACACACTGCAACACAACATTGAAATAAATTTTGAGCAAGTTTGTTACACTGTGGTGTGAAGTCAAATACTCAGCTCAGCATGTGCTTCAGCCGGAGCCACAGCGCTGGTTTTCAGCTGAACCCTGGTGTTCACCTTCCATTAAGTTAGTTTACTATTAAGGACTATCCATGACACGCGTTACAGTGTGTAAAAAAAGATGGGAAACTAAGTAATTGACCGAAAGGTACATTAAGATTAATATAATTGGACTTTGACACTCGGCAATTCTCGACATTCATCGGGAGAGATCGGAAGTGCAAATGACACGACACACATTATAGTCCATTCGCTTAGATAGTGTCGCTACTCTCGCATGTACTTGTGGTTATTGTAATAAAATACGAACATAATTTTTAGTTAACTGCTAAATTCACTTGCGGCGTAACACACGCCGATAACACCCATCGATGTTATATAATGTTAATGAATGATAGGGTAATATTTAATTTAAGTAATTCATAGGCATACTATAGGCATTTAAAAATAAAAAATAAAATCAATTTTAATAAATAATATTTTATTATTAACATGTTTCGTACACAAAAACTTATTTTAATGCTATTCAATCGATTTCCATGCAAAGTAAACTGAAACCAAGATTGCCTTGCAACAAAGGCCTATTTAGATAAATTGTATGACATTGTGTAGTATAGATAGTAAACTCTAATATAACACCTACTACCTACCACTTTATACTGTATAATAGAATAATCCAAGTTGCATGTTCATATTATACGTTATCTCATAGTCATAACACTCATAACTATCATAAGAAAGTACAATTTATCGATAAATTAATATCGTTCGGAAGTCTCTAGGACAATTTTATTCGTGCTACAAAAACTTCCATGTCTGGTGATTATGGAGTAACAATGGTAAATTCATTTGTTTATATGAGTGACGGAACGAAAAGGTCCCGACTATAGAGACATTTACCTATATAAAACTGTCGCTAAAACCATCACCCGTCACATGTTTAGAATATTAATAATGTTTTTATTACAGTTAGGCTGAGTTTTTATTATTAATAATTATACTAAATATGTTTGAATATTTATTTTATGTCAGTAAATTCTAGGATTTTATATACTCTAAATATGTGAAAATACGAAACTTTACGATTAAAACCGAGATGTCCCGAGTGTCAAAGTGGAAATTACCTAATTGTATAACAATCATGTTAATAATTCGATTGAGAGGTTTTAAACTATATTAAATAATATAAAAAATCGTCGGTCTTAGGTAGGATTTGAACCTACATCTCCTCTGGCTCTCCGGGCCGATGCAGGCGCATTACCACTTAAGCCACCTAGACCCTCCTTAAGATCCACGAAATTAGTAATCGCTTGCTTTTTCATACTCGGAGGGTATGCTGACGCCATCTATCGTTGTTTATTAACAAACGACGATGTTTTTCCCCTCTAATATAGTTTAGAATTTCGTAACACACGTTTTTGTAAAAATTTAAAATCTTGAGAGGTTTTGTCAGAGAAATATGGAATACTTAAATTATGACAAGTAGAAGGCAAACGAGCACACACACATGCCTCCTGAGGGTAAGTGGAGTCTGTGACCCATATTTTGCATTCGCAAGGCTACTATCTGAAAACTGAAATTCCATGTCCTACCTATCCAAACACTAAAAATCATTGTCCGAATTTTATTTGTCCGAAAACTATTCTAATTATTATCGTTTGTCCGATGACATGTTTCGTAATTTTTTTTCTTCACCATTTTACGTTTAGTAAAAGTATCGTTTGTCCGAAAAGCTTTTTCCTTCTCATTTACTTGCCCTATGAATTGTTACGTATTTGGTTTAATAGCCCATTTTTTATTTAACCAATGATACTTTTGGCACTGCATACGTTTACACAAATTATACGTTTAACATACGTTTACTTTTTAACGCTATCCTATGTTATTTTTCGACAGAGGTACTTTCCGCTGTAATATTATTCCATAATGTAAAAGATTATTATTTACAAAAGTCATAACCTAATACCCTAAAACATTCAAAGGCATATATTTATAATCAGTCGGAAATATTTTAGGACATATTTTTTATAGTATCAATTATTTTTATTCATACCGTTTTTCTACCAAATGTTAATGAAAATGTAAATGATGCGGCGAGCGAGCGAAGCGAGCGAGCAACATGAGTTTGGGCAGAAGCGACTCGGATAGGTTAGGTTATAAGGCTAAGGCGGGAGCGCTTATTCCCGAAATACCAGTATTTTAAAACACCAGGTTCTCAATATATCGGAATCACAAAACGGAACTTTCAAATTATGGTTTTGTTTATTATCTTCACCCAACATTTCGATTCTTGTTTTTTGAGAACCTGGTAAAAAGAGTAGTTTGGTATTTTAAAATACTGGTATTTCGGGAATGAGCGGGCGGGAGCGAAGCGTAGCGAAGGTCCCGCCTTAGCCTTCGAGGTTTTTTTTGTCGTCCCTAAAAAAAAACATGCTTGCTTTATTTCATTTTCATTTTGCGTAAAAATGATAAATTCCATTTCAGAAAAGCCGAGTAGTTAAAAATCCGGATCGTTACATCGGACAAATGAAATCAAAGTCAATAAAAAAAGTCGAATTATTAATAAACCGAAATGTTACATCGGGTAACTGATACTTCGGACAAATGAAATTTATGGAATCGTATAATTTGTCGAATGATCATAAAACCGACACAATAAATGCCTAATTGTAAGAATTCGAAATGTATTTTCGGACAAACGAATAATAAATAAAACGAAATTTGTCGAATAGTTTATGTCGAAACGAAATTCGGACTAACATTTTTAGTGTTTCAGATAGGTAACCCGGCAAATGCGTTGCCAATCCGAGCACTGCCTCCTATGCACTAGCATATAGCAATTTCACCGGTAGTCTTATCCCCACACTGGACCACAACAATGCGAAAACTGCTGCTTAATTTTCTTTAAAGGTTAATTAAAAACCATTAACTTTTAATTTCCACTTCAACATTATATCTAGTATATATTTTTATTTATTTTTATTTTGAAAACATACAAGAAAAGTTAATGAAAACTCATACGTACGAAACCTAAGGAAGGTTCATGTTCCGATAATTTTAAATTCAAAGAATGCTGTAGTATTACCGAGATACATTGGCTTCAGCGTTCGAAATTGTTTGTACTACCTATTACTTGATTTTGAGCTAATTACACTAAACAAATGAAAAAATATTGGATCATATCAAATAAAATTTAAAAAGCTTAAACATTTATCAGACTGAAGAACCCACGTTTGTTCGCTGGATTAAATTTGAACGTTCATTAAAAGTTAATCTCCCGATTCCTATCGAAATAACTTTAAAGGTAAGACGAAGCCGTTATTCAGAATTGAATACTGTTCATTCATTTTGTTCTCAGTTTCTATTCAATTTTGAATATAATCTTTTATGAAATAATTCCGTTCGTAGTTGAGATGAAGAGGCGAGTGCCGGAACGAAGGGCTATTGTTCGACCCTGATATGAAATTACACTAATTCGAAACTGCTCTGTAAACGGCCTTTTCATGTTATTGGGTAGTTTTCATCATTGAGAGATAATTTTTGTTATACGTATTTCAGGGAACTTTTGCTTTTCTTTTGTTGTACCTACTGCAAACCAAAAAAATGCCAAATGTTATTCCAGTTTAAAGCCCTGAAAACTTATTGAATGAGTTATAACTTATAATATTTACATGACATTAATTCTTATATTTTCATTTATCCTGCGATTTCGAACGAATAGAATTCATTATCTTGGGTATGTACTTGCCTTTTCTGAGGATTGTAGGTGCATAGCCCGCTGGGGGCAAACTGGATGGTAATTATATGTGCACAAATGTTTGTATTCAAATTGCGGATGTTTTAAGTCTAATCGCCGTACCTTCTTAAAGACATTTTAGAGACAGATAAGTTGTTCCTTTTTCAAACTGTACCAATAAAAAATCGAACTAATGAACGACTTACGGCATTAACTGACTGAATGCGGCCGTTGGTATTAACATTCAGTGCCTGCCCGAGGCGAGGTGTAGGAATGATTGAGATTCAGCTGTGTATGCTTATTCCTCATATATGTACCAGTTACTTTTCTGTATCTACCTCTAGCGGCTGTTTCGTTCCGCCGTATGTTACCTATGGCGGGCCCAGTCTATGTTTATTATTTTTCTATAAGTACTTAAGGTCTGTTCATCCTTACTTGTCTTATATAGTAAACAACTTTCTAACCTCAAAATGAACCTTTTTTGGCTAAAACAGATCTTTTATCGTAAATAAAGTAAACTGAATAAACATTATGGACATGACTTGGCTAATGTATTGTCTGTGATTGCTTAATTTTGTTTAAAAAAACTGTTTTAGCCAAAAAAGATTCATTTTGAGGTTAGAAAGTTGTTTACTATATAAGACAAGTAAGGATGAACAGACCTTACTTAGTATTAGTATTAATGATAAATATAAAATGAAATATCTGGTATAGATGAATTACCGATTGCATATGTAGTGGTTGTACCGTTCGCATGAAAAGGATAACCATTTAGGTTTTTTTTTTAATTTAATGAGATTACCCTTAACAAGTGGAATAAGTATGTCCTTTTTTTGCTTTTAGTAGCTATCATTTTTTAAATTTTCATCTTTAAGGTTGGATATTGCTTATGGGACAGATGAAAATTATAATATAGTTCTCCTGATGACTTTATGATCAAAATCATCTACTGCCGACGGAAAAGTAGGTACGTAACTTTTTTTTACTCGGAGAGGGGAACTTTTTAATTGCTTTGAATTTGTCACTCTTACTCTTCTCACTCTTAGTCATAATTTTTTAAATAGTCGAGAGAGATACACCTGTAGCTTTTTCAACTAATTGGGCAGCGGTGTACCTAAGGTGAATTTTATTTTTTAATTATTTCGAGTTCAAAATATTTGTTTACTTTGACTCTCAATCGGACCAAAGTTACTGCTACTTTCTGCTATAATTTCTGCAAATTGTGTAACTAACAGTCGTACATCCCCAGTGAAAATAATTCTGAAAATTGGGAGAATACCATAAAATAAGACGTATATTTTAGTGCATTGTAAAAAGTATTTAGAATTTGACACTGACATTATTTTTGTACTTACTTGTTAATATATAACAAAACTCTTTTTGTGCTGATGGTATGAGAAGTAGAGGAAATTTAAATATAGAATGCCTGTAAACACATATTACCACTACATATGCAATTCCACGCTCTCGGTAATTCATCTATACTCATAATAGTCATAATACAGGGACTCTCTTTGGGAATGAATAAATTTGAATATTACCTCAGCCAACTTTCTGTTTTTGGCTAATAAATAATATAGCCCATGTAATTTCTTGAAAACCAAAAATATCGTCTCCTGGGGCCTTACACATTTTTCTACATTTATTTTTATTTTCAAAAGATCCGTCATCATCACTGAAGTTATTAAGTATTAATAAAAGCTATATCATTACGTTGACCCTACAACTACACTATCTATTGTTAGGAATAAAGACAATGTATGTATGTATATGTGTGTACGGCTTTACTCTGGCTAAACCCAATTTAAATGTTATCGTATTGTCGTGTAGAAACAAAATAGAATAAGGCCTCTGTATACGAAATTTTGTCAATAGGTATTTGTTTTATTTATTTATTTATTTCTATCTTTAAACATCTAACCATCCAAACTTACAAACTGATATATTTCTTTTATTTACGAAAATAAAAGAAAAGGTGGCAGCATCGACTGGTCTCGGCTGGAGATCTTGAGTGACTGCACGGGATCGTGAAAATTGGGAATCCCTTCTTTGAGCCATGTCCCTAATAAGGGATAACAGGAACACATTAGCGTCCTATGAGAATGATAAGGATTTTGTTTTTATTAATCACCCCCAAGGCGAACGACTACACGACTAATGGTAAGTGGTATCTGGGCTACATAGACATTTGCATTCTCAAGACTAAATTCTTAAGACTAATCCTAAGACAGCAAATGCCTTGCCTACCCTGGCGATCAAGACGGAATGCCTCTATGTTATGCTATAGTTTGCGGCCAGTGGCAATAGGAAATTCACTTTAGGGTTGCAGTTTCCGAGAGTAGTGGTAAAACCACCACATCAATGGTTCAGACCAAACTGACGCGCGCACGTTATGTGCTTGAGTAAGATGTCAAGAGAAAGCTTTGGATTCCTCTAGCGATGACGATTAGTTTTTAAAGTAAGGCCAAAGAGACGGAATTGTGAATTCATTTGTTTGTTTGATCTCCTATATTCATAACTCATTGGCCTTATATTTTAACTCTTTCTTCGCCTAGCCTCACCTTTGTTGCAGCAGAATATGTTAACAAAACTTATACTTAGGTACTTACTGCCAAATTCCAAATGAGTATATATCCGCCGCATCTCCTATTCCTTGCCATCGAGTCACTACTCGAGACTGAAAAGTAGCATTAATAATGGACCTACCTACCTATTTGTTTTGAGGTAGTTAATCATTTTAGACTAGTTTTTAACGGGGTCTTGATCTTGATGACTTTTGCATTTGTACAGGGCCACACGTTGTACAGGGGCACACGTTGCATTTGTACAGGGCCTTTATTCTAGGCGGTTAATACCATATCGTCTTTGACCTGTTATCGAAATGTCAATGTTTTGATAGATCTATTTAATTGGCGGTTATAGCGGCCGAGTTGAAAACAATACCATAAGAGGTCCAAAACCCATAGGGTTTAGCCCGTGCAGAATTGAGCCCCAGGGCTGAATTTCTACACAGTAAAACCTTATTGCTTTTGACGTGTTTCTGTATTGTCAACACGTTTTGATAGCTCTTATTTACTTGACAGTAATGGCGGCCGAGTTAAAAATAATACCATAACTTGTCAAAGGCAATATGGGTTTACCGGGTTGGAAAGAGGCCGGACGTTGTTCGAGAGCGAGGGTTTTTTTAGGGCCGATAAGAAGTAAATCCTAAACAGCAGTCAAACAATGCTGTTAGGTATTACCATTCCTTCACACGCAACAAATAAGTTTAACATTGTTTTACTGCTGTCAACAATGTTAATAGTCAGAAACTTCATGGTCGTGCAATGTGTCAGGATTGACTTCTTATCTGCTAGTACTGTAACACCCGTATTTATAGTCAAGAAAAGTAATTACTTACTTGAGTATTAGTAATGTCAAAAGTCATATAAAAATCGTTACTTTAGTCATTACTTTTACTCAAGTAATTACTTTTCTTGACTATAAATACGGGTGTTAGTATACCAAGGTGTAAAACTTAAGTAAATGACCTCTTGCATGTAGTTGTAACGCATTTGTATAGACCGTTCGATATTCTATATTTGAAAGGGGTTTGGGTAAAAGTGTTGTCATTTTATACCTACATGTTATACCTACTGTTGAAAATACGAGTTAGTACAAAGTAATACATTAACAACATGGTTGACATTACAACAGGATACACATTTTGCATGGTTTAATAAAAATTAAACAAATTTGCAGGTTGTTAAGGGTGTATAATATTTAACTACATATAAACGCTTTTTTTTACAGTTTTATTAACCCCTAAAGACAAGAAAATAAGACTACTAACAATTTGTCTTATATTAGTAATGTAATAAACGGCCAATACAACTTTTATGTTCGCATCTCTTCAAAAAATACTAATTAAAACTAAAACTATGGCAAATTCAGTTAAATTTTGCTTCAATTTATTTTTTAATTTGCCTTAGTTTTAGTTTTAATTTTTACTTTTTTCATTGATATAGGTAAGTAGTTTAAGGTATTTTTTATTGCTATAGGTACTAAGGTCTTACAAATCGAGTTAAAACAAATCAAAATGGCACATTACATTGTTATCGTTAACTATGTTGCGGACATATTTTAATAACCAATATAACGAAACATGTAAACAATTTATATTTCTATTTATAAAACGATGGATAAAGTACCTACTAAGTACATTTCTGTTGTTATTGAACCATAGGTGATATATAAATTTACAAGGAAGACTGTGGATAGGTTGGTAGGAGGACTAATAATGGTACAAGTTGAATGATATTTTATATGGGTTTAATGAAAAGAGTAAGTTTGTATGCATGATATTCTTTGATCGCTTATTTTCTAAACAACAATCTAACAACCATATAATTGAGCATATCTGTAAACGACAAATTTGAGTTCGGCGAGTCTACAGCTCTATTTGATAAGTTTCACACAGATCCTTCAAAGGGGGCGACAAGTTAGTTCCTCGTCCTTCAGTACGTTGCTCAGCTTCTGAAATCAAAAGGTAGTGTTAGAACGGTTCGGTTGTTCCGTGACCTATCACTTAAATTGATCGGGGGATCCATCGCTTGCCGCGGTCGCGATCAAGGGTCCCGAGCTAGATGGCCGCTGTGTTCCGGGGCGCTTTAGCGGAGAAGAGTAAAACAAACCCTGTCGAAGACGGGCCAGTCAGAGCCAACGCCGATAGACGAGTTAACGGTTGGAATACCACTCCCGCGACCTCGCCCAAGGTGGGAGGACGAACACCTCAGGGGTTTTAGTCGGCGGAAGTCCGACATGTATAACCGCTTGGCCCCCCGGGGTCGCTTCGTTGAGAAAAAAAATTAATTGGTAACCTGGGGTTCTATTCTACACGGTAAAGCTGTATTGCTTATGACATGTTATCATATTGGTTTCATATTGGTCTTGGCCACCATTACTGTTAAGTAAAAGGGAGCTATCGTAACGTTGACAATACTATAACATACCAAAAACAATATGGTTGTACAGAGTAGAATAGCCTCGTAAGGCCCACCAAGGGCCCACCATACAACAAACAGGGAGTTTTTTGTAAGTGGGACTTTGAATCTACCATCAAGGCAATAAAGTTTAATTACGTTTGTTCGATAATGCTATTTTCAGTTTATGAGGATAGGAAAATAAACTTTATTCCTATTGCAACACAGTTCAAACTAAATTGACTTGATTATGTGCATGCTATTGCATTATTGGATTACCTACGATACAGCGTAAACATTCCTAAAGTTGACGTTGTTGAATTTATGTTTTGCATGATGCATATAAGTACTTACAGATCAGCAACCCTGAAAAAAAGCTGACTATACACTTCCGATAAACTAGATATACCTACACTGAGAGTTTGAGCTCGACTTGAACGAGTAGTAACGAGAATACATCAACAATTAAACATCTCTGTCGTCTTCAAAAAAAGGAATTTGTTTTAAATACCTGTTACAAAGTTTAGTAGTTTTATCTCCAAAAGATTAACCCTAAAACCCAACCATCATTAACAACCGTTCGATTTTGAGTTCAATTTTAATGGGCGGGATAGTGAACATAAGCAATACAAATCAATCATAAGCGCTTCTATTCTACTGTTCGTCCATACCGGTCCTTAAAATACGCTGACGCACCGTAAACGCAGCGACGTGTCGCTTACTTGGCGTCAAATGTGTTAACGCATGCATTTGACGCCAAGTAAGCGACATCGCTGCGTTTACGCACCACCATCGTATCGTACCTTCCGTAGAACAAGGGCAAAACAGTATGACACAAGTGCAATTGTGCCCTTGTCCTACCGAAGGTATGATACGCTGGTAACGCGCGGTATTTTGAGCACCGGTGTGGTCGAGTTTTAAATAAGTTCTATCGTAACGTTGACATTACGATAACACGTCAAAGGCAATATGGTTTTACCAAGTAGAATAGAGGCCCTGTTTAAAGTAGGTATTTCACTAGACATCTGAAAGACACTTTAAATGACAGTTTCAAAAAATACACTTTAAATGTAGGTATTTCACAATCGAAAACCAAAAAGATAAGTATCTGAAAAAAGACACATTTACGTTACACCTGGCCATAATGTGAGTTTTATCGCACGCTGCGCGCACGGTAAAACTCGCATTGTGGCCAGGTGAAGACGTAAAATTGTGTACTCATCACGGGCAGTAAAAAAGAAAGCCCTCTATCGCATATTTACAACCCTCGCCTACGGCTCGGGTCTCAAATACCTGCGATTTCGGGCTTTCTTTCTTTTACAGCCCTTGTTAAGTAATGTACTATTATTAGGTAGGTATTATCAATGTAAATCAGTCTTATTTCTAACAAAAACAATATTGAAATACAGTATTCCCAGCTTCTTAATATCTTTCGGCTGCGGCTATCGCTATCACGCTTGCTCTCGCAACAGACAGTATATTTTTCACTCGGGTATCATAGAAAAACGAAGATTGCCGATAGCTATTAGCAAAATAGTAGCACTGTACAGTTATGATATATTGGCCTTTATTCCATATTTTCCTGAGCAATATTATTGTCATATTGTTGACGTTATGGTAAATGTTAATCACATGTCAATGAAGACAAGCGCATCGTTGGAAATTAATATTATAATCTTTTTAAAAACAATATGGGTTAAAAAACGCGGAAAAGAGACCCTTGGCTAGGCTAAAGATTTGCGTTTCATTGTAAACGACACCAAACTAGTAAAAAAGTAAGTAGGTAAACAATATAAAAGGTGTCGGGTCGTGTGGTAGTCTGGTAGTGTCGAGTTTGCAAGTAGTTGTTAAAGATGTAGACAGCTCTAAAGAATGACGGTAATAAAGGTGGTCGTACCTCATTCACCCCGTTCCTTTTAAAAATATATTCTCCTTAAATTGAAGAGCTAGGGTCTTGTCGGTGGAGCAATTTCTATCACTCTCTTTCTAGCTGTTTCTGTCCCACTGCTGGGGAAAGCCTCCGTCAGGCCAAATATACTCGTACCTAAACTAAGTCACATTATGTCAACGATAACCATTTTTACTGTAGATCACCAAATAAATTCAAACTAAATACAAGTACAGTCGGCCTTATAGTAGCTGCACACTTTTGTACCTTGTCGCTTTAACGCCTTTGACAGATTAGTGGAGCAGTTCAAATATGACGTTAAAGTGACAAAACATTAAAGTGTGGAGTTACTTTAAGCCCGGCCGTAAGCAACATTAAAATTGACACACGAAACAGGATTTTCCCTTTATTAAGTTTGCCGATTTCAACGGGAACATTCAGATACATATTCATCACAGTTTCAAATTCAGTATGCCACTCTGTGGGATAAAATATTGAAACTTTGATAATTAATAGGAATAAGGTCAGAAGATCATATTTTAGGATTACGTCAAAGATTCCGTCCCTTCGGAATATTGGTTCCGAATAGACGAATCATCCCTCGTATTTATCTTTGGCGTAATACTAAATAAGGCACAGGTAATTTTGAAGTTAATACATTTTTCATCTTGACTGGCCGATGGGGAGTGCAGTGATCTTCATCTGATGAAATTATCTTTGTCAGCTACGTGTATTCTCAAGCAATAACATCTCACAATGTGTGTTAATTCCCCAAGGATACGCGTGACCTTCAAGATAGTTTTATTCCAATTGTTGTCTTCCATCGCTTCCAACTGCCAAGAAGAGAATGCAGCATCTCGTGTTGTACAATCTTCTTTGCAAGCTGGACGCGCGACCGACGCGGTCAGGACAATTCTTATACGATTATTAGGACATACAGTAAAACCAGAGAATTGATATAGTACTCGGATGTGAATCGCTTTCACACTATCTCTCAGATACCAGAGAGATTATGCAGACAGCGATGGACAGACTATTACTATTACTATTATCTAATACTCCGGTTTTAGTGTATATGCTTCAATAAATACACACGAATGCATGAGTGAGAGATCAAACTAACGTAGATTGCTTCGAGGTTTCAAGCTTTTAATAATCGTTAGTTATTCCAGACTTACCCACTTTAAAAATGAACTACTGATTACACTGCCACTCTGCGTTATTTCGATAATGATGTAACGAATAATGTGACGAAAGAATACAATGTTAATATAATAGGGATTAAGCATGGAATTTTTTAAATTGCATTTCTCAACAGAATATGAAAATACCGTAAAAGAGATCACCAAAAGTAAAATTAAAGTTAGATCGGCCAACAAATACGGAAAATACAAGCAATTTAAACTGTTAATTAGACAGCGATTAGACAGGGAGATCCGATATGCACTGTGAAGTCATGCCATGTCGGCCATATAAACTCCATGTTAAATTCTGTTTAGCTAGAACAGAGATAGGAAGAAATCTTTGTTGGCTTATATCTTGGTTATTTTTATACATGAATCAGCTTTTATTGAAGCTGTGAAAAAATGTCATGAATATTCCCTGTTGGTAGACTAGCATTCACAAACACAAACTACACACTCCCAAAGATCAACGATAAACAATATCCTCACATCATTTTGATATTTTGTTATGTACTGCGATGCGATATATTGCAGTATATGACAAAACGTTTATAAAGTGCAAGACAAAACACTTATTATCGTGTACTACGTAAAAATAGCATAACAACAAAAATAACATGCAAGCACTTACTCTTAAAAGGCGACCAGCTCAGCAAGATGCTGCGACTTACAGTCACAGTGCTGATTTTCAGCTGTACCAATGAGTTAACGCGGAGAGCACGTTATACATAGATATATGCATTCTCTGAAGTGAAATTCGATAAAATGATGAAATGGTTGCAAAATACAAAAAAATAAAAGGCAATGTAGACTGTAATAGTGACAGATATTGTAGTAGCAACGCTGGGCTAAATCTATGAATCGATTTACATTCACGCAAAGTGGGGGAAGGTATATCAAAATAATGTAAGAATATTTTTTAATTATCTAAATTTTTTATGTGTCAGTTTTATTTTACCAAAGGAAGGAAGGTTGGATGACAACAAGTACATACATTTGTATACTTATATATCATTTCATAAGTACATACAAATAAGTAAGTAATGTACTCCATAATATGCTAGCACACTTTGTAAATGAAAGTGTATTCGGACATATACAAGTCATTCGTCCGCTTACACGTTAACAGTATTCGAGAAGAAAATAGATACAAGGACAATCCAATGATATGAAGATGATAGAAAACTAAACAGTAGCTCAATATTTGTTTCTACTTATCTATTTCGGACGCAATCCGGGCATGGGCCAGGTCGGGCGACAAGGAGGGCAGCGGCCTAATCGCCGCCGCGGGTGCCCCGGCACGCGCGTGCACATCCCGCCCGTAATCCGGACAGAACACGGGATACCCGGGGATGCCGCGCCGGGTTTAACTGTGAAACGAAACAGAAGCTTGATTGTCGAGATTAAACGCCGGCCCGGTGTAGTAGAGAGATTTGCTGCTGTTTGGCGATCTGCTGCAGGTTACGTGATTCACCTTCTGCTTTATTTACACAGGCTATACGTACAGCTACTAATTGCAACTAGTTAAATTGTAGGAAGATAGGTGTAACTTATACTTAGCTAGTATAAAATCGGGACATGAAAGTCTTTTGAACACGATTCTAGTTTAGACAATCCTGGTTTCAAAAATGTATACTGCTAATACCTAGGTAGGTAAGTATAATGTTTTCAAATTTGTGTAATAAAAGCCTAGATTACACTAATAAACATTTCTCATGTATTTCGGTGCACTCATAGGGCAAACATGTGTTCAAAGTGTGTACATAGGTAAGGGGTTGTATCGAGCGCCAGGAGCGTCATGAAGCCAATTAGGGCACAGGGCTTGCTCCCGTATAATCGCAGATCGATAACCGGTCAAAGGTCGCCGCGTCTGAATATGGATACACATGTAGATGAATGATTCAGGGAATCATTTTCGCGTAAATGTTTGTCCAACATTTTAATGATATTTTTGTATACGAAATTTGATTGATGTTGAGGTATGAGATTGACTTCATTCAGTGGTCGTGCAAATAGGAATTTGTAAAAGATTATTTTTAATGCTGTCCATGGATAAGTATCTTATATGCTATAGCGAAAAATTAATTTGTGCAAGCTTTTGGGAGCCCAGCCAGCTTAGTTTGCGTTGCGTTGTGTATGGAGTTACATTAAAAGGTTTTCAGTTTCATTGGTTACCGGAAAACAGAGACGAATCTATTTCAACTTCGTTGACTCGATTATTAATTGAAATAAAACTTTTCTAGATATATAAAGCACAGAATAATGCAGAATGCATATTTACATTAAAACATTTCAGTACACAAATTCTTATTGTTGGTATTAAAGGCAGAATTTAAAAGCTTGCATTAAAGTACATTAGCTATACTTAAATAGAAATCCGACTAAGTAACATCTCGAACATTTCTTATAGACCCAACGATCGGATAACAGCTTTATGCGCTTTCAAAATGTATCCTTTTCAGTATTTGTGAGGGCGGGATCTCTGGCCTACAATCGTATCAGGCGCTTACCTGTCAGAGGTTTTATCAGTTATCCGGCTTTGATCCCTTTGAAGCGCCGCCCTTTGTCACCGCCGCCGTGCCGTTCCGCCCGACCTGTTCACACGATTAAGACATTGTATGGACATTAGGGTAAACTTCTTTCAGAAATGTTTTTTTTTAAATTGCAAGTTACTTAAATAAATAAATCTGCTTATTATCAAATAAGGTATATTTGCTTTTTGCGGTAAATTCAAATAGGTCTCCCCCACGACTAGTTGTGTTGTTAGCAGAGTACGGGGTATCTATAGGTAATCAAGCAATAGGATTTCTGGGCCTCTATAAGTTATAATTATTATCGAAATATAATTAATATCATTGCGAATATATATTTTTTCCACATATTTAATGAATAATGGTCTAGGACATAGACAAAACATACATTATTTATCTGCATATTGAGTTGACGTGCCAACGATTATTCCTTAGCGTAGTGTATCCTAAATAAATATTTATTTATATTTAGATGTATGCATACGGTGTTAACGGACATACTTACATACTACTTGTAATTACAAATTAATTATTAACGGAACTTGCGATGCTATGAATCCAATATTACGACCATTATTTACGGGTTTATAATCTGTTCAATTTCCGGATTCTTAAGCCTTATTCACTTGGATTCCCGTGAAAGCTTTGCTAAAAATCGATCTCTTCGGTAACGCCATCGCAACAACATAAATAACTATCTATCATGATACTAGTTCACTCGTAGATTTATGTTTTTAGTAAGCCGCAGTAAACGAAAGTTTGCTGGGTTGTAAGTTTTTAAGTAAAAGGGAGAATGTTGTGGCAAAAGCATTTTAATTTAGCACTCAGTCAGTACAATCGTACTAGTCAGATATGAAGTCAATCCTGGCACATTGCACAACGATGAAGTTCCTGAATAATTCATATTGATAAAGTTATTCAGTTGATTTCTGATTGATTATTTGGTCGAGGGTAGAGAACGCCATTAGTCATTAAGTCCGCCATTTAATTACTTGTTTTTGTACAATACATATACGCGGGCATTTATTAAAACTACCGATAATATGTTGCTTTATCAATTGTTTGCAAGTATTATCAATTAAAAAATAATTAAAATAACTTCACAATTAATTTTCTTAGATATTGTCCATTTTTAATGTAGTGCATGTGCTGCGTGTTCATCGTTATCAGTATCGCTGTTGCTTAGTACAAGGCATGTCGTGGTACGGGGGCAAATCATAATAATCAAAGTACCTATCCGTCGACTGTCATTTAACACTTGTCAAATTGCTATGCTTTAAAATTTTAAATTGCTGGCAATTAAAATTTTGTTAGAAAGTTAACAAAGCCTGAAAATTCGTTTATTAATTAAATTAATGTCATGGTTACGTTACAGATATACGTTATTTTAACCTCCTTTAAAAAAAGCCAGGGTGCTGGTAACACACTGTATAAAAAACAAACAGTAAATAAATTAGGGTACAATTTAATAATGCTACTTTTTTACTCTGCTTAAGTAACGTCACTAAATTAAAGATATTGAGATTTAGCATTATTCTTGTACAAATTGGCATTGGCACTTACTTACTTTTTTTTTCAGTTTACTTACAATTAGAAAATACATTTTTTTTAAATAACATTTACAGCGGGCGAAAACTACGCAGAGTTTATCTGCCGCTGGTATCACTCGTTTTCTCTTTACATTTTTTATAATTATTATGAGCTACCCATGTAGGCAGCTTAGTACACCGCCTAAATTAAAATACGACTACCGTCTAATATTACTTTCTTATGACAGAACAGTTATGATTATCTATTTTACATACCTATACATTTTTTATTTTTGTATTTTTTCCATATATTTTCCGAAAACTGAGTTGGTATTATATTAGAGTAGGTATACTATTATACTACACAATGTCATATAATTTACCTAAATAGCCTTTGTTGCAAGGCACTCTTGATTTCAGTTTACTTTGTATGGAAATCGATTTAATTAAAAGAAGTTTTTGTGTAACACGTTAAAAATAGAATTTTAATTATTAAAACTGATATTTATTTGAATTTTAAAATCTCTAAAAGGTATGTCTATGAATTACTCAAATTAAATATTACTACCTATCATTATATAACTTCGATGGGTAGTGATCGATAAATTTAATATCGGAAGGAAGTCCCTAGTTAATTGTTGTTTTTAACGCGCACTGCAAAAACGAACTAGCTACTTACTAACAAACATTTGTCCGTGCAAACGAAACGTTTCGACTAAAACGATGAAAAGTTAAACTCGTATTTAGTTGAGCTTGGATGTAAAACGATTTAAATCCGAGTGCAGTGGCTGCAGCAAAAAGCCTGTCTCATAAATATGAACGACAATTAGGTAGCGGGCGTCTGGCAGCCACCTGTGGAACCCGGAGGACGCGGGAACTGAACGCCAGTGCTTAGTTTCCGGACTGAGCTCTATTTTGAAAAGTTGGCGTTTCTATTGAGTTATCTACAACTACAATTAATGGGTGGTTTTCAATTAAAAACCTTATTAAGGACTAAAATTAAGAAACGGTAGCATTATGGCTAAACAGTCATGTGAGTTATGTCCATGTCGCTGATGTTTGTGTCGTCATCCCTTTTTGTTTTAGATATTTAAGTTAGTTTTTAAGTCAGGGTCCCTCTGAAAACCAGCGCCACGGCTAGCTGCGGCACAAAGCTGAGAGGGGCCCTTTTCAACGCCATGTTAAATGTTTTATTCAGCTTGTCATCTGTTTTTTCAAATGTGTGTATGCGTTGAAAAAAATATTTCTATTTCTATTTCTATACCTAATAGTAATTCCCACCCAAATTCGGACTCTTTTTATCGCAAGGAAAAGGCAAAAAAGCACTTGGGACACCTGATAGAAATTGGACTCCAAAGCTGAAGAATGTTGTCTACCATAGATTTAAAAAATATTTTTTCTTCAATTTCAAGTCACTTTTAAACGATCATCGTTTCGTTGGTTACGTGTATGAGAATATTTAGGTAGGTGCGGTCAGACGCCACTTGTTGGTAAATTTGTTACGGGTTGCTTTATTTGGGTTCGAAACCAATTTAAAAATATTAAATTGTGTAATCCCATATTAAATGGCGCTCCGCTCTATCAGCTTTCAACCTATGCATGTTGCGGCTCTGAATGCATCGCATTGTACGCGGCGTGCGACTAACGTGCGTTATCCATTGATTTTATTGTGCTCGCAAAATATTGCAGTCGGAGCGCGTTTTCAGTGGCCATAAAACTATTCGCTGGCCATTATGAATACTTTTAACGGTTATTTTAGTAACACGCTGTTATGATTGTTATCCTATAGTCTAGTTTTATTTTTAAAATGGCGAGTTTGGTATCAGTATGTTGCAAAATTACATCTATTAATATAGGGTCTATATTCACTGACATAATTATTTTTAGTCATAATGTGCTTTAGGTCATAATCATCGCAAGTCATAACGTGTTTTTTTAAAGAAACAGTTACTTTTTCAGGATTTTTATAAATAAAACCTAACCTAACCTAGCCTTGTCTACAGGTTATATAATTCAGAACTTCTGAAATGTTTACAGTTTCAGCGATATAAAAAATGATGACTATCAAAAATTATGTCAATAATTACATTATGACCAATAAAATTATGGGAAACAAAGGGCTCCCATTAATATAAGTATAAGTAAAAAACTTGCACCTTTTCCCTTTGAATTAAGCCGTAGAAATAACGTTTGGATAAATGTGACCCGGAATCAAACAGCGCATTTGGGTCGTGCGTGCTCACCCATTTGTTCAGAGGTATTACTTAGTATTTTCCTGGTTTTTATGCGCCATTGTACGCAACAGAAACCTTTTAAAACCGTTCACAATGCGTCCCGAGGCGTGCGGTCTACAAAGCTAAATTAATTTTAAAATACACGAAAATAAATTAACTTTCAACCGCAACTGGGACCGGGAAAGTTTGAAGCGCGCACTTAAAAGGACTTAAAAATAATAAAGCGGGCGTGATTGACTCGACGCCGACACGTGCTCTATAAACTGCCTCGATTCCAGCAACATTTTTCTGTTTCATTCAAAACTGCTGCTTTGTTTATATTAATAGCATCAGCAATATTCACTGACCCTAGAGGCTTAATAACGTCTCCTAAACACGGTTTACGGACGCTGTAAGGGCTCGGATGTGATCTAGTTACAAGTACGTTAATAAACGAAGGATATTTCTTTGAGGCGCAGTCGGTTCTCATTTCAGACGTTTTAATTTTCCGAGCGCAGGCGTTCCCCGCGGTGTGCTTAAGCAGTCTGGGACATTACAGACTAATTTTTACATGCCTTTTTGCGAGAGCCGCGGATAATCGAACTGCCAATCTCGACGGGAACAAAGAAGTCTTGAGACTCAACTATGGGTAACTTTAATAAATCAGCCCGATCAAGCTCCTTGTTATGGCTTCCCGGATACCTGTGCTAGTGTGCCGATAGATGAGTATCGATTTACTTTACAAGATGTTTGAAACAGCTATCAAACTTTGACTGTAATATGAATGAAGCTTCACCAGATATGCCTTCTGCAGAAATAGCGCGGACATTTCAATTCATTATACGAGTAGGATTATAAAAAAGTTAGGTAAGTAGGAAACTAAAGGGCTTAACAAGAGTGGCACTTGATGAAACCTCACCTTTGCGCGTCTAATTAACTATTATTAAAATGGAGTCACTTGAATTTAAAACTCAAGAGAGCTTATCCTTTTTGTTATTTGTGTTGGGTGCGCAGAAATGTGATTTTTCCTCAAGGAGCTCCACAAACTTTCTAATGAATGTTCATGGGATTCTAATTTTTGCAGCCAAATTCGCAAGTTGGTCGAGTTTAAACAGAAATATGCATAATTGTCAAACAAGCGGGTCTTGGGGCAAAGGGCCGGCGCAGGTGCCAGGGCTGCGTCTGGCGCGACAGGTAATTAATATGCTAATGAAGCGAGAGGCAGCCCTGAGCGAGGAACGACTCAAGGAAATCTCAAAAACGCATCGAGGACCACGTTTGTTTTAGTGCAGCTATGCTTTCTTTTACACTTCTACTAGACTTTGCTTTGGATACTTGCTGACGTTAAGAATTTGATTAGATGCTGGACTTACAAAATTTTGGAAATTGTTGGAAATTGGCTGTTCATTTTGTTTTCAACTTTTACATAATCTCAACTATCTATGGTAGGAACAATAGTTGGTAAAAAGCATCAATACGAATAAACATGATACGGAAACAACGCTAAAAGGAAAGCCCTTATTTGAAGTGTCGCAGAAATTCATATGCAATTGCTTGTCGAGATCAAAGTGAGCAGAGCTGGGCTCACAAATAACGGCGATAACTTTAAACGAATTCCTTAATTACACTAGTGCTGATTCGCTCCGAAATACACCCGAGGGAGACACGCAAATTAGCTATCAACAAATTAAACCCATTCCTAAGGCCTCCGTCTATCGGCTTACACCTTTTAATAATATTACGTGTAAATTATATCCACATATGTAAGTAAACTTCATAATGATAAGTCCCGCGGCGCATAGGCGGTCTGACTTAATTCACGTATTTTTAATGGAGGTAAATTTCTACGAAAAGTAAACCAGGTTAAATTCTCATGTCAACAGCCATTTTGTGTTTAATTAGAATAACAGCTAGGTATATGTGACTAACATGCGTAACATGTATTGTATTATTTTTAACCTGCATTAGTGTCCACTACTGGGCAAAAGTCTCCATTAGTTCCTATTAACTGCGTGCTTCTGCCACTCTTTGAAACGCGTCGAGACATCTCGACATCTCCATTGTGCATGTGCATAAAAAAGATGCATGTATTTAAGGTGTTAAAAACCAGAGGCTCCTTTCGAATTTTTCAAGACGATCCTGTTCTTATATCGTAATAATACTGTGGATATTCTAGTTTACTGTAAGGTGAATAAAAGTGATCAGGCCGTTGCAAATATGATTACGATATAGAAGTAAGATAGGCTGGACAAAAGTGTTTTCGTAGCTAGCTTATGTTGTTTTGATTGTAAGTAGCCCGGGCTTCAATTGGATATTGGCTGTAAATAGTACGATGACCATCTAGATATCATCAACCACGACGACGTGTATTTGACGAGATGTCTCAGTTTAGTCTTTTATATCACTTTGAACAATACTGAATGCAGGCAAATATTTAGCTCTTTTTAAAATTCTTAACTTGGTGTCGACTGACGGCTGACATGGTTATGTTTAATATAGACTAGTATAAGGGTGCGGCTCCACTGAGGCGGAGACGAGAGGAGCGGAGCGGAGCTGTGCCAATATTAACCAATAGAAGACGCATGCGGTCACGTCGAGCGCGCCTTGCGCGCGTTAGTTTATATTCTATTGGTTAATATTGGCACAGCTCCGCTCGTCTCCGCCTCAGTGGAGCCGCACCCTTACTCCGAGAAATTAAGTTACATCATGGCTAGATGTAAGTACAATAAAGAATTGAGAGCTATTACTGAGAAAAGGTTGTCCAAATCGTTAGTCCTAAGGCGACGCGGCAGAAAATCTCCCGTATTGCCTCTGCCTAATAACTAACTTCAAACATAATTATCCCCATCGATTTACGGTGGAATTGGCGATTCCCTCAAAGGGATTCCCCCGATATCGCCGGGCAAATTTCTTGTGCCAACACGCCGCGATATTATGATATTATTGAGGGCCATTGTTTGATTGTCTCATTATCGGATGATTGATTCCATCAACATTGCTTATGATATCTTCGGATATTCCCCTATATTTGCGGATGGATCAGATTTTTCTTCCATCATTTCGATATTCCTATTAATAGTAAATATTACAGTGTTTATGAATATTGAATGATTATCATTTAGTACTTTTTTGCTCGTATTTCTTCAACCAACGGACATTAAATTTTTAGCAATAGAGTATTTTATGTAAAACTTTTTAGTTGCGTGACTCACTATCAAAAAATGCATCAACTTAAGAAGGAAAAGAAATGGATACCAAGTACATGAGGGAAAGTTCTCATGAAACTCGAAGACGTCTAGACCGTCATTATCGTCTCATCTCGTCCCATCGAGCTCGAGCGAGTACGTGCGTGCATATTGTGCAAGGCGCTGCATTTTCACTAGGCATCGAGGTTGCTTGTAATAAATTTAAAATATATGCGTAGCCGCCCCGCGACCTCCCGCGACCCGCCCTGAATACCAAGTGCCCGCTACTCACAAATGATTTTAAAAACCCCTCTCTCCTTCCACTAACTCGTTTACTGCATTTTATATTCATTATTTTACCTCGCCAGGTCGTGCGCTTTTACGACGTACTTAGTTATGACGTCCAATCTGTTGCGAGCGTGGAATACCTATCGTTGTAACAACGGGAATATAATATAACCTCATATCCAATACGTTTCGTTAATGTTTAAAATTACATAAGTTTGATGGGCGAGACGCGTGTGTACATGCCGCGTAAAGATTCGAAATTAATTTAATTTTAATGCTACCGTATTGGGTTCTGAACTAATTTGTTTCACTAATATGTAACACGTATCAAAGTCAATGAAACAAGAGTTGTAAGCGCCTGTTTGCGCAGCGCGCGAGGGGGGGGAGAGTAATTGGAAGGGACTCGGCGTCGTTGTCGTCTTCGGCTGAAATTAACAAAACACCTAATTCCGTAATCCATCAGTAAACGTCACTCCGGAGAGATCAGCCGGCAAATTTTAATTCTGACTGGAGCTTAAGGCGCGGTTTATTGCGGGGCGAACTTAATGTTTCGCGTGACTCGAATACTGAGATATCATTTTAATTTTAGCAGCCCCCTCCGCTATCTTCGCCGCCGTCTTCGCCCCGTCAACTTTACATATTTTTGAAGAAAATAAATCTCGTTTGATGAAAAAAGAAGTGCGCTGTAAACAGAACCCGGTTGATGGAAATTTGCCTTTAGTATTCAGTGGCGTAAAATTAAGGTAGAGAGGTATAATTTGCCAACTCGTGAATTACGCATAAAGGTCGCGCGGATCGGCTCGGCTCGCTTTACAATACATGACACGTAAAGCTTCATAAAATTCCTGTCAGACGCCTCCTTACCGTGATTACGCACGAGAATAAGATCCTGCTCAAATTCCAAAATATCACATACCTATGGACAAAAAACTTTCTTTATCCTCGTAAGGCCCAACGTCTTAAATTTAGGACATTTGTTAAAGTGACTAGCGACGAGTAACTAACGAAATTTGACGTGGGCTTCACGAGGATATGTATGACTAACTAGGTCTTTGGAATGGTACATCGGTACAGCTGTTTTAAAACCACAGTTTAAAACCTGTAACTAATTATCTTGAATGTAAAAAACTAAATTTTCATAAAAGCGTTCCTTTTTTTATTTTCAACTATACCTAGTATAAAAGCTTAATGGCACTACCGTCAAACGCAGCGAATCAAAGAGCGCGCTGCCGAAATTCGCAACAATTTTATGATTCAATTATGTACCGTCGCCGCGGCAATATGCCGCGTGAAAATGACACCGCGCCCCGTGCCCGCCGTAAGCTGCGGCTTACGGCCGACTCGATGCCGTATCTCAACCGGATAATAAACATTGTGGTTAAGAAGATTACTTTGTAGTGCAAACTTGTTCATGAATTAACCAAAATAAACATAGCGGAGCGTGTTCTCTGAGCGGGCCTCGGCGGCGCCTCTAATTAAATTTGGATAGTCAAGAAGTTGGAGCCTCAACTTTGAATGCAGGTGCGCGTAATCTCGGGGAGTTCTCACGCGGACATACGACTGTAGGGGTAATTTGTGTCAGGAATATAAGTTAGCTGTTTCGTAGAATTAGACTAAGTAGCCTGGGATTCACTTCGGGATTGCTCTGGAACTTTGGTCAGTACTTCATAACTTGCAGGACTTCGCTTGGCAATTTCGCAAACAGTGGATGTGTGGGAATTGCTATTGTAGTTCGTTGGGACGCGTGCAAAACCGCTCCGAGAGTTAGTCGGAGATTGCGATCACCTACTAGCTTGCCGCGTGCTAAGTGGATTGTAGTGGGACCTCATCTGTTCGCCGTCAGCCGCCGAGACGGCCGGGGTGGAGGGGACGGTCCCCCGACCGCCTGCGAATTGCGTTAAATAAAGTCAAATTGAGCAATAAAGGCTGGCTTCCCGCACTAATGCAATAGAATCGCGGTCGGCCGCCGTTGAGCTATCCCCACTAATTTACACTCAGGTCCGGCTAGGTGTCGCGTTTAGGGTTTGCCCGACTCTGCAAGGTCACGTGTACACGTCTCCGATGCTCCAACAGCAATGTTATCCATCCATGATTTACACGTGAACCCTTGCGCTTGTGTCACGTTTAACGGGACTTTTGAACATGGTTCAAGATTGGATGTCTTTTAAAACAGATCAGTTAGGTACTTCACCAACTCAGGTTATTTGGTATATGTATATGTAATCAAGTTCATCTTTATGATCGGTAACTCAAAAGGAGTTCTGGGAAAAAAGAAAGAAATAAGAATCATGTTAGAGGATGATTCTTCGGCGTTTTAGCCGCCGTCATTATTGCGCTGTGGTCTGCTTATAGCTTTAGTAAATAACGATCAATGGTTTATGTAGGTAGATAAATTTAAATGCCATAGTGACAGATGGGGTGGGTTAAATATGAGGCCTTAGAAAGAAATTGTCACCGCCATTATGTTGCAAGCCCGGGAAAGGATAACTTGTGCGCATTTGTCTTGATTATAACCAAAACTTTTTGGGTCAAACATTTCGGTTCTTTATTACCTTTGGAGTTTGCAAGGTCAGGTGTTAATTTAGCTTACAGATTTTTTTAAGTTTTGAGAAATTATACAGTAACATGAAAGTGTTGGCCTAGTACAAAATACACTATACCCTTTCTTTCCATCCAGCCGCCCCTCCACGCGTCCCGCTCTGCGGGTTCAGAAGGCGCTGGTTTAAAATTCAATTTGTTTCAATTTGTGTATAATCACCAAGGGGCGTTTAACACAAAAATACTTCCCGTGTCTCGGTTACGGCTACGTATTGCGGATGGTAATGAGTCGAGGTAGCGAGTTATGCCTTAAATGCGAATACTTTTATTTACCTGCTGCGGTCTGATTTTAGACGTAATATCTTGGAAGTAAAATTGATGAAACAATTTGTAAAAGGCCTGATGACGTGATGACACGATGTTAAAGAACGCTTTAATAATTTGTAAGGATGATTTTTACACTTAGCTGCTTAAAGTTGGCTTGCATTTGTGTGTGAGAATGAGTCAATAAACCATGTAAACGCGTGGGGACGATCAGGAACCCCGCACTCGATTCTAGTTTTGCATCGCGCGAAATCCGGGTCCGTTTTGTCCCGCACCGCGTCACTTGTCACGATGAAAATTCAAATAACTTGCACCCGCTCTCTGTTGTCTTTTTAAAAGCGTTTTTAATATTCCTCGACCGTCTTTGCTCGCTCTACGGCAATTTCGTCCTGTTTTAAAGCGGACGAATTGAGCTTTTTTGTTTATACAAGTTGAGAGCAGTTGGAGCGTGGGTAATCTCTTTTACGTTTGTTGGATTTGAGACTGCCGAGACTTCGTTTGCCACCGTTCCGTAGCTCCTGCGTGTCTGTTTGTCCGCCGCTGAAAGGCATTCCTCTCGGGCGGGCGCGCGCTCACTATGCGTGTAAATTTTTAAGCTCAGTAATGTTTCTTCCATTCTTTTTCCCCGTTGCGCCTTTCTTTATTCAAATACGCGTTTGCAGTTGTCAACGCAGTCGGCGTTATTTGCTGCCTTGTCGTCGCCTCTTTGAGCCGACTTTCAGTAAAACCTTATCTCAGTTAAACCAATTATCCTTCCATAATGGCTGCCATTCACAAAATCAAAGGATGTGGGGTTAATGTCTCGGGACAATACCCACTAACAAATCAATTGCTAGTTTAGCATTGCAAACAGTCTCCGAATATGCAATTACTGGCTTTCGCGTTCTAACGTCAACGTAACGTCAAACCAATTAACTGTGTGTGAATTCCGTGAACCCGCTAATTACGCGGGTAATGCCTAATTTAAGAGCTAGACAAGGCGTAATAGCAAGACAAGCCCGCTAACAAGACGCTGGATCGCTCAAACGAAAACCTAATTTGCACTTTGATGCTGTCACACGCATTAATTGCTACACTCGTCTGTGTTCGGGCGGAGATCGAAGCGCCGCGGCCGCAGCCGAACCGCATCGACGCAATTTTGGTATAAATGGGTCTCTGTTTAAACAAAATCCGAACGCTGCGGTCGGGACATAAAAGAACTTAGCCCGAAGCTTCCATTTGAATTTACCGGTGATAAAAACAACTGAAAATAATTCATAAAAGTAAGCGAAATAAAAGTTCACAATAGCAAAGACAAACGCGGGCCCCGGGCAGAGACGGAGCAAATTATCTTTTTGCCGCAGAGCGCATCTTCGCTCTTTAAGAATTCCCTTTTAAATTGTGTTTCGGTTTTGGTCTTTTTGTGGAGTGCGATGTCCTTTGGCCGGTCGCAGCCCTTTGCATTAATAACGCAGACTAATATTTGAGTTATATTAATTTCGACACAAAGAAGAGAACATTCTTTATCCTAAGTAATTATCTTAAAGTTTAATTCACTGATTAAGGAGCAACTAGTTTCCAAATATCATATCACACTTTTTCTTGAATATTGTCATATTACCCAAGTCATTAAGTATATCTAGAAAGTCAGAAGAGACATTAAACCACCCGACATTTTAAATTGATATAAAATTCCTTTAAGGCATTTGAAATCCTCGTACATTTGAAGATATTTATTTAGTTTTCCGCTCGACTAAAGCTCGAGCGCACCCTCTAGATTAGGTGGAGATGAAAAATCAGCGAGAAACAATAGCGTTGACGTGCGAACCCTTCGGCAATCTTATCGAATGCAAACACTCGCGCGTTCCGGCCATTGCGCCGCTATTACTTTCCGCGACGCAACGCCGCAGCAGCCGGGAACTGGCTGTTATCTATCGCACGCTTTACAGTTCTGATACATGTCACACTGAAGCCTGCAAATTCATTGTAAACAAGCGATCTGTAAAGTTAGTTCAAAGTACATATGTCCTAACCGAGGTAGGTATGTACGTATTTTGACTTTATTGAATACTTAAATAGGGGTACAAATAATTGATACAACTTTAAACGTGATAGTTTAAGTAGATTGTGAAGCTAAGAATTTCCATACTAAATGAGATAACGTTTCTCTCCCCGTAAACCTTTGATTTTTGAATATGTTGTAGATATCATGAAAAACTATGTCTGTACCTACGTTTTCCTTCCCAAGAAAATACTTATTTCTCTCAATGAAACAAATTTAAAAAACAAAAAACAGAAACGTACAGACCTAGTTCTTTATAACATATCCAAAAATCGTGGAAATCGTACTTAATTTATTTATTAAGCTAGGTAATCTGTATTTTGGCAATGTAATAACGGCTCTCCACTCCGTAACTCGTTATTTGACACAATTTAAGTTCCACCCTAAGTACACTATTTTTTCGAATATTTTTTATTCTTCAAACATCACTTCTATATTTAATTCTCCCCTAAACCTGTTCCAAATCGGTTCAGCTCATTTTTCATACCTGAATTTGTCACTTTCTCTGACAAATAATGATAAAAATTCGCCAGTATACGGAGTATCAGATCCGCGGTCGTAACATAACACTCTGTTAGCGGGGTGTAGCCGCCCCGTAAAATAGTAATAAAAACCGAATAAATCCTCCCTCCCCTGTGTCGTCCCTATTATTATGAACATGCAGCCCTCACATGGGCAACTATGAAATATTTCTTTAAAACACAATATTATATCTTATATTGGATCTCGGGAGTGCGAAACGAGAGTTCGGATAAAACGTTATTTGTTTAAACTTTGGTATTTATAGAACGGAATGCGTTTCGTATTTGACTGGAATTTTCAACTATAGGTACTATAAGTCTTTCATCATTTTGTATAACAAATATTTTATTTGTCCTTATTGTTGTTGTTGATATTTAATAATATTCCACAAATGGCTATTTGACGTGCGCTCTCGCTTCCACTCGTTTAGAATTTAGAAGTATGCCAAAAAGAAACCCGCAGGGACCCATATTTTCGGCATTTGACAACCAAACCCATTTGCAGGCTTATCGATTTTATCTTGTAGCTAAAAAAAGCCCCGGAAATATAGAGCGAGCATTTTCTTTAACTTGAAATACTCTATGTAGATAAAAACCAAAACCAGAAGCAACTACCAGTTCACGAGCTTCAGCGAACTACGTTAAAACTAAACGTTCATTTCCTCGAACGTCCCTAAACGAATCTATGCGCAGTCTCAGGAGGCAATTCTGTTCATTTAAATTTCTTCATAAATAGATAATAAAGGGTGGCGGGTGTTCGGCGCGGCTTGTAAACTGCTTTATTCGATCAAGATTGCGGCGAAGTTGGCCGAATACGCCGCAGTTACGAAGTGAGCGAACATAGGGATTTAGAATCGACGTCAGAACTTGTTTACTTGGTTGGCTGGTTTCTTTTAAAAATAGGGACAGTGAAATATTTTTATCGTTGGCAAGTATCTCGAAATTTATATTTAGATAACATAATATGTCCATGGAATAAGTTGCCTGTAAAAGCCAATTTAAAACATTAGCTGACGCTTATTGTACCTACGACAATGGTTGGCAATCGACATTATTTCCGCACAATAATTGAAGCTACAGGCTACAGTAAAACACATTTTAATTCAATTCATTTAAGTGGTGGTACCCCTTACAATAAATAAGCGCGGTCTCGCCGCTATTGTATTTCTATTGTATTTCAGGGCACTACAGGCAGATTTTATTTTCCGCCTTTTGGGTAATCAATAGGGGAAACGGGAAACTCGATGCTTCTTAACAACTGAACAAGGAATCCGAGGAGCAGGTAAAACAATAACTTTTGTACCTACTGCTAATTTGAGTTATTGGTATACCGTGTGACTGCGGGGTCGTGATCCTAACTTAATTTTCCCAACTCGTAAATAGTTGAGATTCTCTTAGTATAGTGGTTTTTGATATAGTTCAAGTTTAGCATTTTATTAAAATAATATTATGTTTCCCTAATTATTACTAAAATTATGGTCACCAAACGTTTTTATGTTAAACACTTAAAACTTATTTGAAAATCTAACGATCAGACGAGTAAGAAATTGAGTATGTAGGGTGGCCATGATCCCGTATAAAACGAAATTCATTAAATGTTTATTTGAATAAAAAACAAAGTATTTGTCTTAACGCTTTTAAATCTATTACGTTATGTTCCTAATGGTGTAGTGAGTTTTAGTTTACTTTGTTGCTACACGACCCCGCAGTCACTCTGTATATTCGTAAATTGAGAAGCTACAGGAACAAGATTTAATGCCAAGCTGTGTCGACGTATAAAATCCGAACCTACGTGGCGCAGTTAAGCCTACGATATTTGATATCGTCACGAAATCGTTCTAAGAACGAAAACCTAACACGTTGTTTGTGGACACGTCAAGGCCTGCTCAACGAAAATGCCTGTTTTAACTTGCTTCCGCCTTTTTGTTAACTTACCTAATGGTAATTATATATTTCAGAAGTGATCCGTGACAGAATTAAAATGTTCCGTGAGGCTTCTGTTAAATACCATCGCCCTCCCCCCTGTACCTATCTTGCTTCCATATTTATTGGGAACTCGTAAATATAATACGTTTTTTTTTATAATTTGTCCTTTTGAACACCCTATCTGGCTATACACATCGGTGGATCTTCGTGCTGAGGAATTGTCAGTGAGTTAATTAGTCTAAATTCCATACAATTTGTGCCGGTATTTGACGGTATAGATACTGTGTATACTGTGTCTGGGGTAATAAGTAAATTAGTTGGCGATATCATAGTAAAGTGGTGGAACCAATGTTGGACACTTTTAGCTGAAGGGACCCAATAATGGACACTTGACTCTTAATTCAAAGAACATAAGGTTATGAAGTGAATGTTGCAAAATAAATGAATAACTCTTATTACCTGTAAAATAATCAATTTGGTCCTTGTCCATTACTGGTTCTCTCCCTTTACTCAAAATACAGGGTGTTTTTTTGGTCAGCAACTTCCACAATAGGGTTTACTATATTCATGATTCTGAGCTCAAAAAAAATATTTTTTTTTTTATTTTTTTTATGAAAAGTCGAAAGAATATCCTCGCTATTTTATAAATCATGGTCTCTCGTTTTCTGTAGCTACGAAGGGGGTAGGCCGCTTATCGTCACGATCAGTCTATGTTATTGTTTGATACTACCCTCACAAAACTATGCGCAAGCGTTGTCATTTCCGTGTTTGTTTCGAAGCGAGTGCTTGTTAAGTGAAGTGTTAAATCACTTAATTGATAAAAAAAATGGCTCGGCAAGAACATTTACTTTTGGACAATCGGGAAATGTTGGATGTTGTAAACATTTACTTTGTGAGTGGTCAAAACATTGCTGACACCGGCAAACTGTAAGTAAGGTCTATCGCTAGCAACCTTTACGAGTGGGGCACTTTTGAAACGCCACGCCATGCTCAAGGTTTGTACATTTTTAACAATCGTTGTAGAAAGTCGATTCGCCTTTTTAAATACGCCAAAGACAAATCTTGCTGTTTTGTAACCCATACCGTTTTTGTGTAGTTAAATGCCATTTCAGAACGATTTTTAACAACAATAATCTACAATTTTTTTACCTAAACCTTGTTTGTAATCTTTGACGGTCCTAAGCCCGTAACAATTCTGAAGGGAAAGATGAATCATAACATTGTGCACGGTGATTACGTCATTAAAGTCTTCGGTAAACACGGCGCATGGTAACCACAATTAAGTGAACTTCTCTGACCTCCTAAGGTTTTATTTTTTTAATGTGATATTCGGATTCAGCATTAATTAAACTATCTCTCCTGTTTTGGAAGTTGTCGACCAAAAAAACACCCTGTATTTATAGTTAGAACAGTTTTTTGAAGTACGTGAATGTTTTCAATTTTACATTGTTGTATTAATATTGAATCGCATACAAAGATTCAACTGTTTCCGCAAAAAATCTGGTTTACGAATATTTGTTCAATATCGGATTCACAGAGTTTTTGGTTTCGATATTGAAAACTATGTTTTGATAGACATGAGGAACGCTGGTACACCGAGCGAGATTTAAACATCGACTCAATGATTCAACGTGTATTTTGGAACAACGAACTTCATTGCTTTTACAAACTTTTTAAATACAAAATTATTATTTCTAAAATCCCTATTTTATCTTATATTAGCAATTTTCGCACGGGAAGTTTTAACGATTCGCGGTTAATTACATTGGCCGTAAAAATATCCGTTTTCCTTAGCCTGCCCATGATTATGACGCACGTAACGGCATTAAAATATCACGCAATCTTAAGCCAAGTGCGGTTTAATTGCCTGCTGAAAAACCGTCTAATTTTGCATTAGTTTTGCTAAACTAAACATGTTTTAAAATCTAAATGTTACTTACCATCAAATTTATTTAGCTATAGAATTATAATTCAACATGCTGATCCTACTGCGCCTCTATTCTACACGGTAAAACCATATTTCCTTAGACGTGTTATGGTATTGTTTTTAACTCGGACGTCGTTACTGTCAAGTAAGCTATCGTAACGTTGACAATACGATAACACATCAAAATCAATATGGTTTTATCGTGTTGAATAGGGGGCCGGGACATGCTACGACTACGCGTCGTAGCATGATAAAACAGGCACTTCATGTAGACACGTCTACGACGTAGCGCCAAACTCGCGAAACTACATCTTTATCTTAACATAGTAAGTTTAAAATGATGTCGCTCCCGCTGTCTGTTCGCTTAGATCTTTTAAACTACTTAATGGATTTTAATGCAGTTTTCAGCAATAGATAGATTGATTCAAGAGGAAGGTTTTTATGTATACATTCTGATTTAGGTGTGTACGGGTGTTACAGAAATCTCGCATAAACCGAACCGAAGCGGGGCGGGTCGATAGTATTTGATAAAAGACAAATATCTACAAGAGTACATTTTTATAGCTACGAGTATATGCTTATAAAAAAATAAGTTTTAGAGCTATTCGATAAATGAAAATCGACATTAAGTTGCAATTTGAGGATTCTTTCAAGCAATCTATTACGGTGGTCGATTTCGTCGAGAGCAATCGGCAGACAGCGTCTCGAGTGGATGATTGAGCCGGAAAATAGGTCCCCACTCGTTAAGCCCCTGTTGCAACTGCACTTGTTTTACTTTAAGCCTGCCCTGAGTGCCCAACGGTTTCGTTGCTTCAATATTGAGAGGCTTATGTTGGTACCGTAACATATATTGTTTACTCGCCAAGATATTACGAAGAACAATAACGTTGTTGTTATAATTGAAACAGTCTCGTGATCATAAATGAGAATTGCCACCAGGCCCAAATACTGCAAAAGTTGTTTGTTACTGCCCTTATACCCTATTGCCCCTATTGGCATGGTATTGTAAGCGTTATTATAGCTGCTGCTCTTATTAACTTGACAGTAAAACCAGCTGAGTCATATATAATATGCTGCCAAAAGGGGTAAAGTGAGTAGCAGCCATGATATTTAAACTGACCCAAAGAGATTATTAATATTTTATTGACCTACTACACTCAAAGACAGTGACCCTCCGGCGCGACCTGGGTCATTAATAGTCTGGTTCAGCTCAACTTGGTTCGATATTGTTATTATATTGATGACGTTATGGTAGTTCTTATTCAACTGAGATTAAGACCTGTCATAACGTCAACAGTGTGACTACGATATCAAAGTTAGATGGGCAAAACCAAAGTAGAATAAATGCCATTTTATTGTATGTAAGTACGTATACTCTTTATTGTACAAGAATAAAAAGAATGAAAAACACAATATAATAAAAAAATTAGTAGTACAAATGTGAAAATGCCATTGCATTGCATTTGTTGTTTTACTGCCTTTTATATTTACTGGTCAATACACTCACAATGATTGGCTATTTTCTAGCAAAACCTACCTCTTTTTTCGTTAAACCATTATTGGTGTGATTTTAAAACTAGGTAATTATTAAAAAAACATGTTCAAATTTTTATTCGCCACTAAACACAATCATTTTGTTTAATAACTGTACAAAAACTACAATTCACCTTAATTTATTTACAACCGCAATCGACTAATGACTCGAACGGCTGAGACCGCCATTAACACATTAGTTAGTGAGTACTGGCCTTATTCAGGCGTTGTAAAGGAATTAGAGTTCAATGCCCACCGAGTAAGGTGTAAACTACAATGAACAGATGAATGGCCGATAGCATATGATATATGTTGGGAGCGGTCGAATCGAAGCCGGTGCTAAGTGGATTAAGCTGAGAGTTATGAGAGCGTATGGGAGGACCGCGGGATTCCTGATACAGGAGAGAATTAACTTTATACATTTGAGATACAAAAATTGTAGATTTATAAAAAAACTAGTTTAAAATAATTGTATCGCGATGGTGGCTACATTCTACGTCATGCGGTCCAGTATAAGTAAACGCTTGAACAATGTATCATCAGACACTGCCAAAGGACATTCAGCATCGTCTATTGCCTAATTCCCCCTACGGCCACATATAGCTAAATAGACGCACATACAGTGATCAGAGTTGCTATGTACTGAATAAGGGCCATATCAAAAGCACCCGAAACCGACGTACGTGCATGAGGAGGTTGATGAATGTAGAGGAAGCGAAAGTTGTACTCATGTTTAGACCGGTGCACCTGGTACGTATGTGTATTCATTACCTAATTTAAATAATATTTTTAGTTCAGATAAAAATATTTAATGGCATGCTCATCACATCAATAGTCACGTAATAGCATAAAAACAAACAAGAAAAGGTAAGAGGCTGTTTAATACAGATTTAGAAAATGATACGAAATCGCATTTGGTCGGGTAAAAACGTATTTATGTAGCTTTCTCGGTCAGATTTAGGACTTGTCCAATAAGCTAATTGAGAAAGCAAGATTACCAACTTATTTGACAAAATACGATGTCATATGTTTATGAAGTACATCTGAACATGCTGTTACTCTTCACATGAGGATGTAAAATTGAACCAATAAGTTAAACTTGCCCTACAAGCGTAAGCGCATAAGTCCTCCTACGATCTAAAAAGACAAATAGTTTTAATAAAGCGCTCGCGTGGCCGGCCCCGCCGCGGCGCGCCGCAGTAAATGTAAGCATACATTTAAGTGCTAATTTAATTAATAGTCCCATTTCCCCACATCGCGCCGCACCTGCCTCACTAACTACAGTATTTTTCACTTACATCACCCAACAAATTGGTAACGTTATTACTCGACTCTGCGACGCGTTTATAAAGGAAAATAACCGCTGAATAAAACAAACCCGCGGCAAACGACGTCGGGAAGTTGTCGCGCCGCGCTAACGTCCCCTTAACGATCATATTCCAAACTAATTTCTTTTTACAAATTCATTTGCGAGATTCGTATTGAACGTCACCTGTAGCTCCTACCTAACCCTCCAACAACTTTGCCAATTTAACTTTATTTGTATCGAGGCAATATTTGGGACTTGATATAACTTTTTCCGACTTCGTCGTTCTTAAATATTGTATCAGATATAAAAAAATACTTCAGTTATCTGGAAATACGTTAACTGATTATGTAAGAATGGTATCGGAGTCGGGGTGAAGCGAGGGGCGGGGGGAAGGGCGACAAGAGGCGTCGTGAAGAGATCCGCCCGAGGGAGGATTATTGAATTATCAACAAAACATCGTACGCCTGAGAGCCTACGCTCCTCTAATTACTTTTTACTCTCTTTACCGGTATCATCTTAAAACCCGTTGAGATTTGAGTAGGTAATCGATGAAGCTATAATTGCGGACTGTTTGCGCAGCACGCGAACAGTTTGCCGTGCGAGCACACGCGGCAAACAGAGGCTTTGGCCCGACAAGCACCTTAAATGGAGGCTGGAGCCGCGGGATTTCCCGGGGAGTGTTTTTAAGTCCCGGAAGCCGGCTCGATATACGTTCGGTAAATTAAAAGCGGGCCATGCGTGCGGGCATTGTGAGGAAGTCCGCGTTTTATTGTTGCCGATTTGTCTGCACGGGAAAACACAAATGGCGCGGAGCCGAGTTAAGCTCTTTGTTAATCGAACGAGCGATGTACGCGATAGCGGCCACGGCTCTTTGGACCGGCGGAGGCGCGCCGCGGGCGCAAAGGCCTGTCGGTGAAGTAAGTTACGTAGGTCTACAGTATTCATTCATCAAATGTGTAAGCATGTAAACAAACTATTGACACTTGAAATCCTACTAATATTATAAATGTCAAAGTTTGTGTGTTAGTTTGTTACTCATTCACACTGCAACGGTTGGACGGATTTGGACGAATTTTGAAATGGATATAGCTTATAACCTGAATTAACACATAAGCTCTCATTTTGTAAGTTCCCGAGGAAATTAAGATAATTGAAAACCTTGTTGAAAATGTAATAATAAGATATAAGCTGTGTGTGTGGTTGGTCTTGGCTTGATTGTGTTCAAATTAATATTATAAGAAATACGGGTATTTGGTTAAGCTCTATTTACATGCAGGGGGTTGCATTTTGATTATTTTCTTCTCGTTTAATCTGATTCATAAAATGTGATAAAATAATGTTATTTGACGCATTAAATTCAATTGTGCTATGTTCAATATATATTATACTCCAAATGATTGCGGCGCCAAGACTGCCCACGATACCAGAGCCTCATGGAGAGCTGTCGTGGCCAGTCCGGCTGATTCTGATTAGGATGCGGACGGACACAGGAGTTCGTTTGCATAAGTTTGTGCGAAAATTAAAATCAAGTCTTTTTTTGAATAGCGGAAAAGAGAGTTATAACAAATAACACGACTTCACTTTTTACATGCTGAAATATTTAAACGGCGAAATCGCCTTTGTGGGGGGGGGGGGTGTGAGAAATAGCTCCGAATATCTCGCGACTATCCGAGGGATTCCTGCCCCTATTTCCACGGGATCGCTGAAATGACAACAGATTTAGGGTAAGCGTGAAGCGAGACGTGAAATGTATCCGAGCGCGCTCCGCCTTATATGACATTCTTCGCACCTACTACAAATGAAAGCGACGAGCCGATACCGTAATCTCGCTTTTATTAAAAACTTACCGAGTTGAGAACTCGTTTACGGGCAACTATATTACGCGTTTCAATGGAAGCGCTATCCCTCTAATAAGCTGTAACTTTTTTTATAGAATCATTGTCCGGAAATTTGTTTGCGCCAATAAATATGCTTGAATATAGCGGAGTTGTCGTGTAACGAGGGTAAACAGCGAGAGATTTGCATTCATTCATTCTTCCGCTTGTCGAATGCTTGACGTTTGTTTGAATATCCGATTTCCGTCTTCGCTCGCTCGGTGTACTTTTATTTTGTCATTGTATGTAAGTTTGAGGGGTTGGCTAATATGCTATTTTTTTTGTTTCGACAAATAAGTATACAATAAAACTTGCAAGTGTCCACAAAGATCAATACACCATTTATTACCCCGTATCCCGATAGATCATTCTCTCTTGATGTCTGCGTATTTTTAACCCTCGACTAATAAGAGGGGTGTTATAAGTTTGACCCCCTCCCATCTGGTTTATCTGTCGGTGTGTATGTGTGTCTGACGTCCGTCTGAGGAATGCGTTTTTTATAGTAGCTTGTTTTGTCGATATGGTTTTTAGCTCAATTTGGTAGAAATCGGTTGGGCCGTTCTAGATTCAGTCGAGGGTATTCAAATGTTAAAGATATTGTTTACCTGTTATTACGTATGATTCTCTGTTGTACTGGCTATGATTGTATTTAGTGTGTACACTTGAACCTTGCTATTGACCCTGAAATATAAATTCAAAAGTAATTCTGATAACTGAAAACCATTGAATCATTAATTTCCCCCAGTAATAGGTACACTTTATAATGTATTTCGCAAACTTAAATTGCCAGTCAACTCTTCGTTTTAGCTCAGAAGTCAGAATTAAAAGAAGTTGCCGAGAGAGGGATCTCGTAACGACACTTGTAATTAACTCGGTAATCCGACCCGCCCCACCGACCGCCAAATAAATTAGACTCTATTGTTACTAGCGTACTCACTAAAATCGCCTGGAGATTCGTAATTGGATATTTATTTCAATGATATTTAATTATGTCGGGCATTATCATGTTTTATTGGGCTGTGAAATAATTTTGTGGTTTAATCACGGTGGGTTGATCATGAAAGTTTAAGGAGTCGGTCAGAGGTGTGAAAAAATGGGTGTATCTTCAGGAAAAGAATAATCAGGACACACACACCTTTCTTAAACGGGTAATTTGGGCATGACCTTTGCAGTTTAGCTTAGAAACCTTATGATGACCTCGACCAAATTGGAATAATTATACTGCGAAACTTCACATGAATAGTAATAAGTAATTAATATTCGTGAAATAGGAAGTTGCGGGCCACGTGTGGGGCCGCGCGGAGGTGAATGGCTACAATCAAGCCTCTACCCTCATTTAAATATCAAAACAGCCTCTTTCCGCGCGGTTAGCCGCCGTCTATCTCCGCAACATAACACAAACAAATTAATTCGAATAATGAACCCTAATAAATAGGGATCTGTTTACCCCATAAAGAATAAATGTTATAATAATTGGGGCAAGAGGCTACAATTTACAGTTTAGAATACCAAATTTTGGAAGGGTGAATTAATTTCAAGAACAACGCAATAATAACACAATGAAAAGTTTATTCGGCCTATCAACAAATTTGTTTCAAATTGTTATTTATTAGAGGCCCCTGGGACGATTTGAAGCAGCTTGGCAATGATGATCAATCGAACCCCGCGGTACGTTAGCGTTATCAATGTGGCGAGTGCTTAATTTTTAAAGCAGCCTATGCTCAAAAAGCTGCAAAGTGCGTAAGCTAAATGAGAGTTGCTTGTTTAGGACGGCTACTATTCAAAAGGCCTGTAGAGAGCGAAGCGCGGACAAAGCGGAGGTGCCAAGATTAAGCGACGCCGGCGGCTGCATGAAATACCGTGTAACATTGTTCACGGACTATAAAACTGCACAAAGCCTTTTCAATTAAAACTTTCAATGGCGTCCTGGTGCTAATTATAGGGAAGGGAGGACATCTATTAGTATAGAATAAAGCGCTAACCGCGATGCGTCGCGCTGGCGGCGCTGTCGGCGCGGCGCTGCCGGCGCCCCTCGCGGCTAAGTGAATTCCTTTAATTAAACCATAAAAACTTCGATAAATTAAGATCCAGCCAATTCCCCTCTCTAATATAGTCCTGCCTCGAAAGATTTCAGATGCAAACGACACCGATACCGGCCGGTGGGGAGCGAGAGAACCAAATTGCTTCGGCCTCTCTGGCCCCTCTACATTTGTTTGTGGTTTCATTTAATTCGGATCCCGTAGCATTTAGCTGATGCCGGGACATCATAAAGATTCAATGATACTGTCGTCTGTATTAAAGCACCCAATTGTTCATTAGCTTGTGCGGCTTTTATTACATGTTCCGAACAGTTGTTAGAGATTTCGTGACTGCGAGTAATAATTGTTAAGAATTCTAAAGAGGGGTCGGGGTGGACTATTAGTCCAAAGGTGTTTGCTTTATTATCTAACAATATAATTATTGTAATAGTAGTTATTAAGTGTTCAGACAGTTAAAATAAGTGCATTTGTCATACGGATCTAAGCTTAGCTCTGGTACAGACATCCAAATAGATATCTGGACCGCTATACAACCATGTCAAAGTGATGTAATAATCAAATCATCAATTCCTAAGAGATTCTTTCCCCTTATACTCATTTCCGTTATGGCCCAGAGACCAATTTAATTGACTGTAACATGCATCGGCCAGGCTTCGGTGCAGTAGTACAATCAGATATAGAAAAGGAGGTAAGAAAAAATGTAATAGTGACAGTGCGTGCGTGCTTTCGCCAAGTCATTCAGCTCTGCGGGTCCGCGGAAATGCCATAGGTTAATTTGCGGTCCGACGGAGCCGTAAGCCGCTGATAGTCGATAAGGCGCGGCTTCATTACGGCTCGAGGTTAACTGTTTGTGTGTTTTAGGTAATTGGGCCGTGTGTGTCGCGCCCCCACCCGGCTTATCAAATACTTTTTGTGTGAATTTGACATATCAATTAGCAGGCTCTTTTGATTGCGCCGGAGTTTCAGTTAACTTTTCTTAGTTTGCCTAATTAATTGGTAGGTACTCAAATATTTTCTTTATTTTACATGTTAATACGTTTTCTTGCCCTTATTAGCATCATTGATAAATATTTTAATGGCAAGTGTCAGGTACAATTCTCTGTACTGTACAATTTACTTCTAAAATAAATCTCTTTTTTTTAATACTATGTAATAATGATTTGGATATATAATATTTGTTTTTTTTTTTCAGTAATATTTACAAAATAGGAATAAAAATATAAATGTGCTACTATTTTAGTCGGATACCAAAGCGGTGCTAAAAATTTCTTCTAATGTTTTACGAATTCAATGGCGTTTTCTGATTGGACGATAACAATATTGTCCAGAGGCTAATAAAGTAACAAAGTGGCTTGTTTCGATGGTTTGTACTATTACCGTGTTTTAATTAGGATATTTTGTGGCCACATTCATCTCATCCTTGACTATATTTTCGAGCAGTGTCCTAGAAATATATTTATACAAGAAGAACTAACCTTGTGCTGGATCCAGTTGCTTTTTCCATCGATTTGTCTTCGGATATTGTCTTCTCTCCATCTCAGCTCATATCTAAATATAAAATAATTAAGTCATTATTTACGAATAGGTTACTCTTACAGAATCTTAATTATAACATTATTGCTTGAGAATACACGAAGAAATAACCACTTCAGTTTATTTACACTAAAAGTCAGTCGGGCATCCCATCTTAATTTAAATAGAGACAACAACGCCTCGCTTTGCTATAGTTTCATGTTGTTCAGCTTCCGCTCCATCCAGATAATTAAAAAGTCGCAAACACTTTTATTCTTTTAAAGCTTCAGGGTTTGCACAAAATCTCAAAGTTATTATCAAACAGGTAAAGCGAGTCGAAAACCTTGGGCGAAGTTAACTATCACAAAAGGAATAAGATAAAGTGCTTGTAGGATGAAACAGTATTCAGTAAGTTGAAAAGCGTCCTCAAACAGAAGTTTCTGGCGAGTTGGAAGCAAATCTCCCGCAGACCATCTGTCGAGCAACCGTTTTCTACCAATAAAATCTTTTTCGAGAACACTTTGTGCTCTTTGAGGCTGTAGTCAACAGGTGGGGTCTTTTATCAGTTGGATGTAATTGCCGTTTGGTGCCGTTTGCGTCCGCTCGGGAGCTAACAGGTGCAAAATGACCGCCGGAGCTCCTTATAGACTATGAAACCATAATACCTGAATAAATATTGAATGTATGAAGGGATCTCTACCATTTAAGATATATTTCCAGTGGTTTTTATTTGCTGGTAGATATAAATGTTGAACAGTTGACGCTGTTGTTCTTTTCAGCACCCATCATACAACTGGGTTTGAATTATTATTAAACCTATCACATTTGTAAATTTACTAGGAACTACGAGACGATGACGGTAGGTAGGTACATTCAAGTCCTAATCGGCTTCGGAGGGTACATACCGAGTTTACGAGGCAAACAGAAGCTTTGAGCGGCTAATGTCCCTCGGACGGTTATAATTAGGTATAGTATAGTCCTGGACGGGTCTCCCTCGCGATCCCTAACATCGTTTGTCCTAAAATCACTTGCCCGAACTGTTTTTCTCTAATGGGCATTAGCCCTAATGATCAATTGCCATAATAATCATTTTTCATAATGTAATGATTGCCCTAAAACTCATTTGCCCGAGTATTTTTTACCATAAGTATTAATATTCCTAATGTTACTTGGCATATTCCTCAAAATCCCTAATATCATTTCACCTCATGTCATTTATCCTAAGTGTAGTTGTCCTATGGACATTAGCCCTAACGATCAATAGCCATAACAATCATTTTCCATAATGTAATGATTACCCTAAAACTCATTTGTCCGAAATAGGTATACTATAAATATCAGGTCAAAACAGTTCGGGCAAGTGATTTTAGGACAAACGATGTTAGGGATCGCGAGGGAGACCCCTAAGGCAGAGCCCAGTTAGGTACGACGACGAGCGTAGCGAGGAGGAGTGTTAGGTTGAACTGTGACCCTAAAGCGCGCGAGCCGAGCGAGCGTGCCGCGGCAGCGGCCGGCGAAGCGCCAGAACCAGACTGCTGTCAGGTAAGTAGGTTACTATCGGCAGAAAAGTAGGTTAATCACAATTAGGGAAAATATGCATTAGGGCAAATAATGTTAGGTAGTACAAATATAGGACAAATTACAATATGCCATACAAAGTTAGGAAAAATAATCATTAGGATTAACGATCATTATGCTTACCAATAATTATGACACATGACTATTATGGCACATAACGTTAGGATGAAGAATCAATATGGCAAGTGATGTTAGGAAATAAAACATTATGGAAAAAAAAAAACATCCATACGATGTTAGGAATCCTAAAGATAGGCCATGTGAGCGTTAGGACAAGTGATCATTATGACATACAACGTTAGGGAATATAAAAATAGGTTAAAAAACTTTAGGGATTCAGATATAGATCCTTGACATAATTCTTGCAATTTGTACCAGTAACTTGGCCTGTACGATTCTTTTTCTTAAAGCTTCTATCACTTTTAAAGTTATAATTAAAGGACGCCATATTGTAAACATCCGTATGGTTTTCGTTAAAACTAAGAGGAATACTCAATTCGATCGCAAATGCAACTAAAAAGTTAAATTCCGCCACACTCGTACGTAATGTTTTTAAGTAGGAAGTTTTAATGTAAACGAATTCGAGCATTCAATTGTGAAGGTAAATTAGTACTATAATTTAAATATTGTTAGCTAAATTAAATAGCGAAAAGCTAAATGAACGTAATTGCGTAGAACTGAAACTTTTCGCAACATTTAGCCGGTCTCATGTTTAGCCAGTAACTACCTTCTGTTTATTTTTTAGGTATATACCTTTGTTTGAGAGCTCAACTTTATGTTTAAACCTCAAATTACTATAATTATTTCAGTTATTTCATTTTGAAGGGTTAAACGTTTGTTTACCAGACCAGAAGATAGTTCTAATTTGAATTCCGCTGTAGTCTCAAACTCGTACCCTACAATTAAGTGCTTTTATCATGAGACCTAACGCGATTTCAAAATCAAAGCGGTCTATATTGCCTGAGAAATTAGAATTAGATAGAAAAATAGATAAATAGGTTATTCTTGTTTAACAAATCAGTGTTCGGATACAATACACCAAATAAGGAAGCTCAATGTCACCATGTTTTGTGCATCCGGCGAGGTGCCCCGGGGGAAATACTGCAACATGTGGGGTAGAAAAATGAAGATGAATTCCGTTTTCCTCTCTAGCTTCAAAGGCTACTAATGTTATGAGTTGTGACAGATCCATGTTGACATTATAGAGGATATGTTGCGTTGTAGTGGTAATTAGGTTTTGATTATCGCAGTCAGTAAATAATGGTTTGATAGTTTTATTACTATACAGAAAATTATTTTAAGTGTCCTATCTAGGTAGGTACTACAACTTATATAGGAACATCATTATGGATTTTCATTAAAAATCCTGTCGTTACCTAGTGCACAATGTGAAATGTGTTATATAAACATGGTTTTCTAATTTGTGTGATCATTGCAATCTGGAATGTGTTTGCAAATTTGATTGATTTTTCTTTTTACTTTATTTGTACCTTAATATGTAATTATCGCACAAGTAAATTAACGCTTAAACGGTTTTCAAATGATTGTTTTACGTATTTCAAATCCAAAACCAGCCTTCACGTGTTAAAATAGCAACTATTATTATAAAACCACTACCGAAACGTTTCAGGAGGCGGCGAACCGTGACATTAAACTTGGGCATAAACTGAGCGTGCAATATCGAGTTAGCGAGTTCAGACCAAACAAGAGTAGGTACTGGTTTCCTGACGTAAACTACTTAAATCTTGACGCGATGTTTGTCTGCGGACAAACTTGGCCGTGACTCGCGCCAAGACTTGGCCGACTTGGCCGACTTGGCCGTCGCCGTGACGCGTCGTATTGTCGCGGTCGACTTGTTTAGAATAGATTTGGACGAAAATAGCTTCTTAGAATTACTTAGCTAATCGTGCTTACTCTTCCAAGGATACATTTTAATGACATAAAACTTTATTAGGCTTTATTAAACGAATTTTTTTTTTTCTCAAGAGTCATGTAAGTAACTAGAGGTTTAAAAAAACATGCATCTTTTTTATTCATATCTATGACGACGAGTGTATAAAAGGTAACTCAAATTTCAGTCGTCCTTTTAGTAATATACGCTCATTGTTTTCGCTATGTAAAAAAAGCGTATCCTTTTGTATATTTTAACAGGATTCACTTTGACTGAACTCTTTTGATTCTTTAAAAAGCCTTGTGCCTTGAGAAACAAACCAGTGAGGAGGAACTCGCCGCGAACATTTCTCTTCGGAAGCAACAAGTTAACGTTATTACTTTTCGGCTGTCGGTTGTTTTCTCTCTTTGTTTGCCGCTTCAAACTTTCTATGTAACTAAGTAGAAGCAGAGCTAAATCTAATACTGGAAGTATTTTTAGATGGTTGGATTTTCATGCTCATACTCATGTCTCTTCAATTATTTATAATATCAAACATTGCATGCAATATTTAATTATAATATTTATTGAATACAATGTTTGATGTAAGTTTCGATTATTTTTACATGTATTTGTGGAGAAAACAAGGAAACGACAGGCATTTACTCAAATCAGCTTGCAAACTTAATCTTATTCTAATAAGAACGAATTTATGCCTGGTAGGCCTAATGTAACCTCAACAAAAGAAATCCTCACGCTTAAATTTAAAGACAGAAAAGTCACTTTTGCATCTAGGATTCAATCTTCCCAAGACATTAAACGTATCCAATCCAAATACACGTAAAACATTAAATGCGAAAGAGCCATTTTATTTGCACGGCCATTAGATATAAGAGCAGCTGCTTCCGCCGGAATTGATGAGTGTAAAGCGATCCGGCTAAATGCCGGACGGTCTAAACCGAACACGGCGTAAAACCGGCAGTTAACGCCGCAGGGGGCTGCGGCCCGCGCCGGAACCGGTGGTCCAAACAACGATAGTATTAGTACAGGCATAGATCTCACTTGGGAAATAAATTATTTTCAATACTTACATTAAATTTAAGGTATTTAAAGTTTACTTCAAAAAAAAATACGAGTAGAAGGTATTTAAATGCTGAAGAATGTCGTCTGCTTACGTGAAGCTACAAACAATTAATTAAGGGGCTTATTGGAACTGCAATTTATCGTTGAGGTATGCAGTGGAGAGTGCACTGGTAATTAAAACTTGTAGCTCTATAAAATTGGCCTACCTAATTGACCTTTGTTGCCAATTGTCATCTAAATTAAAACATGTATGCGTGAATAGTAAACTTATATTTTGGGCTGCGATGCAGTTGCGATTCACAGGACCCCAGAATTTTCTACTCTCCGTAAACGCTCAATCTCGTATCTCGGGCCGCCCGTACTAAGAAGCTATTATAATACCCAATATCGACATGATATTGTTCGGTTTGCATAACGCGCTCGTAAGGGCAAGTGGTATGCGCGGAGTTCAGCAGATATTCGAGAAGTTGCAGAATGAGCCGGACGCGCCGCATAAACGCCGGCTTATAGACTTAACTCCGGACCTGTTTACCGGCTGCGGGCGCTATGCGAAGGTATCACTATGCACTATGCACTATCTTAGGGTGTCATTAAAATGTATAGTTTCTTACAGGTATCGTAAAAGGACCAGACACAGCTACTTTAATAAAATAAATGTTTTAAAAAACAAAAAACCGCCTTCAAAAACGCAAAAAATAACTTCTTTATAATTGTAGGCACCTAATAGGTAAGTCCGACTGATGTCGGCTTTTTGTTGAAAACTTTGTGGTCGCCGACTTTTTGTTTTTTAAAACATTTATTTTATTTTATACTTTTAGTGATCATACTACGCTGTTACGTAGTCCCACTTCTTAGTTGATATGAAACTTAAAGTTATTTCAAGCGCGCCGCAAGCAACGCCGCGGGAAAGTCATAGTCATATTTCAACAAGTAAATATTCTTCGTTGTAGTCGCTCAACTATCTTAATCGAGATATCTTATAGCCACCCTTGAAATCGGTACCGTTGAGGAGTACCGGTAGCCATCTGTGGTTTTCATCATCAGTTCCACTTCATCAAATGATACTTTCTGAATGCAAATGCTAGACTTGTTACTAAAAATACTAAAATTGGTGCTTGCCTACAATATTTGAGGTGTTCCCTCAATTCCTCACTAATCCTCTCATCGGATAAAGATAGGACTACCACAAAAGTATACTCTATCAAACCAAAAAAGAATTTTTAAAATCAGTCCACAATTGAGGGAGTAATCGGTGAACATACATAAAATAAACATACAGTGGAACGAATAATCTCCTCCTTTTTTGAAGTCGGTTAAAAGTAAGAACTGTCTGCCTTGATATATTTCTTCAGACTAGTCTCGTAAAGCAAACGTATCAGACGTTGTCATTGCTATTGCTTCTAGTTTACCTAGAAGTAAGGCAGCTAAGTACCTACTTGCTGCTACCGTTTGTTCTGTTTACTGAACTAAAAATTTACATACTTACGCATCTGCTCGTAGGAAAATTATCTGAAGGCCACTATGTTGTGTGTGTTGCAGCATGGTTTGTTTATTCGCTATGGAAGTCTGCTGATTTAGAACAATTTTCTATCATATTACATACAATTTGCTAAGACAGAATATGATTTATTGGACTTAGTAATTTAAAAATAATAATTAATTCAACGAGCAGAAGCTTGAAAACGTTAAAAACGTATTTAAAAAGAAAGTAAAAAAAAAAGAAGCATGAGCTAAAAGAAACGACTGTGTCCCGCGCGATCACGGCACGTTGGATTAGCGCAAATAGACAGTTCAATGGTTGTTTAACAACCGAAAAACGAATAAATTGAATGTGGCTTGTTTTAGCTGGCTACGTGACCGGCGGCAAGCGGCGTGCAAGTCGGCAACCTGCAGCGGTCTTACCCGCTGTAAAATAAAGGCGCACGTGCCGCCCGCCGAACACTTTAGCACTGCCGAGAGTTGCCAGACAAATATTTTTCCATTTCCACACAACCCTCCCAAATCGAGGATTAAGAGCGTGTTTATGCTCGGAACACTTTTATCTTTTTGTTATTGGTCGTTGTTCTGAGTGCCTGTTAATAATCGAACTAATATTAAAGTACTGCCTCGTAACTTCCTGTTAGCGATCGGCTCAATTTGTGTGCTCGGTCGTTGTTGTCCCAGCAGAGGGACGGCTTCCGGGCGACGTATTAGCTGAATTAAATACTCTAGCATTTTGATAATGGCCAATCTGGCAACGGTATTTTGTTGGAAGACGAATACTACACTTAACATTTTTGTTTATGTAATTAACTTATTTCGTGCTGGTGTGTTATACAAAATCTCCATACGTATTTAGTACGAAATATCATGTGTCGTTTTCGGTATAAATTGCCACGTAACATCAAAAATATCCGGTGCAAACAAGAATCTGAAAGTGTTCGAAGTAAAATATTTTACGGGGATAGCATAGTTGGGTCGAACATCGCATATCGATCAGCAAACAAGCCCGTCGGCCGCAAGAAGTAAGTAGGCAGGTGTCCCCCGCGCAAACAGGGCGGGCACTCCCGCGCCGCCCGGGGCCCTACATCAAAATGACGGAAATCCCATATTGCCTACATCGGGGACGGAAGCACGATTTTATAAGTTAAGGGATTTGTGTCAATATTTTACTAGGATGCCGGATGGCCATCCCATACCTCCAGTACATTACATCGGCCGGCCGTAGTTAATACGCGGAACCTCGCGCCTGCGAGCCGAAACTTTGTTAATTTATAAGACTCAGTATGCTAACGGTCGCGTTCATTTGATAATCGTTATCGAGTTTTCCAACAAATTGTTAAGTAAGTATTTTTGTTAGGTCTTCTTGTTCGAAATTCATAAGTGTAACGTGATTTATGGAATACATTTTGACGTCGTACGCTTCAGGTTCCAAGGAAGAAAAATACGGCCGCATGATCGCCGAGGAATAAACTTTCCGGGAGGAAGTTTGGCCGATGTTTGAAATGTTTAGATAGGTTTGTGATATGAATATTGGGGACGCCGATATCACATCGATATCCTGTAAACGACGTCGCTATATTCTTCAATATCCCTTGTTTAATAAATGTATAACAAAAACTAGAAAGCCTTGCCATCCTTCGTTTTATTTTCACGTATTAGAACCTTGTTCTTTTCTGCAAAACGCATTGTAAGATCACCATTTAAATGAGGATTTTACCCCCAGCTCAAACTCGTGTAACATACTTAAAATACGCTTGCTCCGGAAGCGAGGCGTAGCTCAAGACATGTTCAAACTCGTAATCGCAGAGTTTTAAAACATCGAAACACACCTTTCAATTACACGCGCTTGTGGAACAAAGCTCAGTTTACGTATTTAGGGCTGTACTCGTAAATAACGTCACCCGCAGCGGAGCAGTGGTTAATTAAATATGTTAAAGGGTGTAAGACAAAGAAAGTGCGCCGGCGGGGGCGGGGTTGCCGCGACGCTCAATTAGCGACCACTTTTGTAACAGCTAATACTGGAAATAAGACAAAAACCATACATTTATTTCATTAATCGATCTATTTGACAATCTAATAGACAATTGTCTTCACCAACTCTCTATGGTAGTTATGAGTTAACCGTATACTTAATTATAATTTTATTCATAATATTTACGCAAAACCAGAACCACAGGCGGTTTTATCGCTCAAAATTAGACATTTATAATTTCTATCATAACAAAAAAGCTACTTTAAACTGAAGTCTCAACTGTTTCACTGGCAAATACTTGTATATCCTCAACAATATTTGTTTATTCTTTTAGTACCTATTTGTATAGCTTACTATCACTGAAAGGTTTTAATCACCACCCCAGGTAACATATTATTATATAAAATGTCAATTCTCATTATGTTGTACGGGAGGTCGATCTGATGACTGATCACGTTTTAATGTTTTCATTGGAGTTGCGGCAAATTTGAACAAGGCCGCTATTAGTCGCTGTCTGGGCATGTTGACAATTAATATTGACCGGGTCTTAATGACGCGAGATCAGCAGCCGCGCCCAGTTCCAAATGTAGGGGAATATTAGGTTTAACCGGTATTCCCACGTCCCCTCCCGGGAATAATGGTTTATCCTAATATTCCAGCAAATATACCACAACGTGTTTTTATGGCATGTCGAAGGCAAACGGCATACATTCTACGTGATCGTATGTGCTTTAAGGCCCATTTTTTTTAACCAATTTACAACTTAAAGACTACATTTTTGCATTACCAACCCTAAGGACTAAGATGGAATGTCTCTATGCTAGTCATTTTACCCGTTGTTCAAACCCCTACATAGGTGCCGACTCTCAAAATCATCCTAACATCACTAAAACACTACGTTAAAACAATTATGGTAATATACGCAGCGCAGTTATTAATGTGCAACAAAAACCCCTTATACCTATTACTACCTAATGCAAATATGTTTGTACGTGCAATCCTTTACAGCTAAAGAAACAACTCTTAACAAACTTCCACGTAATCTTGTCAATTTACGACGCCACTGCACCTACAAATTAAACAAGTCAAAAATGAGCATTCGGTGGTCTTTGATCGCCCGCGCCCCGCGGTGCCGACGAACTTGCGGCGCCGCGGTGGGCTTACTTCTTAAATTATTCTCCAAAAGATTTTCTAATTTGCTCGCTCGTCTCGACTCCTTTTACGAGGATACGGAAGCTGCGAGCACATGCGGTTCACAGATTCCTTTACATGCAAACCCATTACAGCCGTAAACCCTGCACATAGAACACTTAATACAATGCCCTGTAAACGCACGTCTTTTCCAGGCGCGAGTTCGACAAACGGCTTGACACACCAAAATGTACTTTAGCACTCATTAATATGATTCAAGGGCGCATGAATGAGGCACCACATGTTTAGGGTCGGCCGTATTCGCTCCGCGTGCGTCCTTTGGGTAATGTTACGTAATAGGTAAGAGAGCAGCCGTGATTTTGTCAAAGGTAAGAAAATTGGTTACGTTAGTGGGTAATACTGGCTTCCGACAGGAATGGGAATTATGGGGAGTTTTATCTATATGCTATCGATTTAATTGTGGGCGCGGTTTGGTGTTTACAATAATGTTAATGAGTTTGTTTGTGTTTTTTAATTATAGGTTTTAAGGTCAACGTTTTAAATATCTTTTTATAACATCTTTGAGGTTAAAAGATTAAAGAGGTACCTTACACAGGACCAGACTATGATCGTGATTCTTGAGGGAGGGTAGCTAATACTTAGAATATTCCTCTCTGATGAAGTATTAGATATCAAATAAGATACAAAATCAGGCACAATGCTGATCAAATGATTTCAGTGGTGGATCCAAGCAGCCAATTGCGTCTTCAGTTATTATAATTGATAAATAAATTCTTTATTTAACAAAAAACATATTACACAAAAAATACATTGTTGTAATTCATTGTTGCATTGTTTTATGTTTAATTTACTATATAAGAACTGCGGATAGGGAGTGCTCGAGTGTTAATCCATAAAACATGATCGTACTAATCCAAATATTCGTAGTTCTTCTTTAGAACAAACCGAGAAAGGCGCACGCCTGAAACAAAACAGAAGCAAAGAAATGCCGAAAGAAAATAACTGAAACATTTTGCCATGGTTTTTTAAATAGAATAAAATGCCAGTCTATGTTCCGGAGCAAAGAAGGCCACAAAATTTAAAAATTCAAAATTTAATTACATTAAGTACGGCGGCGATGTCTCATTCCTGTAACGAGCTGCAAGGGCCCTCCAAGTCGCACTCTGGTTGCGTGACCTAATTTTAGGGGAACCTTATTTTGCTCACTTAATTTGCCTTATTCGTGTTTGCTCTGCGAATGAGGACTGAAGAAATTTTATTTTTCTTTTGCGAAAACTTAATTGAGTAGGGCGAGGGACACCGCGCCCACCTCGGCCCTCTATAAACATTTATCGCCGCTCTACATCTCACTAACTTCACTTTTACAGAGTTTTATGTCCGAAAAATTTACGCGAAGAACGTCGCTGCGGCCTTTATTGCGGCGGAGGAATGCCGCGCAGTCCCGTAATTGAATGTAATTTCGTTAGCTTCTTTCGTTTACAGCTGTAAAATAAAATTTTACGTCTTATTTATTGTCACGAACAACAATATCTGTGCTATTCGCCGACTCCGTACGAGTGCTGGGTAAGTGCTGTAATAAAAGCATTCCAATAAAGCTAGTCGCCTGCGCACTTTTGCACGTAAATGTAGTACCACCACTGAGCAGAACACATATTTAAAGCCCCTTTACTGCCTGTATAAGTAATAGAATCGCCGTATTCCGTGATACCCGTTGTTTGTCGTACAATTTAATTTACAAACCTGTCGCTATGAGGCGGCAGCACGAACCCAATTCAATTAGTTTTTCAACGAAAATGTTTTAAATTTGGCTATTCGGAGTAGTGGACTCTTCGATAAATTATGGGCGGACGTAGTAAAACAAGACCACTCTGCGTTGGGTGGCGACTAGTGGTGGGCATCTAGTGAGTTTCAAAGGTGAAACTTTCACTTAAATTTCAGCATTATTCTGAAAGATTCAAAAGTGAAACTTTCACCTAAAATTTCAGGCGATATTCTGAATGTTACCAAAGTGAAATTGTTTAATTTCTGAAAAGTACTACAGTTTTGACATGTAACGTAAGTAACGGGAACTTCTCATGAAATTTAAATGAAATTTACTTGTGTCCGAATTATTTCCATCTAATTATGTAACTTTCAGTAGCTGTAATTTTCGCAGTTAAGGAAAGTTTTGCAATGTTTCAGAAGTTTCACATCACTAGTGGCGACATGTCAAAGGGAGTAGTAAAACAACTTAAATTTTTGGCCTTGCCAGACTAGGGTCTTGCAATATTGTTTTTCGTTGTGTCCATTTGTTTTCTGATGAATGTTCGGGAACATTGTTATCTATAAATATTATTTGTCACTAGTTTTAATTAAGTAAAGTTTGGGGATCATTTAGTCAATGCCCGTTAAAATGTCAGAGTTCTAAGCATGCTTAACATATACCAATATATATATATATAAACTAATCCGAAACGTAGCAAGTTTATGAAACTAATTTTCGTCAGGATATTGCCAACCTACTGACTGATGTTCGTTTCTGTTTTACAATATTCCGATAAACTTTATTTATCTTCACAATGCTGAAATGGGAATCGGTAGTTGATTACTGCACTGCCGTCCTCGTATATCAAGGCGTGACATCCAATAATAAGCCTTTTAAAATTCACCCGCCAAAGTATGGAAACGAATGCCGAATATTTATTTTGCCGTTTAAAATAATCGATTATTCGTGTTTGTTTTATTTTCAATTTGGTAAGATTTCATTAAATATTGCGTGTTTATTCCGTATTGGATTAACTATTGATGTTGCGAGCAGTCTCGTGGCAGTGCTTGCAGAAGATACTCGTACTTCAAATTTAAGTTTTATTTAGATAAGTTAAGTAAATTACGTATTCTAGAGTAGACGCAAACTGTGTAGTATACGCCACTGCCATATTTACTTTAACAACCAAATAGGGTTTGTTCGATTTAAATTACTACCAAGATGGGGCACTGCTTTAAGTATGTACCTAGTCTAGAAGCCTGAGAAATACTCTCCTTTCTTCGTCATTGCCTTAGCAATAATGTTTTCGCTCGATTTATGTACTGTTATATTTTGTTCTGCTCTTGCATTGCCTAAACAAGAAAATGAAGCAAGAGACAAAACAGTATGACAATATTTCTTTTATATTGTAATTCAATTGTTGACGTTTCATAAGCTCTTATGTTCAAGTAAATAAGAATACCATAATGCCAAGTGGATGATTACAATAAATACGCAAGATAGCGCTCCTAAATCTTTCACTTGGCCTGTTTCCCTATTATTATCGTATTGTTAACATCCTAAAAATATTATTTTGACTGGCTGAGTAGCAATTAAAACGATTGCAGAAGGGTTATAAAAAAAAGCATGTCGAGGTATACAAATTGGTTTAAAACATTGTTCGTCAAATGATTTTGTAGCAATGCCCCAATTTTCTCTCGGCCTAATAAACATTTAAACTATTAATTTCCCGCAAGTGTCACACATGAAAGCCCGTTAGCTAGCGGCTAGCTATCTACTGGTAGATAGGCAGCAGCGTAATGAAGCGTTTAATTTCCGTCGCATCTAGATTGTAGGTGCAGGCTGGAATGCACTGACCGCATAGCTATGTCGGCTCCTCACAAAATTACATATTCGACCACGTCTATACAATATCCGCTATAGAACTTAGAATATGATATTATGATCAGATCGCTCTTAAGGCGATAATGAATAATGATTGTAAACGCGAAAGTTCGATATATATATAATAACACTAAGGTATAAATTACTTATAAAATCTTTTAAAACATGTTATCAAGTAACTTAATTTCTAGATTTAAAAAGACTCAATGAAATGTAAGAGAAAACTAAGTACCATATTTATAATATGCTAGATTTAAAACAGTGTACTAGCGGAACTGTAAAAGTAACTTTAAGAAAAATGTAGGGTCTTCATTTTCGGCCGCCCTTTAGGCGTTTCAGTAAAACAGCGAGCTGTCTTGTTTGGGCCCGTCATTATTTCCATGTCGTTCCCTCTCTGACTCGAGGTTCGCGGCGTCGCCTGGCAACACTGGCTTCGGATTAAGCGAAAATATGACAAGGGCTGACACACTGGCACAGTAGGCAGTGTTCGGAATACAGAAAGATACCACTGCGCACTGCCCGTAGTTTTTGCTAGGTAAAATATGGAAGTAGACTTTACTTCCATGAGCTTAGGAGTTTTTTGCAGATGTTACTATTTTATGCATCATATTTAATGGGAAATCTATGTGTGGATACTATGTTTGGTTAAAAAGTTCGATGTGTATGATGGGACTAGGCCAATTTGTGTGAGTTTGCCCTCTGTTTCTTTTGATGATATTGTTTTCTCTGTAGTTAGTAAAATTGCATCCAGTGACGCGAAAAAGAAAGTCATCACACGCCACTTTTCGGCCTATTTCTGCTCTTAAATGTCTTGTATGTATGCGCGGACGCGCTGTAATCTTCTCCAGTACGCAGATTATCTGTAATTCCACCTTGCGCCGGAGGCATCCGGTCGGCACGCGAAACTTGTTCACTAGGTAAATAGTTTAAGTTGTAGCGTAAGTTGTTATACAATATTGTGCTGCGTAATGTCAGCAGACAAGTTCACGACTTGATTTAGGAATTGGGTCTTCGTACGGAGGGGATTGAGGGTGTGTGAATTTGATGAGCTCATCAAACTTTGGATTAATTTGGGTAATTGAACTCCTGTAATTTTAGTAATAAAAGAGTTTATTTGCGCGAGAGATGATAGAGCAGATACTGTTATATAAGCTTAACGACGGTGAGAATTTTGATTAGGAATACGGTAACAACCTGCGTTTGATATTGACGGGGACGTCATCGATGGAATAAACAACGTATTTGGGTCAGAATACTGTTAGTTAAAGGATTTTTTCCAGTCTCAAGAACTCTACGTGCTCATGAACACAGATATACGACTGCATAGTCACACTAAGTCTGTTTCTTATATTGTGGTCACAAGGTTTTGATGAGAACAACTTGCGACTAAAGGTTTCATATTGAAAATCAACTAAATTCGGCTTTCAACTCAAGTAGTTAAACCAATCCATAATGAAAAGCCTCCACCACCGAGGCCGACCCATTACACTACCATTGACGCGCTAAGTCAATTGAACAGAAATAAATGGTCCAAAATTAAACAGCAACTCCCCGAATAAACAAGTATAAACACTGATAAAACATTTAAGAACATTTAAGACGAAAAAAGAAGCAATTAATTCCGGAGCGGCCGCAGTTGCAATATGTGGAACCATTAATTTAATTCAGTACGTGGGGCCGAGACACGGTTTCAACCTTAATTGAGATTTAAGAACAGCCCGGGGCGGGATGTTTTTGCGAGGGCCCAGGGCGATGCGCAGCTAAGCCAAGGAATTGTGCCGGATCCCCAGGTAATTGTGCTTTGTATACGTTTTAATGATTATTTTGTTCATATTTTACGTTTCCTGCCCTGACAAAGGTCAGGCAACCATTGTAATATTTAGGTACAATGTTATCTAACATACACTCTTCCGTGACTGACTGAGTGAAATCGCCCTTTCTAAACCGCTGCACCTATGGACTTGAAATTTGTATGGAATATTCCTAAGGTACCCTAGGGGTGCGTTATTCCCTAACGGGAAGAAATAGGGGAAGAAGTTGAAAAATAATTCTACAAAGTTGCGGCCGTCTTTTAGGGGGTCTATTAAATGCTAATAAACGCATTTCGAGTTTTCTATTATTTCTATCTGATTCAGAGAGTTGGCCTTGCATAAGCGTAGTACCGTTTTTACAGATTGCTATTAAAAACTTTTAGACAGTACTACTTAACAGGTTATCTTTCTTAATCCTCAGCTGTTTCTAACCAATTCAGAGATTTTCTCCCCCACGAAAGCGCTCTTATGTTGTAGTTTTACGCCAAAAAGGCGGATAAAAATGTTAAACAAGTCGCGTCGCGGGCTGCGAAAAGCTAGTTTACTCTAATAGCATTATTTAGCAGCCGCAGAATCCCGCGAACACGCTGTCGCGCATCCGTGTTTGCGCGAATGCGTTATGCATGCGGTGGATACGGAGAACGTTACCTTACTCGGAATACTAGTAAGTAACTATGTTATCTGATGTCTTTTTCCTAGAGGTAGTTTGTAAACGCGCAATATTTCCATAAGGGTGTGTCGTGACAAATTACAATCGTAAAATAAAAATAATAAAACTTTTTTATTGTTAGTTGGCGCACAAAAGTATTTATCCGCATTAACCTGGTTTAAACTAACCTTAAAAATTTGACACTAACGCTCAGAGTTAGCGCTCAGCTACGAAAAGTGCTACGCCGTAGCAGTCATCTACGTACAAATAAATGACCTCACGGCCTAATAATCAATTCATGTAAATAAATTATTAAAAAGGAGTCAAGAATCAGGTTTTTATGCTATACGGCCAAAATGTTTCCTACAAAATTAAATATGGCTAGTCAAACACCGCGATGAGCAATTAATAAATGAAGCGCAATAATGCCATAATACTCGCTTAAGGGTTTTGTAAAATAAACCTAATATTTTATTCTCAAAGCAAAGATGCAAGGCGCTTAATATCTTTACAACTTCATACAAAATTCGTTGTATCTAATTCGAGGCTTATCTTGCCATCTGTAATCTCGCTCGCCCTCCTTGCTTACTTCTAAGGAGATACCTCAAATACCGCCCGCCTCCCGCGCCCCCCCGCGGGCCCTCCGACAACCCTCAGCCCTTAAGTTCTTGCCGGAAGTTCATAATACCCTATTAGTGGCACACACGACCAGCGAACATGAAATCTGTAGTTTGATGGCAAACGCCGGGACCGCTGTTTATTAACACTGACTAATTATAATTGAGGCCGACCAATTAAGGGTGGTACAATTTGTTCACTTTGAACCCCTATCACATTAAATTGTGGCCAATCGATCAAAAAATCAATCACCGATGCACATCATGATCATTTTTACTTTATTTTATTTTACAAGAGCTGATACTGATGCAATGCGTTTAAATTTTTTCAAGTTTTCGCATTAGTGAATCAATACAACTCCTAAATCATTCACTTCGTATACTCGTAACTCAAACTACTTTTTAAATTGTGAACAGAATAGGTTACACCTGCGCGGTTGCCACGTGGTTTAAGTTAATTATGTTGTAACCAAACCGGAGTTTCCCGGAGACCGTAAGAACTACTCCCGGCTTGCCGGATGGCGCCGCGCCGAGGGGATGGCTCCACTGGAGCGAATAATAAACTTGTTGACAATCTTTAATTCCCCACTCAGGGGATGATACTTAATAAAAAATATGTTGCCTCCAGCCATATTGTAATTGGAGTAAGATATGTCTTATAATTTGATTTAGGTACTATTTGATGGAATGGGCAGTAATACTTATAATACTTATTTTATACCGTGACCCTAGCCGCAGGACATTTTTTGATACAGAATGCTTAGAGAAATATTTTGACCTACATACGCGGTATTTTGATAATCCATCTAGTGATTACTGGAGACATACTCCTAATGATTAATTCTTACTTATTACTATAGAGTTAGAGCAACATGTGTATACGGTATTGACTAGAGCATCTTTTTTCTAGTAAATTCAATCGCGCCCATTTCTAATTTAATAAATTACACTTGTGCTATTTAACTGTCGATATTACCGTTCAGAAATATTATTTTAAAGTGATATTTTATTTCGGTAATTACTTAAACGATTTGCATTATTGTGAAAAATACACTGTGTACATTATGTAATGTCCTGCCAGAGAATCTCTTTGACATTCTCTTTGACCTTGGTAATGTTGTATTATGTATTTAAATGAAAATTATACCATACACATTACTGACACATTTACATTTTAACTTTATTTGAATTTTATCTTGTTATAAAAAGTAAGGCGTTAATAGTAATGAACTTTTCTCAAAAATGATACGTAAAGTCGCCATTACATCCTTAAAAAGTCACCAGAAAGTTAAGAAGGTATTCTTAACTTTCTGGTGACTGACTGGTAAGTCAATGATCAAAAGTGTACGGTCAGTAGAGAGGTTTTGAATGCGGAATGAAAAAGTGTCCAGCAAGTAAGTATGAAATTCCATTACACATCCTGTTATTTGAATTTGGAACTATCGGTACAGATCTGTGGACAGCCTTCAAAAAGACTACAGAGGTAAGCAACAACAGGTCACATGTCACATGGCACAAAAAAATAAATGAAAGTGAAAACTATTTTGACTCCATTAGGATTTCTGCAAAGAGCACCATTATTAAAAAAAACAATTTGAATTGCTTTTTATTTATAACTACATGAAAAGCTGAATAATCAGCTCTAGTTGGCAGTTTGATACTAGAAGATAAAGTTAATAAATAAATATAAATAAATAAATGTTTTACGCGCAGTAAAACAATTACCCCACAAAAGTACCAGGGCATCATAAACCCAATTGTTCAGAGCAGACATCGCGCGATTTCTCTTTATTTACAAGAACGTCACACGCACCATGTCCGTTTTATGCGCGCCTAGTACATCGCGACCGGTCTTACATATAGTGAATCGTTTAAATTAATTTAAAAAAACGGCTAAGCTAATATTTTACAACTTATTTTTTTTTAATCATTCTACTTGTTCTATTTTTGAGAAAGCACTATACATGTTTCAACCGTTAAGAGCCATCCTGGATGGCTCACTTACTGGTCAATGCAGGAATGTACTATTAAAAATACACGTACACGTACAAGGAGTACAACGTGCGCGAAGTTTTTGTATCGTTTTGTTAAATGAGTGCTCTTGCTTATCTTTATTCACCTCATAACTGTCTACTTAATAATTGTCCTCTTAAACACACATCAACCGTTTTATTGTAATTCGGTTCGTAGAATGTAAGTATAAATCTGTTAAATCCCCGTATGTCCTACTTCGCAAGCATGTAAACGACAATCAAATGAAAACAAATGCCACATTCAGGCAGCCTGTCCCAAACTATAGCCCGACAACTAGGGTAATAACGTCGCATAAAGCGCAGCGTACTAAAGTACACGTGGCGCGGTGATGAGAGCCCGAGCACGACTGAGCGCGTCCGGCCTAAATTGTAGGAGCTGAATGCGGGTAGGCGGTGAATGGGACGCTGTAATTTGCACTGCCAAGGAATGACGGGAATTCGTGGTTAATTTATATCATTTACGTTTCTAGGACGACATTTTCTTTTGCTGTGGCTCTTTGAGTGAGCTGTTGAGATGTGGAAGGGTTGTTACAGTGGATTCGTTTGTTCATTATTTAATCATGCCATGGAATCATCAAAGTGGAATGATGTGTGAAAATGCAGAAACGGTTATTGTATAAGATGCCGTGAAGCACCCGCAAAAACACCTTTTAGTTTTAAACAGAACTTCCATTTATACATATAAGTGACTCGAATAATAATTTAAAGCACAAAGTTGACTTTTACTAAACTTTCATCTTTGTCTTCTAACTACTTTATTGAACAACAAATGCCCTTATCTTTCACAGTATCACAAACTAATACAGTTTACATAACATGGATAGTTTGAGACAAAATTTATAGAAGCGTATGATAGAGGGAACCGCGGCAGACGCTATTACCATTAGCACGGTAGGCTTAGCGACCGGTCAATACTGCGCCCTCTGTGGACCGCCAGAGGAATTAGTTTGATGTCCCCCACAGACTTAGGCAAAAATATGTGGCCATCTAACGCGTATGGCTCAGGGATGCCACTGCGCTCTTTTAACGTTTCAAGCAAATACAAATAGGTGCTAGTTTTTGAAGAGTGTTATTTTGGACGACATATTGTTTTGTATAGGTCGGTACAGTTAACGTCTTTAGTATATGCACTTTTTTTTTAGCTTATACTTTAACTTTAGATTTCAACTACAATATGAAATCGGAAAACGCGTAAAAGAGAGTCAACATCAAATAATGGGGTATCCGTCACGATTTAGGTTTTTTATCTAGTTTTAAAATATAAACTAACTTATTTTTAATGGCATGGCGAAAACAGATGAGCTTACAGACTACCTGATGGGAACTGGGCTCTAAGGCCCATAGACATTCGTAATCTCAAAAATTCAAATGTGTTGCCAACCCTGAGAACCAAGATGGAATGCCTCGATATTTGTTGTTTCACCAGCCGACTTACCCTCTACACCGGAACACAGCGATGCGAACACTGCTCCTTCGCGGCAGGATTAACTGGTAATATGTTGACACTTATCTGAACAAACCCTGCATAAGGTCCTACCACCTGTAAAAGCCTAGATTTGGCTATGAAGGTAAGTTCTTCTTGTGATACATTAGAATCACAATTATTTTTATAAAGTTATCTTATCTTTTCAGAAAAAGCAGAACACAAAGTTTTCTTTTCCTATAGATTGTGAATAAACAAGGCGTGTCACTTTATCCTTTCAGTTCCTAACTCAACAAAACCTTTACTTCAGAAAACCAAAACGGTAACAACGCACCAAACTTCGACTTCCCGACTTTGTGAGGAAATTTAATAATTTAACAGCTTTCTCCCCCTGGATTCGCCGCGAAACTAAATAACGTCTTAAAATGTGAAAGTTTTGGAGAGATGCGCTCCCCGCAGACCCGACGTGTGGCCGGTGTCTCGTTCGAACTGCCGGCTCCCAGGTGGCAGCACAGGGCAACACAGCTCCAATAATCGCAAACATGCCCCTTTGTTACCTTTTTTAACCTAACCTAACCTAACTTAACATTATCGAAATGTTCATAATTAATCAAGAAGGACTTTCTAAAGAGGTGGCTATTTTGTCAGACTGATTTGTTCGCCCCGAAATTTACATTGTTTACCAGAAATAAGACAAGAACACCCTGATAAGAAGATGTGTAAGCTTACGTATGAGTTATGCTCTGTTTTAATATATGGCCAGTGAAGCAGCGAGATCGCTGGTCATTGACACACCGACTCACGAGTTTTTGAAGGTGTTATAAGTTCGTGACAGTTAATACCTAACGCAAGTTATTAACATTAATATACAGAGCGCTTGTTAAAAGGAGTTTAGCATATAAATAATAAGAAGTAACGTTCTTTTCATACTGACATAAAGGTTCAGAGCTCGTTCAAGGATTGTAAATAAAATCTTCAAACCGAACTAAAAGTGCATAACAAATTCCAATACAAATAAAGATTTCGCAATAGCTACTCCATTCGTCTGAGCGCACCGTTGACGTATTTATTATTTATTTGGTAAATTCTCAAGGCACGCCGGCCGACGCGTCAGCATTATGGAAAAATAACTCATCTCCGACGACATATTGACTTCGCTCGCAGACGGGGAAATAGAGGCACGCATCCTTTCGGGAATTGCACCGATACACGTAGTTTGCGCTCTACTGCGAGGGGGCGGCGGGCCCGTGACCCGGCATTTGAATATTCAAATTGATTAAAACTGATCAAATTTTAAAAGCTCTTAGAAAAAATTACTTTAGTATTGCTGGACGAAAATATAGTGAGGAATCCTGACTTTATGAACTTCGATCACGAAGCACCGCTGGTTTAATAGTTCGTTGCCCCCCGATCACGCTGAGCGCAACGTTTTCCCAACATTGAAAGTCTAATTCCAAGATATCGATTGCTCCGTGCCGAGGCGCACAAATGGCGAGCGGAACCGCATTGTGCTCAGTTCAAAAAAGCGCTATAAAAGCAATCAAAACAGCAACAAAGGAGGATACAAGCGAAACTCCGCTGTTTATTATTCGCGTTCCATAAGAAAGTCTACTTTAACCAAAACGCCGATTTCAATAACAGACGAGTTCATTGAATAGAGTTACCTCATAACATTTTTATTGTACAATAAGGGGTTTCCGTCGACAGGGGAGCATAAACGGCCGATATTGCTTATATCGAGCGTTTATTCGGTATCGTGCGATTCGAATCCGCGCGAGCAAACTGTCTGCGGCTCGCGGCGTGCCACCTCGTTCACGTTAAGTGACTTAGAAACTGCGATTATTGAGTTCCACGGAGGGCGAATAAACTCATATCGTACCTACGTACCCGCTCTATTGTTATTTCAGCGATATTGTACCTCGTATCACGGACTTCTTACAGAATATTACTTCTGTCTATCCGTCATGAGTTTCAGTTACGTGGACGTGTTCTGTTTCGATTGCTTTATCTTGCAAATACAGCATAGAAGTATTTTCTCTTTGAAACTTTACAGTCTATTTATTTGCGTCGTCGACATGGATTACGAACGCGATTTACGAAAACCACTCATAAAAGTTTTAATCACCCCGTTCACAAACAACTCATTAAACATTTAAGATTTAATTCTGTCTACAAAGTATTGGTCATAAAAGCTCCCTAAAATGACGTATAAAGTTTTATTTGTGAGATTAGAGAAGCGGTGGTATCGGGTAGTAAAAGAGATAAACAGCGTCTGTAACGCATGGAGGCGGCCTGTAAACTATTTTCCATGTCAGCGAAAGTGCGCGTTTATGCAGAGCTGGGTTTATGTCCGCGGCGCAGATACGCCATAAAGCAGCTGAGTCCAGGTGATAAAGCCGTGGTTAGTAAATTCCAGCAGCTGCAGCGCTTTAACGAGTGCTCTTTTGAATTATTTCACGGCTTTTTAAAGCTGCCGGTAGTGCAGATTGCCGCTTGCTTTTATTGCTTACAGACGTTACGGGTTTATTTACAAGTTTTACTGCAATCCCAGTAAGAGTTTCTTTACGGGGCGCGATTGAAGACGCTTTCAAGTGGGTTTTTTGTAACATAGTTTGTAAGAAAGTGCATCTTCGGTGTAGGTGCAATAAAGTGTAAGTATTTATGACGAAGATAAGCTGAACATACACACAACTTTTTAAATAAACTGTAACTAAATAAAGGCCTACTGTGCGCCCCCCCCCTCCCCTCTCCTCCGCTCCCTCTCCTCCGACGGAAAAAGACATGGATGTGATGTGTGTCTGACTGCGGCATAGTAGCACCCAAATGTACGGGCGCAGTTTTTTTTTAAACTAGATAGGTAGTTAAATTTAAATGGTTCTCAGTTAGGCTTTATAAAAATTGGAAAGGCAGTTTAAGCGAAAAGTAACTTATGAAAGTAAGAGTCGCCGTTACATTGGGGGTTTTATCTATTTAATAGTAGTTATATGAAACTGATTGCTTATTGTAAGTCACTATCAAAAACAATTTGGAGTATGAAACCGGTGGATACGCTCGAGCTGGTCTTGTTGCAATCTTGTCCGAGTACCTATTGGCCGTGTTTGCGAGGTAGACCGCCCGGGCACGGCTTGCCGATTTCCGTCCGCCTGGAGTCCATTTCCGATGCTCCGTATACGTATAAGTAATTCTAGCGAGGGCAGAATTTAAAAAATGAATATTATATATTCTTTTCGAATGCCTGGTAATATTTCAGTGCCATCAACACACTGTTTTTTTTTTAATTTCTTTGCGTCAAATTTACTAGAATTCGAAATAAAGTTATTTTTGTCGAAAATACTGCCCGACTACTATTTCTGGGGAGTTATTCTCTGTAGAAACACGTCGACGGCAAACGTTACCAGTAATTTTAGCAAGATCAGCGTGGATAAAATTAAACTATTTATTTTTCCATTTTTTATTAATTTTTAAGGGTTCGTTCAAAAAATGAAAAACCAAAACCCTCATAGGATCACTCGTGCGTCTGTCTGTCTGTCTGTCCATCTGTCACAGCCAATTTGCTCCGAATCTACTGGACCAAATCAGGTGAGATTTGGTAGAAATGTGTAATCCTATGACCCAAATACAGATGTGCAAAGTATATTTTTTTTAAATATGGGTTATTTTCGGGGCACAAATTAAAGATTTAAAAAAAAAGGTTTGCACAGCTTACTGTGTCATATATCAAAAGGAAAGGCCTCGTTATAAGTATCTCAAATATATTTTTGTTATTATTGTAATATAAATAGCTTTGATTTTATTCATGAAAGAAGACGAAGAATGACCATTGGCCCCCCCTGATCTCCGAAACTATTGAGCCTAAAATTTGAAAAAAATCGCAAAATGTAGTTCATTGCTTGTAGATTACAGGAAAACCTAAAAACAATCTATAAAAATAAAATTACGTATGTACGGAACCCTCTCCACGCGAGTTCAACTCCCACTTGGCCGGTTGTACAACCTATTTCCACTGGTTGAGTAGCAGGAAATGCTTTAAGATACTATGTTCGCTATTTGTACAGCTACCTTGTTACTGCGCAAAAAAAATGTAACAAATTAATTGATAAGAATCCTACTTAGCATCTCAGTTTGAAGTGATGTGATGGCCGCATTAAATGTTCTTGTACTTACGAGGGTGTATCAATCTGTTTCCCAAACTCCATTATTCCGCGTAGCAATTTTTCCAGTAGCGATTTTTCCCATTCGTGATTTTAACCATTCGCATTTTTCCCCATTCCTATTTATTTCCTGCAGGCCTATTACGTAACTCACTCGTAATCGCGATCGGCTTCAAAGCGGAACAATTGGTTTCATTTTATATGCAGACAAGCCTTCGATTTTCAAAATGAAAACTATTGCGATTGCGAATGCGTTAGGTAATAACCCCTCAGGTCGCATGATTTCCATTCTGGATTTTTCTCAGTCGCAAATTTCCCCATTGTAATTAGGTCGAAATTGGTAGGTAGGTTTAAGTTATGTTAGTTTTGCAGCAGGCCAGGAAAAAATTGAAGACTGGTAAATTTTGCGAATGGAAAGATTTTTACCAGAAAAAAATATTTTGGGAAAAATATCACCATACTCACTTACTCAGGGACATTTAAGAGACAATTAACTCGTTCTTTTTCAAACATAGATAACTGGAGGTCGAAAATGTACTCGTATAGTATGTGTCTTTTCCAAGAATTACCTCGGTCATTTCAAAATAGATTTTTATGCCTGTTGACTTTGTTTTCGAGAGGTTCAAGTTTTATTGTGAGCGGGCAACACAAGGGCCCGCGGATATGGGTAGAGTAGTTTTACCCCACGTTTGGGGTAAGAAACGGACTCCCGAGATACACGCATTATTAGGATACGATGGACATTCTTGACATTTTATCAAGAAGTAGATTAGGGTACCCGCTGTCTTCCATTCATTGTAAAACGTAATTGGGTACCGAACATAGTTTTCGAGTCCACTTAGTAAATTTTAAATGTACAATGGCCGAGTTTTCCGATTCCCCTAAGGCACAAGTTCTACTTATCCTTGTAACTATTTCCATCAATCATAAAAATGTTTTCCCATTGACATATTTATTAAAGCCGGGATATAACATGTCTGGAATCAGGTTGAAATAACAAAACTACGGCAATATACAGGAATCGATATCGAGTACAGCGATGGGTTGTTTAAACACAAACTCCGAAACGAATATGAAAGTTATATTCCCCGTGTTGTTATAAAGGGTTGGTGTATGAAAAATTAACTCGCGGAAGGTTCCCCCAGTTAAAAGTGGGACAAAGGATCTAGTTAAGAATTCAGGAAACCAGTTCTGTTTTAATTTTATTAAGGATATAATTCTTGTAAGACATTATATCAATTGAGAGAGTAGATACTAAGACGTAGGGACTTGATACTAAGACGTTTGCAGACTATGATTTATTATGATGTTTTTTACACTTATTCTTTCGGAATTACGCATGATATTTTACATTTTGAGTTTCATGTATTGCATATTTATTACAGCGACGGGTTGTTTGTAATAAGGGTTTTGGTTGAAAAACAATACGAACGGTTGAGTTACTTTCAACGCTCCTTGCCAACAGTGGTCTTCTTTTTACTAATAGAAATGCCCGTGCTTACAGAATATTTTTGTAGGTACATTATTATTCTTTTAAATAGCATTAATGTTTTGTCCCGAGAAAATACCCTAGGCCTTTGAATCACACTTTACTCCACTTCAGTTCAAAAATGTCTTAAGGAGGTAAGAAGAATTTAAAACAAGAAAAAAAAAGCAATCTGTTTGTGACGTATTTTTACTATAGTAAATATAAAATATTTTTGTTACTCATATAGAGGACGCCCGCGACTCATGTATACGCGCTAAATTAGTTTTCGCGCTACTCCCCTACTCGTATTTTTGTGTTGATGTCAATTATGCAAAAGTCCTTTGTTAGTGCCCCTTTAGTGTCCAAGAAATACTTATTTTCTCCAAATTTTAAGTACCTATATATAGGGACAATGTAGATTCAGGTCAGTCAGTCAGACACTGAAGCTTTATATGTATAGATTGGTCTGAATCGCACAGCGCCCCTCAATCATCGAGCGAATCGACTCGTCACCCGACACTCGCGTATCGCGATCGACTAATTTCTCTCATCGAGATCCCGTGTCGTCTGCTCAAACACTCCACGTAAGTGAATAAATGGGTAACTCGACTCCGACGCCTTTGAGTCTAGTGCATTAGGAACCGATGGGAAATGGCTTTTTATATTTACGTGAGGGTGCTGACGGGCTCATGTGAGTTTATTGTTTACCTGTATAATTTTTGAAGACATTTGATGTACGTATACTTGATTGTTTAGTACAATTTTATTCAAACGAATCAAATAATTATCAATGCAACCCCATTAACGAATTAAGTTTCCTTTTAAAAATAAACTCATTTTGTTAAACACTGATGAACGATTATTAGTAGAACGATGATTATAATGACTTTGTCGAGCTATCAGATTTTTGACGCCAAATTTGAAAGAAGTAGCTCTTAAAGGTGTTAAAGAAAATAAGTGTATAATAATGTAATAAATTACATTTACTAATCAGCCAATTCCATAATAGAATTCAATAACCAGGGCCCAAGAAAGATGCAAGTAGTGAGTTCACAGTCGATCCATCAGGCGGCGCGGCGCGGCGCGACAGCGCGACGTGCTCGAACTCTTTCATTTATCTAATGAGTTTGTGCACGCCCCGATGTATTGATGAGCGATGTTTGGGCGCGCCGCGGGGCTTCCGCAACTCTTGATCAATTAATCGAGAACGAAGAAGTTATACCGTAATAAGCTTGTGCTCTAATGGAATTTGATTGGTTTTATTTCTTGTTGGTGGACTACCGGGCCTCATGCAAGGAAGTTATTAACACCATGGAGAATAAACACCGATGTATGCGTCTCCGGATTTTAATTATCTTCTCATTGTAAAACATTTAAGGATATCTGGCAAGTAAGATATCGACCTCCTAAAGAGGATTAACCTCCAGCACTCTCACGAAATGCAAGTGTCAAATAGGTAGGTACTTTTTTTTTTAGAGGGCTGTACTACCCGGTCACGCTGGTCTGCTCGCACTGCAATGGCAAAGGTTATAGCGTGGCTAGCCCTCTAAAAAAAAACATTTATTTTGAAAAAAACAATTCATAATACAGCTGTGACATTCCCGAGTGACAGTTCCATTTAGGTAAATAACTCACAAAAATACCTACTTAAAAAATGTTTCAAACCGGATTGAGGTACAAAGTGCAAGCGGTGCTGGGAAAGCTTTCTGTCAGACTTAATGCTGGATTCAGGCTTAACCAGATCTGAAATGCGCTGCCCCTAATCCACTTAGAATAACAGCGGGGCTAATGTCTGGCGAGGAACTCGTTTCTTATCGTCTCGTGTCGCGGGGATTTTACAGGCGCGCCGTATAACCAGGAGGAAAGGAAAATATTGCCAAGATTCGCTTAAGTGGTTTTGAAAGTGAAAATTTTAATTAGTTGCTGAATCAATGCTATTTGATTGGTGGTGGTTTTTTTCATTTGATTCATCCTTTTACACTTTTAAACATAGTTTTTAATTACTCTAATGCAATTAAATTGTCTTAAACCATCCTCAAAACTTGAAGAACTTAAAGTAATGTTAGCAAAAACAAATTCTCCTCCGGTTTATGGAGTGAAATTAGTTTGAAGTGCCTCCAAGTTGGCAAATTGTTGATGTCCCCGAGGACGTACGTGCGAGCTGTTTTAGAGCCGTGCGTTTAACGAACATAAGAGAGATAAAAGGCATTCAAAACTTCCACACCAAAATAAAGTTTTTACAAGTTTGATTGAACTGAGAATTCTGTTTGAACTAAGTGAGGGTTTACGGGAATAGTCTGCGTTTCCCTCGACTCGGCGTTTGCCTGGTTTAGTGCTGTTCAAAGTTATGTCACCGCTTGCATGCGGGGCTGATGCCGAGAGATTTAACGCCGTGTTTATTAAGACTGAAGGCGCGCAAGCGTTCTGGGACAAGTTTACTTTGGTTAATTTTTTAAAACATTTATATTGAGTACTTATTGAAGTTTTTGATTGTTTTATACTTACTTATCTAACAGAAAAGAAACAATAAATTTTGCGGAAAGTATCCGAACAACCTTTATTGTGAGTTTTCGACGCGGTTCTTAGCATAATAGTTAATTATGTAGCTGGTTGTGTATTTGTGTGACATCATCTCCTGGCGTCACAATCACGTTTATTATAAAAATGCAACTCAATAATGCTCTGCCGGTATTTATCTATGAATTACCCTTACATAAAGCAAAATAAAAAATAAAATGTACCCTAGTAAGTCCTTATTATTTTACAGAATTCTAGTCAAATCAATTAGAACTCGAGTTGCCATCCTTCTACTGACCTAAAGCGGACCGCCGTAAACGTCACGCCTATCTATAGCCGCGTAGATAAGGGTAGGCAAAATCAATACACGCCCCTAACTGCAATTATTTCAATTTAGCGCAACAAAGCAGTCGCGGCACAAAAAGGCACACGAGCGAGCGATGCCGCGCCGACCAACTTCACCGCCTGGCGTTCATTAGAACTTAGACTTGTATGAATTTTCACCAACTTTCCTACGTAATGAACACTAAAAGGAGGCAAGTTTGAGCGCTTCAAATTTTAATACTCCCCCTTCCCGGTTCGCCGCGGACACCGGCTTAATACCAAATTGGCCGTATGGAATTCATGGAATTCGTAACAGTACCTGTGGAGTTAGAAATCCAATATCCTCTCTAACTTCACATAAAATGGTCTGGGACTGGTGTTTGTCTGGCTTTTGAACTGTCTTCATAATGCGAGCGCCGTGAGGCGCGGCTATTCATCGGCGGGGGAACTCGCTCTTGTTTGCGTGATTGTTCGGGTTTATTGGCCGTTGCAATTAAAAGCGTTAGGCTCACTTTTACCCAACTAACTTTAAATAGCCATTTTACAGGAAGAAGATTAGACCGCTAGAATCAATATTGACTGACTGAAAATAAACCCAAGTGCGACATACGGAGGGTTCCGTAAAAGTTCAATATAGCTTCAAATAAAAACTGTTATAAATGGGACAAATGTATTTTTCAAGTCTTGTCCGATCCGAATTTTGATGGACAGTATTGATGGTGCATATGGGAGCCTGCCGACAGGCGGAATTATGTTTGCCAATTTGTATCGTTTCCCAACCGTTTCATATGCCAACCCTTTTTTTTTCCTGTAGCTTATTTCAGTACCATCGTGTAGAACCCTATAGATTAGGTTAGGTTAGGTTAGTTTTTATAAAATCCTGTAATATTTACGGTTGCAGAAAGCAAAGCAGGTTGGCAAATGAAACGGTTGGGAACCGCCGATACAATTTGGCAAACATATTTCGCCGGAAAAAAGGTAATCCGATGCATATATTGACTTAATAATAACTACCCTATTCGCAGAGGTTGAGCGTAAATAAAATAATTCTGATTTTAATGTTGTATTTATACGAAAATTAAATAAATAATAAAGAATTAGTCAAGTCTATCATGTCATATTATGTGAAATCGAACGCCGTCGGGTAGTGAACCCTATGAATTGAGATATGGAAAGCCGTCTCTGTTGTAACTTTTTCAAAATATTGTTGTTTTAGGGTTCCGTACCCGGCGGCAGCCCAACAGGACCCTATTAATATGCCTGCCTATCCGTCCGTCCGTCCACCCTTACTTTAAAAAGCTGAATCTTTTGAACGGTAAGTAATAGAGAGCGGGTTGTTTTTTTTTTCAGAATTTGTGTTAATACGGCAGATTTAATGAAAAACAAAAAAGTAAAAAAGTGGGTCCCCATACAAGAAACCTTATCTTTTTACGTATTTTTATTTTTGTTGTATCGTAATAACGGTAAAACATACAAGCGTCAAATTTGATATGATTAAAGTACAATTAAAGAAAAACGACAAAATCTAAAACATAGGCAAGTGTGAGTTGGGCTCGCGCTGATTCGATTCGAAATCGAATTCAAATCGGAATATATTAATACCTACTGTCCCCGCACTGAACCCTCGGTGCGCGAGTCCGACTCGCATCGACTGAATGACTTTGACCATCATCGGTCCGTCGGTCTGTTAATGGCCCCATACACGGTACGATCTGTCTGTACGATCCGTTGCTTCACACCGATCGAAACAACGAATCGATAGTGTATGTCAAGATCGTTAACGATTTTCTTCATCGAAGACGATATGTCGGAAATCGCAACAAAAATATCGAAACGATACGATATGAATATCGTATCGATGAATCGACAGTGTATGGCTCTTTACGATCAACGATTCCATTTTGTCTCAGTCTTACACGAACATTTGAACACGTCTTTAGTTATCCTTCGTTTCAAACAAGTAAATGATTGATAGTTACGACCAATCGGTTCGTTTATGGGCGTCATTTTTGATGCGATCTGTCGTCACGATTTTCATCAGATCAATCGTACAGACGAATCGTACCGTGTATGGGGCCCTTTAAGAGCCTTTACCTCTGAAATGGCTAAAGCTATTGGGCTGAAATTTGCAATGGGTGTGGCTATTTATACGAGTAGTCCATACAAGGCTTCGTCATTAGACTTTAAAGTTAGGATTTATCTATTTACTTATATAAAATTGATTCTCAAAATGATTAATTCATAAATAATTATTTTAGGGTACCTACTAAAATCTTTTCAAATTGTATAATTAGAAAGCTCTCAAGTTAGTTTGGATATTTGTGTCTCTTATATTGAGAAACGCAGTGTTTCGGCAATGACTCAAAAAGGTACCTATATGCGATCATTTTAAAAATAATTTTCGTTGAAAGCATTCATAAAGCGTTACCTCTGTAACACATTTTTATTTTTTGAACATACGGTTCAAAATATCGTAGTCATAGTACTATATATAGCGGTTATTGTCGTTGTAAACATATTCTATCGGCAAAGGGATAATGAAAGGAAGAAAGAAGAAATTGCATTTATTCATCTTTTTATTTAAAAGAGCTATATCTTGTGTGGTGTTTTTATAAGATAATGACACCAAGCAGCAACAGGACATTACTAGCTTTAGTATTGCATACAAATAAAACGTAGGGGCAGAACCCTCGGTGCTACAGTCCGACTCACACTTGGCCGGTCTGTTATTTTGTTTGTTTCAAAAACAAAAGATGAAATAAAAAGTTAGGTAACATATACTCATTGCGTGCTTTAATTTGGCACCTCTTTCATAGTATATTTTATTTTTTCGTTACGAAGTAGGTATTGTATTTTTTTTAAGTAATACCTACTACCTACATGCATTATCAACAAGTTTCATACATACATACATACCTTCACGCCTTCATTCCCAGAGTGGGGTAGGCAGAGCTACAGAATTACCAACAACTCTAAAAACTTGTTGTTAATTCTGTAACCACATTTTGCACAATCAGGCTAAGATGTTTAAAAGTGTATATTAGTGATAGGTTGCAAGCCCATCGCCTAACAATACTACAAGCCTTTATTCCTTAGTCGTCTCTTACGACTTCCACGGGAGGACATGGAGTGGTACTATTCTAAGCCGGCGACCACACGGCAATCACGCCACGATCACGATCACGAGTTCATAATCATCCTAAATTTAAAGGGCATTGGGTAAATTAGTTTGAAGAATATTGTCATTTTTGTTTTCAGCGGCCACGGATGATTCTTACATAGTTATTTAGAGGACCTCTAAATACACATAGATATATAAAATTTATGGCGTTAAATAATATCGGAGCGGAGATTTTAAAGATTTAAGTCTTCAGTTTTTAGTACAAAAGTACGCCCAAGTATGAATATTTAAATATCTCGGCTCCGATGCACTTAAGAGTATTACATTACATAATGAAATATGTTTATTTTTAATAATTCTATCATAATTCGCCACTTTTACGAATGGCCGCTCACCTTGAAAATGTATGAATTTTACAAATGACAACACTTTTACCCAAACCCCTTTCGTTCTATAACTGATTTTAAAAACTCTGTTGTGACAGACTGATGCTTGCATCGGGTCCCCATACAAACTTGGGTGGGTACTTATTTATAGGTACGTTGTATTTTTCACATGCCTATAATATAAGTCTATAAAGATGAACCTTGGTAAATTAGAAACAAAGAGCGAACCCTACGTCGAAAATTAAATAAGATTGCAAAATGTAGGAAACAAAGGGAACAAGCAATTTTGTTTTTAGATAAAATGATAAACGCTACTACATTTTTTTACGTGTTTTTTCATTGATGTGAATTTTTCGAAATCAACAATTGCTATTCCATTACAGCAGTAACGTTTAATCTCATTAAAACAACCTTTGTACCTACTGACGACCAAGACCTTTTGCCACGCCCAGTTTTAATTTGTTTTGTGTGTATTTTACTTTAAATTTTGGCTCTTTAAATTTTCATTTTTTATAATTTGTACTTGGTGTGGCAATAAACACATTTCATTTTGTTGTTTTTTTCCAAGTTGATGCCAATGTAGGCTAAACTAACAAACGAATTCCATTTTTTACCGATTTATTTTTATTATAAGCATTATGCTCTAGTAAGTACCTAAATTAAACTGGTACATTTTTGCTATAGTTAATAATTATTGTTTAATATCATTTTAATTGCCTATGATATAATACCAACCTAATAATTTGTTCAAAACATCAAGTTGAACGCGTCTAAGTGGCAATAAATTAATATTTTGTTCAAAACTTTCAATTGCTAACCCCGAAACCTTTGCTCGATACGTTATTTACGCACGATATTTGAAAACTTAAACACCACATAAATACTAAAAGTGGATAGAAACAAGTTGTGCCAAACGTAGAAATGAAAGGCGGGTGCGAATTAAATACGCAAAAGCGATTCTCAGGTGGATCTGTGTCTGGGTTAGTTGTGATAAAGTTGGAGCACCGTCCCCTAAACATTTTCCTGATGTGGGCGAGTCCTAAGCACCCGCATGCCGCTTATCGCGACGCTATGCGAGTAGTAATGAGAGCGATCGATACCGCTATCAGCACTCCAAACTTTACTTATGAAGGTAACCCTCGATTATTTTGGACTGTATGAAAATAGTAAGCGATAGGCTGCTAGTCTTTAGCCATTTTATTGTATTTTGGGTAATCGTATTAGTACCTATTGCATAACAAAATATTTTATGGTTCCATGATTCTATCTTAATTTTTATTTAATCTTTATTTACTCATATTACTACCGTCTGTTACTTTCCTTCCGTTTTTGATGTCACCGTTATTTAGGACATACATTTTCGTATCTTTTCCTTGTTCAAATTTTTTTTTTAGTTTGTATTACTGATTTTAATTTTTTAAATTCGTCATAGGTTAGAGTAATCGAAGATGGCATGGCTAAATTACACACTTTTGGGCAACATTATTACAAGTGCATTATTATTACAAGACAAACAGGAAAGATGCCGTTTGTACATTTTAAAGGAGCTCTTAGAGTAAATATTCTTTTTTATTGCGTTCAAGATATCCAAACAGCCATAGAATAAATAATAAATAAAAGCTCACTCTATTTTTTATTTATTAAAAATATGACGCTTTCGTCTATGCCAGATATTAAAAATGCTATATTTCGCTTAAAACGAATAAAACCGTATTTTTAAATATAAAAAACACCTTTACATACCAGTAAAGAAACAAAAAAATCACAAACATTATTAAATCTACGCTTTTTATGTTAAAACGCATTTAAAAATTAATATTTTACAATTTAACAACCAAAGATAATATGTAAATCACACAAATTATAAATAAATACACATTATTTTAATGATTAATAATTTACTTAACGATTAATTTGCAAATTAACAGTGTTAAGTACTGTTGTAGAAAATCACTTCTAGCATACCGGATTTAAATAATTATGCATAATCAGACTTTCGGTATCTGCAGGTCTAAAAAAGCATCTGAGCTACCTTTTTTACTTGTAGTTTATGATCAGCGGCATAGTTTCTTATTTGATAGCGTCTAATGTGGATGATTTATTTGTAAACCCGCCCGTAAATATACTTAGGCCAGAATAGTTTGCATTTTCAAATTACCTTTTTAATAACAATTTCAGTTAGCCATATCTTTACGGACCACTTTATCTAACAAATTACTACGTTTTTTTAGGAAAAAGCTATTAAATTTTCTCTGAAAAACTGCTCATCATATCATAACGGCTTTTGAGCGCAAAAATTGCCTGCGCATCTAATTCTGTATAATTTTTTATGTAATGCCTAAAAATACTTCCCCTTGTGCCTTTATTATTTTAAAAAAAGCCGAAAATTAAATTTTTATGTGTGTTTAAAAAGCAAGATCCCCTGACATTTTAATTACCCCAAATACAAAGTTATGAGCCCTCCTAACCAAGATTTACCTTTTAAAATAAATTTAACATCCTTCTTGATTAAATATGTCATTATCAGCGACTTTTTAGCAGAGGGAGGCAAGAAAATACTTAATTTAAGGGACGCTGAGTAATTAGCGAGGAAAGCTGGTCTAAGGTGTTTATTAGCAGTTTGCGGAATCGCTCCGCCGGCGGGCGTCTCGCGGCGCGCCAACCTGTTGCCGTCGGAACGCCTTCCGCCCATCGCCGCCGCTCCGCGCTCGACTTACCCTTGCCGCCCGGTGCTCCGCCGCTCGCCGCTCGCCCAACTCTGCCGCTGCTGGACTGACCACTAGACTCGCACTCACCTGCACTTTTTCTTCATCCTGCGGCTTCATCTGGCTCAGGCGACGGCAGCATCATTTTTAGTAGATACACAAAATTAATGTCAAAAACCAATCAAAACTTAATAAACTTTTTTTTTTTGAAAATTACCTCAATAATAAAATCACTATGAAAAATATTTTTTAAGAAGAAAATATACTTGAAATGGAAATTAGGAAACTAAACGCTAAAAACTGGAGTTAGCGCGAGAGCGGCTCAGGCGGCTAAGTTATCGGAAGAGGTCGGCTGGGTGGTGGTGGTGTGCGGCGCGGCGCCGCCGCCGGCCGACTGCGGAGTGCCAGCAGCGGGCCGAACGGCTGCGGGCCCCACCTCTGGCGCACGCGCGCTGGAGCCCGGCCACCGCGCATGACCGACATCCTACCCAAAAGTGGAAAAGTGACTCCTCCAACGTAGATACACCATTATGTACTAAATAAATATTGTATCGTAATAGATGTCGGCCCGTGTACATAATATTAACCTCAATTCACCATTTTATGCGCGATTTGTAGAACAGAATCCCTCAGAGCCTAACTCGATACTCGAGTCGTGATTATTGTTTCTATCTATTTGCTTTAGTTTTTAGTTTAGGTACCTACTAGGATATTTATGAAAAGGGACCGATGTGCTGTGGAGCAACTGTTTAATCAAGGTGTTTAAAATCTAGCCTGCTGGTGCTGCTGCTGTTTGGTATCTTCTAGAACGGCGGCAAAGAGTTCTTGGATGCCGCTCATGTACCCGATGCGGAGCGAGGTGTCGTAGCCCTTGGGCAACGCCTGAAATTTGGTGATGATGTCGAGGTCGGCACCGTGGTAGACGCGCATCTCGTACGCCAGCACTCCGCCCTCGTGCATCTGGTCAACGCTGTGTCCGCAGTGCGTCGCGCCGTTCACGTGGTAGATGCTGTCGTTCACGAACTGCTGGATCCCGCGCCCGCGCTGGTTCACCCTCTTCGCGATGTCCCCTGCGACCTTTGCTGATCGCGACTTAAGCAGAGGACTCATCTCCTTGTAAGCGTACGGGTACAATATGGAGTGTCCGTCGCGTCTGATCGACAAATAAGCCTTAATCTGTTTTTTATACTTATTCATCACTTCCGAGACGAATATCGTCTCGTTTTCAGAACCGGCTTTATCGCCTGGGTAGAAGGCGGAGAAGCCGTTTTCGTTTTTACCACACGAATCCCAACGAAAATTGAAATTTCTAGTGATGTCCACACCATAAGCCAAGCCGTCAGCTGATAATTTTGTATTCTTTCTCCAAAGCGGACGATCCTGTAAGTGACATGTCAGCATGAATTGCAACAAATAATATGCGGTTATTAAATAAAACACTAAACAGTAGTAGGTAGGTTTTTAAATATTACACTTAAGGTATGGATTTCTAAAGTCAACTTGCAAATTAACTAGGCTCCCTGTGACCCTTACTTATGTCGCTATTTATTACTTATACGTAAATTTTGAAAGTAATATAATAGTTTTTAGGTAATAAATATCAGTGGATTTAGGTTACATGTTTCCTGTGGCCATACCCGAAGTTAATTTATCCGCATAAACGGCGTCAGGTCTACTCATTAGTCCTATCAGATAAAAACATAGGTACCTAACTTGTGCTTAGCACACAAGCCTTTAACTATTGACAACGGAAAAGACAACTTTTGGTTTTTTGAGCAAAACTATTAAGCTTTTAAAGTCAAACAACATTAAATAAGCAATATTTGTGCAGATAAAACTAACCCGTAGGTAACTCGTAATGAGCATTCTAGAAGATAGTTTCTCTCGAAAAATACGTGTTTTTACCAACAATAGTGAATGTTCAATGTTGTGTTATATTTTGGGAGCATGTTTACGTTAACCTAACTTAACTGCACTTAACGTTATAGTACATTACTACAGAGGCCGGGACAAAAGGGGTTGCCGGCCGAAGACATATAGACATGGTTAGGTCTGAGGTGGGCAACCCTATATTTCCCGCCGAGGTATGTAAAGTGCTTTTTTCAAACATGCAATGATATAAACAAAAAAAAAAACAAAGTTTTTTTTTAATACGTATAGTGGATGAACGTCATGATGCCTGTGCCACAAATTTATGTGGAATGGAAATAAAAAATTAGGCCTAGGCCTGCACGATTTGTATGAAATTCCATTAACGACCTCTTCTCCTAGCCGCACCTGAAACGTCATACTTCGCAGCCGTATTATAAGGAACATAACATCAATATTTCATTACATGTTTGAGAAAAACTCTTAATTTCTATTAAAATGAGTACAACCTTGGTCTAAGTAATATAACAGACAAAATAGAGACAAATGCCACGCAACTATAATGGCTGATTCACATGGTCCAGCAAAAGCATGCCAGTAGAATTACATCGACGAGATGGTGTTCACGTTTGAGGCGAGAGCTATCGTAACGAAGCAATGTCCTTCTGCTAGCATGCTTTTGCTAGGCCCATGTCAATCAGCGATAAAGTAGGTACGTAGTTCAGTATGTCGGACATCAAGGCTTCTATTCTACGTGGTAAAATAATATTGCTTTCATACTATCGTATCGTTTTTAACTCCGCCACCATAACTGTCAAGTAAATAGAAGCTATCGTAATGTCGTCAATACGATAACATGTCAAAGGCAATATGGTTTTGCCGAGTAGAATCTAGGCCCAGGTTTGTCACCTAATGGCATAGACCAATGTTAAATAAATACGTGATTCTTTTGTGAGTTTGTGTTCACTGAAAGGCAGCAAGTTGGCTGAGGCCTGGCATTCATGAAGTTTATGGGCGATGACGATGAGTGTTTACCATCTGGTAGCGTGTCTGAACGTTTTTTTTTATGGCAATGAGAAGGCACGCGAGCACTCAGGCCACCTGATGGTAAGTAGGATCTGAGACCCAGAGACATTTGAAATCACAAAACTGCAATCCTAAGACTTCAAATGCATTGCCAACACTGAGGACTAAGATGGAATGCCTCTGTGCTAGTAATTTCACCGAATGTCCTATCCCCACGCCGGAACACAGCAATGCGAACACTGCTGCTTGGCGTTGGGTTAATGGATAAGATTGTGGAAGCGATCCGGACGGACCCTGCACAAGGTCCTACCACCACTAAAATAAAAAACCATTTAAGGCGATAAAAAACCAAAACCCCGCTAGTTATCCGTTATACAGAGGCCATACAAATGGCATATTTTGACACTAGGTTCTTGAGTGAGTACCAAACGCTAGGCTTGGGCCTCTATCTATTCTATCTTTTCAACCTTATTGCATTGTAATAAGGGGCAAAACTGGATACATACCTTTGTAGACGACTGTACAATAATTGCCTTTGGCACGTTATCGTATGGTTTTTAAATCGGCCTCATACAGAACTTGACGTAAATATACAGAACATGTGAAAGCCCCCATTATACCGGTCCAGAAATATCTTTAACTTTGCAATGTGCTTATTTTATACGTATCTCCGCTCCTTTACAAATACATGAAGAATCTCAAAGACTAGTTTATAAATATTAAATATTAGTTTCTATCCTCGATTTGGTTTATTCCAAAAAGGACACCACGATGTCGATTTTTGAATCTGACCGATGTTTAAAGTTCGATTGGTGAAATTGAAAGATACAAACCAATTTAAATCAGCCATTTCGTTGAGCCTTGGTTATATTGGCGACCACTGATAGAAAGCGCTACTTGACTTACAAACCGGGTGTACTCCATCCCGTCGGGGTTGACGCAGGGCAGCACGACCCAGCGCACCTTGCTGATCATCTGGTCCTGGTCCTGGCAGGCCACCAGCTGCTCGATCAGGAACATGGCCAGCTCCACGGGCTCGATGCCCGCGTCCTGGCCGGCGTCCACCAGTATCACCGGGTCAGGCTCTGCTGGCTTATCCTGGCCCTTATCCTTATCCTTGTCTTTATCCTTGGAAGATTTTATAATTACCTAGAAATTTTAAACACGAAAGTTATTTGAAAATCATCAGTAATTTCAACAGTTCATAATGAAGCCTGATGGGCACTGCAGTATTAGGGAGAGGAGGACCCTACCCGTCGAGGGGTCGTGTAGTTTACTTAGCTTTTTTTCAACATCAACAGACAAGTTTAAAAAAGATGTATACTAATTTATTATGAAAACAGTTAAAATAATTTCACATATACAAGTTAGGCAATAGTAATAATAGAAAGAACATAAAACAAAACCTCATACAGATGTCTGCCCTCAAAACTCAAATGCTTTTCTATAACTTTTATAACTTCACCGCAGAATTGTGTCAACGCTTTGAAGTACACCAACATCTGAAACCAAAGAAATATTACATACTAGCTGCTGATCGCGGCTTCGTCCCCGTTAACCATCCCACGGGAACAGTTATATACTCAACCCAACCCAATCCGTCCAGTCGTTTCAGCAGGAAGGAGTAACACACACACACACCGACTTTCCTATTTATAATATCACTGTGATTAAGCATTAAGAAGGCAAAGGCGCTTATGCCGTACCTTTGATGTTGCCTCGTTGCACCTATTTATACAATTTTCAATATACTTTCTCGCAACTTGGTTGAAATGCTTCGTTTGATACACCCGCGCAGCTTAAATCACACATCAAAGTTCCTCGGCAAAATTCTAGTAGGAGATCCGAATAGGAGACGATTTGCAACGGGCTGTTTATTCGATAACAAGAATTTTATACCAAATTTAATGGGCTAAGTAATATATGGCGAATAGGTAGGCTGAAAATTTTCAGTCCAGTACATAATTAATTAAAAAATTAAAAATTAACTTTGTTTTCAAAAATTGCAATAGCTTGTTTAATAGTCAAATTACATACTTACCAATCGAAAGTATGAAGCCTACAGAATATGCAAACGTTAGATTGACTATTTTTTTCCCGTCAAACTATTGGGTAGGCAGGTATAAACAGGTAAGTCGGTACTAATAATTTGCACCAAACCTAACGTTTGCATTATTCTATAGACTTCATACTTTCGATTAGTATGTAATTTGTCTATTAAACGAGCATGTGCAATTTAAAAAAGAAGTTAATTTTTAATAAAATAATATAAGATAGATATAAGTACTGGACTGAAATTTTTCAGCGTACCTATTCGCCACATATTATTTAGCGTATTAAATTTGATATAATATAATTTCCATCGAATAATCGTCTCCTATTCGGATCTTAGACCATTCTAAGCAGCCAACTTGGGCTACGATAAATAATGATAAATTTTTTGCCCGTGCATATAAACATTCCAAATTAGCATCCTTGCTAAAAAATACTGGCTGCTAATAAAAATTTAAATCAAAACTACGAATATAGTATCGGTTTTTTTTTTACTTTCGGAAGGTAGTTATTTAAAATTTAACGAGGGCAGCCACGCATGGATCGAATGAGTGAAATGAAAGTATGTGTGTAAAATAAATACAAATTTTGAGTTTTCGAAATTCGAAAAACGTTTCTAAGGACGTCACTTACTATATGGAATGGGCTTTTAAAATTTGGACTGAGCGTGGCTGTGTCGGTACTTGTTTCATAGACCGTGACGTAAGGACCAAAGAGATTATTATAATCACTACGTTTTCGGTGAGGACGGTCCGGCTGGCAATAAATGCACGGTGGCGATGCATCCGCTAATAGGATAACTCCGTTATGCGAGACTAGGATAATTAAGTTATGCAATTGGTGGTTTTTTTCTCTGCGCCCCGATTAGCTGCCTCGTGCAGCTCCGGTAGAAACACAACCAAAACAATATTTCCCGTCGGAAAGCCGTCGCCGTCCGCCGGCGGCAGCGTGCTTACTTTTCCAGGAGATGTGGCAGGGATATATATAAAACGAAACACTGTAATTAATGATTTTAAAAACAGTAATTATTCAACACAAGTACAAAAAAACGAAAATTATTTTTATCTGAGTGGAAAATCATAAACTCTGTATTTTATGAGAAAAAGCATAACTACGAGTATAATATAGATATAGAATTATTGATTTATTGATTTAAATACTTTATGCCCAAAATTTAAATAGGGTATAAAAGGCGGACTTAATGCTACAACCTTATTAGTCAACCTTAAGATAAAACGGAAATTAAAAAATAATACCTATTGATAATCTCATTATGAACGCAAGGTTAATTCATTAATTAAAATTAACACAGTGATTTAAGCATATTTCAATCATTCATTATACGAGTACCTAAGTGCAATAAAATGACAATCTTTTCCCTTAAATTAAATGTCAGAAACACAATATGATATTGTAAATATCATCTTACCAGTATGGTGGTATATGTATAAGAAAACTGACAAGTTGGACCTCAATATGAGTAAAGTAACTAAACTGTAGTAAATTGCTTTTATTGAATCTAGCGGCAAATTTGGCACCATTTCTTAGCGATGTGCATCTTACCTATTAGATAAAGATAAAGATAAAGATATTTATTCAGTAAGTAGGCCACACGGGCACTTTTACACGTCAAGAATCTACCAGCGCTTCCCAAGAGGAGACCACTGCTGAGAAGAAACGCCGCAAGAAACTCAGCAGTCAGTCATTTTTTAAACATATTACAATGGTTACTACTTAGTCTAGCATTATATAAAGCAATAAATATTAAATTACTTATTATACTTATAAAAATAACAGTTCAGCAGGAAAACATGCCAAAAATCTTACGAGAAAGACAGAGGGAGAAAAGGAAAAAAAAACACCTATTTATGTTTATATAAGAAGGTACAAGACGACCACATAAAAGTTTCGATATGTTTTCCTACATCAACGGTGTCCCCTAGACAAGATAAAGCTTTTGCATTTGAATAAATTATTATTGACTAAGTTTCGGGTTTAGGCCATGCATTTTTGTCTGTTAAATAATCCTCGACCCTATAATACGCTTTAGACATTAACGACTTTTTCAAGTAATTTTTAAGTGCTGGAAAGGATAACTTTAAAACTACGTCATGTAATTTATTATAGAAATGAATGCATTGACCAACAAATGATTTATATACTTTACGGACGCGGAATTTTCGAATAGCGATTTTATTTTTATTTCTAGTATTTAAATTATGTATATCAGAATTTTTGGTGAAAGAATCTAAATTCTTAATAACACAAATAATATTCTCATAAATAAATTGAGACGCTAAAGTTAAGATATTAATTTCTTTAAAAAGTTCTCTTAATGAGTCACGGGAATTTAAATTGTAAATAGAACGAATGGCCCTTTTTTGTAACACAAATATAGTTTGTATGTCAACTGCCTTACCCCAAACCAGAATACCGTAGGACATAACACTATGGAAATAACTATAATAAACTAAGCGAGCTGTATCAACATTGGTTAGTTGTCTGATTTTTCTAACGGCGTAAGCTGCCGAACTTAGTTTACCTGCCAGTACAGCTATATGGGGACTCCATTGCAAATTTTTATCTATTGTTATACCTAGGAAAACTGCTTTATCTACCATTTGCAAATACTCGTCATTTAGAAAAATACTAGAATCTACCGGTTTAACATTAGGCAAAGCGAACCTAACACATTTAGTTTTCTTAGCATTTAGTAGCAAATTTTTGCTAGTAAACCAATGAAGTACTTTAACCAATAAGGCGTTTATCCTACTGTAGTCTACGGATTTTCTATCTGCCTTGAAAATTAGTGAAGTATCATCAGCAAAAAGTACAATATCACAAAGTTTATCTACTGTTGGTGGCAAGTTATTTATGTAAACTAAAAATAAAAAAAGACCTAAAATAGAACCTTGTGGCACACCTATTTTCACTGTAGCTCCAACAGATTGCGTTTTGTTTACAACAAGTGTTTTAGTTCTATCACTTAAATAAGAAGACATAAGACTTAAAGCTTTATTGGACAATCCATAATGTTCTAATTTTAAAATAAGGGTCGTATGATCTACGCAATCAAAAGCTTTAGAAAGATCACAAAAGATTCCTACTGCATCGCAAGATTTCTCCCAACAGTTATATATATGTTTAATAAGTACAGATGCCGCATCAATTGTTGATCGACCTCTGGTAAAGCCGAACTGGTTATTGCTAAGTAGTTTATTTATATTAAAGTGACCTAACATATCATTCAGCATTAGTTTCTCAAAGACTTTACTTAAAACTGGTAGTATGGGAATGAGACGGAAGTTTGTTAAATCACTCATCTCGCCCGATTTAAAAAGAGGTATGACTTTACTATATTTCATGAGATCTGGAAAGATCCCCACTGATATGCAATTATTATAAATTAATGCTAGATGGGGTGCAATTACATCTATGATATAAAAGAGTACTCTAACTGATGTGCCCCACAAATCCTCGGTCTTTTTTAAACTAACTGATTTAAATACCTTGACTATTAATTCTGAATTTACGGGGCTAAATTCAAAGTTTATATTACATTTACTGACATTAGTGGAAAGTAATAATTGAGCTTCCACCGCGGATGACTTAAGACATTTCGTAGTATTAATGGCTATGTTGGAGAAATAATCTTCGAATGCTAAGGCGACGTCTTTATTTGCCGTGATTTGTTTGTCACCTGTGTTAAGGGTGACTTGATTATCACGAGTTTTTGATTTTCCCGTTTCTCTATTTACAATATTCTATACAGTTTTTACCTTATTGTCAGATGATTTGAGTTTAAGACTAAGAAAATTTGCCTTAGCGGTTAAACAAACTTGTTTAAAGGTCCTCGAATAATTCTTAACATAATTTAGGAAGTCAGCGTTTTTATTGTCCTCCCTCTCTCTATATAGGACATAAAGCCTATTTCTACTTTTATGAATGCCTGCAGTAGCCCATTCACTAAATTTGGTTTTAGACCTAGTAATAGTTTTCATTTTAAAATTCTTATTAAATTGATGTAAAATTACGCCAAACAAGTCTTTATAAATACTATTACACTCATTCTGTAAGAAAGGTAACACTGAAAGATTACTCTGAACTTTAGTTTTGAATAGTTCCAAACGATTACTAGTTATAGGTCGGTATGTTATTGTCTGAGGTTTTTGAAAAAAATCATTGACGAAAGATGCCTTCTGACCACTATGGTCAGAATTAAAACAATTAAATATTTCTTTATCCAAACATTGCTATCCAAACTAGTGGTATTATTTGACGTTTCGAGTAAGTTAATATTAAAATCTCCACAAACTATAACATGCTTCAGGCTATTACGTGCTAATTTTAACACATGTTCCATAGTAGATTCAAATGTGCAAAAATCAGCCAACGGTGGTCTGTAAACACATATTATTATATAACTTTCTAGTTCAGCGCAAGAAATTTCTACAATCCTTTTTTTTTTTTTTTTTTTATTCATAGATAGTTAAAATACATTTCGAATTTACAAAATTTCGCCAAACTGCGGAACAGTTTGTTGGCGAAGCATGTGCACTCTTATATTAAAAGTTGGTACAGTGTAGTTAATACTAAATCTAAAACGGTACTTTCGAGTAGAACATGTTAAAACCAATAAATATAATATTACGCATCAGCAACCTTAACTATTTTCTGAGTGGTAGGTGTTTATTAACCAGGATCTCAATTTACGTTTAAAAACATTCTTATTTTTGCATTCGTCCTCTGAGAAAAGACTGTTGAAAATCCGTGGTATTATATAGCTTCTCGTTCTCTGTCCATAATAATTACAAGCTCTGGGTTCTACAAACTTCTTTCGTGATGCTACTCTTAGACAACGGTTGTAATTTTTAACACTTTTAAATTCCAAACACTCATACTGATCTACAGCTAATAAGTATTTCACTTTTTCATGCACAGGAATTACATTACATTTTTTAAACAAAAGGTTATAGTTTTTACTACAATATTCTTTGGTCTTTTTATCCACTAATAATTTAAGCATTCTGCGTTGCAGGTTAAGAATCCTATCCAAGTGCGTTTTGAAGCTGCGCCCGTATGCAATAAGGCCGTAGCTAAGCACAGAGTCAGCTAACGCGTGGTACAACGTGAATAACGTTGTCCTTTTAATTACTTTTTTAAGGTTGTACATTTTACACAATATAGCTCTTAACTTGTTACATACAGTGTTTATATGGAATTTCCAACTGAAATCTATCGATAGCTTTACTTTATCCTTTCTTTCTTTCGATTTAAGAGTACTTTTAACTATTATAAAAGAGCCACCATGAATGGCACATTTTCTGGCAAAATAACTAACTAATTTAAAATTTACAAAATCAAAAATTAATTGGTCTTGTCTAAGCCAATGATAATCTTCTTGGGAAAGCAAGGCTAATTAATTACTTAACCTCGTGCCGCCCAATGTACAGCACATTGTAAAAAGTGACACTTAGCATAACTGCCCAGACTTAAGTCATAACCTAGAAAGACTTTTTCATAAAAAAAAGATTCACTCATGGGCAGTTTGGACATAAAAGTGTTTTGGCTTGTACATTGCACACTGGGCGTTAAGCTGATCTCGTGTTTTTTTATTGGGCGGCACGAGGCTAAAATTAACCTACTGATTTAAGCATATTTCAATAATTTAATACCTACGTGCGAAAAAAACGGTTTAACGAAGAAATATGTTAATAAAAATTACATTTGTCATAGTTTTGCATTACCTACGTGAACTTTTTGGATTATAATATCCTTAGGACTATTGTTAAGAAAAATGATGTCGTTTGATTATTTAGTACGGTCGAATTCATGGGTATTGAATTCAAATTCAATCCATTGTCCCTTTAATACATTACTGCGATAAGGTACTAAAATGTACTGTAGGTACATCTGCGTTTGACTTTTTAAGTATCGAACACTTGAAAGTCACATTCAAAAAAACAGATTAACAGGCGTAATTTAATGTATGTATGTATGTAAAAATAAAAGTGAAAGGTAAAATTCTCAAAAAATTGACCGATGGAATATCTTACAGTGCTGGCGCCCATGGAGGTGTCCTCGATGCACGCCTCTTCGTCCTTCACCTGGAGAGCTTGCAGCATTTCTTTGTAGCATGGTCTTAGCGTTTTGCAACTGGCCATGTAAACAAAACATTAACGATTGTATAAAAAGCAATACTATACGTAACGCATAGTTAATGTATGAAAAGCATTGTGGCACCAATTAATCGCACACGTGGACTGAATTTCTTTGTGTTATTATTTCAAGGATACAAATGCCTTTACAGAAGTTTTCCCCTCTTTGTTTAAAAGCTACCAAAACCATAAAGCAACGTTATTTGCGACGTTGTACATGATTACCAAATAAGTGCTCCGTATTTTATTCGGGATTCCGTATTATCTTGTATCTAATTGGATTGGACTGATTGTTTCTATTGGCCTTACCCACATAGTCCAGAGTTTTCAGCGTATACACTCCTAAAACATGTACTGACTGAAAATATTTAGAAACTTTTTAATACTCAAACACACAACGATGCTACGATAAACACACACGAGCAAGTTATAACGCCTACCTATAAAAAGTAAGTTAATTGATATAAAGTACTGTTTCATTTTCAATCACTAGAGTACGGCAGGAGTTACTAATAAATAAAAGCGTTATAATAGTTATAATACAATCGCATTCAATTTTGTTCGAATCAGTAGAGCTCATAAAATAAAACAATAAATGTAAACGACATTCCCATTTATTCGTATTTGGCATTTCTGCTGGTAAACATCACAATAAGACTTAAATAAAAGTCAGGTGTAAGACAGAAATATAAATTGATAAATTCCCAAGTTACAACTTAACAAAACGTACCTTCTGAACTAGATACGAGTAACGCCTTGTAAATTTGAAATAAGTATTTTAATTTGCAATCAGATTCAAATTCAATATAATAATGTCTTTGTTAAACATAGGTTGGAAAATATGTTAATTCGAAGATGAAAAGATGTCGATCGTAACCTTTGTAGGGTTCCGACCCCAAACGGTGCTAAACGGCAACCTATTACTAAGCCCGTCGGTCCGTCCGTCCGTCTGTCCTATCTACCTTATATACAGCTGAACTGTAACACTTATTTCCGGTTATAACTATACCTGTACATGGAAATTTTCAACGTTTTTCGTTGTTAAATAAATAATAAAAACTGGCTAAGTGTGAGTCGGGTGGTTTGTATATTATTTGTAAATTAATCCGATATAAAGTGTTTAAGGTGACTCAACTTCCTCGTCGTAATATTCACTATACTCTTTTTGTATTTGTACAACATAAATCAAAAATCCCTCATAGTATTGATGTAAAACATTTTTTAAAAGGTTTTCTGGGAACGCGTAATCAAAGCCTTCGGATAATTCCATCTCATAAACATAAGGGATCTCGATGGAACCGTACGCGTAGTCAATACTCGATCCAGTCACCTCGGACCGGGACCCGGCGCTCATCACCTTGAACGGGGGTCCTCCTGACCTTTGTACGGCATCAGACACCATATTAGCAAGGTTTCGTAACCTTCGCCACGCAGGTACCTTCGTCTCAGCAGTATAACTCCAAGGGTACACCAAGTATTGTCCGTAACAGTTTAGAGACACGAACAATTTGATATACTTTTTTTTTTCCGTTAAGAAATCGCGGACTGCCGCTGTTTCGTTTTCGGAGAATGGTTTGGTCCCACCGTACTTGTCACTACACGGGTCTGAGATGCCGTTGTCAGTCCAGGAATAGCCATAGTTTCTATCGCCGTCAACTCCAACGCAACCTTCGCTTCTCTTTGATCTGGTTTTCTTCCATAAGCGGTTCTGTAAAAATATTATGAGTAGATAATAATCGTTATAAATCTAGATAAACAGCGTTCGTACATGTCTGTTTTGTAGATAACTCTCTGTTTGTTTTTTCTGACATAGTGGTATATTTATTAGATAATTCACAGTGTCGATAAACGTGCGGAAACGTCCAGTTTCAGCAGTTCATTAGCAGGCTTTCTTGCCTGTCTCTTTATTTATCTATTCAGTACAAAATATGAATCGAAATGAAACTTTGAACATTGGTCGGAATTGGATGCCAGTGCAATAAGTTTTTGAGGTTAGGACATTTATATGAAAGGGAAAAAGGTATCATTACTCAAATAACTAGACCCTTTTAAAAAATTGAATGGCTCTAAATGAAAACTTAAAACAACAAAACTGCTGAACCTATGGACCTTATCGATGGTCCCTATATTTTGAGATAAAGTAACATCGGAATGGAAATCCTTCATGGGACACTCACGACTTTCTTGCGGCGCGAGAACTCGTAGCCGTCGGGGTTGGCCAGGGGCATGATGTACCAGTCCACAGCGTCGAGCTCTCGCTGGAGCGCCTCCGCGTTGGACGTTAATCGCTGGATCATGTACAGGGCCAAGGCGGTCGCAAACCAGTCCCGAGCGTGCGTTCCTTTAAAAAAAAAGGTATTGCCCTCGTGTCTTAAAGTATCGCCAAATCAAATTTTATGGAAATCGGTTGAGTATTTTATCTGCAGAGTTTTTTCGCATTTACAATATTAGCATGGATATTTGGACTACTAACAATTACATTTTAATCTCTGTTTAAGTTTTAGTTTGTTGTTTAACTCTTTATTTTAAGTTAAAAAAAGAAGAAGTTTGTATATTTATTTGTGTAATGTAAGGCAGTGAAAGTGAAAAATAATAAACGCACAATAATACAGAGTACCGAACATAGTGACAGTTTTAAGAAACAGCTACCCCTTTCAAAGATCTCTTTAGTTTTCTGGTTTACTCTGAGATACCAGGCTTTCTATTATTTTCTATAGGTAATAGTTTTCATCCCGTGCAAATAGGTAACGACGAGCTCGCTATTTGCCGTGTTTAAAAACGATCGTAATTACAAGATCTTGTCATTTAAAAGTTGCCGCTGATATTGTTTTCTTTCGACAGTAATCTTCTTCAACCAATATGTTTATGAATATTTACCAGCTAGTATAAAAATGGCAGGGTTGTTGTACGATTTTTCTTTGGCGAGGTCGGTCGAGATCTTGATAACTTGTAGCACGCGCCCCTCATAGCTCCTGCCTATGTTCATAACTTTCACCAAATCCGGCTTTTCCTTGATAAGTCCATTTAAAAAGTCTCTTATCTATAAAAATAATGGTAATATTAAAATATATTAATTTATTGTTGTAATATGAATCCTTGTTTTCACCCTATGGCTGTCTGTCGACATATAAATATTTGAAAACTTTTACGTTTACAACCCAAAACAAATAATTTACAAAACCGGTCAAGTGTGGACTCGAAGGGTTCCCTACCATTCTTGTATGGGACAAATATTAATAGATTAATAGCTCTTGTGGTTTCAGCGGTACCTGTGAAAAGTTAAACTGTATACCTACTCGTATTACGGTTCATGAGATACAGCCCGCTGACAGACAGATTGACAGACGGACTAATAGGGGAAGTCTAGTAACAGGGTCCCGTAGGCATCCTTTGGGTACGGAACTCTAAGAATCAGCTAGCGATAGTAACGGATAGTAACAAGGGAGGTTTAACAGAGAAAGTACATTCAATTTATGTTCTACTTAGAAGCCGACTGCCAACATTTATGTACACTGCGCAATTTGCTGACGGACGACCGGGCTGATAATCTTTAAATGATTTATTTCAGTAGTTAGTTCCTTTTCATATTTCCTTCAAAAGATACTTCAACTTCTGAAAGAAATATATGACTACTATTTTCATACTAAAAGGTACTGCTAAAGAAACGACTGCAAATAAGCCTCATTAAAGATCGGTCGGTAAAAATTAGAAAGAAACAAAATGAGTAGATAAATATCTACTTTCGTTTGGTTTTAACTTTTGTCGCGTTAAGACTTTTTAACCTTATTTAAAATCTGAATAGATCATCGTGTAGCCAAACCTCTGAATCTAAAATCATCGGAAGTGATTTCTTGAGTGACGTAAATAGAGGGCCTCCTTGAAACTAAACCCAAAAGAGGTTTAAAGGAGGAAGCCACAATGATTACGTTCTACGTGTTAAATATTGTTATATAATTATAGATTTTGAACAACTACTACGCACGGTTGTAAAAGAGTTGAACCCGTACATGTCGAAGCTACGCAGCGATGGTTTTTCATCAAAAGACCTAAAAACATTAACCACACCAATTTTAAATAATTACACTGAATCGTTTGGAGGAAACGATAATAACATTAAATAATAATAAATAAATAAATATCGGGGAACAATCTTAAATATATTGACCTAGTCCCAAACTGAGTCCTAATAGACATGTACTATGGTTACCATGCAACGATAAACATACTTATAGAGATAAATAAGTACATGAGACTCAGTGTAATTGTAGTCACTATATTTGGGACTATGTACAACCTTTGTTATCTTTAAGTGTACTATGTATTACTAAGCATACTGTACTTTCTTTTTATCTAATAAATATTCTTATTGTTTGTCCCAATGTTTTGTTTGGTTAGAAGTCGTTCGGTCGAAAACTGATTTTTACAATTGAAACGGTTTTTATCAATTATTATATAATTATATTTTTTTACTAATCTAACCTAACTTTACTTCTTTACAGATCTAATCTTCTAGGTACATAAAATTCTGTAATTTCAGCCAAAATGTATGTTAGGCGAAAATATTTCAGAACAAACAAAATACATTAGGACAAACTGTTTTCTGCGTTTCACAGGGATACCCTCAGAAACAAATAAAGGCTTTCCATCTTAGTCCTCAGGGTTGGCAACGCATTTGAAGTCTTAGGATTGCAGTTTTGAGATTGTAGTCTTGAGATTTAAATTGTCTATGGGTCTCAGATCCCGCTAACTGCGTCGTCAAAGTACGTAGCGCCCTGCAAGGCGAGTTGTCATTTGTTTTCAACGTACTCACCTGTTACAATTATATTTATTCTCCACTGGCTTGCCATTTTTTGTCGCAAAGTCTGCCAGTTTTTGTTTCTTATACGGGGACTTTGGCTCGTCATTAGGTTTAGGTTCGTTTGACCTGCGGCTCCTTATGAAAGTCGATAGTCCCGCCGAAGAGACTACGTCATTCTTATGAGCTGCTAGAGTGAAGCTAAAAGATAATAATGTATGTATGATTGTTAATAGTTCTCATTTATAAATATAGTTTTTGACAATGTTATTTACGCCAGCTGTGAGTGTGGACAGTCTTACTTATAGTAGGGGATCCGAATAGGAGACGACCTTCACCGGGCTGTTTATTCGATAAAAAGTATTCTATATCAAATTCAATATGCTAAGTAATGTATGGCGAATAGGTTGACTGAAAAATTTCAGTCCAGTCCTTATATGATTAAAAAAAAAACTGAAAATGAACGTTTTTTTTAAACTGCTATTGCTTGTTAAATAGACCAATTACATACTAATCGAAAGCATAAAGCCTATCGAATCTTCACACGTTAGGTTGACTATTTTTTCCCGTCATAACCATTGGGTAGGTAGGTAAGTCGGTACTAATAATTTGCAAGAAACCTAACGTTTGCATATTCTATAGGCTTCATGCTTCCGATTAGTATGTAATTGGTCTAACAAGCAATAGCAATTCAAAAACAAAGTTCAATATCAGTTTTTTTTTTTAAGTAAGCCCGTTGACAGTCGTCTCCTATTCGGATCTTAGACCATTAACAGCCTGCAGCCCCCTGAAAACGTTTCTCTAACTAGATTATACTGTTCTTTTGAGACACCCAATAGTCGAGACTACCGTCGGGTGTTAGTGTTGAATGCTGAAAAGTGATCTAGTGGCGCCCTATTACGACGGAGAGGGCAACTTGTTCTTTTTAGAAGGGAGGTATGTGAAAAACAGGGGACAACCTCACACAAAAAATTGTGCCAAACTAATATCTAAGCTTGTACTAAAGGGTACTGCAATGGGCAATGATACTCTTACTTATACTTATACAAGAATACATCCATAAATACATATAGAAAACATCAAAGTCTCAGGAACAAAACATTTGCGCTCATCACACAAATATTACATTTGTCCATACCAAGAATCGAACCCGGGATCGCTAGCTTCGTAGCTATTTCGCAGTCACTACCAACAAAACTAACCGTGTCGTCTAACCTCCTTATTAACCACATTAATAGTACCACTTTGAATCCGAAATAAATGCTAATAATCCTAAACTCTTGTTTGCATATATAATATTCATTATATATATATTTATCACGTTCTTGATAACGATTCTAATGGTTTAGATAAAATTTGCAACATAGAGTTTTACGGGGTCCGAAAATCGATCTGTCAAGTTGTCATCTTCGTGAAAATTCGGTTTCGACCCGAGTGACGTTCGGTCTGCCCGGTACTTATCACATGTAGAAAAATAGTGAGTAATTGCTATTCGCATTTATAGAATAAAACAGCGTAATTCCACTTAGTAACTTGCTATTTGTTTTTTTTTTTATTATTATATTCTTAGATAGTTAAAATACATTTCAAATTTACAAAAATTCGCCAAACTGCGGAACAATTTGTTGGCGAAGCATGTGCACTCTTATATTAAAAGTTGGTACAGTGTAGTTAATACTAAATCTAAAACAACGGTACTTTCGAGTAGAACATGTTAAAACTAATAAATATAATATTACGCATCAGCAACCTTAACTATTTTCTGAGTGGTAGGTGTTTATTAAACAGGATCTCAATTTACGTTTAAAAACATTCTTATTTTTGCATTCGTCCTCTGAGAAAAGACTGTTGAAAATCCGTGGTATTATATAGCTTCTCGTTCTCTGTCTATAATAATTACAAGCTCTGGGTTCTACAAACTTCTTTCGTGACGCTACTCTTACACAACGGTTGTAATTTTTAACACTTTTAAATTCCAAACACTCATACTGATCTACAGCTAATAAGTATTTCACTTTTTCATGCACAGGAATTACATTACATTTTTTAAACAAAAGGTGATAGTTTTTACTACAATATTCTTTGGTCTTTTTATCCACTAATAATTTAAGCATTCTGCGTTGCAGGTTAAGAATCCCGTCTAAGTGCGGTTTGAAGCTGCGCCCGTATGCAAGTAGGCCGTAGCTAAGCACAGCGTCAGCTAACGCGTGGTACAACGTGAATAACGTTGTCCTTTTAATTACTTTTTTAAGGTTGTACATTTTACACAATATAGCTCTTAACTTGTTACATACAGTGTTTATATGGAATTTCCAACTGAAATGGCGGTCAACGGTTAGACCAAGGTACCTACTTGTATCTATCTACGCACTCGAGAACATTAGGTACAGTTGCAACACAATTGGCCATTGTAAGCTTTTTGCCGGATATCCTATTCGATATTTTGTTGAATAATGTTATTGCTACAAAGTAGTTAAAAATAATGTTTTTTTTATAATTTAAATTAACAATATTAATCTTATTTTATAATTGATTTTTCGATTAATGTCTATGAATTTATACTAAAGGGTATTTCAAACCATAAAACGGGTATGAAGTTTATAAATAGGAGTAAAATGTGACAAGAGGGCATTCTCGACTGATCCGCTAAGGAGTTAAGAGATCTAAGAAGTCATACTAACTTGTTATTAAAATATATACCATTTAAACGTGCTGCAAGTGTTTCTGCTACTCTTACCCTCCTTCATACCATCGTGTAGGCATTTATACGAGTGTCCGACAATCTTAATTTGCTCCTGTTGTTTCTTAATATACGGAGAACAGAGCAGCATACATTTAGTTTTAGCAACATTTAGTACAATACCGTTATCGTGTGACCATCTGAGTATGTTGTCGAGGTCAGCCTGCAGGCGGCCCTGCAGCGCGTCGACGTCCCGGTCGGCGCACACCAGGCACGTGTCGTCGGCGTACATGTACACGGAGCAGTGCCGCAGCACACTACACTTATCATGCATCCACACTACATTTATACTCACTTATCATGTTTCTTATCATCGCCACGGATACACGAAGAAATACCAAGAATACCTAAAAATAAAAGAAATACTGCAGTTTCAAAGTGATGGTGGTCAAAGCTAGCCTACAATTTAAGTCTGCAAGAGCTGGCTCAGGTGTTTCGAGGTTCGTGTTCCAACGGGATCGTATCAAAATATATTAAGTTCAAAATACATAATAGGTCATAATACATAATGGTCATAATATATAATGGTTTTATTTCTGAAACCGTAAGTCAGTCAAAAAATACTTCACGGATAATTTTTTAAAAAAGTTTTGAAATTTTCAGTTTGAGTTCTTTCATATGACACGCCCTTTGCTGTAATCAAATCACTTTTATATTTCAGCCCCCCATTTTGGCCCCTTTTTAAAATATTTAGAAAAAATGCCAAATTTCAAGTTGATAGCTTCTATAATTTCAGAGAGGATTGCTGTGACATACAAGCAGATGCCAAATTCTCACCATAAGGCTTCCTTTTTTACCATTTTGGTACGGAACTTTGGTAAAAAGTAGAAGTTTCTCAATCCGTCGCGTTTGAGTTTTATTTACTTAATCGCATTGTGTAAGTTAAGATCTTAAAAGGCTAAATGATGAATTCAGTGAAAACCAGTGTTTGTAGACTATAGAGGCTTATAAAGTAATTTTTAGAAAAATAAGTTTCCTCTTAGAAACTAGGTATTAAATCAAGTTGTAATTCACTTACAAAACGTTAACACTACCGCCTTCTCCATCACGAATTTGCCAATCAAATCGCTTAATTAACTGTAATTGAATCCATGAAAGCATTTTACGGTGCTAATAACAAAGTTATTTTTAGGAAATTTTCAAGAAAACACCGGCTAAATAAGCATCAGGATTTTCCTTGTGACCGCCAAATACTGAAACCACTCGGCGGCTCTATCCAAAAGATGCCAATGTAACATGTCTGCAAACATATATTCCTCGACCCATAAGCAAGTTTGTCGATCTATTTATTTATTTATAAATATCCATATAATACCTATTATAAAGAGAGATTTATACATATTTTGAACATTATTCCACCAGAGTGAAGTCGGGACTATTTTAAAAAACCTGCCAAGTGCGAGTCGGACTCGCGCACGAAGGGTTCCGTACCATTATTTATAAAAAATCACGTTTGTTGTATGGGAGCCCCTTAAATATTTATTTTACTTTAATTTAATTACTTATTTATTTTTAAAGTGAATATACAACTAAATAAATATTCTGTGAATATTTTAAGCGTCTACCTATTGCCGTTATTAATATCGAGCAAAAAACGGCAAAAAAATCACGTTTGTTGTACGGGAGCCCCACTTAAATATTTATTTTAATCTGTTTTTAGTATTTTTTGGTTAAAGCGGCAACAGAAATACTTCATCTGTGAAAAGTTCAACGGTCTAGATATCACGGTTCATGAGATACAGGCTGGTGACAGACAGACAGACAGACAGACAGACAGACGGACGGACAGTGGAGTCTAAGTAATAGGGTCAAATTTTTACCCTTTGGGTACGGAACGGTAAAAGAATATTTGGGAAATAAAAACCGAGAGAAACAGTCGTTGTTTTATTATTTACTTTAAACATCGTCAGTAAATTCGCGTTTAATTTTCAAAAAAAAACATCGAAATATTAATGGAAAATGATTTCTAACAGTCGTTCTGCAATCGTGGACTCGAAGCCATCAGTGTGGCTGTTTTCGGATGAGGGGTACCATTGTTTGCGGCTCATGACGTCAAGCGGGCGATCCCAGCTCTTTGTACGGCATTAAAAACCTTGAACCTTGAACAGCTTGATTTGTGTAACCCTATGGGCACACCTAAAAATTTCCCTAGCAGTGCAGAAACACGTACAATATAAGTCTCCTCGCGTTGCCCGACATAATACTGCGGACAATCTTCGTTTCTGATTCAGAAAAGACTTCGTCTTGGATCTTGTTTTCCTCCATAGGCGGTCCTGTAAACCAGATGCTGGTAAAAACATTAAAATTTCAGTATTAGGAGGAAATTCATGTACCTTCTATGTTAATGTTTATTGGCGGATTTTTTCCTCGTACACCGGTCCGCTACCTAGCACAGCTACTTAATTAATAAGTGGACGATCGTCGCTAAGCTACATCCGCCCAATTAATGTAACATATATTTGTCGCAGAATACCGCCAAGACCCTCATTCCCCGATGGATTGCTCGTAATAGAGGTTTGAAATAAAACAAACAAGGTTGGCAATATGCCCGGCAAGAGTGATTCTACATCTCCTGTCTCCGTTTTATGACTTGTTTGTGTCAGATGCCTTCCAATGATCTGATTGATGATTTTTGCTATCGTCCGGGACTAGAACACTTCACAAGTTGCATAACGACCCACTTGAGCTAGACAACTCTACCCAACCATAAACCCGTCACTCTGTCTACACCGTCCCGCGTATCTTCGGTCAATGTTGGCTACACTCCAAGCAGGTGTACCAAAACTACCAACTCGTTAATTATCTAAGGAGGTTCTTATCATTTACCACAGAGTATTTCTATAATAAATTTGTGCAGTCAAATGTACATGGTATGACGAGTTAGGAATATGACGAATCAGGAATATGACGAATCAGGAACAAATCCTCGTACTGATATCTCCCAAACTATGCATTTGACTTTTCCTTACTGTACGTTTAAAAAATAAGTAAACTCAAAGAAGTTCGTCAATATACTTTGCAGTGCTGCAATGTGTGCTTCACTAAATAGCCTCCAGGTGGCGCCAGTATCGCAATACTGTGACATATTTATATACCGCGCTACGTATCAAAAATACCTATGTTACATTAAATATAATGCCCTAATTCCAGAGCTGAGAACTCTTAAACGGCGCAACCAATTATCACACACCAACATCCCGCAATCACCCCGTCATCCGTTTGCAAGCTACTGCGTAAACTCGTGTGTAGATAATTTTTAATCAATTAACTTAGTAAATAATTACCAGCGTCTAGGTCAATGATGGGATTATTATGTTCAGGAGATGAAGACATCTTGAGAAGTCGGATTTTCGGATTCGTAGCCAAACCCCATATCGAAGACCGACACCATCCGACATATTAGATAACAGCTCGATGTATTGTTGCATCCCAAATAAAAACGTGGCCGCGTATAGTCGACATTAAAAAGATAAATATAATAGTTTACAAGGTACTCAAACACAGCATCGTCTTTTCTAGGTATCTCAGGTAGGTACAATATCAGAAGCTGTTACGATTTTCTCTCGTTAGTTAATAAGATTGCATTACATACGCTTTGTTTGAGATACCGCTATTTGATTTAGCAGGGCAACAGCCCCAAATATTGCTAAACTTTTCTATGAAAAACTCTTGATAATTTCCAAGAATATTTTTAATGCTCTCAAATGCCCAAAAAACACTCGCAGCCTCTTCAGGGAATCGTTAAGCAAGTCCAACTTAGGGCGCAAGGCGCAATTCGCCTCTCACTCGATCGACTCATTTGTACAACGACTTGTCCAGAGCAGGATACAACCCATGCTTCAAATGTAAACTACTTATTTAAATGTCCCATTTTCAGAAATGAGAGGCTTTTGTGCAAATAATAGGGAATTGCTAAGTAGCAGAAAAATATGCTAATATTGTAATTAAGTATCATTGGAGCGAAGCTCCATTCTTCTCCGATTCGGATTTTAGTTCGTCCGCATACTCCTCCCAAACTATTAGAGATATCAGGATAAAATTTAGCCCGTAATACGAAATCTAGCCATAGATGGAAAAGAAAAAATAAAATTGAAAATTAGACATACCACGGAGGAATAATCATCGAAAAATCTGTTCCCATAGACTTTCAATGAGAAAAATGGGCTGATGGGGGATTTTAAGCGGCGATCTTCGCTCGTAATCTTTTTGAAGCTTCATGATGAGAATTCTGTAGCCGAGCTTACGATGGACAGTTGTCACGTTTGACGTAAGGTTGTTTGTTGTAGTAGGTATGTTATATTAGCAAACCGCTTCGCTCCATTTAGACTTGCCTGGGACGGCAAGTGCACCTAGTATATAATAGTTACGTATTGATCTTAATATATTATAAATATGTAACCTGTGAATACCTATAATTAGGTGAACATTATTTGTTAATATTATATGTAAGTTATACCTAATAAGTTAAGTATAAGTATAAGTATAAGTTGTAATGTGTAAGTTGTAATGTGTTGGTATTCCTAAATTAAAAAAAATGGTTTCGAGAATATTCTCAGTACTTTGTTGAGAAGATTTCTGTGAGCCAATAGTTAGTGTGCAAAACAATCTTGAACAGAGCGTTTTTAATATACTCACAGTACCGTATGCAGGTAAACAAAAAATGGTTTAAAGCATTAAGCCTGTTTGCTAAGTTAAGTCCGCTAACTCGATTAATCTATCCATCCAACCAGCCTGTATCCAATCACTGATGGGTATAGGCCCCGCTTCTTTGTCACGCCACTCTCCTGGGTCGTGCGCTAGTCACATCCATTGTCTACCTGCCGTTTTACGGATTTCGTTCACCCATACGGCAGATGGTCTACCCACGGATCTTTAAGGATTCCTTGGCCACCATTCAGTAACCAACTTCGTCCATCTGCTATCCTTCCGCCTCGCAAAGTCCACTGATACTTCAAATTCGTTTAGCCGCTTTATATTTCCAAAAACAAACTTAAAAGCGTCATATGTGTAATTATGTTTATACTAGCATGCCGTTGTTTTTCGCAATGTCTTTAAGCGTCCGCAACTTGTTTGGGGACACCAGCAGGTCGCCGGTGCGGTTCACTCCGTTACCTACTCCTCTTGAAGAACTCTACATGACCATCAGGGTCCTCTGGAAACCAGACCAAGGCCGATTTGCTGCTGCTGCATGTGGTTTGCTATAATGAGTGATTCTCAGAAGAGAATAGCCACAAAAATATATGCCTTTCTCTTTTTTGTCTCAACACGAAATTTTATCGTATTAGGTATTGTTAGAAATAAAATAGAATAAGGACCCTCACTGTATATTTTTCAGTAAATTAAATTACATTTGCTTAGAACGCAGCAGAAAAAATATGAGCTTCGTCTAGACACTCGCAAAAACAAAAGTTGTCTCTCCTGTGGTCAAAAGTTAAAGGCTTGTGGCCATATAAGTTATGTTTTTATTTGCTAGGACGATAATAGACCTGACGGCCCTTATGAGGATGTGGGTTCAGCCAGAAAATTAGGCCTTAAAAACGTATTAAGACACTTATTGGGTCAGGATGGAAGACAGGGGTTTTGACGAATACAAAATTCAGCTCGTTCCACACCGTATATTTTAACGTATTTGGACAGCGTTACAACAGCAAGCCAGAATCAGTAAGAACGTTTTAAAACGACCCGCCACTCTTTTTATATTAATCTTATACAATAGCAATAGGCCTGATCGAGTCAAAGTACCATCCACTTATAATACAATGCATCAAATAATCGATAACGTATAATAAATCAGTCTATAAATTTAACATTAAATATTTTATATATAATCGAACAGTTATTAATAAATAATTGTATGAGTACGAATATCTATCGGTGCGCGGGAGCATTGCCGGGCCTGGTGGCGCCCCCGGTGACAGGAAACGGTAACACTCGGCCATCCTGGAGCGGCCGTGACCCACGGCTTGAAGACTCTCGGACATCTTTCAAGGCAGCTCCCTAAAAAGAATAATTGAATCGCAGTAATAATGTTCTAGACAGTTGGCAGTGTGTCAGAGTGAGACCTTCAACACTTTTGATAAGCTGGAGTCACACAGTCTAAGTGACGTTACTATGTGATTATACACCCAATTATTCACTTAGTAAATCATTCACCAACCAAATCATTCACTAAGCGAACCATTCACTGAGCTAATTATTCACTCAGTCAATTATTCACACAGTAAATTATTCACGTAGTAAATTCTTCACACAGTAAATTATTCACACAGTTTATTATTCACACAGTTTATTATTCACACAGTTTATTATTCACACAGTTTATTATTCACACAGTTTATTATTCACACAGTTTATTATTCACACAGTTAATTATTCACACAGATAATTATTCACACAGTTAATTATTCACACAGTTAATTATTCACACAGTGCATTGGTCACACAGTGTATTGGTCACACAGTGCATCGGTCACACAGTGCATTGGTCACACAGTGCATTTAGTCACACAGTGCATTTAGTCACACAGTAGGTACATTAATCACACAGTTTTTTTCAGGTACCTATTCACACAGTTCTGCAGTTCAGCTAAGTTGTTACTGATCAGTTCACGTAGTCAGATTGCTTTTATACTTTGTTAAACAGTGAAATTAAAGTAAATACCTACAATCCAGTTCCATTGAATTCTTTTATTTCCCAATCTATGACAATATATAATCTATAACTGGTAGAAAATGCCTTACGGCATTAAGTTCGCCTTTTGTCTATAAAGTGAATTATTTTGTGCAATAATGATTAAATAAATAAATAAATAATAATTATCTCAACATCATCATTGATTAATTGCCTATTTTTAATTGTTCGCATTTCATATCTTAATTTATTACGAACAACAAAAATATAAAAATGGATACAGAAATTTATATTACAATATAGTCAGTCAATTATTCAGGTCGTCTCTGTCTACCTGGTGATGCTGCCTGAACTATCGTCATCTGAAATGTTAGTTTTATAAGGTCGTAACGTTTCGGCACGTATATAGCACTAAACCGCCTGTAACCCTTTATAACTTTAATAATAACTATGGTGCAACGATCCAGCGACTGATCTGCTTTACAAACTTTATACGGAGCCTTATAACGACCGTCAAGTTTCTTTGTAACATTGGCAGATTGATCTTAAGAAGTCGACCTTTCAACATAACTAATTGCCCTACTTTATACTTAAGGCACTTATTGTGTTTTCGATCAAACCTACTTTTCATAAGTGTCATGTTCCTATCAATGCGCAACTTAGCAGTTTCCCTTCTAGCCGGTAAGGACTTTTGTGGGGACTCGTGGTCTTTAGGAGCAGTTGACGGGTACGAAGGAAACGAGAGTTATTATGACCGAACATCGATTGAAACGGGCCAACTGCAGTGGTTGAATGTGGACTGTGTTGATGCCCCACATGACGCCGGCAAGCTTGTGGTCCCACTACACTTGGTCTCCGACATAGTGTTTAAACTGTTTAACAGTGTACGGTTAACTCGCTCGACCTCGCCGTTTGAACGCGGACATATATAATATGTGTTTAAATTGCATTTCTTAAAGTAACGACTGGTAAAAGCTTTAACCCAATCCGTAATTACTCGTACGGGATCTCCAAACTGAGTAATTATTTCTACATACATACACATACATAATCTCACGCCTTCGTTCCTCTGGAAACCAGACCAAGGCCGATTTGCTGCTGCTGCATGTGGTTTGCTATAATGAGTGATTCTCAGAAGAGAATAGCCACAAAAATATATGCCTTTCTCTTTTTTGTCTCAACACGAAATTTTATCGTATTAGGTATTGTTAGAAATAAAATAGAATAAGGACCCTCACTGTATATTTTTCAGTAAATTAAATTACATTTGCTTAGAACGCAGCAGAAAAAATATGAGCTTCGTCTAGACACTCGCAAAAACAAAAGTTGTCTCTCCTGTGGTCAAAAGTTAAAGGCTTGTGGCCATATAAGTTATGTTTTTATTTGCTAGGACGATAATAGACCTGACGGCCCTTATGAGGATGTGGGTTCAGCCAGAAAATTAGGCCTTAAAAACGTATTAAGACACTTATTGGGTCAGGATGGAAGACAGGGGTTTTGACGAATACAAAATTCAGCTCGTTCCACACCGTATATTTTAACGTATTTGGACAGCGTTACAACAGCAAGCCAGAATCAGTAAGAACGTTTTAAAACGACCCGCCACTCTTTTTATATTAATCTTATACAATAGCAATAGGCCTGATCGAGTCAAAGTACCATCCACTTATAATACAATGCATCAAATAATCGATAACGTATAATAAATCAGTCTATAAATTTAACATTAAATATTTTATATATAATCGAACAGTTATTAATAAATAATTGTATGAGTACGAATATCTATCGGTGCGCGGGAGCATTGCCGGGCCTGGTGGCGCCCCCGGTGACAGGAAACGGTAACACTCGGCCATCCTGGAGCGGCCGTGACCCACGGCTTGAAGACTCTCGGACATCTTTCAAGGCAGCTCCCTAAAAAGAATAATTGAATCGCAGTAATAATGTTCTAGACAGTTGGCAGTGTGTCAGAGTGAGACCTTCAACACTTTTGATAAGCTGGAGTCACACAGTCTAAGTGACGTTACTATGTGATTATACACCCAATTATTCACTTAGTAAATCATTCACCAACCAAATCATTCACTAAGCGAACCATTCACTGAGCTAATTATTCACTCAGTCAATTATTCACACAGTAAATTATTCACGTAGTAAATTCTTCACACAGTAAATTATTCACACAGTTTATTATTCACACAGTTTATTATTCACACAGTTTATTATTCACACAGTTTATTATTCACACAGTTTATTATTCACACAGTTTATTATTCACACAGTTAATTATTCACACAGATAATTATTCACACAGTTAATTATTCACACAGTTAATTATTCACACAGTGCATTGGTCACACAGTGTATTGGTCACACAGTGCATCGGTCACACAGTGCATTGGTCACACAGTGCATTTAGTCACACAGTGCATTTAGTCACACAGTAGGTACATTAATCACACAGTTTTTTTCAGGTACCTATTCACACAGTTCTGCAGTTCAGCTAAGTTGTTACTGATCAGTTCACGTAGTCAGATTGCTTTTATACTTTGTTAAACAGTGAAATTAAAGTAAATACCTACAATCCAGTTCCATTGAATTCTTTTATTTCCCAATCTATGACAATATATAATCTATAACTGGTAGAAAATGCCTTACGGCATTAAGTTCGCCTTTTGTCTATAAAGTGAATTATTTTGTGCAATAATGATTAAATAAATAAATAAATAATAATTATCTCAACATCATCATTGATTAATTGCCTATTTTTAATTGTTCGCATTTCATATCTTAATTTATTACGAACAACAAAAATATAAAAATGGATACAGAAATTTATATTACAATATAGTCAGTCAATTATTCAGGTCGTCTCTGTCTACCTGGTGATGCTGCCTGAACTATCGTCATCTGAAATGTTAGTTTTATAAGGTCGTAACGTTTCGGCACGTATATAGCACTAAACCGCCTGTAACCCTTTATAACTTTAATAATAACTATGGTGCAACGATCCAGCGACTGATCTGCTTTACAAACTTTATACGGAGCCTTATAACGACCGTCAAGTTTCTTTGTAACATTGGCAGATTGATCTTAAGAAGTCGACCTTTCAACATAACTAATTGCCCTACTTTATACTTAAGGCACTTATTGTGTTTTCGATCAAACCTACTTTTCATAAGTGTCATGTTCCTATCAATGCGCAACTTAGCAGTTTCCCTTCTAGCCGGTAAGGACTTTTGTGGGGACTCGTGGTCTTTAGGAGCAGTTGACGGGTACGAAGGAAACGAGAGTTATTATGACCGAACATCGATTGAAACGGGCCAACTGCAGTGGTTGAATGTGGACTGTGTTGATGCCCCACATGACGCCGGCAAGCTTGTGGTCCCACTACACTTGGTCTCCGACATAGTGTTTAAACTGTTTAACAGTGTACGGTTAACTCGCTCGACCTCGCCGTTTGAACGCGGACATATATAATATGTGTTTAAATTGCATTTCTTAAAGTAACGACTGGTAAAAGCTTTAACCCAATCCGTAATTACTCGTACGGGATCTCCAAACTGAGTAATTATTTCTACATACATACACATACATAATCTCACGCCTTCGTTCCCAGAGTGGGGTAGGCAGAGCTACAGAATTACAAACATCTCTAAAAACTTGTTGATAATTCTATAACCACAATTTGCACAAATTAGGCTAAGATGTTTACCAGCGTATTAGTGACAGGTTGCAAGCCCATCGCCTAACAGTACTACAAGCCTTTATTCCCTTAGTCGTCTCTTACGACATCCACGGGAAGACATGGAGTGGCACAGTGGTGGAGTGATTATTTCTTTTAATAATTTAAAACTTTCTACCGAGCGAGCAGGTTTTACAAAGGCAAATTGTGTTAATGAATCTATAACAACTAAAATGTAGGCATTCTCTTTGCGAGTTTTTACGAACGGCCCTGAATGGTCGGCATGTGAAGTATGTATGGGCACCGCGGTATATACCTATAGGGTGCAACTCGCCTTTTGACATGCCATAATTACCTTTACCGAATGCACAGTGTAAACAGAATTGATATAATTACTTACGTATAAATCTTGTCGTTTTTGGGAACCAAAATTGCGCCTTAGATAAATCTCTTCTATGCCATGAAAATTTAATTAATTAATTGAACGTATTTGACATTATTTTTAGTTTAGATTTAAGTACATAAGTGCAGTGCCCTTGCATTGTGGTGCCCTTGGAGGGTATCGCATGGGCTAACCTATTCTTAAGTTTAAAAGATACTAACAATAATCTGTACAACTTCTGTGCCATGTGATGACAATGAATAAATGAATATGAATATGAATAAATGTTCTGTTCACACTTTCAAACCCTAAGTGACCCGCTTTATCGTGCAGTTTTTGCATTAAGCAGTATTTTGCTAATTTAGGTACTTATCACGAAACGTTCTCGCAACCGTTTTCCTATAAAGTACACCGTCTTTTGCGGTGTTCTTTTGCACAATATCCGGGTTATCGGTATTTTCGCTAAGCTGACATAAGGTATTTGGAATACCCTCATCCTGCATTTGGAGAGACAATAATCAGAACTGTCGATCATAAGCACAGCGCATGACACGGGGTTCCTACTTAGTACGTCTGCATATTTCATTCGATCTCCGGATCTGTACTCGATTTCTAAATCAAAATCTTGAATGGTGAGCCACCAACGTGCAATACGAGGACGTCTGTACTGTGCTACGCAATATACTTTAGCCTGTCCTGGTTGTAGTTCCTGCAGTAATCTCATGGTAGTTCAGCTTTAAATTGGCTTCTGTCAAAAACTGTAAAACCAGTTCTAACAAATAGAGTCCCTTTTCAACAGATACGGTAGGAATCATGACGTCATCTAATAAAGAGCAATATCCTGGCTAACGTTACACAAAGTCATTTGAATTAGCCGTGAGAATGCTGCCGGGGCGTTAGATAAACCTGCGCTAGGTCAAGGCTAGTAAAGAATGACTTTCCAGACAGTTTCGTAACGTGAGGTAGTGGGTAACGGTCTTTAACAGTTCGCGTATTCAATGCCCTATAATCTACGCAAAGCCTATAGTCACCCCCCTTTTTTTTTTAAACTAGCACCACAGGGCTAGCGAAGTCTTAATACTCATCAAAATCAGGCTCGTGCAGCCAAGGTCTTTAGTGCTCCTAGCAAATGATTTGGAATATACATTGAGCATTGTTATCAACCGATCACATTCTATTTCACTAAGTTGGCCTACGTCGATATCACACAACCTTATTATATCGTCACCAGAGTAATTTTCCACATACCGAGTAAATTACACTTTTCTACCGGTATAAATTGAACCCTAGCAAAGTAACTTATCGGCTTTCCAACAAATATCTTCACTGCCAACCTTAAAACCTTCAAATAGCAATGATCCTTGTTTATTATCGCATCCGGAATGTTATACCGTACGAAGTACCCCCAAACTGAACGGACACTGCTCGCGATAAAAATGCATCTTGTATAAGTATTCCCATCACAATGAGGGTAGTCTACGTTTACCTCGACGTAAACATAACTTTGTTTCGGTATTACACAGTCACGTTGTAAACAAACGGGAAATTTTATAACAGCATCGCGCCTGTCTAACTGGATGTCCGCTAGTACTTTACTTAATGCACAAGACTCAACGAAGCTCGCTGAAGTTGCTGTAGTAATCAAACTAATATTTGGCTTGTTAATCATTGTTTAACCAAATTAAATATCTTTGTCGACTAATTTATACCCTGTAATTTCCATAGCACCTTTTAGCGTAGGCACACAGCAATCACACAGGAAGCACACAGCAAGCACACAGCAGTGGTGTATACACACAGTTATATCACATGAACCAAGAGAGCGTGACTGGTTACCTCCGAAACCTCTCATAACGAGATTTAGATCTTGAGTTTCTAATAATAGTATCGATATACGCTAACAGAGGTTTTTCAATTCACACAGACTTTTCTTTTGTAAATATCATAGTAAATATTATAGGTAATAGAACAGACATTACTGACCTGATTATTTTTAAATCCGTTTTGTTGAGGAGCGTTCCCCGCGAACCAGCGTAGCCGCCGTGTGCCCGGAGCGCCGCAGCAGTCGGCAATCCCGCGCCTCGTGCCCGGGGCTCCGGCAGGTGTAACAGATCTTCAGTAGTAGTTGTTGGGTCCCGCCTGTGCTTGATGCGCCGGCTTCTTTCTTCCATGTAGACTTTCTAGCATTGTACGCTGCTTCTACGAGTGTTGAAATTTTCTAATGATGACGGATAGCCATAGTGAAACTGCTCCGGTGTATCGCAGTTGCAAGCATTAGCGATTGCCCGAAACTCGTGCGGCAATCCTTTTATGATGCATGATATGGCGTTTTTTTTCCTTAAATGTTGCATTTCTTGACCAAGGACAATTTTTCGTGGTAATAGGTACTTGGTCATAGTCTCCAAATCTGTTTACTCCGTGACAACATTTGCTCGAGGCGTTCCACATAATTGGTTGAATGTGGAAAAGCAGTTTTTAGTGCTTTCTTCCACTTGTCCTACGTGAGCTTGTCGTCTTTCAGATTTTCATACCTTTGGCGAATCCGCGAAGGCAGATTTGCATAACGAACTTGCGATCCTTGTGATCCCATGCGTAAACGTCGCCGAGACGATCGATCTTATGAAGTCAACCAACAACATTGCTTGTCTGGTCATCTGGACGAAACTTCGGAATTACATCAGCTTTAGTCGGAGAAATGCGGCGCTTCTTGTATGGTGGGAGGCCGCAGGCGAATACGGAGGATGGAAAAAAAAATTTTTTTTTTTAAAGTTGGCGTCTTCAGATGTTGCCGAGTCGATTCGCGTTCTTTTTCGGCAGCCCAACCCGCTGATATAATTATGGGCCGAACATGTTTCATCCCACTTCTGACGTATTAAGACACTTATTGGGTCAGGATGGAAGACAGGGGTTTTGACGAATACAAAATTCAGCTCGTTCCACACCGTATATTTTAACGTATTTGGACAGCGTTACAACAGCAAGCCAGAATCAGTAAGAACGTTTTAAAACGACCCGCCACTCTTTTTATATTAATCTTATACAATAGCAATAGGCCTGATCGAGTCAAAGTACCATCCACTTATAATACAATGCATCAAATAATCGATAACGTATAATAAATCAGTCTATAAATTTAACATTAAATATTTTATATATAATCGAACAGTTATTAATAAATAATTGTATGAGTACGAATATCTATCGGTGCGCGGGAGCATTGCCGGGCCTGGTGGCGCCCCCGGTGACAGGAAACGGTAACAAACGTTAACTTCGGGTATGTCCACGGGAAAGACGGTAACCGAAATCTGTGTATGACCCCATAAAAAAGTTCGATATTTAAATAATAATCTAGTAGTTAACAGTTTTTTTTGTAATATTAATATGATCATCATCTATCATAGTGCCAAAACTGCCAAGTAACAACCAGAGTCAGCACTGAAGACTTCCCTCATACTCATAAATAAGAAATTTCTACCTTACATTAGATTCCACCGAGGTCGCAATGTACCTGACGTTTAAGAAATTCTAGACATACATATTAATATTAACCGCGATTAGCTTTCGATTTAATAATCGTTCCGTTAATAATATGTCTGATGTAATAATCTGCGAATCATTGAAACAGTTTTCAACGAGTCAAGTAATAGATTACTGTTTGATTAATTTGATACTTGATACCTTTTTAAACTAACACGATTTTCACAAATACTTGAACTATAAAACGGGATGTAAATTCGTAATAAAACAAGCATTAATAATTAGTTTATTAATTACACATTAACAATTGTTTATTATTTATTTTACTACACGATTTAGTCTCGATTTATAGTTTTGTTACTTGATGTAAATGAACTACTTTCTAAGCTGATTAGGTATATCTTAAACCGCCCAATTAATTATTATAAAAACCAGGAAAGAGCATGTTGGACCATGCTCAGTGTAGGCTTCCGAAGCCGTTACTACAAACAAATTAGGCCTCGCGACAAATTTAACTTTGCCGTTGGAAAACTGTTATCCCCATACATCGATATAGGTCGCGGACAGTTTACCAACACCGCAAATAAGTTTTCGGTAGGTATAAACATTTAAACCGTTTGTAACTTAAGCTTAAGAACCAATGAAGTCTTCTTGGTCGTGAAAGTTTTCCTATTAAATTCATTATTATGTGCTTTCATTTAAAATATTTTTCTGATTTTTAGTATTTGTAGTTTTGGCTGTAGTGGAGGGGGGGACACTTGACTCTAACAAAAATTAGCGCTTTAAAGCTTTCATAAACGGATCCCGTAGGTAATCGAACAATTTTTGAAAGACCTATCCAACGAAACCCCACACAATGGGGCAGACGAGAAAAAAAATACATACCCACGTTACGTGTAGGGGAGGAACACTAAAAAAATATTTCTTTTTCATGATTTTATTTTACCACTTTGTTGACGTGACTAATATGCCAAATAACAGCTTTCTAGTACTAAGAGTCCCTGAGCTAGGCTGCGGACGGACGGATAGACGTACGGACGGATATGGCGAAACTATAAGGGTTCCTAGTTTGGCTACGGAACCCTAAAAACCATCCCAATTAAACTAGCTTTCTTTTCCAAAAAACCGCGTCTAAATCGAACCTCTGTTTGGGAGCTACATTGCCACAGACATACATACAATTACACAGACACACAGATACATAAACACACACATACACAGATCCATAAGTTAAACTTATAGCACCCCTCTTTTTTGTCGGGGGTTCTACTGGGTCAAACGGGTCTATTCCGTATGGGCGAAAAAAAAAATATTTGCCAAAAAGTATTTTCCTGTCAAAGATGAATATTTTTTTATGTAGTCAGAAGTCTAACCTAACCTAATGGACGTTACAATCGGTTTCAGTATCCCGGATATAAGATAAAAATAGTACAAAAGCTTTTTGAGAAACAAAAATTTGGGAAATGATGCATTCGGCTAAAAATATTTCGGCCAAACTGCATGCTCCTGGGTCAAAAGATATTGCTTTTGAAGTGCTATGGTGTTGTTTTTAAATCTGGCGCCATTACTGTCAAGTAAATAAGAGCTTTCGTAACAATAACAATAAGACAACTTGCCAAAAGCAATATGGTTTTACTCAGTAGAATAGAGGCCCTGTTAACTAACTTGGTTCTTAAAACAGAATTAACCAACAATCTAATGAACCTCTAACATTGAGTGATATTAAGTTCTGTCAAAAACGATCACCATTATCATCTCCCAAACATCCCTATCAGCCGTAATACTAGTACTCACTTCCTTGTTTTTCACATCGCTCTTGACGCATTCCATCCATCTCTCTTAGGTCTTCCCTTTCCAGGTAAGCCACTCTACATTCATAAAACACTTCTCGTCACAAGACATTCATTTAAAAAAATAACCATATTATTCAAGTTTTTATTTACCAGGTGAACCTTTTCACAGTCATCGGCTGCTAATCAAGACCTGTCTGATGAGTTCAATCTCGATGGGTCTACGTTTATTATAGCGGACATTTTGATGTCACTTTCCAACTTTATCATAAGATCAACTCTAAAGGCCCATTTACATTATACAACTTTCTTGCACATTTCATACAATAAAATTGAGGAAATATAAAATTGCTCAGTCTAAACCTTACGTTTGGTACAATTCTTAAACACTTTTATTGCAACAAAATATTATATTATATTTGTAAAATATTGCATTGCCGATTCTTGTACAAGAAACTTGCATAATCTAAATGGGACTTAAGACACCATAATATTGCAATATTATTGAGTTTTGTATGTTACTAACACTCCAAAATGTGGTGGAACGTGAAAAAGTAGGAAGTTCTAGTCTCTTCAGATTAACAATATAGGTAGGTAAGGTTTTTTTTTACATATTGATATATGAAAATTGAGCACTGATCAGTGACTTGTGATTCTAAAGGTTAAGGTTTCCAAATTTCAAAATATTGCAAAGGGAACTGGTTAAAAATTACCTACAAATTATGAACTAAACGAATTCTCTGATAAACAAACAAATTAGTGAAGTTAAACAAAAAAATACTCGGGTCACTAAGAAATAAAAAATATTGTGACATAAAACAATCATTATCTTATAATAGACCTCTGAAATCATTCATTCTTTTTACCAAATTCTCGTCTTATCTGAACGGCAAAAATTCTAAAACCTTCGTAATATTGCGGCAATGCAATCCTTAAAAGTTGCCTAGGAAACGTGAACTCGAAACCATCAGTTAGTTCCATTGTGTATGCGTATGGAACTTTTACGACGCCCATTGCGTAGTCGTCGCTGGCTCCCGCGGCCGGATACCACTGCCCGGCGGTCAATACCACGAGCGGGCGTCCTCCAGCCCTCAGCACGGCGTCAGAAACCATGGTGCCCAGGTATATAAACCTCTTATAATGATCTGGCAGTATTTCACTCGTGTAACCCCATGGGAATACCAAGTAGTTCCCGTAAGCGTGCATCGTCACGTACAATTTGAGGCGCTTTGCATTAGCCAACATAATATCGCGGACAACCTGCGTCTCCGGCTCAGAGAAGGGCGCGGGTCCGCAGTACACGTGTTTGTTGCACGGATCGAACGAGACTCCACTGACTCCCCATTTATATCCGAAGTTTCGATTGCCATCAACTCCGAAGCAATCTGGCTTTGTTGTGTTGGATCTTGTTTTCCTCCATAAACGGGTCTGTAAGCAGAAGTATAGTGCAAAAAGTGTTATTTTTTATTTTACGACATTTTGGTATGGTATCATATATTATTATATTAGAAGAGACAAACAAACACAGAGACAAGAAAGTGAGTTACTAGAAACGGGGTACAATAACATAAATATAGTTCGCCCAAACAGATGATAAAAATAAGTAGAAATTTCATTACTTTTTACCTATTACATTTTCCTTAGTCAAGGGACAATAAAAAAATTGCAATCCTTTTTCATTAGCATCGCCGTCTATTCGGCCGGACCCTCGGCTTTACTCACAGTCATGTTGATGCGGGAATACTCGTAGCCGTCTGGGTTGATGACAGGCAGGATGTACCAGTCCACGCCTGCTAGGTCGGTCGCCCGCGCCTCGGCGACGTGCGTCAGCCGGTGGATGATGTACATAGCCATGGCAGACGTTACCCACTCGCGAGCGTGTATACCTACAGGATTAAGTAATAGTGATTCCAGTACGCGAACGGTACGCCCCACTCAAGTTCCTTTGCTGTTAAAGTTGGTTAAACTGGCATATTAATAAGAGCGTATGAAAGTTGTCGAGAGAGAAATAAGTTGTTTTAAGAGCTATCGCACGTGCCTCATTTTTGGCGTTATGAACCCAAAGGGAGTCCAACGGGACCCTACGCTATCCGTTTTGAACTGTAATAGATAGTAGGTTGTTTTTTTTCCTCAGGATATTTGGTTTACGGCAGATTTACTAAGGTTTTATTTTTAAAGAAAGTGAAATAATAAAGGGGGACCACATACAAGAAACGTTTATTTTTCAACGTATTGTTATTTTGGTTGTATCGTAAAAAAAAGCATACCGTTACCGTTACATACAAGCGTTAAAATTGGTATGATTAGGTATACTGGCAAACCCTAAAGAAAAACTAAAAATATTAAAAATGGTCAAGCATGAGTTGAGCTCGCGCTAATTCGATTCGAAATCGAATTCAAATTAAAACATAATAATACCTACTGTGCGGCGGTACGGAACCCTCGGTGCGCGAGTCCGACTCTCACAAACAGCACTGTTTTAAAATCCTTTTATGTCTCAGTAAGTACCTAAACCTCTTAGTAAACCCAGTTGATAATTACCACCATCTATGAAAATGATGGGATTGTTGGCTTGGCGGTTAGCAGAGATCTTGACGAGCCTCATCCTTCGGGCCTCGAAGCTGGACCCCACGTCCTCGACCGTCACCAGGTCTGGCTTGGCTAAGACTAATGCATCTATGTAATTTTGTATCTGAAAACAAGAGACCAAGTGCGTGTTAAGCCATGCTCATTTTACAGTATCGTGAATGTGTCTCTCACGCAAGTTTCGAGTTCCATGGCCCTAGGCTAGATGCATTACGCTAACGTGAGCAATTGTCGAAACCTGACAAAATGTATGGAATTGACATAATATGGTTGGTTTTCAAAAATCATTCACGTAAGCATTGTCTAGGCTCGTAGAAAAGATTTTTACCCGAATACGTTAAGCCTAAAATGAAAGGTTATATATTATCCCCCTTACTAATAAACGTTGAGTAACGGTGGTATAGCAATACAATGTTTTGTCCTTATCTGTCAAATCCAAATGTCACAATGACAGATAAGGACAAAACATTGTATAGCTATACCACCGTTACTCAACGTTTATTAGTAAGGGGGTATATCTTTAGTAGGCTATGTATGTCTATATTTATAGGCTATCGTATCGTATCCTACAAGTACTTAGCAAGTTCTTAACAAGTGTTTAAAAAGTACTAGATGCTTTTACAAATGTATGTAACAAGTCTAACAAAAAGCATGCTTTGAAAACCCAACTGCTGTTTGAACAATGTCGTCAACATATTGTTAGTTTTCATGCCGCGCATTGAGCCCCAAAAATCCGACATTTTGATTTCCAATCATTTTAATACAGCCTATGAGACTCTAGTGGTTAAGACGAATCAAACCACGTATAATTTATTAAAATCGGTTTAGCCGTTTAGTAGTTATGAGGGAACATAGAGTCGGACATACATACAGGTCAAAAACATAACCCTCCTCTTGGGATTTGCCACAGTCGGGTAAAAATAACAAGATCTGAATACGTACTGTTTCGTAGGAGTTGTAATTATTGAAGTCATAGCCACCCAAACTTGCCGCAATTTTGGAACGGGCAATCGACTTCATGGATCTGTAATTATGAATTTCATTTAATATAAATGTGAGGGTAGGGAGGCGCCACATATTTTTCTAATAGCATTATTTGTAGGTAAGGTATCTGTTTCCTAGACTACGGTGAGGAACATAGGTTTTGCAAACCTGCCGTAATTATGTTTATATTCCACGGGCATATTGTTTTTCTCTGCAAAGCGTTCTAGCATCCGCAGCTTGTTTGGCGACACCAACACGTCACTGGTGCAGTTGACCCCGCTGCTCCTCTTGAAGAATTCCACTTCACCATTAGGATCCTCCTGAAATCTTGCCAAGGCCGCTACATGCTGCTTGTTACGAGGGGTAATCTTTAGAAGAGTATAGCTGCAAGTAATTACGTACGAGAATTACAGGACATCTTTATCGGTCGCAACAAAATGCCATCTACGTGCAAAGTCAATACGTACTTAGGTATCTTTTCAAAATATGTATGTTATACAATACCATTCTTTAGATAGGCCATGGCCATGACTTTATGTAGATTATGTGAATCAAAATAATATTTTAGTGTAGGTTTTCAGATGGGCCCGTTTACCTACCGAAAGCGGAAATATTTCCACCATAAATATGTGATATTATTAAGATCTTAATAAACATCCACTTGAAGTAAGGACTAAGGAAAAAACAGAGGTTTCTATAGTCAGACCTTACCCACAAGTTATTTGCTTGTCGTTTTCCTCATTTATGTCCGTTCCCAATATTGGAACCGCGGACAGATTTAATACTAAATAATATGTGACTCATTGTGTATTGTGTTCAGTGCATTGTCATAGGGTGACGGCACCAATGATGGACACTTTTAGCTGACAGGCACCAGCAATGGACACTTCACTCTTAATTTAAATTTCATACGGTCCTAAATTGATTGTTGCAAAACAAATTAATAACCCTTATCTTCTGTGAAATAAGAATCAAGTGTCCATTATTGGTGCCTTGTCCATTACTGGTTCCATCACCCTAATAAACTTCAATATGACAAGGTTCTAATTATGCTCGACATTGGGTGACTGCACGTGGCAAATTTAAAGGGTGGGGCATAAAATAAGATCGGTGATACTTTTCATACTTATCATATTCCCCTTTCAAGCAATCGGTTCCCCAGGAGAGGCCAAGAAGACCTAAAATTCAAGATACACTGCAATTAAAGTAAACTTTAGTCGGAGTTGATGCTACAAATAAATTGCTAAATACGTGAAACACTCGCTTACCTAATACTAGCGCTAATTTCAACATCACTAATTCGCAATTTGCCCTCCGAATGAAGTTTTATCAAAAAAATTAACCATGTCTCTAAATCTACAGAGTTACGGCGTATATTCATTAAAAAAGTGGTGGACAATGCGGAGCCGATCGAAGTGAAGTCGATAATTGGGATACGCCATATTTGTACATTGGTAATTCGGAAATCACAATTAGCTTTCATAATAACGTCTTAAGTTGATGATTCTTTCTTACTTAATACCTACACGTTGGTACTATTGAGGAAATTGAAGGTTAAGCAGGTTGATACCATACGTAGGTTTGCCGTTTTGTATATTTTCCAAACGTCGACGTTTTTTTACTTATATATTTGTATGATTTCCTTTCGTTGTTTGCGATTACGAGGGCTGCCTTTTAAGTTCTGTCGTTTGAAAAACTCCCATGATTATTAAAAAAAAAACTAGTATCATCTTAAAATATTTGAATTTAGAATTCAAAAACAAAAGAATGTCTCGAGATCGGCCGATTCGTTTTAGTACAGCGTCGGTTCAAAGTTGACAAGTCGGTTGTGAAAATGGAAATTTCGAAGGAAAATTTACGTGCGATAATATTTTACAACTTTAAAAGGGGTTTAACGCGTCTTCAGTGCTTTGAAGAGCTGACTACGGTTTTTAAAAATGAAGCACCATGCATCCGGACTGGTATGGTCTTAGTGATAGGCATCGTGAAGGCCGACCAAAAACAGCTGTAACCCAGGAAAACATTGATGCTGTACGGCTACTGATCGTTGAAGATCGCCATGCGACATACCGCGAGATAGAAGCTTCATTAAGCATTTTAGGGACCAGTGTTCAAAATATATTGTATGACCACTTAGGTGTAAAAAATTTGATCTCACGCTGGATACCACATTTACTTAGTGAAGACCAAAAAACGGCTCGCGTTAGATGGTGCCGCAAAACTCTGCGGCAATTCAACCGAGGAGACTCTAAACACGTTTATGACATTATCAGTGGTGACGAATCTTGGATATATGCCTACGATCCGGATTCTAAACAGCAGTCGACTGTTTGGGTGTTTCAAGATGAGCCAAAACCGACCAAAGTAATACGCTCACGGAGCACTTCGAAAAAAATGGTCGCCACGTTTGTAGCGAAAAGTGGCCACGTTGCGACCATCGTGCTCGAAGATCGTAAAACAGTTAATGCTGACTGGTATACCACTGTTTGTTTACCAGAAGTTATCGGCGAGTTCCGAAAAAATAACCCAAGACGTCGTATAGTACTGCACCACGATAATGCTAGCTCGCACACCGCCCGGCAGACAATTGCGTTTTTAAAAGAACAAAACGTCGAAAATTTGGATCACCCGCCATACAGTCCAGACTTAAGCCCTAATGACTTCTTCACTTTTCCAAAAATCAAGCAACGACTTCGTGGTCAAGGGTACCGGACGCCTGAAGAAGCGGTTGAGGCATACAAAACGGCCATTTTGGAGACCCCGACTTCGGAATGGAATAAGTGTTTCGAAAACTGGTTCGATCGAATGAAAAAGTGTATTACATATCACGGTGATTACTTTAAAAAACAATAAATACCATTTAACACTTAAATTGTCTTTAGTTTTTTCAAACGACAGAACTTAAAAGGCACCCCTCGTACCGGGATTGCCTGACTCGGATTTTAGCAGATCGCGCCAAGGCGGGGCTCGCCGACCACCTCGTCAGGCAATCGTCTAATTTCCGATCCTAGGCAATTATGTACTATATCTTATTTATTGGCTTTCACTACTTATTTTAACAATGTATTTCGCCAATGTGGACTTTCAGGTAATCATCACCATGGACTTAAGAAATAAGCCCATGGATAACACACGCGAGGACAATTGTTTGATTAAAGAGGGCTTTCACATTTTATTCTATTCAATAATACTTTTGACGTCATGGTAGCTCTTACTGTCAAGTGAATTGTGAGTTTTGATAAATTCAACGCTTAACAGAAGCGCGTCGAGCTAACCCCGCGTGCTTCTGTTTAGTTTACGAAATAAAATACTCTTTAACCGAACAATTGTTCTCGCGTGTGATATACATGGACTTTTTTCTGTTATAAGTCTATGGGAGTATGTATAAATAACTCGATATTTGCGACATACATTTTAACAGCAGTGAAAGGAATTCATAAAATTAAAATTTTGATAAAGTCAACAATATAATTACGATATCGAAGCAGGTTGGGTTACCTAACCCAATGTCCAATAGCGAGCCTAGTAGAGCTTCCAGATTTAACAGAAGTTTAAAAATCTTTCTTGTCGGACACCGGTGTCTGGCAAGGCGAGAATATAGATCGGTTAGTGACTAATTCCGCGTAGTCAACTTTTCATTCGCATTTTTCCCCTTTTTATTTTTTCTCTAATCGCATTTCTTCCAGTTGTTTTTTTTTTACCAATTGCATAATTTTCATTTTGGATTTTGCCCACTCGCATATTTTCTCAATTCAAAATCAATTTCACTGAGTCGGCGGAGCTCCGTTATCGGGGAGCTTCTATTCCTGGGTTCTATGGCCCCTTCGGGCCTTCTGCAAAACTTACATTACGGAAACCTATCTATTTCGACTTAATTCGAATTGAATTTTTTCGATTGCTAAAAATCCATAATGGGAAACAATGCGATCAGAGAAAAAATAAAATTTGGAAAGTTTGCTACGCGGAATTAATCAGTTTGAGGAACCGATCCAAAAATCCGGCAAGGCACCAGTTAAACAAGTAAAAGAACATCACTTACATAATTATAGTATTTTCAATCCCTGAAGTCCCGCTCCGCTTTTTAATTTTAAGTACACATACATTGACGCAATGTCTGTTTGAGTGACAGGGTGCACTATTGTAAAACGCTATAAGTACATAACACTTTGAATTTGTTTATGCATGGTTGTAGGTATGTACAAACTCTTTATTACACAAAAATATAAAAAATACACAAATGTATCAAAACCAAGTACAAAGACGAACTCATCCCTAAACGGGATCTTTTCCAGTTAACCCCAAAGCAGGTGTAAGGACATGCATCTCCTTGTAGATAATGTGTCTAACCCCAAATTAATGACATTATTATAGTCTAAAACTGCTTTATTATTTTGAAAATAAATGAAAAAGTGTTTTTTTTTGTATATCCCAAATGCCTATAATTAATTGTAGCCTACCATGATTTGACCGTATAGCGTTTAATTATTGTGTAGAGTTTGTATAATAAAACTATAATCCTTCGACATTGGCTATTATACCTTTAATCAAACACCTGTTTTATAATCAATGTTGCGCAAAATAAAATGGCTTATCATTTTTACAACTGTTATTTAAACATTAGGTAAGGAATAAAAAATGTTAAAAATCTGTATTTTATAAAAAGCCTCACGTGCACTTACACGTCAGAAGTGAGAAAGTTATTAAAAAAATAAACAGGTTGTCTTTACATTTTTCGGCGGTTGGTAAAATTTGTGTGAAAGTAAAACATGAGCATTAATAAAAATAAAACTGGTCGGTTGCTTCAATTTACAATATCAGTACTAAAAGTACTATAGCAATGTAATAAATTAGATCCAGTAAAAAAAGGCAGCTAGGTGGTATACCTACCCTTCATTTTGATCTAAAATGAAATGCTTCAAATTCTCGAAACTTATATTTCTAAAATCAAAATCTTATAAAATCTATTTGCTCCAATGTGCATATTGTTTTCTCTAACTTAAAAGTTTCAAAACTCACTCGATATAACCACCTACAAGCCAAGAGCCAAGTAGATGTAGGTTTAGGTTACATTAGTATTGCAGGAGGCTCGGGTTGCTAAACAACCGAGAAACAGGAGATACGCCGCGCCGAAAAATAATTTCGAAATCAAAATTTACCAAAAATTGGCTGTTAAAAAGTGAAATTCAACATTTACCTATTACCGATTTATTAGTTGACTCCAGATTAATCAGACAACCGTACTAATTTTTTGTTCTGTTTACATTATTGCAATTCAGTATATTCAGAATTAGATGTCAAGTTTTGGAATCACAAATTATAGCTATTATTGGCCAAGGGAAGCAAAGATCGCCAGGTGCGTCACCCTATATACTAAAACATACAAGGAAAACAGTTTACCGCTAATTGTTTTTATTAGAACTCTTTTTAATGTTATTATTTACCTACCAATTCCGATTTGTTCACAGCCCATACGAAACTGCCCATTCCACCAATGCTCAATGTTTATTTAGTAACGCATTTAAATATGATACAATACAGTACAAATTATTTGTTAAGACTCATTTTAATTTAGTTTACTGCTCAGTTTTTACGGACGATTTTTTTTATTTAGTCACACACACACGGCAGTGTGGCCTGTGGCCCTAGACAAAATGCTTATTATGAAACCGCGATTAGTTTGGGATTGGAATAGCTGTCAATTGATATGCACTTTGACGTAAGGATATGGTAAAACTGTCACCTCTAATACCTTTCTACTTAATCGCGGCTCGATAATAACCCTAACGTACCTACCTATACGACTGTCGAAAACTGTCAAAATGTATGAAATTGACATAATCGTTTAAGGCCATTGTCCGTAGCTTACGTCAATCGTATACATTTTTAACCCACGACGCAAAAAGAGAGGTGTTATAAGATTGACGTTTACATCTGTGTATCTGTCTGTAGCATCCTAGCTTCTAAACAAATGGACCGATATGGATGCAGTTTTTTTATTTCAAAGCAGGTTATCTAGCGATGGGCTTAGCTAGGTTTCGTGAAAATGAGTTGGGCCGTTAAAGAGATGTCAGCTCGGAAAGAACGGGTCACCATTATATCGGGGGTTTTAATTTATCTAATCGATAACGATAACGTTCTTGAAATGCATCTTATCTAGGGCCACGGACAAATTCGATTTTTAACTTGACATAAGTAAAATACCGCTTAAGATCAGGTCCAATTATATATATTTTTTTATCTGCCTTTTCATACAGTCAACGTTGCCGGAAATTTTAAGCAAGTTTGAACAAGAGCCGTAGTCAAAAATGGGTAGGTATCTTTCTTTTTTGTTGAAAAAATAATGATTTACTTATGATTTGTACCGATCTTGATAAACAGCATTTAATAAAAATTAGAGGGTTAAATTGTTGATTTATGTGCGAGGGGTATCAAGTTGTTCATCGGTTATGAATTTAAATGTACCAACGTAACCTAAAATGACCCCATCAAAACACACTAATGTATGGACTAGAGTCTAGTCCGTACCTACATTGAGAATTGAGATCTAGAAATGATGATTTGCAAATTCCAGTTTTATTTGTGCGCTGAAAGTTTTGAACCCTTCGTAGAATCGCGGCATTACAGTAGGTAAATGCCGTTCAGGAAAGAAGAACTCGTAGCCATCGGTCAGTTCCATCGTGTAGGAGTAAGGAATCCCAGCAGCACCGAACGCGTAGTCTTCACTGCCACCAGCCGAGACGTACCACTTCCCTGAACTCATCACCTTAAACGGCCGTCCTCCAGCTCTCTGCACGGAGCCAGATACTTGCCTCGCTAGGGCATCTAACTTTCTCCATTTCTTCGGCAAAATATCACTTGTGAAACCCCAAGGATACACCAAATATTGACCGTAAGCGTGCAAGGTCACATACAATTTAATTCTGTCTTTGTATTGCATCATGATTTTTGAGACCATTTGTGTTTCGACTTCGGATAAAGGCCAGGGTCCGGCGTACACCTCCTCGTCACATGGGTTTTTGGAGGCGCCGGTGCCTCCCCACTTGAAGCCGTAATTCCGGTTACCATCAACTCCTACGCAGTCTGGGCGTTCTGAATGTTGTGATCTTGTTTTCCTCCACATGCGGTCCTGTTGGCAAATTTAGTTAACAAACAACATTAGTCTTTTTTGCACCTGCCCTGCTGATTGCATGATTACAGTGGATGTCTAGACTGTGGAATTTATTGCAAAAAAAACACAAAATACAATATAATTCTCATCTACAACCATTAAAAAAGGTTCTGATCACTCACGTGTAGCATTGTACCCACGAGAGACTTCACAAAAGACAACTTTTTGTTATTTACTGACAGGCTCCACTATATATGGAGTGGAAGGTGATAAGACTCCCCGCACTTCCTTACAAACATTTTTTACTTATTTACTTACATACTCGCGCGAGAATTCGTAGCCGTCTGGGTTGACGACGGGCAGGATGTACCAGTCTACCCCATCGAGCTCCGTGGTCCGCGCGGTGGGGTCACTCGTCAGCCGGTGGATGAGGTACATGGCCATGGCGGGTGCCACCCACTCGCGAGCGTGAACACCTTTTGAGAAATACATCAGCGTTTAGTTTAAAAAAATCCAGCGAACCTTTAACAGGATTTTTTCCAAGCGATGCTTAATCACCGGCGTCGATAAAGATGACGGGATTTCCAGCTTGAGGATCAGTCGAGATCTTGACAAGTTGCATCATCCGTTTTTCATAGCTATAACCCAAGTTTTTGACCTCCACTAAATCAGGTACCCGGTTCCGTAGAATGTTAATGTACCTTGTTATCTGCAAAATTAGAAAACTTACTCAACACGCACAAGCACAAAATTACTTTTCAATTAAATATGTATTTCAACCTAGTCGGAATCAAATGAATACTTACGGCATCATAGGAATTGTAGAGAAATCTATCATAGGAGTTGAATCGGGTCGAGTTATATGGCAAAATGTGGGAGTTGTTTAACGATGCTTTGAATCGTCTCTTTATCGAAATCAGCTCCAAAGACCTGAAAATCCTCGATTGTTTATTTCAGGTACCTAGTTATTACATTTCAAATGATACGAACTCATATGGCTCTGCCATAGTGCCATGCAAGCAAGGCATATAGAAAGAGGTGTTTAATCATTTAAATGACTGATCGTCGCAAGGTTGTACTTCGTATTAATGAAAAATGCAAGAAACAAAAGTAATACGTGTTTTTTGAGCTGTCACAGGGACGTGTAGCAACCATTTAATTATAGAAACAGTTTATAAATGTTTATTAACAGAAAATAAAACCATTATTTTCAAAATGTATTATAAAAAGATGATACCATATAAAAGATGGTAATGAGACAATGAAATGAAGGGTGTGAGTCGATGTGGCAAACTAAAAGCGAAATGGAGCTCAACTAGAAGAGATGAGGTACAACACGAAGGTATCCGAAGTTGGCGCTCCGAGCAAATGGGGTCGCCTTGGGGAGGAGCTTGAGATGAGGGGAATCCGGTGAGTGACAGCGGATAGTGACACCCAGATGCCGTATAGGTGGAGAAGAAGGAGGTTGACTGGCTTCTGGCAGGAACGTGGAGATGAAGGAGGCATGCTCACTTCAGGCACAAACGAGGCCGGGGGGCCCATGTCAATTTATAGCCAAAGATCGCCTCCACGGTTAGATTGACTTAAACTCTTCACTTCTTTGAACTGGAGAATGACGGACAAATTCGATGTTCAATTTTAAAGTTGGAAAATGTACTTTAGTTAGTTCTTAAACATACTCAGTTTAGTTAGTTCACTTCTTGGAGCTGGAGTAAGAATGATTATTAATTTAATAGTTTACAGGACGATGATGGTAAAATTCTTAATATTTCAATTATAGAAACCTCTTCAAGACGTTTCTTATGTACCAAAGGAATTTATAGATCAAACTCTCGAATTAAAACTTTGTGGATTAATTCAAAGAAAAGATAAATGACAGTTTCAGACGTTGAATATTGCGTCAAAATTGCGACAAAATTTGACGACGCGCTGGCCTAGTTGGTAGTGTAGTGACCCTGCTTACGAAGCTAGCGGTCCTGGATTCAAATCCCAGTAAGCGCAGATATTTGTGTGATGAGCGCGAATATTTGTTCCTAAGTCATGGATGTTATCTATGTATACAAGTATATATTTATCTATTTAAGTATTTATATCGTTGTCTAGTACCCATAGTACAAGCCTAGAGCTTATTTTGGTACTAGGTCAATTGGTGTGACATTGTCCCGTGATATTTATAATTTTTATTTATTTATTATATTAAAATATACGAAATGTAAAATTATTGTGAAGTTGGTGAACAACATTGGTGAACAACAGTGGTTGGTCAACATTGGTGTAGTGAAGTGATTATGTAAGAAAAAAGTGGTACGCGCCGCGAAAAACGGCGCTCCATAAAATTGGTCTAGAATGTGGCTCTATTAAGGCTTAAGAGCATATGCCGAGCCGAGCTTTGGATCCTCGGGGAAATGATTACAGCTATATTTACCTGATAAATAAAGCGTAGGAAAATTCGTAAAACCCTTGAATTTAGAAATAAATCGGTAGATGAAGTTAGGCAAGAGTAATTGTTCTTAGACGATTCGAGATTTATACTGCACCTTTGCTTTACTTGTATGGGAAGTACCCGATTTTTTTTTCAAGATTTCATTTTACAACTTTGTCGGCATAATTTAAATATATAACTATGTTAAATAACAGCTTTGCAGTATCCATACTGTCTTAGTTAAACCGCGGACAGCGGACAGAAATGACATAGCGGAACTACGTTCCTTGTTGACTACGGATCCCTAAAAACGGCACTCAAACAATAAAGCACATAATATTCTACTAAAAATGCATTTTACAAAAATATAATACATAATAGCAACCTGCCATAATTATATTTGTATTTCACCGGCATTTTGTGCCTGTGGACAAACTCTTCTAGGTCCTTCACTCTGTCCGGAGCCACCAGCACGTCAGCAGTGTCGTTAACCCCATAACTCTTTTTAAGAAAGTCCACTTCAGCGGTGCGCAAGACTGCAAGCTTGACCAAGGCCTCAAAATGTTTCTCATTATGTGGTGTAATCTTCATTAGAGTATAACTGAAAAATTAATTCCAAGTATCATAACATTCATAACATTACTAAATTAAAGCGAAATATTTTGCGGAAGTCGACTCTTGATTATCAAGTTCTGTGATGGAACTTTGTAAATCGGCCAACTGGACCTCTATTCATAACCCGGTAAAACCATATCGCTTTTGACTTGTTAAAAACAATACCAAAACACGTCAAAGGCAATATTGTTTTACCTCGTAGGTGCCTAATTCTCTATCCTGTGGGGCTAGACAAGTTGCCATCGAATACGAACGCTAGCGTTAGGTGATCACCTGTGATGACACTGACTCAGTTGACAGTTTCTTGGCATAGTTACCGCCCTTGGATACCGACGTTTATATTGTGATAGTGCTCGTGTTGAATTCGAATTAGTGACCGCGTAACGACCGTAGTTGTCAAAACTATCACTATTTGATTAGCGCGAGTGATGGTGATCACTTTACAGCGTGTCAGTTGTAACGAGTGATATATCTCGTGACTATCTTATGTCAATTCCATACATTTTTCAAAGCTACAGATGATCTCCTAACGCTAGCGTTTGTATTCGATGGCAACTTGTCTAGCCCCGCTGAGTCCCTTGACTTTGGGTGGTAATTGAAGCGCGATCGGAGCGCGCTGGATCCTCCGGTGTGGACCCGGCTATTAAATAACCGCAAGGTGTGAAAGAAGATACCTTGAAACACATACATTTCATATATCGAATGACAATATAGCACATGAAATGTTTTAGTGTGTAATTGATAAACGCACTTACTGGTCATATTTGCTGTCCCCACTAACAACGTGCCAGAAAACCCCAAAAAGACCTGCAAATGAATGAAGTCCTTTATTTGCGATTTAACGTTCTTATTGTTCAACATTTGGCCTTCATTTTTACTCGTTTTCCTTCCGCATAACGAATTTTCCTTAATAGTGATTAGTGACACACTATTATTGTAATATTGTTTGTGTTCGTAGTATAACTGTAGAAAGAACAATTCTGTACATCTTATCTTATCTTACTAATTTTATAAATAAGAAAGTTTGGATGTTTGGATGTTTGTTAATCAATCACGCTTCAACCACTGAACGGATCGGGATTAAACTTGGCACAAATAATATAGCTTAGGTCCTGGAATAGGACAGGATAGTTTTTTATTCGGGAAAAACATCTTATTGCTACGGAAAATCAAATTAATCGTTAAAAGCTGTGAATTTGCTCACAAGGTAACAAAATTAAAAATGTGAAATCTCATCTAGCCATGTGTGGGTAGTGTGTTTTTATTTCTATTTAAGTTTGTCATCCTATAATCCTTTCAGTTTGTATTCATTGATGTCATCATCATCATCATCATGTCAGCCGAAAGACGTCCACTGCTGGACATAGGCCTCACCCAAGGCTCTCTACTCAGACCGGTCTTGTGCTTTTCGCATCCACCGCGTTCCCGCGATCTTTACAAGGTCGTCACTCCATCTTGTTGGAGGCCTACCTACAGCTCGTCTCCCGGTCCGCGGACGCCACTCAAGAACCTTCTGACCCCATCGGCCATCAGTCCTGCGAGCAATGTGCCCCGCCCACTGCCACTTAAGTTTGGCTATTCTTCGGGCTATGTCGGTAACCTTAGTTCTACTGCGGATATCATCATTTCTGATTCTATCACGCAGAGAAACCCCGAGCATAGCCCTCTCTATAGGCCCTCTGAGTGACTTTGAGCTTCCTTATAAGGCCCATTTTTAGCGCCCACGTCTCAGATCCGTAAGTCATCACTGGCAACACACACTGGTCAAAGACTTTTGACTTCAGACACTGCGGTAATTTGGACGAAAAGGTGCTACGAAGCTTCCCGAACGCTGCCCAGCCGAGTCGGATTCGACTAGTGACCTCTTTCTTAAAGTTGGACCTACCTAACTGGACCGTTTGTCCCAGGTAAATATAGTCGTCAACAACTTCGAGCGCAGAGTCGCAGAGTCGTCAACAACTCCGACTATCACGGGAGTTGGCGCGACATGGACGTTGGATATGACTTTCGTCTTGTCCATGTTCATCCTCAAGCCAACTCGGTCGGAAACTTCACTGAGGTCAGCGAGCATTGCACTGAGGTCCTCCATGGTCTCAGCCATGACTACGATATCGTCAGCGAATCGAAGGTGAGTGATGTACTCGCCATTTATGTTGATGCCTCGTCCTTTCCAGTCCAGAACCTTAAAAGCATCCTCCAGTGCAGCGGCGAACAGCTTCGGAGAGATCACATCTCCTTGTCTGACTCCCCGCTGCAGAGGAATAGGGTTCGTGCTCTGGCCTTGTAATCGGACGGACATAGTGGCGTTTTCGTACAGACACTTTAACACTTCGATATATCGGTAGTCAACTTGGCACCGCTGTAGAGACTGTAGTACAGCCCAGGTCTCGATAGAATCGAAGGCTTTCTCGTAGTCCACAAATGAAAGGCAAAGGGGAGGTTATACTCTTCGGTCTTCTGTATAACCTGCCGCAACGCATGTATGTGGTCTACGGTACTATAGCCTTTTCGGAAACCGACTTGTTCGGGAGGCTGGAAATCGTCAAACCTGCGCGCGAGACGATTTGTGATGACCCTCGAAAACAGCTTGTAAACATGGCTCAGAAGGGGCTCTAAGGTGTATTCTAAGGTTATTCATTGATGTGTGCGTACACAAAAGTTACTAAAGAAACACACTTTTAGTTGTCCTTAAATGAACTAGATGACGCTAGCTCTGATTTAAAACTCTCTATCGAAGTATCACCTTAGTGTGGTCAAAGTCACTGGGTATTCCCTATACAGCGCTATACAGTAGTTATTTCGTTCTCGGTTCGGATAGGACATTCTGGTAAGATCAAATTCTGAAGTCCAAGCACACGAAGTCGTGGGGAGAAGCTAGTTTGTATATAAAAGTAAAAAATAATATCAAGGAATAATCTCACACAAATTGACCTAATCCTAGTCTATAGTCTAAGGCTTAAACTATTCAAACTTATTAACGACAAACATACTTTTATAGAGAAGTACAAACTTAAATACACAGAAAACATCTAAGACTCTGGAACTATACTCCCAACCGTCGCATAAATATTTTCCCATATAGGGAATCGAAACCAGAGGCCCTGGTCAAGATGCGTAACAAGACGGTTTCGAATTCCATACATTTTGTCAGTTTTCGAAAATCGTTTACGTTAGCGTTAAACAACTTGTCTAGCCTCACGTAATGTCAATTCGTAGACAGGGTCACTCACTACCAAACAAGGCCAAACACGTCGTCTACATATTATAATGTCCCTATTGTGCACTTCAGAAATTTGATAAAATAATTGAAGGCTAATCTTGCTGAAATTCTATTCTCTGTTAAGTAGGCCTTTTCGTTGACTGGTCAAGAATGCCTTAGGGCATTAAGTCCGTTATTTAAATAAATCTTGGGGACAATTAAACACAATTTGACCTCAATTTTGTTTTGTATTATGCAGTAGCGTCTCAATAGAGTAAGTAGCTACCTACGAATGCACTCACTTTGAATATCGTCCACGAAGTTTAAATAAATAACTAGATTGGTTGCATGTTACAATTCCCAAATGCGACCCAAATTTGTCGTCAGTTAGGGCATGTTCTATACCATTAGCCAGCCATTTTCCGTAGGCAGAAGGATATACCAATACCTAAATCAATTTGTTATTCACTTACCAAATATTAACACTAACGGCTTCGCCATCACGGATTTTCCAATTAAATCTTAAATGTTGCGAAATCGATTGAACGAATGGGTACAACACAAGTTTCTAATAACTACTAGGTACAACACAATAATTTAACCATAAAAAAATCTTAGTTGCGTGTGGATTTTATGGCAATAGAGTGGTCCTTTCTGTAATCTCTTAACCTAGTTGGTAATGAAATGACTATAATGACCCTAAGCCGCCTCCTAAGCAAGCGGACCTGGCATCAATTCCACATAATGGCAAATATTTGTGAGATGATTGCGAGTAATTTATTATTGGTTTTTCTTGGATGTTTTTTATGTAATTTACCTAAATAAGGTTTTTTATCGTTATCTTGTTCACTAGATCACAAGACTTTTTTTTATCATAGTACAAATCTTCGACAAGGTACTGAGCGACTTGCGACGCTAGGATATATGGGATTTTTACCAACTAAACCCCCCTTTGGTGGCTATATAGCGTGTGCCTAGTAGGAGACTCCGGGATCTTTATCCCTTTATAAGGCAGAGGGAATATATTTCCCACCATAATAAATGTAATATTAATCTTAAGAATTGACAGTTTGGTTCTATTTTTGAATACTATGACAGTTGTCAATAACGGTAAAGGGTTATAGGACCGGCGCCGGAATGTCCGACACGTTTTTCGCGCACTTCCCAGGTCATAGATGTGACTATACAACGCCGGGTGGTTGTAATGAGCGGAATAAATCCCTCCTTTTTTACAGCCCACGACATCGCGGCCCTTTTTTTCTCGCCCCTTACAACAGGCAGACCGATACCGCAGCAGTATTCTGGTTCCGTGCTATGGGGACCCACAGTACCATCCTAGCGCTTAGTTTGTTCAAATTTAGAAGCCAACTTACACAGTTAAACATTGTCTGCCTCTGCTTGCATTATAACTTAGACAATATTTCTAAAATCTAAGGTACTCTGATACCTGGACACCTGTACTATCACAAAAATCAATGGTTTAAGCTCTGATCATCCAGAAGAGATAATTATCAGCGGCTAAAATGACTAAATGTGCCTAGGCGCTTAATTATGTGTTCCATTTTCACTGTGTTCCAACACCGGGCTTATAGATGCACAACGCTAAGTTAGCGATTTTCTCATGAAATCGAAAAAAAGTATAGGTTTGACGTAAGCTGAGGACAGATCGCGTCGACCACTTATGTCAACTCCACATATTTCGAGTCGACAGAAAACAGAAACGCTAACAGCATTTTCATCTTGGCTAGCCCTACTGGACCTTTATTCTATTTTGGGTTAGCCTATTTTGCGACGATATCGTAATCACCGTTAACGTAATGGCAGTCTAACTGGTAAGAGAAAAAGAGCCGTCATAATATCGACGATATGACTGCGCTATCGAACCTAAACCAAAATACCGTAGACATGAAGACGGGTATTCATCTGGTTATCGCGCGACGTCTAGTTTTTCAACTTACTGGGGCTTGCTCTTATATTTGTTCCTTCGAACGAATCATCAACATTCAGACTTATCTTAGATATTCGAAGACACACTTTTGACCTGGCCCCAACCTACTAATGACTGCAGTATTGTATTCAACGTAACCTAATACTGAATACTTTTTCAGTCGCTGCTTTGACGTCAGTATACTCGTACTCTTTATGAAATAACGTGGCCAAAAATGTTGGAAAAACTAGCTATTGCGCGCGACTTTGTCAGTGTAAAAGTGCGTCCGTGTCGCGCGAGTGCCGCGAAAACGGACAACAACCTACAACTAGATTGTCCAAAGAGACAGACATAAAAGATACTAAGTCCCTGCGGTTCTTTAGGCCGTGTGTTGGTTTAATTTCTTAACGAGTTTTTCCTGCGACTAAATTTTCTGCTGCTGCTGATGCTGGCATTGATAGTGACCATTTCCCATCAGCTGAGCTAACGGAGTGCCTCTAGCAATAAAAAGACATGTCGCAAAATAAAAAATACTTTTTATCGGCATATTAATTTAATCCGAAATTAAGTTAAGTCTTGATGTTTCTTGTTTGCTACTTAATATACAACGTTATTATCCTGAAAATAATAAATGAAGTAGGATTTTATCCGAGGGTTGTACATTATAATATAATCCGTATGCTGCTGGTTACTCAGTACCGAATTCTTTTTTTATTTGTGCCCCGAATGTTTTAAATCCCTCGTAAAATTGGGGCAAAACCTTTGCCAATTCTTCTTTAGGGAACGTAAACTCATAACCGCTGGTCAGTTCCATGGTGTAGGAATAAGGAATCCCAGCAGCGCCAAAAGCGAAGTCGTCACTGCCGCCAGCCGCCGCGTACCACTTGCCAGCGCTCATGACCGTGAACGGACGTCCTCCACTTCGTTGCACTGTGTTAGATACCATCCTCGCTAGGGCATCTAATTTTTTCCATTCCCTTGGCAAAATGTCACCCGTGTAACCCCAAGGGTACACCAAATATTGCCCGTAAGAGTGCAGGGACACATACAGTTTGATTCTGTCTTTGTAATCCATCATGATTTTAGAAACAATTTTGGTTTCGATTTCGGAGAAGGGCTTCGGCCCGGCGTAGGTCTCCATGTTACACGGGTCATTGGAGACGCCGCTGACTCCCCACTTGAAGCCGTAATTCCGGTTGCCATCAACGCCTACGCAGTTCGCTCTTTGTGAATGTTGGGATCTTGTTTTCCTCCACAAGCGGCTCTGTAAGCAAACAATATTAAAAAACTAAGTAAGCTAAACTTTTTGCACCTACTTAATTAAAACACAAGTAGGTAAGTACCTACTTATATATTTCCATTCATCGTTGGGGCGCATGATAGACTCGTTTGTGGGATACTCACAGATCTACTGCCACGGGAGTATTCGTAGCCGTCTGGGTTGACGACGGGCAGGATGTACCAGTCTACCCCGTCCAGCTCTTGTGTCCGCGCAGCGGGATCACTCGTCAGCCGGTGGATGAGGTACATGGCCATGGCAGGCGCCACCCACTCGCGAGCGTGGATACCTATGGAAAATACGGTTAGGTTAGGTTAGGTTCATGTACGTGGCAATTAATTAGATTTTATACGGTGGACTGTCAATGGAAACGGTAATTATGTGTAAAGTGGACTATTAAGTGCTAGCGTAATGATTCCCTTAGCAATTTTGTATCTAATTTCAGTGTATCTAATAATGTTTCGCATAGCGAACCGTTCCTCTAATGGGAATAATAACCCTATTAAGTGCACAGATCGGTGGCGTATTTATTTATACTTTCTGCCCTATCCAACACTTGGCTAACTTCGACAACTTGTGGAGATTACTCATTATCAACGTAGGTATGTCGTTATAATATGCAAGTGATTTTTTAGAGTGCTGATGGGGCTGCATATTTCTGAAGCGCGGATATGTTTGCAGTAGGCTAAAGTACATTGTTTTTACGCCGCATTGTAAAAACATACATATTTCTAATGCGCCAGGTAATTTACCAGCTCTAGGACATTGTACAGTGCTGCTGCCTAGAATTATCAGTTATTTTTCATGCATTTGAATGCAATTGGTTCCAGTGCACATTTACCGGCGTCAATAAAGATGACCGGATTCCCAGCGTTGGGATCAGTTGAGATCTTGACAAGTTGCATTTTCCTATGTTGATAGCTTACACCCATGTTCTGAACTGTCACCAAATCTGGTACTCGGGAGGGTAGGGCGTCTATGTAGTTCGTCATCTGCAAAAACATTATATTAATTAGGTAGTTATGTTGTAAAATTATTTACAGGATGTTATTTGATGAATGGATCAAATAAAGCAAGTCACGTTAATACGACGGAGAACTTAAAGTGAAGACAACGGTTTAGATCGCATTAATGACGTAAAATTTTACAAAACAAGCAGATTGCTGCTTTATTTGATCACCATTTTGACTTTATGCTCACAGTCCGCTGAATTACGAATAATGATTCTAACGTAAAACAAAAAATTAAATATCAGATTGCAGACTTACGGCATCATAGGGGTTAAACGAGTAAACGTTGAACGCGTTCATCATTCGTCTCCTCGGAAGCCGCTCTACCGGTTCAAACGATCTGAAAAACATATAATGAACATTTTATATAAAATAAATAAATATGCTATTTCGTTTTGCTATAACATGACTAACTATGATAAAATAAAAACCAGCTGTAGTTACTTAAATGTTACATATTTTTATCAAGTTTAGTGAAAAAAGCGGTTACAATTACCGCACATGAAAATTTCACTTGTAAGGATTGGTTCAAACTGTCAAAGGTCTGGAATCCGGTGACATTTTCCCAAATTCCTCAGTGTAACCGTGATCATGACATGACTTTTGAAACGTCTAGTTTCGTACGTTAAAACGTCTGGAACTCAACATTAAAACTAAAGGTAAAAAGTAAAAATCCAACATAATGTTTCTATCTTTTGTGACAACTCGTAGTTACTGACTGACTGACAGACAACGCATATCCTACACTGCTGAATGTAGAGACTTGGAATTATTCCTTGGATGCCCTAAGAGTGCACTGAGAAAGGATTCTTCGAAAATCAACCCCTAATAACGGGAGGAAACAGGGTGAGAAGCAGGAAACAAATTGTAGCCGAACGTCGCGGGCAGAATCAGAATCACCCACCTGCCATAATGGTGTTTATATTCCACCGGCATGTCGTGGTCGTCGACAAATTCTGCGAGTTCCTTCACTTTGTTTGGAGACACCAGCACGTCAGCAGTATCGTTGACTCCATAACTCCTCTTTAAGAAGCCCATTTCACCGTCAGGGTCTTCTGAAAGCTTAGCTAAAGCCTCTAAATGCTCTTCCCGATGTGGCGTGATCCTCATAAGAGTATAGCTGAAAATAACATTTCAACTAGGTATATGGATTCCGTAATTTCAAGTTAAATAAAAAAAAAAGTCGGTATCCCAAAGCTAGGGCCTTTTTCAGCGCTGTGCTATTATTTTTGTTTGTTATTTGTATTTGTTTTGTGTGAGCATTGAATAACAGATTGAACGAAAATGTTTAACTCTGGTTATGTGACCCAAATAGGCCTGATGCCCTACTGTGAGATGCTCTTTGAGTTTTGTCTAAAATCCGAATAGGAGACGACCTAAACAAACCACCTAATCAGCAGGGTGAAGGTCGTCTCCTATTCGGATTCCCTACTAGTTCTGCTGAGTCGGTTTAAACCAAGCTTTAGCTCTAAACATTGTCAGACCAACTTAAAAACTTGCACTGATACCTTGTAGCATCAATTCTAATTCAAATGGCAGGGTGACATAGCTGGCAGTACGCGTGCATACGCTGCGCGTTCATTGATGTTTGCTTAGCAACTCTAGCTGATTTCGTGTTTTACTGAAAGTATATCGTCGTCTGGCACAAAATGAAGGAGTATGTAAAACCTAGTGTTAATCATTTCGTGTGTAAATACATATATCACACTTAATCATAATTATTCATTATACACATACTTATCATATTTATTGCCGCGACAACCAACTTGCCAGCAAAGCCCGAGAAGACCTGCAAATGAAATAAGGACATTAATTTGATTAAGGTCACATTAATTATATTTTTCCATTAAATAAATTAAAACTGTTCTAAGTTTTCACGTTCAGGACATGAAATGAACTCGATAGGAGCATAATTTTCTTAAAGCTTAATACTGACGTCCTAGAAACGTATATAATTGCCGACCGGCATTCGCCTCCGCGCCGGGCCAGAGGCGGCGGCAACAGTTGTTTGGAGGGCTTCCATTAAACGTCGGGCGGTATTCGTGCGCCGAGGACAGATTGTTTGCGGCAAACGAGTTTTTAATTTGCGGCGACATTCATCGTGTTTGCTTGGCTTCACGTAATTGAACAACCCCGCCGTAAGGTAAATAAAGCAGAGGGTTAGCTTTGCTGTAATTGCCTATTGCTACGCGCTTACGAAACGACATCATGCGATATTCATTTAATTTGCAAGTTGGACCGAAGTACATTTATGAAATCATTTAATCGTTTTCAGCTTAAGTATTGGTCCGTTAAAACTATACCATCTTTAACGTGCCAGGAATGATGTTACTAATTTGTACTCTCATGCACATTGCTTTGAGTTTCGGTGAAAAAATTGCTGAGGCTGCTTATATTTGAATAATTACAAAAAGGTTAAGCGCCCCGTTTGCCGATCATTACTAAGTATCCTATTAAACTGCCAAGGAACTAGGTAGCATGTAATAATAGCGTTAGTTGTACTGTCGTACTCAAGATATGCGAGCATGCCGCTACTGCATTCCCTACACTGCGCTGCGCTTGCTCCAATAGCCGCCTAACCAATCTAGATGCGGCTTCGCTCTGGACCAATTCCATGATTGACGTAATAACTCCCTTTGATCGGCCCATCTCAGAAGCAATCCCTGATTATTACATTATAAATCAAAATGTATTTAATTATTCAGAATGACGCGACTAAACTAATTGATGAAAAATAAACTTTGATAAAGAGGCTTTTAGAATTGATTTAAAAAATATACATTTGTTCGCATTGAATTGAAATAAGTAGTTACGTATATAAGTAAAGATACCTTTATTGCTGTTTTTTGCGTATGTGAAAATGTATCTACCTACGCCTTCCATGGTTATGAGGAAGCGATGAAAGGCAATATGGCATAGAAATTATCAAATGAGTGACATTATACATAATGCCTGCCACAATCGGATTGAATGATCACACGTGCCGAGACCGGAGCAAGTCCGATCGTTACTCTGCGCACGGGTGGAAACATTATGCATGCGTGTAATGTGATAAACGTGTAATTCTTAGTGAGCATTGAAAACTTAAGTAGCTTGAAATAAATCGATTAGAAGGGTCACTATTATTATCACCAGTAAAAAAACATACAGGAACGCATCCGTCAGTGATTTAAGACACTTATACCGAAATTAATTTGGTTTTATTCTTAAACTTAAAAGAAACCGCATTCATTTCGGTCACGGCACGTTTTATGGTTAAATGTGGTCAATGGTAGTCGGAAAATAAAAAAAAATCATAGCTCTCTTTTTTCCTTGTTTTGTATTCGGCCCTTATGTGCGTATTGTTGTGTCTTCGCAGTTATCTTGAAAACGTATTCAAGAACTGCATGGATTTGCATAATCTTTCAGGAATATAATCTCCACAGGCGTTGTACCGTATCAGTATGTTAAAGAGAAGGCTCTAAATTGGGAAGCGCGGAAATTACTCCACCAAGAAGAGCACAGCTCTTTAAGCGAATGATGATGAATTCTAAACGATGACTAACTCATCCTACCTACCTAAGATATTGAAACTGTAGTCGGCGTTTCGGGTGATCTTAAGGGGGTGTTCTTTTGTAGTGGGTTATTAGTTTTGAGAACCTTAATTTATTTAGCTGTCGTCAGGTAATAATATTTCAGGAAATATTGGTTTCTTCATACGTTTACATTTAAGATTATTGGTGTTGCTCGTCCGGCTACACATATACTTCGCTTGTTGAAGACATTTCATTATTTATTGTCCATGGGACAAAAACAACTCAACAAGGTATGTTAAAGCATTACTACAAATATAGGTGAAGTACAGTCTACTACATTATCCATATAGTACTAAATACATGTTTTCTAGTAAGGGACGTGCTTAGGTAGGCTGGACCAAAATTTTTATGATTGATATTATTTGGTTTGAAATTGTTAATTGTTTCCTGCATTCATTCGTAGATTTACTTAAATGCTTCGTTTTCGTTTCATTAGTTCCAGACTGTAACGCTGATGCGTACTTGTAATTGGAACCTTATCAGAGCCTTTATTCCATTTCATTTTAGCTCTTCGAACTTAAACCATGCAATGCATGACTTTTTGTTTGTGGAAAAACATATATAATAGTTACAGTCGAGTTCATAAATATGTATAGTCTTTAGTACCTTGTCTATTTAATGTCATGTTTAAACTGCCATTTATGAATTGTCACAGCGATTAAAGTGACCAGGTACTAAAGTGTACACATATGATCTCGACTGTACTTATTGTGGTTATTGTGTTATTTAGTTATGATAACTTCAGAGAAAACATGATTAAGTATGAGTCGGTAATATTGTTTTTCAGGAAAAATTAACTTGTGTATAGATGTCGCTGCTTTAAATTTTTTTCAACAACAAATTACATAGTTACTTAGTTCATTAGTTGTGACATATGTGTCACTGGATGCATTATAGGAAAATATCGTAATCACATAACATGAATGCTAATTAGTTGGAAAATAATACGATAAGTAGAAAAACAGTTAAGTGTCTCGTAAAAAAAAATCAACTAGAAAAGTTAATCAACCACAAAAGCAGACCCAAACAGAATGGCAGAAAGGCTTAGAAACATTGGGAATAATCGATTTGGTAATTTTTCGTATTTATGGCAGCTTTAAGAATTTGTTGTTTTAATTAGGGGGCATAAATAATGTTAAATTAGGGGGCATAAAGGAGCTGTTTTCGAAATACAGCCTGTATAAGTGTACAATGTATGAATTTCACATATTTTGTTTGTATTATGCGGCAGGAAAGTTAAAGTGAACGACGACGTCGCGGAATAAAGTTTCTTTAATTATCGTGATACGAGTTTTTTTCCTTATATCGTTTCCAAGAACGGTGAAAGTAAGATATACCATCTTACAATTAACACACACAAGAACTGACTCGGCGTTGTTGGATTAACGTAGGGTAAACAAACACAGAAATTACGTTTAGAAAAAAAAACTTTAAATGGGATATTCTCTATTCAGCCTATATTAGACCGTTTCGGAATCTATTAATTTATGACTAGATTATTGGAAAAATAAAAATAAACATGTATCTTTACATGGTTTTTAGCCCAACTTTTTTTATAAATAATGTTTTACATATAAAATAAGTTTTTTTATATATTAAGTTTGCAAACATTCCCTATTACTCAGGGAATGGTTAAAATGGTGCCATCCAAGGTTTCCGGGTGTTTTGGGTAACGATTTTATTTCATACACCTACAAAAAGACTTCTTAATCTTCAACAAACTTCATATAGCAGATAAATTACATGTACCCTTATGTAATGTGATGTGCGTAAACAATCATTGTATGTTTATGGTAAATAACCATAAACATACAATGATTGTTTACGCACATCCAAAATGTGTAAGGGTCAAAAATTTCCCTATTATCGCAACACAGTTCATTGCAAACTATCAAAATAATGTTGGAATATTTTTGAACCTGGGACATTTTTGATGAGTGTAGGTATATTGACAAATTGTAAGCTCTTTATTTTTTTAATAATTTGATTTAATAATGTAACGTCATTCAGGAAGTACAGTATCTTTAGTGAGCAAATAAATAAACGGTAGAAAAATAATTTCATCCCTTGTACAAAAAAACACAATTAACTGGAAATATCCACTCACCGAACACGAACACAAACCACTTCGCCATCACAAATTAGTCAATCAAGCCGCAAGTTAATTTGATTTACGGTTCGCATTAACTGTTTATCAAATTATCGGTCGATATGCGCAGGAGTCACTGTGGCGTGCGGCGCGTGCGCGGGACCGGCGTGAACTACAAGCAACCGGCCCACGCCTGTACCTCAGTATTAAAAAGGCGCAAATCAAACTTCATCGAATATTCATTATACACTTTATTTACGCACTATAAGAATCAAATTAAAATGAATACGCATAAAAATTATTTCTTTTTCTTATTCAATATGCGCTAAAACAACCGTAAGGACCGAACGGGGACGGTTGTCGGATCAGTATCGGAGAGTTGACCCATGTTCGGAACTGGGCTCGAGATTGTAGGGATAAGAGCATCCGTCCCTTTCTTTATCTATGGGGTAAGTAGGATGAACATGTTGAATGTGAGAGGTGGAATAACTTATCTTCAATCAAGTTTTAATTATTCTTATTTTATCTCAGCGCAACAGAACATGTTAGCGTTAAAGGAATATTTATGTCAGTTTTAAAACTTAGTTAGTTTATACCCTAACCCCTGCATTTTTTTACAGATAAATACATAGTATCATAATATCTATCTGTAAATATATATATATATATATATATATATAAGCGGGCTACTAAAAACCCTGGACCTGGCTATTAAAGAGCGAGAGCGAGAGCAAATAATTTGCGGATACGTTTCACTAAAAATAAATAACCGTAAAACTCAACACTTTTACAGTAATTACTACACATCAAAAAGTAATTACATTATACCGGAAAAATGTTTAATTACTGTTCTAGGTACGAAAATGCTTGTACAGTCGGCTTTGAAATTCAGCATAGTGACAAACATAAGAATTAACGAAGCTGATTAGAGTTTTTTTATATTAGTACCTACCTAACATTAATAAAACATATTATTTTTTTACATTTCAACCACTTAAAACTAAACATATACATTTAGACAACTCTGTTAAACATAACCCTTTTAATCGTAGCTTAGTTTGTAGAAATGTGATATACCTAAATACTTTTATAAAACTTAATCTTACACTTAATCGCATAAACGCATATCCCATGAAAAATATATAAATGATAAATCGTAAGTTCTTAAATATGTTGAAAAGTTTAAACAGAATAATTATGACAAATCATTATCGTCACCAAACCTTCACGCCTGTCTCCCAATTGGGTAGGCAGACTATGGAACGCCAGGTGCACCGGTCTAAACATACAACTTTTGCTTCCTCTACTTTCACCTCTTCATGCACGTACGTCGGTTTCAGGTGCTTTGGATTTGGCCCTTATTCAGTACAAACATTTGTGACAAATAATCAGAGATATTACTTACTCTAATTACTCGTAGACCAGTATAAAGACCAGCAGGCCTTTCGCGTAACTCACTCGCAATCGCGATCGGCTTCAAAACAAAACAATTGGTTTCATTTTGTATGCAGACAAGCCTTCGATTTTCAAAATGAAAACGATTGTGATTGCGAGTGCGTTAGACAATAGCCCCCCAGATTGATCAGTTCATCCTTAAAGTGTGACTCCGGAACCCTTATTACCGGAGATCAGATCTAGGATGCAATTTCCCGGGGTTCAAGTCCGTTATTTTAACATGGATATGAATACGACTTACAATCCCGCGAGTCTTTTTGTTACCTACCTTTATAAAAAGGTAAATACTTTTAATTTTAAGTAGTTTACACTTGATAATTAACAAAATATGTAATAACAACCAAAAAATACAGTACTGCATAATAGAAGACCTGAACGTATAAATATTGAAAAAATAATACCTTACCTAGTATGTTACTTTAATTACCTATTTGTATAAACACGACTACAACATACCTATTAGTTTTAATTTCATTTTAATTTTTAGGTTATGTTTTTGTCATGTTACTATTCCTTTTGTCTAGGTATTATTTTTTATTATGTAAGGGATATAATTAGTATGCTATTGTATTGTATTATATTATATGCTATTAAGATGTTTATTTTTAAATTTTGTATCAGAAATTATTAACTTTGTTTTTTAAACAATTACATTCCTGTTTAAGAGTTATTTTATATCTAAAATATTTTTTAAAGTATATGTAAAATAAATTACGCAGCGAATATTTTCATTTACATTACCCTCGACAAAAGTTACTAATTATTAACAATAACCCATTTCCCAAAATCCCGGGAAATCCCGAGTCACATCCATGTTAAGTATAACGTTTGAGGTCGTTCACCCAAAATTGCATCCTAGATCCGATCCTCACACCAACCGCCTGTCTTGCTTTGTAAGAAGATCTATACTTAATCTGAGAAGCTGACTATACCTTAACCACGTGAGGTTCCGGCAATTACTAGTTGTAATGGCAAATAAGTAATAATAAGCATGCATTTTAGGGCTTCCATGCGATTTATTTACTTTTTACTCAATGGGACAAAATGTTACCTACAATTTAGTGTTTTTGGGACTTATTCTTAACTAGCCACACCTACTTGCTTCGTTTCGTTTTAAACATTGTTAAGCCACCGTAGAACCCTGTCATTATAACATCTTCAAGGGCCCTAACATGGCTGCGTTTATCGCGTGACAAAGTTTGGATAAGGCATCTGTTACGTTTTGACACGTAAATAAGTACGACAGTGACGGATGCTTTATCCGCATTTGACACGCGATATAGACGCAGCCATACTAGGCCCGCAGGTCACGAGAAAGAAATCGTCTGAATTGACAACAGAAACTCTGCTTTGGAAAACATTATTATTTATATTTATAGATGATTATCTCTAAAGCATACTATTTTTTGTTCATTATTTACTGAGATAAAAAGTAAACAAATTTCTGCTAATGACTAAGTTTAAACGTCACATGGTCTTTTCTACGTCACTGACAGCTAGTGCCAGGCTAAACTTAAAAAACATACAAAATGACTTCATTCCAAAGCGGGCGTAGCAAACATTGACAATATTCTATAAAATTATTCTTAGTTAATAATATTAAAATAAAAAAGTATACTTTTGAGACAAACCTTTATACCTAAGCATGATTTTTATCGACAACAACTTTCCAAAAAAATCCTGTTCTCAATTAATTATTGGATTTCTGCGAGAAGGCTCTATATTGCTTCAACATTTAAAGTTTTCGCCCCACATAAATAAAGTCTCAAGATAATTTTATTTTTAATGGTGCACGTCGTTAAATAAATTTTTCCATATAAAGGGTATCAAAAAAAGATATGAAAATCTACACCCTTTTTATTCGATAATTATTGGTAGATAACGTTTTTTAGGATTCCGTATACGGAATTTTATGCCTACGCTGTCCATCCGTCCGTCCGTTCGTCCCAACTTTAAACAGCAGTATGTTTTGAACCGTAATAGAAGCGGGTGAATTTTATTTCAGAATGTCCCCAAACAAGAATTTTTTTTCTTTCAACGTGGGTACCTACCTATTTTTATTTTTGTTGTATCGTAAAAACATGATATTATGATTATAGTACAAACCTTGAAGAAAAACAACAAATACAAATACAAAAAATGGTCTATGTGTGTGTCGGGCTAGCGCTGATTTAATTAAAAATCGAATTCAAATCGGAATAAAATATCTACTTTGCGGCGGTACGGAACTCTCGGTGCGCGAGTCCGACTCGCACTTGACCGATTTTTTACCCTATACAGGTCAAGTGACTCAACAAAAGAGTAACAGTAATCGCGATCCAAAAGTATCCTCGGTCACAAAGCGACGAGGCTTTTAACTGTTATACAAAGTCACTTAGGAGATAAATTGGAATCTAACAATAAACCTGATCCGTTACCGAGCCCGTGTGTAGGTCAATGCGACTTGACATTAGCCCGCGGAAGATTTTGAATCGTCTCTGAGTCATCAAACCAATATGTCACCTACTTTCTTGCGCTGCTGTTTGTAGGGTAATGCCATGTTCACACTTAGGGCATAGAATATATTATAATTATAAGTATTAAACACGCTCTTCCTCACAAAACAGCGTTCATGGGAGGTACCATGACATTCTTAAGCAGTTTAGTTTAGAATAAGGAAAAGGGACAGAGCTGTATAACTGCTATAGCTCTGTCCCTTACTCTCAACCTAAACTGCCTCTTTGCCTAAATTTCTATCGCATACATTTTCGCACGTTTGTATTCATTCGCAGGTAAGCCAGCCCACACAAGCCAATATACTGGTAGCTCCGCACTTTACGTGCTGAATACACGGACCTAAAGAAAATACGACGTAACGTTGAACTAAAAAGGTGTGGTGTGAAGCATGCAAGGTCGGCACTTTCGTTCCTTATACAAAACTTATCGCACGCACACAGATACACTAATGACAACGCGCCGAGCGATAGTTTAAGTGTGTGCGTATGCCAACACACGTGCCGCACACAAACAGCCATTTTGCATACTACACTTATGATTTGACGAGGTTAATTTTTACCAAATAATCATTTTACAAACTTTCAATTCGCAAAGACGTACTTCCCGCCACATATTTTTTTATTTTCTTGTGTTCCGTTATCTAACCTAACCTAACTTATTTAATAAGCCCATGTAACCTATGTAATATGTAATGGTTTAAGCACAATTACATTTTTGCGAAGTGAAAGTTTGTAAAATGATATAGTTTGTCAAATGATGATTTGGTAAAAAGTCAGGATACCGGTAGACTTACTCATGCCTATCATGCTATATGGCGGGTGCCTTCAAGAAAAAAATCTTTCATTTCTTTAACTGGCCAGCAACTAACCGACTGCTGGTGTTTATGGGCGGTGGTGACTACTCCCACCAGTATCCCGCATGCTCGTTTGCTTACCTAATTATAAAAAAAAACTCATTACAATTTGCGTTCACGAGTGAGTTATTAACCAAAATATGCTTCAAATATGCTTCAATTATGCTGTCCTTGTCATTGTGTCATTTACATCGGACAGAAAGTGGTTAAGCTTACTTTAACTGAAATAGGTTTATAGTTTGATTATGTATAGTTACGGGGGTTAGTGAATTGAAGTAATACTCCTTCCACTATACAACCAGTAACATCATCATAACTTTAGTCGTAGCCGTAGCTCTTAACTTAAGACGTAGCTCTAACTGAAGACGTAGCTCTTAACTTAACATGTAGCTCTTAACTTAAGACATAGCTTTTAAGTTATGGTGATTGACTGATGGCTAGGTAACTAATCCAGTAAAATGCGAGTTGTATTTATAATTGTTCTTTGTCTTTCGATTTACACGTCATTTAACTATGCACTTAGTAACTTACAGCGTTATTATACATATTTAATTTACTATAACAAAAAATCCTGGTACAAAACTACACACCAGAACATAATGATGTTGTTTACAACGTTAGGTATGAATTAAATATAGGCAATTAACAAATATCAATAACGACCTTTGAAAAAGACTAAGCATCGTTTTTGTGTCTGGTTGAAGTAGCCTTCATTGCCGCTTTTTAAATTCCCCGTATATAATCTCTTTCTTCTGATGCAGCAAGCGGTTTTAATAAAAACTAATTGACATTACATTATACGTGAGTGAAGGTAATTCCCTGAAGTCTCCGGCGGGTTGTTTACACGAGATCGGGTTCGCTGTTGAACCCATTCATCACCATTACAACTTACTGCTGTCACTACATGACACTGAACATACAGGGAGATACATTTATTAGCATTTATACAGTAAACAATATTGAAAATTTGGATTCATGGGTTTTAAAAACTATTAAACAGAACCGGGACTCGAACTAGGTAGTTATTCTCGAAATAAGCTCACGTTTTATTATCACGATTGTAAATGGTCTGTGTAAGAAACTATAAATGACGGTTGTTAACATAATATAAGTGATAGAAAAATATTTTAATGCAATTTTTCTTTATTGCAAGTCCACGACACATTAATAAACGAAACGATATGAAAAACTATTTACTAGGCTAAAGTTTCGGAAATTTAGCAACCACAGTAACGAATTTCACAAAAAGTGCCAATCAAAATAGGATTCTCATAAATAAACAACAAAGTCAGTAACTCGTCTGTTTGTTATTTGAAACCCACCGTACCGGTTCATACAGATCTATAGATCCTAATGTTCTTAATACGTTTAAATTCTTTTGTACCACGCTAAAGCAATCATTAGGATCTATGTCTACAAATCTTTTGTCGCTGTTGTTGATTTTCATCTTGTTTGTAAAGTTGCTCCAAATACCTAACCCCCTGGATGATTTATATCACGACAATTCCAAAGCAATAATGTCACAACAGCAAAATGCGATATCTGAATAAGGAACCTCAAGCGCATGCAGTAAGATTTAGTTTTTAAGTTATTGCGTCGTGCACGTGAGCTAAGACACTTTTGATGTCCTCGGAACGGTACCTTCACTTTCTTCCGTATGTTTATATGCGGAGCCTGTTCCCGCAACAATAACAATGACACACTTGTGGTGATTCTCTGCGATATACCGTTAATTTACAAATATCACTTTACATTGATTGTTATTGCTTGGCTCGATACAAGTAAGAACAACAGCAATGAGCTTTGTATAGACTACAAGACGGTAAGTTGGTGGAATCATTGAATGTGTAATTTATGTCGTAAAAATGCTTGCACTAGAGAAAGTGTCATTTAAGTTATGAGTAAGAAGTGCCAACAACAAGTGGGTAGCATTCGCTCAAATGCTCAGGTGTATTCTGGTCTAATCTAGTGTATTAAAGTATCCTCACAAACGTCCTGCACAGAACTTTAGACTACGAATGGCCTAACACGGGTTATAGAGTGCGTGAGCAGGGACCAAAGCGTTTCCTTCAGTAACTTGCTCAGGGTTCTTAGGTAGCGAACATATTATAAGTCCTGGTGTTGAGTGTGTTCTGTTTGTGTTTGTTTAGTTTGTTCACTCCCTAAGCACCCTGAACAAGTTTCTAAAGGAATTGCTTAGGTCTACTTCGCACTCTTCACCCCGTGGTAGGCCATTCGTTGACCAGTCTGAATCCTTAGACTGTCGAGTGGTCATGAGGACAGATCATTTTATTATTGGTTTAAGATTAATACCCTGGGCATATTTAAACCCGGGCGGAGCCTGCCGTTTGGCAAATTTAGTATGTTTACCAAATGTACACTACCGGTCAAAAGTGATTTCGGTTAAATTAAGTTATAACACAATTTATTAATAAAATCTTAATATGTTAATAAAATCTTAATCCTTCCAAAAATCATAAATGAGACCTGTGTATTATTTGCAGACGACATCTCTATACTCACCGCGTGCCAAAGTAATAATAATATAAATGAAAATCTCCGTTCAACTTTAAATAAAGTAACGCACTGGCTTAAAGATCATAACTTAGAAATAAACTTCAATAAAACGAAGATAATTTCATTTTACCCGCATCAAAGAAAACCTTTAGAAATAGATTTCACGTTCAATAATATAGCAATAGAAACTGTAAATAATTTTAACCTTTTAGGAATAAACATTGATACTCACATAAATTGGAAGCCCCATATACAAAAAATCTGTAATAAAATATCTAAATTTACCTTTTCTCTCCGCGAAATAAAGAAAACCACCAACTTTGAGACGGCTCTGGCCACTTACTATGCGTACGCGCACTCCTGGCTCAGCTACGGAATCGTCCTATGGGGAAACAGCACGGATGCACCGTCACTATTCACCCTACAAAAAAAACTTGTACGAATATTAGTGAACATCACGCAAACTGATAGCTGCCGACCGTTCTTCCAAAAACATAAATTACTGACACTTACTAGCATTTACATTTTGGAAGCCTGTAAGTTCGTACGCAAACATGACGAATTCTTTAACAACCGAGACGACCTGCCCACAACACGACCAATACGCCATAAATACAAATTATTATTGCCCTCCTCTCGCTTAAAAATCCATTCCTCCGGTCCCGTCGTAATGTCAGCCAAAATGTATAATAACTTACCTGAAACAATACGTAAAGAAAAGAATCAACACCTATATATAAATAAACTAAAAAATATTCTATATGAAAAAGCTTACTATAATATAACAGAGTATCTAAGCGATAAATTATAATATAATAAATAAGAGTATAAACATAATAAACTATACTACACCGAGTAATTATTAAGAAAATAAACAGATAGATATATAGGTAAATAGAAAAATGGAAATATTTACATACATACATACATAATCTCACGCCTTCGTTCCCAGAGTGGGGTAGGCAGAGCTACAGAATATAACAAAATATAAAAATATATAATATTGATTAATTATTAATTGGATAGTCCTCCTCTCTCTTATATTGCTGCGCCCAACAGGGTTCATAGTGTACGAATATCACCTATGTAAGTGTATTATGTATTATTATGAGTGCAATAAATAAATAAAAAAAAAAAAAAAAAAAAAAAAAATATGTTTTGAGTTTGTATGAGTACAGTCTTTAGGTTTGTCCAGCCAGAGGCACAAGAAATCAGGATCCTATGGTAAAGTTTCAAGGAGATGCAACAAATAAAATATACAATCGATTTTTTATTCTATTTATTTATTTAACTACTTCGTTATTTTGATTGTTTCTATGGATATTCGTAAAAACTACATCAAAGACTCTCTTCCAGACCTCGGTTAGGACGTTTTCAGACGTCTTCTCGGTGGAAGCCGCTGCCGGTTTGTCCTCGTACGGCTGCATCACGAACTCCAAAGCGTAAGGGATGCCATATACCTACCACACAATAATATTCATATTCATATTTTTCACTAAAAATATAATTTAACAGTACATAAGGTAGCTATCCAGAGGGGAATGCAGCCATTGGGGTTACCTTTGTTTCGGCGAAATATGTTTGCCAAATGTATCGTTTCCCAATCTTTTCATTTGCCAACCTGCTTTGTTTTCTGTAACCGTTATTATTTCAGGATTTTTAAAAACTAACATGTAGGTCCTGAAATATTTATATAAAATTGGGTTTGAAAATGAAAAAAGTTGGGAAACGATACATTTGGCAAACGTATTTTTACCAAACGGCAGGCTCCGCAAAAAAACACTATATTCATCTGATGGTAAGTAGGTGCTGGTACTGGTACTGGTACGTAGACATTTGCAATCTCTGACTCAATCAAGACATCTTAAACCCGCAATCTCAAGACTGCAAATCCGTTGCCTACTAAGATGAAGCACACACCAAACCGGAACACAATGGAAATACTGCTGCCAGGCAACAGGAAGGTTAAAAGCTAAAATTGAACTTCGTTATTAAAACAATTCCCATCTATATAATAAAGATAGATTGCTTGTTCATGTGAAACTAATTTATGTTACAGCATAGTTTTATTTAGGATATTCTCAAGACCTGTATCCATTACCATGTTTGCAATAAATAACGCAAATTAAATGAACGAAATAACTACCTAGTTGATTCAATTTTTATTACGCCGTAGCGCACGCCGCAGGTATTGATTATGATTATCTTCTCTTGTATGGGCTTTCATTAATATACTTCAATAGGAAATGATTTATCTAAAGGAAACTAGTACCTACAGGGCTCCTATAGTCTAGTTTGTTTTGCTTCATACCGTAATTATATTGATGACATCAAAGTAATTCTGATAACCTTGCTGCCGCGCTTGGATGAGAGCGACTTTGGAAAGAGTCACGACCTTTTGGTCTAAGATCCGAATTAGAGACGACCTTCACCCAGCTGTTTATTCGATAAAAAGTATTTTATATCAAATTTAATATGGTAAGTAATATATGGCGAATTTTCAGTCCAGGGGGGTTATGATGGCATAGCTATGCAGTTCAGTTTACGCTGAGAGAAAGGAACAGAGATATGTAGCATCTATAGCTCTGTCCTTTACACTCGCCGTAAAATGAACTGCATAGCTAAGTCATAATAACCCCACAGTACTTATATATGGATCTAATTAAAAATGAACTTTGTTTTTAAATTGCAATGGATTGTTTACGTACTAATCGAAAGTATGAAGCCTATGAATAATATGCAAACGTTAGGTTTAGTGCAAATTATTAGTACCGACTTACCTGTTTATACATACCACAGAATAGTTATGATGGAAAAAAATAGTCAACCTAATGTGTGCATATTCTATCTATAGATCCTTTCGATTGATATGTAATTTGTCTATTAAACAAGCAATTGCATTTTTTTTGTTTTAAAGTAGATTTTTATTTTTTTAATTAATTACTGGACTGAAAAATTTCATCCTACCTATTCGTCATATATTATTTACTTACCATATTAAATTTGATATAAAATACTTTATATCGACTAAACAGCTGAGTGAAGGTCGTCTCCTATTCGGATCCCATACTATTTAGGAATAATATTTGTGGGCCATTTATGGACCTAAATTAATTAGCAACAAGCTACTTACATCAAAATTGATTCATTATTTTTGAAGTTACTCTGACATCTGATTTAAGAAGTTATAATTGTTAGCAAATTTGTGAACACAAGACTTGTAGGTGAGTATTTTTGCCTGTGAGTAGTTAAAGCAGTTACCGAAGACGCATAATCCACGCTGGTCCCGGTCACTTTCCCGTACCAGTTGTAAAGCGTGTCGACTGTGACAGACATGACCTTGAAGCCAGCGTTCCTTAACGCCTCGTCAATTTCTCCTTTTATGTCCATGTACTTGTCGTCATCTGAATTGAACTCCACGAAGCCTTTTGGATAAAGAATGGCATCACCCTGTGAATCATCAAGAAACTTTAATTATAATTCTTTACAAAATTCCAAATTTTCAAAATTTACCTGGGAGCATTTTGTTTCATATTTTTAGTCGTGTTTATTCCTAGAACGGTTTTTAGTTCAGGATTTTTGAAATATCTATTAGCTGGTAAATGAGCTTAGGTTAGGTTAGGTTTGCTTTATAAAAACCCTGAAATAAAAACCCGTTTCAGTAAAAAACACTTTATGACTTGCGATGATTATGAATAACAATACATTCGGACTACAAATTTTTATGAGCCAATATGAACCCAATTTACCTACTGTTCTTGATTTTGGAAGTGGCTACGGTTGAGAAGAAGTTAAGGAACTCGAAATGTTTCAATGTACAGTCTACTACAAGGGGATATGTCCACTTTTAGACCTTATAAGATTGCAATAAGGTGAAGAAGTGGATACATCTCTTTGCAGTCCTCTGTACCGAAAGTTTATTGCACTTCGTTATCTTAGAAATATACTAATTTCCTGTTCCTGTAGCCATTAAAAAAAGATAAATTATAATTATTATTCATCACTTTCTTGCGCCCAATCTGTTTATAAACCCTTCCAGGTTAATATTCTAAGCCGTTTATTATCATAAAAGCAATAAATAAATAATTGAGTATTGAGTATCATGCGATGAGTTATTATGGACTTATAATAATTCGAACATAAAATCAGTGTTTTCCGAAACAGCTGCTCGAACGGAGGTAAGAGCTACTTACGCCAGCGGAGAGTTTCAAGTATTTGAGCAGCTTAATAGCAAGACGTCATTATTTATAATAAACAAGTAAGTAATTACGAACTTGGATAGCTTCACAACAAATACCAAACAATACTCATATACCGCCAGCGGGATTATGGTCAATGACCATTGGTCATCATCTACGTAAGCATTTGTCTATTACACCATGGTTCAAAACAATGTTAACAAACTTAAACAGTTTTTCAATGTTTATTTAGTTGACATTCTTTGCCACCAACTTGAAATATTCTTTCTTGAAAAGTTCTTATTTCTAACAATTAGTCTTGCAACCCTCTTAGCCAAAGGAATGGTCAAATTATGCTCATTACTTGACACAAGAGCAAAGTCGTGCTAAACATTTACTTATACCTACGGGAAAGAAAAGTTGAACTGGTAGAGTATGCCATTAGGCATTAAGTTCACCTTTTGAATTCTTTATATTTCTGAACAGTAAATATTAAATAAATAATAACCATAGTGGAACAAAAAGAACGCATTATTGTTGTTGATTTTTCATCAAATGTAGGTATACATATGTATATGAAAACTAAAGAGGGCATTTAAAAAAAAAAATGTGATGTGAATGTGAAAAAGTGAAATTTTTACTGTACATTGTATTTTTTTGGTTTTAAATAAATTACAAGCCTTTGGTACTTATTGTACTTTAGGCCACCCTGTATATTATAATTGTATTTTATTGTTCATCTCTTGTCGTCATATCGTGAGCAGGTATCATCGTGACCAGTCGGTGTCTATATCGACGACCTGTGAATTGTCATGTTAATTAAAGGAATGAGTGTCATCAAAGTAAGTTTAACAGAAAATAATAATGTAAAAGTTAGGATCAACAATCTTGTTGGTAATTTGTTAATAACATTTACTAGTAATATAAAAAAAGATAATTTTAACCGTTATCTAGTTCCCACTTTACAGTCGAATAATAACAAAGATAATAGGGTAGGTAAACAAATGCATAAGTGTAAGTTTACATATCTTTGTACTCAACTATATGTATAAGTCATCTTAGCTTAGATCAATTTGCATCGTCCGCTCACATCACATCACATCATCGTACACTCAACCGCTATTTTCATATTGATTCCAATTTCAAATAGGTAATTAATGTTTGTTAGTTTAATAAAATAATTTTAGTGTCAATTTAAGGTGGGGTTATTGTGTACCACCCTACTACTTCATTTGCAACAAAATGACACTTAAAACAAATAGCCTATCACTCTCATCGGTTTATAAATTTGGCCACTTCCAACACATCCGTACCTTGAACACCTCAGCAGAATAGGAGCCAGCGTGCACGTTGATGTAGGCCGCGATCCTGTTGTTGAACTGATGCAGGATGTCCCCCACGGCACGCGACTCGGGCTCCGAGAAGGCGCTAGGCCCGGGGTACTGCTGGTGGCACGAGTTCACGTGGAACGCGTTCCACGATATGTCGAAGTTGCGGTCCAGTGCCACGCCGGAACACGCTGCTTGGGGCGACTTGTTCTTATTCGAAAGTGGCATCTGTCAAGTAAAATTTCAAAGATAAAGCAACGTCATTTCTAAACTTTTTTCATTCAAAAGGCTATTCCGTGGATAGAAGAATATCAATATGCTAATTTAAACTGATCTATTAACATTCACAATCATAACTTAACAAGTCTGGGTCTATGACGTACATTTATTGCGTTTATGGCTAAGCAGTTTTCAATAAAATACTTAGTTAATTATCGTAATCTCGTTGGATTTTTTATCCACCGAGATTACGGATGATGTTTTATTTTGTACAAAATGAACTGAGGGGTTACCATGAAATACTAACGCAGTTCAGTTTAGGTTGAGAGAAAGGGACAGCACTATAGCAATCATACAGCTCAATTTCGTTTTCTCTACCTAAACTGTACTGCTATAGCATTACGGCTTCCAATCCCGCAGCCTATTTTCAATCTCGGTATCTGCGGGACTCAACATTTTCAATCCCGCGGGATCCCGGATTTGCGGGATCCCGCGTAGAGATAATGCTTTTGATATTTATAAGGTGAATGAAAAAAAATGAAGAAAAATATAGAAAAAAAATAACAATATCATACATGCAATAAACAAAAACCAAGAAAATGTTCAACAGAATGTTGAAAAAGTAATTAAAACTTTAATTAGTTTGGTGGGCATTCAGTTGATATTTATTTTCGAAGAAAACATAACATATCTAATGTGTCGTCTGCCAAACTATTGCGTCCCGCAAATCCCGCGGGTCCCGCGCTCATAATCCCGCAACAAGCGGGACTGGAAAATAGCGCGGGATCTCGGAATACCGCGATCCCGGTATGCCGGGAATGGAAGCCCTAGTATAGTATGTCATGGTAGCCAATGATGGTAGCCCCCTAAACATTGTAATATCCACTTTAAATCTTTCTAATTTTCTATTATTTACTTCTCAAAACATATAGTTTTAGTAATAGTTTTTAATTTCACACAGTTTCACTCGTCATTTCAGGATCACATTTTATTTCAAGGTCTCATGCCTTAAAAATATTGGGTTTAAATTGGGGCTTTAAGCCTCATGTAAGTATCATTAAAGGAGAATGGGCAAAAATGTATGAACGCTGGCCTAGAAACCAATAACAATAAGCACTATATCATCCGATATCCTTTTTAATTCTACAACGATTTTGTGTAGCGGGAAACCTCAAATAACTGGGAGTTTTTTTTTTAAATCTGGCCGTCGGGACGCCTACATAGACGACTTTAGCATAATTACTATGAAGTACCGCCGTGAAATAAGTTATTTATTTCACACAAAGATTTCGAACTACCTGCCATAGTAATAGTTTTACAACTTAGAATTACCTATCCGGTTACATATCGCTTGCCCTTATTGGTCATTAGGCCAATTTGCCCATCCTCCTTTCTTATTTAAAATTAAGCCCCAATAAAACGACCTATTTACCAAAAATTAAAAATATATGTCGTCGAAATGACGACTGAAAACTATTCTAGTTCACCCAATCGACGAAAAAGAGTAGGGTATAAATAGGTATAGCATCCGTAAACTTCCCAAGAGAAAAATAATAAAACCTTATGCGAGATAGAATACCTATGTACCTACCTATATACCTATGTATTCTATCTCGCATAAGGTTATATAATGTTGCTTATGTGGGCACCGTGTAATTAGTTTTAAGTTTACCTACTCATAACACACGCATCTCCTAATATTACTGGGATTACTGCAGCACCACAGATCATTCTTAAAAGAGTTACTAGAGACGTGTAGATATTTTGGACTACCATGTTCACTTGCAGTTGCTGACTCACTGTACAGTACTTTAAATTTGACTTACATGCTCACTGACACCGTCTGGATTCGCAATTGGAATTAAATATATGTCAAACTTGTCCAAATGCGCCGTGTAAAGCTTTAGTAACTTTATAAATTCTGATCCTTGGTTTAGACACGGCACTTGATTAAACCCCATCGCGCTGAGTCCGTGCACAATAAATACAATTTTCTTTTCTGCCTCCTCGTCTGTGTACTTATTATCATCTTCAGCTTTAGCTTCCACTTTTTTCGATTTCTTAGTTTTACTATGTTCGGTAATTTTGCAAAGTACAATGTCATTATACTCGGCAGTTCTGCCGATTACTCCAACGCTAGCATTTATCTTTGGAATTGAGCCCAGAATCCTTATCATATCTTCTCGCAGCTTAAAAATATTTTACCACGTCATTATATGTTTTCTGTATTGGACTTCTTTTGGACACTACATAAATAAAAACTTACAGAATATACATTGAGAAGTTCCGGTTCAGGGTCCTCGTCGTTATCATTATTTCCTTTATGATCATCACCGCTGGGGGATAAATAAGCTCGTAAGAAATAACACGCGTGAATAAACTTCTACTAATATTTCAATGTTAACGTTTACAAAACCTCCCTGTGAATTTAGATGTAAGAAGTATGCGATAACTTAAGAATAATATTGTGTCACGCTGCCAACAGGATGGGTAAATAATTTGTAACAATTATAAAATAACAATATTCAGTAATACAATACTTGCTTACCCGTTTTCTTTTTGCCTCATGAAGATAGGAGAACGACCTCTAAGAAAGAGCATTAGTATTAGGTCGGTGATTATAAAATACCCACTTAATTAAAATGAAAAAAAGAATGAAATAGTTTAATGTTTAGAACAAAAGTGAGAATTCACTTTTGTTCTAAACATTGATTTAACAAGCTTTATATATGCATTATTTTTCATTATCATTATTACAATTTGAGGTCGTGTGAAAAAATCCCAACTATTAAAGTACAGTTAAGTTCATAAATATGTTTACGTACACTTTAGTACATTGTCTATTTATTTTCATGTTTAAACTGTCATATATTAATTGTCACAGCGATTAAAGTGACAACGTACTAAACTGTACACGTACCTATTTAAGAACTCGACTGTACAAAATCAATTTGAATAGCAACTATTATACTGCCGACCCGGAGGTCAGATACGACTACTCTGTAATAACCTGACCATACAATACTGGAAACATAGTCAAAACAACCCCCGATAATGGAAAATTGCTAAAATGATGATGATTATGTTAGTGAAGTACTACGGTTTGGCAAAAAAGAGTTTGATGTGGTAATATACTCGTAGAATGGACTAAAATATTCTCAAGCTAATGTAACTTAGTTTAAGCGGCAGTTTTTGGATAAAAATCAGATCTCAATTTATGTGCATTTATTCTCTTCTTTTTGGCTAGCGGTGAGAATGTCGCGAGAAAAAAAAAATACTCGCATACCTTTTGTCGTCCCGATTATTATTTTTATAACTCTTCTTGGGCCATGGCGACGTTGTTTCAATGCTAAATACATATAAAATGAGCATTAGTTTCTGCGCGTTTTCTTGAGCATTACATATTTCCGCTCATCGCATCTTAAAAGTCGAGACGATTAATATTAGTGTGGTTCACTTTTCTCAAAAAGTCCAATTTTAACAGTCGGCATTTTAGGTACCTTACCTTTGACAAATGTGTTTTTTTTACAAATTCGGGCCTGATTTAAGATAAATTGGTTGGAAAACTCAACAGAAAATACTTTATTTTTTATGCAATCTTCTCAAAATGGACCTTATTTTGAGAAGCCCAAATTTCAATACATTTTTAAGTTTTTTGATAAATTTCCAAAACTGTGAAATTTGACAACTTTATTATGACACCCCATTTGCTATAATCAAACAACTTTCATTTTTCAACCCCCATTCTAGATACCATTTCAAATACTTATTTAGAAAAATAATTTCGTATTGTTTTTACCAAAAACAAATGCGAGCAAGCAAGTTGTATAACTATACCAAATTTTAAGTTCGCACACACCGAAATCTCACTATAAGGGTTTTTTTACCACTTTGGTACGGAACCGTAAAAAAACGATAATTATGTACACAAAATAAACACAAGGATGACTATAATGGAATAATACGTCGTTAAGTAATAAAGAAAAAATATTTTTTCAATAATTTGTCAAAAAATACATTCGTATGTATAGAAGTAACATTTCTATATAGGTATGAAGTTTTCGTTTTTTTTGCTTTTGTGAATACCTAACTAGGAATGGCGCTTTTATTTCTGACATTGACAACGAAGGGGTAGGCACATGTGGAACAAACGCTAAAATACCATCAGAGGTAGAACCCCTCGTATTTCGGCGAGTTCACGCAGTGGACAAGTGGTCTTAAATTACTAATTTCAATCCGGGAAAACAAATATGAAACATTGTAGTGCACTAAGACACCTACTTGCCACTCAATTGTTTTCGGGATTTCTGATCTACTTCATTACTTTTCTGTTCAGCAATCTCTTTCCAATCATCGTTACTTATCTGACTCTCCTCACTGAAACATATATAGGTACGTAGTTAAGCATAGAAGTTCAGCGGCTCTACTTACTCCATAAAACCTAATTTTAATCATTAAGAGTACCTACCTGTGCTAAAACATACCAATATAACAAACAATCGAAACTGTATTTTCTCATGATGAAAATATTGCAAGTGAAATAATAAATATAACTTTCACCTTTCGTTTCTTGCACTTTTGCGACCGCTAAACATTGGCCCAAACCATCTGTCTGGACTATAGCTTATATCTTCGCTTTTTTTTCTCGAATCCGTTTCTTCATGTTTTTTCAGTAACCTAAAGTATAATTTATAATTACTGTTAGACTTCCAATAACGGGACTATGAGTTCCAAAAGGAAAAGGTATGTATATATTTTGCATCTATCTGAATTTTCATATACACTCACGCCTTCATTCCCAGAGTGGGGTAGGCTGGCAGATCTATACCAAAAAGTCTAAAAGGGCATTGGGTAAATTTGTTTGAAGAATATTGTCATTTTTTTTTCCAGCGGCTACGGATGATTCTTACATAGTTATTTCGAGGACCTCTAAATACACATAGATATATATAATTTATGGCGTTAAATAATATCGGAGCGGAGATTTTAAAGATTTAAGTGTTCAGTTTTTAGTACAAAAGTACGCCCGAGTATGAATATTTAAATATCTAAGGTCCGATACACTTATTACATTACTTAATAAAATATATTTATTTTTAATAATTCTATCATAATTTGCCACTTTTACGAATGGCCGCTCACCTTGAAAATGTATGAATTTTACAAATGACAACACTTTTACCCAAACCCCTTTGTTGTTAATTCTGTAACCACATTTTGCACAAACAGGCTAAGATGTTTTTACCAGTGTATATTAGTTGCAAGCCCATCCCCTAACAATACTGCCTTCGATGTTAGGTTATTTTTTCTATGCAAAAAAAACCTTGCTTGCTCGTTTGCTATTTCACATGCATGCGACAAACTTTTTGGCTGGTAATCGTATGCGAAACTAGACTGTGCCATTAGAGTTTATGCCCGCAGTCACTTTTGCTTAAAGTAATTATGAAATACAGAATTTTCACAAAAAAATATGCGTCAAAGGGGAACCTAAGTTGAAGCCAGCAGGCTCTTACACATTTAGTACCTACTCTTACTTGTCTTGGTTCCTGTGCGTTTCGTTATTCCTCCTCGTGCTCTCGTTCTCCTCCTCGCTCTTTCCATTTGTCGGGCCCTCTTCCATGAATTGAGCAGTTATACTATTAGGCTCCCTGAAATCCATTGGTATCATTGTTATTTGAATGAACTTGCAGTGACAGTGAGAATAGCCACGTCATTAGCCGGCAATGATCCTCAAGCAGGAGTAAACTGGACAGAGATTCTGCTCGGTAAAACCTTATTGCTTTTGGTATGTTATCGTATTGTCAACGTTATGATAGCTCTTATTTACTTGCCAGTAATGGCGACCCATTTAAAATTAATACGGTAACATGTCAAAAACAAAGCAATTAATTTTTACCTATATACCTAGTAGTATAGATTAATATAAAGTTAAAAATATATAGCCTTCCTAATCGTCGTTGTAGCGGAAAGTTGAAGATAGATATAATATAAGACAATTATATGTATACTAGCTTCTGCCCACGACTTCGTCTGCGTGTACTTCAGAATTTGATGTTACTAGGATATGAGTTTGTCCTATCCGAACCGAAAACGAAATATAGCGCTGTATAGGGAAAATCGCTTAACCACCCAGTGATTTTAACCACACCAAGGCAACAGTTCGATACAGAGTTTTAAATCAGAGCTAGCACCATCTAGTCCGTATATGGAGAACAAAAGTGTCTTTCTATAGTCACTTTTGTGTACGCACACATCAATGAATACAAACTGAGAGGATGACGAGATGGCAAACGTAAACAATAATAATAAAAACACACCATACATGGCTAGATGAGATTTCACCTTTTTAATTTTGTTACTCGCCCGTACAAAGTGGCGTCGCCTTGTGAGCAAATTCACAGCTTTTAACGATTAATTTGATTTCCCTTAGGAATGAGATTTTTTATCGGACTAAAAACTACCCTTTCCTATTCAATGACCTAAGCTTTTATACGTGCTAAGCAATTTTTTTTCTTCTGTGCAAACACAATACCCATGACGACTTTTTCGAAAACCATCATGGCCGCCACCTTGAATTCCAAATTTGATATAATTTTCAAAATTGCCATCTCCGAAAACATGAGAAACGATATACCCATGACCACTTTTTCCAAGAACATCATGGCCGCCATCTTGAATTCCGAATTTGACAACATTTTCGAATTCGCCATCCCCGATAACATGAAACACGAAAATTACCCATGACGGCTTTTTCGATCATGGCCGCCATCCTGAATTCCGAATCTGACATCATTTTCGAATTCGCTATCCGCGAAAACATGAGAAACGATACCCATGACGGCTTATTCGAAAAACATATTGGCAGCCATCTTGAATTCCGATTCTGACATCATTTACGAAATTGCCATTCCCGAAAACATGAAACACGATACCCATGTCGGCTTTTTCTAAAAACATCATGGCCGCCATCTTGAAATCCGAATCTGAGATCATTTTCGAATTCGCTATCCGCGAAAACATGAGAAACGATACCCATGATGACTTTTTCGAAAACCATCATGGCGGCCATCTTGAATTCCAAATTATATATCATTTTCGAAATTGCCATTCCCGAAAACATGAAACACGATACCCATGACGATTTTTTCGAAAACCTTCATGGCGGCCATCTAGAATTCCAAATTATACATCATTTTCGAAATTGCCATCCCCGAAAACATGAAACACGATACCCATGCAGATTTTTTCGAAAACCTTTATGGCGGCCATCTTGAATTGCAAATTATATATCATTTTCGAAATTGCCATCCCCGAAAACATGGAACACGATACCCATGTCGGCTTTTTCTAAAAACATCATGGCCGCCATCTTGAATTCCGAATCTGACATCATTTTCGAATTTGCCATCCCCGAAAACATGAAACACGATACCCATGACGGCTTTTTCGAAAAACATCATGGCCCCCAACTTGAAATCCGAATCTGAGATCATTTTCGAATTCGCTATCCGCGAAAACAGGAGAAATACCCATGATGACTTTTTCGAAAACCATCATGGCCGCCACCTGGAATTCCAAATTTGATATCATTTTCGAAATTGACATCCCCGAAAACATGAAACATGATACCCCATGACGGCTTTTTGGATAAACATCAGGGCCGCCATCTTGAATTCCGAAACTGACAACATTTTCGAAATTTACACCCTCGGAACCATGAGAAACGATGCTCATGACGACTTTTCCGAAAAACAGCATGACCGCCGGAAAACATGAAACTGATTCACGACGACCTTTTTTACAGGCGTTTTTCAAGCTCGTCTTTCCTCCTCATGTCTTTTAAGGAGTGTGTACCGGGAGATACTCAACTAAATAACCTTCCCCGTGGTACATATTTTTTAAGGCCGCGGAGCGTTCGAACCGCAAATACATTATAACATTACGAAAAGCATTCATTGTCCAGGTATCATGTAAGAGTTTAGTAGGAGACTCGTGTTAGTAAGATTAGTGGATGATAGCTTCTGAACGCGTCTTCGTCCGCTTAGATTTCGATTATACTTATTCCCTCGGGATCTTTTACATTTTTCGGGATAAAAAGTGTGCAAAAGTGTACTGCTTACTCGTACAAGGCCCCTTGTACAAGAGGACATTTTAAACATTGGAAGCCACCTAAGAACAAACGAACTAGGTACTTAGTTTTTATGGTTAAAATCGTCTTGTGCTGATTGCCGATACTGTTATTATTATTAGTGAATGCTACAAGCACAACCTATGAGCCATACGAGTAAACGGGTCCATATTGGCTCACATAAAAAATTGTAGTCCGCATGTATGAAATTGTTATTCATCATCATCGCAACTCATAGTGTTTTATACTGAAACGGTTTTTATTTCAGGGTTTTATAAGACAAAGCTAATCTAACCTAACCTCATTTACCAGCTAGATATTTCAAAAATCCTGAAATAAAACCGTTTCTGGCCCGCAAAACTAAGTATCAAACTAAGTATCAGTAGATTAAATGCATACCTAATTCAAGGTTATGTTTATTAAAAGCAATATCTAAAAAGTAAAAATTGCATTCGGAATTATGGAAATTCGGAATTTTGATCAATTCGGAATTATGTAGTGTCCCCGGACTACACACAATATGACACGTGTGATTATCATTTCTTATAGTAGGAGATCGGAATAGGAGACGATTTGGACCGCGCTGTTTATTGGATAAAAAGTATTTTATAACAAATTTAATATGCTAAGTAATATATGGCGAATAGGTAGGCTGAAAATTTTCAGTCCAGTATATAATTAATAAAAAAAATTAACATTAACTTCGTTTTAAAAAAATTACACTAGCTTGTTTAATGGACAAATTACATACCAATCGAAAGTATGAAGCCTATAGAATATGCAAACGTTAGTTTGACTATTTTTTTCTCGTCAAGCTATTGGGTAGGCAGCAGGGTAGATAAACAGGTAAGTCGGTACTAGTAATTTGCACCAAACCTAACGTTTGCATATTCTATAGACTTCATACTTTCGATTAGTATGTAATTTGACTATTAAACAAACATTTGCAATTTAATAAAAACGTTTTTTTTTTTTAATGATATAAGTACTGGACTGAAGTTTTTCAGCCTACCTATTCGCCACATATTATTTAGCGTATTAAATTTGATATAAAATACTTTTCATCGAATAAACAGCCCGGTCCAAATCTTCTCATATTCGGATCTTAGACCATTACTCGTGGTTAAGCAGCTCTTGGCTCTTTCTCTTCCTTGTGCTCTCTCCGCTCTCCTCGCTGTTTTTTCTTGTCGTGTCTACACCTACTTCACCACTAGGCTTCCTGAAATCCATCAATATAGTAGCTTTTTAAATCTTCGGTCACATTCATTTTATTACGCAATATAATGAGTGTTTTCTTCAAATCAAATATCTAAGAATAAGTCACTCTAGCTGCCGCTACTCCAATCTGCGCATAAAGCTAAGCTAGTAGTTAACTTCTGCTTCTTGTCTAAATATGTTCGGTCTAAGGCATTAATCTACACAGCTATCGCGTCACACATATGTATGCACGGACCTTATTGTAAGCGGCATAAAGGCGTACCTATATGTATTTTTGACGTCTTGGGAACGTATATATATTTATGACTTTGACTGTAACTCTGAGGTAAACAACAGGCCTTTTCCTCAGGTACCAACAACTTGCCACGAGCTGCGTTACGGTGACAGACTACATTGACAAGCACTGTAGGTACCAGGTGAAGAGGTCTTTTGATTCCGAGGCCTTAACATTAATGCAAGCATTATGCAACTTACCATTTAACGTCATAATGGATTAAGAAAAATACGAAATAAAACTCAGAAAACACCTTTAGTACATTTTATATTAACTATATGAAAAGCAAGCTTTAAAAACCCGACTGCATTTTTTATACTGTCGTCGATATACCTACATATGTTAATAATTGTCATTTGGCCATTGTTGTTATTTCAATTTTAACAGTTTACGTATCCTATGACACTCTCGCTGCGAAGACGAATCCAATGATAACTCATTTGTCAAAATCGTCCAAGCCGTTTTTGCTGTAGCGGGGAACATAGAACTGGACACAGATACATACATGACGGTGAAAAACATAACCCTCCTTTTGGGCTCCGCCGCAGTCGGGTAAAAAGAGCGGTAGGTACCATGTTTAGATTTTTAATAAACCCTCGAAATTGATTGATCAGATCCGCTGTCTACAAATTTGGTCACAATGTAAAAAGCGAAACATAGAAACACAGATTAACCTAAGAAACTATGTAAGTCCATGGAGAAGGATTGGGAACACAGTACTAATAAGTTCTCTTTATTCAGTTTATTAAATATATATATTTTTTATATTTTAAGTGAGGGAAATAAATACTTATTTAAGAGTCAAATCTCGAATATATCTATTTTACAATATTGACTTGGAGCTGTTTTGAATAGGACAATCGCACTGATTTCTAAGAGATGAAGATTGTTCGTCCAAAAACACTAAGTATTTGCGCCTATATTTTCTCTTTTCCAGGTAGCTACCATATGAACTAGACAAATTATCAAACGTGTGATATTTTTTTTCCCTTACCTGTTTTGGTGACTTAGCTTTTCGCCCTCTCTCTTCCTCGCGCTCTTTCCTCTCTCCTCTATATCTTTTCTTGTCGTGTTTGGACTAGCTTTAATATTAGACTCCCTGAAATTTATTAATATAATTTTATTTTTTACAAACTTTAGTCACATCGATTTTGTTTCGAAATATAATTTAAAATTTCTCGAAATTTATCAAAATTAAACCGCATTTAATTTTTGTATCCAGCGACAGCGAAAAGCTCTTGTGACTTCACTCTGACCAGCCAATAATGGTAAACATGAAGTTGGGCTATGTTCATCGGCAATGTACCCACAACCAATTTGATTTATAGGTCACTATGGAACTTTGTCAATGTCAAGTTCAATTCTTAGTAGGTAATTCTCTTACGATTTGAATCATAACGTCACTTTGACATAGTTCCGTATTGGCCTATGTTTAAATTTTTTTGATTGTACCACTACACCCAGTAGGCAAAGGCAATCGAAGTTAAGGAACAGGAACTTCCCTCGGGAGCACTCAAGTACGCGGTGTCCTTTGCTCTTTAACAGCACCGCAGAACTGAACCGTTTTTTAGTCCTTTACCTCATAAGCATAAATTCCTTGTAGCGATTCACCGAATCGCATTTCACCTCGAATGAACAAAATTTCAATAGAATCTTTTACTTGAAGCAATTTTTCGCGTGGATTTTTACATTAGTATATTTAATTTGTAGCATTTCATTTTTCGTGTAGTATTTTACCCTAGACGCATTTCGTCGCGATCGGTGTTTGTTGGGACTCTATTTAATGTGACGCGTTAATTGATGTTCGCACTAAAATTCTGTAACATTTTTTTTAAACGTGTTTTGTACCTGTAGTTTCATGTCTTAAGTGCTATCAAACTCATTCAAATATTATCTTTGTGACTAATATTATTATTTATTTATTTTAATGGCATCTACAAGTTATGTAATTTTGCCAAATAATAGACTAATTAATAATAGATAATACTCTGTCATTGCGACATTGAAGTACAGTGACATTGATTTCAGATACGATAATTTATATATTGCAATATTTGTGAGAAAATATGGAGCTTGAACCTGGCTAAAACAGACAAAAAAAAACGAAAAAGGTACATTGCGACTAAAGATATTGTCTAATACTGAATTAGACGATTAGGATACAAAGCGAAAATTTATTGCACGATCGAGGTGAAATGCGACAAAAACTAATATCGACTAAAAAAATGACGATTGAGATACAACGCGATAGTTAAATGCACGATCGAGGTGAAATGCGACTAAAACTTATAGCGACTAAAAAAGTTAACGATCGAGACACAACGCGATAATTAAATATACTTTGGAGGTGAAATGCGATTCGGTGAATCGCTACAAGGAATTTATGCTTTTGAGGTAAAGGACTAACAAACGAACTGAACTGGGGGAGGTTACCATGACATACTAAAGCAGTTCAGTTTAGGTTGAGAGAAAGTGACAAAGCTATATAACTGCTATAGCTCTGTCCCTTTCTCTCAACCTAAATTTAACTGCTTTAGTATTTCGTGGCATAGAAAGCTTGCACTCAACTGGGTCTTTTCACCCCTATTGCTATCATATTGTGTATGGCTCAACAGCGGCCTTCACTGTCAACTTTATAAGACCTATCATAATGTTAACACGCACGATTAAGATTTTGTAAACTTACTTGTCTTGGCTACGCAGATTTTCACTCTTTCTCTTCTTCGCGCTCTCTCTTTTTCCCTTGAACCCTGTCTTAGTTGTGTTAAGAGTGTCTTTACGATTGGACTCTCTAAAATATACCAGTAAAATATTAATATATGTTTTATAATATTTAGCCACATCCATTTCGTACCGCAGTAACATATTTTAGGACATACAGGTTGGCACAGAATTGAATTGAAAAAATACACTTACTTATGTTGGTTACGCAGCTTTTCGCTTTTTCTCGTCCTCCCGCACTCTTTTTTTTTCTCGATCTCTTTTTTAGTCGTCTTTAAAGTATCTGTACTATTGGACTCCCTGAAATCCGTTATTTTTTTATAATATTTAGCCACATTCATTTCGTACTCCAATTTGAATTATTACGCGTGCGAATACCAATCGGTAAACTTACTTGTGTTTGTTAAGTAACTTTTCGCTCTTTCTTTTTCTCGTACTCTTCTTGCTTCCCTCGATCTCTGTCTTAGTCGTGCTTAAAGTAACCTGATGATTGGAATCCCTGAAATCCGCAGGTATCATTGTATTTTTTAAATATTTGGCTACAGAGTTCAGTAACACATTCGACACTTCCCCAAATTTACCACTTCAGTTAATTTGCTAATTGTCCTAATTTGTACCGTATAATCATATAAATTAAGATATACAGCTTGCCACATATCTTGGCCTCTTATTAACTGCGTTATCCCCTTTTGAAATTGGACTGAGCTGTAATTTAAATACTTATGTGAATAATATTTGGTATACTTACTTGAGTCGGTTATGCAGCTTTTTGCTCTTTTTCTTTCTCGCCATCTCTGTTCTTCCGTCGATCTCGCTCTTAGTTGTGCTGAGTGTGACTGTAAGATTGGACTCCCTAAAACCCACCAAGACATATAATTATATTTATTGTAATATTCAGAAGTCCGTTCGTGTAGAACTTGTAAGTAAAATGTGCAAAAAAAACATTTCTGCTGCTCTAATAAGAAATAATTGGACAAACCTGTCCATTTCACATTTATTCATAGAAAAAAATCTTAAGTTACTTACATAGTAGATAAATAATACACATCCATACTATGATTTCTAATCACGAGTTTTCCTGCATTTTCAAATTAATATAATTGGGGCACTTAAATTATTGCCGCTCATTTACGTGCCTCTATTCTACTAGCGAGTGGGACAGAAGTACGAACCCGAAGGTTGTTTTAAGAACTACAGCTCTTCTGTATGCTTAGTTTATAAACGTCTTCTTGTCGTTTTAAAACCGTCATGGTTGCTTTTATTAACTTGGCACTAAGTAGTAAAAAATACATATGTACTTGTATTCTCACCTCTCCTGAAGTTGAGGGAGCTTTTACTGAAAGAAATATTATTATTATTTCCGTAAATAAACCGTCTAATCATAAATTTTAATGGAATCTCGGTTATTGTGATTGATATTCATCGGCATCAATCGACATGTTGACGATTTGAAGAAACAAAAACAAAACCAGTGTAGGACAAGAAAGATAAAGAGGTGATAAGTAAATGATTTAGTCGCGTTTCAATTAAATTATAGCTTAATGGCATGGTGCTGTTGTTATACTCGGTACAAATAGACGAAAATCTCAACCATATTCATTCTCAGATTAGCACCATCATAACTGTGCATCGACTTTGTTCAGTTAAATGATTGTCATATCACCACGCGGTGCCGTGAACAGGAACGTTGCCGTGGTCGGTATAGGTGAAAAACTAAGTAAATGACCTCTTGCATGTAGTTAATTATGTAAATTCCATATAAAACTAATATGGAATTTACGTCAAATTTCAATTATATAATGTCGAACGGTGTATACAGATGTGTTACAACTACATGAAAGAGGTCATTTACTTAAGTTTTTCACCTATACAAAATTACGAGATGCACGGTGCGGTGCCCTGTCGTACCGACGGCACGGGCCGGCGCTGTGCTGTGTGGATAAGCCCCTAGGCTGGCCTCACACAGTAGATGTCCTTATCTGCATCCATAATTTGAATTCATATGATTAATTCAGAAAGCACGGGAATTGCATACAATTTAAACTTGTAATTTTTTAATGCCAGAAAGCAGCTTTTTATTTATTTATTTAAATATATCTATTGAATACAATTTATACTAAAGAAACGTTGTAAAAGGTGACGAACCGGAGGACGACGCATGTGGTTTATCGGGCCGAGGTGACGCCGGCGATGTCTCTTTCATTTGATCATTTTGTGACGCTTGGACCTGGACTAAAAAATAAATAATTTCTATAAATCCTTCCCTGTGCGATAAAAACAAAGAAAATGAAAAATGTCCATACCCGAATCAAATTGCAAGCATAACACACACAATATAATTAATATAGAAAATTTATCTCGGGTCGCGTTCATGATGTTATATTATTAGGTACACGTTATGTGTTGTGCTGAATCGATTTTAAATTTGTAATACTTTTCATTGCGATACAGATTTCACAATTTAATACGCACCGTACATTTGAAATTGTATTACCTAGTTTGTTTTACACGTACTTTTATTATTCCTTCGGTCCGCCGCTCGGCATTATTAATCGATTCATGGTTTATCGGGTCGTTTCTAGCTTGAATTGTTTTAGGTAAATAATATGCACACATCCAATAGAAACGTTGAGCATAATTAGAACCTTCTCATTGTGGTTGTCATTGTCTTGCTTGTCATTTGATGTTCAGTTTGAAGTTTATTATAACACTGCACTTAAGTGCTTATCATTTATGTTGAGGTGTAGTGTAAATAGTGTCAACCGATTTGGATCATAGGCCCCTATGGAACTGTGTCAAAGTGACTTAATGATTCAAATGGTAAGAGACTTCTTAAAAATTTAATTAGTTCGACGCTTTGACATAATTCCATAGTGGTCTATGAATCAAATTGGTTGAGTGTACGTCTCGCGCTACAACTTTACAATCAACGATGATAGCTTACATTTAGAATATTTAGCAGTCGTTGTGAAAGTTTAGTCTAATTGTCATAAAAATCAATTTCTCGCTTATATTATTCTCAATTTTGGCGTGATATAACTGACGCCAGTTTTAAGAATTAATTATATCGTGCTTAAGGTGTACGCACCACCAATAACTAGCTAGAGCAATGTGATACTTCTGAAATCGTGACAAACGATAGGTGCTACTGCTACCTGCTGGTACTAGTCACTTCTAAAGACCTAGTAAAGTGCCTAAGTAGGTACTACTAAATAATTAGGTACCCTTTAGAGCTATAATCAAAAAATAAAATTTTCCTTTTTATTGAAAATTTTACTTTTGGCGCTAGTCCTATATCCTAAACAACAACAAAAACTACCGGAGCCAGCCACCCACAGTGCAAGAGGGTAAAGTTGGTCAGACTTGCATAAGAGCATATAAGAGCGAGTGAGAGAGAGTAAATAACCTGAAGGACCTTTTAAAAGCTATTGCGCAGTAACTGGACTAAGCCCAGTTAAATTTGGCACCGCTGTAAACAGTTTCACAAGCACGCGAAACAGTTAACAACTATGACTCATTAATTATCGTAGTCCCTAACTAAGCTCTAAGCTTGTACTGTCGGCCAAGAAATTCGTCACGTTTGACAAAAGTTTCTGTGAGATCTAATTATCGCTAAGGTTGACACTTGTCACTGTCATAATCTTATTGCAAGGGAAAATCGAACTTGTTGTATCATGATGTGCAAATGAACTTCAACCGTAGGGTAGAGAACGATAACATACATACCCTTACAGAGAAACAAAAATAGGCACTTAAATAGAAAGCATCCAAGAGGTAGAAATCAATATTCGTGCTTAGCACACAAATATTTGCCGATATCGAACTCAGGACCGCTGTAAAGGCCGGGTCCCTACCAATTAGATTAACTGCGTCATCAAAGACAAGCTTTTGCCGGCAGTTATTTTTAGTCTTTAACTCATCAAGATCAAACTATAGATAAGTGGATCTACGTTAGGTACAGCCGAGATCATGCGGTAATTTTTCGACTCCATAATCAAAATTAGGTACTCTTACAAACACAGCATAATTTTAAATCATCGGGTTAAGTAGTCAGCAGGTCCAAGTTCAATATTTATACTTCCAAAAACATGATCATTTTGTTTTACAGTAAAGTAAATAATAAAAACACTTTGATTAGGTAACACAATTGTTCTCTAATATTACTAAACAAATCAATGTTGATTAAATTGTTGATTTGTACGCATTGAACTTGATCGATTATGATGAAAAATGTATATAAGCCGGCATTGGACCAGGTGGGTAAGGCGTCGTGACGAACCGGCACGCAAAATTACTAAAAACCGGTCAAGTGCGAATCGGATTCTCATACCGAGGGTTCCGTACCGCCGCACAGTAGGTATTATTGTATTCCAATTTGAATTCGATTTCGAATCGAATTAGCGCTGTTTGTATTGTCTATTTGACGCTTGTATGTTTTACCGTTTTTACGCAAAAACAGAAAAAAAACATTGAAAAAAAACCTTGAATGGGGTACTTAAAAAAACTTGTTAGTATTAAGTAAATCTGCCGTAGTAACACATAGTCTTCAAAAATAAACACCCTGCGATACATTACGGTTCAAAAGATACATCTCTTTAAAGTTAGGACGGACGGACAGAAAGCGTAAGCATATTAATAGGGTCCCGCTTCGGGCACGGGACCCCAAAAATATCGGCGCAGAAGGCGCTGAAGTTAGCAGAGATTGCTTTATTAGGATTTTTTCTTCTTATGTCAGTTACCTTTAACCTCAGAAGACCCATATACTTATGTTAGTAAGCTTGTAAAGCAATCCAGTCATATAGCTATACCTAACGTCTTTTGTCATGTTTTCGTGATACGGGAAGAACACAAAAATATTATCCCAAATTTATTTATACTCGTTTGTAGGCTTACACCGTCCCATTGATTATCCTACTAAGGATTTTTTTTGACCGAATCCCGCGGGAAAATGCGAGATAGCTAGGTAGGTGAATCGTGAATACCGAAAAGTTTATGCATTTAGGGTAACCTATCGATGTTTCGGAAAACTTTTGTCCGCTGTTATGTTTGACCGAAAATTTTATTTGTCCGAATACATTTTTTCTCTGAAACCAGTAACTTTTCAAAATGTTTAAAGAGTACCTACATAACCTATAGGTTAGGTTAGGTTAGTTTTATGTCAATCTAGGAAGGTTAATCGGTTTCAGAGAAAAAATATTTTCGGACAAAAGTTTTGAACTTAAGATAGGTAACCTCTATCGAAACACCTATCCACGAAGGTATGATTACACAGAATTTTCTTTCATTGAAAGGCATATCTTGCCACATAAGTTTTTTTTTTGGTAAGTCTAACCTAATCTACGTAATTACTGCTTAAGATATCCTGAAAACGTCATGGTTTCAGCAGAAAATCTACGATCGATGAAGTAAAATCGATTAAATAATGGGTTACCCGTTAAAAACACTATTATACTAATCTTAAAACAAACACGGGGAGCAATACCATGACCGTTACTTTAGATCTTGACCGTTGGACGTTAAAAATTTCACGAGCCCCTTAAAGCCTGTTTTACTGTTCATGGGATGTTATGGCAAAGGTCTGAACATAAAAACGGGGCCTGAGTCACAAGAGAATCCACCCTGCTAACGAGAAGCGGTATAGCTTACTTATTATGGAGGTATATTATATTCTTATGGACGTTTGGGCTATCTTTACAGGCAAAAAATAAATATGTGCAAATCCGAGGATAGGTACCTAAAACAATGAAAACATAGAAATATAGTTCAAAAATAATTCTCAGGACAAACAATTGGCGGTCTTATCGCAGATCTGCAATCTCTGCCAGGTTACGTTAAGTTAAGTTAATAGGGAGTAGAGATGTCCGACTGCAGCGAGGCCTAAAATGAATGATTCCCTCGCTCGCCCTCGGTGTCTGGACCGCGGGGTAGGAAGCCTCGTAAACGTGTCTTAAGATTTACACCTACACAAAAAAACTGTTAGGGCTCCCGGCTCAATCTATCGGCAGTAGGCCTGCAGGGTTCAAAACTCCAAATTAAACAGTATATTTGAAAATTAATTATTCATAAACGCGCAATAGTTAAAGAATGCTTGAAATATGCTGTCCTTATCTGTCATTATGACAACTGGACAAAAAGGGACAGTAAATATTTTAACTTAACTAAGTTTTACTGAGCTTTTATGAAGAATATTAGGGGTAGAATATTAACAACAGTTTCATAGCACAAATCATAGCAGTTAGAATTTGGTTTTCTCAATGTACCTATATTTAAGCTGTGTAACGAAATATTTAAAGATGTCCTATATTTCTAAATAGCTGAATCTATGGTCGTCTTAGTTTAAAATATTGTTTAATTGCTTAGCACCCAAGTTCCTTTAGGACAAATTAAATTGAATTAAGCTAAAACCAAAATTCAATCAGGGCTAAAACATATGCGTAAGTATTTGTAAAATATATTCAGATAACTTTTGATAGATACAGTAACGATTTTATTTGAATAACTTTCTTGATGTAGCCTAATTGTCATAAAATATTATTATTTGACTTCAAACGAATAACTTTCGCTAACTTTCAATTCTTTGTATATAACTTGTGTAACTATAACTATTATAAATAAAAAGAATAAGAATAGTAAGGACCTACCTATTTGCTTTTCAAACTTTCAACCTCGGAGTTTCGGGTTAACGTTCACGAAAAACGACTCAACATTTCAAAACCAATTAAAACTTATTAAGTAAGTAATTAGGTAAGTACTAAATTACATATTAGTTAGTGTAATAGGTATCAAAACATCTACATAGAAATACAACACTAAAATTAAAACATGATTTTAAACCATATTTACTTCAAAATATGCTTGTTTGTAATAAATAAATATGTTTTTGTCATTAAAAAATAACTGGGCACAACACAATGTAAAATCGGTGGCATGCCTAACATCGGTTACCTACTGCTATAAAAATATAGGTTAATAAAATGAACAACGAAACAAATTGCCTACTGGAATACAGCTCAATAAAACGTGTGTTCTGTTAATTAGAACCAATCTCTAAATGGACTTTTGGGCTAGAATGTAAACGGCCAAAGGTACAACAATGTATATTTTATGTAAAGATTTACAAGGTGTTAAACCCCGCGAGCGCGGCACGGGCACGAAACACTGCTTTCCTATTTATCCGAGTGACCACAGGCACTGCGCTTTGTTCACGTGCCTTTCCCATCGACAAAGTATCGAGTCCGAGTTATTACTGTTGTAGATTCATTGCCAAGAACAAGGTATACATCGAGTCCGTTTTGTATGAAAATATGGAAACCCGGTACAGAACGTGTCATTCATTTCAGTAACGGGCTTCGAACTAGTTCCACGTGTTAGTAGCTCAAAAGCCTCGAAACACTCATGAAAGGCTCGAAAATACTTATCATAAAAATCCCCGACGGTTAGTACCAGCGATATGAACACAGAACGTACATTAACATCAAATTCCGCAGCACTAAAACGGAACGTTAAGCAGTGAACTGGTTCGAGGACGAAGGGCCGACATAAAGCACACAAAACGGGGGCGTTGACATGAATTATCATAAAACTGCAACAAACCCGCGATAAAACACAATACAACACAATTAAGCCTTTATTACGGATCCTAAGCGGTAGAGAGGGTCGAGTTTTTGATATTGAATCCTTCTACACTAGGTCAGTGTAAGTTGAGAATCAAAATTGGAAAGGCAAAGTTCACAGCACTACTGTTGTACGCTTGGCTTTATAAGTAGCACACTTTAATCGCTCATTCCCAAAATACCAGTATTTTAAAATACCTGATTCTCAATATATCGAAATCCCAAAACTAAACATACAAATTAGGGTATTGTTTATTATCTTCACCCAATATTTCGAATCTGGTTTTTAGCAAACCTGTTAAAAAGAGTATTTTGGTATTTTGAAATACTGGTATTTCGGGAATGAGCGTTCAAAAAGTGTGCAGCTACAAATAAGGCTGACTGTAGTACTGGTACCTATTATTACCTAATATTTAAGAAAACAGGAACAGCGGTAGGAAAGCTTATCGTAAGGAAATAAAAAATGTAAACCAGAAAAATGTCAAGTAAGTACATACTTCCTTTGAAATAACTAAAGTTGTAACTCTTAACTTTGTCATGACACTCGTGACGGCGACACCTTGCCACTTTGCCGTTGAAAACAAAAATGGTACCTATCATCGGCACTAAGAAACTGCCGGAACTGCGCGTTGACTCCCCTTCATCGTGTCTACCCTGCCTTGATGATGTACTTTGTCAGATTTCGAAGATACCAGAAAAACTACGGCATACGGCTACCTCCAACTTGAGTCCAGGAGCAATTGTGATGCCAGTCAACAAGTTATTTCGAGGAATATAGGCTTAAACTGAGCCGCATTCAAATGTTTTTTGCTGTAAGGTTTCTCAAATCTTATTTTTCAGCACGTCGGGAGCCTAGTCACGATGCATAAAGCTAAGATAGCGATTTTAAAAAACCGACAAAATTGACATAAGCAGATGGTAAATCGCGTCGACCGCTATGTCAACTCCATACATTTCGAGTTCATAGAAAACAGAAACATAGCAGCGTTTGCACCCTGACTACACCCACAGAACTTCAAACAATAAATAGGAAAAAATATTGAAATGCGACATAGATAAAGTTTCTTGAAATGGACCATCTAAAATGAATATTATAAAAACTAGGTATTTTTGCTGAATTTGTCACGAAACTTGCCCTTCGGAATGACCGATCCTGTAACTACTCGCAGGCAGCGTCCTGCAAAATGTGCGAGTGAGCGTCATGGAATCCGATATTTAGAAATATCTAAGTAGGTAACATAATATTCTTCACAAAGAGACATCAAAGAAAGCTCTAATTAGAAATGTGTATCTTCGCTTTTCTTAGTATCGAGTGACATCCGGTCAGTCCACATAATGGCCTTTGTTTCTTAGGGAGGAATTTATTTTCATCGCGGATAATAACTGACAAGTCATGTCAGTAATAAAATAAGCGACGCCCTAGGTGCCCTCACACGCGCCGCGGTGTCGCCCGCTGTCGCCCCGTCCCCGCCCCGCTGTCGCCCCGTCGCCGCCCCGCCGCCGCCTGCCGCTGGCTGTGATCAAATATCACATTTATTAATACCAATTATAAGTTTCATCACAATATGAACTTACTTAAAAGCTGTTGGAGCGTTATTCCTTCGTTAACTTAGAAAAGACGTTCTTGGTATCGAGGTGTGTCAACGTTTTTCTTTATGGATGTTTTTTACTTTTATATTTGGAATAATGAGGAAAATAATTGAATTGAAGAATTGAGTCGTTGTTAAGTATTATACGGTAGTTAGCACTGTGCCTACTGAAGGTAAACTTTGTTAAGATGAACTGTTTCGCCATGTCCGTCCGTCTGCGGCTTAAGTCAGAGCCCTTGGTACAAAACTGTAATTTGGCATAGTTAATACATATTAAAGGGCCATGGAGCGCATCATGCTCGGTATATCTCTTCGCGACAAAGTCCGAAACGAGACCATTAGCCAACGCACTACAGTGGTGGATATAGGCCATCGCGTTGCCAAACTGAAATGGGCCTGGGCAGACCATATGTATCGCCGAAACGATGGGAGATGGAGCAAGCGCATCTTGGAGTGGCAACCTCGCTCAAAGAGAGGAGTCGGCAGGTCCCCAGCAAGATACTCGGATAACATCAGCTCGACCGCGGGCCCAATCTGGGGGAGATTCCCTGCAAATCGGGCCCAGTGGAGGAAAATTGAAGAGTCGTATGCGCAAAGGTGAAAAAAGAAGAAGAAGAAGAATGCGTATTAATTAAGCCGATAAAGTTTTAAAGCTAAATCTCTAAAAAAATGACCACTTCCCCGCAAATCGTCTATGTCATTGTATGTGGAGTCATTAGATAACTTTTCAAAAGTAGTGGCGCCATGTGCTGATTCTTTTTCGATTAGGAGATCCGTTTGCAAAATAGTAAGCTTTAAAATGGTAATTTTAGTTAAGGTCAAGTGAAATTCTACCAGATAAACCGTTGTTGGATATATGTGCAAAAATTCCCTAAGAACCCTAAACTGCGCCTGGCCTTACCCGCGCTTGACCGGTTTTTCCAATTTTCTATTTTTTCTAAATCATATTTAGTCCTCAAAATTATTTTCTCTTAAGAAAGGGAATCAAAGTAAAATTTGGAAATTTTCATATTTATTAAAAAATAATAGGTATTAAATACATCCTTGTGATGTATTTAATACCAGTACAAAACCAAATCTGCACAATCTTAGAAGGAAATGGTGATCGCCCACCCCTTACGCCTAAACTTGTCTTCGACAGTTAAAACACAAATTAATGTTACATAAACATAACACATTTCTACTTACAATGCTCACAATAATAATTGGTCGAGATCGACCGATAACTCGTGTACGGGTGACGTGTCATTTGTTTTTATTATCCTGTTCACCACCCCTTAATAATAATTATGTCATGCATGATAAAGATAAATTGTACTATAGTTTTGTTGACATGTCAACATTTTAAGTAACAGCTACAAATAATGATTGTTGTGTTTTAATAGTACTTTATGTGACTGGTGCATAATGAGATCACACGAGTATTTTAATGCTTAATTATATGTACAGTCGCATAAATAACTTTATCAACGTGCACATCTTAAGTTTTCTACAATATGTGAGAAACCAGTACCTGTGGTTTCCCTGTATCTTAATGTACTTGTATCTTATTAATGTTTACCTACATTAAAGAACCTATTGGTTACCGATACTTTAATGTGAACATTAAGATGCAACCACATTGATAAACGATACTTTAATGAAATGCAATACTTTAATGTTGACGTTACAATACAACCACAGATACAGGTTTCTTAATAAGCTTTGAAATTAGGGTCGCCATTATGACGATGGTTTTTATTTATTTAGGGCCTGTTGTTTGATCGATAGTTAAACTAACTAATAGTTAAATACCGTAACTACTGGTTAAATCTCAAACAAATGTGTCAAATTTTCGATTCTTTTTTCGAATTTTAACAATTAGTTGAGTTAACTACTGATCAATCAACGGGCCCTTAATAGCTAACTAGCGTTTCTATTCATTTCGTTTTTAAACCAATCGCATCACTGGTAGATGACGTGATACGAAGAGTAACGTGATCTGCCAGTGACACGATTGGTCTAAAAACGAATCGAATAGACGAGAGAATGGATCTTCATATAAAAAAATAAAAAAAAATATTTTTAAATATGTATTTATTTATTAGTGCAATTTATGTAAGTAGGTATTTATATTAATTTAATATATTGATATGAAGGTGTAGTTAAATCATTATGTATAAATAGTTAGACCCTATGTTGCACCGACACCACAATCTCTGCTTTGCCTAAAGGGTAACTGGTAGAGATTGCTTTACAGCATTAAGTTCGCCTTTTGTATATTAAGTGTATTTGTATTTTGTGCAATAAAGATTAAATAAATATGCATCTTGGCTAGGGCCTCTGGAGCATGTTGGTATTTACATTTAACCCCTTTTTAATTAAATTTAGCCCCTTTTTAAACCCTGTGCATAAGAAAGAGATGTTATTAGTTCGATCCCTTTCTGTCTGCCTGTGTATAGTCTGTATGATCGTAGTTCCGGAACAAATTGACGTTTTTATATCTGATACGTTTTTTTAATAGTTGCTTCAATTTTTACCTCGGCCCGTTAATAATAAATGAACTCTCCGAAAAAAAAAAAGTAAGAATCAGGGCCCCTATTCCACTGGGTAAAACCATATCGCCTTTGACATTTCATCTAATTGTCAAAGTTACGATAGCTTTTATTTACACGACAGTTTTTAACTCGGCCGGCATTATTTAATGTCATGTCACGTCGAAGGATGTATGGTTTTACAAGGGTGTTACTCAGTAGAATAGAAGCCCAGTTCGTTATCCAAATTAGTTTTCCTGATAGTTGTAACTCCATCTTACATTTATTTTACTAAGGGGTTCTGGTACGGACGGTACGGTGCTTACATTGATTAAGAAACAATTTTGATCACGTACTCGAACAAATGATTCGTAGCTGCTATAACTATCAGAACCTTTCAATTAATTATTAGAACTGATTTTCCTCACGTAATAATATTATTAAGTCGAACACGTGACACTCAGTAGTCACCCCCAGTCAATAAAGTAATGACATCAAAATTACACATGCACCCGCACTCGTTTAAAATATGTACAGGGTTCTGAACTCTCTTTAGTTTAAAGCTGAACTCTATCCTTCTGCGGTAAATTGAAGCAATAATTCATGCCCTCAATTACATTAGAACTCTTTCTCCTTCGAGGCATGCATTTACATAGTCGTCGAAATACTTCTCTGACTCCCTGAAGATAGTGATATGCACTTCAGTTGATTACTGTAAAATGGCAGGTTCGTATAAGATCTCCGAAGCGATGTTCGCTTCACGGCCCTATTCGGGCGGCACTCGACGATGTAGGGGTTACTTAAGTAGGCAAGGGACGACGTGTGGTCACCTTCAACTATGTTTGCAGATGATCACTTGATGCTATGTTGATTAGGGTGGTCCAAAAAACAAAAGTGTGTAATATTGTTTCTCCACAAGTTTATTTTTATTTCACAATACACAAAAATACGCTATACCAAGTTTTATAGCAATTGAATAAACTTTACAGGTCGCCCATAATGTTAAAATGGTTTCATATAAAAATGTATAGAGCTTCACACATCTAATAAAGATATCGAATGAGAAAGTCTTTGGACAGATCATGACACTGTATTCTGAGTTGCAGCAGTAGGCAAACAATATTCTACTTCTGTTTTTAGTTTTTGTTAAGTTTACTAGATATCATTTTGTATGAGAATGAGATTTTTGGCATAAACTAAACGCTTTGGGCGACCAGTAAACGATCACATAACAAGTTTAAATTTAACACATAAGTAACTAATTTATAGCAAACAAAAATAAGCCTTGTGGATGAAGGATTTGATATACTTTTTTTTTCTTCATACTATTTTGGACCACCCTAATGTTGATGATAGCGATTTGAGAAAGAAAAGTTAGTAAGAACTAAATAATCGAAATATTGTAACATTCATGCGGAACAAAACATATTTTAATGGAAATTTGAAAAAAAATACACTCGTAAGTTAATGATTCTCAAATACATCATTGAAAATGCATATCAAAAACTCTTACTTATAAAATTAGCAGATATAGAAAAGACAACTATTACTTTATACAGATTTAATATTGCTTCCAGATAGGTAGGCAAAACATAGTTAAACACAATCCGCTGTAAATTTTGTAAAACAATATCAGAACCTGTATCATTTGCATCGCTGCTGTATTCATCGTCCGAGACACTATGAATATCATCAACGGAGCAGGAGCTCACGAATACACTGGAAAATATTCGTTATGATCCTTATACAGGATTATTTAAGATGTAAATTTGTAAACTTCCAGCAATGAGGGTTACGCCGTTTTGGCGGAGCTGGGAAATAATAGCCATGTCAAAAGCACTGCTCGGCTGACGCGAATACTTTCCGACTGCTTGGCTTTATCACGCTTTATTTTACTGCGCATGTTTTAATATTAATTGTAAGTTTAAGTTTTCCGCCTCGCCGGCCGCCAACGACTTCATGCAAATGCGCGTTTGTCAAAACATTCACCGAGCGAATCAGAACAGCGACCGTTTATTTTGCAAGCGATTTATTTTTTATCTCGAAATAAAGAATCCCTAGCAATACACGATTATTTTAAATTCAAAATACGCAGACGAGTTACGCAAAACTTTCCAAGTCGTTGGGAAACATAAAAAAAATGGTTGAGGGAAGCCTAGAAAAATCAAGTTTATAAAGAAAGGGGAAATTCGAGTTATGATGAAAGCCAGTTCAAGTTGTGGGCGAGGGAACCGAAAAGGCTTTACTGAGTGTGTTGGCGGGGTCACGTGGGCTCGCGCGGGGGCACGCGCGCGCTCCACGTGCCCGCCCGTGACGTGGCCGGCCGCTTCCAGACTAATCAATTGATGGCATTAAAACAACTATCGGTGCGAATTTAAGAAGGATACTAAGTAGTTCAACAAATCTGTATGAATCAAAATGTTATGCAAACAGTTCTAACTGCCCATTATAGTAATTATTCAAAAACATAATTTAAGCGCATTTAGTCTTGTTAATTTCTTAAGAATAGGTACAAATTTGCTATAAAACACATACCTATTTGAATTATAACTGAAAAAATTACAAATGTTTCGTTATTTTTGGACATTGTAGAACCCGCGCCCGCGGCAGCTTTTTGCAAGGTAAAATCCCAACAAATAATTAAAGGTTGGTTGCAAGTTTTTTTACAAGGAGTGGTACTACTGATTCCATTATCCCTAAAGGTTATACAGATGGATTTCATTATCCCTAAAGGTGATACAGATGGATTTCATTATCCCTAAAGGTGATACAGATGTGTTTTGAAATAAAAAAAAACGTAGTATAAGAATTGCAAAAAACGAAGTATAAGAGGATTGTGAAGCGCCGCTAAAATCGCGTAGCTGTCAAAAAAAATCCATACAAATTTAGCTCCAGGAACTAACTAACGTTTCTCACCCCCTAAATCAAGTCCGATTTCCACGATTTTTTCAATATGTCGTAGTTATTATAAAGAACTAGGTCCGTACGTTTCTGTTTTTTTTTTTCAATTTGTTTTATTCTAAGAAATATTTTCTTGGAGAGGAAAACGACATAGTTTTTCATGATATCTACAACATATTCAAAAATCGTAAAAATCGGATAACTTTTAAGGGGAGAAAAACGTTTTCGCATTTTGTATGGAAATTTTTAGCTTCACAATCCTCTTAAGGGTTAGTGTAGGCCCAGTGGTTGCTTGTATATTTACAACGCTAAAGCTTTGTTACGACCTGTAGCGTTAAAAGCTATTTAAAAGCCTTGGCAAAATTCCTCCAAGTCTTTTTGCTATATATTTGCTAAAGTGAAGTTGCTTATACATGAACATCTTTATGTTACTACGAGTATAGATATATCAACTTCAGTACCGTCATTGGTTCTACAACGGACTTATTAAGAGTGCAGTAACAACTCTAAAAGCATTGTATAACTCTTTAATAAAGCTTAAGTCTATTATATCTTCAACAACGAAGGGTTAAAAAGTTATAGCAGTTTATTACGATTTTAAAATAAAGGATTAGATGTTTCCAATGCTTAAAACTGTTCTTCTAACCTAACCTAAAATTGTGCCTTCAAAAAAAAGGAGGTAGTTCTCAATTCATCGGGATAATTTTCTTTAATGTATGTTCCCCGATTACTCGAAGACCACAGGACCGATTTGAAAAATGTTTTCGTTGTTTGAATGGGTATAGTTTTTAGTTGGTCCCATTGTCAACACGTCAGGATATGGTGATGGGATCTTGGAGAAATTAAGGGAACTCCTCAAATATTATAGGCACACCTATAGCAATTTCGGTATTTTTCGTTGTAACTCGTGCATTTGCTTTTGAAAAGTACTATATGGTGAAGTGGAACTGATGATGAAGACCACGGATGGCCACCAGAACTCCTTAACGGTACCTATTTCAAGGGTGGCGATAAGATATCTCGATTAAGGTAGTTGAGCGACTATGACGAAGCACATTTAGGTTTAAATATGACTATGACATTCCCGCGGCGTTGTCTGCGGCGAGCTTGAAATGTTCTATAGTTTCTCATTAATAATTTAGAAGTGGAACAACGTAACAGCATAAATAGGATCACTAATGAATGAAGTCGGCGTCCCACAATATTTTAAACCAAAAACCGAATGCAGTTGGACTGATCTACCATTTTAAAAGAAGTTATTTTTTGCATTTTTGAAGGCGGGTTTTTGTTTTTTTAAACATTTATTTTATATTTTTATATGTTATGCATTTAATTTAGGAATGACAAGTATTAATTTAAGCACAAAAAAGACCAGGTGCAATAAGATATAAATAAATTAAGCAGGGGTGTCATAATTTCCTATATTCAGTTCATAAAGATGCCGATACAACCAACTCAATTAATTGTGATAGGTACCTACTTAACTGCAGTTAAATATCTTCACTGAGTGCATTCTAATACTCTTATATCAACCAAAGACCGTACAGTACTTTTGACTTCTGAAGTTGTAGTTCAGTGAGTGTTTATAGGATTAAGAGAAGGCTCATTGGTCGATAGCCCGATGCTTGTAGCAATACATTGACGAGTTGTTTTAACATTTTTGAGCCGAGAACTATTGCAGCGCCGCAATTTATCACAAAAAGCATGCGGGCTATCGCGCAATGAAATTGAGCCTTAAAATGAAGCGCCCATGTTATGGTCAACTTGGGTCAATATAACCCAAAATGTATTAATTAATATCACTTTTTATTCAACGAAGTAGGTGTATTTATTTTATAAATAAATTTCACTAAACCTGATCAACATTTAAGAATTACCGCCACACAGGGCGTTCGAGAACTGTACCCTTACCATGAGTTGCTCTTAACGTTCTCGCTAGCGGGTCGAATGCTTTGTCCATCTCATACCTCGCAGTATTCTTGTAGAGTGCGAGGGACAGAGTATCCGACTCGCTAGCGAGTACGGCAATAATAGCGGCCTGCTCACATAAAGTTCGGACTGCGGGAAACGCTACGCGCCATTCCAATCTTCGCTCCGAACCGTACGTATAAATGCAACTGTAATAGTAAAATAGTAAAAAACCTACGGTTCGGACTGGCGCGTGGCGTTTCCCGTGGTCCAAACTGTGCCGTGTTTACACGGCCTTTAGGACGTTTATGTAACTCATTGTAAGGGTACTGTTCCTCGTCGCATGGCACATGCAGGTAAAAACCCGCGCGTCATCGGTCCCATCTACTACGAGCCTCTACTCGCCGAACTCAAACGCGAACCATCTGAAGAAAATGTTTAGGCAGTCTATTCGGTGAATATGAGTAGGTATTATGGAACTTCACGTATAAATAAGATTGACTTTTAATTTTTTAATGTACTTACTCTGTATTTGTGTTGACTTTTACTATTATTATTTAATTCTATTTCTGAAGACCTCAATGTACTTAACTGCATATAATTTGACATGTCATGTAATTTATAACTGTGTTATATTGAGTAATAAAATTAGATTCTGAATCTGAATTAATGTCTAAATATTATTCAAAGTTAATAGCACTTTTAATTGTTTTCCCTTTTTCTCCTCAATCATTAATTTCTGAAGGCGCATTAAAATTGAAATGAGAAACATGATACTTACTTACACCAATTTTACAAGCGCAGTAATAATAAACTTCACACTTTGAGAAAACTCATTAGGTACTTAAATAAACATTTTCTGATGTTTTTTTTATAATGTCGCCACACCGATAATTTTCTTGACACACTAACAACTGAAACTTTTCTTAAAGGGGTATTACATTATCCTAAATTTAGTCGTCCTAACTGGCTTGCAAGGGACCCCTCCCTTAGCAATAGTAAGGAAGCTCCTGATCACACTACACTAAATTTAGTCACTAAATCAGTTTGCAACAGCATCGGACGTGTCGAGTGCGATGGCTCCAGTACAACCGAAACAACAAAAAGTGGGCCTTGGAGTAGCCTTGGCTGTTGCAAGCATTGAAATAAATGAAAAAAAAGAGAAGGATATGGATCAAGACATGTTGCTGCGAAATAAATTGATGAAAATAACCCACATATTACTAAAACTTTTTAATATTTCGAATTGCACTAATTTCAAATATTATATTGTACTCATTTTAATCTGTAATCTACGAGAAAATATTAAAACATATTGATTATATGAAAATTGCAGCCTTATTAAGTTCGGTACTAACAAGTGGGTTAAATATCACCAATGCTTTGGAACCCGAGGATTTCAGAAATTATTTCGAATGGATACGACATCTTTTGAGGAGTTATTAAATTTGGTGACACCGTTTATTCAAAAACAAAACACTACGTTTAAGTAGGTACGTCCTTCCGAAGTCGCACGCGCGCGACGACTGGCTTTTCTAAATGTTATTACACTTTCCTAACTCCTTTCCTAACTAGGATGCTAACTCAGTTAGGACGGCAGAAGCCGTCCTTGCTTCCTAGTTAGGACACTAGTTAGGATACGCAATTGCTAAATGTTATTACATCTTCCTAACCCCTTTCCTAACTAGGATCCTAACTCAGTTAGGATGATAAATTTAGGATACTGTAATAAGCCCTTTACGTACCTTCGATACCGAAAACGGTACAACTAAGTCATAAATGTCATAAGATACCTATATCGTTCTAAGTTTTATCGAGCACCATTATAGATCATAAAGGTAACTATAATAATGTTTCAAGTGGCAAATGGTTGCCAAATTAACGATTTTATGAAGTTCATTGCGGTATTTGAACCTTACTATTATCTTTGGTGTGCCTAAAATCCTGTATAACACTGGTTTATCGCTAAAGTAACTATTGACGCTTTAATAACAGTCTTGTACTACTTCTTCATAACTTAAGAGCTATGCTCTTGTCGGTGGAGTGTCTGCCATTCCTCTCTATTGGTTGCTAGGTTCTTATCATAGACGGAAAAAATTGCAAAAGAGGCAGAAGACGACTCAGACGAAGTTACTTTGAGCAAGTGAAAGAAAAACTTAAGGTCGTGTCGTACCAAGATGTTAAAGCATAAATAAAAAAACCACTATAAATACTTTATACAGGTTTTACCTGCAATATTGTGCGCCAAAATCGAAGGTATAAAGGGTTACAACACACTGTAACTCTCTTATATGGCATGGACCTACTAACACTTTAAGATCTAAGAAAATGCAGGTCTACTAAAACTTTTCTTAAAGCTTATTTGCTCGTCGGCATGTAGGTAAATTTTACTGAACTATAATATCAACTGTTTTATGGAATCATAATTTTGATTGTAACATTGTAACCATCGATAAACGGTTTTTTTTACACAATCCAAGCAAAACCTACACCAAGATTACAATATCGTTGACACATGTCAGGGTGCCAGATTAACATCTAGACTGATGAAAATAATGAAGGGATGTTTGTAGATGAAAGCTTGAGATAGGTTTCGTCTACGTCCGCCGCCAGAACGCGCTGACAGCTCGTTAAACCAGCCAACATGGGAATAACCGCAATTGACAGGCCACCAAAATAAAACGAATACACGTCAGTATAAACTTTATTACTTACGAGTATTTCGACCTAACTAAGTAACCATAGTCATATTTCTTGTAAAGTTAAAAATCTTTTTAAAGTGGAAAGTCTTTCTAAACGCTAACGCGTAATATTTTACCCGCTTGATCTTGGCGGGGGCACTGCCAGGCCCAGATTTGATTGACTTTATTGTGTACCTACAGTTCATGAAATTTAACACACTACTTCTTTCTCACGAATCAATATTGAATACCTACTCAATTAACGAGACGGGCGGAAAGATGCCATTACGCGACAGGAAGACTGTGTAGGATCTTCCTCGTATCACTCCCGTAGAGCAATAGCCGATTTCCCTGTGTACCTAAACCGTTTTTATTCAGTTCCATCACGCTTTAAGACTAATCATAATTTGTATGAAAAGAAACTTTCAGTGGCAAAGTACATAATACTTATTAATTTTATAAAGTGGGATTTTCCTCCTGTCTTCGACAATGTCTTCTCGTATCGTAATCCTTATGGTCTCAGAGCTTTTGGTGATTGAGTGAGGCACCGTGGAAACTTGCACAGTAGGTACTTCTTTAATATGATAAAATACTTTTTAAGCACCTGGCTCGATTTTAGGCCCGACTAAATGATCTGGCTATTAGATTTTTTAACTTCTTATATATTTAATTTAACATTTTTAAATGTTTCAAAATGCCTCAACTCCTCAAGGCTATTATTTGCGGAAAAAACACTACTTTAAAAATGTTTGACTCGGTTTAGCCCTAATACTCTTCAGCCAGGTCGGCCTCATAGTATTTATATAGGTACATAATCTTCACGCCTGTCTCCCAAAGGGGTAGGCAGAGACAATGGAACGCCGGGTGCACCGGTCTAAACATACTACTTTCGCTTCCTCTACATTCATCAACCTCTTCATGCACTTACATAGGATTCGGGTGCTTTTTATTTAAGTCATTTGATTTTTATTTAAATATCATTAATGAAGTAAGTACTGTACAAGTCTCTCTCTCTACTACCTATTAGGTACATAACTACATTAGGGTTTTTTTATGCTTGTGTGAAGTGATTGCCGCTGCTGGACACCTGCAACACCACGAGAAGTATTGCAGCTGCGTTTCCGGCCTTTGAGAAAAGAGTATGCTCGGCTCGTCTCTTAAAGGTCCCCACGTCGTAGCGGTCCGGAAATACCGTGTCGCAATAAATAAGTTTAAAGGTATTTTTATTTCCCCAGATCTAATTTTGTTTTATTATTACTTATCTGACTCCCCTTTACTTTGCTTATCTTAATGACGAACTTCTTGGTCTTTTTATTTTTTTTAACTTTACAACTTTTTTTTTCATTAATAATGCATTGGATTATTTAACTTGCCTGGTTAACCTAAATAATTAGGGACGTCATCTGCTGCCAACAACTCTACATTCGTAAGTTATGGCGTGTAATATACCGCAAAAGAGTTCCACTACTCGACAATAGATGTAGCTGACATCAATATTTTAGCACTGCCATCTAGTGAAATCTGTGAAAGTTATTTACACAGGTACTGTACCTATTCTGTTGTCTTTGCGATAACCGAGTATGCTATTTGACAACAGATGTCGCTACTCTCAACCAGTGTATTTACTTGCCAGTTTATCAAACCTCGTTTGTTTGTTTTTAATGTTATCGAAAATGTATTATTTTTTATTAACTATTTAAATAAAGTGATATTAGAGCACTTGTGATGCTCGAAATATTAAATTAAATAAAAATGAAATTAAAATAAATAGCCTAAGTCGAAAATTAAGTTCCTGAGTGAAAAACTAGGAAATGAAAATACCTTCATAGTACCTTACCTTTTATAATCTGTAGACTCGAGCTGGAGCGGAGCGGGCGGCTAAACGGGAATGTCAGGATCGGAAGGGGATATTTGTTTTCCGTGATTTTTACAGGTGTAGTTTGTGTTGTGTTAAAACCATCAATAAAAACATTTCTAATTTTTCTTTCTTTATTATTAAACTTTCGGGCGTGCGTAAACACATCGGTGCCGCGGTGTCGCTGAGTCAAGAGTTGCGGGGTTTGGTCATGTGAATTTGTGTAAGTAGGCAATTCATTTATTTTATAGATATTAACATTTACTGTAAATTGTTGCGAATGTTTCTGTGCCTAATTGAACTTTAGTATAGCGGCTGATTGTTTCTTAAGTTTAAGTTTTATATGTGGGTGAGGTCAACATCTTATCTTTGTATCAATAATGATTTGTTTGAGAACCTAAATACCTGAACACTAAGATTCCAGAAAATCTCAAGGTTTTATAAGAAATGTATACATCTGGCATGGCACTTGAATTATAAATTAATAAGTGTAGACATACTATTAAAATATTATTATTTTATTTGTTATCCTATTTCATGTTTAGTTTTAGTTATTTAGGTAAATTGCATGTTTTTTTTTATTTGATATTCTTTTTATTTTCTATTAGAAATTAGGATCATGGGTTCTGGTCAACTTTGAAAGCATTTTTTAAAGTTACTAAATCTTAATATTATGCTAAAGTGTATGAGGAAAATTATGGCTTTATCACCTCTCACTTTAAATTCAGTTTGCTTAACATTGGTTTCTATCTTTACCATTGCCAACACCAATTAATTATATAATTATATATATTAATTAAAATAAAACACTATTTGATAACCAACTTTAATAACATTGTTGTTGATAATGATAAATGATAAGCAATGATTATATTACATTTTATTTAGCTTCATGAACAACATATATTTTGTAGCACTAATCAACATATCGCTAATTATTGATTCTTCTTTATTCACAGCATTTTTAATAGTAAGTTAGCTCACCGAACGAAGCAAAATCAGGGGAAAAAACTCGTGTATAAGCAAATTTTGGCGCATTGGTAGGGAATGGTGTTTTAAACGACATACTAAAAGTACTGATGGGTGGGGGTGGAGCTAACGGGTGGAGGGGGGTGTAAAGGGCTCTTTTTTTAGTTTTTCGAAAATAATTCGTAAACTGTGGCCTATAGCAAAAAATGCTCTGAAGCACAAGTAATCTACATAAAATTCTCTACAAAAAAGGATGTTACAATTTTTCTCTGGGATCAATATTTCATGAGATATGGAGGAAAGAAGATGGACAATAAAGAAATAAACACATTTCTTTAACTATGGCACATTATATTCCTAAAAAGAAAATTCCTAACTATCGTCTAAATCTAAAATATTGTCATCGTCATCATCATCAACTTTTGGTTTTGGGGTGGGAGCATGGTCTTACGGGCCCTTCTCCAGAGCTGCCACAGATCATTTATCTTAGGGGAAAGGCGAGCAAGAAGGATATAAAAATAAATAAAGAATATAAGTTTTAATTATATTTATTTGTAACTTTATATTTATAAATTTTATAATCTTTGGATATTACCACCTGGGGCGGGCAAAATGGATACATTGGTCTTAATCATCACAAAAATATAATCCTCAGCCTGGATACACTGAAAAAGTTTATACTCAGTTGCTCTATTTTTCTCCTTTTGAGCTATCCAACACGATATGGAATACATTTCATTTCACTATATGCCATTGGGCCACACTGTCCAACTTATGGGAAAAGTTTCGTTTTGCCCGTCTCGTACTTTATTTACGTAAGCTAACTTCAAAAAAAAATGGTGAAGCAAAAACCCCAAATTAATATGTTTTTTACATGTCTATTTACATAAAACTCTACTAAAAATATGAAAATATGGCTAGCCCTGCATATAATAAAACTAACACAAGTTACTTACGGTGGTTTTATCTTAATACTTTTATGTGTGGTTAAATCTATGCTACCGGATGAGAATTAACATTAAGTGCATGTGTGTAACGAGTCGAGCGACAGTAGTTCTGTCTCTTTCTACCAATCAAGTGTCGAACTAGAACAAATATTCTTCTTGCACGTCCCTCCCCTAATGAGTTATTTATATGAAAAGCCTTATGTTTAAAGTCTTCCTAAAATAATATGATTCCCTTAAGTATTTTCAAACAACTCTCAAAGATCCTAGTTAACTTAAATGCCTTCATTAATAACTGTTCATGAAGTTTGTTATCTTTTTGCCATCCATAACCTATACGAACTACTATATACTATTACGAACTTAGCATGCATGCATGTCATTGGTCTAGTAGCAAATGATTCACTCTCAATATGCTGAGGTCATTGCTGTTGGATGGTTTTTGTAACATTTAATTATCGTGATCGTGACATGAAAAAAAAGACATGTCGGGCCATGTTTTGCAAAGTCGCTTGACTTCGCCTGACGTCGCTGCCGAAACCTGTCACGGCGTGTCGCCAGATATGCAGTCGTGCTGAGTCCGGCAACGTTGCACCACTTCACCCGACGTCGCTGTCGACACGTGTCGCGGGACTTTGTCCCATAGTGAATCCCTGGGTTAAGATTAAATTTAAGCTAAAAAAAAAGGTACTTATTCACCTCTAATTAAGGTCGATGTTATCAGACACAACTTCCTTTTTCCTGTTGAATAGCTCTTCCTACAAAATATAATTTAATTTGATAAGTATTTCAAGCATAATAATGAGTAGGTAGGTGCATAAATAACTACTAACTTGACCTAAATAATATGTTGCTTAGTCTTGAAGTAAAGTAGTCAATGGATGTCTCTTAACTCCTACGTAGCAGTATTGGAGGTACCCACGGTGTATTATAAACCTGTTAGAGCGATATCTGGCCAGCGAGGGCGTGGGCAGCAGTGGGCATTGGGCATGGGCAAGCCTGTTAACAGGTCAAGGAACCATTTCGTAGAGACATTTCGGGAGATTTTTATTTAAATAGACACCTACCTGCTATACTTATTACGATAAAGCTCTCTTTATCGTATCGTACCTGCAGTTTATAGAGCATCTTTGCTCCATAGTCGGTCAGATAGACAAACAGCTGGATACGGAGAAAGTGTTGCAATTTATAGAGTATCTTTGCTCTATATTCGGTCAGATAGACAAAGAACCGGACACGGAAAAAGGGTTGCAATTTATAGAGTATCTTTGCTCCATAATCGGTCAGATAGACAAAGAACCGGACACGGAAAAAGGGTTGCAATTTATAGAGTATCTTTGCTCCATGAAACCAATTTGTGTGAATTTGTTGATTTTGTTTCTTCAGCTATGGAGAAAGGCTATCAGGTGGATGCCGTGTATACCGACTATTCAAAAGCATTTGACACTATTTCTCACCACATACTTGTTAAGAAACTTGAGAGGTTCGGCATACACGGCAACCTCCTTAGATGGCTAGAGTCATATTTAAAAAATAGGTCCCAGGCTGTAACTATTAAGGGATTTCAGTCGTCATTTGTACCAGTAACATCTGGTGTGCCTCAGGGATCTCATCTCGGCCCATTATTATTTAACATTTTTATAAATGACGTGGCCAATGTTTTTATTAACACAAATTTTCTCCTTTTCACAGATGATAACAAAATATTCAAAATTGTGACTTCTCTTGACGACTTTGTTTCCTTTCAGTCTGATTCGAATAGACTTTGGAGATATTGTCTTTCCAACGATTTACAATTAAACATAAATAAATGTCAAGTCATATCATTCAGCAGACAGAAAAGGCAATTAGAGTATCCTTATGGCTTCAACTCAAAACCAATAAAACGGGTGACCGAGCTCAGAGACCTCGGGGTGATGCTGGACGACACTGGTACTCATATCGATCATATTGTCACAAAAGCTTACAGAATGTTTGGTTTTGTGCTGCGCATAGGTAAAGCGTTTAAAGACCCATCTACGCTCATAGTTTTATATAATTCGTTGGTTCGGTCTCACCTTGAGTACGCTTCGACAATTTGGAATACCTTTTACTCTATTCATATAGACCACATCCAAAAGATCCAAAACAAATTTCTAAAGCATCTTAATTTTCGGTTTCAATTTGTATCTCGTAAAGAAAGCATGCAACTTTTAATTAATAGACGTCTGGTTAGGGATCAGGTATTTTTGTACAAAGTTTTGAATAATGTCATAGATAGCTTTTACCTCCTGAATAAAATCAATTTTCGATGTCCCAACAGTAACTCTCGTCAAAAACATCTTTTTACTGTGCCATTACTCAAAACTAACTACGCTAAGAACTCTTATATTCCACGTGCGTGTGATTATTACAATAGACATTTCAACAACATTGATATATTTAATACAAGTTTAGGCAGTTTCATAAAAAATATAAATACTGTTTTTTATAGGCCACAATAAAGGGCAGTTTACTTTAACTTTTTAGTCTACTTTTAGGTTCTTTTTTTTTATTTTAAAATGTTAGTATTCGACTACTTAGCACCCTGCCTCAGTAGGCTAGGAGGACTGTAAATTATTGTTTTTCATGTTAACTGTGAACACTGTTTGTCGATGATCAATTGTACTCGATAATGGTTTTAAGGATTATGTTTGTGACTGTTTGTGTTCCAATAAATAAATAAATAAATAAAATAATCGGTCAGATAGAGAAAGAGCTGGACACGGAAAAAGGGTTGCTATTTATAGAGCATCTTTGCTCCATAATCGGTCAGATAGGCAAAGAGCTGGAGACGGAAAAAGTGTTGCAATAATGATGTTTGCTCTATAATCGGTCAGATAGATAGAGAGCTGGACACGGAAAATCTTTTGCAATTTATAGAACATATTTGCTCTATAAGCGTTCAGATAAACAAAGAGCTGGAGACGGAAAAAGTGTTGCAATTTATAAAGCATCTTTGCTCTATAATCGGTCAGATAGACAAAGAGCCGGACACGGAAAAAAGTTTGCAATTTATAGAGATACTTTCCTTTACAACGTCGATACAAATCAACTTTTAAAAAAAACACCCGCCTTTAAACGACTGCTTGGCTCCAGAAACAATGAATGATGTTGGTGTGGCACCCTGATTAAAGGGTTTTCATTACTCAATAAATCGCAACCCTTTTTCCGTGGCCGCTCTCTGCCAACAAACTGTCTATCCACTGGATGTTGGGTTCAACATTTTTCATATATTATATTCAACTGTGTTACTCCTTCACGCTGCAACGGCTAGACGGATTTGGATGAAATTTAGAATGGTTTTTTTGTAACTGTTTACGTCAATAATGTGCGATTGTTACATTCTTACTTAGACTCTAAATCTTAATTAAATAGGAAGATTTTTAGGCGAGTCAAGTCATAATTTATTATTTAATTGTTAGGTACATTAATTATTAGCTTATACCCTATTTGTGTTAATCCACACATAGCGACGATAACCGATTTCTACGAAAACGAAGTTGCGGGCAGAACCTAGTATTCAATAAAACGAATACTACGTACTCACCTGCCTGGTTAGGTGTTGAAATCTTCACCAGTTAATGACAAAAAGTGCATCAACGTTTAACAAAAGCAACTTTTTGTGTGAAACATCTCGATTACCGTTCCTAGTACAAACGAGTGTCATACCACTTAATACGTAGTCATCTCTTTTTTCGGCTATTACGTTGACTATAACTGCATCCACCATGCGTTCCATTTAGTTCCAGAATTCATGGAATCATCGCATAAATACAAAATCATAGCGTTAAATTGAATAATAACTGCCTCTTTGTTTCCACTGTCGGTTTCTAATTGAAACTCGTCGACACCCGGCGTCCAATTCTGTTAACTAGGTAGGTACCTACTTTTAGTCATGACAGATCATCGCGGGTGTTGCGCGCGAGTCGTTGGCTTTACGTTGCCTTTATTGAGTTCATTGCTCTTTGTCATACGTTTTAATTTGTTGCGGTATGAAAATGTGTACGAGTCGCATTTATATCCTCGCCAATTTATCTAGAGCAGCGTTTCAACTCTGAATCAATTTGCTATTCATCTTTCGGTTACGTCAATTATTTACCTAGATACATGTATAGGTGAAAAACTTAAGTAAATAACCTCTTGCATGTAGTTGTAACACATCTGTATTGACCGTTCGACATTCTATATTTGAAATTTAACATTATTCCATATTAATTTTGTACACAACTACATGCAAGAGGTCATTTACTTAAGTTTTTGACCTATAACCATTTAGATATATGTACCTATTAACGGATTCATGTACCTATTTCGAGAAATGTTTTGAACGACGTTTCGTAATTAATAAGAACTCATTAAGTCTTTTTTACCATTGAACATTTTTTTTTTTGAAACCTCAGGTTTAAATCCAAACATTTTATAGTTATTAATCTGGCAAAGGAATTAGACATTGATATATTCTAACACAAACATATTAAGGCATAGTTTAAACAAAAAATGCTTTGTGTAATGATACTTTACTGAGTAAACATTTTTATTTAATAGGTATATAATCGTTATTCGTGATTTTTTGCGTAATTGCGACTCTGCGTGGTGTAAACCACTAAAAACAGTGTAACAAGTAACCCTACTTTGTATACCTTGTAATTATCGGTGAGAACCTGTAATTAGCTTTTAGCTTTTATAGCTGTTGATTTTCAACAAATAAAAAGTTATCTATTCAGATTGTTATTTAATCTGAATAGAAAACTTTTAATTTAAGCTTTAGCTCAAATGATTATCAAAACCCGAACCAGCCGTCCAAACTTTCCGCGCGTAACAACGTAGTGTTATCTATCACTTAACACCTCATCAATATCAGACCCGTCTATCCATAAAGTATCCAATCCCGGCCCAATTGTTCAGCCTTTGATGCAATAGCCTCGCTGGCCTTAATTTGGAACAGATCGGTGGAACACATTCGTTTATAGACAGAATTAATTGACCAAAATGACAAGAGCGACGTGGTTGCCTGGCGGGTTGGCCCGATTGCCCACAAAACAGCTCTATCCATGCACGACACTGTTTACCCGTAATTGATAGTTTCTATTATGTGCTAGCAAGACGCGGCATTGGAATCGTACTGACAATAGTGCATTATTTTAAAAGCATTGGGTGGCACGTAGTCGTAGAGATGTACATTTACATAAACATGTAGAGATGTAAAGGAGAATGGGCAAATTGGCCTATCGGCGGCCACTGGTGAAATTAGTGTCAAATGAAAGCTATGCTATTAAGGAATACTTTTTGTAAAAAACTTTTATTTGTATCTGTTTTAAAAAAGGAATTATTTAAACATAACTCCGAATTCGATCACTTAAGACATTCAAGAAGATATTTTGTTACCAGCATCAGATTTATTATACACCGTGACTTATGATTTGTATACTTATTATATCTGTAAGTTGTACTTTATTGCCTAATAGTAAATAAATAACATATTGATAGTTGTTAAATACTTCACTTTGAGATGTTAGATCATCAATATATGTTGAGATTTCCCTTCTTTCCTAAACATTTAATATATTGATGATCTAACATCTAATCGGGAAAACTACACAAAGTATTGTAGAAGAAAATCATCTTTTATTCTGATTACAATTAAGTCACGGTAATGAAACTTTTACCAAGGAACAGAAGGACTATACCACATCGTCAGATAAAAAAAAATATCCTTGGCCGCTCATAGACCAAGTTCCATACAGATTTGCCCATTCTCCTTTTCATAAACATATCATACAAATGTACAGTTAATTAATAATCATAAGGCATATTTTTTTCGGATAAGTTCATATTCATCTTACTTTCTCAAACCAAAGGTTTCGAAACCAGGCGGCGGCGCCGCTGCGGGATTTTTTAATTGTATTCATTAACTTAAATAACTATTTCCACCGAGCGACGATCCGCGACGATTTCAATACAAATTTAAATTCTCGTCTCGCCTTTTCTCGCCTTGTCTCGCCTTGTCTCGCCTTGTCTCGGCTAGTCTCGCCTCGCCGGTGGAAAAGCACCTTCAGTTAGCTTTTCGATGGATACTAGAGCCAACTCACAAAGAAAAATAAACACGAACTTTTCCGATCAAATTGAATAGGTCCGGTTTGGTGTCTTATGTTTATTCACAATATCTGTAAGTTAACCAATGTTATGACTTCCTTTATAAATCAGGTTCTTGTTTAATCCATTTAGGTAATCGTCAGTAATCGAACATCAGAAATTCATAGTATTTAAATATGTTTTATCTTTATTTGAATTTTAATCAGCTTTATCTCGAACATCAACATTCGAAGTTATTATCCACATTACATTTGATGCGGTTCTATGAACACTAAGAACTGGTAAAAGTTTTAAACACAATCCCTTTTAATGGCTTTCACTATAAGCACAGAATTAGTCGTACACCGCGTATTATGTTGATGGACAAGGTACCTTCCTTTATGTTTAGTCATACGTATACAGGAACCTCGTCATGGTGAATATAAATCATATTTTTTTTCAGCTCTCCTCCAAATTTTGCATACCTAGCTATATTCAAAAACAATTACGTTATTATTTTTACTATTTCCGTAAGTTTACAGTTCATTGACATGATAATTGCGGATTGGAAAATTGGCAAGATCTTCGAGACAATCTCGCTGTTTACAGTACTGTGCCGTTACTATTTCTGCTTGCGAAAAAAACAGTGAGCTAATTTAAAAATAACCTAAGCTAAAATAATAATTTTACTGCTCGGTTTATGGCCGACTGTACTGATTATAAACTCACTATCAAAGACGAACCGAATGAGTCCATGGGCCATTGAAGAGTTCCTATGGCCACCTTCCGTCTCCATCGGCATACCATACATTGTTAGTCCCTTAGTTACAGGTGAAGTTGATATATGTATGTAGGTACCTAAATCTTGTAACAATTATGATTTCAGGTGTTCTTTAAACTAAGGGTCACCTGAACGACCGTATTAGCTTTGACTTACTTTTTTATAGGACATACCTACCTAATTTATTTAATCGTAGGACGTATTAACATAAACATAACTAAAGAGATAACTATAGATCCACGTTCAAGGTCCCGAGCCACCTAAAAATGGTGGGTTTTATCACAGGTTTTATTAGGCACATAAGTTCGTCCTAGTCAAGGCGTCTCGAGCTCATTACTTTAAAAATATTTTTTATACTATTATTATAAATGCCCATTCTTTAGCTGTTGGCATACAGTTTTATTTGTTTTGTTTTCTTATACCTAATAAAGAATCTGTTGTACCTTTTTATCTTTTTTGATGCGACTTCGTACCACATTTAACCGGGGTAGTTTTATTGTTTTATGCCTGAGATAAACTACTCTGTCGACAAAAATAACACGATCAATCTAAGGATTTTTTATCTTGTAATGTCATGAGCCGAGTCATCGGTGCACATGGGCAGCATGTGTGTGAGCTTAATCAAAATCCGTTCCGAGTACATACAAAAAAAGTCGGTCGCTTGAAAGAGTTAAACATCTTTTCTTTTATTTTAACCCAGCTTTTCACTCATCGCAGTTCCCCTAAGGCATCCTAGTTTTAGCTAACGAAGACAAGCTTTACCCATTTATTAAGGTCATTCATGAAAAAATTTCGAGCAAATTTCCCACCCGAACGTGGAATGTTAATTTTGGAGGTACTCCAGTATTCCCAGAAATTTTATTACTGCGTCGCTCATAAAGTAAGAGGTGTATTTAATCTCTCCCAAGTGTTGAGACTACAAAAATATTGCTAAACATTTTGTAACAGTATGAAATTTTTAGGGCTCCGTGGTCAACAAGGAACCCTTATAGTTTCGCCAGGTCGGACTGTCCGGCTGTCCGTGGTACTCGGTGACTCTTGGTACTACAAAGCTGTAATTTGGTATAGCTATACAATTAAATTACGTCGACAAAGTTGTAACAAAGGTAAAATCTTGGGGAAAAAATCTTGTAGGTACCTGCCATACAAGCAAAACATTTTTTTTTACATTGTGGTATCGAGTCATGTATCATTGAATAGCTCTTTAAAAAACATTAATTACCCATGTACATGTTTTCATCCATTTTTAGATTTGGGGGAGCGTTTAGGAAATATTGAACTCGAAATTGGTTCCCGAGATACAGGCGGCTGAAGTGTTAATACTTACCTGCTAAAATCATCTATGACAGCACGGAATAAATTTTATTAATAAAATTGTTCATACATGTTTTTGTCTTTTGAGAAAAAATTGTGTTTGTCATAACAGCTTCGGAACCCTGCATTGAGCACAGTCGGACATGCTCTTGCCTGGTTTTTGAAATTGAGTTCAACCATAATGTTTATACCTACTCAAACAGATGCTTGTTTTATAAATATGGTAAGGGTCTTAAGAGTCTTAGTGCATCAAGAAATTAAAAAGCTAGCAGCATTCCACAAAAAAAACATACATTCGAGCATTGTTTACTTGCCTATGTTTCTATTTTAATATTGATACAAATATATTAATTCTATTTTGCGTGGGATCGCATTGCTAGACATATAAGGAATTGTGTATATTTGAATCCAATAACACATAAGTCCTTTTAGATCTGTTGGGCCAGCTGCGCGCGCGCCACCACTACCGCGACAGACGGCGCCGGCGTCTGCGTGAGTCATCGGCCGATAGCGCGAGGTAGATAAGAGCCATCGACGAATATGTCACGATAGTGAACGGACTCCGGATGTATTCACTAATACACAACTAACGGAGGTTTATACCCCAGTTAGGTATTATCTGCTTTATTAAAGTTAGGTTCCATTTTTAAATATACGTAGGTTCTGAATACAAAGGGGAAATATCAACAGTCTAAGCGGGAAACCGCAAACGCAAGAACTATTTTCGAAAATATTCTATGTAGATGAACAAAGTCACTAGTAACAACTATACATAGTTGTTCGTTCGTCTACATAGAATATTCTCGGCAATAGTTCCTGCGTTTGTGGTTCCCCGACTCTGTGAATTTTTCCCCTTTGTATTCAGATATACCAAAATAACTTTAAGAATGACATGGCAATAGAGATAAGATAAAGTACCGACTGTTATTCGTAATAGTTTATTTATAGTTGGTATGTAAATAATAGAAATCGATTTCCTCCATTCCCGCCGGTAAAAGTTGATTGCGACTCCTGGAAAGTTCGATATCGACTCGATCGCTGGCTGCCTCGCGAGATTACACTAAGAAAACTTTTGATTACACCACATGCAATGGAATAATATGTTGTTTGTGGAAATAACATGTTTAATTTGTTGTCAACTAGACAAACTCGAAAGAAGCATTGGCTTCATTTTTATTTTTATTTATAGCTTATTTGACATAGGTACCGCGAAATATGAAACATATTCAAAAGATAAAACTGAAAATATTGTGATAATGATAATATCAGTTATGTTGAAATTGAAGCCTTGACTCAATTATAATCCTGAACGAAAGTAATCAAAGATAACTTTTATACGGGAACTATCGCGTGTGCAAACATTTGCGTGTGGCCCACATTAAAACTGATAAGCGTCGAGATACAGCAATCTCATCGTTACGGCATTCAGACCGCGTTATAGATAGCGCTGTGACGTCGAAACAACACGAAAAGTTTCTACAAGAAATTGTTGTGGGATCACGTACAAAAGGCTTGCTTATATCGCGTCTTCTATTCCTTTGCAAGTCGTTACATTTGAATAAAATAGCCGTTGCGGGAATTAAGAAATAGCATGCCACTCGTATTGTGCAGAGTAAGACAATTCGAGTCATATCCTTGGCGCCGGAACTTCATAATAATATCTCATTTTGCGCAGCGAAGCTCCCGCTTAATGAGGAACGCGAAATTATGAATCCCGACCTCTCATCCCTAATGGAGGGGATACCGTTTATCTTATCTCATAATTCGAGCCATCGTTTGACCTACTGCGCTTAGTTAGTTGTCTTACTTCACCTGGATGAAAAAATGTATTCAGCTAACAAAGCCGATGTAATCTAATTGAAAAGTTTATTTAATGTTTCGGATCTATTCAGGTCACGCGCCTTTTATCAAATATTCAGCGAATCGCCGAGTAATATGTAAGATTATTTGAAGGGGAACTCTCAGACAATCCCGATGCGTCCCGCCATTTTCATCCACTAGGGATAAAGTAAAATGTCTACTGGCTTTTTTGCCCCGACCCCCTGCATCATTTATAATAATAACTCCTCTAGCGGACGCTTTAACATCGCACCTCGCAGGCACTCTCCTTCATACTGGAAAGTGCAGAAAAAACATTTTCGTGAGAGCCCTTTGTGCTCTGGCTTCTTTTAGTAACGCCTTAGAATTCTATGCTGCAACTTGATGTTGCGAGAACTTTCAATCATTCCTCCTTCACTTTGTGTTATCACGTGGAAAAGCGTGTAAATGTTTGGATGAATATATAATATGTTATTTTGAGTATATTTACGTCATTCATGTAACTGTATCAACCTGAACATGCACATTACCTCAACGTATCGTAAAGTAGCGTTGTTGATAGAAATATGTATCCGTCATCCTTAGCGTGACAAATGTCACTTCCAAATAGGGAATTTGCCACATCGTAGACCTTTAACAAACGACGCTTATTAATTGCTATGAATGTCGCCGTTCTATTTCCAGTGTCGATCTAATAAAGCTTTATAGAGATGTACGAGAATAGGGTGTGATGGGGTCAAACGTGAATGTCGAAGGTTAGTCGATAGCTGTATTTAGTTAGGCAATAAATAAACCGGGAATGGCGAGGCGTCCTTAGTGTCCTTACTATGTAAATAGTTGAATATATCACTACAGAAGAAGGTATTCATTAGTTGAATGTTAACGTAATATTAAAACCTTTAGGCCTAGTGGTTAAGGCACCACTTCAAGCAGAGTACCAGCACATCGTGAACATCGTGGGAATACTTGGTGAAATCTGCAAAGTAATTCAATGTAGAACTCTGAAATCAAGCTGGACATGCTTAGTTATAGAATAGGAAAGAGGGCATGTGCCCAGTGGTGAGCCGAAAATAGGCGCATAACTATGTTTATTTTGTGTAAAGTACGTGATAACAACAAGAACATTTCTTAACAAAATTATTTGGTAACAGAAGTTTCAATTACAATAGTTAATATCACCCTATACAAACCACTCGAACAAGTCAATAACCTATTACAAAACAGGACGTTCCATTAATAAAGCAGAACAATAAATTCTCGACAAAATAAATCTTAAGTACATACTTTGGTGTCTAAGAACAATTGCTTGAGAATTATGAGGCATGGGATTAAGCCCGGCTTTGCATTTAAATATCTACTTATCTCCAGAAACGAAAGAGATCAATTTGCGTACAATAGAATGAGAGCTACTTGCGGCTGTATAATGTCAACTGCGATATCTATACCCGTCTTTATTGGTATATAAGCATAGATAATACATATTATGTGTGTTATGTTCTTTGATATGGGTATGACGTAAATCCGGAGAATGCTAACTAATTAATGACGATGGCAACGCATCAACGTTATTACCTGGGGTATGGTAAAACAACTTTATGCGGTATTGTTAGATAGTGATCAGTGGGAGTGCTCGTCCTCAACGGCAATAAACTTGAAAAAATATTAGTCTAGCTGGCGAACGCTAACAAAGTCAAAGGTCAGGGAAAAGCTTCCCTTCAATTTTTTAATAATTTAGATGTCGTATTAAAAGGTCTTCAATAATATTCCGCGAAAAGCACTTAACGACTGTCGTTTGTTACAGGTCAATTATCTTGCTGAGTCTGATCGAGGCTTCCATCATTATTTTAAGGTAAGCCTACCTACTACATTATATTAACGTCACTCGGACCTGTTGTCATTATTATGTTATCTTATATTGTTTGATGCAGTGTGGGAATAAGACAGTGAAATGACTAGAGGCATTCCATCTTAGTCCACCGGGTTGGCAACGCATTTGCAGTCCTAGCATTGCAGTCTTGTGATTCTCGTCATGAAATCGGAAACATCGCAACTTATCAAGTTCAGGATTACTTATGAATTTGGGAACATTTAAATTTTTAAAGTTCAGTTATGTAGTGTCTCTCAGAGTCATAATTGTCATATCCAGTATGAATTTAATAGCTTCTTATTACGTGTGCAATATTATCCTAAATCCCTTTCGCGTAGTTGACGAGTATTATTAATAATTAAAGGAGTCCCGTCTCAGCGCGTTAAGCTTTCACCGAGACCGAAATACATTCCCGGGGGAGCGTGTTTAGAGACTAGACAGAGCTAGAAGATTACCACTACACTACCACTTTGATTACATGCTGTTAATTTCGTGATCGATTGCCCCGGGGACTTCAACTAATCTTCTCGGATGTTTTATGTTTTAACATGCCTACCTAATACCAGCTATTTTATGTAGTTGCGAGTTTTAGGCGGAGTAGCATTATTATGTTAATGTTAAGTTTAATTAACATATTCACCTTAATGTGTTGATGGTTTTAGTTTTCTTGATTGAAACACACACACACGCAGGCTAACACGAACCTTGTATTTGATCCAATGTACACTTTTTGAAGTCTAATTATTTAAATGTTAAATGACACAGTTCATGCATTGAGCCAGCATTTTTACGTCTTATCAGTGGTTAGATAGGGTTAGTGGGACGTTGTGCAGGATTCGTCCAGATCAGTCTTAGGTAATCGCAAACCATCGCGCAAAACAAAAATGTTCGCAGAATCAGAGTTTCGAAAGGCTTCGGAAGCGAAGCTTTTACTTCTTTAGAATTTTCGAAGCCCTTTAAAACATCCAATAGGGAGTTTTGTCGAGTCACTGGTCCGTGTCCCGAAACTCCCATTATCGTGTTACGCAACTTCCCGACACTGCTCTTCGAGTGTCGAATTTACCGCAACGCTGATTTTAACCAGTTTGCTAAAAAAGTACCTACCTTTTTGCGGCGCTAATTTATTTTACAGTGATTTAATTTTTAATTTTTGATAGTTTTACGAGTACAACGTTGATTTTAGCCTTATCAAATGGTCATCATATCTCACTGTTCCTAACTTATTTCATGATTGCCGACCCTACGATGATACTCACACATGTATTTTTTCAAATCTTTAAGCTGAAAAGTTTGCAAATCTTTAATTAATATCTTAAAAGAATAATCTTTTAGTAAGTACAACTTAAGAACTCTCAATCATTAACGGAGTTAGGAAAAATAAGTTATGATCATCATTATAAAATCAACCCGTTGGTACCTCCGATTATTTTGAATACATATACAGTACTTAGTAGACACTAAACTGTAAATTTTCTGCAACAGACGTATATAAATAAATAAATAAATATCAAGGGACGATCTCACACAAATTGACCTAGTCCCAAACTAAGCTCTTGGCTTGTACTATGGGTACAAGACAACGATATAAATACTTATATAGAGAAATAAATACTTAAATAGAAAACATCCAAGACTCATAATAAATACTCGTGCTCATCACACAAGTATCTGCCCATACCGGGATTTAACCCAGGACCGCTAGCTTCGTAGACAGGGTCACTACCAACTAGGCTAGCGCGTCGTCACCAACTAAAGGTCTATATTATTATTAAACTGTGTAATCAGCTGCATTACAATTTGTCCGTCGAACGTTATTAATTTATAGTGATAGGCTGATGGGGGCCCATGAGGCGACGACACACCCTTAACATTATTCTTACTAATTACCATTTTAATGAAGCAGGAAATTATTATTGGTTAAAAGTAAACCTCGCGGCGGTACTATTGATATCGTTAAATTTACATTTGAGTTTTGAACAGAAAGTGGCTCGCTGTAATATAACAGCTGACTGATAAAACTGATGAAGTTCTCATATCTTAGCTTAGTATTTCTTCAAGTTAAAAAATGGTTGTAATGGAGCAAAAGTTAAGTAAAAATTCTTCAGATTTTCCGTAACAGTAAAGAAGTTTGAGCAACTTAAACTAACCACCTGTTTCTGAATTTTACATGGAGAAACTTACGGTGTACAAAGTTTACTAGCTAATGGCAGTAAAAGGATTTTAAGAAACATTAATGGTAGTTTCTACATTGGTAACTGATTATAATTAATTGTTATAATACTAACATTGATTGTGTGGTGTTAACATAAATGTATTTTGCATAAGTTTATCAATTGTCAATCTTATATGATCAGATTGATCACAATGCTTTGTATGAAAAACCTTTTTCGCAGCCAATTATTATATTGCATTATACAAGTTTCAAATCAAATAAATTTGTCATCAATGTTACTCAGTGATGCAGATTATTTAGTTGCTTTTGGGGTTTGTTTAAGTCTATTCAAGACCACCTTCTACGCAAAGGCATTAAACAATATCACTATGGCATACTCTTGTTTTAGATAGCGTACTGCCGTTTCGTCGAAATATGTTACGTCTAATATCATTTCCCTACTAATTTATCGCAGTAAGTTAACTTTTTTATATTCGTTATTTATTATTAAAGTATTTATGAACCATCTAGTCCCTTCCACTGTTGTACGTTTGGCTATTTGATATGTTCAAACTTTTCGCAATCGGTCAAAGGTTAACTGGAAGAGATCCCTTAAAGGGATATGTTGGCCCTTGTACATAGCTTTTGCGTTTCTGTCTATTTTGTTTGTTATTTTACCGTTTGTAGACAGGGTGTTAGGCAGAAGGTTGGACCAACTTCAGGGACTAACTCTGTAGGTCATAATCATCAACTTTTATTATGGGACCAACATCCAAACCGCAAAAAAAAACAGCTATTCCATACAAACTTTGAGAGCTAAACAGCCAAAATTTATGGAACAGCTGGTTTTTTTTTGCGATTTGGATGTTGGTCCCATAATAAAAGTTGATGAGTATGACCTACAGAGATAGTTTCTGAAGTTTGTCCAACCTTCTGCCTAACACCCTGTATAAACTGTTTGGTAAGTCATACTTTGCGATACAATTTTCGCCGATTTATTAGTAAACCGGTGTCGTAAACAAAAGCCCCGTCGAAGCCAAGTACCATACCGTCGTGTTTTAAAAGCATTGAATATGTTGATCATTTGTATCTACATCCAAAGCTGTGAAATGCCACTCGGCGCAAGCATTTCGTCACATTTAAGTCTCGCAAATCAAAAGGTTTACACGGACTTCGTTAAGTCAATAGGCCTTCGCGATAAAGCTGAGCGAATCTCAACCTGGAACCCATTTGCGTTAGATGTAGATAGGTAAACCACCAACTTAAGGACTAGAGCCGCGATGACGCGAATAGATAGCTCAAATCAGTCACGGTCTAGCCAAAAGAGGAAACGCGGGATCAGATTCGCCCTGTGCTGAATAGCACATTGTCTGTCAACCTCAGCGGGTTTGTGCTAAAAGGTAGACTAAAACTAGATAGTTATTGGCAACGCTGCACGCTCGCCCGAATGACTTGCTGTTAAAGTCGCGTTTCAGATTTTAAGGGGTTATAAACGTTAACAACCTCTGCTATGACTTTGCCAAGACGTTACTGGAAGTGCAGAGTAATGCATTAGATGTTTTTATTTACACGTCGTACTTAAAATAACCATTAAATAGATGAAAAACAGCCCAACCTATTTTCATGAAAGCTAGCTAAAATCCAACCCGATTAAGTTAGCTTTCTTTTATAATAATCCTTATGTTAATATGGTTGGATGTCTGGAACCTATGATACTATAGACATCCACTCAGATACACCGATACACACGGTAAACTTGGGTCCCGTCTGCTTGGATAATTTCGATTGTCCGAAACGTATTTGGCATAGAACGAAAGTTGAGATTGCATAAAGTGTATTTGGTATAATTGGTAACTAGGTATCCGAATATATTTTTGGTCGAATTTTAAATAGTAAGTGACCTATTGGCAAGGCCGTCTTTTTTTTCTAAGCTAAAAAGAAGCAAGCTTTGCTTGTTTGCGCGCATTTATACCCGTTATTGCTGCTGCAACATAATAATTATGAAGCTTTTGGAAGAGTATTGCAATCTAATGGCCTGCGCAAACAGGCGGACGGGACGGCAGAGGATATTAAAATTGAAATAAGGTATAAAGTTCAATGCTTTGAGACTGACCTCGGAGCATCGCAGGGGATTGCGGCGGAGGAAATTTATAGGGAAAAATCCCCTGCCGTCCGCCGGTTTGCGCTGGCCCTAAGAGGTTATGTTCGATACGTTTATGGTGTAATTATATTTTGCATTTTTTTATTCCTTGTGACGATTGGGATCATCAATTTAATGCATAAAAATTATTAGTGATTGTACACGAAACTACACTATGCCATAAGAGTTTATGCCAATGTTTAAAGTAATTATGCAATACAGAATTATTACAAAAATAATAAGAGTAAGAGCAGGCCACCGTAAAACTTATATAAAAACCCCTTTTTTGCGTAGGGGGTTATAAAGCCTGCGTCAATCAAACTATATAAACTTAACTTCTTCGCCGTCTTATTCTGGGTTTCCACATCACATCTCTAAGCGGACCTTTATTTGTTCAGCTTCAGCATTGATTCCACTTAATATCTATAAAGTGGTAGTCGATGCGGAAAACTCGATTTTTCTATTGGCTGTTATTTCGTTCGCGTCCGACTTTGGCTATAAACGCTGCAGTAAGTTTATTATTTGCCATAAAATAAGACTGCGGCGCGCTTGCCATTTCCTAGATAAGCTGTAGGCGATAACAAATGACATTTGTCGCTACAAAAAATCTTAATGGGTACTTATATTTATTGCAATCTATCGATTTCTATTTTGTTAGGTTTTTACTCAATCTGGCTTTGATCATAAATAAAAGCAAATCAAATGATAAGTGATAACGAAACAATAGAAAACGCACCATTTACGATATACGAGTAAAACTACTAGATTAGAGGTATTCCATCTTAGTCCTATTATTATTGTTGGGTTATTTGCAGTCTTGAATTTGCAAATGTCTATGGGTCTTGTCTTATATCTTATCCCACTTACCGTCAGTTGCCACGTGTGCTCGTTTGCCTTCTCCAGGCGGTAAAAAAATCATTTAGATTTAGACAATGTCGAATACAGGCCCAGTATGTAATTTAAGACTAAACGAACAAAGAAGTTGAAAGACCAGTTAAAGCAAAAAGATTATGTGTGCGCTCTCTTGAAGTTGGAACGAGAACGAAGTGTTATGAGTGAGGCCGGATGTCATAATTTTAAGTATTTAGTTGACATGCGCATGCACATTTCACACAATGAGAAAGAAACAAGCCTGCTGGTCTTTTATTTAGATAAATCATTTGTTTAGCATCGCGTTATGTATCAATCGATTGCATAGAACCAGACTTACATTGTTGTATTTGAATTTTGCGTATTTTTACAATAAAGTGTTTGCAATTGAGTAATTAGAAAAAAGTTTTAACCCTTTCGGACCAAAATGATATTAAATGTTATTGATTCTCCTAATTAACATATAATAGGACTCGTATTGTTTTTAATGTTTAAATTAATTTCTTGTTTGCTCAATTTTCAATTAAGTACGCAAAAAAGGTTCATTTTCAACCCGCACGATCGTCTCATTCTGTATTATTTTAATTTGCAATAACAGCTATCAGCCATGTAATTCTCTTGATGACTTACCTACTTTTCAACTAGACACGGACGAATTATTAATCGGCGAGTTTAAGGTGTTCCGTCAGAGCGTAGAAGCAACATTTTAAGATACTAATAAGTACAGAGTGTTTTTGTCTCGCACTTAATAGTTTTACGTTTTTCTTTTCTTTTAGTCTTGAACACCATATGTTTATATTTTTTATTTATTATTGACGTGTTCGTTCAGTTGGATGTCTTAGTTACGGTTGTTAAGTTTTATTTCGATTAATAGACGTTTTATTAACCTGCAATAAAAAAATCCTAAACGATATGCTTAGTGTTGTCACGTAAATGTTATTCTATTGACGGATGTCACTGTCACTTATTAATTATTATACTTTGTTATTTGTTTTTATTCCGATGTAATTTTTAGACGTCATCTACGTACTAAGTAGGTATAATATAATTTGCCTGCAAATTAACCACAAAATGGCCATGTATGAAAAAAGGTTTAGATATGTATCGTAACTTGTGACTTTAGAACGTACAGGCAATCCACAATGGTTCCTCCAGTCGACAAAAACCCTCGGAACCCTTGTCCGATTTGCACTAAGACGTTTTTTATTAGATGGGCTGAGTCCTTAGAGCACGCCGGCTGCTCGTTAAGAGATCTTGCTTCCATTTAAGGTATAGTGGCGTTTGTGGTCGCCAGTCCTGTTCCTTATATGACCATAGCGCTATTTACAGGTTGCTTTAGTGCTGCATACTGGCGGTATTGTTGTAAAAAGCTACTGAGGAATCTTATTGTGCTCTTTCATTATTTTAGGTAATAAAACAACGGAACTTATCTCAATTTTTAGGGTAGTGCTCCCCACTGAAACAGACTCAATTGATTACTCAACACATTGTAGTTTCGATGCGCTTTACGGATTGAGCGATTCGATGTAGGTTCTCGTATGCGAAAAGATTCTTCAGTCCGATCTACTTGGTTTTTGATGTACCCATTTTTTATCGTCTGGCTCTTTATTATGGCATAGGCACTTACTTCCTAAGCATAGCAAAACATCTGACATTTACCATCAATGCTTTGGAATTATGAAGTCGAAACACTTTTTACGCATTTATAACTCTCGTTCCAAGCCACGACTAACTGGCGTGACGTTACTGAAAGGGGATGTTGTTAGTAAAGCTTACAATGCAACTTACAACGTAACAGAGCAAATCGAAACCGCCTGCGAGTGCATTTGTCCGGAGTGAGTCAGATCTCTATTTTGAGCGGCTTGATGCGTCCGAGTCGGTATCCGCACTTGCGCGCAAAACGCGTACCGTCATAACCGCGAGGAATCTTTCTACTTTGCAATATGAGGTTCAGAATGGTACATCAAAACATGTTCATGACAGTCATTTCCGACAGTATTTCATCGCTTATCACTTTCTCAAACAAGCAAGCAAGTATTTCTTGTAAAAATGTACTCGCGAGCCAGATTTTCCCTGGCGAAAGTGTACCATTATTTTTGCCAAGCGTGTACTGATATATTCCTGATTGAAGCTAGAGATCATTCGGATCGATACAGTTAAAGCTACGATACCAATGTTGTGACATTTTATAACAGAACTTTGTTTTTAGTTCCTTTTTATTATTCGTTTGTTTCGAATAAACGTGCTTCTACTTGAAATTGTGCAAAATCAACTGTAAACTTACAATCGATACCAAACACCGTTACTTAATCAAAGGTTTAAGAATTTGTAACGTAGGCGTAACTTGAATAATTGTACGCAGATATAAATGAGATTAGAAGCTAATCGAATCGGGCTGGCTACAAACTTGAAAAATAAAACTAGCTGATGGCTCGCGCAAAACCGTTTAGCGTTAAAAAGCTCTCAAATTTCACCAATATAGGCATCTAACTCCAATTCGTACTTATTAGCAAAAATGCGGGCGGTAGGTATATAAAACTATTTGCGGTTTGATGATGTACTCGTAATAAATAATTAACGAAGCAGAATAAATTAATCATTAACATGATAGAAGTTTATTAATTTATGTGGTATGCTACATTGTCGGAGCATGCTCGCCCAGAAGTGTTTTGCCCAGAGCCAGTCAACAATTAAGCCAATTAAAGAGTATCGACAGAACCAACGCACTCCATATCATACTACATATATCGCTTAATCAATTCGGTCGTGTGTAACTGAACCGAGGTCGTTAACATCTCGATGTTTCTTATTACTATGTTTTTACTATGTTTCGCCGGCGCGTGCTATATGCCATCATAAGTCTACGATGTGGTTGAACTGCTTTATAGATATGGCTGCGATTAACGAGTGCATTCTATTTTATGCTCGAGTTCTTGTTAAAACTTATGCGCTGCAGACGATTTTTATGTGCCATTTCATGTTTATTGATAAAAATTCATGCATGTAGCACGTCACTTACTAATTCTATCTTACTAAGCCTATTGATTGTTCGTCGATGATTGTATCGACGTTTCGTTGAGCCTTGTCGGATGTGATTGAAAACTTTAATTTCTATTGATCGCGGTGTACCCCACCGCTTAATTACAATTTACATTCGTAATGTTCCGCTGCGCTGGTATTTAGGGCAATGTGATTGGTCCGCCGGATTCTCGGCGACAATAATGCCCCGGGCCCACTCATCAGTAGCTCTTTGTCTTTCCCATACGAACCAATCCCTTTTTTACTATTCCCTCTCACTCATTAGTCTAGCTAGCAGCAAATTCTAAAAACTCCAGCTTTTAACTTTCAGCTTAGTAAGTTTGCTTTACAGAGTGCACGGTGAAAACGCAAAAAGAGAGTTTAGCCCGTTTTCTGAAACTTGCGGTTACATGTGTGTGTGTGTGTGTGTGTGTGTTCGTTGCGTGTGTCTGTGTTTTGATAACATTAAATTTATAGCAGCAAGACTTTAATCTGACCTAAGTAGTTAAGTTGTAAGCTACTAGTTAGCCTGGCGTTACGTGCCTGGCAATAATTAGAAGCTTAGCCAAACAGAAGTCGCGGAACTCACGGGTGATTGGCGTACGGGAATACTAATCCTTTCGGCATGAAAAATGTCCTTCCATGATTTGCATACAATAACCGGTTGTGAACGGCACGGAGCGAGACGTGCCGTGCTACCGTTTCTTGTCCGGAATTGCACATTTTACTTTAAAGTCACGTGACAATTTCCCACACACCGCGCGAACGCGAACTCGTCGTGATTACGGAAGGAAGGAATTTAATTTGTTTGCCCTATGCGAACTGAAGGAAATGAACATTTTTTACACGGCAACTCTTCCTTTGTTCGTTTTAGGCGCCAGCATTGTCCTTTATGAAAGGCAGAGGAGCGAATTTGAACCCATTGTTAGACTTTACAATTAGAATAATTTTTATTACTGCTGCTCAAACTCGTATTTAAAATAAAGGAATTGTTTTCAAAGTGAATTTAGCTTTTATTTGAAATTCTAACTTGTGATAGGCGTTTTAGCAAAAAGTAAAAAATTAACTTGAGAAATATTGGCGCTTGCAAAATATTAAGCAGTATTTTGCAAACACCGACATATGGGCATGTCTCAAGTTACCATCCAGACACCACCGTTCGGCACAATATTATATTGCATCGTTTACTTAGTTATGAACAAAATACATAAATTTTGTTAAACAAAATATTATGATAAAAATATGAATGTAATTTTTAGCTTAGGTTTCCCATATTTTAATCAAAGCAAAGGTATTTGCAATGTTTTGCTCTTGTTTTGCTTCCCCTTTCCCGGCGGAAGCCTTTTAAATTCAAGCTTTTGATGATATCGGTTAACTTGCCCGGGTGAATCTGATATGAGTTGAGCCAGACTAAGGAACCGTGAACAGTGTAAAGCTCTCAAATTCAATAGGTTTCAGACTTTCAGTGTAAATCAAGTTTGTTTCGGCATCCCTTTCTTGATTTTGTAAAATATAATCTACCTGTTATTTGAGAATTGCTTTATTTTATTTACGAGTAGATATGTTCGGTATCTATACGAAAATGTACTCTATAATTTTTGAAAGAAATTGCTTCCTAAAAATCAATTTAAATATGAAAAAAGACAGGTAGGTAAATTAATAATCATAAAATAATTCAAAGTTTTGAAGTACTTTATCTAATCTCTCGTTGCCTTATACATAACTATTCAATAGATAAATACCCCTAATATAATGTCAACCCCTTCTTTCAGATCAGATATGTCTTAAACGGCCCAACCGATATTGAAAAAATCTAGCTAATAATAACCAACCCGATTAAACTAGTTTTCTTTTAAAACCGCGACCTAATCGGTCCATCTTATTGGGAGCTACGATGCCACAGACAGACACACAGATACACACGTATACATACCTATACGTATAACTCATAACGCCCTCTTTATTAGTCGGAGGTTTTTTTTAATTTGTTAAGTTATCGGCATTAACTGTGTCAAAGCTAATTAACAACAACGCATTTTAAATTATTAGAACAGCACATGATATTGTTTCGCTTAAAATCAATCTACTTTCGCTAATGCATGAGTCGAGGACCGACATTGATGGATCGCAGTCAGAGACACAAAACGTCAAGATAAGGCTAATTTATAGCCCCTGTGTACATTGCACCGCAGAAATGAGACGAGCTTGATTATCTCACAGCTTGAAGGACGACCACGATAAACAAGGCTTTGAGCTGCGAAAAACTGGGACGGACCGGACTACGTATTATTAAAGATACAGACTAAGCACGTGATATGTGTTCAAGAATGGCTTAACTTAACTGTTTGAGGCAACTGGTTATTGACGATTACGAAGAAAGAGCCTGATAAGCCTTATGGGATTTAAAATGTTCTAACCTTTTTAATAGGTAACGAACGAGCAAGATAAAGAATATAAATTCCAGAATAGAGTTTACGTCAAAAATACTTACACAATCTTAGCAATTCTACGGGTTGAAGTTTCATCAACAGTGAAGTTTGAACGTAAACCAAATAAAGTCGCGTATTATTTCAATCGTGGATCGTATAAAAGACTTTGTTGGAATCGTATCAGTTGAGAGGCTACTAAGAGATACCCACTTGTGAAAAAATAGGTCGCGTTCGTTGACCTATGACTGCATTATGAGGCAGCCACAAGTGCCGTGATTACTGCTTATATTCCCCGACATATTTTCAACGTAAACATTGAATATTGAAGACCGTAGATGCAGCATATTGATAACCTCGTTGACATATTAATGAGATGTCGGAACGAATCGCTAAGCGCAGGCGACGAAAAACACGGGCCACCGTCGAGCGGCCGATGCGCTCTATTTCGAGCTCAAGACGTTGACCTGTTGCTTACTATCTGTATCTCATGAAGATGCATCAGCGCTTTCTAAAGATACAAATCCGTCTTTGACAAATTCCGCCTTGTTAACATTTTCAAACAAGCCAAAGTTGCTTTTTAACTTTTTACGAAATTGTTGTCGGAATGCGACAATGGCGCTGGATATTTTACCATATGGTATCTTTCGAATCGTGTTATTTGTCCAATATGTTACTGTAATAATGTTGTTTAGACACAAAGGAGTCTCATTCCGTGTCGCCGACGGTCGCCGGTTGGGTTGGGATTCGTGTTTACCTATTGTTAGAGGACAATGTCCTCCATCTACAATTGTTCCCGAGGCAATTTATGGTTTCTACGGGATTCACATTTTTATAAAGTATTTCTTATAAATAGTGTTCGGTTCGAAGGTTCGAACAGATGAGGCGAGGGCGAGGTGGTAAAACGATTTGCTTTTCTGTATTGCGGGCATTGCGGCGGACGGGAAACTGTACCCGCATCGTTGTATCTCTCGACGTCTCGCCCTTACGAACCGTTCAGCGGAGGAGATACATGAAAATGTAACAAAGGTATACATTGTATAAAAATACAATGCCTACTTTATACCGTGATCTGGTATCGATGAAGCAAGCAAGATCTACTTCGTGATATGGACACCCACTTCCTGCCTAACTGCCAAGACCGCATTGTTTCAAAATTGTTTACACTGCTAACTCCGTCCACAATTTAGTCGAGCCATAATTGGAGAACTTGGTCGTTTATCGGTATGTAATCGTTATTTCACAAGGACTAACCATTTGTAATTAACTTTTTTTTTGTCTGAATGCTGATTCAAGATTCAATGCAAAAGTCAAAAAAATTAAACTTAACTGTACCGCCACATGTAAGCCACACATTAACGACATCTGTTCACAACGTTCATGTTCATAGGATACCTACTTCTATAGTAAGCATCAAAACAACATCAACATTCAAAATTTTCCTAGCCACCACCACTAAAATATGGTCTTCAAACTTAACCTATTTGGGAGCCTGATTGAAAAAGTTTTTCACTTAGAAAGTAGAGTTACTTCTCTTGATTTGACATTCAGCCGACGGTTTTAAAACGATTTTAGCCGCGTCTAGAACTTTTGTTAGCGAGTGCTAAACCAAGAGCTTCGCCGAGGTTAAGTGTTCAAGTCTCCGCGTCTGAGCCCTTGCTATAAAACAAGCTCTACCATCATAAAATATGCGGCTGCTGTATATTTGTATAAACATATTAGATAAATTTATTGGCTCGAGAAATATTTTCTAATAATAAATGAAATTGATTGTATACGAATGAATTTGCTTACCTAATAGGCATGCAAGGCAATGAATGACCCTTTATGTTTAGCGTCGACTATCGGTATGTTTTAGTGTTTTTAGCACAGATTGTTGTCCTTTTCATTTAAATTTAATTTATATTTGCTTTTGTTTTCTTAGTTTGCGGTCATGATTCAGAAATAAAGTTATTAAGACTAACTCACTTGCAAACAGACGTTACTCATGAATACGATAACAATTTATTTATGTTTATAATTCAAACATAGACTTTAGGTACACTATAAATTATTTTAAACAAATTCGTGAGTCATTGAATTTGAATATCAACTGAAACTGAGTTGTATTTACCAGCGTGTAGTGCTATCTATTTTTCAGCGAATTCAGTGCCAACACTGCCAACAGCAACTCCATTCGTGAATAGTGTAGCGCTTGTATATTGGCGGTAGCAAATGCTCTTAAAAGCTGTTACCAATTTGAAATAGACTGGTTTTCTTTTACATTGTAGATAGTATCAACAATCAACATGCCAATGTTATAGTTTCGAAAACGGAGAAGAGTAGGTAGGTAAATCACACGAATTATATTGTTTGTTAAATAGAAAGCATTATATTAATTATAACCGATTCTACGCAATTTTTTACAACGGACAAACCTTCAGGTAATTATTTGGAAGTCAAATTGGTTTTCAGAATTGCTTTCTGTTATTCCACAACAATTCTCATTTTATTAAAGTTTCACCAGTAATAGCTGTCAAGATTTCTCAACTAAACCTTTGTAACATAGTTTTGCCTAAGGGCACTCTGAACTCTTGCAAAGTACCCGCAAGTGCCGAGTTAAGTCCTGTGGTTGGTGACAAATGCACTTTACGTAACTACAACAATGGTGTACGATGTTTTGTTTCACAGTGAGTTTAGATATAAAGATTCCGCTTTCCGTAAAACAAAGAGCAATTTTCTTGAAATGATTTTAGTATAAATAATGCAATAGAAGTTTATGTTTTCATTTCAGCATCTAAACAATACAACTTTAGTTTTTACAAAAGTAAACGCAAAATAAGAAACACGACTGCGAATCTCCGCTTACCGTTGCAAAGTAATGAGCTGTCTGTAGCAAACCTAGCGTATTACTTTAAAGGAGAAGCTTCCAGGTAAGCGCTTTGCCTTGTTCCTATCTAACCATAGACTATTGGGTTACGTATTAAGAAAACAAAGCGATGTAATTTCAGCTGCGACCACAAAGTTTACGACCTGCTGCACCCCTCTAACAATGCATTGCCTTCTGACATAGTTCTTTGACTTGCGCAAAGGTGATCCCGTGCTCATTATCATAGGAGATCTTTATTTCACGGTACAATTACCGACAAAAGGGTTGGGCGTGTTGTGGTTAAAAGTATCTGCCACACCCTCGAAGAAATTGACAAAGGAGTCATTTTGTGACCCGGTATCCTACCATACCCATTATACCCATATTCATTCATTGCTCGCAGATTCCTTCATGCAGGTGTTGTATATTGTTATTTTGGAACTTTACAAGGACGAACGGACTTGTCATCTTACCCTTCTCCAAACTTGGATTTTTTTTATATGAATATTCTTTTTAGTCCGCTAGATAAACGAAGTGAACATCGTTGTTCTTAATCTATTTCCAATTATAACATAAATAATCAAAAATGGTACGTGATGTAAATGTTGGTTTTTATTAAACATTTCAGGAACACCAAAACCCGCTTGTCTAACAAGTGCCAACGCTCTTGCTATTAAAAATAGCAATTCTGTGTCAATGACATTTGCGAGTGATTCATTTCCTTGTTAAAAAATATACAAATATCGTGGAATCCCTGGTGCCAAAACTAGACAAGCAGGCTAAAATTATAAACAAAGTATATGTATAACTTTTGTTTTATATTGATGTTTCTGTGATTTTTACAAAAGTTTTATTTTGTCGCCGTTGCTTCCTACAATCCAGTGCTTTATCCTAAGATCTTGTAGCCTTCTTCAAAATAAAGGTAAGTAGGCTCTATCGCATCGCTTTAATGCCTCAAAGGCCGTTTGTTCTGTAATCACGAAACGGAATATTAACACATAGGAGTACACGGAGCTTGCGAAAACACCCTTTGCGAGATTTAACGGCTCTCTTTGAGCCGAAGGATGTTTATGAATCAATTTTCCTACGCAGATGGTGTTATGAGCTGAAATTACTGGTTTTAAGAAGAAATGTAGGGAATGGTTTGGAATTTACAAGGCCAGTGCAATTTTTAGACACTACCACGCGTTTTTCATCGTCAGTTCAGTCTAATAAATGTAAAAGTCCATAAAACCGAGGGTGAACTTATACTGACTAAGTACCAATTTCACCAAACGATGTTAAATTTAATCAATGTTAATCGAATGTTAGTTCATACATTTTGACAGCTGTTGACGCTCTAATCGCTCTTTAACAGGTTGTATTCAAAACGGCGAGGCGAAACGCTTCGTGCGATTATTTACCTACCCGGAAAACACTACTCCATTAAAGTATTACTGTTTAGACATTGATGTTTTTGTCAATAAATCAAAACATTTCATAGCCCCTACAGTAAGTATGAGACAATTCCTCGGTCGGTCGCTTACGCTCGCGTCTTCGCGTGACTGTCGATTGCTTCCTAAAATATGAAAAATTCTTAAAAGATTTCGTTTTGACACGATCCATGTTTTACGTATTACGCATTTGGAAGTAACAAGTTTATTTGCTCCACTTTTAACTTGGACCGGACCGGCCCTCTCCGTATCATGCATTTATATTTGTATGTCTGCTGACAATGATCACAAAGAATCACTAATCAAATGAAATTCATGTTCATACGTTCCTGTAACTTCTGTTGTAGGTATACCTTAATCTCATATCGACTTATTCATGCTATCCTATTAATTATGTAAAACAAAGTAAAATATAGTAGAAAATAATGGAGATCTCACTTTAAGCATATTCTGTGTCAATGTTTAAATATGTACGAAAACCCGAGTCCCCGCTTTCTCCAGTGACGTCCTTACGATATTCTTAAAATATCTTTGTACAATTTTAACGAGGATGAAACGAATTTGTTACCTTTTTCTTTTGCTTCTGAACTTATTATTTGTGTAATTACGAGATTAAGTAGATGTAATATCTCAAAACTCGTAGATGTAATATTTCTTTTGTTATTTTTTCCGATTTGTTTTAAATGTTTATAAAAAAAATTTAAAGCCATTGCTCGTTGTTTGTCAGAGTAACAGAAAATGTCATAGAAAAAAACAAAAACATACAAAAACTATTTAGGCAGATAGATTTTTATACGGTTTATCATAATTATATTTTCCGAAGCATAACAAGTTTGTGATCAAATTTAGGGCCAAGCACGGCTGGGTACTCGTAATTGGTGTTGTAGTAGATGGTTAGGCACGCAAAGCTAATGTGATAAATAAAACATTCTAATATCGAACTTTTACGCTATGTTTTGAGTACAATAAGATATACCTAGATAAGCGCTGCTAAAAGTAAGGTCAAAATCAGACAGGTCTTTAAACAGGAAAAAAGGAAATAGAAAATCCTCTATTATCCCAACAGCGAACGTTACCCTTGTAAAAATGACAAAATAATTCCTCTATTCTGCTTCTTCGAGTCAAATGACATCGGACATTAGCATATACCTTCTGAAATAAAAGTAAGCCGTAACGATGTCTCGTTTTTATATTTTTATGCGCAGGGCTGTTTTAGGTTGTTTCGTGTCAGTGATTGATGATATTCCAAATGAGACTAACGTCAAGCCGAATAGCGTATAAAGGAGAGCGGAGGTACTTGAGGATGAAAAACGCGTTAAGTAACTTCGTTATTTTGATAACGACAACATTAAAATTTTGGCTGTTCGCAGTCTTGGTCACGTTATTTTTTTAGTTCACAGAGGGCTTAGGTGGCTTTTGGTTTTGTGCACTTAAATCATCTTAATCATTGTTAAGATAAACAAGCACAAGTGTTTTTTTAGTTGAATAAATCTGTCCGTAGATTTCTAAAAATATGTAGGGTCTGCAGCATAAATCTTCGTAACTACCGGGAAATCAATTTCGTATTTTGATCAATATCGCTGTATCTATTGTGTTGTGTGACTAAATGGATGAAATTGCATTCTGACTCCGCACACGGCATGGTGGTCTACAGTTCTATAGTTCTGTGCCCCCATGCAGCGGCTAGGCACGTGCACATGGTTATTAATTTATTATTGGGCTGAAAATTAACACAATAAATATTCAAAGTGTAAAGTCGGATGTGTTTCCGTTTGCGTCATGCATGTCCTAAGAAAGCTCTACGCATTCCAAAACCTAAAATCACCCGTTAGATCGGTGACTTCTCAATAGATCCTTATAATTATAAATATGTGAAGAGTTAATGAACTCTCCAAGTGCCTAGTGTCACTTTCGATGGTGTTTTTGATTATGAGTCATCGTTATTGCCACCCATTTATCGTAAGTATTAATACAATGACTTATTGACGACAGATGCGTGCCGCGGATAAAAAAAATAAAGTTTTGTAGGGATAGGGATTCTCAGCTGATCTCTGGATTCTCGGAGCGGGGAGGGGGGGACGGGCGTTCATTGGCTTACCGGTGCAGTCGGCTCTCTCGCGCCACCGACTTCTGACGACCGCCGCGGCTGAAGCCTCGTGTGCGTAGTGACTTAAGTGAAGTGGAGTTCAAATTCAGTGACCAAGTGCCACATAAAGTTGATGACTACGCACTGCTAGAGTTAAAAGTTATAAATGTAAGTTTTGTTTGTAGAATTGTTTTACTAAATAAGAATAACAGCACATCGTTAACATTATCATCATCATTGCTTTGGTATTTATTAAACTAACATACTCTTAAGATGCATTGCTGGTTTAACTTAGTTTAGGAATTATGGTCGCACTTACAGTCAGTTAATGACGATTAAGTCGTTCCAGTGACGATTTTTCATACACAAGTTTGAAAAAGAACGAGTCAAGTAATTGTCTCTAAAATGTCGCTGAATACCGTGACCAAAAACCGGCATACCTACCTCAAAAGCTGTTAAGAGCTCCTTGTACTTAACTCGAGTCTTTAACAAAGTCTCGTGCGAATTCAATCACGCGTAGTCGTTATTAACGTAGGCAATAAATATTATTAGCGTCATAAAATTGAAAGGGGTTCAGAAATAGGGTAACTATTGATTGCCAACCCTAATAAAATTCACGTTGCTCGCGAAAGTAGCCCTAGCGTCTGTCGAAAGAGCATAGGGAGGAGGAACCGTCGCTCAGGGTCCATTCACAATGAGGATTATTCCATTTACGGAGTTTTTGCTTTCATAGCTTCTTCAACTGCCCAATCGTTTTTTTTTGTTACTACTACTTTTCCGGTAGGTACTCAAATGATGTAAATTAAAAACCGAATGAACATTTGAATATTTGTGTGCACAATACTCAAACTATTGTCTTTCTAATTACACCGGCAAACGAAGTACCCTTCTGGAAAGAGAATAAATAATGACTTAGTCATGCGCCGCTTTTGGTAAAATAATAAACATGAGCGCACGACCTGAGTAATTTGATGCCAGTCCTTCGTATCACATTAACGGCATATACTATACCTTGTTCATACTACACTCGAAGTTCAAACAAAAAGAATTACGCGGCGAATAGGTACTCGTTCTGAAATCTAAACCAATTTATTCATTAGGAACTTTTACGGCCCTGGAGTTCGATCGATACATTAATTATAGACTTATGTTTATACCTCTGGCTACCTCTGGCTTTATTCCAAGTTTCGTAGTTCAACATTGAGGTACGACTTGGATATTACAAAGGACCGATAGCCACCAAAGAAAAGTCCACGGGGCATTAATATTTAAAACAAACTTTAGAGCAAACATTTCCATAATTGCGTTTATCCATTGTATCCTTGATCATACAAACTCTTAGCCTCTTTACTTTATTGACCAACTTTTTTAACCTGGGGCATTTTTTTAACACCCTATTAAACATCAGTTATGTATGAATACATTAAAAAAAGCAAAATTGTTTATTTGTAATATCTCGGCACTTAAAATATTTAAAAATCCGCATGTATATATGTATTGTAATTTTCGAAATTCGTTGATTGTGATCGTTTACGTAAGATGAGAACTGGCTGAAAAATTGCAGCGACGAGCAGCTACAGTCTTTAATATATTTTATAAATGAAAATAGAGTTAGGTATAATTAGCACGTAAATGACGAGAACGTTGGCTAGTCTGAAGAAAATAAAGCTAATTAATTTAATAAGTTCTCGGGCAAAGTTTCAATTTAGTCATTCTACGATCTCGGAAACATTATGCAACATCGAGGTCGTGTTTCTGCCGGCACTTAGTTCATTGTCCCCTGTATCCTTGGCCTATCCGACGACAATGTGCAATAGAAGTATAGTTATTAGAAAACTGTAGGTGTCCATGGCAACGGCATACACGAGCTGTCATGCTCCGTCGACTCCGTCGAACATTCTCTCTCTACCACAGTGCGTAGCAATTCCTGGTTTAATTTGACGCATGATTTGCATTTAATTTATTTCCTTTTACCTCTACGTTTTTGTAACACGTGCGTCGATAATAATAAATCTAATGTCACGATTTAACAAAAACAGAATACTACTTTAATAGGAACAAGATGTCTCCTGAAGTGTCGTTGATCTCGAATAACTATATGTGCTTAGGTATAAAAGCGTAGTGTGATTAGTCTATACAATGAGCACGCACGAATTGTGAATAATACACGTTAATAACACATTATCATTTAATTACCGGACTTTTTTATCGGCTTAATACGATTGCTTGAGTTCATTTGTCCGAATCTGGTGCGCTATGTTGTCAAAGTAATATTTTCCTGACTTTTAATTACCACTTAAGCAATGAATGTCCAGACAATATGATTATCTAACGGGCATTCGTTAGTTTAATGATGTTGAGTTGGTCTTGACATAAACTGTCACTTGGTTTACCCTTGTCACATTGGCACTACTCGTAATTGTATAAAATGTACTTACTTATTTTTACTATCAATAATGGTTTTGCGTTTGACCTCAGTCTCACTTGATGTTAAGTGACGACGACGTCGAAGGTGGTACAAGCTTTCCCAGAAAATGCCTATTCATTCACTCTTGCCTTGTAAACACCAAGGTTGTATGATTCCGGGAATACGGCCGCAGGGAGAGAGTTCCACTCCTTAGCAGTGCGAATAAGAAACGACGGAGCAAACCGCTGCGTGCGAACCGTTGGGTATATTCTACTACATGTGGATGGAAGCTCTCCCGGCGTCTAGAAGACCCATGTGAGAAAGTGGAGGGTGAGATGAGGTCATGTAGTTCCTGAGTTCACTCTCCATAATACACCTTGTAAAATACCGAAAGACAAGCGACTTTACGCCGATGCCGCGATGTTCCAAATTCTGAACCTTGGTATTGGCGAGTGAGTCATCACCGATGAGTTTCAAATTTATCAAGCAAAAGGAGCTAGGAACGAACTTTTGCTTGATATAACTGGAGCAACTGTTCCGGTGTGAAGTACCGCCGAGCCTTAAAGAGGATGCCAAGTTTTTTGGCCGCGGTTTTCGCTTTTGACTCAATGAACTGGCCGAAGTTTAGGTTGGATGAAAGATCCATACCTAGGAGCTCGAGGTGGTGAATCATCGGTAAAGGTATATTCTGGAAAGTAGGAGTCCTGTTGAAACTACTCCTTTTTGCAGAAAACAGACACGCCTGCGTTTTGTTGGAAAATTTATTGGTAGGACGAATCTAACCTATTCAAGATCTGGACATTCTGGACACAACAATAGACCTCAGAATAAAATAACTTTTGGTGAAAAGAGATTCGGCAAAATTATACATTCTTATAAAACGGTTGTCGGCAATTCTAGCAATCCCCTAGTTTCAGTAGTTACTAACTATTCATTGATTGTAGCGAGATGTTCAGCAACAATTTTATTTACTATTAAAATATCCTCTTCCCCATTGTATACATATATCAAACGCGATCTCAATAAATTGGACACAATTATATAGCAAAGGCGACGTTCACAACGTACGGGCGTACGCTTTTACAACCCATGTTAGAAAGAAGATTGAACCAAAGGTTGACGTTAAACCTGAATTCGAAAATCATGTTTCTAAACTGGACGCTTGCGGTTTGTAAGTCATGTAGAACTATTACGAAATTTCATTTTTGATGGTACTGTGTCTTTAGTCCGTAAGCCGCAAACTAGTTCAAACCTCACGGCTTTAGGGATGGCAATGGTTGGCGGCTTAAAGTTAAATCTGAAAGAGGTTTGTCCCACACACAGCCACACAGCTGGGACAACAACATGCTCAGGAAAAAATAAAAGAGGTATTGAAGATAAATTAGCAGTCCGATCGGACAGAATTATGAATATATATTCAATACTACTGTGATATAAAAACTGTTTGGAGTTATAAAATATGCGAATTACATAACTAATGATTTTGCGTGTGAATATGACCGTTCAGACTGAGAGTGATTTCGAATAGTCTATTCGGCTCGGTTGAAATCGATTCACATCCTCAAATAAATCTCGAGTCACGTCACATCACGTCAATCCAGGGAAGCCAAATCAATATCGTGCCCGGCAGAGATCGCGCCCGACTCACGCATCCCGCCATATCGATCGGCTAAATATTCTATTTTATTTCCGAGCAGGTGGCCCTGTTTGTTTATTCACGGTCTAACGCCACAAAGGCGGTTGGGTGCATGGATGTTATTGAAACCGGTGGAAGATTTGTCTTCACCGCTGCTGCGATGAGTTGGTTGGATCTAGTCAAACATTGCAACCCTGTTATTTTGTTTTTCGATACACTTGAAACGTGCACTTAAGAGGCAACTTGGACTTATTGTCTCCACTTCACAGATAGATCGTTATTTCAAAGCATGTTTTTTAGTTAATGCTTGAATGGTTTTAAGGACATGATTTTTATTTAATGAACCCATTATTGTATTTGGCGGGAATCAATCGTACCAGTACCTAGTACCTACATTGATTTTACTAAGTAGGTAGTGTTTATCTATTTTTTTGTATGCTTTGACCGCGGTCTTTGAATGACATGCCATTTTTAACCGACTTCAAAAAAGGAGGAGGTTATACGTTCCACTGTATGTATTTTTTTTAATGTATGTTCACCGATTACTCCGTCAATTGTCGACCGCTTTCAAATATTTTGTTTTGGTTTGATAGAGTATACTTTCGAGGTGGTCCCACTGTCACCAAATCTGAATCTGATGAGAGGATCCGTGAAGAATTGAGGGAACTCCTCAAATATTGTAGGCAAACATATAGCGATTTTAGTATTTTTAGTAACAAGTTCAGCATTTGCATTCAGAAAGTATCATTTGGTGAAGTGGAACTGATGATGAAGACCACAGATGGCCACCGGAACTCCTTAACGGCACCGATTTCAAGGGTGGCGATAAGATATCTCGATTAAGATAGTTGAGCGACTACAACGAAGAATATTTACTTGTTAACCGACTTCAAAAAAGGAGGTTATTGAAATATGACTATGACTTTCCCGCGGCGTTCCTTGCGGCGCGCTTGAAATAACTTAAAGTTTCATTTCAACTAAGAAGTGGGACTACGTAACAGCGTATTATGATCACTAAAAAGTATAAAATAAAATAAATGTTTTAAAAAACAAAAACCGCCTTCAAAAACGCGAAAAATAACTTCTTTAAAATTGTAGGCACCTAATAGGTTAGTCCAACTGATGTCGGCTTTTTGTTGAAAATGTTGTGGTCGCCGACTTCAGTTGGACTAACCTATTAGGTGCCTACAATTTTAAAGAAGTTATTTTTTGCGTTTTTGAAGGCGGTTTTTTGTTTTTTAAAACATTTATTTTGCGACAAAGACTCCAGACCTATGGATCTGATTACGGTTACACATTTTGTTCCTTTATGTGCAGAAGTTCTCGTGATATTATTCATTGTTGAAATGTCGGTTACCTATACCACGGCGGACCGTGAGGTCTAAACTCTTGCGTCGTCACATTAATCTAAAAAGTAATAGTACAGGAAGTAAGTAAAGTTATAGCATTATTTTCGATCCACCGGTAAAGCCGGGGTCAATAGAAATGTCAAAAGATGTAAACAAATCCGTACTGTTTGACCTCAATATTTCTGCAAACGAGTTTTGATTTTAAAAACGCTTAGTTAATAGTTTTTTAATCTTAAACAGAAAGTAAAAGTAACAATCAAGCATGTACATCATTAAAAATACCTCACGCGATGTCCAAAAGTACGTGATTATTGTGTAAGGGCGCGTACACATAGAACGTCCGATTTTACAGGATCCTTTACAACGGATCTTTTCACCTTGTAATCTTCTTTTTTACTGGATCCAGAATACTGTTTTGGGTGTGAACTCACTCATACAACGAAATACGCCATCAAATAACGGACTTGTAAAACGGATCGCTATGTGTACGCGCACTAATAATGGTAAATAGGTCCGTTTGGTTCTGTTTACATCTTTTATCATTTCTATTGACCCCCACTTTACATATTATCAGTGCTTGGAGTGGTAGTGGCAGTTAAGAATACAAGTCCACCCAAAAACATACTTTTCACTGACCACAGTTTTTACAGAATATCTTTATTTATCGCCTTGCAAAAAAAACTTCGTAACATGGCAATTAGTCTTTATCGATATTTCAATTTTACTAGTTATCGCTGCCTAAAGTTTTGATTGTAGTCGAGTTACTTGAGTCGAGTTCCAGTGGTAGACGAAAAATCACGTAAACTAATTTCTAATAGTTAAGTAACCGGGTTGGTTTCGCAATTCTTGTAATGTTTTTACTTCTTGATTCTTCTCCTTCTTTATCGTCACCCATGCAAACAGCAGTGTATTTCCTGACAAAGGTTCTTATCTTTTGGTAAACTCAATCATTTGGACTAGTTACTTCGTAAAACGTAGCTCAGAACGCGCTTACGTAGCAGCTTAGTGAGTGAGTTGAGTTGTTATCCTCTAAGAGAATTACCACGGTAATCGCATTACCGCCGGGAACGGACCAAGTTCTTAATTTGCTTATTTTTGTTAAAACACGGAATAGTAGAGTCGAGCAAACTTGGTGCGCGCAATTCATTTTTAACATTGTTTTAACTTCTTGATTGCGATAAGTAACTAAACACCGAAAAGAAACAAACTTATGTATAAATATCCATTGTAAGTTTTCAATTATACAAAATTTGGAGCACTTGGGAAATTATGTAAACAGGAAATTGCTATGAATGAGTAATAAGCTCTACGTAATGTAACAATTTCTATTCGACTAAAACATTTCAAGGTGTTTTTCCGCTTTGTGAACTTTTATTTAATCTATATAGGTATTTGTCCACTAGCAACGGTAGACAGCAGTTCCAAATTAAAATATTCTCCGTAGTCAGCACATGCCACGCTAACGCCTAGTTGCTCATACGTTTGCCCTGCTATGGCTGTATACATATTGGATATGTTAACAACGGTTTTCGATTACATCAAGCGTTTAGCTACGTAGGCGAAATTGTTACCAAGTTTATTGTTGGCAAACTAGTTATTGTGCTTCTTGCTGCTAAGTTTCACGCTGTTAATCAATGCCAAATGCGAATTAGTTACTAAGAATTTTGATGGCATAGAAGCCGCAATAATTCTTTACCTACTTTTAGTCGTTTATTGAGAAAACAAACTCCAATTAACAATGCTGATAGTTAAGGCACGTGCCAATCTTCATCTACGAAATAATTTTACAACTGGCCAACTAGCATTCCAGAAACTCATAAATTAATCTGACCTATTTCACGCCTTATAAATCTATAGACCGACCCGTATCTAGCAAAGCACATATATAAACGTGTACTATTTATCAATCCTTCACGGTAAACTAATGTAATATAGCACGCAGTAACCCGATTAACCTACAGCAATTATCTTATAGCTGTAGCATTCGAGCATTCGCTATGCACTTTCGTAATGAGCTTTAATCGGACGTTGCCGTGTCGGGCTGATGTGCAGACTAAACACGGATACTGCTGCAAATTACCGGTAGTCCCATTACGGTAACTACCCAGTATCCTTCTCCATTGACACCGAAAATTGAGAACCTCGTTTAAAGGGTGTTATATTTCCATATTTAGCATCTATTGTAGTTTAACCCCCTTTACACGGAATGTTAAAATTAACTAATATTACCAGTTGTAACACCTTATTTTTGATGAGTTAAGTCAACCAGGTATTTATATGGCAAGGAGAAGACACACGAGCATTCAGGCCACCTGATAGTAAGTGGCATCTAAAACATACAATCTCAAGACTGCAATCCTAAGACTTCAAATGCGTTGCCAACCCTGAGGACTAACTACTAATGTTTATTCTCTGGGTGACAACAGTTTTATGTAAAAGAAAGCTTTAACAAGATCTAGCACAATCTGGATATCGGAAGTTGTTATGTGAGAAATTTACTAAACTGTTATTTTCTAGATGTGTCGTGAAGTTATTTGATGGCAATAAAGATGTTTCAGTAATTAATAGTCATTGAGTTACATGTCTTGTATATGCATTTTTAATAAGGTAAATACGTTTAAAATATTCAGTGGCTCTAAATGTCCGGCATTAGGTAAGCCTCTGTGCTGCGGTCTTGTCACGATACAAAAATAATACGTGCATACTTAAGTGGAATAAACTATAAGTTATGTTTAGCTGCGCGTTCAACCATTACCTAGAAAGTAATATAGGTACTTACCAATGTTATGAATGAAAATCTTACTCTTACTAATATAATAAATGCGAATGTTGGAATGTTTGTTACTCAATTACGCCAGACCGGCTGCATGCATCTGGTTCAAATTTGCACACAGATAGATTATAGTCTGGAATAGTACATAGGCTACTTTTTATCCCGGAAAATTGGACAGTTCCCAAGGAAATAGCGATAAACGATTCTACGCAGATGTAGTCGCGGGCAACAGCTAATAACGGGTTGGCTTAAAGTAATGAGAAGGTATTCAATTGACAATAGCAGGCAGTAAAACAATACAAAAATGATTTTGCCTGCTGTAATAAATAGAAAATATGTCAATATTATTAAAAATATAAAAAAAGATTAGATGTTTTAATAAAAAAAATCCGCGAGGAAGTTATTACGTAAACGTGTCTATCGCCGATTTGGACAGCGTGAAAAATCTGAAGTGGTCTCTCGCTTTAAATCTAGAAATGTACCTCCATCTACAATATAATGTTTGATCCAGCGATGGGAACTTGATAGTAGGACTAAAGATTTGCCAAAAACGGGAAGACCACCCATTCTTAATGATCAAGACCGGAGGAAAGTGGCAAAGTTTGCACAAAACAAAGTGGGTGAGTCCCCCAGATAAGTTAATTGTAAAATATGATGTTTCCCGTGGGTGAGTAAGGAATATTTTAAAGAAATACAATGTCCAACACTTAAAGCGTCAAAAAGTATCCAAATATTCCGACAAACAGCTTGAAGAAATTCCAAAGAAGTGCAGGAAGTTGCGAAGAAAGTGTCACTATGCAGGGAGCACCCAGAATTGACTAAAAGAGCGTAACGTTCACTTCGTACCGAAGGATTCAAACCGTCCGGACGTCCGTTTAGCTCATCCAAAAGAGGATTTTTTGGTAATTCTCAGTAGACTAGTTTACAGTGATGGGCTGGAAGCGAAATCACAGACTCAGTTGAAGCGCAGGGTACAAAAACAACGAATTAACTAAAAATATAAAAATAGATGTTGTCCAACGTATGATGAAAACGGTAAGAAGAAAGCTACGAAAAATTGAAGAGGGGGACCTTTCGCTACATTGTAATGATTGATTATCATACTGAATTTAGTTAACTTTATATAATAAAAAGCTATATAACCCTAACAAGTGATTTAATAACAAAATAAAACAAAATTGTAATTCTCATTACTTTAAGCCAACCCGTTATTAAACAGGTTTATTATTAAGTTAATATAACTTTCGTTGGAAATAAATCTGTCTATTCACCTTCCTTTACATGTTTGTTAGAGCAGAAAAGTATACCTATTTTAAATAGGAAAGGCAATCATTTAAATTCGCGACCAAAATTTTACCAAACAGAATGGGATCATGAGATCGTAGGTAAAGCATGCTTACCTGCAGAAAAAAAAAAACAATACAGATATTTCCATTGTTTTATAGATGACTTCTACGTTGCCCTAAAATAAATCCCACTGTAGATATGAAGTCGTCCAGATATTTTCAAAATAGGTCTTTGATATATGATCTTAACCTGCCACACCCGCGGTTATTGTTCTCCAAACTGGGTGTGAGCGAAACGGTCTAATTATAAGCGTTAGCGCGGCGTTACCTCGATACCAAGTAGGTATACTGACGGCACTGCACGCGGCATGACATTTCACTCACCGTGGCAGATTAATTCTGAGCCGAGCAGCGCGTGACGACTATCCTTCTGCCTTCTAATCTAAAACAGCATGTATGTTTAGCATTTTAAGATGTACATACGCTGTTTTACCTCAAGCTTTAACAATGCCTGCGCTGCAGAGAATATAAGGGAGTGTCTACAGATGTTTATTTACTGTGTCGTTTATGTATGACGCATTCACATCATAAAGTTTGAAATATAATGTTATCCACGTGTCATTTAATCAAATTCGCCGCCGGTAATTGTTTGCAATTTTGACATGCCCAACGACTACTACCTATAACCTTGTTTAATATTATTTTTAGTTTGTGTTTTTACACTCATCTGCATAAACGTACATATATAGCACATAAGTTCTATGTAAAAAAATAACTCCATCAGACGACAGTACGACTAGAGTTACAATAACCCTAATTTAATATGTAATTAACGCTTAAACATCTGGAGTCGCGTTGTTAGTCGAAGTACATAGATTAAATTACATATACATTGTACTCGTAAGTGCACGCTTCAAAGCCGACATGTGCGCACGCATGGGCTTGGCCTAAGTGCGGTTACGCACTGCATCCGATCTATATCCGAAGTATACGTAGTACTATTTGTATGGGCGATCATGCACTATATCCTAGAATTCTGACTGTAATCGCAACACAAAATTATCTTACCGTAGGTATGTTCCCGGATTGGAATGGACGTAGTGCGTAAGCACTCTAAATCTTGCTGCTGTTAAATTCCATTGAATCTTCAGTGCAAGCAGTGCATCTATATTACTATACTACGAACGGATGTTGCTACAGGATAAAATGCTTACCTATGTATAAACCAACACGGAAACGTATTTTAGCAAGTTCAAAGGAAAATACATATAAAACGTAGAAATATATTTGACAGAATAAATAATGTTCAAAAGAACGAGTTACTTATTTCTGGCTCGGATTCATTCTCAATCTGTCAATCAAGACTCGATTCGCGTTCTAAATTTAAAAATAATTTCGACATGAATTAAAAAATCCGACTGTCCTAACTCATAGTGCCCGTGCTTTTCTTATCTAGATACCTAGACGATAAAGAAATATGCCAACAAATTTGCCTTTAACGTTGTATGCGCAACTCTAAGTAAACTCTTGTGCAAACCTCCTTGAATCTTCGCTACAGGGAGGTATTGTTTAGTTTTATTCCCGCAAAACATTGTATGTTTACTGAAACTGTTCTTGTAGAATTATTCCATAAATTACTTTATACCTATGTTAATCTTCACGCCCCGATCGTATATCGAGTTTGATCCGTTCGATCCCAACCTCCCCGTTTTCCCTACAAATTTGACCTGATCTCAGCATCGTGGCACAGAATATGTTAAATTACTTCCCAGACCTGTCCATTCAACTGCGGCGACACTACGTTACATTTCACGGCAGTTACGATCCCTTCACTAATAGAGATGTCCAACGCGTTACGCAACCCGGCGACAATCGAGCGGCCCAGATGACATCAGACTGGCGGAATAGTATCGATGGTGAAATCGAACATATGGCCGTTCACAGTACCACTCCTATTATGATATTGTAGCGACTAATTGCTTTGGTTATTGTCATTTGAGCGGACAATTTACCAATACCGGAAAATGTTTGTCGAAACGACAAAAGAAAAAATTAGCTGAATGAGATCTTTAACGCTTTCCTGCTTTAAAGTTTTAAACTCTTTGCAAAACATTAGTAAAGTCTATAATCATTATCTATATTGATGGCAGATGTCGGCTAACTATGCTTCATTTCATTCTGCATCAAAATCATTAAATATTTATAGCTTTATTATCATCAAACAGCTATAAAATTGATGCTCAAAAATGCTAATACAGCGTTTCAGGGGATGGTGTAGTGTTATTTGAATAGGCTTTAAAAATTAAATCGAGAACAGATGTTTCTATTTTACGATCCAATTTCACCGTTGTAAATAAATGGTTGGTTTCACTCAACATTTTGTTTAATTTCATTAACATATTAACTGCGTTGGAATTTAACAAAGGATTTTACCTATTCGCCGTTGGTAGACTTATTATTACTAAAGTTTTGGGTTTAAAAAATATCGTTAAAGCTGGGCGCTGGGATGTACAAATAAGTACAAGTAGACAGTTAAAGGTAAACATTTAATTTTTGATAGGACACATTTTCCACGATCGGTTTTCTTCCATGTTAACCTTTGACAGGAATATCAACTACGAAGTAGAAAATGAAAACTCGTTATTATAAGGTCTGCGCAATATTTGTGTGACTTTCTGACTTTAGCCCGTTAACTTGTTAGAGTCTAACAAGAAACTTGACATAAAGACCCTTCAACAAAGTAAAAGGTCACGTAGCCGTCTAGTTGGAAGTAATAAATAACGAAGATTTTGGATTCTTATAAAGTTTACATGCCTAAAATAGACCGCCCATAGCGATGCTTATGTAGTCTACTTGAACAGGATTGCGTCTGCAAAGATAAGTGGTCTTGTTGACGAGCTTCAACGAATGTCGTTTCACTCAGTCGTGTGGTTGTCGATAGCGTCCCTAACCTAAGCACGGTTATTGTAGTTAATTACTTATTATGACGTACAAAATCAAATACGATAAAACTCAATTACTCAAACACCGTTTTGGGATTCTGAAGTTCCACCATTTTTTATAAAAATCGGATTATTGTATAAGGAGTGGTCCGGATAAAAAGTAGCAGCACTTAATATGTTTTTTTTTTAAATAATGTTGTTTATTTTTAAGCAGTGCATTTGTTATAGTAATCTGTAGATACTATTCAATAAAATATAAATTAACAATAGTAAACATGAACGGGCGATTTCAAGTTTTCGCCTTTTATATTACATCTCACCTAAAACTTTTATAATTTATGAGGTGTTGGTCATAAACATAGTTTTTTCTTTAAGTTTGATGGGCTACTACCTTATTGAATTTTCTTTTGATTTGACTTCACTTCGAGGTAGTTACATATTATAAACTTATAATATTATAATCGAAGTAATGAGAATATAAATAACGTTCTTGAAAAAAATTTACAACAATATCAAATAATGGAGTCAGGTTTTTTTAAAGCTAGATTTCTAGTGGGTACTTACTCCACTAAATATCCTCAGGTCGAGCCATGTGCACGCCTAGCTGTACCTTTACCATGAGTTACAATTACTGTACTCGCAAGCGAGTCGAATGCTCTGTCCCTTGCAGACCTCGCAGTATCCTTACAGAGTACGAGGGACTGAGCATTCGACTCGCTAACGAGTATGGTAATGGTAACTCGTGGTAAGGGTACTGACGCCCAATCCAAGCCCCATACGCAAACTTGCTAACAGCAACGTTTAACCGTTTAACAAATGACTAATGAGTCAGCATGTGATGAGATGCGCTCGTGAATCATGGTCACTGCCTTGGCTACTTATTGGAATGATCAACCTTTGTACTGAAGCAATAAAAATTTATAATAAAAAATGTTATTTCTATTACGTATAAAATGTACGACCGAATAGTCGGCTATAGTGCAATACAGGTTATGGTGCAAATATATGAAATTTACTAAGTTAGTTACATTGCGCTGTATTACACTTTCACCGCCTTAAACATTCAAAACGGGAAATTTTACTTCATTTTCAGTAGAAATACACAAAAAAAAAAACATTAGAAACAAAAGACATTTTCAGTAGAAATACTCAAACAGTTTTAGTAGAAATACACAAAAATAAGCTTCCCGTAATCTTTCGATGTTTAGTATAAAACAAAGTCGCTTCTCACCGTCCGTCTCTCTGTATGTACGCTTAGATCTTTTCAACCACGTTACGGATTTTAATGCGGATATCAATAGATAGCGCAATTCAACGGAAACGGGAAGTTTTTTATTCTGGATTATGAACGGGTGTTAGAGAAACGGGCGGGTCGCTAGCAGTATATAAGCTCAAAATCGTTGCATTAATAGAGGCTTTCTAAGCAACGAATTTTAACACTAGCTGTGTGTAGGACAGGCATAATTTTGACATGTGTCGGCGGAATTAAAAGATGTAAGGTAAAACCCCTTCCAAACTCGTTACGCCGCAGCCGCAGCCGACGTGTCTGTATTTTATGGAGATCAGATAAACTGGTGCTTTTTAATTTGATTTACTTTATCGATCCATAAATGGGCCATATCAAATACCTACATATTTATATACTTAAGGCTGTCAATGCTGGAATCATTTTAGTTAGATTTTTTGGAGGGGTGGCCTCTACTTCAGATGCGTATGGAACAAAGTCGTTGTTTCCAATTTAACCACAAAATCCTCAATTGAAAATTGAAGCAAGTGAAAGACAAAATGCCTCATTGGAATAACGACTTTATTTTATAAGATGCATAAGTCATAAACAAATGTTCATTCGGAGATAAATTGCGGATATTGTGGTTAAGTAATACAATAAATAATAAGGAATAAAATAATAATAGAAGACAATGTTTATTTGTTAGAAACTCGGGTATGTACATGGCACCAGTTTAAAAACATACAATACTCGTACGTGTCTGATATTTTAATTAAACCGCATTTTACATTTTATAAAAATGAATACTAGTAATACTTTACTACAGAGGCCGGGACAAAAGCCGGACCTATCCGGCCTCGCTTTGCTCGGCCGTCTATATGTCTTCGGCCGGCAACCCCATATTTCCCGCCGAGGTATGTATAGTGCGTTTTTCAAACATGCAATGAAATAAACAATGAAAAAAAATCAAAGTTTTATTTTTTTAATACGCATAGTGGCAGAATGTCAAGATGCCTGTGCCACAAATTTATGTGGAATGGAAATTAAAAACGAGAACTTTGCCGGCCTAGGCCCGCACGATTTGTATGAAATTCCATTAACGACCTCTTGTCCTAGCCGCACCTGAAACGTCATACTTCGCAGCCTATTATAAGGAACATAACATCAATTATTCATTGCATGTTTGAGAAAAAATAAAAACATGCGAATGGTTACCAACACGGTACCATTAGTTTATTTTACTTTTTTTCGTAAACATGATTGAAATCCTGGCTTGAATCATTTAGAAGCCGACTCCACGCTTATTTTTTTTTCCGTTATTACGAATCGCATGTAAACGCAAAATGTTTTACCGAAACGATCCTGTATAGCTATCAATTCGATGAGAACCCCCGAGGGCCCTGCCAAGATGCATTGCGCTAACTAGCGTTTCTATTCGATTTGATTTTAAACCAATCGCGTCACTGGTAGATGACGTGATACGAAAAGTCACGTGATCTACCAGTGACGCGATTGGTTTAAAAACGAAACAAATAGAAACGCTAGTTAGCGCAATGCATCTTGACAAGGCCGTCTGATATAATTGCGGCCCTACTTTTATAGTTGATATTTCTTAAACGACCCAACCGATTTTCATGAAACCTAGCTAAGAACCATCCCAATTAAACTAATAAGTAGCCTAAAGCTGGGCATTCACGACCGCGCTAACAAGCCGAATAGAGCAAAAAACGACCCGTGAATGTCAAAACTGTAGCGTTTAAAAGTACTTGGCGCGGTCCCGTCGATTTCCAAATGAACGGAAAGCCAGCGCGACGCGCCATCGCGCCATACGAATGGAACTATCGTGAATGTCGAAATTCAACGTTTGACCACTCCACGCCACCGCGCGAAGCCAAATGGCATCGTCGTGAATGTGTTCTCTGGCTGCTACTTTCTAATCAGTCTGGCGCGCCCGTGAATGTGGTCGAAATATTACGACCATCCAGTTGTATGCACTCGATCTGTCGCCGAGACAAACGGCACGCCCGTGAACCACGCCCAGCTTAAGATCCGAATAGGAAACGAACTTCACCGGGCTGTTTAATCGATAAAAAGTATTTTATATCAAAGGGGTTTGGGTAAAAGTATTGTCATTTGTAAAATTCATACATTTTCAAGGTGAGCGGCCATTCGTAAAAGTGGTAAATTATGGTAGAATTATTCAAAATAAACATATTTTGTTATGTAATGTAATACTCTTAAGTGCATCGGAGCCGAGATATTTAAATATTCATACTTGGGCGTACTTTTGTACTAAAAACTGAATACTTAAATCTTTAAAATCTCCGCTCCGATATTATTTAACGCCATAAATTATATATATATGTGTGTATTTAGAGGTCCTCTAAATAACTATGTAAAAATCATCCGTGGCTGCTGAAAAAAAAATGAAAATTTTCTTCAAACAAATTTACCCAATGCCCTTTAATATGTTAAGTAGGTAATAAGAAGACTGAAATTTTCCAACCTACCTATTCGCTATTACTTAACAATTTAAATTTGATATAAAATACTTATAATCGATTAAAACGCCCAGCCCAGTGAAGGTCGTGTCCTATTCGGATGCTCTACTACTAGCCTTCTTTTAACAAAACCCGAGCCCGAATGCGCCGATCCGTTCTACGATGCCGTAGACAATAGGTAGGGGTCCATGACTGTTCACAGATACACTTGTGTTAAACTTATGACACCCCTCTTATGGCACCGGGGGTTAAACAGCCGCACTAGAAGCCACTGACGTGCGCGACCGTTGACCGTCGGTGGTTCACATTAATACATAGTGTGTCGCGGTACTCGCGGTCGCGCTGGGCACCGGATGAAGGCGGTAGGATCCGGGAATGCTTTGAATGCATATTACCTTTTAATATTGTTATTTTAAAGTTATATTTAAAGTTAAAACATTTTCACACAGCGTATAAACAACCAGCTCAATATTTATCCCGCTAGGTACTGCGGTTACAGGGAAAACACCCTTAAATTACCTGTTAATTTTATTATTTTAAAGTTATATTTATTTAAAACTAAGACATTTTCACACAGCTTAAAAACGTAACAAGTTCAATATTTATCCCGGTAGGTACTGCGGTTACAGGGAAAACACCCTTTAAACTAGAAATTTTAATTCCAAATTGGAAAAAAAACTGAGGCTGAATTATCAAAATCAAATTTTATATTATCGAGAATTAAAATGAAAAATCTCGTCTTTCCGAATATATACATCATCGTGCGATATGGTCCATTCAAACTTGAGCCACAAATTAGGTGGGACTACGAAAGTAGCGAGGAAAAGCGTTAGGTTGAGTTGTAACAGCCAGCCAGAACTAAACTGTTAATGTTATAATTAGGTGAATTAACTAGAATTGATGTGTGTCCAAATACATAAACTTTAGCGTTATTAGGCTTAAAGACAATTTACGAAATCAGGTGCCTCTAAAATCGGAATAGAGAAAATGACTATTCTGGATTGGGATAATTTAAAAAATAACGTTTTTGTGGCTTGTCTGAGTTATGCTAGTTCGAAATACCTTTCAGGATTTTAATAGGTCGGAAGTTAGATAGATGTGGTGATGCCGTTCGGGCCATAATGTTAGCGGTATGCCTCCGAACTTTTAACTCTATAGCCAGTGCGGATTGGAAACTTCAGCTCACACGTACACACACACCCAAACACAAACATAAAGTTCCAGTTACTAAGTTTCCTTTGGAAGACGTTTTAACCATTCACCCAAACATAAATCAAAAGCTTGCGGTAAAAATGTAACGTTGTTTTCCTTTTAACGACGTTTGTTTCCCATTCCCGATTTTAAATCACATGCTGATAATAACAAAGTTGGCTGACAAAAACACCGTTTAATAACTAAACGTGCAAAAAGACATTTTACATAAATTCCGCCCAGCTGCCAACCAAAGGGAATTGCGAAAGTTTCGGAATGAATATACGAAAAGCTTTTAAACGTTAGTCGCGAGCGAGGAGTTCGGAACACGTCGCTGTATGCACCGCAGCGTACAACTATGTTGTTAGCGGAATGTGTTGAGTACTGACCGCCTTTTGCATCCGATCTAGTACCGGCTAGTGTTTTAATTAAAAACAATATCTGTAGTTGGGAATCGAGGCATTTAAGAGAGGGTGTTATTCTCTTAAAAACGGCGCTCGGTCGCGTCGGTCGAATGGTGAACGAGTGAACGCGCCACACCGGCGAGTTTAAGTAGTCCCGTCAGAGCGCACAAGACACATTTTATATAGCGCGTGCATTCTCAATTAGGCAGCAGGGCTTCTGTCGATAAGATCGAACGTAAAAGGGTGCCTAATTGAGAATGCACGCGCTAAAAGCGTTTTGTGCGCTGTTGTTTTTAAACTTTTTATTCCTAGTTCAAAACAGAATGCAGGTTTAATATCTTCTTCATTTAGATCTATGGTAGGTTTAACAACATCTAGGTCCATTGTGTATGATCCTTGTGACAGCTTATAATAAACACGTATTATTTCTTTGGCTGTTCATAAACATAATTGATACAAACCCTTGCGATGACGTTCAGCTGTTTGACTGGTTTTAAACAACTTATTTAAACGTCGCCAGTACCCAGGTACAGTACATCAAAGGTTTTATTAGCTTTTCTCCTCATTATCAATTTTTTCTAAGAAATATTGTTAGTTATCAATGTTATCATCCCTCGGGCTTTAATTACGTGACGATGGTTGCTGTATTACCTCATGTCATTAGTCTGTCGTAAAAGCTTAATTAACTGATGTTACTCATTAAGAAGTTTAATCAAGTAGTACCCTGTTAATTAAAATTGTTTTCTATTTTCTTTTTCAAACATCTCGGTTTTTTGATGTGAAAGAAGCTCCTTTGTAACTTTAAAGTTTACGTGTGTATTTTGAAACTCTGTACGTGCATAGTCAGTTTGTAGTTGACAGCCAACGCTGTAAAAGAGAAATAAGGGTGCTTGGTACATAAAAGAGCGCGGCTATCTCTTAGAAATATAACCGAGCCTTTCCACACTCCATTGATTTGTCCCGACTCGACTAACATTTTGCCGTGAATTTAGTCTAAATTCCGAAAGTTTCGCAGTACCGTACTTCGAATTCTGCAAAACCGCAAGCACCACCGTGACGCGAGGTATAACGGTGCGTTTGTTTATGACCAACTTTATGATCAGTCGACCGTTGAATCAATTCTGGAAGTAGGTCAGGAATGAGCAGATTTGGCCGAGGATGAAGTTTCAAGTTTCAACGGAATATTATTACTGAGGAAAAACTTGAACTTGTTTGATTTAATTTTTGTCGACTAATTTTAAATTGTTATTGGTATGATTTTATATAACATAAAATGTTATATTGTTTCAGATCATATAATTAGTTCCTGTAACGCCGTCCATCGCGGCTTTAATATAACAAGGTTGGTGAAAAGAAAAGATGAACGATTTATGAATTATGAATGAAGCATTTGGTAAACTTAAATTCTGTAAGCGGTTACAGAAAGGATAACGATAATTACGAAAATATTTAAATACAACTTCTCTTGTTCAACATTATTTTACAAGATATTTCCGGATTTCTCTTATTATTACTTAAATGTCGTAAATTTCCTCTTTATTACATGACTGCCCCAAAAAAGGAGTGTAATGTGTTCAGGGTTCATGTTTGTATGTATGTAAGTTTCTTTATTCCACTGTAACTTCTAAATCCCTTGACCGATTTAAATGTGTGAGGTATCTTTAGAATCCTTACGTCATCCCAAGTAACATAGGCTATGTGACGTTAAAATAAAAACAAAATGGCGGACTGTATACTCCATATTGTGGGGCCAAAAAAAATAATACAAACCTATCAAGTAGGGTATCAAAATAAAGGGTTTTAAAAGACGATTATAAAAATATATACAACTTATGTGTTTAAGGCTTATTTTATTAAATTAAAACGCTCATAAAAAAATGGCATCCGTACCTATTGAGTGTGGTATAAAAAAAAAGCACTTTGAAAGGCAATCATAGAAATATATGATACTCATATGTTTAATTGTACCTTTTGAGAGGAAACACGAAATGTTCTACATCGCGCTATTGAAGTTTTTCCTAGCAGCTATATAAGACGTGACCGCGCACGCGGCGTTTACGATATTTTTCAACTGAAAAGTGAAGATAATATTATAACAAGTATATGACTCAAATGACTTCTGGCTATATTAATTCTTAAGTTCGTATTGTCTGTCACTAAAAGGTATAAAATAAAAATAAAAAAAATATAAAAATAAAACACACGACTGCTGTTTAAAAACAAACTGAAAAAAGTTAGTTATATTCTAGTTTACATTTATTAAATTAACTACCATATCTAAAATTTATTTCTAACTTTTTTCAGTTTGTTTTTAAACAGCAGTCGTGTTTTTTAATTTTATAATTATTATTTTCTTCTGCGTTCATAATCGAGTCACATACAATTATTTCAGATGTATGATGTCATGCTTTGTTTCTATTGACAAGGTATTAAATCATCACATCAAAATGACTAAACCGATGACGTGACGTTCGTTAAATAAATTAGAAACAAAGTGCCCCCGCGTTGGAAGTGTGATAATGATAATAGCCCGTGACGATGGACCCCAAACTCCTTGTTAAAATTGAAATTAACGAGTAAAAGTACCTTCTGAAGTTTCACAGACAATGAAAATGGATAACTGCGCGTTTGAAATTGCTGAAGTGGTTATAAAAGTAGAGATAAAATATGTAAATCGAGTAAAATGCTATTATATTTTAATGAAATACATGTTAAGATATGTATTATTATATGGTTTTTTCTTAGTTAAAAGGTAGGGACAACTTGGATTCATTTTGATATACAAGTTCGATGCTTAAATACCGTTTTGTATAGTTTCAAGTACAGGGGAATATCTCAAAGATTACACCCTTACTTCGTCAAGGCAGAAAGACCGCCTGTAGGTACTTCTCTCCCAACGCGGCCTGCCTCAAAATCTTTTGTAACCTGGCGCAATTTTCCGCTGGATATACTTACTAATTAGACACATACGGTAGGTAGGTATAACATGATAGTAATGTCTCATAGCGTTTATGTTGTTATTAAGTTTAAATTATGACAGACTAGCCATTTGTTTTTTTTGACCAGACAAAAACCGTTGTTAACTAATTATACGCATTATTAAAAACTACAGCATGTATAATACCGCGCCTGCCTATGTTTATGAAAGCTTGGCATTCTTCCAACCTAAAGGTTGTTAAGACTTACAAAAACTTCAAAGAACTAGCTTTTCTAGAGAGTTAACAGAGAGGGATTTTAATTGTTTTGTTTCTTGCTTTATTAATGAACGTCCGGAAGAACTAAACACATGGATTTTCTTAAACTCACACGGTCTTTATTCTATAGAAAGTTGACTGACACACAAAAAGCCAACGTTTAAAAGCCTGTAATGTACCTAAGTAAATTAAATCTATTAACTGAATAACGCTCTTTCATGAGATCAGAACGGGAACACAACCGCAAAATTAACGGTCTTAGCTATAAATTATGAATAGCTAAAAGGGTTGAGATAGCACACGACATAAGCCTCGTTTAATGCAAATCTGTGCGTATATAACCACGGGTTTAGTGCCCGTCTAGACGCTAGACAGCCAAGCTCTCCCTACTAGCGATTCTGTTAAGTTTATCACATTTAAACACGTACCTAATCGTGCTGCATCGTCATGAGTTATGTCCCGGTTCAATATAAATTCCTCCAAGGACAGGTTCTCCGTTACAAATCATGAAAATAAGCCTTCGATTGATTTCAGAATGGAAGTAAAATTGCACAAGGCAATCCAGTCGCAGAAGCCAAACATTTTTTATGATGTTCGTCAGGTAGATATAAAATTACTTGGAGTGAAACCATGCACGACGAATCCCAAATGCAGGTAGTCGTTTAATGCGCAGTGATAATGAAATCGATTCAGTCCGACAAATAAATTGCTGTTCCCCGAAATGCGTTGCCCAAAAGAGAGAAAGGTGTTTTGGGGCCGTCGTCCCGTAAATCACAAGGCATCGGCGGCTGCAGGCTATGCAAGTAAGGACAGGACGGGTAAACGCGAAGCGATAAGCGTTAAGTCGTGGCGGTAAGACATATTTATTGCCCATACTAATGAGAAACCATGAGGTGATAGATTACTAACGGTGTCCTTTCACGGACATTGTTGGAACCTTAGACATTAGCTGAAATAGTTTACGCTATTTCAAACCAACTGGCATCACAATTAAATAATTCGTTGAATTTAAATGCGTTATAGTTTCTGAAAAATAATTTAGAGAACATCACATAATTATGCAAGCATATCGGCATACACACAAGACAGACTACATCAAAGAACGAAAACTAAGTAGATTATTATGTTTTGTCACTCCAACGTAAATTAACATTCTTAATGTTTTGTTTTCCGCTTGGTAAATAGATGAAAGGAATGTTCTTTATCTTTTGCACTTGATGTATACAAGCAACCTTTCAAGCTTTCACATTAAGCTTAAGCCAAGTATTTGAGGATATTCGAGCTGCCTCCCCGGGGAAGCGCCCTAAAGCAGCTCCATTCAATCGGCTAAAACACGATCGCTTTTCACTTGCCGGTTAGAGTGGAAATATCCTGCAATTCATGCTTCCTTCGTGTTAGAGATGTTTACACAGATCAGAGCTTGATGCATCAAAGATTATTGACATAATTTCTCTCCAGTGGGCCCATTAATAAGTCACCTAATATTTTGAAAATAAAACAAGGTAATTATTCCACATGGGAACATGAACCATGTTTATCTTAACCTTAAACTTAAATATATTTGTAACGTATTTGTATATGTTAGTTAATGTTATTGGATATTTACAAGTACCTCCGCAAGTTCACATCATTCAAACGTACCTTCATGTCATATGATTCTTTGGTTTCAAAATACGGCTTTTTAAAGCTTTATATTATAAGTACGGTGTTCAGTGTGGTTCTTTTTACTTAGACCAAGTCGCTGTCAGCTTCACTTGCCTAAATAAATATACCGTCGTTCAGGCAGTCTCATACACGCCGCGCAATCAGTTTTATTTTTAAAGTAGTTACGTGACGATTGAGATTGTGTATCAGAAAATTAAAGGGAATTACTTAAGGGGGCTAGGCAGATTAACATTTCATAAATATGTTTTGAGTAAACCAAGAATGTTACGGGTGATATCTAGGCTAGGTCATCTTTCATATGCCAAGAAATAATAATACGTGGTATTTTCATCTAGCGAGGAGTCGTTTTATCAACAGACTAACATGTGTTGTTAGAACCACAGAGACGTTGGTGTGACTAAATAAACAGCACATTGGCCAGTGTACAGTCATAAACCAAAGTTCGACGCAGGCGAAAATTTACGAGTATAAAACAAAACAAGACAGCATTGGCGAAAATAGATGCGCCGTTCTAACATAGTCATAAAATATTTTGAACCTATTGGTACGACTACTCTGTCTCGAAGAAATAAGAATGAAAATCAATCGACTCTGACCAACTTGGCGTGAGGGAATCGTAGGTAGGCATTTATTTGCGTCGACCTGAAAATGTTATACCAACACACATTGCTTTTAGAAAGCATACGCAAATACTGCTGTCATGTGTTTTTGCTTTTGTTTGCAAACCACACAATTTCCATACGTAAAGTAAGTACCTACCTACCATTTACATAATACGAGAGGTGTAGCGAAGAAGTCTGGCAAAACAATTTTCGGAATAAGAGTCCTTAAAACACCTTCTCGCATGTCTTCATATGTCTTCTTTAAATAAAAAAATATCAAGGGATTATCTCACACAAGTTAACCTAGTCCCAAACTAATCTCTGGGTTTGTACTATGGGTAAAACGTTAAATATACTTATATAGAGAAATATATAGAAAACATCCAAAACTCAGAAATAAATACTTTCGCTCGTCACACAAATATTTGCCCTTACCAGCAATCGAGACTAGGACCGGTTGCTTCGTAGGTAGGGTCTCTACCAAACCAACTAAATAGACTAACCGTGTCGTCATTTAGAAAATAATTAAAACTGTAAGTTCTAGGCCATTTTCCCGTTAGAGTGTAGTGAGTAGATACGCTTCGATCACTATCCCAGAATTGGCAGGTTCTGTTATTACAGTAAAGCGATTGAAATCCGTCCTCTGATAACTCTGTGACAAAGAAACCTAAACAATTACATATCGATTATTCATTCAGTAACTATGACTAAACATGGCTAGAGTCCGTCCTAATAAAATGTGAAACATTTCTTGTCGAAGCGAAAATCCGGTCTAATTCCTGCTTTCTTTGTTTAAAAGCACATAAACACTGCAAACTGGGAAAATTCGTAAGGAATCTCGATTAAGTTCTCGCTCGTAAACCTTGAACCCTCCCCTAACGTTCGCCAACTTATTAGTCTAACGACCCAGGTGTGTTCTAATCATCGCACGTATCTCGTCCCTACTGAAACTTCTTTCTCGTTAAAAGAGTTATTTAATAGAAGAACGTATTATACTTAACTAGCTTTGGCCTTTGTAGGCGTAGAATTCCTTTATTGGTATGGTATGCCATCAAAAAGTAATGCCGAAATAGGTTATTTTATGTATTAGCCCTAAGATAAATCTTTTAATAGTTTCACTGTAGTTCCTTTATATTATTTGAAAGAAGAACAAAGAAAAAAGAATAGAGACTAGAAACATTTTCATATTTATATGTTATATTCGCTTTAGATGACAAAGTATCATCTTTAATGTTAGTTTTGTGGAATGTAATCAGATACCGTTATTTTGGCTGGCCTAAAACAGTATAATATTACCTATATTGACGTCATAAAATATCTGGGTTCTTTAACTAGTCTAACCTTCTTATTCGTAAATGCGTAGCTAAAGTACCTAACTATTGTCCTATGCTTAAAATGTGCTTTGGTATTATCTTTTATAGGCATTTGAATTCGAGATAAAATAACAGACTTTAACTAAAATAGGTTTATTGGGCGTTTATGAATAAGGTGGCCATTAAATAATACTTTGTTTGTTTATTCTGTTTCTCGTTTGAAAAGTCTCGCAATAAATTGATTACCTACACAAATACACAGACAGGATTATACCTACTTCTAAAGTTCCTGGAACGTTTTGATTAATTTTCGAAAACGTTGAAAACACATTCTAGTAGCCTTCCGACCCCGAAAATTGTTTTTGTGAATAAACAAACGTGAAAAGTAGACTTATCCATTATGAATAATAATGAATCACAGTTACCTGGAAAAATAAATTTGTGGCTACAAAACAAGGAATAATATTGTCTAGAAATTTTGTCTATAGCTACTGTTGGTGGAAAAGCACTCATTTATTGTCTTATTCGTAAATCATTCATAATCGTGAATCGATCTTCGGAATTCGTTGTTCTTACAGATGTCCAAAAATCACACATTTGTCTATTTTAAATTGTAGAACTATTTTGTTTACTAATTCGACCTTAGGTGTGTGTATATTTCGAGGACACCACCTTTTACGCTTTGAGCACTTCATGGGGCTCCAGAAACAATGCCCATTCTGCCCTTTACACGTAACACAAAGCCAGGCTGGGTGGGCCGTCGATCCTTTATTATACTCGGCTAAGCTTGCATAGCATACTCTAACATAGGCTTTAGCAAAAGCCGTACAAAAATATTTCTGCTATTTGAATGTTAGTTGATCGGAAAGCCATAGTTCAAATGTGTTTGAAATGGACCACAAACACTGCAACAACGTACGAGACCGACGCATATTTATAGCACCTCAATACCGAGAACTATGACATTATGATGCACGCGGGCGCTCGGTGCATACACAAGAGTAGCACGTGACTTCCGTTGTCGAAATAGATTGACTTGTGTCTTCTTTCTTCGCCGCCCCCACGATATTCTTTCTTAAAATATCACTTTTGGCTGGCTTTTTAGGACAAGTTAAAAATGGCGGAAGCCCTTATTTGCGTTGCACCCATCCGTCGGTCTACGTCATCGGTTTTTTAACAGTTTATCTTCAACGTTTCAACAGATTTCTTTGTAAACATCCTCATCGTTTCCATATCGTCTCTATATGTTGGATATCTGTTAATCACCTGCCATCCTGTTTCGTTTCGTCGAATTAGAAAAAAATATCGCCTTAGATCCCAGTATTGAAGAAAACATTTCTGAGAGCTCCGTCTCGTTGCTGAAATTTCTCGTTTAAAATGAAATGTCGAGACTTAGCTTTTCTAAGGTTTATTGAAACGGAAAATACTGGCATATTTTAAATAAACGCAGTAGACTAGATTTAGAGCACTCTTTCAGTTGTAGAGAGTGCTTATTCCGTTTACGGACTTTTTCAGGGTAAAATTGTCCTTTATGGCTATTATAATCTACAAAAAAAGTTAAATCACAGACAAAATCCGCACTTGTTAATTTTGCGATTGACTGGCCTCGTCGGACATGGCGCACTCTCCAATCAGATGCCGTAGTCAAGTCGTGAATTATTCAGGTTATGACGAGCCTGATTACCAGCTGACCTAAATTCGTGGCGAAATGTACCCTACCCTCATACCCGTCGTTCTCCGGCGCTCGGGACCCAGCCGGCAACATTCCCTTTGCGACACCAACATAATTACTTTGCCTCTATACATTTATCTGATCATTCCCCCATTATTACGTTAAGTTTGCCAACCCTTTGAAGTAATACGTTAAGACAAACAATTTCGATTTGCCAATATATCTTCGGAGCAGCTGTTTATCCACTAATGTCTTATTCAGATTCAACACATTTAAGAACTTTCCCGTAATTGTTCCCCAAATACGAGGGCTCGAAGTTTCCTTTTGAACATTTTTCTATTAAGTCCTTGCGACGCTCCCCTAACTTCTCCGCAATTCTTTTTAACTTGATAAAATACGTATTAACGAGCTTTTGCGTCGTCTTTATAAATTATTTCTCGATTGTCAAGTTCTCTTCTTACATGGAGATTGGATGACTATCCATTAAAAACCTCGCAGAAATCTAGTTTTGTTCTTTGAGCGCTTTAATTATTGAATTGTCTTGAATTGCCTGAATAATTCTTCAAATAAGTGAAAATATTCAGGCTGGAAAAACATTTATGATTGGACTGGACGCATTATTAAACAATCTTCAATCAATTCTGAATTAATTTAATTCAAGCTTGAAAAAATTCGCCACGCTGCGTAGAGTGGGTATTAGGTACCCTCGAGATGTTACCCTAACTTTTTCCCCGGGGCCAAGTCGTAAGTGAAAGCTGTATGTTGACAAAAGTTGTACGGTGTAGGCATAAGTATGAATGCGGTAGACAGGAGATTTGGCCGGGGGAAAGGTCTATTGTGCTAACCCTCCGCGTACCCGGGCAACTCAAGGGCACGCTTTGAGAACCGTCTGATTTTAACACGCTAACAATTCCGCTTTAACCAAAATTTATAACTTATAACTCAGCTAATTTTATACTCATAAGTGGGTGGACGGTATTTGTTAAGATGTCTTGGTTTGTTTTAGTAAATTTATTAATTTGTCTGTTTTTCTTGGATAATTTAAAATAGGTACCTAACTTAGCGTTCGGCCTCGAATTTGTTCGCGTAATGTCCTCTTATCTAGGAGTATATTATTTTCCCCGCCCATTAACTATCTTGAGTTGTTGGCAATTCTGTAGCTCTGCCTACCCCAAACTGGGAATAAAGGCGTGAGTTTATGTATGTATGTATGTATTAACTATCTTTGTGCAGGAAAGAAGTGAAAAGTTAAAACAAATACGCTTTTACATTTATTGGTATTGCGTAGGTATGACTTATTTCTATAGACAAGTTTATCTTAATGTACAGAGGTTGTTGTACCTCAATATCTCTTTTCTTGGTATTGCAATTGTTCAATTATTATACCTACAATCCGTAAAAAAATCATTTTTAGTATTAATGTTGTTAGCTTCTTCAACTAATGTCATTGTTCCCTTATTAATCTTATCACCATTAAAAATGAAATAATAGAGCCATAAATTAGCGTTTTTTATAAATAAATAAAAATACTGCGCGTTGAATAGGACTGATGAATATGAGCAAATTGAGCTACGAATGACTTGGCAATTTTAAATTAGAACAGAAAAGTAGGTTACTTACTTGCATTTTTTTTTACGCATGTAGGTATAGTTTAATATCTATTTAAATCACATTTATTATTCATTTAAGGTAATTAAGAAATCATGTTTCTCTTTACATCGTATTTATCCACTGTATTCAAATTAAGTAGTTTATTTACTATCTTTTCAATGTAAGTGAAATGCTTAATATTCAAGCTCTAATTTGTTCTTACGAGAACTAGAATTATCCCTGCGACTCCGTCCGCGTCGAACTCTAACAATCGTTTTTTCCTCGGGGACTATCAAACTTACGGGACATATAAATAATACCTATCCTTTGTTCTAATCCTGCGCATAAATTATCTGTGCGTATTGAAAATACAGACATCCAAACAGACAAATCCTCACTAACTTTTACCTTTATGAGTTAGTAAGATTAGTAGGATTTGCATCGATTTTGACTATCCCACCCATGATTTTTACAGATTAATTAAGATAGAAACAATTTCTCAGTTAGTATTAATTAGAAGCTAGTTCGCTTGAAATAACATTTTATAATTTGGTCAGCCATATTTTGTTAGCCGAAAAATCCGTCGTTTGCTTCCCAAGGGATCTCTTCGCTGTTTAAATAAAGAAATCAATAAGGCAGAAACTCTCACCCTTTTTCAAACTGCTTGTAAATTTACTAAAATACCTGTACAAATAACATAATTGCTCTACTAAATACTGTAGGTACCTAGGTCATATTCTATTGATACAGGCTATGATTTGATAATTGCTCTGATTGTCATCAACATTACTGGCTAATTGAAACCAATTAGTACTAATTTTACGAAATAACGAGTCGTATTTAAATATCTAGTCGTACATAACTACTTACTAAATGCTTTCCTATAATAAAACATTATTCGAAGACACAAGATTAAAAGTAACAACTCAAAATACAACTTTATTTTATTTAAAATATTTTTTAATACAATTTCTATGAAATTGAAACAATATCAGCAAGTTTTTTGCAGTTGATACTGTTTTGATCTAGCAGTGGGAATATTATTTCCTTTTCCTATGCTGGTCACGTTATAAAATAATTTTAGCATTATAGGTATAACGGCAACAAACATCATAGGTAGGTAGTGAACACTATTGACTAATACATGGGAGCAACACAAACTCAAGTCCGTTTAAAAATAGTCGAACTTTCTATTGTGTTACTATAGGTCTAACGCATAACTGAGTCTGTTCAGACTAATCTTTGGTAGCAAATCCCGTGTGTGTTTACAGTTAGTCATAGTTGTTATGGCGAATTTTTGGCATAAAGCTGCATTTTGTGATGGAAGCAAGCAAGTTTTGTACATACATAGTAGGGACCAAAATAAGCGATTTTAGGCGAATTAGGGTGTCAATCGAAAGAAAATTAAACAATGTATTATAAAAAATATACCCGAAAAAACAAAACATAATTGGTACCAAAAACCCCGCTTTTTTGTTATTTTTTTTTAGCGATTAACCAGTTTTTTATTTATTTACATTAAAAAGTTCAAGAAAAGAGTATTATTTTATTAACTCATATGAATACACTGTTAATAACACATTTAATATAAAAACTACATGTCAATAACTTTAATATTTAGAGAGATATTTATTTAGGAGTTTCTTTCTTTCTTCGGTATTGTTTTTAGGTAAATTTGCCCACTACTTTCTAGACGAATCCACTATTAGTACGCATTAGATGTTATGATAGAACGACAATTTTGGCCTTAATTGTTACTCCTTCTTAAACAAGAACGCCATAAGAGCTTTTTTAGCAGATAATGGGTTAAGGCAAACATAGAAGCAAGTAAACGTAAGTTTGCCAGAAATGAATTTCATAAATTGCTTGAGATCAATTGATCATATTATATGATTGAATTATCAACAGTAACGCAATTCGAGGGTCAAAATGCCACCCTTGAAATGAAAAAGCATTGCGAAACATTATTATTTTTAAAGAAAATCAAGATAATAGTAAAAAATCGGACAAACTTAGACGATTTCACGGTATTAGAAAAGATTTTTAAAAACTAGGTAGGTACTAATATTTTAAAAACTACTTAACCTATACACAATCTATGACGGGATCTAACCAAAAAAACAACAACAAATTTACCTATTTCGTCAATAAATATGATCTTTAACTAGCTTGCACCATGATTGGAAGTATCCTAGACGTCAATTTTTGAGCTTTTGATATTGTCAAGGTAAATATTTTATTAGATCATAGGTATTTGAAATGTTTTATATATATATATATATATATATATATTTATATATCAGATAAAAAATGTGACTACTGCTGACCATCCCAAAATTGAATTAATTCCGCCGTTGCCCCACTGTGCGTCGCCCCGTCGCATATCATAAATATCTCTGTAAATATTAAAGCTGTTGACATGTAGTTTTTTTTATTAAATGTGTTATTAACAGCGTAATCATGTGATTTAATAAAATAATACCCTTTTCCTGCACTTTTAAATGTAAATAAATAAAAACCTGGTGAATCGCTAGAAAAATAACAAAAAAGCGGGGTTTTTGGTAGCAATTAAGTATTGTTTTTTCTAGTATATTTTTTTAAAATACAATTTTAAATTTTCTTTCGATTGACACCCTAATTATTGAAATCGATGCAAACGTTAAGACTGTAGAATTTTTATAAAAATGAAAAATTGAAGTGGCGCCATCTGTGTTCCTAAGGGGTGAAAGTTTTGGTGCTGCGTGTAAAATCACTTATGTTGATCCCTACTAACACTGTGCAAAGTGGCTTGCTTCCATCACAAAATGCAGCTTTCAAACCGTAACAACTAGGACTAAGTACGCCAAACAACGTATTAGGCGTCAGCCTTGCTGTCGTCAATACGTGTTAATTGAACAGGTCCCTTCAAGTAAAACACACACGGGATTTGCTACCAAAGATTAGTCTGAACAGACTCAGTTAAGCGTTAGACCTATAGTTCTTAACATACCTATTATGTTCTGAGATTGAATGAAAGTTCTTGTGGACATGAAGCTTTTTGAAACTAAAGTACAGATATTATAAATATGAAAGTTTGTGAGGATGTTTAAATGTTTGCCATCATGCCTGGACAGCTAGACGGATTTAAACAAAATGCGGCACACAGATCATAGTCCATGTTCCTTATTAGGACATTCTGAACGCGGATAATTCGCTTGTCCCGAAGAAATACTTACATTTTGTAATACGTTTTCTCAAATAATTTATTTATTGTCTTTTTTCGCATCAAGAACTTACTCTTAACGGTATTGGAGGGCACAATTTTATTAATTCCTAAATGTTTTCACGACCGGATTGTTGAGAATAATTGGAGTGGGTCTGCGATTCACAGAACGTTTGATTGTGGAGTAATATTTTTTTAATGTAGGGAATAATATTGCTTAGTTAAAGAATATTTTTCTGTTTAATTTTTCCGAAACATCGCGTAGTCGGTTCGTGCTTCAACCGCATTTATCTTTCTTGTTTTCCGTCATTAATCATATCTTGACTTTTTAGCCAAAATTTTGTTAAGGAAATCCACATCAAATTATTTTCGTATTACGAGGGGTCAAACTAAGGATCATTCTGAATAAACTGTGAAGTGAATACATTCTGTATAAGATGTGGTCCTTAAAATAGAACTCCTTGAGTGTCTAAACGCACGATTGCACTAAAAGGAATGTATAAAAGTATTCCCTGAAGTGGGTTTGCGACAGCGTGCTGTGGAACGCATCGTATAAGCTTGAGGCCGAAGCGATAGCGGGAGAGAGTACTTACCTATAAAGTGAAGTTTAATCCTTCTTACCTTATCTAAACCTACCTTCATAAAAATCGATGCCTAAGGCGGTGGTTTTGTTGCTTGTTTTAAATGAAACTCAATTGATTTTGAGAGTACCAGGATCACCCGACCCACAACGTTTAACAGTTTTCTTGATGCACAAAAAGAAACAGAGGAAATGACAACCCGCTCTTTTTTATTCTGTAAAAAAATGGTCATAAAGTACCAACCTGTGTCCAATAGGACTCTATCTCTTAAAGATAAGATACTCGTACGAAGCCATCTTTACTGTAACCAATGATCTGTGATCTTGAATAGCTAATGACGGAGCTCAAACCGTGTATGAGGTGACGCTTCTGACAACCAACGAGTTTTGTGTTCTGACCGGGAATCGATAGATCCGATCGAAGCGAAAACACAAAATAAAATATACGGCGATCTACTCGTATTTGAAGCGTGCTTATCAAACGTTTCCAGCAAGCACACATTGGTCTTCGCTCGTCGCTATGCACTCGCGCCGCGGAAGACGCTCAAAAGCCCATTCTATTTGCGTTCGATCATTATGCGCCAGCACGCTTCTTTAACTGTGTAACAGTACCCGGCCCGTTTCCGTTCGCGCCGTCTCCTCTTTCGCTCGTTTTATTGCGTATATCGAAATTCGTTATTACGAGTATGTTAGTACTTAGTCTTCGTTAGTTATTGCATCTGTCGGTACTTCGCGAGCAAGCCTAGTCACGTGATTGCCCTTGTTTTCAATTGACTATTGTATAAACCCTATTCGCCCAGTGTAAATAATAACACACAGGTTATTTAGTAAACATTGTTATTTTTGTCGACAGAATGTGTTTATGAGAGACGGTACCCAAAATGGGGTGTGCGCGGTTCGTCGCTTGCGCGCTGCTGCTACTTTGTCCGCTGGCGCTAAGCAGGCATGACGATGACTTCGCCTTCGATAACAGTGAGGAGTTCCAGGTACGCCAATAGTTATGTAACATATTCAGTGCCGACAATACGCCTTGTTTGGTCAAATTTTACAAATGATAGTTAGTGGACGTGAGGATTTAGTGGTCAGGTGGCATAATGATGCCGAATACTTTCCTCCGACCTGTCACCGGAGCTCCGAAATTTCACTTTCCACGAGGTAAGAAGGGCAATTGCAGAAAATATATAATTTGCCCATCATTATTATGCAGTGGTGGTCAAATCACACATTTTAACGCCACTTACAGCCCTTGACGACTCGGACCGGCAATTAGCGAAAATATTATTGTTAACCTCTCAAAGAGTATCAAATTTCAGTAGCAAGTTAACCTTACAATAATACAAAACAGTTAGTTACCCAAATAAACAAAGCATAACTGTACCCAAAGTTTCTCCCACGACAGTAGACAAACGATAGGGTCACACAGAAGTTACGTAAAATGTATATCCCCTTCTTTCTTTCAGGTTGAACTAACAGCAAACCACTCAGAAATATCGAAAAATGGCCTAAAGAGGTTATGGGGTGTTCCTGATACGTCGGCCTACGTGGGACATTTGTTCCGAATGGAAATACCCAAAGAAGCATTCACTGGCGAAGTTCTAGCGTATAAGGTACGTTGCTTCAATTCTATTCGTTCAATTCAATTTGTTCAATTCAATTTTAAATTCAAATGTACCTAGCTCTCAGTCGGTGAATTATGCTCGTGCAAATGCAGGGATGTTTTATAATAGGATGTTGAATCAACGGAGAGATTGAGTTTGTATTTTCTACGGCTTTATCTTTTACAGTTTATACCAACTTGTAACCTAGCTCTGGTGTAGTTAGTTCCTACTGGCGAGTTGTACAAATATTACATAATTATGTTAATGTAATTCTATTCGTTTTAGCGTAACAAAAGGCTTTCACAGCTGAACCGATTTTTGTAAAGAGTGCTAAGACAGTCAGAGTTGGCAATCCGAGGGTAAGGCCTTTTTTCCCAAAAGTAGGACACATAAGTATATAATAATATAATAGTAATAACTCGATTTAATTAAACACAAATTTACGACCTTATCGGTCTTTGATAACGTCTGATTTGTCTTTCCTTGAGTGATTTTAATGCTGTTTCAAGACTGCATGATTTTCCTTTAGTTTAAAATTATACTGCTCTCAGTTTAACGGTATTCGTATTTGCAATTAGTTTTGAAATCAATTAAAACGGTTAATATTTAAATAACGGCACATAAAGGTAGGTACTGTAATTAATTATAAATTATATAACCGCAAGTTCCCTTTTATTTTCCCGTCTGCTCGATACTCGACAAGGAAATAAAATATTTAGGTAATAACTAAAATTTGCTGAAGTAGGTACCTAATAAATAACTAATTGTAAAGAATAATGAAAAAAAAAAGTGAAGTCGAACCTCCGACCCAATACTAAAATTAAATTTACATTCTGGAGTTAAGCAAATTAATGTTTATTGCGTCGTTTACGTAACTTGTTATCGACACATGATTTCTGAAGCACTGTTGCTGCACGAGATCTTCAAGCCACTTCGTTGTTGCTGCAATTTGTCAACGCATATAGGTACTAAAGTGTCGCGACATGTCGCAGATAGTTCTTTTTTGGCGTACCTACCGACATAAAAGATCACCGTATGAACAACCCGGATATCGCTTGTTAAACGCAGGTAGTAGATCCGAAAAATGCTATAAAGGTACTAGGAGATCAGTCGTATATGCAAAGAAATGACTGCAACTATATGGACGGATTTATTGACAATAAGATATCTAATGACTTCATTCAAATCTCATCGCAAACATTCCTTATGCGTGCGTTTCCACTTAATCGACGAAGAAAAAAGACGAGCAGCAACGACCAAACACATCGTTCAAAATGTATATATCTCTGTCATTCTACCTTAACATCAGTCTCCTCGAATAAGGACTGCGCTACGGATTCGCCAAATTAAAAACCATTTCATCATGAGGTCAACCTTTTAATAACATTTTTTAAAGTATTAAAATATGATGTTAAAATTATCATGTGTTGGCAAATTTCTTAATTAACTTTTTTTTCCCACTCCTGTCGTATTTTTTGCCGTACACCCGCAATTAAACATGCAACAGCGTCGTTTTTTGAATTTTACTTGGTGAGAAAATCCTTTTGGTCTCTTGCAGACTTACGGGTCTTACGTAAAACTCCCTTGACCCGTCGTTCTTTAGGGCGACACTGTGGGACATTTGGTGGGTTAAGGTTTTTAGGCCATCGAAATATGATAAGTCTGGAAGGGTAACCTCAAACAAAAACTACTGACAAATACGCTCCAAAGCACCCACTTTTTAAATGAAAAGATATTATTTTGTGAGTGTCGAGTGGTTTCGATAATCAACTAAATATTTATTAAGTTTTGAAGTAATTTATGTCAGATATTGATATAACGTTTGAGTAGACAGTAATTTCAGTAAGGGTTTATACCGTTTGAAAGATAAAAATCTTAATTTCCTATTCATTCGAAGTAGTTGCTTGTAATTCACATTTTTCAACGATAGGTAGGTATATTGCGTAACATCGGCCATGACATTTTAGTATGGAAATATTTAAATTTCAATAACTTACCTACTAATGAAAATAAATATCGCTTTGTTTTGCATCTGTGTGGGTCCTGCACCAACTCACAATTCAACTTGGCATTTTTGTATCATTATTTAAATATGGTAATCATTAAAATCGAATTATTATTGTGGTAAATAAAATAATGTTGAAGTGCTTTTGAACAAAAGGAACCATGGGTTTCTTTAAGCACTCGTTAATGGATGAGGACCAAAAAGTTGTGGACGATAGTTAAGCGTAGTTAACCATACAAACAACGAAGGCGAAAAAAGTTCCGTTATGCGACGAAAACTATCTCCGTTATGCGACGAAAACTATCCTTACAAGTGTGCGGCTAATTTTCGTATCACAACGGTTTTTTTTTATAGAAAATTTAATTGCGTGAGTTAGCGTGCCCAATCGGGAAGAACCTCTCTTTTAGCTATCGTGTAATACTGGTCATGTTATAAAATCTTTGACGATAAGCTTTGACGTAGGTTTCGTCATCAAGTTTTAATTGAAATTTTTCTGTGCTTAAAAAGTCATACAAGGTGACATTAACAATATCCGTGATGAACAGTTAAAATTATATATTTCAAAATAGTCAAGAATAGAGGGTTGATTTTGGCGAATCTGCAGCGAATCAGTCAGATTTGTTGATTTGGATTGTTTGCGAATCGGTAGTGCGGATATTGGATATCATTAACGTTTAAAAAAAACATGCATGTTAGTATTTTGCTTTTTGATGATGATGGTTCGTTGACCAGGTCCGTAGCGAAGAAGGGCGGCGCACGCCGAGCTGGCTGGCCGTGGACTCGAAGCACGGGCTGATCAGTGGCGTCCCGCAGCAGCAGGACGTCGGCGCGCACACCTTCACCGTGACCGCGCACGGGCGCAACCGCGGGCTCAGCGCCACGGACTCCTTCACCATCGAGGTATGACACTAGCTGCCTAGACGAGTGGACGTGGATTCGAAGCACGGGCTGATCAGTGGTGTCCCGCAGCAGCAGGACGTCGACGCGCACACCTTCACCGTGACCGCGCACGGGCGCACCCGCGGGCTCAGCGCCACGGACTCCTTCACCATCGAGGTATGACACTAGCTGGCTGGACAAGTGGAAGTGGATTCGAAGCACGGGCTGATCAGTGGTGTCCCGCAGCAACAGGACGTCGGCGCGCACACCTTCACCGTGACTGCGCACGGGCGCACACACGGGCTCAGCGCCACGGACTCCTTCACCATCGAGTTATGACACTAGCTGGCTGGAGGCGGGCCCGAGGCGGCAGCTAGGTAATAGAACCGTCTGCAGCACCAGGCAGCATTTTCTATCTTGGTATTTCAATGGGTAGTTTTCTCCTTCTTTCATACCGGGTATAGATTTACAGCAAATACGGCAATCGTGTCGTCTTTTTCTTTCTTTTGCGACGGCTTACTATGATATAATGTTACAGTATTATGGCGCAACATTTAAATTGCATCTCAATTCTCAATAAAAAAAATAGGCTATTGTGTGTAAAGAATTTAATTGGGAAAAGTATAAAAGGCTTGCAGCATCCATGATTAGTGGAGTGAGACTGCTAGTGTGTATTGGCCAGACAAAGGAACTGGGTCAGTCAAATGAAGCCCGACCGCTATTATTTGACTTCTGACTGCATTATTTGTGTTGCGGATGAATGCTCATAAATTAACTCGGAGTTTAGATGCACTTTATTTACAATTGTTGCATGCAACTGAACAGGAATTGAACAAGTTATGCTTTGCATAACAATGCCTGTTAAATTTCAATTTCATTGTGTTTATTTAATAGATGTGTTAATACACTGAAAGCAATGACACAGTGAGTAAACATAGTGGTCTGAATCACGTGTGACTGGAAGGTTACTTTAAACTAAGTGGCAAAGAGTCATAATTATTAAGTGGATTCAAAGTTATGAATAATTTTAATATTACTGCAAACTTTTAAATCGTGTACGGTGATGGAACCAGTAATGCACAAGGTACCAATAATGCACACTTGATTCTTATTTTACAGAATATAAGGGTTATTAATTTGTTTTGTAACAATTAATTTAGGACCGTACGAAATTTGAATTAAGAGTGAAGTGTCCATTACTGGTGCCTGTCAGCTAAAAGTTTCCATCATCGGTGGCATCACCCTATCATCAATTCTATTCTAAGAAGTGTATCTTACATAGTTTGTATGACATTTGGAACGTTGATAAATCACAAACCTAACCCATAGCATACCATCTGCTGGGTATAATTAAATCGCTTCGTGTGAATGCGAGTGTGCGTCTACTTTGTTCTAAAATATTGTCGTCATGGCTTTCCTACTACACGTTCTAGATTATTCTTTCAATGTACTCCATAATTTTGAACATTAATTCCAGGTGAAGAAAGCTGAAGACAAACCGCAGTCGAAGTATGGTTCGTGCCACGGCTCCGAAAACCGTCTGGTCCTGTCAATCCTGGTGGACGGCGCCTTCCAGCAAATATCCCCTCGGCAGCGGATACGCGCGCTCATGGAACTTGCCAGCTTTATGGCCCTTGACTGGGTAAGTCATTGTAATAATAACGAAGAGTATGTATACGTGTTGTGTGTGGTCTTTTGGCCACAAGACCAAACCGTTGACGCATAATTATTTAGGTACTGTAAGTATTTTAATTAAGTGTATTTTTGTTTTTTTAGTATTTTTACTTTACTTTGTTCGTCTAACCTATTTTTCTCAATCATCCGAAGGTTCGCCTTTGTTCATCACTATTTAATGATACTTGTGTTTTGTTTTTGTCTTCAATACATTTACAGAGAACAGACACCCCTATAAGTTAGATGTAATGTTTTTTTACACATTATCTAAATATCAGCCTTAAGATTTTAAGATGTCCACTGATAGATAAGCGATATTGTCATATAAGCCATCAATCCAAGCTATCAAGCGATCTATTGAAAGGCTTGCTTAGTAATCTGTGCCCCGGTATGACTACATCGATGACACCGCTGTCTCAGTATTTATAAACATCTGTGCAAGTCCTCAAGCATTGATTTTGACAGCTATTACTCTTGCTCAAGTATTCAACAGGCTTATGTTCTCATTGAAAACAGCGCGTCGTGATCATAATGGTCTGCTAAATGATCTCATTAACCATCATTGAAAGTAATTGCCGCTTGGAACGTTATTTGTCAACACTTTCTCTCACCGCACGCGACTGTTAGGGACTCCAATTTAAAGACCGAATCATTTCGTTCGTTAAGTTTATTTTAAGATACTAAGCATTTTTATATAGGGTATACATGTTTGTTGTTTCATGGTATTTGGTTAGGTTTTTTCCTGTTTTCGCAAGACAGGAAAATAGACGAAAGGCAATTAAAAACGCCGACATGATACATCATTTCCTAAATTGATTGTTTCAAAACAAATGAATAACCCTTATATTCTGTAAAATAAGAATCGAATGTTCATTATTGGTGCCTTGCCCATTACTGGTTCCATCACCCTACGTTCGTTAAGTTTATTTTAATATACTTGGGTTTATAGTTGTTTTATGGAACTTTTTTGTTTTGCGAAATTAGACGAAAGTCAATTAAAAATGCCGACATGATAGATCATTACAAGTTTTATGGTCCATTAACTTGTAATAGACAGATATGATCTTAAAATAAATGCAGCCGCAACTGTTAAACAAATAGGCTCTAGGGCAGAAGTCAGGCACCGTGCGTATAATAAAAAACACCTCAAGAGAAACGCCAAAAGTTGCTGAAAGTGCTTAAACAAAGATTTACATTGAGCTTAATTGAAATTTTCCTTTTTTTAGGACGAGTTCCGGATCGAGCCTTACAAGGAGGCGGCGCGCGGTCAGACCGCCCTCATGAGCGGCGTGGGCTCTTCGCAGCGCCGGCGCGGCGACGCCACCACTGCCATCTATCTCAATGTGAGTCAAACTGTCTTAGCAAATTACATTAGGTATGTACTATATGTAAAAAAACTTAAGTAAAGCTCCTCTTGCATGTAGTTGTAACACATCTGTATAGACCGTTCGACATTCTATGTTTGAAATTTAAAGTAAATTCCATATAAGTTTTGTACACAACTACATGCAAGAGGAGCTTTACTTAAGTTTTTTATCTATACTATTCCCTTAGTCAGTAAAATGTACAATTCTTGTAAAAAACATGAGTAACAAATATACCTACTCTCAGATGCGACTGCAAGTGTTACATGTGCAAGCGCTAGATAGCCGATAGCGATAAGGCAGCAATTCAGAAAGTCCAGTCCAGCCATATTGAATTTAGAATATTGAATTGACGTATGCTCGATTGTGTTGTTGTGACATGTATTAAATATTATTTGTACGTTCAGACTCATGAGTCTTAGATTATGGTTAGATACTCGTAGCACCTACACGACAGTCTGATATTATCTCAACTAACGTATGGTGCCTAACAACGCCATATCTGTTAGAAGAATTTGGAAATTAAACGGATTTATACGTATATTACTTTTGATTAATATCGGCCAAGATACATTTGTCCTTTTTGTTGGTATGGCATCAATCATTGGAAACAAAAGAAGTGTTATAAAGCGTTGTCGCAGTTAGTTAGTTAAGTGTTTATAACAAGTGTAACTTTTAATAATAATAATAATTTATTTCAACTTAATACTTAAAAGGTTACATATTTTAACATTACATATTTCACAAAGACAGGCAAGTATTACGTTACCTAAAAGTACTTCAAGAATTATGCACTTTACTCCCCGTACTAGTAATAACTGTATTACGGAAGAATAAATTTGGATGCAATTTGTTTTAAAACCAAGGAACTGCTTCTAATGGCGGCACTGTATTTGGCAGCAAATGTCGAAATTTGATTTTTCATCTCACATTTGTCATACAGAACGAAATTTATGCAACGAAAATATTTCCCAAATCACAACCGAGTGAATTGCCAATTAACATTCAGTTTATATTGTCCTGCAGGTGGGTTGCGGCGAGAAGCTATGGGCGCGGCACAAGGTTCTTGTAGCGGGGCTGCGCGAGCAGGCTCGGGACGGCACTCTCGCGCACCTCGTGCGGCTGCCGGTCCTCGGCTGGCGGCTCACGGCGGTCAAGCCCGTGCCCCGGCTCAAGAGACAGGTGAGGAGGATATGCTGCGTTCAGAATGGTGTAATCGTTACACCAGAATTGATACTTTTACACTTACGCTTAAGGAAACCAGTACATTCCGCTAAATGGGCTATTTAATGCACAAAAGATCATATGAGGTCCAAGTGCCTCAGATCGGATCTAGGTGTAAGTGCGTCTAAGCTGTGTTAATTAATTATTAGATACAGCTTTTTATTATGACAATAATGTAAAAAAAGCTAAAGTTAAAAAATCCGCCATTTCTATTTTATATCGTGCAAAAATAAAACATTTTAGCTGTTGTGGTTTACTGAATTTGTTTCATCCAACGATGTACCATATTTTTCCTAGTCCCCGTCAGAGCTGGACGACGGGTCGGGCGCCTACGACTACGACGACGAAGACGAGCCCGACCACAGCGGCGGCTTTGACGACGAGGACGACGGCGACTTCTACACCGACGTCGACATTCGCGGACCCGAACTGGTAACTACACTTTACCAAATACTTCAACTTAGTCTTCACCGAGCTAACTACGTCTCGTTGTTCACTTGCATACGTAGTAGATTTTATTTTAAACAGCAACAGAGGAACTTGTGAGTATTATGAGGACATAATCTGATCTAGAGACTATTAAACAGCTGTAATAAAAACTTCTTATCATATCATTCATTTGTTTGGTCTTGTAACTTTTCGTTATAAGAAGGCATACAATATTGTAATTCACTGGATTTGTTTGGTGACAATTTTTATCAATGAGGCCTCAGTACAGTTTAATATCTTTAATTTGTATCGAGCATCATCGATGACGCCACGTGAGTAGAGTTATGTGCATTGTTTAATGGTTCACTCGCTGTTCATTAATGATATGAAAATTGACAAGGTCTTACAAAGACCAATATTAACCAAATGAGTTTCTCAGCCATTGACCAATACGCTATTCAACTATATGGGGTAGGGAAGCGCACAGTTACAAAGTTTTGCACAATTGGGACTGATATGCTTGTGACGCTTGCGTTGGGAACTAATGTGTGAAAATTAATTTATTCTTAACTGTGATTCCTTATAGCTAAGTGAAGCCGCTTAGCTATAACAAATCATAGTTATAAAATTGTATTTCAATCTTATCCATGTCACCTTCCCTCAAATGAGACTCATTCTTGTAAAGTTTGAGGCAGACTATTTACAATGATACTCTTAATTTTATATTTTACCTGCGTCAAGCCTTGCATTATATTCCGATGCATCACCACCACATTTATTGGAAAATAATTCTTATATATGTCTATACACAATGTTTTATATTATTTATGAATATAAGATAACCGGAGTTATTTTTCAATGAGCGTCCCCCGTGTAGAGTAAAAATGAGAGGAATGAATCTTGCACTTATCTGTCACGTCATTTCCATAGCAGCATCCATATCGAAACACATTATTTAGCATGGAATGTTGAATGAAAATAATAATCGAATATAATACCAACGGTCGTATAATGTCTCCAATCCCTGCATTAGTACTGGGCATCTGTGTACGAAAACACATATACAAACATTTTACTAACTTTCATTTTCCTAAATGTTTCAGGACATTCAATTATCAAACTGGTTATTGATTCAGTTTTTGACCGGATACAAAAATGGAATCAAATATAGGTGAAAAACTTAAGTAAATGACCTTTTGCAAGTAGTTGTAACCCATCTGTATAGACCGTTCGACATTCTATATTTGAAATTTGACGTAAAATCCATATTAGTTTTGTACACAACTACATGCAAGAGGTCATTTACTTAAGTTTTTCACCTATACTTTCATGAGTTCCTACCTAAATTTCGTCAACATAACAATTCATAAATAATCATAAACGAACTTTCATAATTACAACTTTTTGTGGCGATACGGAAACGTTTGTACAAAAATACCCACAATGCATCCAAGGTCGTATTTCATAGCACGCGCAGATTTCTTACACGAACTTCATCAACACACGATGCGATTTAGTATCGATAGTCTCTAAGTTACATCGAAACCGCCCTCCACTTTCTTTCCTTTTACGATGTCATGTATTTTTGTAGCGTATCGCTGTATAAAGTCGTAGGCGAACTCCCTAATAGACCTAGAAGACACCGATGGTAACCCTACCTAATCAAATAAAAGCAGTCAACAGTAACAATGAGAAGAAGGACGAAACGTAACTTATAATAACTTAAATGAGTAATAAAATAATTGATAACACACTTTTGTTTGTCGTTCGTCAAAGACATTTAAGAGACAATTATATCTTTCCTTTTTCAAACTGGTGTATGAAAAATCGTCACTAAGGCTGGTTTTTTCAATCTCCAGATTAATTTATCTGACAGTTTAAATTATCGTTATTCCTTTTCTTTGACATATTAAAGAAAAGGACAGACTAAAATTTTATCTGTCAAATAGTGTTATCTGGTGATTGATAAGATAAATCAGCCCTAAGAAACGTCTGAATCGTCAGTTATGACTTATGACTCTGTGTGCGGCCGTTAGTCTCTCCGATTAATTTTAGGGTTCCTTTTTAAGTCGTTATACAGGGTGGAAAGTTGAGATGGGGCATTAAGGGCAGCTATCAGATCCCTTGCTGCCACGCGAAAATGATCTTAGGAGACCTTTCCCAACTTTTTGAGTGATGACAATCGACATTCACAGATTTTTGATAAAGGTACAGTCAGCGAGAAAACCATCAGAATTGAGTTTTTTTTTAATGCCAATCAATCCCATTCCCATAAAGGATTAAAACACTCTTTGAGACCAACTGAGTTTAGAGTACTAGAACACCCATAAATCAAAGAAAACGTTTTCCATACATTTAATAGGGTAATAACACTAACAGAGAAGAAAGGTCTTCGCATGTGGTTTTTTTACGCGTATCGGTCCTTTATACTTAAAGAATTGAAATAAAACATCAGATATCGTCACTGTTCTAAATTCAAAATTTACATTTTCTTCATACATTCTTTTTTAATTATTAAGCTTTTTCACCCATGAAGGCTAGCTTTATGTATGTAGCAAAAAGTTTGTATCGTATTTAGTGGTTTTTTTATTTGTAAGAATACCGATTTTTCTCATTTTTAATGTCCTAATGGAAGTTGTCGCCTTAAAAATTAATGATCTTTAAGCTTAAGAAAATTCCACTTTGCCTTTACCCTACTAAAATGTATGGAAAAAGTTTTCTTTGATTTGTGGGTGTTCTAGTACTCTAACCTCAGTTGGTCTCAAAGAGTGTTTTAATCCTTTATGGGAATGGGATCGATTGGCATTAAAAAAAATATCTCAATTCTGACGACTTTCTCGCTGACTGTACATTTTATAAAAAATCTGTGAATGTCGATTGTCATCACTCAAAAAGTTGGGAAAGGTCTCCTAAGATCATTTTCGCGTGGCAGCAAGGGATCTGGTAGCTGCCCTTAATGCCCCATCTCAATTTTCCACCCTGTATATCATCGAATAGCGATACCAGTATGCCTATAACGTAATCTGCTGGTCGGCCGGACCAGAGACATTTTTTTTGTATAGTTACATTGGCGACATAATTTTATAGTCATGATTGGACACAATCTGTCAGGTTCCGCCTTGGCAGATCGATTGTTTTATGACCTGGTGTTACTGGATCAGATAGGGTTACCGGCGGTGTCTTCTGGGTCTATAACAATTAACATCCCAACAAATCCTGCCTTATATCGCAGGTCATCATCGCAGATACCATACTCCAGCATTCATAGATTACATCACATCGATAAACCTATAGCTTTAATTACAATATAATATAGACTAACAACCGAACATATGTAACAGGTGAGCTTTGTGTGTTATTAACAAAAACGCTTCAGCCATGTTTCGCTATCGGCTCTCCCGAAGGAGTCAACAAACATTCGGAGCACATATTTGACACCGCACCGGGCGGTGTCGCACGCTGGCACGCAATAATGTCACACAACGCTCGCTTGGAGTGTGTCGGTGTGTTGGGTGGCACGCGGCAGTACTAACCCGGTGTGTCTGGGCGCGCCAGGTGGAGCCCCCCCCGCCCCCGGCCCCGCACCCCCACCGCCACCACCACGGCGCGGCGCCCTCTACCACCACCGACACGTTTCAGACCGACGCCGCGCCCGCGCCGCCCTCCGTCCCGCTCGCTCCCGCGCCCGCCCCGTCCTCCGCCCCGCTCACCACCGCTCCCCCCCCCACCGACCCTCACCCCGATACCGCTACCGAGGAAACGACGAGCCCCGAAGAGACCACCCCCGAGCCCGCGACGACTAATACGTATCCCCCGGAGGTTTGTCGTAACGCGCTCGGCGGCATCTGTGTTTTGCATGGTGTGCTAATGCGATGTTGCTCGCTTTCGTTCAGACGTCTGATCGACCTGAATTAATGTTGAGCCGCTAATCTTTTGATGTTTTTATCTTCTCGACGTGGTGGTCAGGCTGACGCGACCGAACTAAAATTATAAGTGACTCGACATTAGCTCGATGTGACTGTACCTCGTCCTGACGGTGTTTACTGATACGAATATATCACGTCACGTTCTCCAATAAAAGCATGATTAGTTAGTGTTCCTGTGTATTTCGTCGAAGTAAATTGTCCAGCATGATTTTAGAACAGTTGCAACTTTTATAGGCTATACATAATAGTAGTATATGAATTCCTTATGTATCTCTGTATTGTAATCTATATCACTGATTTAGTTGATTAAGCATATTCTAGAAGTAGTCATTAGTTTACGATGCCGCAGACCAGCTTGATTGAGAATGCTACTGCTCTGATATTATAAGTTGGCGGCAATCTAATTACAATTTGTATAAACTAGAAAAAAACCACATCATGAATAAAAATAATGCACAAGCATGAGTATTTTGAAATTAGAATTTCTTGAGTGGATAATGCTTAGTGATTATTCAACTATTGATATTTAAAACGATTTTGCTAAATTCTCTTAATATTGCAGGAGGAACCCAAAGTGCAAATAACTCCTTATTCGCCTGGCGAGTCTGCCTCCGAAGCCAACATCGTGAGCTACACGCTGCAAGCCCCGAGACGTTTGGAAGACGAGCGCATCGTCATTGTGCCAGATATCCCATCCACCTCTACAGAACCCGAAACGGTATGTGCACCTTCCTAACACCCTGACTACCTAACCCTTCACGGTAGACAACTAATGTTATTTTTGAGTGGATATGGAGTTCTTAACACCAATTAGAATAGATATTAAATGCCTTACACGTTTTCCATTTCCATGTAAATACTTACTTACTAATCGAATGACGTATGAACAACGATTATTTAACTAAACCTATGAAGATCTTTTAGTTATAGCCCTACAAATTAACAGAGCCGGGGTACGCAGGGTGTGCGGGGGTGGACGCAACGAAATAGCAACACATCGTGCAGCCTCGCGTTTCTGTTAAATTGTACGGCTAAAGTCGATTATTTTGTTCAGATAAATTCACAACCTCAAACGGCTAAAAGTCTAAAACTATAGTCCAAATCCCTCAAGAACCAATATCTTTATCGGTTCTATGGTGGTTTCCCGTTGTTCGCCCGTCCTCACCCATCACGGCACATCGTGTGAGCGTCCGCATGGCACTTTCAGCAAACCGTTATAATACGCGCGTCGAACGAGGTGCCCCCCACGCCGGGATCGAGCACGTCCGCATCGCCGTCGCCCACACCGGAGGTGACCGCGCCGCCCCCGCCGGCTACCACCGCGTCGACCTCAACATCGACCGCAGCGACGACCACCTCCACCACTACCACCACCACCACCACGTCGACCACCACCACCACCGCCGCGCCCACCACCACGTCCACCACTACCACGAAGTTGCCGCCCGACACTGAACCACCCGAGGTCACTAAACAGGTTGGTGAACGATTCGGTTAATCGTCGATATCAAATAGGGCCCATGACCTGTTTGTATAGACGTCAAGGGAAAAGTACAAACTACTGTACTGTAGTTAAACTCTTTGTAAGTACATACTTCTGGGTGTAAAGTACTGGTAAAGGTATGCACTGAGTGGGTTAGTCGGCCGTGCACGGTTGCGAGTATGACATGGTTCCATCCATCCAATCATGGTGAGTGAGTGGTAAGTGAATGAGAGCGTTGGGGTATTTTAACACAGGCGTGATTTGGGTGCATTTTCGATTTAATGAACTAACAGTAACTTTTTCAAAATTCTAAATTAACCCGATTTTATTGTGAAATTTTGGACCGGCTCTGCAAAATAAGAAAAAATGTTTTTGTATCAGAAGCAAGTAATAAATAAAAGCAAACAAAATAATTCCTGACGAGCCCACTTAAGATTTTTCCAACCCAAAACTTAGCTAAGAACCGCCACCAGAACAAAAGTTTTCAAATGAAAAAATCGCATTGACACAAGTTCATGCGTTTCAGTCCGAAGCGATGATAGATGGACAGTCAAAAGCTTTATTACATGCCTCTATTTTTAAAGTGCTTAAATGACAAAAATTGTTTTACATATGTGACAGATGATCTTGTCTTGAAACGATTAGATGAAATACAATTTGATAATATTACACCTTTGTATTGTGACGTATTTCAGGATGTCGGTTCATCCAGTGAACGAAGCAGCACGATATTCGGGCGCACCACGGAGATCGTAACGTTTGAATTGCCCGCAGTCACGAAGAAACCTCCCATGCTTAAACACCATATGAAGAAGTTCGTCACTACTGCAGGAAAAGCTTTCAGGTAGGTTATTAGTGCCAGTCGCCAGTGGCCCTGAGGTAAGGCTCTCTTTATGTCCTTATATCCTAGTTCTTAGTCATTTCTGCCAGCATCGAAACCTATGATTGCCTACTGTTTCTTGTGAACGAATAAATTCGTTGGTCCAATATATGACCTTGCTGCAAACTTCGCACCCCAACGGCTATCAGTTTGCAATCACGGGTAATATTAGGTTAAAAACGTAATATTTTTTCCGGGTTTTTGTTACCTCACGGAAAGACTGTGCATATAATTATTTAAACCATATGTGCTGGACATTGTTAACCAAATCTGGAGGTATAAAGATTTTTCGGAATAAGCTCGTACTTATTACGTAATTTGAACGGTTATTAGAGTATTTTTTAAGAAGGCCCTATGCATTAACGTCTTTCAGCTGGCAGGTAATGAAAATTATGAAAACTAGATCTACATTTCAGGCAGTTTATTTTCTTATTTTAGGTACATGATACCATCTACCCTGTTCTCGGACCCAGAAGATGAAGCAAACTTTACATACAGCATGCACTTGGCCGAAGGCACTAAGCTTAGCAACGATTCGTGGATACAGTTCTTGCCTTCTAACCTGGAAGTATATGGATTGTAAGTAATCGTGTTTTATAGTTCGTAACTTGTTAAAAAAACAACCTTGATAATACGTATACGTTTCGGCGTTTCAAGCAGAGCAAATCTGTGAAAAATCTAGTACATCTAGCCTTACAACTCCAACGGATGGATATCGCTAGTCGTTGTCGTGTTTTATATTTATTCGCATCAAGCTCCTCGACAACACGGATATACAGCAAAGACTAAAAAGGACAAAGCCTTTAGACTTAGTTTAGTGTAGTGATAGTGTAATTATTGCAGTGAGTATTCATATTCATATTCATTTATTGCATCCTTGGTATTTAAAGTGGTCTTACATCGTAGTATAGAGGTAAACATGGACCCTATTAGGGTATAGCAATATTAGTACTATACACAAAGAACACATTAACAAAGTGTATTCCCCTTAACCCTTTAATGCATAGCATGTCGAAAGTGAAACGCGTCTTTAAAGTTCATTTCCAAATTTGAATTTTGACAAAGCTAGAAATCTTACTGCATAAATTATAAGTTTGAAATTTACTTAAAATGTTCGTTTGAAAATGAGCTTTAAAATATACGATGTATATCTACATCATTATGTATTTAAGGGTTAACAGAGACAATAGGAAAAGTGTTAATGGACACATTCTTAGCTTAGTCTGTATGAGAAGCGTAGGTCAAATTTAAAATACTTATTAGTAATAAGACTAGATTGTGTTTCAATGGAATATTTAATAAGATATTTCATTTCATAAAATAAAATAAAACTATTAAAGCATGGGCATAATTACTCTAGCCGTTAGGACACTCTTTTATGGGGTATACTTTACTTCATTTGTAGTACAGAAAATTACTTTAGCAGTATATAACATAGATAACTTGTTTACCTCAAAACAAGCAAGCAACACTTTTCCTAGCACAAGCTTTTCCTTTATAACAGGCCGCTGGAAACACACGTGTCTCGCTGGAACTTCATGGTAGAAGCACAAGACAGCGAGGGACGCACCGCCCAGGGCCCGTTGGACATCACCGTGCAACACCCCAAGAGCGCGCGCACGGTCAACCACCAGTTCGTCATAAACTTCAAACTGAACAAAACCTACACCAACGATCTTGACTGGCAGATACGAGCTTTAGAAGGCATCGTCAACCTCCTGGCCACTGATATGCACATCATAACAGTGCTCAATGTCACCAAAACTGGAGATACGTGTGAATTTGTGTGGACTAACGACACGCTTCCGAAGGATTCGTCGTGTCCCGTCGAAGATATTAAGAGGCTGATGGAGGTATTCTACCTATTTTATTACTGTATTGTCATAATATGATGCTCTAATAGTATATTAGGCAATTATTGAATAAAGGACGGATTTAAAGCGAGGGCCATAGATGACTCACGAGCAAGTGAAGGGTACTAACGACTGAATCACGACCGCAGGGAGTGATTCATGAAGATTGAATCACGAGCGTAGCGAGTGGTTTAAGTTTTAGAATCCTGAGCGACGCGAGTGATTCATGGCCTTCGATATAAATCCGTTTTATTCAAGAGTTGCATTCTATACTTTATACCATGACTACGAGAAAAAGAAAGATTTAAGCGAAAATAGACATAGAGTAATTTGCACGAGGAGTTTGTATGTCGAGTGTTCTTTGCACAGATTTCGCGTATTTTTTGCGCAAGGATAGCAAGGCAAGGCAAGTATAGCATTGAGATGGATGTCGAATATATTGGTGTGTTCTAAATTCAAACACCAAAATAGTGATTAAAAGTGCTTTTTCTTCACTGTTTTCAGTGAATAAAATAAGCTTTTTATAGGGGGAATAGTATAAATAATATATACATATTTGCTTTTGTTACGTGTTTCAAAGTCTCATGGGTGTTCAAATTACTTAAGGAAGTTTCATAACAATGGTTTTAAGCAGCGTAAAAGGCGATTGATTGCGCAGCGTTGGAATTAGTAGAGCGAGTCCTCTCCTGTAGCGTTACCAGGTAGCGGCCAACTATACGGGGTGTCCCCGAAACCGACGTCAACCTGCCTAGGGGTGATAGAGCAGCTAAAAAGCTATCGATTTAATCCCTATGTATGTTCAGCGTTTTTTGCTAGTTTCAGAGATATTGATCATTTTTATCTGAATTTTTGTAATTTTTCCTTATGTCCATGTCACGAAAAATCATTAATTTCATGTTTTATTTCATAAGTTTTTCAGTTTTTGTAATTTTCAGTTTTATTTCATAAGTTTTTCAGTGATATCTTACATAATTCGAATCATTACGAATCAGCAAAGTTTTTAAACTTTTTTTTTTTTTCAAGTAATCACTTAAAGTTATTTTTTTCCATACACAGTGTAAAGCAAACACTGGACCACGTAGTATGGAGAAATAAACTTTATGTGATTACTCAAAAAAATTACTGAAAAAAAAAAAGGCAAATAGGTTTACAAACTTCGATGATTCGTAATGATTCTAATTATGTAAGATATCACTGAAAAACTTATGAAATAAAACTGAAAATTACAAAAAATCCGTTTAAAATGATCAATATCTCCGAAACTAGTAAAAATCGCTGAACATACATAGGGGTTAAATCGATAGCTTTTTAGCCGCTCTATCAGACCTGGGCGGGTTGACGTCGGTTTCTTGGACACCTGTATATGACATTAGCGGTTTCCTAGAACCGGACAATTACTTATAGCCCCTCCTGCTGTATGTGACTAATCCCTGACTAAGAATGTTAAATTTAACGTTATGAGCATTATCATCCTTCCATCACCATTATTTATAAAGCGTTATGTGGTCCAGCTTTGTCCTTACATCTGCCTCTATTGTTTAAGCCCTTCGCTTTTTTCCTAGTGCATTGAAAAAACACGAATTGTACCAGTGTATTTAAAAAGAATAATGAATCCAATGTCCGAAATTATTGACCAATCTCAATTCTTTCATGTTTTTTCAAAATCGTTTGAACCTGTCATACATCCTGTATTACCGAGTTTGGCTGATGCTTGCCTTTCATCCATCAACATGACTTCAGAGTCGGTCCTTCAGTGGAGACTAATCTCGTCCCCTTTGTTTCAAATTTTTGTCAGCTAGTCGATAAGGGGTCACAAGTCACAAGGTGACGCCATCTACACTGACTTCGGCAACGCCTTCGATACAGTAGATCACTCAATTCTTCTTCAGTAACTATGTTATTACGGGGTGGGTGGCAGTCTGCTGAAGTGGTTCGGATCATATCTTGCAAGTAGGACACAACATTTTGTGGTTAATGGTTTTGCATCTAAGACGTATCTTACTGATTCCGGGATCCCCCAAGGTTCACATCTGGGTCCAGTTTTATTTTTGATGTTTATAAATGACATTACAAACCAAATAAAACACTGTAAATATTCACTCTATGCTGATGATTTGAAAATTTACAGATGTGTAAATTGTATCGCGGACGAAACTTTAATTCAGAGTGGATACCTAAATATATTCGGGGTGGAAAACATGAACGCCACATGGACGGCAACTACCTTAAATATTGGAAATAGCGAATTCTACGCAAAAGAGACTTACTTCTATTTTTGAAAACAATTATTACTGCACTTATGAATTTTTGAAAACTTGCCTGCCTTAACCGGGAATCAAACTGGTGGAATATGACAAAATAATAAAGAAGGGTTTTTTTACGGTGTTTATTTAATTTAAAGGTGTTATAGACATAAATGATCACTACCAATGACCCTTTCAATCTTTATCATAAAACATGACTTTATTGTTTCGTTATATTCGACCAGTTCGATTCCCGGTTAAGTAAGAGGATTTCTTTTTTTTCAAAAATTCAATAATGCAGTATTTTTTGTTTTCAAAAATAATAGTAAGTGTTCTTTGCGTAGAACTTGCTATTTCCAATATTTAAAGTAGTTGCCGTCCATGTGGCGTTCGTTTTTTCACCCTGTATACAGTGTGTTACGGCATGCGGGCATTTATTAAAACTGCCGATGATATGTTGCTTTAGCAATTGTTTGCAAGTATTATCAATTAAGAAATAATTAAAATAACTTCACAATAAATTTTCTTAGATACTGTCCATTTTTAATGCTGCGTGTTCATCGTTATCAGTATCGCTGTTGCTTAGTAAAAGGCATGTCGTGGTACGGGGGCAAATCATAATAATCAAAGTATCCGTCGACTGTCATTTAACACTTGTCAAATTGCTGTGCTTTACATTACTGGCAATTAAAATTTTGTGAGAAAGTTAACAAAGCCTGAAAAATAGTTTATTAATTAAATTAATGTCATGGTTACGTTACAGATACACACGTTACTTTAACCTCCTTTAAAAAAAGCCAGGGTGCTGGTAACACACTGTATATTCGTAGGTAGGGTCACTACACTACCGATCAGGCTAGACGTGACAAAATAATGAGACTGAAATCGTGTGTAACCAGATATTGGAAACGTCGGTGGACTCTCACCTGCCATCGGAGCGGCTGACGCGCGCCATGTCCCCCGAGCTGGCGGTGAGCGGCGTGCGCTGGCGCGGCACGGGCGGCTGCGCGGCCGCCGCGCCCGCCACGCGCGCGCCCGACACCTACCCGCCCGTCACCAGGAACCAGGTCGACATGCTCACCGCCACCGTGGGACACCTGCTGCTCTACAAAGTGCCCGAGGTCAGTTGCTCTCTCCTACTGGCGCGGCACGGGCGGCTGCGCGGCCGCCGCGCCCGCCACGCGCGCGCCCGACACCTACCCGCCCGTCACCAGGAACCAGGTCGACATGCTCACCGCCACCGTGGGACACCTGCTGCTCTACAAAGTGCCCGAGGTCAGTTGCTCTCTCCTACTGGCGCGGCACGGGCGGCTGCGCGGCCGCCGCGCCCGCCACGCGCGCGCCCGACACCTACCCGCCCGTCACCAGGAACCAGGTCGACATGCTCACCGCCACCGTGGGACACCTGCTGCTCTACAAAGTGCCCGAGGTCAGTTGCTCTCTCCTACTGGCGCGGCACGGGCGGCTGCGCGGCCGCCGCGCCCGCCACGCGCGCGCCCGACACCTACCCGCCCGTCACCAGGAACCAGGTCGACATGCTCACCGCCACCGTGGGACACCTGCTGCTCTACAAAGTGCCCGAGGTCAGTTGCTCTCTCCTACTGGCGCGGCACGGGCGGCTGCGCGGCCGCCGCGCCCGCCACGCGCGCGCCCGACACCTACCCGCCCGTCACCAGGAACCAGGTCGACATGCTCACCGCCACCGTGGGACACCTGCTGCTCTACAAAGTGCCCGAGGTCAGTTGCTCTCTCCTACTGGCGCGGCACGGGCGGCTGCGCGGCCGCCGCGCCCGCCACGCGCGCGCCCGACACCTACCCGCCCGTCACCAGGAACCAGGTCGACATGCTCACCGCCACCGTGGGACACCTGCTGCTCTACAAAGTGCCCGAGGTCAGTTGCTCTCTCCTACTGGCGCGGCACGGGCGGCTGCGCGGCCGCCGCGCCCGCCACGCGCGCGCCCGACACCTACCCGCCCGTCACCAGGAACCAGGTCGACATGCTCACCGCCACCGTGGGACACCTGCTGCTCTACAAAGTGCCCGAGGTCAGTTGCTCTCTCCTACTGGCGCGGCACGGGCGGCTGCGCGGCCGCCGCGCCCGCCACGCGCGCGCCCGACACCTACCCGCCCGTCACCAGGAACCAGGTCGACATGCTCACCGCCACCGTGGGACACCTGCTGCTCTACAAAGTGCCCGAGGTCAGTTGCTCTCTCCTACTGGCGCGGCACGGGCGGCTGCGCGGCCGCCGCGCCCGCCACGCGCGCGCCCGACACCTACCCGCCCGTCACCAGGAACCAGGTCGACATGCTCACCGCCACCGTGGGACACCTGCTGCTCTACAAAGTGCCCGAGGTCAGTTGCTCTCTCCTACTGGCGCGGCACGGGCGGCTGCGCGGCCGCCGCGCCCGCCACGCGCGCGCCCGACACCTACCCGCCCGTCACCAGGAACCAGGTCGACATGCTCACCGCCACCGTGGGACACCTGCTGCTCTACAAAGTGCCCGAGGTCAGTTGCTCTCTCCTACTGGCGCGGCACGGGCGGCTGCGCGGCCGCCGCGCCCGCCACGCGCGCGCCCGACACCTACCCGCCCGTCACCAGGAACCAGGTCGACATGCTCACCGCCACCGTGGGACACCTGCTGCTCTACAAAGTGCCCGAGGTCAGTTGCTCTCTCCTACTGGCGCGGCACGGGCGGCTGCGCGGCCGCCGCGCCCGCCACGCGCGCGCCCGACACCTACCCGCCCGTCACCAGGAACCAGGTCGACATGCTCACCGCCACCGTGGGACACCTGCTGCTCTACAAAGTGCCCGAGGTCAGTTGCTCTCTCCTACAACTTCACCTACCCTGGTCATTTCATTTATAATTCAGAATTGTTGATGCTCAAAAGAGCATGCTCTCAAAAAGGACAGTTCATGTTTTTTACTTAATACAGTTAGCAACGGTCATCTGACCTTTGTGGTGATGAAACATCACGAAGAAATTAGACCAAATTAAAACATTTTGTACACTCTGAATGTACAAGATTGTCAGGAGATCTTGCTTACAATATTATCCCTCACAATTTTCTATTTACTCGTTTTATGACGTCGTAGCAGGTGCAGCGCACTTGGCAGTTTAAGTTTAAACCAACAAGTAATACATCAACGAGCTCCACTTGGCGGGTTTTCCCAGAAGATTGGGCGAGCGAATGAATATTAATAATGAGATAGGAAGGGAACCACAGAATAAGCACGTTTGACCTACCGATCGTTTTGTTAAAAAGAGAGCCTTACTTATACTGTGATAATTTGTAGGTAGTTAATAGTTGTGACTGTTTAATCGATTAAGACACAGACGTATTCTAAAGCGATTATACCATTCCAGGACACATTCTTCGACCCTGAAGACGGCGGCACGCGCAACCTAGCTCTTTCCCTGCGCTATATGGACCGATCGGCACTACCCGCATCACACTGGCTTCAGTTCGACTCGCGCAACCAGGAATTCTATGGGCTGCCGTCCGCTAGTGACGTCGGCGTGAAACACTATCAGCTGGTAATAAATTATTAATGTTGTCTCTCAACTTTAGTTCTGCGCCTGATCACTATATTCGGCAAATGTAATGTTCAACATGTAAGAACTTCGTGGCCCTTTGCGCAACTTTAATTTGCTTCCACTGATGCCACTGAAGCGAGAATGGGTGGGAAACTTAGGTAGGCGTAAGGATGGTAGGTGGTCAAGGGCGACAACAGAGTGGTGGCCTAGTAGGTCTTGATCAATGGGCAGACCATCGACTCCTTGGCCTAATGACGTAAGATTTGGACCGGGCGTGAAAATTTGATACATATGATGACATACATTTCTCCAAAACTCACTTCACAGTTGTGATGGGGGACTTCAACGCAAAGCTAGGCAAACGAGACGGTGACGAGCTGAGGGTGGGAAATTTCGGAGTAGGATGCCGGAATCACCGGGGTCACCTACTGGCCGGCTTCATGGATAAAAAGATAAAAGATAAAAAAATATAAAAGAAATTTATTCAGTAAGTAGGCCGCACGGGCACTTTTACACGTCAAGAATCTACCAACGCTTCCCAAGAGAAGACCACTGCTGAGAAGAAACGCCGCAAGAAACTCAGCAGTCAGTCATTTTTTTAAACATATTTCTTATTACAATGGTACTACTTAGTCTAGCATTATATAAAGCTATAAATATTAAATTAAATATAGTATCAAATAACATGCGTAGTTCAGCAGGAAAACATGCCAATTAAGAATCTTACGGGAGAGATAGAGAGAAAAAAAAACCACATACTTATGTGTATATAAGATGGTGCGAGACGACCACATAAAAGTTTCGATATGTTTTCCTACATCAACGGTGTCCCCTAGACAAGATAGAGATTTTGCATTTGAATAAATTATTATTGACTAAGTTTCGGGTTTAGGCCATGCATTTTTGTCTGTTAGATAGTCCTCGATCCTATAATATGCTTTGGAGAAGGAAGGACTCTACATGATGAACTCCTTCTTTAGGAAGCGAGAGCACAGGAAGTGGACCTGGATGAGTCCTGATGGTGTAACGAGGAATGAGATAGACTTCATCATGTCGACCAAAAAGCAAATATTCAATGATATCTCGGTGATCAACGCGGTCAAAACCGGAAGCGATCACCGGATGGTACGAGGCACATTGAATATCCAAGTCAAGCTTGAAAGGTCTAGACTGATGAAGTCTGCGCTCCGGCCGGCACCGATCCAGCCCCAAAACCCCGAGAACTTTCAGCTGGAACTCCAAAACCGTTTTGAATGCCTAGCAAGCGACGTGGACGATTACAACAACGGGTTCGTGGAAGCTGTCCATACAGTCGGGTCTAAGTTCTTAAGGACCCGACCCTCAACCAAATCCAAAAGGCTCTCTGACTCAACTTTTGAGCTCATGAAAGAGAGACGTGAGATGGTCCTGCAGTCTTCGGATGACGCTGATGCATACCGGCGGCTCAATAGACGGATCTCGAAATCGGTAAATAACGACATACGCCTCTTTAATACAAATCGTATTAAAGAGGTCATTGAACGTAACAGAGGGACAAAGGTATTTGCCAGAGATCTGTCTATTGGGAAAAGCCAGCTGACTAAGCTTAAGACTGAAGATGGCAGGTTAGTCTCATCGAAACCTGAGCTCTTGAGGGAGATGGAGGGGTTTTATGGACAGCTGTATACGTCAACTCATCAACCCGTGACCGATCTAGCAAAAGACCCTAGAGCTAGATTGACCCGACACTATACCGAAGATATCCCGGACGTCAGCCTGTACGAGATTAGAATGGCTCTCAAGCAGCTTAATAACGGCAAAGCCCCGGGTGATGACGATATTACGAGTGAACTCCTGAAGGCGGGTGGTAAACCAGTCCTTAAGGCACTTCAGACGCTGTTCAATTCTGTGATTCACGAGGGGAAAACGCCGCAGGCATGGAACAGAAGTGTGTTGATCCTCTTCTTCAAAAAGGGTGATATTACTCTATTGAAGAATTACAGGCCCATCTCACTTCTGAGCCATGTCTATAAGCTGTTTTCAAGGGTCATTATGAATCGTCTTGCACGCAGGTTTGATGACTTCCAGCCTTCCGAACAAGCCTGTTTCCGAAAAGGCTTCAGTACCGTAGACCACATACATGCGCTGCAGCAGGTTATACAGAAGACGGAGGAATATAACCTTCCCCTCTGCCTAGCATTTGTGGACTACGAGAAAGCCTTCGATTCGATCGAGACCTGGGCTGTACTGCAGTCTCTACAGCGGTGCCAAATCGACTTTTCATCGAAGTGCTGAAGTGTTTGTACCAAAACGCCACCACATCCGTCCGACTACAGGACCAGGACTCGAGGCCGATTCCACTGCAGCGGGGAGTCAGACAAGGAGATGTCATATCCCCAAAACTGTTCACCGCTGCACTGGAAAACGTCTTCAAGGTTCTGGACTGGAAAGGGCGTGGCATCAATGTTAACGGCGAGTACATCACACACCATCGGTTTGCCGATGATATAGTCGTTATGGCTGAGACCATGAAGGACCTCAGTGTAGTGCGCAATGACCTCAGTGGAGCCTCCGATCAAGTCGGTTTGAAAGTGAACATGGAAAAGACAAAGTTCATGTCAAATGCCCATGTCGTGCCAACTCCCGTATTGATCGGACACTCTACACTCGAATTTGTTGACGAATATTTATGCCTGGGACAAACTGTCCGGTTAGGTAGGTCCAGATTCGAGAAAGAGGTCACTCGTCGAATCCGACTCGGATGGGCAGCGTTCGGGAAGCTCTGCAACATGTGTCTCAAGACGAAAGTCTTTGATCAGTGTGTGTTGCCAGTGATGACTTATGGTGCTGACGTGGTCGTTTACAATGGGCCTCATAAGAAAGCTCAAGGTCACTCAAAGGGCGATGGAGAGGGCTGTGCTCAGAGTATCTCTGCGTGATAGAATCAGGAATGAGGAAATCCGCAGGAGAACTAGGGTCACCGCGATAGCCCGAAGAATTGCCAAACTTAAGTTTCAGTGGGCGGGGCACATTGTTCGTAGAACTGATGTCCCATGGGGCCACAAGCTTCTCGAATGGCGACCACGTGTCGGAAGACGCAGCGTGGGTAGACATCCCACTAGATGGTCCGACGACCTCGTGAAGGTTGCGGGAACTCGGTGGATGCAGGTAGCACGTGAACGGTCGTTATGGTGGTCCTTGGGGGAGGCCTATGTCCTGCAGTGGACGTCGTTTGGCTGAAATGATGATGATGATGATGTGAAAATTAAGAGGCCTTAACCATGCAGTGGGTGGAAATTATGCTAGCAGAGACCACACATGCATTTAGCCGCAACATGAAACCTAGCCTGGATGGTCTGGCCATGGTTGCGTAGCGATGAGTTGCCATGGGGCAGTGAACAGAAAACAAAAGCAAGAACATAGGCTTCATACATCTCTACGCATTTGTTTGTTGTCTTAAGTCGTGGACAGGCTGAAAAAAGATGTAATAATGCATTTGTGGCAATGTGTTTTTTTGCGGTGTTGCTTGAGCGTTATCTTCTTGTGAATTTCACTTCTTGAGACAAATGATGCTGCAGTTCATTTTTATAATTTTGGTCCGATGTTCTACTCTGCCTTGTTGTCCAATTGTATTTTTAGTAATTATTAGACAACAAATATCTGTAACTGTAATGGACGCTTTCTCTTTACAGATCGCAGAGGACTCGAGCAAGAAAAGTGCATACGACAGCTTGATAGTTGAAGTAGTGAAGGCTCCCACGATCCGACCGACCGTAGAGTTCCAAATGTCGCTTGAATATCCAATCGAGATGCTGGCTGAGAACGCCAACAACAAGAGGAAGATCGTCGAGAAACTGGCAACATTGTTCGAAGATAAGGACACCAAGAGTATCAGAATCCGGAATATTACTGACTCCACTACTATTATTTGGTAAGCATTCTCCATTTTCATCTAATCCCGCAGTCAAACTATGTAAACATATGTGTTTTAACTACTTCTTATTTGTACACGTTCTCTGTTAAGAAAAATGTGAAGAGCCCGTGCTGTTAAGACCGAAAAATATTAAAAGCTATAATGGCGAGTTCTTTATTCTTCTGTTCTGTTTTGTTCAATTTTTATAAATTCCTGGAAATTACTTAGATTTATTTTACAAATCTTTACTATTATTATAAAATATCTTGTTACAATGTACTAAATTATCACACGATCCAGCGATGACATCATATCCTTGGTTGTGATTGGCCGACAAATTATTTATTTGCCGACCAGTCAATAGCCACAGCCACGTACTCTCACAATCAGAACGAATGCGTCTTTAATTTTTATTAGATTGTTAAATTAATAATGAATAAATTTTTTGACCGCGTAAATAATTTAAATTAATAGCACGGTTAGCCTTAATTGTTTTTATGGACCATAGAGCATAGACTTTTTTCGCGTGTTTATTTTATTGTCTGTAGGTTATATTAGTGCTCGTGACAAATGTCAGATTAGAGTACAGTCGAAAAACCGTGAAACCTCGTGAAATACAAACTATCTAATATCTAAAGCCAAACCTAATTTAAATAAGAGTACTCACAATGTTAACCTTACCATTTAATTTGTCCACAGGTACAACACGAGCTTGCCAATGGACAACTGTCCAAAAGAGAAAATAGAGAATCTGCGCAAGATGATAATCGCCGACGACGGCGCTCTTAAAGTAGTCGTCGACCAAGTATTCGACAGTGAAAAGGTCATGTCGATAACCTTGATACCGCAAGGATTGTGCGCAGAACAGAACTCGAAGATTGTTCCTAAAATACTAACGCCTTCCGGGTCGTCTAACGTGGCCAATAGCAAAGCAGGCAGCGCGGCTGAGGCCGGATACACTGAATACCTGGTTACGTTTGTTATCCCGGCCGTTGTTATAGTCTGTATGCTGCTAATCGCCGGCATCATTGCCTGCGTTCTCTACAGGAGACGACGAACTGGTATGTGTCACCATATAATTATGTTGGGGTCTCTCTTACGCCTAACGCAATTTGACCGCGTTGTCCAGAAGCCTATTGCAAGTTATATAGACTACCTTTCGAATCAGGAACGTTACTTTGAAAGAACTCGATGAAAGCAATTCCGACCGTTCCGTTTCTAGCTACGCACACCGCCTTCAGCGGGCAAACGGTCTATTAGGCGTAAGTGAAGATCTTGCTAAAAAATACTATTTATTTTATAGAATGTGATTGGTAGCTAAATTTTTATTTTAATCGATTTAGGGGGTGGCAATGATGCATAACCAGGTGATGATATTTTTTAACATTTACGACACTTGCAAAAATTATCAAAAGCCACCGTAATGCACATCAACGTGTCCAATCAGCTTAATTAGATGGGGTATTTGCTGCAAATTCAGACTTTCGACGAAACTTGTCAACTATTGTTTTTTGTGCTATATTTATGTGTGTACCGTTAGATACAAATGTGGTTATTTACTTATCTATCCTGTGTGTTTAAATTGTTCAATTTGCTTTGCACCACTAGCTATTATACGGTTAGCTCAATAAGTTTATTTTATGGTCGCTTAAAAAAGATCGCTATTTAGTGTTAAGACTTGCTTAGAATGCTTGCCTATATTTTTTTATTTGGTTTTTGTCTTATGTGTGGTATTCAATAAGCTAGCGTTAATGTACGAGGGGCGGCTGAAAAGTAATCTACCTAACAATGAAACAAAAGACTGTCGTGGCTAATTTTTTTTTATTTTTCTATATAGTCCCCTGCTAGTAAAATGCACTTATTAAATTTTTCAAATATTGAATTTAAACCATTAAAAAAAAAATCTTTCGGTTTGTCGTCAAAAAAGTCAGTAACCGCAGCCTTCATTTCGTCATCGGTCATAAACCTTCGTCCCCTGAGGTCTTTCTTGAGAAGTCTAAACAGAAAATAGTCACAGGGGGCTAAATCTGGACTATAAGGGGGGTGGTCAATGGTTTCGAAGCCATTGTCTTTAATTGCTAGCTTCGTTGTGCGGGCGGTATGCACTGGTGCGTTATCGTGCAAAATCAGAATACCTTTGTTTAGTTTACCTCGCCGTTTTTCTTTTATTGTCTCTCTTAGTTGGTATAGTAAGTTTGAGTAATAATCAGCATTCATTGTAGTTTTCTTCGGTAAATAATCTATGAGCAAAATCCCTTCTGTGTCCCAAAAGATTGTAGCCATAAGTTTACCTGCCGATGGACAGACCTTGAATTTCCGACGCGGCTTCTCATCCTTAAATTTCCACTGTAACGACTCTTGCTTACTTTCCGGGTCCCATTGTCGAATCCAAGTCTCATCACATGTTACAATTCTAGAAATTATTTCTTCCTCTTTCCCTCGACTCATCTCCAAAAACTCTTCGCAACATTTGACACGCCTCTCCATGTCAAATGCAGTCAACATTCTGGGGACCCAACGTGCACTAACCTTGGACATGTTCAAATGCTCATGAATTATTTCATTGACTCGCTCTTTACTGACGCCCACATCTCTAGCTATCTCCCACTGCTTCACTCGTCGGTCCTCTAATATAATTTTTTTCACCCTGGCTACATTTTCATCGGTGACGGCCGAAACTGGTCTTCCGCTACGAGGATCATCTTCCAGACTCTCACGACCTAACTTAAACTGCTTTGACCAAAACTTTATAACAAATTCGGAAGAACACAAACTGCCAAACACACGTAACATACGCTGTCTGATCTCCGAAGGCGTATTCCCTTCTTTAGTCAAAAACTTAATCACCGCACGCTGCTCGATTTTATCCATTTTCACTTTTTCTACCGACATGTTTGAAACAATTGTAGGAGACAAATAAACGTGATGCAATAAACAAATGAATGTAATACATTTTGAAAATAGAATAACAAACGAATATAAATCCATACCAGCCAGCATTATTTTTGTATATATTTCTGACCAAGGAGATTACTTATCAGCCGCCCCTCGTAGTACAGGCTCGCGCATCTAAAGCAGAGGCAAAGTTCAACACCGCATCTCTGAGTTTTTAGATTAGAACCCGTGCGGTTGAATTTGTAACATACCACATTTTTGGCGACGGAAATCGTTGAGTCTAATGTGCGAACCGTGATTTTCTTATCAATCGAGGATTACCATATCTAGCAGTGTGACATTTACAGTGTGTTCGAATACCATGCTCGCAGACTTTGAGGAAATATAATACAATGTTGTATGGTTCATTTAAAAAAAAAGGTTGGTTATGCCAAGTACCCAGGAATAGCAGTTTTTGTGTGCTTCTTCTTATGTTTTGGGGTAATTTTTGAGGATAATAATTGAAATGGATTTCGTAATGTAATTATTGATCAGAGTTATGTTATTGTTTGTAGTTAGTAAAAGTACGTTTTAAAAAAAATCTGCTAGTAATTTTTAGTTACTGTCAAATGGGTTGATATATTTAGGATAGGCTATTTTTATCACGGGGTATTAGGTTTTTGAGGTTCACCGTCATACTTTTTTCAAATTTAAAGTAACTGACATTCTTAACAGGGTTTTTTTGGCACTTTCTATATTACTTAACCGGGGAACATACTCTCAAAGCCCTAGAGGTTGGTAGCAGAACACGCTGTATATGTTAGTGACTAAACAAAAAGAACGCGCCGTATCGAAATGAAAGAAGAGCTCTTTATTTTTATCTCAGGTCCTGTGGTAAGCGATGTAGGCTAAGAACATGTAGCGTCACTATTATTGTCCTCGGGGTCTGATTTACGCAAAACGAAATGACATATTAGGCTTCTCACCGGCAAATATGACACGCAGGACTCATCAGCGAACGCTAACGCAATTTAGTTCACTCGCAACAGGGAGTAGAAGCGCTAGCGTCCATAAATAAAAGCGTTAACGCTGTTTAATATTACAGGTAAAATGAGCGTGGGCGACGACGAGGAGCGGCAGGCGTTCCGGTCCAAGGGCATCCCGGTGATCTTCCAGGACGAGCTGGAGGAGCGCGGCGACTCGGAGCCCGTGCACAAGAGCCCCGTGATCATGCGCGAGGAGAAGCCGCCGCTGCTGCCGCCGGCGCCCGACTACCGCGGCGACGACGCGCCCTACCGCCCGCCGCCGCCCTTCGCCGCGTCGCGCACGCCGCCGCGGCCCAAGGCCACCCCCACCTACAGGAAACCTCCGCCCTACGTCCCGCCTTAAAACCGACGCCTCCCCTCCGGTGTCTATAGTGGACCTCGTCATCGCTTATAATTGAAGCGGCACCAGTTTTTTTATGTTCATCGGCTTCACTAGTCTACCTTACGCTGTTTCCAAATTATTTTCTCTATCGGACTCGCAGTTCACTGAACGCTTCGTCCCTAAATTATAAATAGTGAGTATTTCTTAACCTCGTAACGAAACGAGGAATTGTGCACCGTTAACGTTATTGTGACTACGAATTTCTTATTGATCGTAATTAAGCGTCACGAACTATTTAGTGAGGTGTTATTGATGTTTCGATTATGTGACAGTTGGAGACTTCACGAAACAATAATTAAGTGTTATTGTTGAAGTAGATGACGTTAGTAGCTGCTAGGTTAAGCTCGGAGGTGTCACGGCCGGTGGCGCCCGGTCCGGCGCCGCTCGCGCGCGATGCACTCTGGTCACTAGCACTAGTTACGGTAGTGGGGTTCGGCTTCAAGCGTGCCATTATTTCGAACATGTGACATTATTTAAAATAAAACATATCGAAAACGAAAGTAACATATGTTAGCCTTTAGCGTAGATCTTCCATACACGATATTTTGTAACAAAATTGTGTAAGTAGTGTGTGTGTATGCGACGTAATATGGGTTATTTATGTAGTGAGGTGCTGATGAATGGAGCGCTGAATTTATTCGAATCGAATCCTAACCACGCTGGCGACCGGCGCGCGCGCTTCGCGTCGCGGCTCACAGCGGCGGCTATTATTACTTGTATTAATGAAAATATACAACTGACTTTAATCCTATAATTATAGGCTACGAAAACGTATTTTTAAGGATAAAATATCATTTTGTACTTGTCTAATTATTACCATAGGGTATAAGGTTAACAAAATATGTGTAAACGATAGAGACTATGAACGAAATGAGCTATATAAAAACTTTTTCTTTGGATGTATTTTTTTCTACTATACTCATTTAGAGTTTGCATTTATAGATCTTTTTAGTCGTATTAAGTATTATACAATTTTATAGATCAGCTGTTTTTTCTTTTCTTGTACTATTCATTTCTTATAGTTGTACTTAATTGTGTCCGTTAACAAAATACCGAACCATTATTGTCATCTGATAGACTTAACGTTGGTAAAACGCACATAATATTAAGTTAATTAAGCTTTTTGAGTGTTCAACTCAAAAGCAAAGAACTAGTTATATGTCGAGCGTCCGGACGTCCTTGCAAAGTCTGCATCTAGTCCCGACGGCTATACTGAAGCGATTCATGACGCAAACGTTCATGTTTGATGAGATAAACGGATTGATCGACATATACCTAACAAAATGTTTGTATTGACCGGTTTTTTTACTTGGAAATAAATTAATAAAATGGTCTAGTAAATTTCTTTTATTATTCATTACCTATTGTTATTACCGGTTGAAACCTTTTTAGCTGGATGGCAGCCAGCCAGTGGCTGGTGTAAGTACTGGGTGTATGTGTGTGTAGTAACTTTATTCATGACCCAAAAGTGTAATTCCGTGATAACAACTGTTTTCTAGTACATGGTTTTTGGGACAAAAAGTAGCCAAAGGATAAATAGTTACGAAGTAAATCTTATTTAAGCCGCAAACGCACAGACAGCTCCACGTTCACATACTATTAACGCCTCCGCTAGGCTCCATGATGTGACGCACACAAAAGTAATACACATTTTTTTTACTAACCCCAGACTATAAAAGAGGAGTGTTTTAAGTTTGACCGCTATGTGTGTGTGTGTCTGTCGATGGCACCTTAGCTCGTAAACGGATGTACCGATTTCGATGCGGGTTAGTTGAAAGCAAGTTTATTAGCGGTGATTCTTAGTTAGGTTTCAGGAAAATCGGGGGGACTGTTTAAGAGATATCAGCTCTGAAAGAAGGGGTCACAAATTATATCGAGGGTTCTTATCAATCTAATAGTCACAGACAAAAATACCCACAGACTGGATTATGCTGGATTATACCAGTGCCAGTGATAACACTGGTAACTATTGATTATGTAGTGGCAATAGATGGACTTTTAATATTATATTATTATTTATATACTTATTTATTAAACCAACAACAAAATTACAAATAAACAAAAGCCCTGCAAAACTTTTAGGATAGTTTGACTTCAGGAGTTACTACTATAGAGTTATTCTATATATATGTTGCGTGTTTTTTTGGTGTTCAAAGTTATTTATTAACTTATACTCACAGTTCGAAATAGGCACGTACAGGGTAGGGTGTGTGAAAGACGTGTTTAGGAACGAATGGGCAATTATTTTGGGTCCATGATTTAAGATCGATAAAAAGAGGTACGCGTTCTCCACTATTCCACTCTAATCCACTGGACAAATCCATGGTTGGATCTGTTTCTACTTTTTGTTCCACTATAATCCATTTTCATCCATTCCTGGAATAAGGTCTTATACCTAGATTAAACACCGAATTTGTATAGACTAATCTCGGAGTAAGTCTTATTCCAGTTTGGTGAAATGCGGCCTAACTAACAAAACAAATCTATGCCTATACTGACGGATGCCAGAGAGAGTAATAATGCGATAACGAATGGTTGTTCAGGGTTCCATTGAGTTGATAGTATGTAGAACTCTTACTCTGCACGGCTAGCCCATGTTTTACTGCACGTATTAATGCATCCATAGAAATTATCTACATTTTTTATGCTAGAGGAGGCGAGGCAAACGAGGAAGCAGGTCACCCCCATCTAGCAAAATAACCTTAAATAAAGATAAGAGAGAAGAGAAGAAAGACTAATATGGGTGAGTAATATGAAGACAATAAGAATTCCAGTTGTAAGAGCTGTTTATAAGAGATTTTAGCTTTCACATTATGGATACAGTAAAACGGGTATGCAAATCGACAGCGGCCCAATGGGTCTCTTATCGTATGCGCACGAGCAGAGGGGCATCGACCGGGGCGACTCGTTGTCCTTGAAGTCACATGGTGATGCGGCCGCGCAGGTAGCATGGCCAGTAAGGGACGTGCCGTCCTTATCGCACGGGAATGACGAACCAATCGTGTCATCTCCCTTACGCGGGGTGCATAGCCAGGTTGTAGCAGAGCCGGGTAGGGAGGCAGTTGAAAGGGCACAAGTAAACAAAGAAATGTGCCTAACGACCGAGATTAACGGTAATAAGGCTGATAATCGGATGTCACAAACTAATAGTAATACGACCGAGCGCCAAGTCGTCGCAAATGAATCATCGCACGGAGATGTACCAGTTAAAAATTTATCTTTTGCGGAGATAATTAAGAATGGAACAGAGTGGAAACAGCCGAAAGTGGATGATGATTATACTTTGGTGCAGAGAAGAAAATTAAGGAATAAGTTTATTGGATGTAAGGGCAACGCAGAGCCAAGTTCCGATATTAAATTCATAGCTGCGGAGAATAAGGTGCCGTTGTTTATCTACAACGTACATAAGGAGGTATCAGAGGATAACATCCGTGATTATATTTATCAGAAAACTAAGGAAAGGGTGTCTATAGTTAGGGTAAAAATGAGAAAAGAGAAAGACTATCATTCGTACAAACTATATGTCCCGAGCGATAAGTTGAATATATTTTTAGATGATGATTTGTGGCCGAAAGGCGTTTATTATAGACGCTTTATCTCAACAAGAGAGAGGCAGCTGAAAGTACGCGAGAAAACAACTGAGAAAGGAGATATTTTAGCTGCTGATAAAAGATAGATACATTTATAACTAAATTAATTAGTTTTAATTGCAAGTCTATAAAGAGGTCCATTGACGGAGTAAGGGCATTATGTGATTTAGGCGATATTTTAGCCCTGCAGGAGACGTGGCTGTTATCACACGATTTACCGCTGCTCGGAACTTTACACAGCGATTTTGCTTATACGGGAACGTCGGCGGTTGATACCGGTGCGGGAATACTTACAGGACGTCCGTACGGGGGCGTGGCAATATTGTGGAGGAAGTCTGCGTTTCCAGAGGTGTCTATCGTGAAGTGTAACAGTGTGAGACTGGCCGCTATCAGATTAAGAGTGGGTGGTTCCTCAGTGTTAGTGTTCAGTGTTTACATGCCGGTAAATGCACATGAGAACCTCCCGTTGTTCTCTGAATGTATGGGTGAAATCAGTGCCATTTGTGAGGAAAACTCGGACGTGGAGCTAACTTACATTTTAGGAGACTTTAACGCTCATCCTAATGAACTGTTTTGTTGCGAGTTGTTGCAGTTTTGTGAGACGCTAAAGTGGAGTTGCGTAGACTTGGACAGGCTAGATAAGAATACCTTTACGTTCACCAGTGAAGCACATGGTTGTAACAGATGGTTGGACCACTGCATTGTCACAGAAGCTGCGAGGGCAACGGTTTGCAATGTTAAAGTTAAATGTGACATGTACTGGTCCGATCATCTTCCGCTTATCGTTGAGTGTAATCTTATGAAAACGCAAATTAAATGTAGTCCTGTTAAGTCAAACAAGGAGGGGATTTTGTGGGGTGAGAGGCAGGCTTCCCAAGTTGATATGTATCGCTCATTATGTTGTGAAAAACTGAAGCTGCTTGACTTTCCAGCTGCGTTAACGTCCTGTGCTGATAAGCTATGTAGCGTACGTGATCATAAAGTAGTCATAGATGAAATGTACGATTACATAATCAAAACACTGACGGAGGCCGCCAGACAGTCCAGCAGGACAGGGCACCGTAAGGGTAAGGTCATTGTAGGTTGGAACAAATATGTGGCTAGTGCTCACGGGGCTGCTAGAGAGAAGTTTCTTGTCTGGGCTTCAGCGAACAAACCGACTCAAGGCCCGGTGTATGATGAAATGTGCGAAACCAGAAGGCTTTTCAAATCAAAACTTAAGTACTCCTGAGGGTCTGGGCCGAGCGACTGGACTGCCCGCTTAACAATTACTGGGTCCGAGTTGCCATCGGGCGGAGCAATTAAAATTTTAAAATACCTTCACCAGCTGTTGTGCTTGCTCCCGCGATGTCAACTCGTACTAGTAATTCGTTATTTGTTATTTACTTTTACTCTTATCATGTGTTACTAATATAGGTTAAAGCTTCATTGTACTAACACTCTATGGATCATACCCGGTCTGAAATAAAAAGTTTTTATTTTATTTTTTTTTATTTTTTTTAAAACTTCCCCTTATAATGGTTTATTATAATATTTTGCTTTTTAGCCATATAACATTAAAAGCTGTATAAAGGCTTTTGTGGCGACTAATATTCTTGTATAATTCAAGCGCAAGTTAATTATGATGATATGATCTTATAAACGTGTTGAAGGTGACGTCTATATAGTAAATTAGACACAATTTGAGTTTTATTGGGTTACATTTTTGCTTTTTTTCTGTGTTATGAAAAATAAAGGATAAGAATAAGACCCGATAGTATTTAATAAATCGAAAAAATAGTGGATTTGGCCACTTCTGATATGAATCTACACAAATCTATCTTTAACTAAATGGTTCTACATTACCTACTTTGTCAGCAAGGCACCCCAATTACATTAAAATGGAAAATGCATTGAAATAAGGGTTGGGTTACACCCTTGTAGATCCCTTATAAACGGTATGTAGAATACTTTTGCCCTTATAACAGCAGTGTTAATTACCTAACAAAATGAGTAATTGATTTTCTTTGCATGAAAATGCCTTAATTTTAAGACGCGTTGATTTTACATCACATAAAATACTAGACTTTCTCATACAATTGATTTCCCACATAGTTTTGATCACAGTAAACAATAATAAAATCACTTACTAATTAAGTAAGTACCTACCTAACCCACAATGGTTGACTCAAAAATTATGTTCTCGTCGCTGCTTTAACGTTTTACTCTATTGAATTTTTAGCAAATATATTTCTCCGCCTCTTATAAAAAGATTGCCCTTATAACGGATGACGACAAAACTTTTATAAGAATAAAGCCCTTGTAAACGTTTTTAATGTGATATTAATGAGTGTAATACATGGTAATAAACTGATTAAATGTTTGAAAGTTGCGATTATAAAGGGACTGCTCTTATAAACAACTTTTACCATGTAATTATAAGTTTAGTATACTTGATACTAACACCTATACGCGTGTTTTTTAAGGGTTATTAGCTTTCAATAAAGCAATTATATGGCAAATATAAGGTTAAAGCTCTTATAATTTGTGCCAAAATCCACGATAGTATGATTTTTATAAGAACACATTTTTTCGTCATATTAGCCGTTAGATAAATGTTTTTGCTAGTTGGGCCTGACATCTGCAACACCAAGACCACGGACCTAAAAAAATACGGACGTATCCTAATCTAATCATGAGTGAAGCACACAAAGTGGCCGTCCGTTTACGAGTGTGCGTGCTTTGAGTGTTGCCATATAAATCGTCAATTAACCCATTTTAACAAACAGAATTGAAACCCAACCGTCTTTACGTTTTTCATGTTTTGGAAAGCGATCAGAAATTAATGAGTAATTTAAAAATAAAAAACTTTAGTAACACAAAGTGTGTTCCGACTTACCCATTTCAAACAATGATTAAAACACTCGCTTTAAAAAGACGAGTAAAACTATGCCAAACTCGACAGATCCACTATAAGCCATTGTGGTCCTGTGACCACCTGTCTCCATCATTGTAACAGCTCGATATTACCATCTAATTATATTGTCATCGCAATTACATAAACAAGTATGCAATATTTGAAGAGAATCTGACAAATTAGAAGTAACTAAGTTAAAACAGATATCCAAGACTTAATTACATTCTTAGATTGTTTGTGACTTAGTTAACAGTGTGTAAAAAAACCGAACAAAATCAAGCCTGATTTACATAAGCAGGGTTCCGTACCATAACGGCGTTACAGATTTCCCCACTTTTAGGAAAAAAAACCGTGAAAAAACTGGCAACACTGGTTGTCATTTTTGTTTGTAATTTGCGTCAAAGTAAATAAAAACATATTTATGATAATCATAATTTACACGTGATAAGTGATACCGTGTGGCTTTTTATATTTACTAATGTAGTTTTTACACGTTTTTACAACACAATGCGGCATTTTCTTCGGCGTAAAATTAAATGTCGCTCGTGCTGTGGGTCGAAGCGTAATGGCGGCGGGTTAACAGACCTAGTGCATTTGTGAGACGGTAGTTCGTGTATGACGGACCGAAATAACAGACCTTGCATACTTCACACCTTTTTAGTGTAACGTTACGTCCGTATTTTTTTTAGGTCAATGACAAAGACATTTAAATTTAATTTTTAACCGTATTCAAAAAAGGAGGTAATTTCCACCCAACTTAATTGGGAATGTACCTTAATTTGCAGGAACCACACCGCAACTAGACGCAACAAGTGCTCGTATTTCGCGTGTCTTTTATCGGTGCCGGGCACCAAACAACCGGTCAGTCGTGCTGTGGTCGCGCACATACCGTTTGTCGGGAAACTATCAAAACCTCCAACAGTATGGGAAAGTAGCTTCCATCATATCATGTTGGAAGGGCTAGATACATTAGCCACTACGTTGATAGTATCTCCGTGATATAACAATGTATTTTACATACCTGGATTCATTTTCTAATCTGCTTCGCTTATGTTAAAGGGTTATGTTCTCTCTCTGTCTGCTACCTCCTTCCTCCTCCTGTATATATTAAAGTCCAAATGAGTAACGCTGATCACCCATCTGGTCACCGAGAATCACTCTAGACAAGTGGCGTTCCTCGGTGCTGTACTTCTTGGTCTACAATCTACAACAAACAAGACTGTAATCAGAACAGAAAGACTCAATCACTGTGTGACATTGTTACCACACTCCACACTACAAACTCCCTTAGGTGCGAGGAAGCGGCCGGACGTCTCCGGCAGCTCCAGGCTGGTCAAACAGTACTTGGTCAAGTGCGCACGCCAAGATTCTAGAATCAACCCAGATCCAGTCGTCCCTCTTGGACTACCAGATATCCAACCTGGATTATATGATTCTCAAAGCAACCCAGATCTAGCCGTCCCCTCTGGAACGACCAGATATCCAACCTGGGTGCCGATCGGAGTTACAAACGAGCTGGCGCCCGGCAGTGTGATCAGTACAAATAAGGTCAGGCATTAGGTTAATACGTAGAAAACCGAAGTCGCCAGAGATGGTGCTACAAAGTAATACAATTACACATATACATAGCGACACTCGGTGATAATCAGGGCTACTCAGAAATAATCAGATTACTCAGCTTTAGAGGAAAGGGATCCGGCAGCAATTCGTTGGCCAGCTTCCACAAATATATTACTTTATAAGAACACAAGTATATTCACTTCTGACACTCAAACTGGCGCTATAAAGTAGACATAGACAAAGACATAGACAAAGATCATCCTTCTATGTTAAGTGTTGCCACATAAACTTTATCAATAATCTCACTCACCTAAAGATTCGCGCCTGCCGCGACACTGCCCGGCGGCGAAGCTCTGGAGTGAAGTAGTAGCGCAGTCAGGTCACGTGTCCATTCCTTGATCCTTTCTAATGCTTTGGTAGCTTCGTCTTGACTTCTGGTGTATATCTATATTGCTTGTCTCAGTTTTATCAGGTGACGATGCATCATTTTTTGTAAATGAACATTCTCCTTCTTCATCAGGTGTAGTAACGTGGTCTTCAATCGTCTCCAAAGGGACGATATCTACTGGTTCTTGTATATCATCTAGTGTTAGATCAGAGACTGGTGGATAAACTTTCCCTATTTTTTCAGTCTCTTCTGTGTCGTACTCAAGTGTCTCTAATGGACGTGTTTCTTCTTTACTATTGATGTTCGTGATAGTATCTGAAGCATTTTCAATTTCGAGCGGATAGAGGTGTGCGATAGAACGTGTGTACTCATTTTTCCCTGCTTGAACTTTTGCTGTTCTATATAATCCGTCAGCACTAGGGATTAGTGACGTAATCTTCCCTACTAACCAATCGTTTCTATTCTTGGAGTCACCCTTGATCTGTACAATTTGACCAGGACTCGGTGTCAACTTTGAAGTTATTCGTGGTTCGCGAGGTAAATGACTGTATCTTTCACGAAGACTTAGTAAATAACGGTTGGAAAACGTATCTTTAAATTCCTTTAGTATGACAAGTGCTCGTTTCCAGCCACTTATCAATTGCGTCTTCGTTGTAGATATAATTCGGGGTTCGGAACCATTTTCCGATTCTTCTAGTGTGATTACTCTTCCTACAGTCAGAAAATCCGATGGTTTCAAGATATAGTCTGGTTCGGAGTCCACGCTGGTAAGAGGTCGCGAGTTGACTACGGCCTCTATCTCTTTGATAATCGTTGAGAGCTGGTTATCTTTCACCATGTGTTTTCCTAGCGTTCTCTTCATGCAGTTCTTGACTATACCTATCAATCGTTCGTAAAAACCACCTGCCCATGGAGAAAGAGGAGTTATAAATCTCCACGTAATCTTCTTATTTATGCAGTATTGATTCGAAATTATTTCTGCTATCAGCTTGAAATGTTGAGCGTTGTCTGATGTTATCAACGTTGGTATTCCTCTCGCAGAGATCATTCTCCTTAGTGCAAGTAAACCTTCTTCAGCAGTAAGGTCTTGCACGACTTCAAGATGTATCGCTCTTACTACTAAACAGGTAAACAGACATATCCACCTTTTAGTATTTCCATTTCCATTGTTTATTAAAACGGGTCCCATGTAATCGATTCCCGTATAAGTGAATGGTGCGGAGTAATTCACTCTCTCAGGAGGTAGAGCAGGTGCTGGAGGTAACTTGAACGGACCTCCGCTTTGTTTGACACACTCTGGACATTTATTTAATATTTGCTGTACGTAACTCTTTCCCTTTGGAATCCAGTATAACTCTCTCACTTTGCTCAACGTGTGGTTTACTTTCATATGATAATTTTCTCTGTGTGTTTTCATTATGAGATCCTCAGTGAATTCGCAATTTCTGGGTATTAATATCGGATAGCGTTTATCAAAAGACCAATCTGCATGTTTCATACGACCATTAGATCTCAACAGCCCGTCTCTATCTTTAAATAAGTCCAAGTTAATGGCTAAACTTGTTTTCTTGCCTTCGCTCTCTAGTGGAAAATATTCTTTCTGTAGTTCCTTAATAATTTTCATAGTATTATCTACTACTATATTTTCTTCCTGAAGTGTCTTGTCCGGTATCTTTTCGTCAATCTCCATTAAGTTTACTGTATCCGAAGGACCCTGCCCCGATGACGGTTTAGAAGTGTCAAATATGGAATGGCTTGGCCATTTCTCTTTTCCTTGTAGAAGAAATTCTGGACCGTTAAACCATAGATAGTGACTTTTTCTTCTCCCATAGGTTGGGACGTGTCGCAAGGTCAGCAGGATTAAGCTCCGTGCTTATGTGGCGTAATTCCAACTGCTTGTTTTTTCTGATATCATCCACTCTCCTTTCAATAAAAGGCGGTAATAATTTATTTGAGTGGCGCCAGCTTAAAACTATTGTGCTGTCCGTCCATAAATATTCTTTATTTATTGGAATACCTATAACGTTCTTGATATATGTCATAAGTTTGTTACCTAGGTAGCAACCTAGTAATTCTAGTCTAGGCATGCGCAAATTTTCTCTTTCTTCTTTTGGTACAATCTTTGACTTTGCCATAACAAACGCTATCTTCCTTTTATCTTCATTATCAGCTGTTAAATAGATCACTGTAGCATATGCTTGCTTAGACGCGTCGCTAAATCCGTGTAGTTCATATACTGTTTTTTCTGTTTTCTCAGGTAGTCCCATATAACGAGGTATTTCCACTTCTTTTATTGCTTCTAAACCATTAAAAATATTTTCCCATTTACTATGAAGTTCATCTGGTAAGACTGTGTCCCATTTTATTTTAATCTCCCATAATTGCTGTAGTAATAACTTTGCGGGTAAGATCAATGGGGAACAAAGTCCACATGGGTCATACATAGAAGCAATCGTACTCAAAATCTTCCTCTTGCTTTGAGGTCCTTTTACATTTTCTTCATTGAAAGGTTTGCTTTTAATATTGAGTCTTGAGGTATCTTTCTTAGTATTCCATATTAAGCCTAGTATTTTAGTTTCTTCTGTATGTACAGCTTTGTGTTCTGAAGGTATGGTTTCTAAGAAATCTTCGTTGTTTGAAGTCCAGTCTCTAATATTCATAGCTATTTCACTGAAAACTTTCCGAGTTGTTTCATATAGTTGTATTGCTGTTTCAGTAGAGTCTGTTCCGGTAACAAAATTATCTACATAGCATTTGTCCACAATCTTAGGTATCAGTTCTGGTGCATTCTGTTAAACGTGATACTTTAACGTAGCTGTCAATATAAACGGACTGGATATAATCCCAAATGGAACTCTACAGAAACATATATGGATAATGTTATCCATAGATAGAGGTTTTAGTGCGTCCTTTATCCAAATGAATCTCGTAACATCTCTGTCTTCGGTTTGTAGTCCAATTTGCAAGAATGCTTTTTCTACGTCAGCTGTGATGGCTACTTTATGCGTTCTAAATTGTATGAGTAACGCTACAAGGTCTCCGATCATCGATGGACCTTTATATAAGCATTCATTTAAACTCTTGTTATCTTTCAATTTCCCAGATGCATCATACACAATCCGTCCCTTCTTACCTTCCTGTTTCACCATATGGTGAGGAAGGTAATGAATTGGTGGTATTTTTTGTATGTAGACATCTTCTTTAGGGTTAATGATCTCTATGATGCCATTATTTAATTGTTCTTCTAATATATGTTGATATTCTTCCATTGAAGATCCATTCAACCTTTGCAGTAATCCCTTTAGCCGCCCATATGCCAACCCAAAATTCGTGGGCATCATCGGAGGGTACTGAATCCATGGCCATTTTACCATATATCTATTATCTATATATTGTATGGTTTCGTTGAGATGTTTAATAGCTTCTTCCTCTCTGGTTGCCTTTGGGTTATCTGTGATTCCTATGCTTTCCAAAGCCCATAAGAAAGCAATATCCATGTTCTTAAGAGGCAGATCCGGTTCTGTAAAATATACACAGTTTGGGTCATGATTTTGACAGTATGTGATGACAGATAAGGTGTTTTCGTTATCCTCTATGTTTATTCTTCCGCTTATTATCCATCCGAATTCAGAGTTTATCAAAAATAAGTTTTCTTTTAGTTGTAACTTTTCTGTAGAAATTAAGTTGAAATAATAATCATTCCCTACTAGAATGTCAACCCTTTCTCCGAGGGATCCATCGTCAGCTAGAAGTTTATCCTTCCATTTTCCCAGATCAATATCAGGCATTGATACTCCATTTGTAATCGTAGGCACTTCATTAGCCTGAAGTATTATCGTTTTGTTTGTCCTTGTTGTTATTTCTAGTTTGACTCGTGGGCTATCATACTCTTGAGGCATTTCACTTGCAAAACCAAAAATGGATAGTCGATTTTCTTCCTTTACTGATAGCTCGAGCCTTCTAGATATCTCTCTTGTTACATATGATCTTTGAGATCCTGAGTCTAGTAATAGCCTGCACTTAATAGGTCTGTTGTGATCTTTCTCATTCTTCACTGTTACTATCGCAGTCTGTAATGCTGTAAATCCACTGCTATTCACTGCAGTCAAGGTGGTTTCTTTATTTATTTTGAATTTTCCTGGACATAAAGCTCGATGGTGCATTCCATATTTATGGCAATATACGCACTCTCTTCTATTTTTACAATGTCGAAGTATATGGTTGTCTGATAGACAATTAAAGCAAGGATTCCTTATTCTGGATTTTCGTTCTTCTATGGTTTTATAATCCTGACATTGGTCTGAGTAGTGATTCTTTTTACAAAATATGCAGGATAGTTCTTTCTTCATTCTTTTATTCTCAATATATTCCTTTGTTCCTCTTTTCTGTTCTTTGTTCTTATCTAATATTGGTTCATACTTTCGCTTCCTTGAAGAATCATATTGGCTTCTAGAATGACACTGTCCTGTTCTTTGTGAATTTCCTCCTTTATTAACTTCATGTTTATTTTCTTCTCTCTTAAAGTTTCCCATTCGTGCATTTCCAAAATTCCTCTTTCCGTAGTTATTATTATACTTTTTTGCAGGTCTATATCTAAATGTTGAATCTATATTATTGTGTGTTGTATGTAGAGTCTCTACAGTATAATTAGTCTTTCCCGTGGGATTTTTCTCTTCCCGTATTCTATGAGCTTCTTCTCTTGCAGATATTATCACATCAAGTTGCTTTCTCATTTCTTCCACTGAATCTTCTTTCATTTTCATCTTCATTTCGTAGATAATATCTCCTGGGAACTTTTCAGTAATTAAATATCTTAAATGATTGTGATTAGTATTTTCTCCGAGTGACTGTACCACCCTGAGATGACGTTCTAACTCAGTCAGTGTACACCGACAATCACCTATAGTTGTATCTGCAACTTTTACTTTGCTGAGTGCGCTGTAATGCGCATCTATAATTTGCGATTGTTTACCGTACCTGTCAGTTAATGTTTGGATGGCTATTGCATAGTTTTTGTTGGTGGTCTCTAATCCATCGATTATTCGACGAGTCTCTTCTTTTAACGTCGACTTGAGATAGAGTAGCTTGTCAACATCAGGTATCGGTCTATCATGAATATTGGATTTGTATATGTCCCAATATTCACACCAAGTTAACACATCTCCACTAAATTCAGGTAATGTAAGTGTCGGTAGTTTGGCAGAAAAGGCACGATTTTGCTCACTACTTCTTTGGTTCTCTTGTATGCTTGTATCCAATTTGTCTGCCAATCTACACTTTAGTTCCACTAAAATCTCTTCACCATTGAGTTGAACTTCGCTCATTTGTGAGATTTCGTCAGGTGATGGGTTTATTGAGATCCTAAAATACTCATTAAGTTCTGTCGTGAACCGCTTGATCATGTTTTCCAACTTAGATGCACATATTTGTGCTTTTTGCACCATGTCTCTATCATCGCTACATTCCTTACAATATGCTTCAGCTTCAGTACTATAATCATTTATTCTCTTTATTATCTGATGTAATCTCAATTTGATCACATTGTCTAGGGAAGTCTCTTCAGTTTCAGACTCCATTGTAATCTGGAATTATTTTATAAAGGATCTATACATCATGTGCATAAAGGATATACACATAGTACCTACCAATAGAACAAGTGAAACTGGACACAAATGTATACTAATAGGCTCTTGTAAAAATTAAATTATATATTTAAGTATTTATTTATGACTGTACTTTAGCATAGTTATTGTTGCCCACCGTTACTAAAACAAAACAATAGTCAATGAAGCTCAAATATAAATAGTGCTATTTTATGTAGCGAGTTCCAATGAACATCCATCTATGGCTATATGTCTGTCTGTACTACCAGATCAGATCCATAGTACCATATTATTGTATTGTCACTGAAGTTACATATGTATACCAAATTTCAAGTCAATAAGATAACAGCAAGTACTTAAAAATGGATTATAAATATGAAATGTTAAGATTGAATGATCAGATGACAAGTTAAATAAATATTTAACTAAATTTTCATATTTATTCTAGTGTAACAATCAAGATACTTTACTTCTTTATTTATAATTCATTATATTTAATTAACTTTTTATCTATCCAATACCAAAACTATATCAAACTAAAATATTGTGACTAGCTCCCGGAGTATGATATTCAGTTGATCTCACTGAACCAATCCATATATAGCTCAGATTTAAATCATGTATTCAAATTATTGCATTTATATTTAGATAAAACATACTAGTGTATATAGTAGATAAAACATAATAATGTATATAGTAATCCAAGTTCCTTACAATATCTTATAGTAATTTAAGTTATATTTGAATTTGAATTTAAATATTGATACCATCACGTCAAATATGTTATTAGTTCTAGCCTATGATGAGAACTAATGATTTAAAAAGAAAGAAAAAATAAATTAGCAATTAATTATTCACTAAGGTTTACACACCACACGTGTAGGTGTTTATAGTCTATTTATTTATTTATATGTACTCAAAATTACATAGACTAGGTCTCGTCTACGTCGCCCTCAGTATATTTCTCTTGAGTATATAATTGATAGTCAATTAAGTCAATATCAAAGCAGACGGCCATTTTAGCTTCCATTAGAAGTAACCTACCAGTACCGCGATAGTTATAATGTGTCAAAGTAAGCACCTAGTTATTATAACAAAGTACCAAAGCAATTCCACTCGCGATGCCGACTGTATTTACCATAAAGCATCGAATACATAACACCACACACAGGATTCCATTACACGAAAGAATCTTACAAGATTTTACTCAGAGTTCCTAGTAGGTAGCGTCTTTGTACCTACCTACAGCTACATGAAAACTTTTTACTCGGCACTGTACACAAAGTTTAGATATTGAGGAAAACAGTACAAAATACGTACATACAATAGGCAACAACGAATTAGTTAGTCCAAATAAAGTATTAACCGGCTCCAGTTCCAGTTAAAAGTAAAAGGTCAACTAAGTAGATTTTAAACTTTCCTCGCGCGTGCGATTTACGTAAACCAAACAGAAAACAAACAAATCTCTTAAGATATATTATTACAACACTCACCTGAAAGTAACACAGCACTTTCTGGTATAAACACTAGATTTTGGACACTTAATTAATACTTTTCCCACTTTATTCCGTTTTTTAGCGTAGCTACTGTACATCGTATGTAATTTTTTGCAAGAAAAATAATGGCGATGCGAACGGAAACGGAAGAAGTGCGCGGGACGAGTATAATTTAGACTGTATACTCAATACACATACTCTTAAATTAATAGCCTTTATACACGTCTTAACCAGTCTTAAAATTAACCATTTTGTATAACTAAATAAATAAATGTATCCTTATTTAATTCGACGTGTTACCAAATATAAATTCAAATAACACGAAAGAAAATGACTTCTTGAAACTTCGAAGAGGTAGACGCCATAATGTAATTTGTTCATATTTCCGGTTGCATTATTACCAACTTGAAGAAGAAAATGTTGATGATTAGTACTGCTACTGGACAACAGATGGCGCTATGGGTTCCAACCAACTTGTAATATGCATAGAATATTATTTGCAATATAAGTCTTCAAATGCACTATGGATTATTAATATTTATCCAATGACAACCTCAAATCTCCGTAGGACACTCCGGCGGCGGGCCAATTGCCGGCAACATCGCATTGACTGTGTATTAGCAAGTCTTAATAATCCACCGCAGTATAATATAAAAACAGCAACCAATATAGGAATGATAACCTAGTCAGGTTTAAACCAGGCATTCTCCATCATGTCAGGTTCGAACTCGGTTCGGCTGCGCTCTCCGCTAGACCATCAGTCGCTTAGTTTGCTCAGCACGTCGGTGTCTTAAACCAGCACCTCCACCATGTCGGGAAACCATCAAAACCTCCAACAGTATGGGAAAGTAGCTTCCATCATATCATGTTGGAAGGGCTAGATACATTAGCCACTACGTTGATAGTATCTCCGTGATATAACAATGTATTTTACATACCTGGATTCATTTTCTAATCTGCTTCGCTTATGTTAAAGGGTTATGTTCTCTCTCTGTCTGCTACCTCCTTCCTCCTCCTGTATATATTAAAGTCCAAATGAGTAACGCTGATCACCCATCTGGTCACCGAGAATCACTCTAGACAAGTGGCGTTCCTCGGTGCTGTACTTCTTGGTCTACAATCTACAACAAACAAGACTGTAATCAGAACAGAAAGACTCAATCACTGTGTGACATTGTTACCACACTCCACACTACAAACTCCCTTAGGTGCGAGGAAGCGGCCGGACGTCTCCGGCAGCTCCAGGCTGGTCAAACAGTACTTGGTCAAGTGCGCACGCCAAGATTCTAGAATCAACCCAGATCCAGTCGTCCCTCTTGGACTACCAGATATCCAACCTGGATTATATGATTCTCAAAGCAACCCAGATCTAGCCGTCCCCTCTGGAACGACCAGATATCCAACCTGGGTGCCGATCGGAGTTACAAACTGTAATGTATATGTGGGTAGATTTAGACTTTCTGAATTGTAAGGTAGTTTCCTAAGGTCGTTTGTCTTTCATTAAATTGTAATACTGTACGGACGTGTTTCCTTGTGCTCCTTCTATATGAATCCCGGCTGGTCTTCCAGGGACATATTCTTCAGTGGCGACGAGGATGGGATACTATACGGGAGAAAATGTTAAACCGATAGGGAAAATAACGCCGAAAGTGCAATATAAGCAGATCTGTAAAACATTGGACTTGTACATAGTTCAATATGGGAAAACTAGCCTTTTAGGTAGGAACTGGATTAACGAATTGAAAGTTGATTTGCAAATGTTTACTTTTAAAATAGACGATGTATATGATAGTGTTTTTAGCGAGGAAAAATTCAGTTCCAGATACTGTGAGGTGTTCGCGGAGGGCTTGGGCCGGTTTACCGGTGGCACGGTAGGGTTCCAGCTGCGGGCGGACGCGCGGCCCGTGTTCCTGCGTGCGCGCCCGCTGGCGTATGCGCTGCGCGAGCCCGTGGAGCGCGCGCTGGACCAGCTGGTGCGGGACGGGATCATCGCGCCCGTCACCACCTCCGACTGGGCCACGCCGATTGTGCCGGTCATTAAAAAAGATGGTACCATCAGGGTATGTGCTGACTTTAAGTTAACGTTAAATAAATGTCTAGAAGTGGACCACTATCCCTTACCGAAAGTTGAGGACTTGCTTACTAAGCTACATGGAGGGGATAAATTTACTAAATTAGATTTATCGCAGGCGTACGCGCAATTTGAACTCAACGACTCTAAGAAGTACACTGTGATCAATACTCATAAAGGGCTGTTCATGTATAATAGGCTTGTTTATGGGCTAGCGTCAAGTCCCGGGATCTTCCAAAGGAGGTTAGAACAACTTTTTGCGGATATGCCACGGGTAGGAGTATTTTTGGATGACTTGATTATTACGGGAACGGATGACAAGTCACATATGGAAACATTGCATGAAGTTTTTGAGAGATTAAAAAAATATGGCCTTCGAATAAAGAAAGAGAAGTGCACATTTTTTTCAAACTCAGTGACATACTTGGGGTTTACTATTAGTAAACAGGGTGTACACACGTGTCCCGATAAGATTGAAGCGATTAAGAATGTAGCAGCACCGACAAATGTTTCCGAGTTACGGTCTTTGTTGGGAATGGTTATGTACTACGCGAAGTTTGTGCCGAACATAAGCACTATATTATCCCCTTTGTACAATTTATTACGAAAAGAAGTGAAGTATGAATGGAGTGACGAATGTATGCGCGCTTTAAACAAGATTAAGCATATGCTGAGTTCTAGCGAGATACTAGCGCACTACTCGCCAGAGCTGCCGCTCGTGCTGACGACGGACGCCAGCAGCGTCGGCGTGGGCGCCGTGATCTCACACCTCGCACCTGGGGCGGGCGGGTCGGCCAGGGCGGGCGACGGCGGGGAGCGGCCTATCGCGTACGCGTCGCGAGTCCTTAACTCGGCAGAGAAATCGTATTCCCAAATAGAACGCGAGGCACTGGCGATCATTTACGGAGTACGTAAATTTCACCAATACTTGTATGGAAGAAAATTCATTTTGAGAACGGACCACAAACCGTTGGTGACTATTTTTGGGGATAAGACGGGCATACCCGTGATGGCAGCGAGTAGGATGCAGAGGTGGGCCGTTATTCTGGCTGGCTACGATTATAAGATCGAGTATGTGCGAAGCGAAAAGAATGCCGCCGATGCCTTATCACGCTTGCCAGTGGGGAAGGAAAAAAGTCAACGAAAGGAATTAACCTATCTTAATTTCACTCAACAATTTCTCCCGATTACGAGAAAAGTGGTACAGGAAAACGTTAGTAAGGATGAAGTGCTAAAGAAAGTTTATTTATTTTTGCAGTCCGGATGGTCAGAAGGTTGTAAACAGGAAGAGCTGAAACCATATTATGTGCGGCGAAATGAGCTTTACATAGATATGGGCTGCATTGTTTGGGGCTACCGCATGGTAATACCGACGGTTCTAAGGGATAATATACTGAAAGAATTACACGTGGGTCATTTAGGGATTGTGAAAATGAAAAGTCTAGCGCGAAGCATGATATGGTGGCCGGGCATAGACGGTGACATTGAAGACTTATGTAAGCAGTGCGCGACTTGCGCGCTAGAGGGCGCCGCACCGCCGCGCGCACCGCCGCAGCCGTGGCCATACATCCCAGAACCATGGTCACGGTTACACATTGATTTTTTAGGCCCGTTTCACGGTGAAACATTCTTACTGATTGTAGATTCGACCACAAAGTGGTTAGAAGTTTTTAAAATGCAAAAGACTACAGCACGATCGGTCATAAGGGTGCTCAGAGAAACGTTTGCTAGATTCGGTCTCCCCAAAGAGGTTGTATCAGATAATGGGCCCCCATTCTCGAGCGCCGAATATGCGGATTTCATGACTACGAACGGCATTAAGGTAACCCATTCACCTATTTATCATCCAGCGTCAAATGGCGCGGCAGAGAATGCGGTCAAGCTATGCAAGAGAGCGGTGAAAAAGGCCATGCGCGATGGTTGCGAAGTGGACGTGGCCCTGCAGGCCTACCTCATGATGTACCGTAATGTTGAGCACAGTTCTACTGGATCGTCTCCTGCTATGCTGCTACAACGCAGACAGCTTAGGTCAAGGTTAGATTTGTTGAGGGGTGACAGGCAGGTGGAAACTAGAGTACTAGAGGCTCAACGTAAACAAGTATCAAACGCAGGGGGTACGTTAAGAAAGTTAAGGGTGGGGGATACCGTATGGGCAAAAGATTACACAGGAGAGAAGTGGCAAGAAGGACGAATTGAGGAACAAGTAGGTTCTCGTAATTATATAATCGGTAGGGAGAGTGGTTCACGCATAAACAGACATGTTGATCAGGTTAAAAAAAGACGTAGTAGTTACGGCGTGTCCTTGTCGGAACCGGTGGAGTCCATACCTGGTGGTGAGGGGCCTACGGGTGGTGATCCCGTTAGCGACACAGTAGAAGAGAACGGTTCAAGTGTTAGCGTGATCGCGGGCTCTCGCGCGTTAGAGCCGATTGCGGAACCTGAGGTAGTAGTGGCAAGCCCTATGAAACAGGAAGGAGCAACTCAAGCTTCTTCGACTAATAGCCAGCCTGCTACACCTCCGTTAAACCGTCCCAAGCGCAATCGAAAGCCCGTGCAAAGATATGGCTTTGAGTTTGATTAAGGTTAGCGGTAGTTAATAAGACCGCATAATGTAAGTTTCAAGAGTAGTGTAGATTTAAGTTCCAATTGTATCAATAGTTAAGGGTGGAGGTGTAATGTATATGTGGGTAGATTTAGACTTTCTGAATTGTAAGGTAGTTTCCTAAGGTCGTTTGTCTTTCATTAAATTGTAATACTGTACGGACGTGTTTCCTTGTGCTCCTTCTATATGAATCCCGGCTGGTCTTCCAGGGACATATTCTTCACAAACGAGCTGGCGCCCGGCAGTGTGATCAGTACAAATAAGGTTAGGCATTAGGTTAATACGTAGAACACCGAAGTCGCCAGAGATGGTGCTACAAAGTAATACAATTACACATATACATAGCGACACTCGGTGATAATCAGGGCTACTCAGAAATAATCAGATTACTCAGCTTTAGAGGAAAGGGATCCGGCAGCAATTCGTTGGCCAGCTTCCACAAATATATTACTTTATAAGAACACAAGTATATTCACTTCTGACACTCAAACTGGCGCTATAAAGTAGACATAGACAAAGACATAGACAAAGATCATCCTTCTATGTTAAGTGTTGCCACATAAACTTTATCAATAATCTCACTCACCTAAAGATTCGCGCCTGCCGCGACACCGTTCAACCATAAGACTTTTCTATTAACGATGGCACTGTTGTAAACTAGAAAATGCCTCAAGGTGCCATAATTAATTATATTCTACGTACGTAGTTTTACAGTTACGAGGGGCGGCTGAAAAGTAATCTACCTAACAATGAAACAAAAGACTGTCGTGGCTAATTTTTTTTTATTTTTCTATATAGTCCCCTGCTAGTAAAATGCACTTATTAAATTTTTCAAATATTGAATTTAAACCATTAAAAAAAAAATCTTTCGGTTTGTCGTCAAAAAAGTCAGTAACCGCAGCCTTCATTTTGTCATCGGTCATAAACCTTCGTCCCCTGAGGTCTTTCTTGAGAAGTCTAAACAGAAAATAGTCACAGGGGGCTAAATCTGGACTATAAGGGGGGTGGTCAATGGTTTCGAAGCCATTGTCTTTAATTGCTAGCTTCGTTGTGCGGGCGGTATGCACTGGTGCGTTATCGTGCAAAATCAGAATACCTTTGTTTAGTTTACCTCGCCGTTTTTCTTTTATTGTCTCTCTTAGTTGGTATAGTAAGTTTGAGTAATAATCAGCATTCATTGTAGTTTTCTTCGGTAAATAATCTATGAGCAAAATCCCTTCTGTGTCCCAAAAGATTGTAGCCATAAGTTTATCTGCCGATGGACAGACCTTGAATTTCCGAGGCGGCTTCTCATCCTTAAATTTCCACTGTAACGACTCTTGCTTACTTTCCGGGTCCCATTGTCGAATCCAAGTCTCATCACATGTTACAATTCTAGAAATTATTTCTTCCTCTTTCCCTCGACTCATCTCCAAAAACTCTTCGCAACATTTGACACGCCTCTCCATGTCAAATGCAGTCAACATTCTGGGGACCCAACGTGCACTAACCTTGGACATGTTCAAATGCTCATGAATTATTTCATTGACTCGCTCTTTACTGACGCCCACATCTCTAGCTATCTCCCACTGCTTCACTCGTCGGTCCTCTAATATATTTTTTTTCACCCTGGCTACATTTTCATCGGTGACGGCCGAAACTGGTCTTCCGCTACGAGGATCATCTTCCAGACTCTCACGACCTAACTTAAACTGCTTTGACCAAAACTTTATAACAAATTCGGAAGAACACAAACTGCCAAACACACGTAACATACGCTGTCTGATCTCCGAAGGCGTATTCCCTTCTTTAGTCAAAAACTTAATCACCGCACGCTGCTCGATTTTATCCATTTTCACTTTTTCTACCGACATGTTTGAAACAATTGTAGGAGACAAATAAACGTGATGCAATAAACAAATGAATGTAATACATTTTGAAAATAGAATAACAAACGAATATAAATCCATACCAGCCAGCATTATTTTTGTATATATTTCTGACCAAGGAGATTACTTATCAGCCGCCCCTCGTATTATGTGACTGGTGCATAATGAGAGGCATAGTACACGAGTGTGGTTTTATGAAACAAGCCGAAAGGCGAGTTTCATAATAAGATCACACGAGCGTTTTATTTTAATGCCACATTATGAGTAGGTACAATCGGATGACCGATACTTTAATGGCATGTAAGACTTTAATGATAACATTAAAGTATAACCACAGATACAGGTTTCTTAATATAGGCCATTTGCTTATCGTTTTAACTTTATCGACATGGTCAACCATATTAGGGATTTGGATAAAAAAGACGACATTGTTAAAAATTTAGACATATCCACTCGATAAAATGGTGTCACGCATAATTGGCCCGCTGAACATATTATAGGGAAGTGATATGGATGTATTTATACTTTTAGTCTGAGGTGCAGCTGCTTCAAGTTTTTTAAAACCAACCTTATGATGGCTGTAGCCGCGGCGTCTGGGCTTATCCCGCGATTTTTTATTCCTATTTATTTGGACTAAATTAAAAATTGTTATGTTAATAATGTTGCCAGTTTCACTCCGGACAGTGTTTACATACATACATAATCTCACGCCTTCGTTCCCAGAGTGGGGTAGGCAGAGCTACAGAATTACAAACATCTCTAAAAACTTGTTGATAATTCTATAACCACAATTTGCACAATTAGGCTAAGATGTTTACCGGACAGTGTTTACTTTTTTATATTATAGGGAAGTGATATGGATGTATTTATACTTTTAGTCTGAGGTGTAGCTGCTTCAAGTTTTTTAAAACCAACCTTATGATGGCTGTAGCCGCGGCGTTTGGGCTTATCCCGCGATTTTTTATTCCTATTTATTTGGACTAAATTAAAAATTGTTATGTTAATAATGTTGCCAGTTTCACTCCGGACAGTGTTTACTTTTTTTCAAAACTCTTTTTGCAAAATTTGCAAAGATTTGCCACTATCAAGTGTCAAGTGTTAATGTCGAAAATGAAATGTCAAATTTCAAATTGTCAAATAAATGGTTGTACGTCAAGTGAGCATGATCACAACCGTAATGAAAATTCATTAGTTTTTTCATCAATCTTAACGAAGTGTTATCTCTTTGGTTTAGTTTAATTCGACAATTAAATATCCTATCCGTTCTTGCTGTCGCTTTTTTTTCATGATAAAAATTTGGAATACAATTGTACGTTATCTAAGATGGAAAAAGACTCCCATAGTGCAATAAAACCATTTAAAATGCAGAAAAGAAAATTCAACTGGAGAAGGCTCCGGTTATCCTTAAAATTTAGACCTGAAATACTTCGACTTATTTTTAAAATGAGACTAAAAATGAGAAAAAAAGCTCAACTGTATGACAAAATTAGGCAGCAATTGAAAAATAAGGTACTCTTATTTCTAATTTAGCGAACCGTGCAAACGTGACATGCAATTGGTTTGATGATTAAGAATTTAATTAGTTTTAGTTATATTATTCAGTTATTTGACCTTTCTGTTGCCAAAAAACATCAATATTCTTACAGATTAGCCATAAAACAACCATGAGTATATGCACACAGACAGAGCCCCTTGAAGATTTAGTTTTAAACAAATGTCATTCCCATGAAGAAAAACCCAAAGACTTCGAAAACCAAAATGTGTTGACACAAACTGAACCAAACCTCACCCAAACTTGCGATACTGCAATATCTACTGACATGGCTGACATAAAAGAAGCAATTCAACCATCAAAGTTAGTTGGTTCGGGGGATACTAGCCAGCTAGCTATAGCTAGTGATAAATGTGGAGGCTGGAGTTTGAATGCGGCAAGAGGGGACAGCGAGAAGAGCATTGCAGAACAGGTGAAGGAAGCTGCTGAGAGTGCTATGCAGCAGTCGGGGATGGTGTATGTGGAGTCAGCTGGCATGTATTATGACTGCAAGACCGGTTATTATTATAGTTCTGTAAGTAAGATGCAGTCAGTTTACTATCAATGCCAATAAATGTTCTTTTCAATCTTACATGCAATTTATAAACCTGATGAAAGTTGATTGTACTAGAACTCTGCTCCGGTTGCAGAAATTTTAACAGTATCAGTGGCGTATCTACCAAAGGGCTAGGCGGGACAGAGCCCCGGGGCCCCCAAGCTGGGGGGGCCACAAAACCTCATAAGCAACCCTCATAAGCAACCTCATAAGCAGATACCTACCTAATTATGATTATTTATGATAAAGTAGCTTTGCATTTTTAAAATATTGATAAATCGGAGTTGAGTTTAGGGGCCCCCAGTTTTTTTTGCCCTAGGGCCCTTGGTCACCTAGCTACGCCACTGAACAGTATAATTGATTTACATTTAAATGGAAAAAACTGCCTTTTAATTCCATCTGTTAGAAGCTACATCCTCATGTTTAACCAGGCTACATCAGATCTGGCGGATATAACCTTTCATAATCCTAGAGTTACATACAGGTCCCAAATTTAATTGTTTCCTATTTGTGTTCCTCTTTTCTGACTAGTGGATCTGTTTGTTTAGAGACCCACAGTTATTACGCCTGTTTGTTTATTGTGTTTCAGGAACTTGGGCTTTATTATCATCCAGACACTGGATGTTACTACAGTTACTCTGAAGATAAGCAGACATTTGTATTTCACTCCTACCCGGACAGAAGCAAGACTGCTACCAATCCAATGTATGAAGCTCATGAAAAGAAGAAAGCTAGAAAGCTTGCAAGGGTTTGTTTTATTTCAAATAATATGCAAAATACATGTTTATGATGTAATCTGTACAATAATGTTGACCATTTATATGTAGAGTAGGGCACATGAGACTTTTGTCATATTTAATCATTGTGTTGCCAAGAGCTTTTCTAGGGCAGTATTTGACATTTAGCTGATTAATTTTCTTTTTACAGGAAAAGAAACGTGAAGAAACGGTCATAGATAACCTGACGAAAAATCTATCTCAGGTTTCACTACGAGGCCAAACTGCCTTAGGTAATAAAATGGTAAAAAGTATATACCCCATACCAAAGTCAATGTTCTATTACAGGGGAAAGAAGAAAACACAGTTCAGAAAAATAAACCCAAGCGAAGGAAGAGGTCAAAAGAGAAGATAAATGAAGATGGGGGCAGTGTGAACAAACAAGCCAAAGTGGACACTGGTTTTGATGAACCAGCCATTGAAAATGACAAAGAATTAGTAGGCAAAGATTCAAAAGTTGATGAAGCTGATGAGACTGAGGATGTTCCTCAAGATTTAGAAGAAGGTGAATGCAGTGACTCAGAACAGGAAGACAAGAAAGAAGAAGATGTGATGACAGAAGAATCAGACGCAAGCACTATCAGTGATATAGATGGTAAAAGTGATGGATCGCTTTTTTTTGTTGATGACGTTTTGGTGCAATTCTGTTAAAAAGCATTGGTATAATGGGTTTTTCAGAATAGCTTTATTTATACTAATGAGCATGTTTTTTTAACATCCAGGATTTATACATAAAATTTGTAATTAATTGGGGATAGGTTTTTACTAATAATTACTTGTTAGTCTTGTGTTTCAAGTTTGGCCACATGTACTTAAGGAAACAACTAAACAATGTTGTTATGCTGTTGGAGTATATAGTTCAGTCAAAAAAGGAGGTGTAGAGTGCGTGAGCAGGGACCTATGCGATTACTTCAGAAACTTGTTCAGTGTGTTAAGGGAGAGAACATACTAAAACTCCTGGCGACTAGGAGCCGGGTGAGCCAGAGGGGGAGGGGCCATAACAAAAGTCCTACTTTAGGGTTTTATGCAAAGATCTAAAAACGGTGCAGTTTTAAAATATACCAAATGAAAGCTCATAAAATTCATTGGCGTGCCTTCAGGCACGCAGTAGAACAGTTCAGCATTGCTTTCCAGCACCACATTTGCCACTACATAATTTGTTACTACCATAATTCTTGGTGCAGCAGAATATAATTTTTAGTAGAACCTATGCTGATGGATCTTCTGTTGTATTTGGCACCAGGGAGTCTCCTACTTGTTTCCACCCTGCCTATTGAAGGGGCAGGGCTTAAAATTTTCCAGTTGCCACTGACCTTATGAAGAACTGTACGAGGTACTGGTTAAGGTATATCTTGCTGGTGCTCTAATCTAAGCAGCCTGAACCAGCTTCTGAAGGAATCGCTTAGGTGAAAAACTTAAGTAAATGACCTCTTGCATGTAGTTGTAACACATCTGTATTGAACGTTCGTCATTCTATATTTGAAATTTGACGTAAATTCCATATTAGTTTTGTACACAACTACATGCAACAAGTCAAGTTTTTTACTTATAGATCCCTATTACACCCCCTTTTAGGCCATTCATTGACTGAACTAATATTGTATTTGAACTAAGCTATTATATTGACTTGCAACTACCATGAAAATGTTAGTGGTTTTTTTTTACTTTAGCATGTAGATTACAAGCGCTTTAAAGAAGTTGCAGTCTTTTATACAAGGTGTAGAGGGTCGCGTATCGCATTACAAAGACCTTGCTAAAATATTTTGTTTTCGTTAACTGGATGCAGCCAAACTAAAAACGAATTAAGGCTGTTGGCTATCAACCACGCTACTAATTAATTTATAATAATATAGCTGTAAGAACAGGCAATCAGTTACAAAGGGGCAACTCAAAAGAAACCGCGCTCGCAATATTAGCAGTAGATTTTATTAAATGTCAATCTTGTGTTGTAAAAAAGACTGAAAGTTGGCTTTTGGTCTTTACTTTTATACAATCTTGTATTTCATACTTGGGGCGGAAAGCGACATCTTTGTTTTGTTTTATGTGTATCGACCAGGGACCGGAAAACTCCTTCATTTGATTAATCCCATAGATAGGCTGACCCTATCATTTGGTTACCCAATCGATGTGGTTAGCCTATGATTGAGTTACCTTAACGTTAGGGCGAACCCCTTTGAATAAGTTAACCCCATCCATAGAGCTTACAAAGTTCATTAGGGTTTCAGTAGGTACTTTAATATTTTAGCACTTTGCATTGACTTGGTATTACCCCATTGACGACATTGATCGCCTCTCTCTTTTTTGCGCATTCGGGCGAATTCTGGTCGTCTCGCTTATGCAGCTATTTGCTGGTACCTGCCGCTACCCTATCAATTGTTAGGTAATGCAATACTAAGTCTGAACTCTTGCGCGTAGAGATTAAACCAGCTTGAACTCGTTCGATTAAGTTTGAATAGAGTAACAGACGATGGGATATTGGGATAGCGCTTAGTCGAATTAACTGTATCGTTTGGTTGGCCTTTCATTGAACTAAGTCGATGATAGGCTTAGCGCATCCTTGGGGTTTGTAAAAACAAGTCTATCAAATACCATATCAAAACCTCTTTGGCGCTAAACGGTTCCGATCCCTGGTATCGACATGAAAAAATATTAAGTGTGGTACAATATTTGTTGTATGTTTCAGAATCGATCTCTAAACATCACCCGCCCTCTATGCGCGTAATCGTCCGAGAAACCAGCTTGCCAAAGCTCAAAGTAGGAAGTCTGTTCCTCGTCACCAAAGATGGAGGCACCGTCGGCAGGGAAGGGAGTGAACATACTATTATTTTAGAAGATAGCAATGTTTCCAGGGTATGTTAACAAATGATGCAAAACTTTTTTGTAAAAAAATCGCAAGCTTTTTCATTGGAATCCTAATTCCTAATGCCCAGGTATAGAATAAACGTAATCGTCGAATAAGCTCCATAATGAAATGCCATATCAAACCGCCATTTGTACGTTTTTCGGCGCAACAAAGATTCAAGAAATGTATTCATAATAAACATCAAAAACGCGTAAAGACACATGCACTAAAAGGAGTAAACTAGTTTTAACCTTCTCAAATGCCCCACGTCAAATACAAATGTGTCTTATCTTATCTTATCTTATCTTACAGATGGGCCCTTTCGGATACACTTCGACCCTTTAAGGATCTTTTGTGCAATTACCCTCTTACACACTCAGCTGTTCGAATGTGCAGGTTTCCTCACGATGTTTTTCCTTCACCGTAAGAGCATCGGGTAATGCACTTAAGTTAGAAAAACTCATTGGTACATGGTGACCGCGGGAGTTCGAACTCGGTACCTTACGATCACGAGTCGACCCTCTAAGCCACTAGGCCACCGACGCTCTAATACAAATGTGTCACTCATTCATATGATTTTGCAATAATAACCCAGGGACAATCGCCAGTTGGTGCCAGTGTCCGGTGGCCGGAAATTAATGTTGTTTTAAAGGCCTCTGAGTGTTGACTTTGGCTGCATGTACGCCTTCCAAAGGTCCGAAATTTCCATAGTTCCGTGATCGGTAAAGACTTGATAGTTTGACTTGCTGTACAATTTGTGTTGTAACATTTTATTGAGCAATAAATAATATCTATCATACGCCAAGCATGTTTCAAAAGCTATGAAAAATTCATCTTAATCCATATAAAGGAAAGTCTCTTTTAAGCTGTACCAGAGTGGGAGTGCCTGTGACATCCTAACAAGTGTCGGTGGCGTTGTAGGCACCAAAGCTCATGATGAATTTAGTCAGATACGGTCTAATTCAGTCAAAACATTTAGAACATTATTACGCAACTAACTATAAATAGTTATTTGGGTTGATTATATTATTCTTTATTTCAGAGACACCTCGACATTAAATACGACATGAAAAGGAAAATATATACGGCGACGGACTTGGGATCGAAGAATGGAACTATTCTTAACGGGGTCAGGATGTCGGAGAGCCAAGTCATGAGTGATCCACAAGAGGTAAAATAGCTCTTTAACACGTACGTAACCGCACATAATTAACAGACCTGCCCCCAATCCCACAAAACTTAAGAAGCGTATTTTTTTTAATCAAGGATTTCCATACAATGAGTTTAGAATGTTCAAAAGACGCCAGTGTGGGGTGTCTCTTATTCATATAATTATCAATCTATAACCATTTCATATTAAATATAAGGACGTGGTTTGGTTTGTTTGAAGAGTTAGGATATTTATAGACGAAATTTGGAAGTTTTTAATAAAGTCATAAATCAAACAGAAATAACTTTTCGAAATTGCATTTTTTTTAAACCGGCAGATTAAAGGTATTTGTAGTAAACTAAACTTTTATACTATACGAATGTAAACGGTGTTTTGTTATAGGTAATGCACGGCAGTACTCTTCAGCTGGGGGATACTAAACTTCTTTGTCACATTCACCCCGGGAGTGACACTTGCGGACATTGCGAACCAGGGCTCGTCATGGATGGTAAGTCATGGTCATAGTAGTAACACTACCTACTTATATTATAAATGCGAAAGTTTGTGTGGTAGTTTGTTACTCCTTCACGCTGCAACCGTTTCAATTTTCATCCCGGAAAATGTACCTGGGGGAATAACCATAATCGAAATCTATCTAGTCTCCCTCCAGCCCGTGCATTATGGTCGCCTTTATCGCGGTAAATAAAGCATCCATCACACCCGCATTTACTTACTGGTCAGAAAGTGACAGATATACCTCGTGTGTTTATAAGTTTTGAGACGAAATAAAAAGTTCATAGTTTTTTTTTTTGGGTTAAAAATAATTTTAAAATTTTCAGATAAATATAAGTATACATTAGCCAATAACTACAAACACGTATTACTCAAAATGACAGCCTCTATTCTTTAAACGAGCTCTTTGTGGTAGAGTTGTGCCCGCTCGGTCTTTAAAGGGAGCGCTCCGATCTCGGTCAATCGGTCAAAGGAACTAGTTCGTTCTTTTAGTTCCTTTAGTTCCTTTAGCTCTGGAGCAAGTTTTGAGATCTGAGCAGGACACGCTTTGAAATAGGTACTATTGGTCTCGTTCACATCGAGTGCCGTGGCGTGCGCTCTTTACTCGTTCGCTCTGTTCCGCTCATACGTACAACAATTGCTACTGACCTAAAGGACCGAAGACCGATTAAGATCGTTTACGAAGAACTAGTTCTTTTCGGTCCGTGACGGGAATTCATTCCTTTTAGTTCTTAGTTCCTGACAGACACAAGCCTACTTTGACGCCTTGTTGGCAAAAATGGACCGGAATGACACCTTCATACGAAACACCCCACCATACCATCACACTCGCTGGAAAATGGGAACGTGATACGAGTACATTTCGTGCTGCAGCTGGAACATCTTTGCTGCTTTTGGCATAAACTTTATTGTTTTGGCGGTTAAACTTTTCTTCGAATGTGAAGATGTTCTCATCGGTGAAGAGTATATTTTTCGTAGCGTGTCTCTGAAGTAGCATCGGACAACGTTCGCGTCGTAATTTACGAAGGCATTCATTAAGGAAGTGAACTTTCCTAGGATTGTAGGCCTTTACCTTGAGATTGTATTTCAGTATTTCGTTTACCGCAACACGCGAAATTTTAGTCTGCAGAGCACTTTTTTCTGGGTGCGACATGAATTTCGGTGAATTCTGATCATTTTGATGTCCGCAATCGTCTTTACAGACCGCGGGCTACCACTCCTTTGGCGATCTTTTAGAGAATCAGTCTCCTTGTAACGTTTTATGATGTAATATATAAAGTTGCGGTTAATCCCAAAATATTTCAGGACACGGAAAATATCCATTGGTTTTTTTCCCGCCATATGTAGCGAAATGACAGTCGCACGTAATTCTTTTTCTCCCGCGATCACAAGAAAATTAATTTAAATAAATAATAAAAACATACAATAGAACACTAACATTCCAAATTCAAAATTGAAAAAATAATTAGACAGCAGAAATAATTATTATTATGTTTTATTTTTTAAAGTAAAAGTTCGTCTCAAAACTTATGTGCACACGAGGTAGTATTGTTCATGTATATCCACATCGATAAACGTGACCATAATAGTCCCGCTGTCTAATACCCCAGTATTTTCAGTATTTTTCGTGATTGACTTTCGTTGTTGGTGGCCTAAACATCGTCACGACTTCGCAGAATTTCAAAGACGAGATCGCAAGGACAGTTAGTCTTTTATCGAGATCACATTTAGCTTGCTGTAGTTTTTATCCCGCACCCTTAAAAACTCTCGCTAATCTGATATAAATTTCACAGTCCAAGAAAAAGAGAAGAAAGCCGCGTACACAAGAACCTGCAGCGTTCAGAAACAGCACGAGTTAGAACTGGCAAGATTGAAGAATAAATACGCCCCCAAACCGCTGCCCATAGAGGAGACGGCGTACAACGACAGGGCCAAGGAGCGCCGCGCCAAAGTGGGCTCGTCGCACCATTCTGAGAAAACGCAGAGTAGCAACTTGGAAACGTACAGTATTTTTTATAAATATACTAGTGCATAAAACGCAAGAGCTTATTTACTCGCCGAGCATATCGGATGTACAGTGGCGCCCTCATTACTATTATTGTGTTATCTATTAATCTTAAGTATTATCTTGAAATCGAAGAGTGTTTTTTTGTTGTGCAAATGCATACACAATTTATAGCATATATGTACATACTACTCTGTTGTATGGTAGTGAATGTTGGGTGTGGCAGGACAAGCATGAAAGTCGTATAAATTCAGTTGAAATGCGCTCTTTGCGTCGTATGTGTGGTGTGAAACTGATTGATAGAGTAAGGAATAAAAAGATAAGAGAGAAATGTGGACTTAATGAAGATGTAGTACCTAACTAAGATTGAAATGGGCATGCTTTGTTGTTTCGGTCATTTGGAAGTGATGTATAAAAGAAGATTGTCGAAAGAGATATACAGAGCGTATGTAGTATATACATTATGTATCTTTAACCTTCGTATAGTCAACTTAACGGAAAAAAAGCTACTCTCTCGTAGGGCAATTGTTATTAAGTAATGCCACATACCCTATAAGTTGTGTATTCATTTGTACAAGAGAAAACCACTCTTCGATTTCAAGAAAATACTGACTTTATTAGAATACACAGTAATAATAATAGTAGTAGGTAATTAGTGGTAATAGGTGGTAGTAATAAGGCCGCCAATGGACTGTCGGCGTTTGCTCGGCGGAGTCTTAGGCTTGATTTCCTCCTACGCTGACGTCGGTTGGGCGTACTATCGGTCGCGTATGAGAAAGAAAAGTCCCGCAGTGCGAAACCGATCGCTGTACGGAACAGTATCTGCTCGCCTGCGCTATGCACGTGCATACAGCCAACCGGTCAGCTTTTGCACTGAGAGCGCGCATAGTGGTGTATAGCGCGTCAGCGCGCCGACGTATGCGGCGAAGACGAGCGAGACCGACGCTCGCCATCAGCGGCGAGTAGCAATAAATCTGCCAGCGTCGCTGTGCGGTGTCTCATAGAACATGGTGAATATTCGTACGCTCGACCGACGTCAGCGACCGATGTCTTCGGAGGAGGAAATCAAGCCTTAACGATGGAACGTCACACATATATAGGTACCTAGTAGGGGAGCCCAAAGGGGGATTTCGGGATTCACTCGAGCGCGGCAGATTAACATAAGGGCGGGCATCCTTGTACCCGTTGAGTACCTCCAGCATACATGAGCACATTATCCTGGAACGTGCGTCCAAGATAACCGATCAGAATAGTAAAAAAAGTCGTTAGCTAGAAATACTCGAGCGCGTCAGATTAAGGTAAGGTAGGTTACATGCAAAAAAGTATATATTTCAATAATCTGACGATTTGAGCGTGACGCATTTTTGCAAAATAATTCACGGATGATGGAAAAAATATATTGCGCGTGTAGCGCAGATAAGCATGTATTCCCCACTCCGCGTTTCTCTTTCCCTTTGACTCTTTCTCTATCTCTCACTCTCGCGCACCGTCTAAAGATCTAAGCGTACATACAGAGGAATAGACGGCGGCAAGCGACTTTGTTTTATATTATACTAGCGACCCGCCCTCGCTTCGCTTCGGTTTATGACAGTTTTCTGTAAACACCGTACATAATCCAGAACCTTCCTCTTGAATCATTTTATCTATTGCTGAAAACTGCATTAAAATCCGTTGAGTAGTTTGAAAGATATAAGCGAACAGACAGCGGGAGCGACTTCATTTTATACTATGTAAAGATAGAGAAAATGAGAGTGCCTCATAAAATATGACAACATTTAATATTATGAATACGTAGTTTATTCCGTTCTGTCTCAGTTTATGTTGATAATAATTCATATGTAACATACGTCGCTACTAACGAAACGGTTTATCATAATTTGGAATAGTTTATACTGGCGATAATAAACCAAATACAAAAGTAGCAACTCTTGCTATAATTATTAAATTCAAAAGGAACAGTTTATGTTGATTAATTCAATGTTATTTTTTAATGTCACGGAGAAGGCAAACGAGCGCACAGGCATGCCACCTGATGGTAAGTGGGATCTGTTATCCATAGACATTTTAATTTTGTCAAGACTAACACTGCGATCCTGAGACCGCGAATGCGTCGCCATCCTGAGGGCTAAGATGGAATGCCTCTGTGCTAGTTATTATCAGTGATCGGAAATAGGTGAGCTAATTTGCCTAAACTTGATGCATGTTCATTCAATAATGTATTCCCATCTCTCTCACGCATGAATGAATATGCGTCAAGTTTAGGCAAATTAGCTCTACCTATTCCGATCACTGGTTATTATATAAATATAAATCATAAAAAACAAAAAACCGCCTTCAAAAACGCAAAAAATAACTTCTTTAAAATTATAGGCACCTAATAGGTTAGTCCAACTGATGTCGGCTTTTTGTTGAAAATGTTGTGGTCGCCGACTTCAGTTGGACTAACCTATTAGGTGCCTATAATTTTAAAGAAGTTATTTTTTGCGTTTTTGAAGGCGGTTTTTTGTTTTTTAAAACATTTATTTTATTTTATACTTTTTTAGGTTAGTCCAACTGATGTCGGCTTTTTGTTGAAAATGTTGTGGTCGCCGACTTCAGTTGGACTAACCTATTAGGTGCCTATAATTTTAAAGAAGTTATTTTTTGCGTTTTTGAAGGCGGTTTTTTGTTTTTTAAAACATTTATTTTATTTTATACTTTTTAGTTATCATAATACGCTGTTACGTAGTCCCACTTCTTAGTTGAAATGAAACTTTAACTTATATCAAGCGCGCCGCAAGCAACGCCGCGGGAAAGTCATAGTCATATTTGAACAAGTAAATATTATTCGTTGTAGGTAGTCGCTCAACTATCTTAATCAAGATATCTTATCGCCACCCTTGAAATCGGTACCATTGAGGAGTTCCGGTGGCCATCTGTGGTCTTCATCATCAGTTCCACTACACCAAATGATACTTTCTGAATGCAAATGCTGGACTTGTTACTAAAAATACTAAAATCGCTATATGTTTGCCTACAATATTTGAGGAGTTCCCTCAATTCCTCACTGATCCCCTTATCAGATACAGATTTGGTGACAATGGGACCACCTCGGAAGTATACTCTATCAAACCAAAAAAAAATTTTTGAAATCGGTCGACAATTGACGGAGTAATGGGTGAACATACATAAAAAAAAAAACATACAGTGGAACGTATAACCTCCTCCTTTTTTGAAGTCGGTTAAAAAGGATACATTTGATACATTTCTATAAATGAAAAGGATCATTACGTTTTGGGAATAGGTTATGACGACAATAATCTAGTACGGATTTCGCGACGCATAAAGGTCACTAGAACCATCCGGCACCCGACCAGAATCGCCTCGCCTCGAGCGGTTAGTATTCTTTATATGGATGCGTATGGGCATGCGCTCACTACATCAACTACGCTACGCCGGGTGGTTCTACGATACGTAGTTGATGTAGTGAGCGCATGCCCATACAAAATAATCCTGCAGAATTTTACCATGGAAGGCCAAGGATGCGATAACTCAACTTTTAGGGGATGCTCAGTAAGATCACCAGGTAGGATCCCCCACGTACAAAATTAATAGGTAGGGGATCCTACCAGGTGATCCTACTGGACATCGCGAACTTTTAAGGAATAATACACGTGTTAAGTACGTACCAGTTAGATTTGTGCACCGACTCCATACTGCCCGACTCACACTTAGCTGGTTTTTATTTTTTGTTGTTTCTTTCACACCATCAAAGATTTCATGTATTTTTTATTTATACAGATATTATTACAGATTTTTTACAATACAACAAAACCAAAAAAATCTTATAATCTGTCTGTCCTACCCCTAGAGTGTTTATGCAAAGCGCGGAGCCAGGAACTCATGAGTAAGCCTTGCCCTGGTCACGAGAGCCCACGAAGCTCGAGATGTCGGAAGCGTCCGAAGCGAGAGTCAAGTGTGCGAGTGGTGCGAAGGAGTGACGAATGAGAGTTCTGGCGAGAGACCGACTTTTTTGGTGGACATTTACTAATATTGGTTGTCATTTACTTTTTCTTGGGTTATTTTTTTTTAATAGAATAATGTGCTGATCAATGTATGGAATACATTTTAAAATTAAATGGGATTAACACTTCGGTGGTACTATTTTTGGTAATGAAAGGTAGTTTTTGTGCGTTATTTATTACTTAATCCTGTGATCCATTAAACATATGCCTATTATAAATATAACACATTTTCTGTATAAAAAACAACCGGTTATCTTATCAATCAGTACAGCTTAAAAGATACTGCTCCGTTTGGTTACGTATCCTAAAAATAATTAAAAATAATATTAGACCCCACATTTCGCACATACATTCTTATGAACTCGATGTAGGCTACATTTAGGAATATCATTCTGAGAAAGGCTTTCAATAGCTTCTTGTGACCCTCTAAAATCCATTTCGAGGAGGGTTTAAGGAAAAAGCGAGGAATTACTTTACCTACGTGCAATACACAGTCTGGAACCATTATTCAAGTCTTCGAAAAATTGTCCGACGGCTGACGACTATCATACTACTGTCTGTTGATTCTAGTTTCTGTCTGGTTCCTCCTCCGATTCCGTAAAATCGCATGAATTCAAATTGTATGTGTGATTTTTAACTAATATAACTTTTTATCTATCTATCTAATTGCAAAATTAGCACCAACGCACATTTGCACATTTTGATCTTGTCTTAAGTTAATAACAACAATAACCATAGTTTTTATTTCCAGACATTATTGCAAAGATAAAATACAGATGTACCCCTTACCGTTAGACCAAAATAATAACACCAATAAAGACTTGCCCTTACCCTACGTTTAAGAATGTCATAAATCAGAGTCATTTAAGGAATTGGATTTAATGATAGGTTCTCAGTCTGTGTCAAAAATTTAGCGAAAATGTCAATGTCGACAAAACAGTCATCTCGCAAATATGAAAATATCGTCAGTTTAATATAAAATAAAGGCTCAGCAGTACGACCCCGTCGTCCTAATGGGTTTTTGATTCAGTGCGTAATTGAGGAATCATTGCAGAGGCAAAAAAACGGTTGAACGAGTATTACATACGTTCCAAATTTAGCTCGGGCAAATAAAGCAAAATACTGTCTGCTCAGTTTATTGCAGAACCAAGTCAAAGCGCAAAAACATTTTTAAAAGACAAGAGAAAAAACGCCGGCAAAGTACTTTTTGGGTTCCGTTTAAACTTTCTGTTAAAAATTTGAATAACTTGTTTGAATTTGTTTGAAGAAATCAATATTATGTTATTTTTCATGCTACTTACATATTCAGTCGCAAATCCTTCAGTAAGTACTAAGTTAAGATATAATGAATTGGCGAATAAGTGCCTCTATTTCATTTTAAACCACATTTCGCTTTCGAAACGATAGAGTTACCAAAACGTGAACAATATGGTAACGATATGGTATAAAACAAAGTGAAATTGAGGCTCTGATATTAAAGCCTGTTGCCTGTAAAATAAGTACCTACGGGTAGATCAATATTTCTGTTATCAGTCGACGGAACCTGATTTGTATGCAACGCATACTTAAAACCCTTTTGTTGCAGGTTTATTGCACCCGAAAATAAAGGCTTCAAATTGTTGGAGAAGATGGGATGGTCGAAAGGCGAGGGTCTCGGCAAGGATAACCAAGGAGACATCGAGCCGGTGAGTCCACCCACGACACCACAATAATGAAGTCGTTCATCATCCGACAATGTTGCCAAAACCCACAAAATTAATTGTTTTCCCATTCTGCTCTTGACGTGACTAATTAGTCCAGACTGCGGGTATCGTTAACCTTGCAACAGAATCGTAAAACCTCAAAAAAGGTTTTGCATCGTTTTTGGCAATAACTGGCAGTCTGTAGGTCAGCCGGGCGCGGGCCTACCTGCCCATTTAAAACAATTTGCGCACTCGTTTTTTTGCGTCGCGGCTCGCATTAGGCTCGGAGATATGATGGCCTGTCATTAATTTGTGCTCAGGCGGTGACGCTTAGGGCGTGCGTATACCTCGGATCCGATGTAAGGCCGTAGTTTCGTTGGAAGCGAGTTAAGAGTATTAGGGACATTATGTCATTACTGACTGTGTTCTCAAACCCTGCGGGGTTCATTAAGAATATGGAGATTTCTTGGTTTCGAGTAATTTAGGTGAAGTTATTAGTGCTTTCAGGGTAAGTCGTCTAAAGAAACTACTCATTGACGATACAATATTAGCAGAGCCATCGGACGGAATTAAAATTATCTCGAGGAAAGGCAGCAAATACCGATGTGCGTAATACGAGCATAAATACAGTATTTTTCTATTGTTATTTTCTGCAAACGTTTTGTTAAAAACATGTTTAAAAGGTTTATTAATTCTTCATTATTATAGGTAGTGTTTTTAATCCACAACGTCACGACTCGCCAGTCAATTTGACGTTGCACAATTGCGTCAGGTGAAAAATTAAGTAGTGGGGCGGGGGACATCGTGGGTTGAAAACACTTTGTTTGTTTATCTATCCGTCTCTTATTAGACGGGGCTAATTTTATAAAGCTACATGTTACAAAATCGTACGTATACTTTTTTGTTCGCATACGTGCCTATGTATGTACTAATAGATGACAATCGCAACAACTTATTTTTTTATACATTGACGCAACCGTGCTACGTCAATATTGACAGGCGCGCACCGCGTCGTGTATTGACAACACTACCCTACCATTTTCAAGCAAGAATACTGGCGTGTGTGCGTCAAATTTTAATATTATGATTCGCTTTACCGCTGCAGCAATATAAAAATCTTTAAAGGGATTTATTTACCTTTAACTTAAAGAGGATTGTAGAGCTGAAAATTGCTATACAAAATGCGATAGTGTTTCTCTCCCCTCAAACCTAGTCATATTTTTACGATTATGTTTTAGATATACATTTAATAAAACTAAGCAAAAAACTGACACGTACAAACCCAGTGGTTCATAATAACTACAACATATACAAAAATCGTGAAAATCGGACTTGATTTAGGGGGTGAGAAGTTTCGCCCGCAGCGCGATTTAAGCATCGGTTCATAATTCTCTTAATCCTTTTTAAAACTGGCCTCTGCTCGTATCTACCCTATGAGTATAACACCAATGAATGACGCCTTATTCTCTTAGGTTCTGTTTGTTATTTCTATTATTTCATAATTAAACGAATAGCCTCATCATCTATGGAATCAGCAACGTAAATCCAATCCTTACGTTTTATAATAGTAGTTATGGTGTATTTATCAGCAATAAAATTTTATGCGTTTCCTATGCTACGAGTTTGTTATAAGCAATAATCAATACGCAATCAGCAGAATGCAGCTCGGTGTTTCTTCTCACAAGTGGCTTGTCACTGCGCAGGGCTCTGTCTGTTGAGGGCTATTGAAACGCGCTCAGGCATACCATTACAAGCATTTACAATGCAGCATGACGACCCGCAGAATAATAATGGTGTAGACTGTGGCCGTCGATATTTATAAACTTAAAATTTAATAGAAACTGGAAAAAAAACGTTAATAAAAAAACAGGTTTGCTTTTTTGTTTGTTTTGTTACACTTTAATGCGCGGTGTACAAAATATTTACCTGTGAACGAGAAGGGAACTGACAAAAGTCCTATTAACTAGTTTCGCTTGTGATTTCAAGTATCGTTCGTAAGTACGGGATAAAGTTTAAATTACTTACTTCACTTTCTGGCAACCTATAAACTACTAGAAATAGTATCGTAGAAATAACTGAGAAATAGATTTTTGAGAATAAACACCTAATTGGAAGAAAGAAAAGCGCAGCGAAGAATAATATCGGCGCGTGCAGAGTAGCTTAATATATAGGAAAGCAGGTTCAATATACGTAAAATTAATAAAACCATAAAAATGTCTGGCCAGCGAGACGTGGCGAAACCTCTGATGCATATTCTCCCACATAAAGTATCGTACCTACCGTTACTGGCTGGGAGGCAATTTAGTCATTTGTCGGGTGACGGGCGCGGCCGGCCGCCTGCAACACTGCTGCACCGGCCAACCTTTTGCACGTCATATTTCATCGTTCAATAAGCTGCAGGAAGGAACGCGCCATATTATACGTCATTAAGGCACTAAGCCGATATTCGTTATTTATGGAGAACGCAGCTCGAGATTAGACGAGATTAGACGGGTATTTAGACGCGCACGAGATTTATGTATCACTTCTATATTTATGCTAGATTATGAAGATGGACGGTCTGTAATGACAGAGATAATCTCGAGATCTGTGGTTAGGAATTTAGTTTAAAAATGCCGACTTAGAACAATTGACATTCAAAAACCTGTGGTCATTTGTACGCAGAGATCTGAATCTTTATAAATGTTCGTAAACGATAAGGTGCAAAATGTAAATCCATATTGATTATCTGCCTTCATCAATTTTCTGTCACTTGTATAACGTAAACATACTAATTTATTTCATCGACGGTCCGCATACCCTGCATTTATATCAACTTGTCTCTCAGTTGGCTTGCGTAGCAAAATTGCTATGCTAAGCGTTTGATTATTGATGACTCAAGGTTCAGACGTTTCCTTATGTGTAACTATTCTTGCGACTTTCCGCGAATTTCACTTTTATTAGGGCTTTAGAATTTCTGCGAAGGCGTTTTGGATATCTCAACGCTGACATCAGGTGGGGTCTGACATAGTGTAGAGTTCCCGGATATAAAAGTTTGACTAAACAACTATTACCTTGTGTATTTTTTCCTTGTTTTTAGTGTGTATTTTTATAGGTCTAAACTAGGCACAGGCTCTAATAGACGTCTGTAGTACTCAAGAAAGTCAATACAAGATGAACTATCTATGTGAACAGTACAGTGTGAACTATACAAACTTTTGTATGCAGTCTAGAGACCTAGCGGACAGACTATCTTTAAAGATAATGAGAAAATAGTAGTGTAGAAGCTCCTGTAAGTTATCGCAAAAAACAACCCACTTTTACTAACTTTACTAGTTAAGTTAACTTTTAAATCGGTAGTCGTTATCGTTATCACACCTGAAGTAAAAGTAATAAAACCGCGTGGTTTAAACATACGACTGTTTGACAGTTTTATTTAGGTATTATTTGTACCGTTACCCTGTTATCCGTGACACTTGTCCCTTTCGCAAACCGGAGGCTCGTTTCGTTCGAGTCCTGTGTCAACATTTAACACATGAACCGCACGACCTGGAGTTGGTGATTATGTTAAGAACTGCAATATAATTATTATTAGGGCACGAACAAATCATGCGGATGACGTCAAACCACTCATAGGTGATTTCAAATAGTATTTTCATGAAAAAATACCACTTATCATTTATCAATCTCTTTAATTAAAATGTTAAAAAAGACTTTATTTACATCCAACTAAGTACAGAATTCAACATTAATTAAATGATATCGTTACTTGAAATGAGCCGAGTAATGCCAATGTCAGTCAAAGACGTTATGTAGGTACATAACGTCTTTGACTGACATGTCATTCAGATGACTGTTGTATCTTCACAAAAAGTTACGGTTTGCATTAAGAAAAAGTTGCAAGAAGCATTAAACTTAATTTTAAAGTTCATGTCTGTTTTCCGATGGCAATTTTCTTTAATTGTTCTTAGCAAAATGGTGTTTTTTTATGTTTTACATTATTACCGACTGTAATTCTATCACTGATAGTCACCACCCAAAAATCAGCGGAGCTCAGTCGTCTTTCTCCGAAAGTGTATAAAATGCGAATAAATCGAAATTCCAACTCTATCAGAAGTACGTTAAATTAGAATTGCCTATATTATTCAAACAATGTTAAAATTATCGACTTTCTAGATTAAATATTAATTTCGTACCTATGTGTAGAAGTCAAATTAATATGTGTGCACCTCTATTCAAAATAGTTGAAATATTTGATGTTTAGTTCAGACTTATGTAAAAAGTTTTGATCAAGTTTTGTTTTTGGAATTAAACTGTGGGTCCTACTGCCAACACTTATATGCATACTCAAACAAGTTGCGTCCGCAAACTAGTAAAAGCTTACCAAAGCAAGCTGGTCATTTTTACTGCTAGTTAAAACAAATGGTTAATTAAAAACAGCGTAGTGCGCACAATATTTTTTTACTTTTGTATAATTTAAAAAATGCATGACTCAGAATGAGTTAAGAATTTAATATGCGAGACAGACGCAAATTGATTTACAAAGTTGCAAAACAAATGGCGCTATGAATACATTTCGTGGAGTGCGTATGAAAAATGAACGACGCCAACGGAAAGGCCTTTTATTTTTGGGCAAAATAAAGACCGCACCAGCGCGGGCCCACGCACGCTGACAATAAACTTTATTTTGGGACTCCACTCCGCAAATGCGAACTCTTAAAAATCTACTTTTTTACTTTTACTGAAGCCGCCTTTTAACCGGTCGGAAAGGCACAAAAATGAAAAGATAAAATTTTGAGTAAATGAAGGTTTGCATCAATCTGCGGCAGACGCTCCGCCGGGTGGGAGTGAGCGAGTGTTGGTTACTTATTTGCATCCAAGCCTTAACAAGTACATGAATGAAGCGTATTTTACTTAGCGAATTTTAGTAAATTACTGACAAGCAATAGTGGTTGTCTCGCGGCCGAGTTGGCCGATCGCAACAATGTTGCATTAATACATGTAGTAGATATGGCGTTTGCAAATTGTCTGTCCGGCTCATGACATGACACCCTTGCCTTTGGCCATGCCCCCTTTCTTACCTTGCAATGTATTTACAACGTCTACAGTGATGCCTCTAACTTATTATTTGGTATAAAAAGAGCAACTATACACAGGACGCTGCGACATTTTGTTCCTTTTTCTTTTTGTAAAATAGTGCGTGCAAGAACTCCGCTCAGGGAACTATTACCAGAGGTCTCGTTTCCTTAAACCGATACTTTCATCTTAAATATTGATATTTTATAAGAAATAATTATCAATTAACATGAAGCCACAATTATCTCCCTTTATTTCAACTGAAGTATGTAAATAAATAGCTGATAAAATAATTATCGTCAATTAATATGAAGTCAGAATTATCCTCCTTTATTTAAACTGAAGTACGTAAATAAACAGCTGATAAAATATTTAAAACTATGCTTACCTAGAAGAAAACTGATAGCTTTTGTTTATCAGTTATCGATTCTTTTTGCGTTTTGCTTTGTGTTGAATCTTGATCCCGCGCGGAATGTGCGGGAGAGTTTTATAATCATAGGTTTTTGTTGTTTATGCGTTTCGCCCATTCATTAAAACAAGTACTGATAACACTGAAACAGTACTTAACACTAATGGAACAATTAATCTGCCTTGTTAAAAGTATCCCGCAGATAATATAAAGAAGTATCGCTATCTCACCGCGATGATTTTCATGATATTACATTACTTGTGGTAAGTTAATACTCTTTCATTACATTGTTGCATGGCTGTCTGACTTACCAAGATATGCAGAGTACATTTCACCGAGCTTAACATGCGAGGTTTCTTACCGTGCAGATAAGTTTTTCTGTCGCTAAAAATAAGTAATTTTAATGCGGATTTCTCTGTTGTTATCATATAATACAGGTTTCTCGTTACTTTGTACATAAAGTTACTTATTTGTGTAAATATACCCAGGAATAGCTAGTAAACCTCTGTAGCTTCCACGCAAATTTGAATCTTCTCTGTCCCGACCGCAGCGGCGCAGGCCCGTGTAGTCTGAGTCTGACCAGTTAGTTGGAAACTGAACACAAATTGAGCCTAACCGCATTTAAGAACAGCTTGAGCACTTCATCAGGTGCGGTGTCTTAACATCCGCGTAACTGACGCTTTCTTAAGCTACGGGCTATACAATGGTTTACTATACCTTTAAATTATATGAATTCGGTAAGAAGCCATTTTCAGAAAAATATACTCGTAGCACCTACATGATTAACCCGTGGAACATCATGTCATATACATCTGTATTACAATATCAATCTTAGTGCCAACCACTCTGAGTTCCAAATTCAAATATTCTTATGGACCACCGTCGGCTCCACGGAATAGAAAAAACAGTGGAAGTGCCATGAGCTTCGCTTAGTATTAGACCTGTTGTCGCCAATACTCACACTATCATAAAAACAACACGCCACGATGGAAAATGTTTTTAATAATAATGATAATAAATAATAATAAATTGTTTATTTAAAGGCAAAAAACCCATACAATATTACAGTATTGACATAATTACATTAAATTAAATTAAATTAATAAAACTTTCAAAAATATAAATTTACATTACAACATTTACAAAAGAAATTAAAAAAGGACAGTAGAATGGGACAAAGAAATATAATTTGTAAACATAATATTTACAAATGTTCGTTCTCCGACCGGTGCAGCTTGAGCCAATACTTTTTAAATACGTCACTGAAATCCTCAGATATCAGCGACAGTATTTCATTTTTTGAGGCTCGTAACCTCTGCCAACAGGCGGCCGATCTCGACCTCAGTATGGCGAAGAAATCCGGGACCCCCGCGTCCGCAAACATACCCTTCGCACTACAGAAACGTGGCAATTTCAGCAGAATGCGAAAAGCATTATTATACTGCACCCTTAGCGCGTTGAACGAGTGCTTACTGAAGTTAACCCAGAGCTGGCAAGTGTAAAAACATTGGCAGTAAGCTTTAAATAAGCTGATCTTAACATCACTCGAACAACGCGCAAAGCGACGGGCGAGCATATTACAGCGCACCGCGAGAGCCCGGCGCTCCCTCTCCATATCTGCGTCATCTTTCAGGTGTTCGTGTAGCAAGTGACCGAGATATTTAAAACTCCTAACAACCCGCATTGGCACTCCATTCATGCAAACAGTAGGGACAACTCCCGGACCCTTCTTATACCGGAAAACTAGCATTTCAGTCTTGAGGACGTTATATTTTAGACCGTGTGTAGATGCGTAGTTTTCACAGATAGTCAATAATTTCACGAGGCCGTTTAACGAAGGGCTGAGAAGGACCATATCGTCCGCGTAGCTCATGTTGTTAACACATACATTACCAACATGGCAACCGGCTCTGGAGCATCTCAGCCCCTCGATAAGATCGTTGACGTAAAAGTTAAAAAGGTCCGGAGATGTTATTCCACCTTGGCGCACACCACATTCTAGCCTATAATCGCTAGACAGTGAGTCACCCCATTTCACATTGTTGGTTTGGTTCCCGTACCAAAACCTCAACACACTCACGACCTCGGGAGCTACACCTGAATTTAGAAGCTTACCCCATAAAATGTCGTAATTAACGAGGTCAAAAGCGCGACTCAAGTCTAAAAAACACGCGTATACGGAGGTATGCCTATTAACATAATAGTTAACTGTATACTTTAGACTGAGTATTGCCGAGTCCGTCGAGAGTCCTGGGCGGAAACCAAACTGTGCTTCATCGATTTTCAGATCCCTTGTCAATTCAGGTTGTAGGAGTCTTTCAAACACCTTGCCCACGATAGTGCCCAATGAGATCGGGCGGTAGTTATTAAGATTAGACAGGTCCCCGGTTCTGTTCTTCACTACTGGAATAACTAAGGTTTTCATCATGTCAAGGGGGAGATAGCTGTATTTTAGGCAAGAATTAAACAAATCTGACAACACCCGGTATAATTCATCACTTGCGTAAAACAAATGCTCGACGCTAAGTCCGTCGTGCCCTGGCGACTTGCCACGCTTCATTTTAAGAACTCTTTTAGCGACATCCTTCTCGGTAAATCTGATACTGCAAGCCACCATGGGTGTCGGCTCAGCCCTAGGTAAAAAAGAATCTACTTTTAATTGGTTTATTTTAAAATAATTAGCGAACATATCAGCAATAAGGTAAGGATCATTGACATTATTGACAGAGACAGGAAGAGATGGTTTATGCTGAAGGGACTTCTTTACTTTCCAAAATTTTGAGAAATTGTTTTTAGCTCTGTTAACTGTTAAAATGTTCATTTTTAAGGTTTCCTCATTATTTTGGCACCACTTAAGTTTATTTTTAAAGGCCTTACGGCTCTCCCTCATCGCCTCAAAATAAAATCCAGACTTAGGGCTGCCCGCCTCAACCCACATTTTAAAATGCAATTTTGCTACTTCATGCAACCCCTTGACATGGTAGTTCCAACCGACGACCGGACCCCTCTTTCGCACACCGGTCCGAGAACAGTCAGATGTAACAATGGCGGCAGTCGGCAGTTTGGTGAGGCTATCGTTTTTACATTCCAAAATAGCACAATAAGTCATGCTTCTGAATTTATTTCCTATTTTAGAAATATTACTTTCACGCACAAAGCGAACGCGGCAAACTAAGGTAACACATGACACGCCCACATCACACTTCTACTGTTTTTTCTGTTATGTGGTCGGCCCACAGGACGTGCCACGGGTTAATTGTTATCTCTTTAAACTTTTTAATGTAAAAGTTTAAATGAAAAAAAGGATTCGTGACTTAATAATAAATTGATATTAGAGCAAATTTTGTTGACGACAAACCTAGTTGTTACTTACAATGATGTAACGTTTAGTAGCGTTTATATAATAACTTCAATAACATTAATAAAATTTCGATTTTTCGTTCTTGGCTACCACTTATTTTGCGGTGCGGTTTGCCAAAGATTAGCAACATTGTTGCAGAATGAAATCTGAACCTATCGTTTAATTAAAAATTAAAACTCGTATTTAAAAAACAGGTATTTTCTGCGCGCAGTTGAGGCATATGTTATAAGTTATAAATAAAGTAGAACAGTAATGCTTAAATTTTTGGATGCGCCCTACTTCATTACACTCTACGTCACGGGGCGTCTTCGTTTTTCTCCACTTAAATCTGCTTATTTGTATTGATTTAAATTACAAATCGAAATCATATGCGATGATATGTTAATTATTTAGGATTACACAGACCTTAGACCGAGTTTCTCGTGGTAAATAATAATGCTTTTGATATTAGAGCTCCGGTTGACGCGAGTGTAGCCGGCGACTGCGCGGTGGCCAGCAGACAAAAGAAATCGCCCCGACGACCGCACCCGCTGCTTGCATTCTCGTTCAATTATTCTATGCTATGGATTAGAACGCTTTCTATTTGTTCTGCTTATTGTTGAACAAAATCAAATTCTATTAAATAAAAAATTCAATAGGTAGTTGCACTTGCATTGGAAAATGTAGTCGATATCTCTATCGACAATACTATCTTTAATTTTAAATAATTATTATTACGTGTTTGAAACGGGTCTTTATTTTATATTTAAACCATTATCTTATAGAACTTCATTATAAATATTTAGCGTTTTGCACTTCCAATGCGTTGGCAGTATGGACACTCTTATTCGAAGTTTATATGTATTTTGTCGCCTCGATGCCCCATTATTGGGCGAGTGGAAACATCAAAGCGTTATCCGATTTCATTGTCGTTTTATTATATACAATTTTACTGTTTTTAAATGGCAAATCGTTTGGAGCCGTAACGTTAGCGTCGAAACGCTTAGCTCAAACATAGTTTTAGATACCTTGGTTTAAGTTAGTATACAATTTTAGTAGAAGATTTTCTTTTAAATTAACTTAGAACAAAAACATTGTTCAGAAATAAATACTTTTAATTTGGCAAGTTACTTAGGTTACAGAAAACCAGTTTTGGGGTTATTGAACTGAATTGAGATCATGGAATACTCGGAATAAATTGTCATCTTTTATAAACTAGGTATAAAAGTGGAGATAGTTCGAACATTTAATACTTTCGCCCCAGAAAAAAACGTTAAAACGTTTCGCTATAGTGTGTAGTGTTGGTAAGCAGAAGGTCCAGCCCGCCCGCGTGCGCTCGTGTTAAGGGCCCTGCTGCTGCCTCCTGAAACGTACAAATCGTAAGGTCGGGCCATTTAAATCGGAACTTTACGGCTCTCTTTATCTCTACTCTACAGGCTTAATGTGTAAACAGGCCGATACAGGCGCGTAAATGGGCGGACGACGCTCGTCCGAGGATTATCTAGCTCTTTATTGGTGCCCCGGGTTATTTTTACACGTTATTTTACGCGTTGCCTTTTCCAAATTACATGAATAAACTTTCTATATCGGTTAAGTCCTTCCCACACTATCGGTAAACCCTTGCTTGGTAGAGCTCCTAAAGTCTGTGAAATGTGTAAGATATCTGCTATCTGCAGGTAGTGGTTTGTTTTGTTTTAATATTTGCTTAGTAAGAATTTACGAGCTGAACGCACTAATATCGAGGGTACCTAGTTATAACTCAAAAAGTGTGGATCAAACTTGACATCTTCTATCGATTTGCCTCGTTTAATAAACGCCGCGAGTTACACATATAAACCAAAGTTGAATATACGTAGTAGTAATTCAATTAGGAAGAACATTTTAAGATTTAATAAAAAAGACGATTTAGCATTTCTCATTTGTAAATATTATCAAAAAAGATTGTGGAAAAAATATGATTAATGAATATTTTAATCGTTTATTCGCATTTTATACACTTTCGCATAAAGTCGACGGAGCTCTGCTGCCGCAAAGCTCCTATTTCTGGATGGTTTGGCTCTCCGGGCCAGCTGAAGAACTGACATAACCTAAACCATATTTATGGCACTAAGGGGTGCCTTGGGTCTGCAATTGAAATTTTTCATTAGAGTATAAAATGCGAAAGTGTATAAAATGCGAATAAACCATTTTAATATCTCTACAAAACAACTATGCAGCCGACTCACCGCAAACTTGTATTTGACTTATTCCGAGTGCTGTCTGCGATTTTTGGGAGTGCTTACACTGTGCTAAAGTTTTAGCTAATTATGTGGTCCAGATTTTTATTTACAAATACTCTTTCACGTGTTTTTTTGAAAAGTTTCTTCTTAATCCTTAGCCAATTTTAATCGCCGAATATCTATTTTTACGTTTGATTTTGTGGCATACGTCTCTTTTTTATGATAAGAGTCGTGAATGCAATCATTCAGCACTATATTTGAATAATTCGAGATTGAGCATGCATCCAGTGCAGCGGCCAGCGCTATAAACATGGGCCAAAAGCAATTCGCATGCAGATGTGGTAACACCACGCGATGCCTCTTTTCCAAGTTAGGGTTCTGTTGCCACATAAACACTTCACTTCGCGTTGCACTTCAGTTCGTTTGTAGTGCGCGTGCCGCGGTTTATGCTGGGAACCGTCGAGTGTCCTGACTTCTGGCCGGGGCAACCTACCGGCAGCGACCATCACGCCAATTTTGGCAAAACAGAAACACGCTGCACGCTGTTCTGTCACCTCGGTGTTAGTTTTAAGTTTTATATTGTTATGTATGTTAGTCTATAAGGTATTTGTAACTATGGGCCTCGTTGCTCGAAATAAAATTAATTACCGTAAAACGGGGCTATTTGGGAATCACGGGGCTATTTGGAACAAAGTAATAAGCTTTTAGTTGATATATTTATTCAGTTCTACCATTGCCATGACAAAAAGATATCAACTAAAAGCTTATAATTACTTGGTTCCAAATAGCCCCGTGATTCCCAAATAGCCCCGTTTTACGGTATTATTATTATTATTATTATTAAAGGAATATGTCCTGTTATATTACAACTGAAAAGGTTTAAGTTAAGCACCTCTGTTCAGAAATAAATAAATAAACTTTGAACGGTAATTAGAAATCAATTTATCGTCACGACAAAAATTGAAAGCTCATAATAATGGCGCTACGACTCCTCAAAATTCGGAAACAGACAAAGAAGATAATATAAACATCTAACGAACTGAGTAACCCTCGAGCTCGACCAGCATATAATAATTCATAACTATTAGGTGTATTGACGATGTGGTGAACATAGTTGGTAGCAGGGATCAATACCGGTATTAATTAAAATTTAAATATCTTTCTTAATTTGCATTATTTCCTTGATATTTTCGACTGTAATTTAGTTAATAACACTATTATATTATATAAATTCATTGAACAGCAAAAATATTCAATAATAAGCGAGATACCGAAATTGAATACCGGTATTTTTGTATGAAAATAATACCGGTATACGATCCCTGGTTGGTAGTAACTCTGCCTACGAAGATAGCGGTCCCGGCTTCGATTCCCGGTAAGAGCAAATTTTGACATTTATTTCTCTATTTCAGTATGTTTTTCGTTGTCTATTAGTTAGTCAGTTAGAATAATACTCTTCGGTAAGTAACTGACTGACTGTCGTTACGTACACCGTAAACTGTTGGACCTAGACAGTTGAAATTTGTAGAGAATATTCCTTAGGTACCCTAGGTAGGGCAGCACTACGAAAGGATTTTTCGGAAATCGACCCCAAACCGGAGGAAATAGGGAGATAGCGGGTATCTTATTTGTACGAAGTGCACGTGTTCTAGGAACACATATGAGACATGATATATCTATTATCTATATATCTATATATCTCTATTCTGAGTTTAGGGTATAAAATGTTTTTGGATATTTGTCAGAATGATAAAATAGCTAAGTAGTTAGCAGAACCCAAATCCTACTAGGCTTAACATAAAGTATCAGGTTTGGCCTGTGCCAAAGATTTACGTGACTTTCATGAATTCGAGCCATGCATGCTAGTCCAGACTTACGGAATTGCATGCGCGCATGTTGTTAAGCCTGGTAATGTCTGATTACATGAATTGACCATTTTCGCAATGGAATTGAAGTTTATTTTTAAATTTATTTAGTAAACTTATAAATCGCTCTGATTTTGTCATTTCTTCTTCCCTATTTTTAGTTTTGTCAGTTCGCAGTGACAAAAATACATAGGTTAGTAAGGGTACATAATTCGAAGAAAGTATTTTCAAAGTTATTAGGATGTTTTGAGAATCATTTTGATGGAGCAGTATTCCTGGAGAAATGGTTTACCTAGTCGCTCAGAAACTGTCTCCAGGAATTGCAGTCATTCAAGACTAGAGGCCTGCCCCGATTTCGCCCAAATGATGGGTAAACCGTATTAAACTCTTTTGTGTGTCTATCGTTCAAATTGTGCTTATGGAGATTTCCTACTACTTATTTGACTATAGTCGTATGGCCGGCGTAACGTGTCCGATTGACGTCTCGATGCACATACCCGCTGGCCTATTGCCTAACGCACACTCAATCGCAATCGACTTCAAAGTGGAACAATTGTTTTCATTTTGTATGCAGACTCGCCTTCGGACTGTAAAAATCAAAACGTTTGCGATTGCGAGTGCATTAGGCAATAAGTCTGCCGATAACAAATGCCTACATTCCTCCGCGGTCGGTTTTCTTCAAACCCCCATATAAAACTCTGTTGAAAATTCCAAATGCGGTCTCATTTCGTCAGATCGCTCGCCATTATTGCGTTGGCAAATATTAATAAGTGGTCCGAACGTGGACTGTATTAGTCATGCTGAATTCGCCAAACCCGCCGCTGGTTGCAATTTGTTGCAATTATCTATAGTTTCTCAGTATTTATCAAAGATATTTTGCGAAGTTATAGTGTAGGTATTATTATTAGCAGTAGAAGGACGTTAATGATTTTTTAATGATGTGACATCGTTGAGAAAAACGGCCAATTAGTTGCAAGTCTTTTTTTGAAACTTATTACTGAAGCATATCATTGTCGAAATTTATTACTGAAGAAATAATATTGAACAATCAATGAGAATTCACTGTGAGAAATGAAATGCATTTTATGGTTTTTAGATGTTTTTTTAATAAATAACCATACACCAACATGAACTTAACATTTTGGACAACTGGGTAACATTTAAAATGTATCCTCACCTGATTTTGAATATCAAAATAATGGAAATTGAAACATTTAACAAATAATGTGCTTATCTTATGTTACTTAACTTGTTATAAATAAATGCACAGTAGCTATATTGTAGTTTATTGTTTATTTTTTGGGCACGGCGTAAATACAAAGCTCGGTAGGTACAGTCAGTCACGGTCAACGACTACTGCGCTCCGTGCCCTTACTCAGCTAGCGAGTACATGCAAATAAAAGTTTTAATTTAAATTTCACGTCGTACATCTTAGCGGTTATCTAAAGTGCAGATCGCCGAGTCTCGTCATGTTGTCATTGTTTGGTCGGGGCGGCGTAATGCCAAACCGCACTTGGGTTTCAAGTGGATCATCTCGGTGTTGCTTCAGCAATTAAAAAGACAAATACATACTGATAAGCGAAACTTGAAACTTCCAATTTTATTAAAACAGTAATAGGCATCAAAACATAATAGTGGTTCAAATTTATTTTTAAGTTTAACAGAATTATCATTATAGACCATAGTAAAATACATCACTAACATTGTCAAGGCGCTTATCATGGTGGTATTATGATAATAATCACTTGGAAAATAGGTTAATTAACTTTGCATGATCATGAAGAAAAAACCATCTCTATCAGTTGATTTTTTCAAGGGCCCATGATTCTTTTTTGTTTAATCGAATGAGATTAAGGTTGTCCCATACAATTTTGTCATTAGATGCTGGATTAGGTAATTACTCGTATGAAGTATAAAATTGAACCAATTATTTAATAAGTAATTCTGATTATGTTGTCCGTATTTACGAATCGGACGCATCTGACGGAATGGAATAGTTATTAGGCGTACGGCGTACCGCGATACGGAAACCAGTCCACTGACGCACTTGTATGGCTAACTATACAAATATATGTAAAATCCGTTTGATGCGATGCGTCTGATGTAAAGCTGTGGACGCATACCTTAATCGATGAAGTTCTCTTAAACATGTTCGTTGCTCTGCTCCATAAAACACTGTCGAGGTTCATCAATCTTTGGCTCAGTATGACTACAAAATCGACTGGATATTTCGTTAAGCTCGTACAAGCTCTTACCACGAATGCTGATATTTTCCTTGAAATTAAAGCTCTATCGCGCTTGAATTGAGGTAGTATTTGTTGTATCTATACTTCAGTCACAAACTCGATGGACAAGTGCAAGCGTGTTGAAGTTTGGCACCGCGCCACCGCTATCTAAACTGCATCAGCGCTTGCGCACCGCGGTGCATCGCTTCATTATGACCCGCTTTTAACAACTCTAACTGTCTTTATGCCCATATTAAGTTTATATTCGTTTTGTAATATATGCGGGGAAACCTTGAGCGTGACTGATGCTACGGATCATATCATCATCCATATAAATGTATGACTTAAATTGAGATGCATTGAAATGAACGACGCAAACCTTTCCTTATACTTAATACTGCTTCGTCATTGTTAATGCAGCGGGCTACAGCCCGCCAATTCTTATGCCAAAGCGAATTTTCATTCAAAATGAAATATCGATACATTTTTTCCGACTGCCCTTGAATAAGGGTAAAGGGTGTTTTTGTTTGCATGTGGGTTTGTTTCTTTGCGACCCCCTATACGCTAAACGGTTTTTAATGCATGTTTTGTTTAACTTACTAACTTGTACTTGGTATAAGCTTTTATTCTACTTTTCCCGAATATCCGTTACTTTGTTCGTTTAAAATCTTGTAAATGTAAACTTTTTTTCACATTAGTGAATTGCAAAAATATTGTACGTGTATAGTTAAGGGGTCAATTAAAAAATCCTTAACTTTTTCCTTTGTGTAACGAATAAGATTAGTCATATAATCGTATGGATAATTTTCGTTACACAAAGGAAAAAATGGAAGAAAGTTAACGTTGTCTCAATGAACTCCTTAACTATGTACAATATTTTTGCAATTCACCCACATATTAATAAAAGTGTGTTTTTGGCTTATAGGTGAGGACCAAATAGTTAGACCACAGTTAAGCGCAGTTAACCATACAAACAACGAAGTCGAAAAAAGTTCCGTTGTGCGACGAAAACTATCCCTACAATTGTATGGCTAATTTTCGTGTCACAACAGAAAAGTTTCATAAAAAAAATTATTGAGTGAGTTAGCGTGCCCAACTTTTTAGTCCTTACCCTTATATTCTAGGACTGCTTTCGACTAACGGGTGGGTTAAGCATATTTAACAAAGTAATTTTTAAATATATTGTGTTATATCCTCTCCACTCCTTTGCATCGCTTACACGTTTCGTTAACGTTAGTAATCGTGCTATCCTTGATTTCAAAGACATCTCTGTCGTAAGTAATACGTAGTGCAAATAAGGGTGTCTGTTTGTTTGTTCATGTGCAAACTCTGGCTATTGATCGACGTGATTTCGCACTAAGATAGTTATAGGGCCGAAAAATAAGACTTTTCCAAGGAAATAACGATTCATGAATACAAAAATGAGAATAGATAAAAGCTACTTCTGCTATAGCACGCTGGGTTGGACGTTGTTTTATCCGGACTCGCACACGAAGGGTTCCGTACTACCGTACAATATTTTATAGTAATACACACTCTGTAAAAAAAATCACGTGTATAGTTATTACGAAAGCTTCTGAAAACTGGGTGGAAGTTTGAATGAGAGTTCGTTCATTTACTAACTTCAAAATATGAAAAATTAGCCTTGAAACTAATACTGGTTATAATTATAACCAAAAAATAACAACTGCTTTTGATGTTTTTGGCAAATCTTCCGCTGCGAGGCGTAGGCGTAATTCTACGTTCTGCAGAATTACGCCTACGCCTCGCCTTCCTAAACGTATTGCAGGCGGGGACAAGCAACGAATTACAAAACCTATTTCTTGTCAAAAATTAACATTTGGACTAGCTTGTCCCCGCCTGGAACACCTTTTCCAATATTCAAGTTAAATTTAAATTGTTATAAATATCAATAACTACATTGCTCTTACAATTGTCTATGGATATATAGCTTGTTTTTTCCTTTTCAGTTGTTTTTTTTTATTGCATTCGGGTTTTTAGTTTTTTAAATAATTTAATTTATTTCACATTTAGTTTTTATTAATTAATAATGCGTTTTTTTGTTCAAGTTTTATTAGTAACTTTTTGTATATGCCCAATAGTTTGAGTTTCGACACTTTAAAGGTTAAAGTACCTATAATTTAATTTTGATTTGTAATTTACTTTACCAAATTACATTTTTTATACATAACTAATTTTAAAGTTACTCGCCAAACTGCTTACGCAGTTTGTTGGCGAGACAGCGCTCATTCTTTAATTTTATACTATGCACCTAAATGAGTCCAGTAGGTACCCTACACCAGAGAACAGGATAGAATAGAATAGATCCATACTTAAGTTGCAATCATTCCATGCTTTCCGTAAGATCGAACTGAGCTACAACGACAAATCTAATAATAACAACTCACAACAGCTGAAATCAAGGCAAGTTATCTAAAAATGCTTTCTTTAACTTATTCTTAGCTTCCACTAAGCTATACTTCTTATCCTCCCTTAACCATTCTATTTAAACATATAAGTTGTGTATATTTTTGTAATCGCCTTTTAATATTCTTCATTTTGATACTACCCTATTGGATTCATTTGACAAAATTATTATTTTTCAAACCGCACATTATGGCACCTAGAATCCGCCATGTTGTTTTTTTTTCTACGTCAATTATCCTAGGACATTTGGGTTGCCAAGACGAATCCAACGATTTCTTAATTTTAGAAATCCGTCCAGCCGTTTGGATGGTACGAGGTAATAAAGAATATTACATACATACATAGATAGATACGCTCGAAAAACATTACCCTTCTTGGCAGTCGGGTAAAAACGCATTAGCTTGAGACTCGGAGGACATTCGAAACTTTTTTTAACAAATATATTATCTTGACGGGAGCGGAATTACATGCGGAATACTGGATAATTCATAACGTTTACACTAATGACTCATCAAATGGTGATGAAATCGATCATTTACCTTTTCGTAGTATCGGTATGCTACTTCACGCCGCCCACATAAAAAAATATGTATAATATAATTAAGTTACCTACCTACTCCAAGTAAAGCCGCTGTTGCTAACTTCGAGTTATTATACGATCAGTAAGTAATAATTTTATGTTCACGTGAACCGAATGATTCACCTTAATAAAAAAATAAGCCTTGTAAGTTTTCAATCCTATTCAGTCAGCTCATTGAAGCAAGTTGTTGATATCACTCAACATATCTTTAATTGATTAATTTGTTAATTTGTCGTCGTGGATGATTTAATCGATCTTGAGGAAGGAAAAAAGTAGAATAACGGTTTCGAAAAGTCGAAAGTAAATTGATAACATTGCAATGTGGTTTTTAAATCTAATAAATATTTGGCATACCAAAGTTAAAGTTTTCTACAAATATTTATTTGCTTATTTATGAATACAAACATGTTGCACTCGAAGATAAAGACATCTTCATCTCTCAATTCTACATGACTTTCTTTTCACCCTTTTTTATGTCAAGGAGAAAAGAAACGTGCACACAGGCCACCTGTTGGTAAATGGGATCTGAGACCCATAGATATTTACGTCCTCAAGACTACGATCACAATACAGCAAATCCGTTGTCAACCTGAGGACTAAATTCTGATCGCATTGTTCTGGTCCTCATAGCTGCTTAGCGGTAGGTGATTGGATAAAATGGTGGTAGCGATCTGGACGGACCCTGCACAAGGTCCTACGAGCCGTAATGCAAAAGAGTTCGTCTACTAGTAAAACTGAAACTGCAACATTTGTTTAAAAGTCAAATATAGATTAGTAATACTAGATTTAAGAGTCTAATAAAAAACAGTAGGCACTTCAAGGTGCGACCGCACCGCTGCTTAATGCGTCAAAAACGGCGCCATGTTGTTAGTATGACCCCTTCTTTTGTTTAAGCAACGACACCGTATTTTACGTAGCGGTGGGATCGCACCTTTATTTCATAGTGTTTATTTCCAATATAGGTAGTATTTAATAAAACAAAATCTTTTTATATAATTTTAAAAAATCTTCCACCGACGACGTCCACGCATAAAGTTCGCCTACCGCAGTAGGTTCCGCTCAGTTCGTCTACCACTTACTTGTATCTCCTTTACTGCCAATAACTGCCTCAATTCTAAGCGGCATAGTAGCTACCAATTCTTCACATTCTTCTGGAGTTGTCGAATTCCAGACTGACAAAATTTTCTCCTTTAAATCTATTTTGATCTTGATGGAAAAAAGGTTTCAATAGGCGACAAATCTGGACTGTTCGACGATCATTGCATCGTAGGTATTTCTTTAGAGTTAAGCCAAGCCATCGTCGCCTTCGCTGTGTGAGACGAAGCACCATCTTGATGAAAAAGGCATTTTGATGTTTCAAATTCGAAACGGATGGCTGTAGACTCGTTTCCAAGAGGTTTTGGTATTTCACCGCATTAACAGTCCCTTCTACAAAATGAAGGCGACCCGCAACTTGTGCTGACATGCAACCCCAAATCATTACCGAGCCAGGAAACTTCACCTTTCTCTTAATACAATCTGTATGAAATGCTTCGTCTTTAGATCGAATGTTTTTTTTCCGTTCATCCCCGATAGTTATCTCAAATTTGGAGTCGTCACTCCTTATTATTTGCCGCCACTGGTCAGCAGTCCAGCTTCAATGACCGCGAGCAAATTTCAATCTCTTTCTTTCTGTAGTGCTGTGAGTACTTAATTGTTTTTCTTTAGCCGTATAAAAACCATAGTTAACCCATTCTCTTCAGAACTCTAAGTTCTGCTGCTCGTCAAGACCCCATTTTCAGCATCACTCGTAATACGAGGGCGCCCCAGTCTCTTCAAACACTAAACTGTGCCGTTCTTGTAATTCTAGATGATTGATTGGATTCAGGTGTAAGTAGATTTTCCACTATTACTACTAGAAATTATAATTTTACGGACTTCTTCAGCAATGGGTTTTCCAAGACACAAATTGCTCAAAATAATTTAGGAAACTAATGAACAATATACTTGGAACATGTCCTTTTATGCCCTGTGACATCTTTACTGTCAAAGAATTTCAATTTTTAATTAGAATTGTATTTATTTTTCTATATAAAAACTTAACAAATAGAACGCTAGCCGTAGACGAACCCTTTTGCATCAATGTAGAACTAGATGAACTGTTTTGCGTGAGCATTCGTAAAGTAATATCTATAGAATATCTACAATTTTAAAATAGTGATTATTTTATTAGTGCAAAAGTAACGTCTCGTTTTTATGTGTTATATTATAAAATATCAACTGATTATTGCTAATTGACTTCTGTTAAACAACAGTCGATATTTTATACATAATAATATGTAGGTAGGTATATCGGTTTCACAATGTATGACTAGACGAACTCTTTTGCGTTGGGGCTCGTACCACCGCCAGTTTGTCAAAGTCCTCTGGTAGGTATAACCTTCACATCCATCAAGTGGCCTTGTGTTTTAATGAATATTGACTTAAATAATTACTGTGTCATTCTTTAAGTATACAAGTTATTCAAATCCATATAAAAAGGATTCGGTTTTTGTAACGGCCACAATGTTATAAGGAAAAATATCTCCAGGAATTTAGGCGCCAATAAACGTGATAATCAATTCGTTTCGGCATTATTATGCATAACATATAAGTATAGGTACGTACGCAAACACTCGCTGTATTTTATAACGATTTTAGATTTTAAGATACCTAATCGAATATTTTTAGGAAAACATAAAACGCTTGTTTCTAAGAATTTATGAGCTTCTAGTACCCAACAATAGGTTAGTTTGATTACAAATTCATAACAAGTAGGTACAAGTATTTTGAAAGGAATAAAGATTTTACCTTAGTTGAAAAATGTTCCACGCTAACTAAATTCGCGCATTATATATTTGTTACTAGCGCAAGTATCAAAGTGAGCACGCTCGAGCCATACACGCGCCCATTCAGAAATATGTCACCAACCATCCACAAAAAATAGTCTAGTCGACATTGAACAGGCCCTAAAAGGAGTTGTTTTTATCCGTGCCGTTGCCCCATAGATCACCATAGCCCGAGAGCTCGCCTATCTTGTATGGCACAGGAAATCTGGACTTCCGCCGTCTAGGCTGTTCACCCGGCCAGACAATGAACCGCTAATAACACATTGTCTGTCAGGCTGTCGTTAGATGTAATGGGTGCGTAGTTACCTACCTTTTATGGTCTAGTGATCCTATGCGTTTTTTGATGGCAACTTGGTTTCTGCCTTGGGAAATGTTTGGAATGAGTCTGGACGCAGAAAGGTCGATCGTGTGATATTCCTATTTATTCCTCACTTTGTTATAAAGGTGTTTGTTTTTTAAACTTTTATTTTATTTTTTACTTTTTAGTGATCATAATTGTGCTGTTATTATCCCACTTCTCATTTAATAAGAAACTATAGAATATTTCAATCTCGCCGCAAGCAACGCCGTGGGAAAGTCATAGTCGTATACCTATTTAAACCTAAATATGCTTCGTCATAGTCGCTCAACTATCTTAATCGAAATATCTGGTCGCCACCCTTGAAATATATACCGTTTAAGAGTTCCGGTGGCCATTAATGGTCTTCATCATCAGTTCCACCTCACCAAATAGTGCTTTCCAAGAGCAAATACACGAGTTACAATGAAAACTACCAAAATCGCTATAGGTGTGCCTATAAATTTTTAAGAGTTCCGTCGATTCCTCATGGACTCCATCATCAGATCTTCATTTTGATAAGAATGGGACCAAACGGGAAGCCCCAATTTTCAAATAAAAAAAGAATCATCAAAATCGGTTCACCCAGTCGAAAGTCGAAACAAAAAAAAACAGACGAATTGAGAACCTCCTCCTTTTTTTGAAATCGGTTAAAAATAACGCTTAACTGAGCAGCCGTGGCTACCATGTGTCCGGCACCAATTTTTTTATTGAGACATTCCATTTAACATTTGATAAAACTCGATCAATGGAGGTTTTTTTGACGTGAACTTTGCATCTCGGCGTGATGTAGCACATTGGAACAGCAGACGCGTTAAGTCAAGCTACAGCAATGTTTAGCACAATTTGTGGCACAATCTGCACAATCAGTCAACACGGTCGCTTTAAAACATCTTTATCGCGTGTGAAAATAACTTCTCCATCATAAAATGCCTTTTTCCACATTACTTTTTACGGCTTTTACCTACTTCCTCGTTACGTTACAAAAGTAGCGCATCATAATTTAAATACTTATAATATAAATGCTACAGTGAGTGTCTATCTGTTCGTTATAACTTCACGGCTAAACCATTGAAGGAAATTTGTTACGGAGATATTGAACTCCGAGGAACGACGTTTAAGATTCATTTAATCTGGGAAGGATTTTTCTTCGAACCACTAACAAGAAAAGGTACCCAACTGGTCGGCTCCGATTTGGTTTATTTTGATATATTATGTTAGAGTATAGTCTAAAATAACAATCTCAACCTGTTGGGAGAAATTGTCCTCCAAAGTACTGAAAAGTGACTTCTATAGAGAATTAAAAAAAAAAATTACTAGTTACCTATTGGTTTGATTATATATATGTTTGTTTAAGAACATGAACAAAATAATGAGTACGTGTTTTGTTATATCGGCTAAAAGTCATATTTACAAAAAATACCAAAGAAAGTGTATCTTCGATGAGAAATATATAACTTTGAAGGGTATATTTTTAAATATGACTTTTAGCCGAAATAACAAAACACGCGCTCATTATTTTTTCATGTTCTTAAACATATAATTAAACCAGTAGGTAACTAGATTTTTTTGTTTAAATTCTCTATAGAAGTTAGAGGGCTTAGTCACTTTTCAGTACTTTGGAGGTCAATTTCTCCCAACAGGTTGAGATTGGGCGGCTAAAAAAATACGTGTCTGTTATTTTAGACTACTCTCTAACATATATCAAAATAAACCAAATCGGAGCCGGACAGTTGGGTACCTTTCCTTGTAAGAAACGATCAAAGAGTTATATTATAAGCGGACAAATTTGTGGGAAAAATCAAGTTATGCATATAATATAACATACAAAATGTAAGCGAGAAGATAAATAAAAGGTTTACTGGGATACAATAATCAGTATATTTGGGTCATACAAACTCGAAAAAACGAAAGTTGTCTCTCCTGTGGTCGATAGTTAAAGGCTTGTATGCATATAAGTTATGTTTTTATTTGATAGGACTAAAGTAGACCTGACGCCGTTTATGCGGATATGGGTTTAGCCAGAAAATTAGGTCTTAAAAACGTTAATTTCCAATATTTCCACAGGAAAGACGTTAACCTCTATATATATAAACCTCTATTATTTACCTAACAACGATTCAGTGGATACGAGTATAAATCTTCCAATAATACTGGACTGTTCCTACTTAAAGTAGGTACAGTCGACCTCATAAGTAGCTGTATTTTTAGTGCTTTGTCACTTTAACGTCATGTGTTAAAATAATAATTTGTTCATTGACTATGAGACTATGACATTCTGTTAGTTCGTTATTTTTACCTAACTGCTTTTTTAACTTAACTGCTTAATATTTTGGTCAGTAATAGGCTGAGTCGCACCCGTACAACCCTGATTATGCCAGCATTCTTCAGGTTTCCAGATTGTAAGATAAACTTTCTTTTTGTTCCAGGTACCTCTAGTCAGCAATGATAAAAAATCCGGTCTGGGTACCGCGGGCGCCGTCGCGGCACCGGCATTAGTCCCCAAATTTGCCCCCAAAAACTCCCTTGGGCCCTCAACAATGAGGCTCGCTGCCAAGACTAAAATGCTGCGTCCCCCTGCTAAGGCGTTTCAAGATCCTTTAGATGACGATTCTGAGTGACATTCCTTACTTAAAGTTTCCGCACGTTCCTAAAAGTTTAAAGAATACCAAGTTATAGCGAAGCCAGAGAGAACAGTTTTATCATATAAATATACAATAAATATTATTTATTATATATTTATATTTATATTATGGATTCTATATTTTGTGTCTACATTTAGGAGAAAGATGATTAATTATTTGTTCAAATTCAAAAGCAATTACATAGTGTAAATGCCAAATTATTTTGCGTCGGCTGTTGTCTATGTATTAGCTTTCATTAGCAAAAAATATATAATTATTTTTATTTTGGAGTGGCTTGAGCGTAGAAGCATATCAATTTTGCTTCACTTAACTAATTGTAATTATGTATTTACTTTTATTGTAAAAAGTCATATTATTATAATTATTTAGAATGGCGGGGTGTTTTTTAAAGATGAACTTAACTTTCATTTAAATAAAAAGTCGAGTAAATTTTAGTCGGTTTGCAAATTTGCTTGCCAGAATTATGGTTACTAAAATGCTCAATACAAATGTATACTGGTTTATTTGTGCCTCAAGGTTCGTAGTCATTTAATTGATGGGTTACTTACGTATAATTATTAATGGTTATTTTTTATAATAAACATGCTTATAAGACTGTTTGCATTTATGTTAAAACCCTTTAACTACTAATTCTTTCTCAGATGCATACACTAGTAATTGATATTGATTGAGGAAACTCGGCATTAAGCCGGCCTTCTTATGGCTCAGGTAATAATTAATCTAAGTTGGCTGTGTCCGAGCAAATGATACAGAACACTTGGCGACCATTACGATTTCTAGAAACTGCAAAATGCTGGGGTACGCAAACGGGGGCCAGTCTTACTCGTACCGCTGCTTAGTTATTTTGCTGTCAATAAAAAGCAACGATTGGGTGATTTTACAGACTTTTTTCACCTACCAACATATTTAAAGTCATATGTCATTTATTTGTTTAACAATCTTAAATATTACTGGGAGAGGTAATTTCCTAAGGACATTAATTATACAAAAAGTCGTGATTGTGTTAACATTTCCGATGGAATCACCCGATCGGATATGAACCAAAGAAGTTGTGCGCCTATGCAACATTCGTAGAAACATTGCGAGTAAAAAACATGCAAATACAGGTGCGTTTCACTGTAATCTATACTTAACCTTCTTATGCTAAGCCAGCTGTCATTAAATGAATGGAAATCGTTTTGACGCAATAGGTTGAAAGCCTTCTCTATATTTTTATTTACTTGTCATCTATATTCATCGACAGAGATAACCTGTCGAATAAAAAAATATTAGAGAATATACGTAGTAGTTTCGTTGAGTTTCTTCGGTTTTCGGTTCTTTTCTTAGACTTGAACTGGAGGTTTTCCAGCACACTTATTATTTACATGGTCTTACTTATTATTTACAGTGAATTATAAAGAGATGCATCTTTTTCACGTAATTGCATTGTAATAAGGTGAACACGTTTATACATCTCTTTGTATTCGACTGTACATAAAGTACACGGCTACAAAAATCCAGAAGCGTGAGCTGGAACCTAACGGTATATTGTTCGGCGTGGCGTGGCGGCGTGCACAATCGATTATGGGCTTATAGTGCAAGAAACAAGTAAAAGTACTTGTAGGAACATGCACTTTCCTGCCCAGCCTTGTCATTAGCAGCGGAAACGCTAGCTTTCGATACCGGCCTGTGGTCACGCGTCCGAGTCCTTCGAATATGATAAAAAGCCAGACGTTTGAGATTGCGATCGCACGCAACCGCTCGGAGCCGTGCAGTCTCGTGTAAGCCATTCCTTCTGGTAAAACTTTGGTGTTTTGCATTGACACAATTGGTTTAGCATCGACAACAAGGAACGATTAGGAAGAAACTTATTGCATTACTTGTTTTGAAATCAACCTAAATCAAAATGTAAGTATTCAAGTGTCTCTCAGATTAAGTGTGTGTGTGCGAGTTATAAAAAAATGATGATGGTAAATATAGTAATCTCGTTGCAGAATAAGTATGTTAAACTCACAGCGACTCAGTACTTCCTTTTGTTAGAAATTACAGATACACTTTTTATCGTCTCCATGGGGCAGATTTTGAAAAAATACCGATCATGTACACTCTGTTTTATCGATATCTTACCTATGAAAATTCGAACAAATGAAACGGTTGGAAAACAAAGGAGGATCACTCGTGCGTCTGTCTGTCTGTCTGTCCGTCCTGCTGTCTGTCTGATGGTGTTATTCTATGACCCAAACACAGATTAAGTAAATAAATATTTTTTATTATTAGGAAATTAAAAAAAAAGGTTTTGCATATCTTACTGTGTCATATATCAAATGAAAAGGCTCGTTGTGAGAATCAAAAATATATTTTTGTTAATATTGTTAAATAAATAGTTTTGATTTTATTCATGAAAGAAGATGAAAATTGACCATTCCCCTGGGGCACGTTTTATAAAGCTACAAGTTACAATTTTACAGGTCTAAACCGGCAACACTGCTCAAATTACAAATTACAAGCGGAAGTCTCTTTCTAACTCCTTTTGCTAGAAAGAGAGTTCCGCTTGTGATTTGTAACTTGTAGCTTCGTGAAACGAGCCTCTGGTCATCATTGGTCGAGGTTGTGTCAAATGGAAACTTGTAACCTGTAAATTGTAATTTGTAGCTTTATAAAACAGGCCCCTGATCTCCGAAACTACCGAGCCTAAAACTTTGAAAAAAATACAAAATATAGTTCATTGCTTGTACATTACAGGAAAACATATAAGAATTCTATCAAAAAAAAACCTATGTACGGAACCCTCTCCACGCGAGTTAAACTCGCACTTGGCCAGTTTTTTACTTGTAATGCAAAAGAATTTGTTTATAGTACCCAGTCTGGAAACGAATTACTTTATACCTATTTAACATTAAACAGACCAAATTCCCAATCAGTAGTCTAAAATCGAAAATATTTTCATATAGATATGGAAATACCAACCTTCCACCCCTTCGTTTCACTTTTTAGGGGCTTATTTTCAAAAAACGTTAATCTTGCATTTCTTTACAGTTACTGAATATTCTAGGTAGCAGTGCTAACTTTTATGTACCTTGCCGTTATAACAACCAAACTCAAAGACAATTTTGTAACCCCTTTTTCACCCTGTTGGGGGTGGAAAACACCGACATGTTTTAATTAATTACGTTACTTAAATTTGCTGTAATTTTTATTATACCTTAGTATTTGCACTGCTGGATCAAAACAGTAACAACTCAAAAAACTTGCTAGTTTTGTTTTGGGTTCATAGAAGATGTATTAAAGTTAATTTTAAAATACAGTTGTATTTTCAGTCTTTGCTGTTTTGATCCAGCAGTGCGTATAACTATACGTTTCTAGGTTCAAATAGTACTGGATTCAAGAAGTCCCCATACAAATTTCGACCCACATTTTTACCCCTTTAAATGATAACATAACCTGGCCAGAGATTCCCTTAACCCGTTACTGAAGTCCACATTCAAATCCATTCGGCCGTTTTCACGTGATGCGCACAAATAAATGGATAAACAGATAAACAGACAGAAATCCAATAACAATTAAAACGTGTTCACTTTTGTTTCTACAAAATGTGGTTACAGATTATCAACAAGTTTTTATAGTTGCCCCCTCTGGGAGCGAAGGCGTGAGTTTATGTACCTATTTATGTATGTTTCTAATTCTAATACTGAAAAAAAATCAGGTTTCCCAATATTTTATTTCTCAATATTTTCAATTTACAGACTATCGAACCTCAGACAGCTTTATGTGCACAGATAGCTAGGTAGTACCTGTTAAAAGTAATAACACTTTCTGAGTATTTAGATATCCACAACCGGATACGTCCTTTATGTTGTAATTAAGAGCGTACTTATCTCCCGCTCCGGATTTAAATAACAATGTGCTTTCTCGGTACCTATCAAGCGGATCGCTTCGAACTATAGTGATTTCAACGAATCGTCTTGTAGTCTCTATCTTCTCTATATACAGAAGTATAAAACAAAGTAGCTTACCTACAAGCTTACAATTAAGTCGCGACGATCGTCGATTGCATCTAGCTGATCTTTGACAGATTAATTGGGAATTTATACTTGAATATCGGGAACGGACTTTAGGTACTAATATTATAAATACGTAATTCTATTTGTTTGAAACTTACCCTTTACAGCTAAACCACTGATCCGACTTTAATGAAATTTGGTACGCCGAAGGTTTTACCCCAGGGAAGAACAGAGGGTACTTTTCTCACTAAACATTTAACAGTTCCCGAGGGTGTAGTGATAAACAACTTCTACACGGACGGATTCGCCGGCAACACAGTAAAAGTAGGCAGCGCCGCCGCGCCGTATATTAAAAACGGTAGGTATACCTACATATCTAGGCACATAAAAAAGACGTCTCTGAGACCCTACCCTACTCAAAAATCTAATTCCGCAAGTAAAGTGCTTGTTCGTGGGTTCGTTCAGGCGAATTGCATTGGTTGTAATTGTCATTACACGTGCAAGTCCAGGCGTTACTGGTGGTGTGTGAAAGGTCAGAGTGACCTCGGGCGCGGCGCCTACATTAGCTATGCGCCCGCGTCGGCCGCCGTCTGCGCCGCTTCCGGTACCTGCACCCACCACCCTCGCAATTAACAGGGAACGCTTAATGGAATGTTTTGCGCAAAATATTACGTGTTGCTACGTGGTTACGTGAAAGTTTCACTTTATTTTGAACACTCGCGAATTTTATTTCAGTAATATGAACTTTTGTATTTTTAATACACGGGGTTGGAATATTCAGCAATGGATATAAAACGGATTAGTTAAATGAAAATAACATTAGTTCGTTGGCTTAGACGTAGTGATTATGTAAATTCTCTCTACTCGGCAATAAAATAAATTTAAATATAATTTTACAAAGGCGAATTTATACCTTTAAGGGATCTCTTCCAGCAACCTAAACCGAGCTGACCTGAACTAGTTGTCAGTTAAAATTAAACAAAAACCAGTACGTAGGTGAACGTACGAGTGCTCGACATGCGAACAGAAAATATTTATTTGCGTCGCAATATTATGGTCATATTATACATCTACACAAAACATTTTCATGTGATTTGGGAGACGTGACCTTTACTTTTGTTAGTTGGAAAATGTTTTATATGGTGACCATATAGAAATTTCCCAAAATGATAAAAATAATTTGTCAATCGGATTGTACGAGTAAATGTCAGGTGCTTTTGCTGGCAATCCTTTTCTTTATTTAAAAATTGGTGTGTGAAATATGAAAGCCCCAAACATTTCTCATCGCTTAAATGAGGGGGTAACAAAATTGATGTTAATCTTATTTTATTTATCGCAAGTCAAAGTATGGGGACGAGTACTAGTACAGCGACGAGTACTAGTACTTCCACCTTACCTAATTTCAAATCGCAAAAGTCGCAATTGCGTACTTAGTTAAACGTAACAAAATACCAAGGGTATAAAGTTTCTTCTATCTGACTTTTAGCTTTGTCCCAATCCATTTTTTTTTGTAAGAAATCTCATTACCAAAATAATTTACCTAAAATGAAACCGATTTAGTTTTGTTGCAAGCAGACTGAAAAAATAAATAAATACTACAAGTACCTAAGCCTAAAAATATGAGTATGACGTCACAGACGTTTTAGCTTCTTACTTTTCTATAGAATCATCACGAGCGAATCATCAATGAGAACGTCTGCGAATTATAATAAAAAGTTTACAGCTTCAAAAATAACTGGGCCGACTAAACAGTCTGGAAGAAGCAGATAAAACACTAAGCAGGTGCCTGCCATGTCGCGACCTCTGTCGGGCGTCTCTTGGTTAACATCAACACCAACCGAATAGTAAACAACTCGAGGATGTTGACTAAATCAAAGTGATGAATGACTGTGTTGGAGTCGGAGTCCGCAGGAAGATACTCTCGATTCACCCGACTGCCGACGAAGGAGGGTATTGTTTTAATGATTCGACAAACGAGGTGTCGTTAAATTCGTCTTAGGGCGTTTTCCAAAAAAAGTGCACGTAAGTAGAGGTAGTTAAGGACTAAAATTAACTACCGTAACTTTTCCAATACCTCTATATCGACAGGGCCGTTTGAGATAGGTATAGAGGTATTATCAGCTCTGAAAGTGGGGTCACAATAGGTACTCACAATTACAAGTTTGGTGTTATACATATACCTACATATAACATATTTTTTGTTAGACTTGTTTACATACGTAAGTGGATACGAATAATAGCAATACGGTGTAAGTAATAAAAAAAGTGATTCATAGGTTAAACATAAATCCGGTTGTTTCGAGAAAATAATGTTCCGCCACATTTGACGTGACATGATCATTGTGACCACGACCTTACCCTCTTGAAATAATGTCGTTTGTTACATGAAACGACAATTCAGTAAAGTCTAATAGAGGCTCAAATTACATGCTCCATGGCTTCTGCCTTTCCAGCCAGACGGTCCTAACTAGCGAATTCCCTGCCCGTGACGCACTTGGTACACCTTAAGCGTATACAAAAGAAGGTCGTGAGCGCTGAATGCGCTGGGTAGTATAGCGATGCAACAGGTGAGTCAAGGCCGCGAGGCAGACGGCGGAACGCGTCCCTTGCGGCCTAACCTTCGCGGAATACGTGTTACTTATGAGCCTACGTATAAGTATACAGTGAAGGAAAGAAGTATGGTAGCAGATAAAGTTCTCAAAAATATGTAGGTACTTACAGTCGAAGTCACTAGTAAGTATCTACTTACACAGCCATCGCATCAAATATGGAATCCACTATTAATTTATTGTTAGTGCCAGCATAAAGATTTCATTACCCGTGGTTCACCTATGTTGTTCACCTATTAGGAGTACGGAGAGTAGACTGGCCAAAATTAACAGGTAGGTTTAGGTTAAATGTTAGCTCTTCAGAGGTCCCGAAGGGCCAAAATATCCTAGAAATAGGAGCTCCGCGAGAGTGCCCAAGTGAACTAATCAAGTGAACCACTGGTAATGACCGGCATAAAGATTTGCAGATATTTTTATGACTTTGTCTTGACCGGACATAGGGTTACCAGGTGTCTTGCCATGTCCGGCTTTTTACTGTCGCGTCCGGCCAAATATATACAAGTCCGGCCTGTCCGGCTTTTATTAGGCTTTTGGTCAATCCCACCAAAAGATGCCGAACGATAACGCGCGAGCGACTCACGCGGACACGCATGACGATCTTGCAGGAGGCGCGGGGTGGGCCCGATGTGACTCATAATTACATATTTGTTAAGGGTAAAGTAAGTCTCAAATGATGGAAAAGTTTTTTTTTCTGTGTGTCAGACTTTCTGGGCAAAATGTCCGGTTAAGTATGGATCTGTGTCCGGCTTTTATATTTGTGGGCCTGGTAACCCTAACCGCACACGCACTCCAACGGCCGTATCGAATATTCGAATCACCCACCGATAGATATGGTTACAATATGGGTAAAAAAAATTACAGTTGCCAAATTTTAATGAAGTAGGTAGGGAATCAAATGTACCACTGAATATTGGGACGGAACGGACAGTAATGTCCGAGCATAAGCTCGTTTTGAGTTCATATCACTACGGATTTGATTGATTTCTTCAGGTTAAAATTTAAGGCAAATGACAAAATAAAACCCGAAGTAGGTAAATCCTTTTTTAACCGATTCCATAAAAGGAGGAGGTTCTATGTTCCACTGTATTTTTTTTTTATGTATGTTCACCGATTTCTAGTATCGTACTTACGTATGAGGTAAGTAGGGTGTAGATTACACGGTGAAGCAGAAGAAAATCGATCCTTATATGAAATAGGGTGAACTGGATGAACTGCAGCGAAAAGTCACGTACGTGTTTTATCTGGGGGCTGACACGAAAAAAGCGCGAGTCGGACTCGGACAGTGAGCAACTTTTAATGTTGAACCAATATAGAGCCCTGCCATAATGATAAAAATTAATCAATATCTACTCGTAATCATTGGCTGGGGATTCCGGTAACCTTCGGGAGGGAAAATAGACGATTGAAAATTTTCTGGCTTTTTTTACTTAATTTCTTTTCTGATTATACCTCTCAATCACTTGACATCACGGCGGATCCGCGCTAGCCGTCACAAAAAAAGATCATGTCTGTAACAGGGTTAGGATAGTGGTCAACTGATTTAAAGTTGTTGATTGTGCGAGTAAGTAGGTATACACCAAAATTAATATAATTGTAGTGGCTATCATCAACTATAATAATTAAGACATAGATACAGAGGCAGATATACATATTAAACTTATAACACCACTCTCTTTACTTCGGGGTAAAAACCGAATAAAAAACCGGCCAATTGCGAGTCGGACTCGCGCACGAAGAGTTCCGTACCCATTATCTATAAAAAATCACGTTTGTTATATGGCCCCCTTAAATATTTATTTTATTTTAATTTAATTACCTACTTATTTATGTTTAAAGTGAATAGGTATACAACTAAATATTCTGTGAATATTTCAAGCGTCTATACCGCACCTACCTACCTGTTGCCGATATTAATATCAAGCATATAACGGCAAAAAAACACGTTTGTTGCATGGGGCCCCCCTTAAATTTTCCTGTCTAGATATCACGGTTCATGAGATAGGTACAGCCTGTCGACAGACAGACAGACAGACAGACAGACAGACAGACAGACAGACGGACAGTGGAGTCTTAGTACCTACCTAATAGGGTCCTGATTTTAAATAAACCAGTCAAGTGCGAGTTGGACTCGCGCACCGAGGGCTTTATTTAAGATAATAGGTTTGAAAAACGCAAAAGAAAACACTAATTTTGTGATGAACTTTACTGTCTAAGCAATAAGGTCCATTTTGACTAGCCTAAATTTTAATACAGATTTCAAAAGTTTTTTTATTTTTTTCCAAAACTGTACAGTAATCTGTACTGTGTTGTTAATTTTAATTTATCGTGTAAAATATAAATCTTTATCTTTAAATCAGGATTTTTCAGATTTTTCGGAGACATTTTTTGTAAATTATTGTCTATAATTTTTTTGTAAATTATGGATATTCTTTGTCCGAAATAGATATTTTCATTTCATTTCATTTCAAATCAAAACTACGTCCTGGAAAATTATTAAAAAAAATGATTTGTAATGTGTAGACTGAACCCTTTCATATGAAATCCCGCTTGCTATAATCAAATCACTTTCATTTTCAACCCCCCATTCTAAACCCCTTTACAAAATATTTAGAAAAATAATTTCATATTTTTTTTACTGAAAACAGATGCGGGCAAGCAAGTCATTCCGACATTAAAAAAAATCTTACTATACATATACAACTTACTATGCCAAATTTCGAGCTTCTATAGTTTCTGAGAAAAATTGCTGTGACATACAGACACAGATAGACAGACACCGAAGTCTCACCATAAGGGTTCCTTTTGACCATTTTGGTACGGAACCCTAATATTAGGTAAACCCTACATTTGAATTGTTTCTGCATATGCGTAGATGTTCCAACCTCGCGTAAAACTAAATTTCTATTTTTAGGGTTCCGTACCAAAATTGAAAAAAGGAACCCTTATGGTGAGACTTCGTTCTATCTGTCTGTGTCTGTCTGTCTGTATGTCACAGCAGGTTTTCTCAGCAACTACAAATGCTATCAACTTAAAATTTGGCATAGTTGTACAACTTGCTTGCCCGCATCTGTTTTTAGTAAAAAATATCAAAATAATTTTATAAATAACTGAAAAGTGGTCTAGAATGAGGGGTTGAAAAATGAAATTGATTTGATTGTAGCAAACGGGCTGTCATATGAAAGGGCTCAATCTGCACATTTCATTTGTTTTTTAATTTTCCGGTACGTACTACGGTACTTTTTGATTTATAGCCAATAATTTACAAAAAATGTCCTTCCCCCCCCTTTTCTCTGAAGTTTATTAATCAAAAATCTGACAAAAACATTGATTATTTAAATTTTATGGGAAAAATATAATAAAGTGTTTGCATGGAATATAAAGTTCATAACAAAATGAGTATTTTCTTTTGCGTATACCAAGCATATTATCTTAAATAAGGAACCCTGCGTGCGGGAGTCCGACTCGCGCTTGACCGGTTTTTTCTATGACGAAGTTATGATATGACTAACGGCTGCACTCAGTCAGTTAATGACGATTAAGTCGTTCCTTGGTGACGATTTTTTACACTCAAATTTGAAAAAGCACCGAGATAATTATCTCTAACGTCTCTGAGTACAGCCGCTAGTGTTCAATGCGTACTTAAATACCTCTGATGCTCATACCTATTCATGACCAGGATATTTAACCATTAAACATGAATCACGTACAAAACACCTCCGCATGACTTTCATACAGTCATTAGTCTAGGTCGTTTCAATGTTACTTAGCAAAAAACGTAATTTTCAATACCTACCCCATTACGTGTGTTATTGCTACGTAATGTTCGGCTCTGTCGCATGACAGTCTGGGCAATCAGAGGTTTCCAGTGATTGTGCCGGCTGGGCCTATGTAGCTACATACTCCGTGGTAGGTATACTCATTTATCAATGTTCGTCTGAGACTGTCCTTTACATGGATGTTGTTTAATTCACACGCTGGCGTCTGGATGAGGCTCTAAATAACAGATTATTTTACCGTGTTTCATCTTATCTTTATTCCTCAGCAAGTAGGTACCTAAAGAAGTTTATTTAGATGCAGAATCACAGCTTTTTAATAGCGTTTGGCTGGCTATCGCTCTATAACACTTGCGCTCGCAACAGTCGCTACTGACGGTATATTTTTCACTCGTGTTTCATAGAATAACGGAGATACTACAAGATAATGTACTTATTTTCAAAGATTAATTAGAATTGATGTGACTAGCTTTGGACTGTTGAGAGTTGAGCGTGGGTTATAATTTCCAAAAAAGTTTTTCTTGGTGGCATTTGTTCCAGTCCCATATTTTCCAAGGGCCATTTTTTTTGGATGGGGCTCATAATTTAAGAAAATGCGGAGCTCCATCGACACTATAATAATAATTTCTGGAATTGTTAAAGAAAACAACAGAGTATAAATTTCTTTTTTATACCGAGAATAGAGATTAGGTAATCGTATATTTTTAAGGCAAATTTACAGCCAAGGAAGTCAAAGCATGTAATTTAATGCCTAGCAGATTAATTACCGAAAAAGATTAAAATACATCGTAGTTTTCACTCTCCTGTAGAATCACTGCGGGAATCGTCCCAGTTTCTGGGCTAAACGTAGCCTGTATCACGCTCGGGTTATACTGCACATATCTGCAAAACATCAGGTCAGTCTGCTTGGCTGTGTTGACATAAGAATAATTAAACAAATTGTCAGACACTTAATTTATTTATTTCGCGTACATTATTTAGGTAGGCACCAGTATGAATGTTTATTGATAAGTATATGTGATTACTCTATAGTTATTCCCGTTGTTTTATCAAATGTTATACCTCGAGCACGATCATTATAATTGCTAAACAGCAAATTGTGAAACCTGAGTGCCTTTAATTTATAATTAACTGATAAAATATAGGTATATATTAGAAGACGCCTGCGACTTCATACGCGTAGAATTAGATTCCCGCTACTCCCCCTTTTTCTTCCCGTTGGGGGTCGATTTTCGGAAAATCCTTTCTTAGTGCTCACTTATATACATCATGAAAGGAACCCTGTACCAAATTTCAAGTTTCTAGGTACAGTTGTTTCGGCTGTGCGTTGATATGTATATAAGTCAGTCAGTTCTCATATGAATTTGACATTCGTGAATAATTTAACCTGGGATTAACCAAGGGTTAAATTTAAGTGCAGACGGGCCTTATGACATAAGAGGAGTTCAACGATAATACACCCTTCACTTAAAACTACAAAAAATAAAACATTCATACCAACACCCAAAAATACAGCTGTCGTTGATACACACAGAGTATTCTAACGCCTGAATTATATTTAAAATGTTATATTTTCACATTTCGGGTAAATTTGGCAACAGCTGTATTTTTCAGCCAAGAAAGGCTATAGTTAGGTACTATAGTTAGGTACTCCTCCGTAAAATGATAAATTGTAGAGAGGCAAACAGGCCGCAACTGTGGACTCTACCTGTGTGTACAGGCGGCTAGACGTGCACTTAGCATGTTCGCCCGCCCGAAACGTGATCTCGCAATGGCCTGTCTAGACGGCTGCCCAGTCCCGCCGATGGTCCAGCAGTACCAATTACCGAAACAGTAGCCAGATATCATGTTCGACAAGGGAACTAACGATGAGTACGATGTCTGTGATTTGATATTGCTTTTGCTGATGTTCCTGAGTGAAATGGTGCAGGTATGAACTTTGTGTATGTATGCCTAACAATTTAACCGCAGAAATTAACTTATTAATTTTACTTGACTTTGAACAGGGTTTTGTTCAGAACCCTGTATACGTGTCATTAAAAGGGCTTGCTCAAAGAAGGTATTCTTTGCTGAGTAGGACTAATACTATGCTGAATATTTATTACTATCTACTTAGGGACTCTATTTGATTTTGATATAGGTACTTAACCTACATTGCTTTCGCAACTAGAACATTGTATTTTAAGATGCCTACCTTCGCTGTCAATGAATAAGAACTGTCTAACGTTAAGAACTAATGATATAGTTCCAACACATTGGAATAGTTGCGTTGGTAAGTGTTTGTAAAAAAATGCTACGGCCTTATCTTTTATATATTTTTTACTTAATATTTATATTTAATAGTGACTGAAAATAAAGCTAAATGATTGTGCGAAATGTGGTTACAGAATTAACAAAAAGTTTTTCAAGCTGTTTTGGTAATTCTGTTAACTCTGCCACCCCACTCAGGATTGAAGGCGTTAGTGTATGTATGTATGACAGTAAAGCATACTTTAACTATAACTATTAAAAGATAAAAAACTCCCGATATAATGGTAATCCCTTCTTTAATAATTAATATCACTTAAACAGCGTAAACGATTTTCATGAAACCTATAGCTAAGAAATATCCCGATTAACCAGCCTTCTATAAAAAATACTACATCCATATCGGTTCATCCGTTTGGGAGCTACGATGCCACAGACAGATACACAGACACACACACACGTAAAACTAATTCACCTCTTTTATTTCAAGGGTTAAGTTTGTAGTGCCTTAATGAATAAAGGGAATGTCTTGTTCGTGTCTGTGCTCGGTCTGTGGTGGGTAGATAGGTACAGTGATATCAAAACATAAAGATAGGCCCCGAGTCTCCGTCCAACCCTACAACGATGGAAAGAGGAGACGGCGAAATGAAATTACACAGTTTCGTTGCTACATCCTTGAAATGTATTCCAAAATTTTCGTTTCACATTTTTCTAATACCTTTTTACTTACATTCAACACCCGAGCTTAAGATCGATTCAACATAGCATGGACATCGATAGTACTGCGCATTTACATCCGCGTTACACACGGGACAGTAGCGGTAGTTGCTCGTACCCTTATGAGTTATGAGTTACAATTACCGTACCTACTCTCATGCTATTCTTATAGAGTGCGAGGTGTCCCTCTGTGAGGGACCGAGGGCCCTGCTAAGATGCACTACGCTAACTAACGTTTCTATTAGTTTCGTTTTTAAGCAATTGCTTCGCTGGTTGATCACGAGACTTTTCGTATCACGTCATCTACCAGTGACGCGATTGGTTTAAAAACGAAACGAATAGAAACGCTAGTGCATCTTGGCAGGGCCCTCAGAGCATTCGACTCGCTAGCGAGTACGGTATTTGTAACTCACGGTAAGGATATAGAGCTCGGACTCGGAGTGACGTTCATCAATCGCGCGGCAGAAAAACACGCAGACGCGCAGGCGGCGCAAAAACCAGCTCCGACGCGGATGTGCGCGCGAGCAAAAACTAGCTGCATCCTCCCGGGACCGGTACTGGTTGGGACTCGCAGGGCTACTAATGTAACTACACGTTCATTCACAAAGTTACACTACGAAGGGTTTATGGGTTGGTTTTAAATGACAATAAGTTTATGTCATTTCATTTTTGGGACAAGCTTTTGTTGCCGACTGTACTTTTTTTGCAGAATCATTATCTGCTTATCAAGACCAAACGAATGAGTCCCAACACGGTAAACTTAACGTGAAGTATAGCGGAGATTCTGTCACCACCTTCTGACTCCATCATCAGATCAGCTCCATGTCATAAATAGTATTGCAATATCATCCAATTTACACATGAATGCAAATTTTCAGCTTCATCGGAAACCGGGAAGTGGTTCAAATTTAACTTGCAAGATTTGACCCGTACATACATACATACATACATTGCAAGTTAAATAAAAGCTTGTAAAAATTTAAAAAAAAAAAACCCGCCTTCAAAAAGCAAAAAATTACTTCTTTAAAATGGTAGGTAAATAGGTCAGTCCAACTGAAGTTTGCTTTTGGTTAAAATATTGTTGGACGCCGACTTCAGTTGGACTGACCTATTTACCTACCATTTTAAAGAAGTTATTTTTTGCTTTTTGAAGGCGGGTTTTTGTTTTTTTTTTTACTTTTATTTTATTTTATACTTTTTAGTGATCATAATTATGCTGTTATTCTCCCACTTCTCAATTAATAAGAAACAATAGAACATTTCAATCTCGCCGCAAGCAACGCCGTGGGAAAGTCATAGTCATATATTTAAACCTAAATATGCTTCGTCATAGTCGCTCAACTATCTTAATCGAAATATCTTGTCGCCACCCTCGAAATATATACCGTTTAGGAGTTCCGGTGGCCATCTGTGGTCTTCATCATCAGTTCCACTTCACCAAATAGTGCTTTCCAAGACCAAATACACGAATTACAATGAAAAATACCAAAATCGGTTCACCCAGTCGAAAGTTCCGAGGTAACAAACATTTAAAAAAAACCAGACGAATTGAGAGCCTCCTCCTTTTTTTGAAGTCGGTTAAAAAAGGGCGCAACTCGCATGTAACACGATTCCACGAGGTTGATATTTAGGTTGTTTTTCCTATACTTACCAAAACATGATTGTCTGAAATAAAATTTAAATTAAAAGTTGGATTCATTCTTCATAATTAACGATTCACAAATAAGTCGTTTCTCATAAAATATTGTTTAACACATAGTTAATTCGACAACTTAGGTATTTACTTAAAAAAACATTATATTTATAAAACGTTTGACAATTTTGATATATTATTCATACATAAGTTTGAAAAAGGAACGAGTTAATTGTCTCTAAAATGTCTCTAAGTACGATGAAAAGAGAAAAATCTATACCATAAACCTCTACCATTTTCTCAATAGCGATCATCGGCAATCTTCGTTTTTCTATAACGCACGAGTGACAAATATACTGTCAGTTGCGAGTGCAAACTTGATAGCGATAGCCAGCCGAAAACTATTAAGAATCTGGGGATACTGTACAGTCACGAACTTTAATTTGGGACCCACCTTAGGTCCAAACTCATTCTGACATTCTACAACAATAAGGTTGAGTCTCCTATAAGTTACAAATGATTTGGCATCTCTAATGACATTGACGACTTCAAGCCTATTTTTCTTGAAATGGGTCACAAATTAACGATCGCGATAGTACATGTGTGTGGTCCCCAAAGTGGTCTATATCGACCCCCAGGCCCCAGGGGTCGACGAGGACCTGCAAGGGGTCCATATGAGAGGAAATATGGACCCCATATAAACAGGTTGTGACTTTGATTTTAGCTTTCCATTAATGGAATAATTCATATTCATATACGGTTAGTCATTACTTGTTTTGGTTTTTTACCGATTTGAAAAATTATCTACTCGTATTCCTTATTACTGGTTTCGGCATACAAACAGTTGTCCAATGTAATGGTTTGTCAATTTATCTATTTCCCATTTCTGATTTCACCTTAGTATCATTTGCCCAATGTAACGGCTCGGTTTATTAATAGTTTACCTATTTTTAAATCGACTATGCTAACCTATCCGATTCGATTCTACCCTGATTCGTCTTGATCGTTGTATTTTCAGGATAAATTACAAGCAAGATTTAACAAGGCTGGAGCAAAGCTCCCGCCTTGGATTCTAACCTAACCTAACCTGTATCGGTTCTGCCCTAATTCTACTTGCTCGTTGCATTTTGTGGATAGTAACAAATTACGAGCAATATTTTCTGGGCTGAAATAAATATTTGACGTAACGTAGCGAAAACTATATGTAGCATTGATGAAGTGAAAAATGGGTTAAGAAACCAAATACAAAACGGTCCCTAGGCTAGTTGTAGCACTGGTATAATGAAAACAGGTTTTGAAATAAAATACGTAACAATACATAGGGCAAGTGACTACAAGGAGAAAAGTTGCTCGGACTAAAGATATGTTTACTTAATGTCAAGTGGGGAAATAAAAAGAATACGAATCGTGCCATCGGAGAAAAGTTAAAAAACGAAACGTTTTCGGTCAAATGAATTTCGGTAAAAAAGTTTCGAGGCTGCAATAGGTTACCGTGACGAATTGAGGGAACTCCTCAAATAAATAACTCGGCAAACATATAACGGTTTTAGTATTTTTAGTAACAAGTCCAGCATTTGCATTCACAAAGTATCATTTGGCGAAGTGGAACTGATGATGAAGACCACAGATGGCTACCGGGAACTCCTCAACGGTACCGATTTCAAGGGTGGCAAACCTAGTTTTTCATAATATCTTCAACATAAGTTTTGGATACTTATGTTGAATCGTAAACATTGGACTAGGTTTAAGGGAAGAGAACGTTATCGCATTTTGTATGGAAAATTTAAGCTGACGCCGGCGATACTACAATATGCCCGCCCGTATCGTTTAACATCTGTATAGTAAGTCTTCGCTCTTTTCATTTCACTCTGTTATTAGGCGATAATTTATCTTTAATATCGATGTTTATGCTACATACTCCTACTGCGAAAATATTTAGTAAATATGACTGCAAAATGATCAAGCAGCGTTGTTTCCACGTTATTGTGTATTCGGCGAAGCAGGCCACCAAACAAGCGTCTCGTGTGACCGACGACCGCGCCGCACGTGACCGCGCCGCGCTGACGGCCGCCGGGGCAACCTGCGACTGATCAGACGAACGCAAACAACACCTACATTATGGGTTCGCATTATTGCCCTTCTAAGTCGGTAGGAAGTATCTCAGATAAAACTCCTGTAGCAATATCAACCTCATTACTAACAGAAGAGAATTAAAACTGCTTTGGTTATTGAATTTGACATACTGCTTATTGGCTTACGAGGGCCGGGAAAGTATTGTCGTGTAATTACGAAAAAAATTTTTTTATCATATTACAATAACAACATACAGCTAATCATAGATTAATATTTTGGTGTATTTGAGCAAGTTGGTAGCTTCATCGTTCACGCAAAAGAAGATCTTTGGGAGGGGGAGGGGGGGGGGGGGGGGGGGGGGTCACCGATGTATCGCGTCATTGGACATGCGAGAAGGATGTGATCCATGTCTTGCATAGCATCGCCAATCGCAATAGTTTATGAATGTATGCCAACTGCCAATTTCGTGATCAGAGACAGACGACTAAGCAAGCAGCGCCATACTAATGGCCATACATTTCTATAGCTTTAATGTGTTATTACATGGGTACGTTGAAAAAGACTGTATATGAAAGGAGGCCTCGGGTCGCAGCTGGTCGCCTGATAAACGAGTGGGGACTGAAACCTCTTATATAGAACGACCTGGGGTTGCTTGAGGTTACACAAAGCTCTGACCCGGGAAGCGCTAGGGAGAAGGAGTGTTGCGGCATCAGTTTCTGGAACCTTCAAATAGCATATTGGTCAACGTTGGGGTTTAGGTAGTTAAAATCCTACATGATATCCAGGTAAAATTCCATATGTATTGTAACCCCCTTCCTCCTGCACCAAAACAAAAGTAACTGCTTACCGGATTATTATATCTTGTGAGGTCGCACTGTTGTGTTTCGATATCGATGGTACAACAGTTAAAATTTAGAATTGTCGTCATTGAATAGACATTCATAGTTATTAGCTTAGTGTGTTGTTGGTTCTTATAGCTTTTTACGTTTTTAGTACTCTGCATAAACTAATTAAAATCTGAAATTCAAGACAGCACGACTCTTAAATAGCCCACTCCATTACGAGTATAAAACGAGTTGAACCGTATCCCGGCTCCCCGAATATTTATTTTCTCGATAACACATGAAACCATGTGATTATTTGGCTCATAAATTATTAATAACAATCGTTTTGTTTCTATTAAGTGCCACTAGCTAATCTACTTCTTCATCGATGTTGTTTATTACCTCCGAATGGAGCCGCGAGGAATAATTTGAGCACATTACTGAGTTATGGGAACAAAAACTGGTCGATTTACATAATATTATTAAGTTAGTTATGCGGATATGACAGGTTTTTTTTTTGGATGTAATAAATGACTAGAGTACGTTATTAATACAAATGATTATGTTGCAATGTAAGTCACGCTGGTTTCAGTTTCAACGTAGGCGTTTGTTTTAATTACCAACCTTGATTTACCAGGTTGTATTAGCTTTTATTAAGACATTTAATTATATTTGGAACGTCTACTGAAGAACCTATACATACACAACATTTATTTAAAAAAAAAATATGTCAAATGTTTTCGTGCAAATAAAACTGGAACACAATTTGCTTTTTATTAACTTTACAGAATCATACATTGGCGCTATAATTCTTATTTATGCGCTATAAACATGAAAACCATTTCTAATTTCGAAGTCGAGCTTTGGGTTTACTAATAACACACTGACAGCTGACAAAAACTCGGAATCCGGACAAAAAGTGGCGTGTTATCAAATCAGTTCGCAACACACATGCCCGCGGTTTTTTGTTCCTGCATATTTCGTGTACTGTTCCTCAGGTTGAGGATGTTCTGGCACAGATACCTACTGACTATGAGTAATCAGGTGCCTGTTGCTAGGCGGCGAATAATATCACACTGCTTGGTGTACGATGTACGTACAATTTCTACAATCAAACAATTTCACGCCTATTAGGCCACTATACTATAGAACTATTTATATGTTAGTGTATGCTGGCCGAAATATGGTTTCTGTAGGTAAAAAGATATTTTTTACATAAAAATCTTATCTTTTAGTGTAGTGAGTCAGTCAAACCGGGTACTCACTAGCTACTCGTAGCGAGCTGTAACTGTAACCGTAGCAGTTACAGTAACGAGCTTGTATGGTCTGTTTATTCTTACTTGTCTTATATAGTAGGTAAACAACTTTCTAACCTCAAACTGAACCTTTTTTGGCTAAAACAGCTATTTTAAACAAAATAAAGCAATCACAGACAATACATTGGAAAAGTGATGTCCAAAATGTTTACTCAGTTTACTTTATTTACGATAAAAGAGCTGTTTTAACCAAAAAAGGTACATTTTGAGGTTAGAAAGTTGTTTACTATATAAGACAAGTAAGAATGAACAGACCTTAGTAGGGAACAGGCTCGCGAGCCGCGCATACATCAAATATTAATTCACGATGTTACGTGCAACAGTTACAGTTACAGGTTCGCTAGTGCTACTCGGCTTTATTTCAACAACACTGTAACTATGTACTATACAGTGAGTTATCAACACCCTGGCTTTTTTTTGAAGGAGGTTAAAATGACGTATAGGTATCAATGATATTTTATATTAAGATACGTTATGCTCATACTAAACGCATTCAAAACCCGTGACCAATTAACTGACAGAGACAAAGACGGCAATCCATAGCGAACGCTATTGTTAGAAAGAGGTAAATAGATAAAAAGTAAGGCAATTTGCCTTCCTTTTTGAGGAACGTTTTTGCGCGCAGATGACGTATCTTTATATGAAATAAGGTAAATGTCCCATACTTCGGCATCTTAAGGGTCAGACGACTTTAAGATTTTTTATTTATTTTTCCAATATCAGTTTAGAGGCTATTGTTTATTTAAGATTGGTATTTCTAGAGTATGTTGATGTATTAATTATATTCTTTTCGTTTGAATTCTTTTTTTTATCAGTTTTATTACAGACCTCTCATTTGAATGCAATTTCGTGGCAAAATTTGGCTCTGTTATTAAATTCGTGAGTTCATGCTTCCTATTTCGGGATAAAGTTTTATAAATGAATTATGTACCTTAATCACCTACAAATTCGAAATAATAATATTTTAAATAGGATTTATAATTATTAGGAATACATAAACATATATTTTTTCTATAGTTAAAGTCCAACTGAGATCATAAATCACATATAATTAAAGAAAACCGAAGTTGAATCAAAAAAATTGTCTCGTTTACCTATTAAAAATATAACTATTAGTTTATTTATTAATTTATTAATTTATTTGTGTTTACCTATTTTGTTAATAACTTTTTTAAGTAATATATTTTTTTTATTATTTGAAAATATAATATAATTATTAATAATAATTATTATTAGTAAATCTTCCATTTTTATTTGTTTTGTTATTTGTTGTCCTTTCCAGATACCCAAAAGCACCTTACCTTCATAGTTCTATTACTCACGAAATTAGGGACATGTAGTGTTTAAAATTAAGAACTTTACCTCGTGTTACTCATAATAAAACAATCCCGCAAAAATGACAAAATTATCGTAACACCATAATAATAAAATGTTTAGTTATAAATTTAAAATATCATAAGAAATGGATAAAACACATATTAACTCGATTTAAACGTTAAATTACAACGCTGATGTTTAGCGCATTTTTATTAAAAATCTAAACTCAGGGTCACTTTAAACTAGTATTGTATGAATTTTAGCGAAAAAAGGGTACCTATACCGAATTTAGGTCATAAGAAACTACATTACATACATTATTTGATTTTTAAATCACATTTTAATTATTTGATATTTTTATGGTCATTAACACGAAACCGAAAACTCCCTAAAAAACCGCTAATTCGGGAGTACCACGAAATAGGGGACTAGCGAAAAATAAACTGAACCTTATTTCGTGAATCAGTTAATCGCGATTTTTATCAAATCTATACTTAAAAGTAACTGGAAAAATACCTTAATTGAATTATAATTGAAATATGACGTACAAAGAAGCACAAATATAAGTTTTGTTAAATCTGACTTTCCTTTTCTTGTCAGTGAGCTTAAGAAGTTCGATGCTTCACCTTACGCCTCAAGCAACCCGCAGGGCTCGCACAGCTGTTTGTGGCCGACTGAGAGTTCAACGGATCTATATCTGAATCCCTAAAGTTTTTTAACCTATTTTTATATTCCCTAACGTTGTATGTCATAATGATCACTTGTCCTAACGCTCACATGGCCTATCTTTAGGATTCCTAACATCGTATGGATGTTTTTTTTTCCATAATGTTTTATTTCCTAACATCACTTGCCATATTGATTCTTCATCCTAACGTTATGTGCCATAATAGTCATGTGTCATAATTATCGGTAAGCATAATGATCGTTAATCCTAATGATTATTTTTCCTAACTTTGTATGGCATATTGTAATTTGTCCTATATTTGTACTACCTAACATTATTTGCCCTAATGCATATTTTCCCTAATTGTGATTAACCTACTTTTCTGCCGATAGTAACCTACTTACCTGACAGCAGTCTGGTTCTGTCGCTTCGCCGGCCGCTGCCGCGGCACGCTCGCTCGGCTCGCGCGCTTTAGGGTCACAGTTCAACCTAGCACTCCTCCTCGCTACGCTCGTCGTCGTACCTAACTGGGCTCTGCCTTAGGGGTCTCCCTCGCGATCCCTAACATCGTTTGTCCTAAAATCACTTGCCCGAACTGTTTTGACCTGATATTTATAGTATACCTATTTCGGACAAATGAGTTTTAGGGTAATCATTACATTATGGAAAATGATTGTTATGGCTATTGATCGTTAGGGCTAATGTCCATAGGACAACTACACTTAGGATAAATGACATGAGGTGAAATGATATTAGGGATTTTGAGGAATATGCCAAATAACATTAGGAATATTAATACTTATGGTAAAAAATACTCGGGCAAATGAGTTTTAAGGCAATCATTACATTATGAAAAATGATTGTTATGGCAATTGATCATTAGGGCTAATGCCCATTAGAGCAAAACAGTTCGGGCAAGTGATTTTAGGACAAACGATGTTAGGGATCGCGAGGGAGACCCAGTTCAACGCGTTGTATTACAGTCAGCTTAGCCATCCTAAAGTCGGAAGATGGTTTTTCAAACAGCTTGAATAATAGACTTTCTTTAGGCATGCACATTTTTATTTATTAGTTCTTGGATTTCTTATTTTTGACGCGGAAACAAAAACTCACGAAATAGTGTACTAGCACGAAAAGGGGGACATTTACCTTATCATTGATAGGTATCTGTAACGTAACCATGACATTAATTTTAATAAACAAATTTTTAGGCTTTGTTAACTTTCTTACAAAATTGTAATTGCCATGAATGTAAAGCACAGCAATATATTTATTTATTTGACAAGTGTTAAATGACAGTCGACGGATACTTTGATTATTATGATTTGCCCCCGTACCACGACATGCCTTGTACTAAGCAACAGAGATACTGATAACGATGAACACGCAGCACATGCACTACATTAAAAATGGACAGTATCTAAGAAAATTAATTGTGAAGTTATTTTAATTATTTTATAATTGATAATACTTGCAAGCTATTGCTAAAGCAACATATTATCGGCAGTTTTAATAAATGCCCGCATGCCGGTAACACACTGTACAATTGTACATCTATAATTTATGTTTTGGAATACACGAAACGATCACTCTTTATAGGTACTTATTAATATACTTAATGTTTTTTACCTGACTACATCGAGCATATAACCAAGCATTAGTTAAGACTTAGCTATAGTCAAGCATTGAGCACTTAACTGTTAAGTAGGTATATTCTGTAAGAAAATATTTAACACATTATTTCAAGAAGCAATAAAACGATAAAGCGACAAGCTTTGTTAAAAAATATACCGTTGACAATCATTATATCTAAGACCAACTAATTACCAGCAATTCTGACAATAAAACTAATTTTGTCAAATCATCGCAAAATTGGTGTTCGCGACTTCGAGTAATGACCGTGGCCGGGTGTTCGACCAGTCCGCGTCTAGACGCATGACATAACGACGTCTGTCGCGCCTGCGCAGTGCATCATGCATCGGCATACCTACCTGTCTCGCCCCACCGACCTACACACCGCGCGAATACACACTTTATTTGCATCAATACAAGATTCATATCGAAAACGATCTGTTGATTTATTGCTCATTTAATATTCAACCAAACTTTAACACGTCGTATATCACTTTTGATATTGGAAATAGACCAAAAAGTGAAGACTTGCGAACATGTATATTTTTACACTATTACGAGTATTGTTAGTATTATTTTTGTGTACTACTAATGTATTTCTTTTCTTGATTACAGCAAATGACCGTTTGTTTTTTAAGTAGTTACGTTAGTAGGTATTATAATCTACGTTATTAAAAGAGATGGGCTCTATTCAACACGAGAACACCACATTGTCTTTGACGTGTTATGATACTGTTACTGCTACTGGCCGCTATTACTGTCAAGTAGGTTAATAAGAGCTATCGCAACGATGACGACACGATAACAGCACAAAAGCAATATTGTTAGCTCTCACTTGATACTTGACAGTAATGGCGGCTGGCGGCAGAGTTAAAAACAATACCTTAACACGTCAAAAGCCATATTGTTTAACTTCGTCGTAGAATAGAGGCCCTGTGCGAAGTTCACCGTTATTATTCTCATGTGATAAAAACGAAGTAGGTATAGTGTTTTCCCATATCTGAGTGACCTTTAAACCTTTGACGGCACTTTATCTCGCTTTTCAAGCTATAAAATAGAACTTCTTTTACTAGAGACGCTCTACTTTCTTAGTGAATACCTTTTATCAAGACTTACCTATATCCTTTCAAACTTGTATGTGGTAAGTGAAGAGTATACAATTCCCGCCCACACAACATTTGCGCTGACCACGTGAGCCTGCTTATATACCCACACCCACAAGTTTCCGCATTAAAGATAACTATTGTTTATAAATGTCGTGTAACGATCTGTCATCAATATGCCACTCCAGACGCCTACAGACTCTATGTAGTTTGCAAATGCCACGGGTTCAGTCATTAATTTACTAGTTTTTTACTATGTAATCTGTGACTAGACATTATTTATATGACCTCGGAAATCATCGGTTTTCTTGCGATAATATTATGGTAAAGTTTAAAGCTTGAGAAGAAAAAAACAAGCTACCTATTTTTTCAAGAGTTCCATCTAAAAAACTTGCTCTCTGAAAGAACTTTCGAAAGAGAATCTAAAATGGGACAATGTTTTATTGAGGTTTCAAACAAATGCAAAGTTTGTGAGAACTGGAACTTTTGAAACAACGTAGACGAAGCCGAGGGGATCGTTATCGCTACCACAAGCGAGCGAGATTCCTCGCAAGATGCAACATTCCAATATTTTCTAAGTAGGTACCTAATCGCAGTTCACATAAACAAATTAGTTGTAAATTCGATAACATAAACCATTTGAAATCGTTTTTATCTTTGTAATTCTCATGTTAATCGCCCCGTGGGCGCAATGTGCATGCGCACCACGCCGATATCAAATAAACAAAACGTAAAAACGTACGTTTTCTTGACGCTAATGCGCATAATGTTATTTACGGAGATAATGCATCGATATTTATGATACGTGTATTGTTTAACGCGGATTCACATCACAATTACGTGTTGTCGTTTTTATTTTTGGTAGGGTATAATTTATGTACTTACTTAAATAACTCTACCAAAGTTATGTTCTTTGTTGGGTTTGGCATCGCAACTACGCAGCCTACTGGTAAGTTTGTACCGGGACTTGATCCACTGTGTTACCGTGAGACAGAACACAAACTCCAGGTTTCTTAAATTAATTCCTTGAAGCTTTTCTTCTCTCTCTAAGTACCAATGCCGAGGAAATTATTGATAACAACGAACATACAAAATCCACGCTCTAGAATATGTAAAGTGACTTTGATAAACAAGCTCGTAATTTCAGGGTAAAGTTATTCAAATTGCCTCAGAACTCCGGAATAACGGACTCTAGATTCTATATCTGTTCGTTAGAAAATTTACGAATAACTATTAATCCATGAATGCCCGCTTAATAGCCGCCGTTGTTATTGTCGCCTGTGAAGTTATTGGACAGATGCAAAATGTAATAGGCAGGCACTAGATAACATTTTCTCGTTTTTCTTCGTTTTACAGATACAAGGAAATTCGTTTGGTCCAGTCAGGCCATCATTCATTCATGATCATGAATCATAATACATATTTCAATAACATTTGCAGGCTGACATGGTTAAATAAAACGGATCGGAGCCTCAGAACAATTTACATATTATTTAAAAAAAAGTGGCTGTGCTTTTTTTTAAATATTTATATTGATCCCTATTTATTATATCGGTCACAAGTTACACATACAGCTCGTGTTTATTTATTGTATGTATACTCCATACCAACTGACTTGTCTTACTTAGTAAAAACTTTTATAACTTCAAAATGCATCGTTTTTGGCTAAAACGGCCGTTTTTTGGTGAATAAAGCAACCATTTTGCACACAATTTTCCTGATTTTACATCATGTTTGGTTTTTTATGACAAAATTGTAATTTGAGGCGAAAAGGGAGCATTTTGAGGATATAAAAGTGTTTACTAAATAAGACAAGTCGGATGGTATGGAGTATAAGTACTTGCAACTCTACAAAAGTGGAAAAATCCCTGTCAAACCTGAGGCGTATATGTTTGCGTCAGTGGAAACTTGAATCATCTAGGTAACTATTTAGCAAGTTATCGAACTGGGTGAGCAAAACCCAAGTTTGCCGAGCTAACGTGGCTCGCCGACTAGGCCACTTAGTCTGCGCTCGGTCCAGTTAGGGTGTGAGCACACAAATTAACGGTGCTTACCAACTTTGCAACTCACTGGGCCGGTATTGTGGCAAAGACAGCGTATTCGAAAATAGCTGCGAGGTAAACAAGTACTATGTAAAGTGGAATCGACGAAATTCTTGGCATGGCTTGCCTGTCCGCATATTTGAGCTGTTTAAGTCTCTCGGAATTTGTTAATGGCCGGTATTGGAGGCTAGTTTATGGAGAACGGAGGCCAGCCCGGCGACACTATCGGCTTAGGCACTTTTGTTTTAGAAAATAAACTCATAACTCGTGCCCAGCTAAAGCTAACTAGATACGGAGTCAAAACCTAGTAACCACAAACATAGATAATATATGGTTCTGCGATGCGATCTTGTTTAAACGATAGAACTCGGGTTGATGGTACACACATCAAAAGTGCTCGGGTTGATGGTACACACATCAAAAGTGCTCGGGTTGATGGTACACACATCAAAAGTGCTCGGGTTGATGGTACACACATCAAAAGTGCCTAAGGTTATTTTTTATCCCTAGACAGTTTTGAACATTTCAATATAGGCATATTACTACTGAGTCAAAACATCAAATTTGTCTAGGGATACTGAGTATCCCAAGACTTTTTTGTTTTTTGATGTGTGTAGTTATACTTATAGAGTAAGAGTCGAATCGTACCATCATGGTACAATCAATGGTTTATGGTTATGGTTGATACAGAACGGTTGGTACCCTGTTGAAGCAGACTGTCATGACGATATCAAGTCACAAGAAATTTAGTATAATCTATATTTCAAGTTTACTGAGGCAAGGTTTTATAATGGCTCAACAATAAAATTCAATGACCATATCACGAAGGCATGCCTAAAAGACGCATGAAAAAACAAGTGATAGTTCGACTGGGAAAATAATTCGTTAACTTAACTACCTACCTATGGTGTCAAAGTGCCTGACTCACGCACGCGCCGAAACTGCGGGTTGCGTAAGAGTAGATTCACTGACTGCACTATGATATCCTCAATTTTAGGGTTCTCTCACAGACCGTCGCAAGGAACGTGCCAACTTGATGCAATTAGATTTGTTTGTGCGGTCAAGGACTTCTTGTTTGCAGTCACACGCAGAGTTATTTTTACAGCTTTGTAAAATGTTAGTGTCAACATTGATTTATTTGATTAGAATTCGTGGAATAATATCGCGATTTTTTAGTCTTCACCCATGTATAAAGCATAGTTGTAATATTGTTTATTTTTATGTGCATTACTTACTGAGAAAATAAATTAAATTTTTTGCTAAAGGCTAAGAAATAAGAGCTTAAAAGCCACGTGGTCTGTTCTAGGTCACAGCTAGTGCTACGTAACGCGGTTAAACAAAATGACGTCATTCCGACCACTAGTCCAAAGCAAACACTGATCATATCAATATTTTTTCTCAGTAAATGATAATTAAAAAAAAATGCCTTTAAGACCAACCTTATCCTAATCAATCTATAAGCATGATGTTTATCAGATAACCTTTTCAATAAAATCCTATTGTTAATTCGTACGTGTGCGGCTGTAGGAGTTTCTAGTGTTGTTTCTACATACATACCTACATTTTGATAAGACAGAGCGAATTTATATCCACGTGTGCATGCGTAGCGTGCGCCGCTGTAAAAATTCCGCAGTCATTTATTTCGGGATTTCCATCCAACTCTGTCCAAAAAGCTGATGTTTGGACATGTAAGTACAAAAAAAAAACATTTTCGCTTTACATTTATTACCACAAAAGATCAGCAATGGTCGAAGTGGCTCACAAGGCCCATCTCAACCGCCCCAATAATAATAATAATACATATTATTACGTTTACAAGTTCTTTATTCTCTTATGCGAAAAGCTACCTAGTCAGCGGTAAAATTGAGGTCTAATCAAGTATATACCAATGCAAATTCAAGTCTGCAGCCTTGACCAACCAACTGGTGTAGTTACGTAGGTATATTCACTTTTTTTGCGGCTTAATATGGCGGACAAAAAGCAGTATGAATCTGCTACTAGTTATTCATCAAATAACGGATGGAGTAAAGACATCCCTGGCTCTTCACTATCGTGAAGCGATTTTCGCTTCGAGGCAAGCACCGCGCGGTGTAAACCAATTCATAGAAATCGCCTTATCGCCACGGCCGCGACTCGTGACATGCTTCATACGTCTCTGTGCATTAGTTTGTTGCCCCTCGCTGCCGCCGCCGCGGCCGCTGTGTCGCAAAGTCTAGCCAGACCGTAATGGTTTTTTCTCAGTTATCAAGAAAAACCAAGGCCATGAGCAAGGAGTTGGATGTGGGTGTAACAAGTGTACACAAATAGATCATATACACTAAAGCAAAACTTGCGATACTTAGTTTTGCGGGCCAGTATATTTTACACGTGTATCGCCCACTTTGGTTCCGGTCGACCAATAAATTTTAGCCGTCTAAGCAGCGGAAGTCGTAAGTCGACGTCACCAAGAATCATGATGCCACCAGATAGAGAGCATTCAGGTCGTAAAAAAAGTTAGAGGTAAAGGATTAAGGTGGAGTCTTGTAATTGCAACTATCTGGTTACCGCAACTAACTTAAATAACTCCCTCTAGGATCACTGCTCTGAACAAGGACATCCGTGATATTGTATTTCTTAGTATAGAAGAACAATATCTCGCCTGTCGTTGTTCAAAACAATGATCCTAGAGAGAGTTATTTAAGTCACTTATAATAACCAGTAGCCCAGTCTATATCAACACAAAAAAAGACAAATATCGCAAACCCGCATGTAACTACGATTTGCTTAAATTTTTTTAGGTCCGTTGTGAGTATTTAACATCCAAGTTTACAACCCCGAAAACCCTGTGCTACCCCCATGGTGCTCGAAAAACTTAGAATTTTTGGCACTTGTTTCAGTTTTTCCGGAAAACTTCTCTAAGGAAGTATTTTCCAAGTATCTTTGTTATACTTTAATAAATATAACTAAATTTTCTATAATTTGAGCGTAATTTGAGCCCATTATGTTTATTGGTTGCGGCGAATCAACAAGTCAAAGATGGGCAATTTTTGTTCAAAAAGTGAAAATGTGTTGGTAGGGTTATTTCGAAGATACATACCGGCTGAAATAAAGCTCCTACAGGGTGGCCACTTTCTGGAAAACCGGGAAAAGTCAGGGAATTTCGCGGGTCAGGGAAAAGTCAGGGAAAACTCAGGGAATTTTAATAAAGGTCAGGGAAAAAATTGGTTGGGGTGTAGCATAGGGGGGCTGGACTTCAAAAAATTCATCAACATGAAGTCTAATATAAAATACTTATTGTGTTTTTTATTAATGCGTCATGTAAAATATGTTAAACTTCTTTTGTAATGTAGCGTTAGTCCAAATTACTAAGATTCAGGGACTTAGAAAATTCTCGTTGGTGTGAAAATGATATCAATATAACACTCGTTTTTTATTTATATGATAAATAATTCTTAATACAAGCATCTTTAGTTTAAGATTGTTTTTCATGTGACCAATTGTAGCGGTATTATTTTAGTTAGGTAAGTAGGTATCTTGCGATCACAACAGATTCCGATTTACTGCCAAAAAAGTAAGACAATCCCAGAATCTCTGATAGGTACGACGACAAGCGAAGCGAGTATGAGTGTTACGTATCTTGTGACCAAATCACACCCGACTTACTGCCAAAAAAAGTAGGACAATACTTCCCAGTATCTCTCTAATTGACATGATTGGATCTCTTATTGGATTTTTATGATACCTAAATATACCTACTGCATTGTCAACTGAGTTAAGTACCACATTTTTAGGGTTCCGTACCAAAATGGTAAAAAGGAACCCTTATGAACTTCGGTGTCTGTCTGTTTGTCTGCCTGTCTGTCTGTATGTCACAGCAGTTCTTCTCTGAAACTATAGAAGCTATCAACTTGAAATTTGGCATAGTTATACAACTTGCTTGCCCGCATCTGTTTTTAGTATAAACCATATGAAATAATTTTTCTTAATATTTGTAAGGGGTCTAGAATGGGGGGTTAAAAAATTAAAGTGATTTGATTGCAAGCGGGGTGTTTTATGAAAGGGCTCAATCTGCAAATTTCAAAACTTTTTTTTAAAAAATTTCGTGTTGTACCTTTTGATTTATAGCCAAAAATGTACAAAAAATGACCTACTTTTTCTCCAAAGTTTATTGACCAAAAAATCGGACAAATTCCTGATTTAAAGATAATTATTTAATGAAGTTGTCAAATCTTACAGTTTTGGAAAAATTATCAAAATACCTTAAAAATCTGTATTAAAATTTAGGCTAGTTAAAATGAACCTTATTGCATTGAAAATAAAGTTCATAACAACATGAGTATTTCCTTTTGCGTTTTCTATCCATATTATATTAAATAGGCACGGAACCCTAGGTGTGCGAGTTCGACTCCCTTACCCGGTTTTTATTCTACACATTTTAAACAATAGGTTAAAATTATAATGTGAATTATGAAAATATTACTACCATGTAAAACAATGGTTAAAAATTACGGGTAAAAAAGTTGATTGACCCTCTTATGAAGGAAACGGTTTTTTTTTAGACGCTAACTCTTATTTTGGTCAGGGAAAAACTTGAAGAACTGCCTGGAAAACCGGGAAAAGTCAGGGAAATTGAAATGTTGTAAAAAGCGGCCACCCTGTCCTAGGTAAAAGTCATGTAATTTTTTTTTGTAGAGAATTGAATTAGCCTCAATTTAATACCAAAATGGTGCCTTTAGGCCTCATAGTTTCATCCAAAATAAAAAATAGTAAAATATCGGATTTTGGCTAAATAATAAAAACATTGTACCTACTGAATAATTTTGGGACGATTTTCTTTAAAAAAAAATGTGCAAAAATGTGAATTTACCATTTTGAATGTATAATTATGGCTTCAAATAAATATACACTAAAGAAATGAACATACTTCCACGTTGTTTCGTTAACTGCGAAAAGGGCATTGGGTAAATTTGTTTGAAGAATATTGTAATTTTTTTTTAGCGGCCACGGATGATTTTTACATAGTTATTTAGAGGACCTCTGAATACACATAGATATATATAATTTATGGCGTTATATAATATCGGAGCGGAGATTTTAAAGATTTAAGTATTCAGTTTTTAGTACAAAAGTACGCCCAAGTATGAATATTTAAATATCTCGGCTCCGATGCACTTAAAAGAGTATTACATTACATAACAAAATATGTTTATTTTTAATAATTCTGTCATAATTTACCACTTTTACGAATGGCCGCTCACCTTGAAAATGTATGAATTTTACAAGTGACAACACTTTTACACAAACCCCTTTAAGGCACTTGATTCAGTTTTTTCGAAATAATTATAGTATAAAGGAAGCGTTTTTCAAATATCTTTGCACTATACTTTAATAAAGCCTAATTTGAGCACTGAAAGACTATTAGTTGCGGAGATACAGCTAGTCAAAGACTGACTATTTTTTTCAACAAAATGAAAATTTCGTGTTATAGTTATTTTCCAAGTTACGTATAGTCCTAGAATAAAATTTGAGATAAGAATTAGTGTACAATTTAACTAGCTTAAATTTAATACCAAAGTAGTGCCTGTAGCTTTCATAGTTTTCTCAAAAATATAAAATATCTGATTTTGATTAAATGATAAAAACATTGTTCTGAATAATGTATGAGTGTATTTCTTAAAGACAACCAAAAAGAGTAAATTTGACATTTTAAATGTAACATATGGTTTCAAAACAAATAAACGTTAGCATAAAAAAACACAGCAAACATATATTTAAACTATAAAATAATACTATTTACACGGTCAAGCAAAAACAGTTTAGACTTTCGTCCTTTTGGAAGGACCAGATCTCATCCAGTCTAGACTAGATCAGAAGTGGGGTAAGAGGGATAATGTTTTCTGGAGTGGAGGCGGGCCGGCTCATGGTGTTGGGTCGTCCACATCCTCGTCCTCCTCGTCCAGGACGTTAGGGGTGGAGTTGTTGCAATTTCACCCGTGGCAAAAGGAACATAGGATAGAGCACCTGAGCCCAGCCTGTCTGCAAGTGTACGACCCTAAGCAACCTCTTTTTGCATTTGCAAGTCTCCATTTTAAGCAGGGTCTGAAGAGCGGGCTCTGCGCACATTACCCATCTTCGACTTGCTGTATCTCCGCAACCAATGGACATAGTGAGCTCAGGTTACGCTCAAATTGTAGCAAATTTAGTTATCTTTATTAAAGTACAACCAACCAACCAATTTAATAAAAATTCTTAAAAAACGGTTACTTAGGGTAATTTACTCGAAAAAACTGAAACAAGTGCCAAAATTTCGCAGCTTTTCCAGCACCATGGGGGTAGCACAGGGTTTTCAGGGTTGCAAACTTGGGTATTAACTAGTCTCAAGGGACCTAACAACATATAAAAAAATCGTAGTTACATACGCGTTTGCGATCTATGATGTCGTTATAGACTGGGCTACAGATAGTTGCAAATACAAGACTCCAGCTGTGATGACGACAAGAGTTGAGTTGAAAACTACCCCAGGCGATGAATAGTACCTGAACCTATGACCCGACCACAGACCGTAATAAGGAAATTGCTGTCTTTCCCGTAATGATATTGTTAATTGGTCTTTCTGAAAATACGAAATCTACGAAACCCTAGATTTCTGAACTTTACGCATTTTCTGCGTATATAGTATTAGTAATTATTCACACTTCGTCGCAGGCGCGTGTATAGGCTATTGTGACAAAACCAATGCGTTTGGGAAATATTCGGGGTTTATATTAGGTATCATTTAGAGTTTTAGACGATGTACCCAAGGAATGAAGGCGTGAGTGTATGTAGGTAAGGTGGGGTAAGATTGAACGGATTTTACACGAAATGAGAGGTGTTTTGTTTAAAGTGATATTATATCAATAATATGAGGACTATAGGTAGTTACAGGAAGCTATGCTTTTGGTAAAGAGGACATAATTGAATATTAATACTTAAACTGAAACAAGGAAGTTACTAATACTTTTACTATTGAAAAAGTTGAAATAAAGTTACGCTCAATACTAAAAAACTCATGGGGTAAAATGGAATGGTGACGGGGTAAGATTGATATAGTTTTTAAAATCATTTATATGCGCCGTACCGTAAGTATATTTGATGAATACTTTCCAACGGTAGCAACGTAGCAGTTTAAAACTTTACTTCATATTTAAAAAAAACCGTTAATAACCGCTAATTTTTCGATTCTCGATTTTCTATAAAATGATATTTCAATCTTTTAGGTTAGGTAGACTACGGTTCTCAAAATGTTTTATAGAATACGACTTTTAGCTTGAACTATTTTAGGCGTATGCAAGCGTTACGCGTTACGGTTAAGAACACTATAGTATCAAACATTACTTTTTGTCACCGCATGATAGAAAAAGACAGATCCTATCATTATTAGGTCGATAACCGCGTTTATCCTACCCACCCGCATTCAATAATAATAAAACACAATTCTGTGGGACATTAAGGTATAAAAGTGTTAATTTGAATTAACTCTTTGTTTCTAAATGGTTTAATATAACTAGTTAGAGATTATCTATTTTTAAAGTGCGCCCTCTCCCCCGAGTACCTTCACATCTAGAGTAATTCAATTTTATTGACGCAACGCATACAAACACAGAAATAAATAATTAAATGTAAGTTCACGATAAAGTCCCGTTTAATTAGAATAATGTACTGTAGAGGATGTATAACAAACCTCTGTAAACTACCTACCAACCTAAGTTTATTTAATGAAAGTAGTTATACCTCCACACTTTAAGAACCAGCTACTTTTACTGAGTTTTGAAAGTGAGGTAAGATGAAAACATAAATATTGCTGTCTTACCCCTCCGAAATTAGTCGGTGCAAGATTAAAATGTATAAAAACTCGAAAACTAAGAAAGATAATTAAAATTCACATTGACAGGTAACTAAAATAATAACAATAACAAACAAACGTATCAACCCAAAATCTCTCTAGTGTCATCACTGCAAAAGGAGTTACAAAGCATAGAGTAAGATTAAAAATTGAACGTAAAAAAATCGCCTCGTCGAAAATTATCAGTAACACACGACCGCACTCACTGAGTGAACGGTACTGACTGAGGGGCGGGGAGCAACGAAATGGCGTTCTCAATTAAGTTGCCAGGGTCCTTATTATGGTCGCCTTTATCGCGATGGATAAAGCATCCGTCACTTTCGTACGAACATACTGGTCAGAGAGTGACAGATGTTTTGTCCACATTTATCCGCATCGATAAACACGACCATAATCGGCCCACAGGAACCGAAAATGTGCAAGAAATAGATTGTTACGAACGGTTTTTCATCTCACACCGTTTTTCAACTTACCCCACCTTACCTTGATTCATTTCGTCTGACTTTTAGTGCTCAAATTGTTTTTGTGTAGGTAACTTGACAAATTATGTGGCCATCCGTCCGCACTAATATCTTTACCAAATTATTGTCTGCAATTTATAGCTTGAAAAAAATGACATTCGTGTGAATGAGGTCGAGACAATCACGAGTTTGTATTTACATCGATTTAATTTGACAGAAATAAATGGAACGAGCGGTTTTTATTAGGAATCGATTACTTACTCTGTGTATCTAGTTGAATGGGATCGGTGAGTAATTATTACATTTGTCTTGGTCTAAACATATTTTTCCTTATCTGTCTGTCTGGGGACTTGACTTTGCAGAGGTAAAAATACTGCTCATAATTGTAATCATGATTAAAGTAACAAAAACTATTTGCAGCTTTTAAATTTCATCGCCTGACCTTCGGTAATTAATTAGCCTGTTTCTCCTACGGAATTAGAATGTAAGGTTAGTTACCGATACCTAATAGCAAAAATAGACAAAATTAAATTACAAAGTGACGTTTTATTTTAATTAAATTCTCCGTTATCTGAATATCAAATATGCAACCTTCGTACCACGATCCAGCAGAATTCTTTAAGTTGAAGACTAGGTACTCTGATTAAAGCGTCAGAAATTGGAAAAGCCGAGTACGAGTATTAAGGATGGTCGGAGACATCATTGTGAAACCTGGAAATAAATAGCAGACTCGAAATCATCGGTAGTTTTGTAACCAATAATTATTAATTATTAATCTATAATCATTGCTCGTGATAAAAACCAAGTATGTGGTTTAATTTTATTAAAAAAAATAAGAGTCTAGCCTAATAAAATCAAGTGACCCGTAAGATCAGCATGTTCGAAATAAAACGATGTTCGCTCCCGGATGCGCTCCATTTGTAATGCAATGCAAATTGCGCCAGTTTACTCGCAAATTACATTTTATTTTCCCTATAGTTTTCATATTAAAACTGATAATGATAAACAAGAATGTTTATTTGATTTTATGACTTTGAGTACCTACGTTCGACTGGTCTTGAAGTTTACAAAGTTGGTACAGGACGGTTTACTTAAGTAGCTAACTAAAGCTTAAATATTAAATGTTGACACATTTCCTTGAGATTTAACCATTAATTACGATTTTAACAATTAGTTTGTTTAACTACTGATCAAACAACAGGCCCTTTAACACAACAAATGTGGACTGCTACTTTATCTGTAGCGACTGACGAGGAATTCTTAGATTGGAAACCTAGAAAAGAGATTTTCCCTAACAGTGCGAACAATTGGACACTGTAAAGTTTAAAATACTACGGTAAAACCAAACTAAATATAAAATTGTGAATCGTTTTCTCCGAATTAGATATTTAAAAATATACTTACAAAAACGCGAGTACGTTCAATAATTCAGTGCGCAAACAATATACCTACCTAATATCAATCTTCAGCTACCAATTTCTTCAGATTTTTAAAGACTCGCATTGACATTATGTTTTTATCGGTTCTAGATTTAATTTAAACTTTTTGAGTTGCAAACCATTTCAAAAAGTTCATTCCTAATATGAATCTCAAATGGTTCAATAATTATTTACCTAAATTAGTTTATGTAGTTCGATGTGGCGCGAAATAAGAATAAGACATACCTATTATTTTTTGGATGATTTTTTTATGCGATTTGAATCAATATATAAATTTTCTTAACTGTTTTAAAATCGATAGGTATTAAAAAAATGGTTAAAGGTTACATTATTTTATTTATCGTTTTCCAACCATTACAATTAATTATACTTACCTACAATGTCAGACGCGTTGTTGTAAATATTGCCATAGGTAACTTTGAGTCATGTCTCGCGCCCTTGAAAAAGACTTCAACGCCGCTCTCAAGTGCGTCGCAGCATCTTATTTTTTTTCACATCTGCTTACCTATCAGTGTTCAGTTCAATTTGTATAATCGTCTAGACTAATAAAAAATGTTTTTTTATTTAGTATCAGTAAGTCGGAAAGTAGTAGGGCTAGCGGCGCGGCTCGTAGTGTCTCGCTTGTCCGGTCGTCGACTCGCTGCAGTTGCAGCGGCGGCGCGGCCGCCAGTGCGCGCACCACCGCCGCGGCAGCACCACGCGGCCGCGCGCCGCTGACTAACTCTCGTGCTTATCAAAAGTTAAAAAAACGAACTGTTTTTTTTAATTGGACTGGCTGGTTGTTGGTGGGCCGTGGGGGCCGCCGGGCCGCGCCCGCCATGCCCGCGCCCCGGTAGCATGCGGCTGCTGCTGCCGCTGCTCGCGCTGCCGCTCGTGCTCGCGCGCCCGGCAGCCGGTGAGCAAACCTCTCTACTACTACCGGTCAAATCAAAAAGGCAGTATACGAAAATGAACTTCATACTTTTTATATACCTATATACTCCCTTTTTACCCTACCAAGCGAACCCCCTGTAAAATGGTAGACTGCGATTTGTAACGTGCCCGTGCTGCACTTTTCTAATAATATAATATATTACCTGAAATACCTACCTAGATTTTCCGCTTGTTCTCAAACTGTATCAAGACGAGTTTTTTAACTTTATTGTTGTGTCTTAATCTTGAAATTATAAACCCATGAGATGATTTTCACACATAAAGTTTAGTTTATAAACTTAGGTAAAATTGACCATATCTCGTGAGGTACAGGAGCCTGATAACATTTCGAATGCTTAATTATAATTTCATATAGGACCTTTAAAGGTTTAATTTATAAGTTTAATTTTAGAAAGCCACTACTTCAGTAGGTACCTACGAGTATGTAGACCACGAGATTCAATCAAGTTCTGTAATGAATAGATTCTTCCGATGCCGCGGAAAAACACTAAGTAGTTATATTTTTACTTTAAGTATTCTCATTCTCATGATAGCTAAATAGGTAGGTCTTATTTCTTGAAAAAAATCCATTACAAATTATTATGTACTTAACTTCTTATTTAAATAACTGCAAATGTAAGCTACTTAATTTTTCTTGTATACATACGGCCATAAAATGACTATTGTCTGTACTAAATAAAAAATATTTATTACTAATATGGGCCAGCTACACACAAGACAGACAACAGAAGTAAGTGCCTAAGCTCAAAGGTTAACTGGAAGAGATCCCTTTAAGGGATTAGTATTCCTTTGTACATACCTATTGTGTTTCTGACTATTTTGTTGTTTGTTATTTTGCCGTTTGTACAATAGTATTTACATACACATTTATCCCAATATAAACCAGTATAAAATGTAATAAACATAAACTACTAAAAATAGAACAAAAACGCCATACACATTCCTTATTTAATTTAAACTCGTAAAATTTTACTGTCGTTGCATCATTGCTTACATTAAAAGCTTTTTCTTTTTAAATATTTGTCTTCGAAATTCTAAAATGGCACGCGGAATTTATTCAATGCGGTTATCACTGGCTGGGTCGGGGTACAGATAATTAATAATATTAATTATACGGAAACAGGGTGTGATAATTTTGGCTAAGCCGCTTGACCGGCGGAGCACGCTTCCTCCGAGCAGCAACAAGGGATACCAAGTGCCAGGTAAATCGAATTTTGCACGTCAGGTGCATTGAATGTGTGTTGGTTTATTCCGTAATGAACTAATGAGTCTTATTCGTGGCAGTACGCCCTATACTGGCAATTTTCCGAAACTGTAAAAGTCAACAAGTTATTTTCTTATATTTCTTCTTATATCCAAACATTACATTCAAGCACTAACTGTAATTTTGTAAATCTAAAACCAAACCCGTGAAAACTCCCAATGAACCCCTTGTAAACTTTAATTAAATTTTATCAATAAATGGGTTCGGAACAGCCGGTTTTGTTTTCGTTATTAGCTACACGCCACAGAATCCGAATAATCGTGCCAATAATACTTGGCCAATATACTATTGACGAACTAATTGTCTATACCAATATAACTATTGTAATATTTCTAATCGCTCAACGTTCAGACAAAATCCATAATTAAAAATGCGGAATATAACGTTACCAAACATCTCGAAGAAAATGCTTTCTATTTCAAAAATAAATTTAATAGCAACAAATCTTGAAAAAGAATAACTTTACAAAAAATGTATTTCCCATTCACTATATTAACTAGAGCTATACAGATAAGACAATTGAACTAGTGCGAATAGAAGAAAAAGAGCAGGAGTTGTCACAGCTACTCACCCCCCATACATTTAACCAATTTACTGAAACTCTGCTCTGGCTACTTTAAAAAAAGGCAATGGTTTAAAACCCATCCCACCATCGTCGTCATCATGTCGTCGATGTAATGATAAAAACAAATAACGCCCCCCTCTCATTAAAGATAAAGATGCATTTATTCAGAACAATAAAAAATCACACTACATAGATATAAAAAGAACAGGACACAGTGAAATTAAAATAAATAAATTAAATTATTTCTTTGATTAAAATATAGCCTATGTCACTCCCACAACCAAGTCGAATCTAACGACACCTCATATGTCAAAATCCATCAAGCCGTTTAGGCTGCAGAGCCAAAGAAATAATCAACAACGACAATACAGACATACCTACACTCCAAAAACGGAACCCTCTCTCTGAAGCAGTTGGGTATAAAGTACTATTCAACATTTAATGACGATTAAGGGGATTGTGAAGCGATGTTTAAATCTCGTAGGTAATGTCAAAAAAAAACATACAAGGGTGTTTGTGTAAGTGTTGTCATTTGTACAAGTCATACATTTTTAAGGTGAGCGGCTACTCGTTAAACTGGTAAATTATGAAAGATCTATTTAAAAAAAAACATTTCGTTATGTAACGCAGTAATTACTCTTAAGTGCATCGGAGCCGAGACATTAAAATATTTATACCTGGGCGTACTTTTAGTACCAAAAACATAATACTTAAATCTTTAATATCTCCGCTCCTATATTATTTAACGCATAAAAAAATATACAGTTATGTGTATTTAGAGGCCCTCTAAAGTCGAAACCATTATAAGAAAATCATCCAAGGCCGCTGAAAAAAACACAAACTTACACAATGCCCTTTAGCTTTGGACGATAACGTTGTTTTATCTCTGTCGAAACTATTTTCGATTCGATTCGAGATTGAGAGTATCATCCATCAACAATCGCAGTTACCGTTGCAAAATTAAAAGGTCGAAAACGTAGAGATATATAATAATACTAGTGACCCGCCCTCGCTTCGCTTCGGTTTATGCCAGTTTTCTGTAATACTCGTACATAATTCAAAAATTATTATACATAAAAACCTTCCTCTTGAATCACTCTATCTAATAAAATAAACCGCATCAAAATCCGTCGCGTAGTTTTAAAGATCTAAGCATACATAGGGACAGACAGACAGCGGGAAGCGACTTTGTTTTATACTATGTAGTGATGTTGCTATGTTTTATCTACTTTCGGAGCTCTTATTTTTGGATATGTTTAATGAAATATTAGTCTTAAAGAAACTTCTATATTACGATCCAATGATACCACGCAATAATAAGTTAATAAGACACGCATTTTTTTTACTCGTTTACACTTATGTAGGAATAAAGTGTAGAGCAAACTCTGAAAATCTGAAAACGGACTCCTGCTTTGAGTACCGGCTACGGATCCTAAAATGTACCTACGTATGTAATGAATGTTACATTTCATAGGTAACATTTATTATTCAGTTCTGCAAATAATTTCATATTACGGGTTGCATCATTATTATTTGCTACCTCGGGCATAAATGCGGGATGGTTGCCAAAGTTCATCTGCCTACGTAAATCGGCTTACGTCTGCAATATGCACACGAAAATGCATTTATGTGCATGCAAAATTTCGCATCAGAATTAAATACAGCTTTATTAGTCGCCATTTTTTACAGGTTTTATAAACTTTAATAACACTCCTAAATAAAATTCTAAAAAGATCCAACCTTTGCCAACTTGTAAAAAAAACAAGTGATACCATTTCTTGTGTTAGATAGATAGTATATAAGTAGGTATTTAAATGTAGACTTTTCGATTTGCGAGAATTTTTAGAGCGATGCGCTACTTGCGATTTTAGCAAACCATAAGCACCTTCTAAATTAATAATTCGTGTGATGAGCGCGAGTATTTGTTTCTGAGTTTATTTATATAATTATAATATGTTTATCACATTACTAGGGGGTTTTGTGTCAGATTTGAGTAATAAGAGTTAGGTGTCCATTATTGGTACCCGTCAGCTTAAAATGTCCAACACTGGTGCCATCACCCTACCAACGAGTAAATGTAAAATGGCCGTCAGCGATGTGTCGATGCATCAAACTGGGTGACCCACATTACTAAAACTAAGAATAGTTCATAACCTATGAATATCAGCATTCAGCCCACTAATAAACTACACGATGTCTATCCATCATCGCCCACTAACATGCGCGCGTAGAAAGCCAGAAAATAAATATGTACTTATATTGTTTAAAAAAATATTGATGAATCAAGTGATATTATGGCGAGATGAGTTGGATTCCTTTTTGAGGGACTGGCAGAGACTGCTACAGATAAGGGAAACATGGAAAAATGGGAAACATGGAGTTTGCCTAGCAGCGGGACACAAAAGGCTCTTAATAATATTAGATATGTAAAAAAAGCAAAAAAAGCATACGTGGGTTTGTTTTATAACGTTTCCTTTTTATAAATGAATGCACAACAATGCAAGAAAAATATAGACAGTCGGTAGAAGGGAAGTGACTGTTTGCGGTAATAAGTATTATGAAAAAGTCGAAGAACCCAATTAAAATTCGTCGGCACATAAAGACTAAAATGTAAGTTTCATATATGATTGATTAATTTGATTATAAACTATTATTAATATGTTTTCGTCGAATAATAGCGAAACTTTTATTATAGTTTTATCTATTTAGCTGATTACTTACTGCCTGTAATATCTATCTATTTAAATATTTTCGCAATCCAATAAACATCGAAAAAATACCGGTCAAGTGCGAGTCAGACCAGCGCGTCGGGGATTCCGTACCATGACACAATATGAATGTTAATTAAATGGTACAGCAGATTAGCACTTACGCGACTTCATAAAGATGAGGCGTAACTTACTTTGGTACCTTACATATTCAATTGTTTTGAGGTTAGGGTACGCAGATCCCCATAGTATTCGACTTTTTTTATTTCTTACTAGCTTCTGCCCGCGACTTCGTCCGCGTGGAATTCGTAATTTTGCCATTCCACGGGAACAGCGATTTATGTCGGGATTAAAGGCAGCCGATGTGCTATTTCTGGCGTGATTGAGTAACAGACACGCATCGTACCGATAGTTCCAAATTCAAATAATATACGATACGTTATAGAATTTCCATAGTTACTTACTCACTGGACACTTAAATTCGAAATTCCTCAACTTTACTGGACACTTTGGATAGTTGTCTGTTACTGGTGTTAAGATTACATACTCGTACCTAGCATTGTTAAGAAAAGAATATTAATAAAACTTAACCATGATTTACAAAAACATAGCCGAGTATGGGTAATTGCAATAGAGCAGGGCCGAGATCCTACACGGTAAATCCATATTGCTTTTGATGGCTCTAATTTACTTGACAGTAATAGCGGCCGAGGTAAAAATAGTACATTACTACAGAGGCCGGGAAGTAGGGGGTTGCCGGCCGAGTTCATATAGACTAATAATCAACTAAATAGGTCAAATAGTAAATAGTAAATTTAGTTTTCAATGAACAAGTCGATTGACGTGGTTAACAGCACAGCGCCGGCGGCCGAATGATCGAGTCAACAAACCGCTTTAATCTTGCGTGGGCACATCACTATCGGCTTATAATCATGAGACTCGCTTCAGCCGTTACAATAGTGTCTGGTGAATCAAAGCGCGAGAAAAGGTCGACAGGTTGAGAAAAATTGGATTGATGTGACAGGCAGGAGAACCAACTGTACCAACTATTGGCTTATTGAATATGGTAAATAAAATTAATACCATATATGTAAAAAAATATAATCTATATTTAGTATTTTCTCAGTGCACCAAAATAAAAGAACGGAAAATTTTGGATAGATACGTTTCGAGTTCTTACTAAACAAACAGTCATAGTCGCTCCAATTTAGGTGTTTAAATGCATAAATTCTAATGTTTTAACATACTTAGTGTTAAATAATTAACTAAAAATACAAATGTGAGTAATTATTCTCCATAACATTAGCCGAAATATTTTTCCGGCACCCTGTAGGTATATGTAACAACATATTATGTATGCGCATTGACTCTAAGTTATAGTAGTAAAACTCTACAGAGGAAAAGTCTTAAGGTACCAGTTATTACGATTTCCAAGTCTTTCCATCTTTTGGGTCAATATACCTACATGTATATGCTTCTGAAACACTATAGCCAGTAGTGCATTTTCTGCTTTCCTCTGGCATGTAACATCTTTACCAAGTAAAAACGCTTCACCGAATTCTAATAACTATTTTTAAGTCAATTAGCACGTCAAGTATCAATGCTGCCTTCTAATAGTCCTTACAAATATAACACGTGCGAGTAAATCAAATACACGAGTGCGTTTGTACAGCTTACATCTTCATCGCTTTTGATATCATTATATTTGACAGGAAGTATTTCTCAGAAATATTTATAAATACCCTTATAACTTTTATTAGCCTACGACTCTTAAACGTTCAAATCAGCCCAATAGTTCAGGAGCTGAGTAGGACTTTAAATTTTTGGTCACATTTACCCATCGATGAACTCATTACTTAGTTTATCTTTGCGCAGTCGGGTTACAAAAAGGGATTGCCATGCCATCTTTATGCGACGAGTTGCTATTGTTGTCAATCAAAATCGAATAGGACATTAAAACTGAAGTTATTCGAATAGAACATACCTACTATCAACGTAATAGCAGTCCACGACGGAAAAAGCTAGCCGTACCATTAATAAAATAATCACGTTACCTGACACTTTGCATGATCACGCTGAAAACACGTTTGCTTTGACTGATGATCCCGACTGCAGCCTCCGTTAAGGAACCGTAGTTGCCAACCAAAGTTAATCGAAGTGCGATTTACACTCCCCTAAATCATTATGAGCTACTTCCCGGAGTACAAGTTTTTGCTTCGCGGCTCGACAATTTCTTGTCCCAATTTGCACCATCGTCCTTTGAATAATTCTCCCATAAGGCCGGCTAGTTGAGGCTCTTACACGCCGACGTTTAAGTGAAATTAGCGGCAGTTAGCGCCTACTTGTACGTATTTAATCTCCACTTAACTGAATAACATATTTCTGCGTCTGGGAAACATCCGCTGACTGGGTGAGGCTAGACCGCACTACCCTGCTAACATATGTACATACAGAGTACGGCGAGCATCGTTAACTTTCATGTCTGGTTAATTTCCCGGCTGCGTTTAAACACCTCGGTAATTGAAACGAGTTTACGTACATTTACCTGATTTGTTTGTGATTTACGAGCGAGGAGCGAGCAGACAATTAACTAAATGGTAGGTTTGATAATAACTGCAATAACCTTTCTGAAAGGAAAGTCTTCCTGCCACGCATTTCGCTCTCCTGTGGTGTGTTGCTATCTCTATAAAAAGTTCCTTAGACAGTATAAACAGTGATTGAATTAAAAAAAAAATTAATAGAACATATTTTTTCTGCTTAATTTTTACACGTTTTTAAATACCTATGACAATTAAAATATAATAAGATTAAGATTTTTCAGTGCACCTGAACCTAGTACGACACCATCGGCGAAGCCACGAATGTGTCGCTGGTGATCGGTGACCGGTGGAAAAAACGAGCCGCAGGCGACTCGTGGGCGTGGCATGCTTGCTATATCTATAAACATTTGTCTGTTGACGCTCACCGCTCACCGCTGCCGCTGCGGCTATAGCGCAATGTCGTGGCCAAGCCGTAAGAATGCTAAAATCAGATAGGCCCGGAAAAAAAGAAGACATATTTTTACATGATAACGTCCAATGTTCGAAATTCACCAGATTTGACACAAAAACACTTGGAACATCGAACATCGAGTGGGCCGAACAATACGCACGTCTCGTGTACCTCACTCCAATCGAATGCATATTCCAAGTTAATTTTCGATCCTCGATGACCCGGAGTTGTTTTGGCCGGGCGGCGTACATTTGCATGTGTAAATAAATATTAAACAGAGTCTGGTCGAGGCGGAGCGGCGCCGATTCGAGAGGAATCGTATATCAGACGAAGCACCTGCGGGTTAGTGCCGTACAATCAGCTTATCGATAAAAATAATGAGACCAATTTATACTGATTTTATTGTTTGATGCATTGCTAAACGACTGATTAGCTAAGGATTGACAGAGTTAGAAATACGACGGAGGCCTTTGCCCAGTTGTGGGACACTATTGAATAATTTACCTAATAGTTTGTCATAAAATATTTTGACGTCTCAACAGGTTGTACTACAATATTCTTAAGTAACTATCACCACATAAAGCAGCATTTTTTGGGTAAAAAATTGAATATCTTAGGTATCCATTTTAATACTCCTATTATCGGAGCTCACATTTTCCCACACTCATTTTGCCAACCACAAGCTATATTATAGAATTTTAAAGTTTAGACAATGATTGTGAAGTTTGACAATACCTATTAAAATATATACGAACAAACCTTTGATAAATTTTATCTAACCTTTTTGTTAGTAAGATCGTAAACGTCTTAATTTCTAAGTGCATACGTCAGATGCCATAAACAGTTCGCCGAATTTTATGTTTGAAAAAGGTTTATTTTCATGCGTTTTAAATAGGAGGATCCAATAAATTATAACGTTGATGTATAATGTGAAGACCTTGAGCCATCGTTATAACCTGGCCTTGAAAAATAAATGTTCCTTTTAAATTAGCAGCTTGGTTTTTTTGGATGTTTGGCTTTAAGTTTAAATATGAAAGTGCGTTTTTTGAAATTGTTATTTTATAATTATAACCGCCTTTTGGCATTTCAAGCAAGCTTTCAAGTGACTAAAAATCCACTGTAAATCCTCGCGAAAATTGCAATTTGTGTAAAGTTAAAATGTTAAGGCTAAATAATAACATCCGATTTTAACGTAAAAGCCCACATTATCGATGCATTCGGGTACAAGCATCACGTGTTAATACATTCAAAACCAGCGACACACCTGACGCGGTCAAGATACATACAAACCACAGTTGGTGGTAGTGAATGCGCTAACTAATATGTACATTACGCGAAGCTAACGGCGCGGGTGCGGCGCGGCGTCTGCATGCGAATGATTCCTTCGCCCTCTTGAGTTATGCGCAAACGCACGCACAGCGTCTGCATTCAGTCGACCAAGATTTATGCGAAGCGTTAGCCACATACAAATGTTTCCTTTAAAATCGATCTGAGGACAACGCTGTAGGCGAAATGGGATATAATAAAGGGATGATAAATATATTAAGTAAATCAGCATATTTCTCATCTTCAGCCTAGTTTTATACACAACAATGAGCATTGAAGAGAAATCGAATCGCTTATAGTCAACTGAATAGCGTTTTCCCGCGACCTCGATCCGGATTTATTTTTAGTTTTTTTAGTTTTCTGGAACTAATTAAGCTATTTATTTTCTTCCCCGAGTCTTGGACTAGGTATCTGCGCACCGAATGTCATCAGAATCCCTTTATTCGGTCATGCACAGTTTGCATCTTAATATGTCCCGTGACTTATATTTAGTTACCTACAAGTAAAATGTTTCTTTACAAACTTCGTGTATTTAAGAAATGTTGTTAATATCAGTTCAGTAGTACATTTTTAAAACACCAAACTAACAAACAGAGCTCTTTTTAGCATCCATAAGTAACCACTTTTTAGCATCTATAAGTATCGGCAATTAATGTTCTTCCTCTACGTGACTATTATAACTAGTTAGAGTTGTTACAAGTATGGTAGCTTAAGGTTTATAAACTTAGTAAATAAATAATTGCTCCCTGAATGTCAGGTCTTCAGCAGTCCTGTTTGGGGCAAGTATCAAATCGATATCGATAAAACTGCGAATTATGCCAGTGACCTCACTAGAGTGAATGCACGCGCTGGATGCAGCGGTCGAGGTGCATCGCGCGTTCACTATTGTGTCAATGTCAGTACTATAGTTTAGTTGAGAGTGTTAAGACTAAGTATTTTTGCAAAATACAGGTAACTTCTCTAAATTTCCTAAAAAGAGGGAAGAATTGGGCGCGAATCTTGACTTCATTCGTCAAGTATTCGATAGTACATTTAACATATATGTAATTGCCTCTGAATCTACATAGCACACAGGGATTTTCAAGATTTTCTAAAAAAAATCAGTATACTTACAAAACCCAATTTTTTTAATAAGAGGTATTTTTTTACATTCGCGAATAACCCAATTGTCGAACGAAACGTGTACATTTGTTAAATATTTCCCGTCCTTACAGTTGCGTGATGAAATAAGATGCCACAATATATAAAAAATGCCTTATTCAGCGTTAGGGATTTTATTATCTTTTCAGTAATCCGTAACGAAATTATTATACGCGTTAAAGACTGGCTAGACGAGCGTTATTGTATTATGCAAAGCGGCCAGAAACCTGCTCAACTCCGTCCTTTACCAAAACTAGGTCGGCGGGAGGCTGCCAGACAATCACAATTTTAAATTAGAATCCCTTAGCTTTACACAGAATATATATTACAGATTTATGAATGCACGACTAGAATGTGCTGGAATAACTTGGCCCATTTGAAGGGAGAATAAATTGAAACACGGTGAAGGTTGGGGAGGAAGCTTATTGTCGCAAAACTTTTTATGACCGGCACAGTAAGAATAGTTAGAGAACACAGTGAAACTTACGTTTTAAAAATCCACTTTATGTTTAATCACTAATTTCTTTAGTTGTGACTTATAGTTTGTTGTTCTACTACTTTGAAGAGTTTTTTTACTCACATGTACCCGTATGTTTATACATGTACTTAAACCTATGACGACGCTGGTACCCTCGTTGGTAGTGAACCTTCCTACATAGCTTATAGTTCAGGTTCGATTTCCGGTAAGAGCAAGTATAGAGAGTGTCCCAGAACTTGACGTAAATATTAAAGGATAAGACCCTTCTATACCGGTCCGGATTATAAATTTAACTTTAAATATGATAATTAATTTAGGAGTTATTAAGGCTTTAATTTTACTGGTAAAAAGGTATAAAAGGGGCTTTTTTATCCCTTAATATTTACGTCAAGTTCTGGGACACCCTGTATATGTAATGAGCACGAATATTTGTTACTGAGTTTTGGATGCTTCCTATGTATTAAAGTATTTATTTATCTCTGCAGTCTTTTTTACAATCTATTTTATTGGAATCAAATTGAAACGAAAATTCGGAAATCATTCTCCGTCCGTTCACCTTCAATGAGAGAAGCGTGTTTAAAAACTAATAAATTAATGTGACTCAGCGAAAATATTTTTATTGTTATAAATGAACATCAAACGTGGAAAACTCATAAGTAGTCCGAGTAATCTAAAAATAAACCTGTAATAATTCTAAATCTTTCACCGAGTTAAAATGAATTACCTACCTACTCATACGTTTATTTAAATCCGTCAGTATCCTGCTATTTTGTTGTCTTATCTATAACTGGACTGTATTCTCAGAGAGCCACCGGTAAATTAAGTTTATTCCGGATGTATTTGTCCACCTCATGACCGCTGCCAGAGACAAATTGTTTCTCTAAGAGGATTGTGAGGATGAAAATTTCCATACAAAATGCGACGTTTGTCGCCCCTTAAACGTAGTCCGATTTTTACGATTTTTGAATATGTTGTAGATATTATGAAAAACTAGTTCTGCACGTTTTCCTTTTCAAAATAAAAAAACCGGTCAAGTGCGAGTCGGACTTGCGCACTGAGGGTCCCGTATTTAAGATAATACCTATGCTTGGTAACCACAAGAGAAAATACTGTTTTTGTTATGTTACTTTATTTTCTATGCCATAAGGTCCATTTTGACTAGCCTAATTTTTTATACAGGTTTTCAAAGCTTTTTTGGTTATTTCTTATAAACTCTAAATAATTAACACATCATTTTATTTTTCCCATAAAATATAAGTAATTATCTATACTTCAGGATTTTTTCAGGAACGGTAATTTTTTGTACATTTTTGGCTATAAATCGAAAACTAAATCACAGATAAAAAAAAATAGTTTAGAAATGTGCAGATTAAGCCCTTTCATATGGCACCCCATTTGCTATAATCAAACCACTTTCATTTTCAACCCCCATTCTAGCCCCTTCCAAATATTTATAAAATTAATTTCATATTTTTTTACTAGTTTTACAATTTGCTTGCCCGCATCTGGGGCAAGCAAATTGTAAAACTATGCCAAATTTCAAGTTGATAGCATTTGTTGTTGCTGAGAAAACCTGCTGTGACATACAGATTGACAGACAGACAACGGAGTCTCACCATAAGGGTTCCTTTTTTACCATTTCCGTACGGAACCCTAAAAATATAAAAACCTAGTTTTTTTATAATAACCACAATATGTTTAAAAATCAGACTTGATTTAGGGGGTGAGAAACTTTATCGCCCGGAGCTTAAATTGTATCGTAACATTAAATACAAAAGGGCCACAAAACAAAAACAGACATAGTTTGGTTTAAAACTTAAAGTATAAAGCATTCCAAATTTAAGTGCAACAGAAGCACATTTTGTTTTGTGTAATTGTGTTCCTTTTTGTATTCAAGCAACGATTTTGTCAGCTACCTATGCGATTTAAGCGTCGCTTCATAATTCTGTTAATAATATTTTGTTTTAATAATTCGCAAGAGGTTCAAACGGCCAGAATTTAATTGGCTGGACAGTGAATGCTATTATATTTTTGGATCATTCACCTGCCTACAACTATTTGGTTACGGACAAACGAGAGACGCACGACGGGCCGATTTTAAAAATAATTGACGCTCTCTCTATTGAACTGCGTTTATTTTGATTCCGCCTTTCATTTATCACAACACTCACAACAAACAACTAATCAATTAAGTTTATTTTAGATGAAAACATTTTAGTTCCGTATATTAGTCGGTAAAGTTATGTAACTACTAAGTAAATCTTTCTTAGTTTTAATACTATGTAGGTTCGATCGCTGCCTTTGGTAAGCCACCATGGAACCTTGTCGCAGAACGCTGATGGTAAAGTTTAACCAATTTCATTCTTGTCATACGATGTAACGTCATTGCTTACCAATTTAAACCCCGTGATAACACTTAGCCTCAAGTAGATGGTTAAAACTTATTCTTTATTCGTTACAATTATGATTGTAACGGATAATGAATATGTTTTAACCATCTACTTGCAACGTGTGTTCAGTCTAGTAGAACAGCTATTCTTACGTTACGTTACAACTTACAAGTAATACATACATAAACTCACGCCTTCATTCCCAGAGGGGGGTAGGCAGAGCTACAAAATTACCAACAACTATAAAACCTTGATGATAATTCCGTAACCACATTTTGCACAAGTAATAAAATAAAGTAAAAATATTTTTAGCGTAGACATTTATAAAGTTGGCTTGTTACCTGTATAGTATGTATTATTTCTGCGTAATTAGGAAGCAGTGTTTTACGTTTAAATAAAAAAACAGTAGGAGATTAATTAGTAGCATGACAAAACAAACTTATGCCGAAATTATTCTAGCAAAACGTTGTGAATTAAAGCAAAACGTACTCTATACTCGTATAGGGATTACCTGATCACATAAATGATATGCGCAAGAATGTCGATGCCAGTGCACGCATTAGCGTCACAAATCTCATTCGAAGCGATTCGTTATCGTTATTACGTCCTTAATATAAATATAAATCGTGTACTAGCTTCTAAAAGGTGGCGCCAAATCTGTCGGAACGGCGCAGGCGCAATACGAGTTTAATTGACAGCGCAGGAGCGGAGTCAACGCCCTCGTACGCTCCACTGCTAAAATAATATAAAACTTTAACATCGGCTGGTACTTAATACCAGAATAAACGTTATAATTTATATTTTAATGTTCCGTCTGCAACCGTCGTATTTCAAGCGCGCTCTATCTATTCCGTCTCCATAATGTAGTGAATCATGTTTTTTTAATATCTATAAAATTTGGAATCCACACTGATAAAAAGATGGTTAGTCACATATAAAAAAACCGCTGCGCACATCGGTCAGAACAGTTTAAAAATAATATCACATTTATCACTCATAAAACTATTATTATTGATACGTATTTAATCCTTGATTATTTTGGCGTTACTCGGCCTAATCGACCGCTAAATATAATGTATAAGATGAACATTCGGAATTTTCGGTGCGCACACGTGAGGTCTACGTGAGGTTCGAAATTTAAAAAGGCCATTGCGTGAAGGTTGCCCATGTTGGGTCGGCGGCGTGCGTCAGTGGCAGTTGAAAAATAGTGGCTCTGTCTGCCAGTCGTCTAGCGCTGCTCGTGACTCAGCGGGGCAGGGAAGCCGGCAGCTCAGGGCTGATGACGATCGCCATTTGTTTCACCCAATACCATATTTTACATTGATGGCCTTCATGCAGGTACATACAATATTTTTAAATAGCTCGTATTTGGTTTTTCTCTAAACCTTCGTATTAATATTACATTAGCTTATTATGTCTATTTTATGAAGTGATTGTTCTATAGCTTGACGTCTGCTTTCAAGAACCTATCTTGAGACGGGCGTCTCGAACAAGATGAGCTTATTAATGCGGCCGTTAAATTAATAAGAACAGTTTATTATTTAATGATCACACTTGACAGCCTTCGAGGATTTCTGGCATGACCGACATTGAGATAAAAAGTATAATATTGAAAATTACACTAGTTTTTAGGGTTCCGTAGTTCCGTACTAAAATGGCAAAAAAGGAACCCTTATGGTGAGACTTCGGTGTCAGTCTATCTGTATGTCACAGTAGTTTTTCTTAGAAACTATAGAAGCTATCAACTTGAAAGTTGGCATAGTTGTATAACTTGCTTTCTCGCATCTGTTTAACTAGTATTTTCTTTTGGGTTTTCCAACCATATTATCTTAAATACGGAACCTGCTTTTTTTAAAAATTTAATTACGCTCCGGCAGCAACCCTGCATTTCAATATTTTCAACATACGGGTTTACCAGAATCTGTTATTCTTCAATCTTCGCAAGGCATGTGTTTTTGTTTAGTCTGCTTGGAACATGGGGGTGAGCGAGATTTTTATTACCAGCCGATTTCATGTAGGTACTCGTGAATAAAGTGGTAAAGCACTTGAAATAACTGACAGCTATTACAATATTTACAATACTCCGCACTGTGTATAGAATCAGATGTGCCCACATAGTACACATACTAGATCAAGTCACATCTGATTTTGATAAATTAGCAATACCTCTCCCTCTTAAAATGTTGAAAGACTGAATGATAACTAGACTTGAGGTAAACTGAGGCAAATTTATGACGAGTTCAAAACACAAAAAAAATATGAAGGTATCTATAAAAAACCCTTCGAAAAATATGTAACTATCCTTATTTGTTTCTGTTTAATAAATATATAATTATATGGCAATACTTGGGCAGGCCGCTAAAAAGAGACTTACCGAGGTGTTTGGTTCTAGCCGGGATCTGCTGGTCGGGGATGGAGCGCGACGGGCGCTGCAGCTCTGTGGCGGCGCTGCGCGTGGACCGCGCCGAGTGCTGCGCAGGCGGCGCGCGCGCTCCGGCCGCCTGGAGCCAGCACGATCTCGACAGCGGCGAGATATTCTTCTACAAGGCTTTGTCCGGAGGCGTGCCGTGCACCGCTTGTGCAGGTAATAAGCACATCATTATCATCATTTCAGCCGAAAGACATCCACTGCGGGACATGGGCCTTTTGTCCAAGGTTTGCCACAAGACCGGTCTAGCGCCGCTTGATTTCTGATCTTTGCCACGTCGTAGTTCCACCTTGTTAGAGGCTCAACAATGTCAAGGGTTATCTCTGATTTTTTTGATCTTTGTCTTATCCATGTTAATTTTTAGACCAACTCGTTCGGAGGCTCTGCTGAGGTCATTGAGCATTGCGCTTACGTCTTCCATGGCTTCAGCCATGACGACAATGTCATCGGCAAACGTCGTTATCGCGAGAGCAAAAACGATTTAACAGTACTGAAATATTATGACAATAAGGCAATAACAGAAGTGACACTCGTATCGAGAAACGTTTATACCTACGAGTTCAAAATATATCAATTTTCTTTCTGAAATCTTACCTCCGTACTTTACTTCATTAGTAGTACATATTTAAAAACATTAGCGAGGTACGCAATCCTAACGTCAACCTCTTTAGTCACTTTTCCTGCTACTTTAGACATTTGTCATTCTTGATTGGTTTGATATGTACAAAAAACATTGGACACATTGAGGTATAATGTACTAACGTACTAGAGCAGACGCAGCAAACAAAGTTTTTGCGCTAGACGTTGCGGTCCAGTGGACCGTAACGTCTCAGTCAGTTGCTGTGCTTGTTGTGACGTGGTTGTCCCACACGCGAATAAATATTACGTGAAAATACCTCCCTGTGTATTAATAGATTGTTTTAATTATTCAAGAAAGTCGAAAATAAGTCGTAATTTCATCGGCGAGTAAACAAGCGATTTTGTTTTAACCTAATTTAAGAAAATACTTTAATGAATGGCACGCACTTGTCAGCGCTTAGTTCGTCGCCATCTTTTCAACGTAAATCATAGATGAACGGAGCAGACTGTACAAATTCTGTTTTCAATTTCAATACATAAAAGAGAAATATTAATTTGAAGTAAATTATCCTTATTAATGTTATAAATGTGAAATTGAGTTTGTTTCACTGTTTGTTACGAATAAATACAAAACCTGTAAAAAAAATATTATAATATATATTTCTTTAAATGGGACATTGAAAAAACATTGGAGAAAAATACTGGATTTGATTTATAATTAAAAAAAAAGTTCAAGTTGGCATGTTAACTTATAGGTAAGCGTGTTGCTGATTAACTATTGTAAACTCTTGACGAAGCATATTGCTGATGATTCTTGATACATTTTTTATAAAGTAATAAATTTACTGTAAGTAGGAAAAAAAAGGTAAGTGTTTACGTACCGAACGTTGGTCAGTACCCAGCTTAAGACAAGTTTGATTCACCTTTTCCAGCAAAAACTTCGCGCTAGGTTGGCGTATTTTTTTCACTTCTTTTTAAAATCTGTCTCTGATGTTGCTGGCGCACAGTTTTTACGCAACTCTGCTTTAACTAATGCCCAGTACCACTCGATGGGTCGTAGCTGGGGATAGTTTGGAGGTTCATATCTTTGGGCACACATTGCACGTTGTTTGAAGCCAGACAGTTTTGTGTGGCTCGGGCATAATGTGCAGTAGCCAGCTCGGACCAAAACAACACATTCCCTTCATGCTGCCTTATAAATGGTAAAATCACTCCTTTTATACATTTCCGGACATAAATATCTGCATTTATGGTACCTTTCGTGATAAATGACCCATTGCGTTTTCACGAACATATTGCTTGCCAGATTAAAGAGTTTTCCCCAAACTTTTCTTAAACATTATATTTATTTTGATCGCTTATTTTTGGTTGTGAAGAATTGGTCACCTGGCAAAGTCGTCAAAATCTTTTTTCACATATTATGTCTCATCGTCCATGAAAACGCATGTTCTGTCCAAATTGCAGAGAAGCTTGTATAATTTTCGCGACCTTGTAACAGAACTAATAGCGGCGTAATAGCGGCCTGCACACGTAAAGTTCGTTCCGAACCGTACGTGTAAATGCAACTGCAATAGTAAAATAGTAAAAAATGTACGGTTCGGAACGAAGATTGGAATGGCGCGTGGCGTTTCCCGCGGTCCGAATTTTACGTGTAAAGGCCGCTATTGTATTGCTTTACCGACTATTTCGGGGCTTTTACTTTTTTATAGGTCTTCAAATTTTGACCCACTTTCTCTCTCTGGACCATAGATGTACTAGTTTCCAATTTTTTTGCCGCATATCGATAGAACTCTAAATATTATTTTAAGTAGACACTATTTTCTTTTATTTTTTTCATTTGAAGGACCCGTTGGGCGTCCGCTTCGAGCTTTGTATGAATTCCATATTCTTTTAAGTACCGATTAACAATATTTCGTAGCGTTGTTGCACGACTTTTATTCACCATCTTTTTCAACCGCTGCAAAAGTTGAATTAGGATTTTCAAGGTACGTTCGCAAAACAGTTTCTCTACGAATTATTTTAATGTCCTGTATTTTAAATAAAAACAATACCTAACCAGAGGGGCTATATTACCTAACGCACTCGCAATCGCAATAGTTTTCATTTTGAAAATCGAAGGCTTGTCTGCATACAAAATGAAACCAATTGTTCCGCTTTGAAGCCGATCGCGATTGCGAGTGAGTTACGTAATAGGCCTGCTGAAGTAATATGTCAATCGATACATCAAGATGACACAAACTGAGGCATATAATAAGAAAAAAAAACGTTTACCGTATCGTATTTTACTGGTATGCAGACTCCGTAAAAAAACTTTTCGATACGGCCCTTATATAGTACGGGCGCTCTTTAATAATTTGTTTAGCCCAACTTGCTTCTTCATCGTATTTATATGTCAACAACATCATTACGATTTAAAGCAGTATGGGATATTTATAATATTTATATCCACTGTTAGTCAATATTCAGTCAGAAACGGTGCAATCAGCAACAATGTAATTGCCTATTTCTAATTTATTTTACTTAATCCGCACATCTCCAAGAGGATTCTGAAGCTGAACATTTCCAAATGTATTACAAAATGCGGTAACGTTTCTATCCCCCTTAAACGTAGTCCAATTTTTAAGTTTTTTTAGCGGCCTTTACACGTAAAGTTCGGACCGCGGGAAACGCCACGTGCCAGTCCGAACCGTACCTTGTTTTACTATTTTACTATTACAGTTTCATTTATACGTACGGTTCGGAGCGAAGATTGGAATGGCGCGTGGCGTTTCCCGCGGTTCGAACTTTACGTGTGCAGGCCGCTTTTGAATGTTATAGATTTTATTACAACTACGTACGTAGGTACTTACCAAGAAAATATTTTTTGTACCGGATTTTTATTATAAAAAATAGGCGGAGTGAGTTTTTCATAATAACTACAACGTATTCAAAAAATGTGGAAATCGGACTTGATTTAGGGGGTGAGAAACGTTATCGGCCGGAGTTAAATTTGTATGGATATTTTTTAACCGTTACGCGATTTATGCGTCGCTTCGGAATCCTCTTAGCGCGAAGCTGTCGAAAATTTTCCATACAAATCATGTCCAACGTCCACGATCTTTGAATCTGTTGTAGTAATTATGACAAAGTACGTTTGTACGTATCCGTTTTTTTAAATTACATTTGTTTCTAGAATGTGTTCTGTATCAAAAAATGTTTTTTGAAAATGAACAGAGTTTACTAGTTTTTCATAATGTCTACAACATATTAAAACAATCGTAAAAATCGGAATTGGTTTAGGTGGTGAAAACTTTATCGCATTTTGTATAAAAAAATTCAGCTTCATAATCCTCTAAGCATCGTCTATCCTTGCAGTGAAGATAACACAGCAATATTCGTGCTCCATCCACTGATAACAAACAATACAGCCATTGTGTTACCAAGGAATTAGGACGTGGAGAGCATCGACTTATAAGCAAACACGATATATGGACGTTAAACATCAAGTGCATTTTTGATTTTCCCGTTTTTTCTTGAGTTATTCTTGGGATTCGGATCTCTTTAAGAATAAAAATACCACAAGAATACAAGATTGGCAAGGAAAATATGGATATTATTGTTCCTGTTTCTGACTTATATTATAGACAACACACAACAGAAACTAATCAATCTCTTATGCGAAATTTATTTATGTCTCCATAAATAAATTTTAAAAAAATATCCTTCTACCGGGTAGGTACACTTGGGCAAGCAGCGGACACCAAAACGATTTTACGGTTCACTAATGCTTTACCAAATCACTATTTGGCAAATATATCATTTTGTACAAACTTCATTTCGCGAAGAAATACTTCCCGCCGCATTGTTTTACAATTTTATGTGTGGCCAAAGTAACCTATGTAATGGTTAAAGCACAAACACGTTATTGAGAAATTAAAGTTTGTCAAACGTACTTTTGGTCAAATGAATGGAACCCTGATTTTATAGATCATGTATTAGTCGACTGAGTCACAGAAGAGATTTTATGCCTTAGTTTTTACCTGGCTTGAATCTTACGTCATTTGTTTATTTCAGAATCGTGCGCGGGCGTCGCGTGCAGTGCGGGGCGGCGGTGTGTGGTGCGCGGCGGGCGCGCGCGCTGCGTGTGCGCCGCCGCGTGCCGGCGCGCCGGCGCCGTGTGCGGCAGCGACGGCAAGACGTACCGCTCGCTGTGCCGCCTGCGCCGCCGCGCCTGCCGCCGCCCGGCCAAGCATCTATCGCTCGACTACCCAGGGCCCTGTCGAGGTAATTTTTCACTTATTTCTTCTCATTTTTCCTATCGAGGTGCGAATGATCGTTGTCTAATACTTACCAGAGCGCATCTGTTCTGAGTCGATATGCGCTCTTGGGGTTAAGTTATGTCGTCGGCAAGACGTATAGCCGCCAACGATCTCGACAGTGTCTGAGCATGGCATCTCGAAATTCGTGCAATTAATAAGTCTCTTCAAACAGCTACTAGGGCTTTAGTTTTTTCTCAAACATGCTCGGAAATAACGGTTTTCCGATTGAAATACATGGACGGAAAATGCCTCTTTTTACTCCTAGGAGTAAAAAAACCATATGAAAACACTTTCCGTCCATGTCCATATTGTTTTTTCAAAAGTGCTCTCTATTGCGTATAAAATCGAAAGGACCATGAAAAAAATCCTGTACACCCAACTTGTGGGGGCGCAGTGAGGGGCGGCGGCGTGGCGGGGTCCGCGGAGCGACGGCTGCGGGCGGCGGCTCGTTGTGCGTGAAACTATCGCTACTAATACTCGTATGACGCAAACAAAAATTCTCTCCGAATTTGTCAAAGGCTTTTAAAAATACTTAGGTATATCATGTATTTGTATAATTTCCTGGCATTGTTTGAGAAAAGCATTATGTATGCCTCGGCGGAAACGAGGATTTCCTGACTCGTATTTTACAATGTACTATTTCTTCAGAACAGTTCCGAACTTTTGTTCAAGTAGGTCTGTACCCAATTTATACGGCGTCGCTCAATCAAGATTGAGTCGTCTACCTACACGGTGGGCAAACGGTGTTAGATAATTATTTTCAGATGTATTCCCCTCGAGAAAAATAACTTAAAAATGAGAGGTAAGTATATCAGCAGATACCATATAAACCTAGTTGATGTGTAAATTTTATAGGATGAGAAATGCGAATTTCCTCATGTTTGTCTCGTAATGAGCGTCTGTTGGATTAAATTAGCCTCGGCATTCCGCGGGAACTGTCACCAGCGCTCTCGTAATCGTTTTATGGAATTAAGTAAGTACGAGAAGACTGTAGGCAAACTATCGCCTACACTCGACTCAGAATGTTAGGTAAAATGCTAGAGTCGAAAAAAGGGCATCATTGCATCAGCCTGTAGGCTTATCAAAGGTCTGGCATAACAAACCAGCCTCATTCGGCAGATTCCCGCGGCTGGCATCTGCAGCATTTTGGTGCCACTTTGTAAGACATTTATCATTTAAAAAACATGTTCATCTCTTTTTTTTAAGGTAAAAACTTCCAAGTTAACCATTTACGTTTCAATATTATAATTAATAAAGTGTGTGCTAATTTGGAAGACGGCCAATTGGACGTTTCGTACGCGGGAGCCCTATAGGAATTACACAAAGACTGGTCTCTTGCAACAAATTACATGAAAACACCTAGCTTTTGCATGTGTATAAATAAATTACCATGACTTGTTGTCATGTGACGTCCAGAATGAATAGTCCGGAGTAAATGAAGCGGTGGCCCGTGAATGGGAGTGCAGATTGCATTTTGCAATGTTGTTGCATTTGAATACGTCGAGTGCAGGCTAATAGCTACATATTCTGAATTGGTCTAGCCAAGTACTTGATGGATGACTGGCAGGTTTAATACAACTTTGTACTCTTGCCATTATGTTTTCTGATGAGAAAAACTGCATAAATTAAAAGAATTTATGTTATTTTTTCAACGTGCTTATCGTAAATTACTGTCTGGGGTACATCTGCTTAACAAACAATTGTAAAAAACGTGTTTAGTGACGTCAGTGCAAAAATCTATCGAACTTTTAATACCGAGGTAGGAAAAAGTACCTACCTTGCGTTAGATTCAATAATGATTTTTGTCCCAGTTGTTCAGGATGTTCGCTCAGTGAATAATCCTGGAAGTTTTCGAGTCTGAGCGCGGAACGCAACCATTTTCAAGACATATTTAAAAAAAAGGAGTCTTCTAGTTAGCTATAAAAATATTTATAACAATCCATATGTAGCCGTTTGGACACTACTATTATTTTCATTCCTAGAAAATGTCACCATAAACGTCGAGATTTTTCATTAATGAAAGAGTAAAAAATCGTTATTTACCAGTCGATAGCAGAAGGTCAGTTCAAGGTAAATGGCCATTTCATTTGAAGAATTCGTGTATAGGTGACATATTCTTTTACGACGTGGTCGTCGGGCTAGAAATAAATTAAAAATTAGGAGGAATGCCAACTTCCTTGGCGCCACTTTAATGCGACAAAACATTATTCATATTTATCTTATTTTGTTGTTATATTTTATATTTTTTATATTGAGAAATGAAAATGCCTTCGAGATGAGTGGCATTTTTAGTCACAGATGTACTTAGTATTCCTAGAAAGCTGCGCGTAAACAAAATATACTATAGTAGCGTGTGCAAGCTAGTTCCGTCTCTATTTTAGGCTTGGACATTGTCACCGCGTACAGTCGACTACAACGAGATGTATCAGGTGAGAAAGTGGATACACGTCTTTGTAGACCGCTGTACAAATTGGTTGAATGTACTTACCCATAGTGTACCTAATATGTGTAGTTTATCGATGCTTATATACACGACTATATCAAACATGCGATCGGGTTTTCAAACCCTGCTTTCTGTTAGCTCTGTTAGCTCATCGATGATATACCTATCATAACTTACAAGTTATCTCTAGTTGTCAAGTAAATAAGTATAATAACGATGACACTACGATAACATGTCAAAAGCAATAATGGTTTTACCAAATAGGTAATAAACTTGTATCTGAACATAGAATGGCCAGTAGGTACGATTAAGTCACAGTAAAACTAGAGAATTAGGTAATAGTAGGTACTCGACCGTCTATCGCGTTTTACTCTCATTTGCATAATAAATATGCCGACATATGCGAGAGACAGAATGACAGCTATAGACTGCCAAGTAGATATTAGTACAACAGAATAATACTCAGATTATACTGCAATGACCACCGGAACATTTTTCTCCTCCGACTGTACATAAATAAATTAAACTGAACTGAACGGATATTAGCTAGAGTACTGGGACAATAAAAACATCTTTAGAATTAAAAGAAAGAATATGATTGAGCATTTTTGTGCTTCTCTCGTCAATAACATAATTTAATACTTAAATTAGCTATAACTAGTGACTTAATTACCCTCGCTTCGCTACGTAACACCCGTACTTAAATCAGAATTTATAATACTTTAAAACCTTCCGCGAAAAATTATATAACTGATGACGAAAAATGCATCAAAATCCGTTGCGACTCGCCTCCATTATTAGAGGTAAAAGAACATGAGATATTTTTGAACGCTATGTTGAATAGAATCATACAAAAATAATACACGTGACTGTACACGCGAAAAGTAATTTTAGCCGAGACAGATTTGGATCTCTTCATATTGACGGTAGAAAAGTGACCAAAGACCAAAATATGAATCTCTTTATTGAATATCCGAATTTCAGCAACCCTATGAGCGTTCACTGAAGCTAAGCTATTGCACCTTTAATGGCGTTACGGTAAATGCTCCGCGGCCGCCTAGCAAATCATCCACCATGCGCCGGCACATAGCAACCGTCCTAGACCTGGGGGTTATTCTCTTACGACTTGCACCTAGTTTGATTTAGCCTCAACTTAACCAGGGTCTGAGACCCGTACCGCCCCGCGATGATGGCGCGTGCAGGGGTCAGGTTAGCCAGTTCTGTCGAGCGGTCTCGCTTGTGCTGTGCAATAGAATAACAGCACTGTTAAGAGCCCCATCAAAGTTTACTGGCTCATTATTGGCGCACTCGAGCCTGACCAAACTTGCTATATGTATGGCTAAAGTGTTAAGAAGCAGCGATAATTGAAGAAAAAAACAAAAATTACCTTTGACTTGTCATAGGAAAGTTTCTGTATATCTTTATTTTAAATCAAAGTGGTAATGTGTTATATAATAATTAGGAAATAGCGACTCCTTTAGAATCTAGAAGCATGGTAGGTATGCCACCAAAAGTCCGAACTCTAATAATTACTTATAGAAGAGACAATTCTTCTAATTTTGATTTTGTCAAAGGCGGAAACGTGTGCAATATAAATACCATTCGACAGCATAAAAATGTCAGCAGCTGCGCCCTAGAAGATGCAGGAATGCTCACAAACCGTAAAGTAATATACGCATGCAGCATTTACCTTAGATATATTGGTTTGTGTACCTCCCCCCCCTTAACAAAATCTTGCCAATACGCAAACAGGCTGTGTTGTATTTTTGTAACTATATTATTCTATTTGTGTTCTTATATTTTGTATTATTTTAACATTTGTATGGGTGCCATGCCATTTATTATTATTAATAATAATTTGCGCATTTGCCATGGCAAGATTTTGTTAAGGGGTGGGTTATTAACCTACTTTAATAAGTAGGTTAATAACTACTTGCGGTTCGGGGGCATGTGCGTTTGTAGCCAGTGCAAGCAAATATTTTTTTAGTACAGATTTTCCCCGGTGGCCTTCACTTGCTCGTTGTTCGACGAACGTACTCTTCCCCAGAAGGACGCTATTCTACTACGTCTCATATCAAAAAAATCGTGAACCCTAGGGACCGCAAACATGGTAGATGCACTACTGAAACGCGGTTGCTTAAGCAGTATTCTTAAGGCATCATTTTACTGTACTCTAAGGATGCTAAGAGCTTTCCGAGTGTATTTCGTCCATAATTGACAGGTATAAAAACTTTGACAGTATGCTCTAAGCAGAACAACTTTAACATCCTCAGAACACTTCGCAAACCTACGCGCCAACATGTTGCTGCGCACGGCCAGGGTCCTTCGTTCGCGTTCTATGTCTAGATCGTCTTTCATGTCGTCACATATTTTGTGCCCCAAGTACTTAAATTGTTTTACAACCCGAACTGAAGTACCGTTCAACAAAACAGGTTGCACTCTATCCGGACCCTTTCCGGACTTAAAAACAAGCATTTCAGTTTTAGCCCTGTTGTATTTCATACCGTTTGTTAAGTCAAATCTCCCACAGACATCTAATGGCTTAGTTAGGCCACAGATCGAGGGGCTGAGAAGGACCATGTCAAATGCATAACTCAAATAGTTGTAAAAGAGACAACATGGCATCCCACACCTGTCCTCCTCAGCTCCTCGATCAGGTCGTTCATATATATATTGAAAAGGTCCGGAGAAGTGAGCCCTCCTTGGTGAACTCCACACTCTAGTCTGTATTCATTAGACTGTGAGCCACCCCACCGTAAAACGTTAGCTTGTTTGGCATAACAGAATCTCAACAGATAGAACATACTGTTAGATGCGCCTGCTTTGGATACTTTGCTCTACATTATGTCATAATTGACGAGATCAATAGCTTTGCTTAGATCCAGACAGCAGGCGTAGATGGAAGTTTCTCGTTCTGTGTAATAATTTACAGTGTTTTTTAACCGACTTCAAAAAAGGAGGAGGTTATACATTCCACTGTATGTTTTTTTTTTATGTATGTTCACCGATTACTCCGTCAATTGTCAACCGATTTCAATTTTTTTTTTTTGGTTTGATAGAGTATACTTTCGAGGTGGTCCCATTGTCACCAAATCTGAATCTGATGAGAGAATCCGTGAGGAATTGAGGGAACTCCTCAAATATTGTAGGCAAACATATAGCGATTTTAGCATTTTTAGTAACAAGTCCAGCATTTGCATTCAGAAAGTATCATTTGGTGAAGTGGAACTGATGATGAAGACCACAGATGGTCACCGGAACTCCTTAACGGTACCGATTTCAAGGGTGGCGATAAGATATCTCGATTGGAGATGGAGACTTTCTACATCTCCTATGGATGTTTATTTCTTAAATTTAATTTTAATTTGACATTTGGAGACTCTTTACATCTCCATAATTGTATTATTGACCGTGGAGACTTTCTACATCTCCTATGGATGTTTATTTCTTAAATTTAATTTTAATTTGACATTTGGAGACTCTTTACATCTCCATAATTGTATTATTGACCGTGGAGACTTTCTACGTCTCCTTACCTATGTCTATTTTTAATTTTTATTTGAAATTTGCAGACTTTACATTTCCAATTTAAATTGAATATACTTTGAGTCTCATAATTGCTCCTGGGACCTGTACATCCCTGTGACATTTAAATTAGTTAGCTTAAGTTTATCATAGTAATAAGTTACTCATATAAAAAAAAGACTTCCTGTTGAGTTTCTTGCGGCGTTTCTTCTCAACAGAGTCCCTTCGAAGCGCTGGTAGACTCAGAAATGTAAAAGTGCCTACAGGGCCTACTTACAGAATAAATGAATTTGAATTTGATTAAGATAGTTGAGCGACTACAACGAAGAATATCTACTTGTTCAAATATGACTATGACTTTCCCGCGGCGTTGCTTGCGGCGCGCTTGATATAAGTTAAAGTTTCATTTCAACTAAGAAGTGGGACTACGTAACAGCGTATTATGATCACTAAAAAGTATAAAATAAAATAAATGTTTTAAAAAACAAAAAACCGCCTTCAAAAACGCAAAAAATAACTTCTTTAAAATTGTAGGCACCTAATAGGTTAGTCCAACTGAAGTCGGCGACCACAACATTTTCAACAAAAAGCCGACATCAGTTGGACTAACCTATTAGGTGCCTACAATTTTAAAGAAGTTATTTTTTGCGTTTTTGAAGGCGGTTTTTTGTTTTTTAATTAAACACAGTATGGCGGAATCTGTTGAGACTCCCGACCGAAATCCAAACTGAGCTTCACTAATACAGACATTCCTCATCCGTTCGGGTTGAGGTTAGACATATCTCTTGTTCTATTTCTGGGTACCACCGTTTTCATTAAAGCAGCTGGACGACACTTATGCTTTAAACATAGGTTAAATAGTATACTAAGTACACTATATATTTCATCGCTAGCATAGAGAATATGTTCGATACTGAGCCCATCATGCCCTGGGGACTTCCCTCGCTTCATATTTTTAACCACCCTTGCCACTTCATCAGAAGTTAAAACAGGCGTATGACTGTTCTTATTCGCTGCGTGCGGCTCAGGATCAAACACATCCTCCACCGGTTGAGGAGTGGCAAGCAAATAAATCTGCAATATCTTTGGAGTCGTGGACGTTATTTATGCTCGCAGGAAGCCCAGACTTGGGCATAAATTGTTCCGTGGCTTTCCAAAACTTACCAAAGTTATTATTCCTGTTGTGGATAGCAAGTATGTTCATTTTAATGGTCTCTTGGTTGTTTTAGCACCATTTTAGTTTGTTTTTAAACTGACTCTTAGTTTTTCGCATATTTTCGTAAAGTAGCCCACTAGTTGGTTTATCACTTACTACCCAATTCTGAAAATGGTGTCTTGCCTCTTCGTGGCTACTCCTCACGTGCTAGTTCCACCAAATAATCGTTTTCCTTCGTTTTTGGCCACCGGTATTGGTGCCTGCACTTTGTTTTGACCCTGTCTGTAATATGTTGATAACATTATCATAAAAACTTCTAATATATAACTATAATTGTTCACAAATTACATTAAAATTACATCGACACTGACTAGCTTCTTTCAAATTGACTAAATTGTTGTATCAGTAATGATCATATATATTTATTTGACTAATGTCTCTCTACCCCCAACAAATTTTTGTCTTATCAGACAACGCGCCTGTAAACGTCTTTAACGTTACTCCCTTAATATTACATATAATTAGGAGGGGGAGATGATCAGACCAGTTTACATCAAACATGATCTTAATACTTAATAATGTATTATGTGTAGCTCTGGTAGTTAAACAGTGGTCCAACCATCTACCCGTACCATGTGCATCACTATAAAAAGTGTGTGTGTTTGAGTCACTGCCCATAATATCACGATCACTCCAAAGCCATGATTGTTCGTTGCAAAAGAATTGTAGTTCTTCGCCAAATCTGGTCTCTGGGTGTGCATTAAAGTCACGTTGAATGTATACGGTCTCTATTTCTTTTTCTTCTATTATTGCACTTAGCCCAGCTAGAACATCTGTGAATTCAGGCAGGTTTTCCTCGCTGTCCACTGGCATGTAGACGCTGAATACCAGTATTTGTCGACCCCCCCAAATCAATTTGGATTCCCGTCAATATGTCATTAAAGAAATTGACAACTGTTACGTTTCTAAACTTAGATTTACGCCATAGAAGTGAAACGCCGCCCGACGGGCGCCCGCGAAGTATACCTGCTCCTGAATCGACAGAAGACTTTGAATGGGGTTCCCTCTATTTAGCCGAAACTTTTTACACCGAATGTCTAGAGTCGCCGAATTTTGTTTTTGCATAATTTTTCTCTAGCTTAAACGGAAAATATTTGTCTAATCCTGGTAGGGTAGATTAGGTTAGGTTAGGTTTATTTTATAACTTTTCAAAACAGTTAAACTAAAAAGTTAAGTTAAAAGTTAGAATAACAATTATGGTTTGATAGTTTTGCGGAATGTGTTGCACGTTCTCTGTAATTCTGTATCGGCGGTATACTAACCCCACCGGCCAAAACTACCATTCAAAAATGACGTAAGTACCTATGCGGCTTGACACTATAATTTTAAATGAGCTAAAGGATGCCGTATGAAATTGTTGCAATAATTCCACATTAATAAATATGAAATTAGCGTACACGACGAATCGCTGCCGCTTAATACATGGTCCTTACTTTTTCGCTTTAAGAACACCTTTAAAATGCACTCTTTGTTACATAACCTCACAAGAAAACTGCACAAAAACATGCGCCGTCTTTATGTTTTAATAAATTCACGAAGATATGACTTGATTTAACACTAGTTCTAAACCTTTATAAGAAACTAGCTTTTGCCCGCGACTTCGTCCACGTAGAACTCGTTTACCGCAGTTAAGTAAATTAATAGTTTTAAGTAATTTTATAGTTTGACTTCCTCCCTGGCCAGAATGACCACATGATCACATGTTATATTCAGCTCGAAATTTAACATAAAGTTGAATTGGATAACGTAATTTAGGTTACTAAATTTTAGTATACAATATTTTTTGTTTTCTATCTTTCGCTAAAACATGAAAATTTCATGGGCTGGATACTCTTGAGCATGCTACATACAGTTGCCTATGGGAAAAACAGTTTGCTTCTAAATGTACACCGGCTACTTCTAGTGTTTGTCCTTGCGCTTTGTTCGTTTGTTCATGGCAAAAGCTGTTTTTAAAGGAAACTGCACTCTTTTAAAGTTAAATGGTAAATCTTTCGAAATTACTTATAGGAATGCGGGGAATCAAAACATTTTCTCCTTTAGCAATTCCAGACATAATTATTGCCCTTACGATATTCATGGAGTACCGAAGTACCGGGACACCAAATTTAAGCATGAACTTATGAGAGGGTACTCCCGACGTGACTTGCTCGGTGTCTATGACATTGTGTACCGAGAGATACTCCACAATATCGTGAGAAATATTTTTTTCATTTATCCACCCGACAATTTCGTTTGTCGGTGCTAATATTGCCCTCTTACACAACCATTATCTATTCTTTATGTTGTTTTGTAGATCGGGGTACACGTTATTTTTTAGATTAGGTATCTGTGTTTTGTACAATATTACAGAATTGACAACATTTCAAAAAAGCAAGTATTTCTGTTTTTTCGCGTTTATAATAGCTCGTTAAAAATTAGACTACCCGTGTTTCTCGGTTTTTCTTTATTTAACTTAAATTCGTCGTTAATAACTTATTAAAGATTATAGTAATTAAAAATACCGTATATACAAAGTTAGGAATACTGATGTCGTGATCTTAGCATGATATAAAATAAAAAAAGTAACTTTAAACAGAAACAGAACTGACTGTCATGTCATGTCACTTGTCAACCATAACAACTGTAACAACATGAATTCGTCGACTTTGGGCAGATTGCGGCTATCCGCTTTTACAAATCCGTTAGTCACTTTCATTTTAAATAGCGTATATCAAAACAATAGTATTACAAGAATTGAAAGCGTGTCATTAGAATCAAGTAATCCGTCAGAGAGATGAAAAATGGACATGACAGTTGTATATTTTTTTCAATTCCTATGGTAATAAATGGACTAAGGAAACTAATAAGTGTATTCCTAACATTCTAAATCCAACTTTTTTTACTGTTTTTCCTAAATATAAAAAAACTACCGCATAAAAAAATCCAAAAATATTTTTACTGTAATCAGCAGTAAAATCTACAAACGGTATTTTTATTTTACTACCTTAGCACATATGAATTGTTGTCAATTCGCGGTTTAATGTAATCATACCGTTACTATCTCTTGCCATACGATTTTCGCCAATTTTTAGTAGAGCTGCTGGCCCGACTGGTATCATTGTGTAGTTGTTGGCATATTTGTAGTCAGATAGATACATTATATTTACATATACCTATATTGTAGATGCCGACATGCATTTATTTTATCCGCCGGCGTGCCCCTAGTTATCACTGGTAGATGAAAATCTGTCTAAATTCGCCATAAAATAAATTAATTTTCAATTGTCGACCTAAACCCCAAATTTGAAGATTCTAATTTCAAAATCGACGGATAGGACTTTCTAAACGTTCATCCCCTTTTTTACCCCCTTATAACTTTTATCTTATAACCAAAAATCCTTCCTTAGTAGATCTCTTCACTCTATAAGGTATCTATGTGCAAAATTTCAAGTTTCTAGGTCCAGCGGTTTGGGCTGTGCGTTGATTTATCAACAATAAGTTTAGCATTTTATATATATGTATAGATAGATGGAAGATTGCACTGTACATAATATTTTGTAAATTAGGTAAAAGATAAATACTGACTGTTAAATTAAGATCTTGTTAAACATTATTTCAAGCAGTAAAGATTTATTATAATTATTTATTATTATAAGTACGGATAATCACCAGTGATCGGAAATAGGTGAGCTAATTTGCCTAAACTTGATGCATGTTCATTCAATAATGTATTCCCATCTCTCTCACGCATGAATGAATATGCGTCAAGTTTAGACAAATTAGCTCTACCTATTCCGATCACTGATAATCACACAAAAATTACGCTCCCTTAATATTATTTATTTTATTATGCTCAACCTGATAAGTAATTTTTAAGTTAGGTACTGCATACTTATTAGCAAATTTATTTCACACATCATTTTAAATATCAATTACTTAGTTGTACATTTTGTATAAAAAACCCCCTCCCCAATTGAAGTCGCCAACTTCGCCATACGAATCATTTTAAATTGTGACCGATAGAAACTCCCCCCCAATAAGTAGAAAGCTACTTCTTCTATTTTTATCTTTGCCTACGCAGATCATATTTATTTGTAATCAGGATATAGGTAACAATTTTCATACTGCTAAGTCTATAAATTAGAAATCATACAATCTTTAACCCCCATTTCAGCCCTTTAGGGGCGAATGTTGTCTATTTCACCTACACAGATCATTTTTAACTGTAATCGAGAACTTATATAGGTACCTATTTTCATACTGCTAGTCCAGAAATGAGAAAATTTCCATACAAACTTTACCCCCCCATTTTACCCCTTTAGGGGGAAATTTTGGCCATTTCACCTGCACAGATCATTTTTAATTGTAATCGAGAACTTATACTCGTATACGTATTTTCATACCCCTAAGTCCAGAAATGAGAAAGTTCCATATAAGTTTCACCCCCCTATTTCACCCCGTTAGGGGTTGAATTTCTAAAAATCCTTTCTTAGTGCTCACTTACATCATGAAATTTCAAGTTTCTAGGTACAGTAGTTTCGGCTGTGCGTTGATATCTAAGTCAGTCAGTCAGTTTTGCCTTTTATATATATATAGAATAGATAGATAGATAGATTAAATCAACTACAAGCTACAAGAAGTGGCTATATATTGTGTTATTTTGTAGGTAAGTATTGCTATGGTTAGGGTTCCGTGCTTTACGTGGATATGTAACCTTATCAATCTTCTCACTGGACACTCTAAACGCACCGAACTGAATAGACAACCAAAACACGTTCGTACTTCAATTTCGAAAAGATACCGGGACGCCGCCACGGTTAAAATAATTTTGGCCATAAACAAAAGCCAAACAAAAATTGTAAGCACTTGGCGTCATCATGAAACCAGTTGCCGTCCCAAGTTTCAGTTTAAGATTATTGTCGCAGTCATACTCGTATCCCATATCCCGTATCCCATGCACTATGACGCCATTCCGCCATGACGCGACACCATGCCCTTTGCCATGCCATGGCCTTTGCGCCTCAAGTTTTACTTTTAAATGCATCGTATTTTTAAGATTTCAGTAAGGACGGCTAGTGCTTTAAAATAGCATTTCGCTTGTTTATATAAGACACACAGCACAGGTGGCCCTGCCAAGATGCACTACGCTAACTAGCGTTTCTAATCTTTTAGTTTTCCACCAATCACACCACTGCTAGATCACGTGACTTTTTGTATCACGTCGTCTACCAGTGACGCGATTGGTTTAAAAACGAAACGAATAGAAACGCTAGTTATCTTAATGCACCTGAGGGCTCAGACAAGATGCACTACGCTAACTAACGTTTCTATTCGATTCGTTTTTAAACCAATCGCGTCACTGGAAGATGTCGTGATACGAAAAGTCACGTGGTCTACCAGTGACGCGATTGGTTTAAAAACGAATCGAATAGAAACGTTAGTTAGCGTAGTGCATCTTGTCTGAGCCCTCTGGCAGGGCCTGCAGGTCTACCGAAAAAACAATTTCCAATTGAGTTTAATATCATGTTCGGACAATAGCTGTACTTGTATTCTCAAAGAGAAACTATTAAAAGGGCCGAGTTATAAAAGTTGCTATCCATTGAATTTTGTCGGCCGCAAGCGCACGATTTGTAACCCGTTAACGATTTTATAAATCCACTTCCTGGTCGCTATTATACGCGGGATTGCGTTCATTTATTCTGGAGAAACAATCGTCCATTAGGGTGCGCCGTACGCCGCGACTTCGTTTTGTTCTAGTGCATTAATCCCGGTGCTGTAATGACTGGACACTCCCCTACTATCGCGCAATAAATGCGCGTTCCTAGAAGGCTGGCTGAGCCGGCTACATCTCTATTGGGATCGCGACTCAATAATGGGTCGCGATGGGCGATACGTCCGGCGTCGCCCGCGGCCGGGGTGCATGCATGTGAATGAGTGGCTCCTACCCTTGGTTCCAGGTGAAACTCGAACGAACCAAACGGCATCACGAAAATGGGAGAGACGATACATTTTTATTATTTATTATTTGTAAGTGTTCTTAAGTTGTGTAGGAAGTGATGAAAATACAAGTTTATATAAATTTTGGTCAAGCTTTTTTGTCACCTTTAATCAAGACTTCGAAAAAGCAGAAGTGCATTTGTATTTTATGTATGTCAAATCTGCGTATTTACTGTAATCGGAATATTTCGTCAGATCGTAACTTTATTTGACGATCAATTGAGACTTGAATGGTTTAAGGAAACAATAATTGCAATATGAATGTGTTAAAAGTATCTATAAAAATATTACAAACATATAAACACCGGTAACGAAGCAATAGTTAAACCTTCCGCAGCTCGCAGACACAGCAGGCTCTTATCAGCGAAGAAGCAGTTGCAGCCTGTGGCTGACTAATTGCAGTAATGCAGCTAAATTATAGGCCAGAGACCACGCGAGCCCACTATGTGTTTAGCGGTAATGGCCGCTCCAACACATCGTGTTTTGTGCAAATACGTTCCTCCCCAGGCTGTTATTAAAGCTGGTTGACAATTGCGAGACAACTGAGTTTACATGGAATCGATAGTTACTACTTTTGAGTGCACAATTATTATTACCCGATTCTTTGTACTGTCGATGTGCAAAATAATCGACCAGAAGGCTGGATAGCGCGTGGATGGCTGGATATAATTATGATTGACCTCAAAAGACGGTTGAACGACGGAGAAAGATTGATTTGATTTGATTTGATCTGGTATTTCATTAAGATGCAATCTTAAAAATCATCTATTGATGTATAGTCCAGTCTGTAGGGGTTTCTTTTACAAAAGACGGAGCATATAATTTTTCTGATCTACAGGGTGGAAAGGGACGACGGCCCTACCCAGCAATGGGAGATGAGATTATACATCTTTAGTACTTTATTTTTTCTAAAAATCTGTGTTAATATCCAGGTAACAGTTTTCGAGTAACATCTTATTAAAGTTTAATGCAAAAAACCTGACCTTGACGTTACTAGTAAATAACAATCTTATAATATAAAGTTACATCGACTACATTTTTGTATTTACAACCTATTTATTTGGCAGATAATTATTACGTTGACCAGCTGTAGTCCCAGTGAAAACGGATATAAGTCGACTTATCTCGTGATAATAAAAGGCAATATCATGTACAGAGTGAGACTTATACCGCTTTTCACTTGAACTTTGGAAGACTTGTATCCTTTTTCTCTAGGACCACAGTTTGTCCTACAAAAGATGCCATTTAATTAAAAAAGAAGAAGATGTCTGTATGTAATGGCGGTTCACCAAGTGATTTCGCCAGTGTCAGTGAGAGAAGAAGATGTCACAACTATATCTTACAAGCGGCAGTCCGTGCCCGAGTATGTCGATGCACCTTCGACAACGTATTTTCTTCAAGATTTTTTCTACGAAGGCTGACTGACTCACAAGCTATATTGGTGACTCGTATGACGGTACACGAATGGATTTTCTTTGGCATAGGTACACATGTTTGTCTTGCCTGTTCCAAATGCCATGTCTAATGAAACGGTCTTCTGATACTTTGTTTAACAACCACCGGCAGTAAGTACGCTTCTCGGACGGGGCAGTCTCTGGGCAATGAAGCTTGAATCCTCTGTACACGGTAAGGACGACGTCGTGCACGTTTAAATATTTTCAGTGCTGGTGTATGAGTTAGTCTGTGGGCGGAATGATCGGAGGACCGATCGACCGCCCGCCTGATCCGGCCGGCGCACTCACGGCACACATCATCATCATCATGAGTTGGTCTGAAGTACTGCCCCGCTTGCCTCGAACTTGCCCTTGAATTTCGGTGAAAATACCGTAGTAATCTTTCCTCAAGTCTCGCTCCTCCGCGTTGGTCGTCTCAAGCTGTTCGTGGAACTATTGGACGATTGTTGACTACGCGATCAAAAGCACGAATTGTCCAAACGATCAGCTGGATGTGGTGGAGGATATCTCTCTCTATGTATTGTAATAAAGTTTCAGCGGTAGTGTACATGCATTCCGCATCCGCAAACAATACAGTTTAAGAGTTTGACATTTGTTACATAATTAGGTCCAGCTGCACACTTTAGTATCTTGTCGCTTTAACACCTTTGACAGATTGATTCCGCGCATTTCAAACAGATCAGAGAAACAGAGGCGTTAAGGTAGATAGGTACTTTGGGGTTGTCACCGATATTAATATTTGTTTCCAACAATTACAAATCGAAAGTAAATCACTTATATGACCCTATATTTTCTGAAACGGCCCTCGTCTCCTTCCACCCTGTAACTACGAGTATATTGTTAGATATTGGGGTCCTCATAAAAATATAAGTCTTCGACCTTGTGGGCGCGAGCAGCCATCTTGAATTGAAGGTGCCAAAATTGGTTTATTTTTTAATAATTCCTCAACAATTGACTTTACGACAAAAGGGTTTGTAATATATGGCAAGATTCGGGTAAGATTTTATTTCACTGCGATTTGTATAACTACTATTTCTGTTACGGGTCGCTATAACATACTCATACCTTGCAGTGCTTGCACTTCATTACAAACAGCTGATATAAAATGTGAAACAAGCCTACTACTTAAATTATAACCGTAGAATCAACAGATACGCTACGTTAAAGTAATATGTTGGCATGCCTACCTCGTCCTGTGTGGCATGTGCCAGTAAACGGGTATTCAAAAGAACACGATAAAATCACCTCAGGATTCTATTAATTGCCGGGCCATCGTATAATAAACAAGGTACCTACAATTTTAATAACCCCAGTCTTAAATGCATAGTTAATATAGCTTGCTTGCATTTACATATTCAGGTTCCTTAAATTACCTATGAACTATTTAAAAAACAAGGTTATCAATTGTTACCTACTTAATGTTTCCAGAAAATATATGGTTGAAATAATGAAGGCAGTCATATAATTTAGATCATATATCGCGGCGACCTTGCAGATAAACACTTACTTATATCCGATTGGGAACAAAACTCTCGTTATTCCGTTAAATAATGTACCTATTTTAACAAGAAACGAAAAATGGAGATATCATCATCCATCAGCGAGGCACTTGCGGACGAATGGAGTACGCTTGAGACATGGGTACTTTACGATCTGTTTTATAATGGAATTATTACAATCATATATGATGGCGCAGTCTAGACTTGAAACTATTCTCAATCCTTAAAAATAAGACATACGATTGTTACTTTAAAACGTAAAAGGACCTTGTCCGGAATACAAAGATCCAGTATTTTCAAAATATACAAGGCCCAATTGTGTAGGGTCATTTTCGTTTTCAACTGGCAATATATAAATCACTTTTCACTGCTATTCGATCTACCAAATGTATCAAAATGAATTTCTTTTAAACGTGCCAACAAGGCCTATAGAGCAGGCATGTCAAACTCAAAGTCATTGGTTGGCCAAATGCATAAAGACAGTAGAATATGGGCGCCAAACCAAACCAAAACAAATAAAACTCGCTGTATAGAAACGATTTCCTCTTTAATTTAATAATTCGGTATTACCTACAATTATAATAACTTGAAAGAAAAGCAAGCTTTCAAAACCCGACTGTTGCTAACCAACTTTAAATCGTTATAAATTCTAAATGATCATTCAAACTGAAAATGATGAAAGAAACCTAAAGATTATTTTTAAATCCCTATTCAATGATACCCCCTTGTCATACTTGGTCGACTTTTCTTTTTTAATTTGCACAATATGGCGTCTGGTTGCCGCCATATTGAATTTTGATTACTATCATGTCTTCAGTGACACTCACCAGATTAAGAAAAATCGATTGACATAAGAATCATCAAAATCGGACGTGTGTGTGTGTGTGTGGTTGCCGAGTTAGAATAGCGCCACTCCATGTCTTCCCGTGGATGTCGTAAGAGACGACTAAGGGAATAAAGGCTTGTAGTACTGTTAGGCGATGGGCTTGCAACCTGTCACTAATACGCTGGTAAACATCTTAGCCTGATTGTGCAAATTGTGGTTATAGAATTATCAACATTTTTTTTAGAAATGTTTATAATTATGTAGCTCTGCCTACCCCACTCTGGGAACGAAGGCGTGAGATTATGTATGTAGGTATGTATGTGTTTAGTTTTTATAGTGAAACACATTACCCTCCTCCTTCGGCTGTCGGGTAAAAATAATAACACTATTTTCCCAGACATTTATATCTATCCTCTGGGCTCTAGAGGATAGATTCCACCTTGTTTAGTTATTTTGCTTCTTTAACGTTATTCGGCGTTATGGCATGTTATGGTAATTCTAATTCAGTTCACCGGCTTATATAACTTTACAATGTGAAATTGTGGAATACAGGCATAGGGTCTTTTACCCAAAAATATTTCCTGGAATAATTTCGAAATTCGTAAATCATTGGTTAGTGCCACGAGTGAGCAGCAGGATGTCACCTGAGTGCAGAATGAGTGCAATTACGAGAACCGGCCCGGACGCGGCTTCCTCGCGCGCCCGTTACGTCAGGACTTACTTACCATTTAAAATACAGATACAGTGAATAATGATTTGCCATCGTATTTTATCGGATAAATTCCTATTTATCTTGCTTTCTCATTTCACTTCAGTAGCCATCGTGACACCGTAGGGGTAAGTCGCATCAGTTAAGCAATGAGTGGAGTGGTTATTACCAAATTTAAATATTCGCCGTAAGTTTGATATTTTTTTTAGTTTAATTGTAAAACGGTTCAATTATCATGCCTAAATTTTAAAAAAACCGCCCAAGTCCGAGTTAAACTCGCGTGGAGAGGGTTCCGTATATAGTTCTTTGTCTTTTCTTTTTTTTGATACAATTATTATAGGTGTGGCGACTTAAATCGCCCCGAAGGTTGGCAACACTTTTTTCTTGCCACTCAGACAGAGCAACACGTCTTCTGCCCTGTGCTCGCAAATAACTTTAATATTAGAATAACCGATTGTGATTATTACAAACAAGGTCCTCTCGAAGTGCTCAATTTCTTTATTGTTAATATCATTTAATGTGTTGTATCGAAGTAGATATTTTTTATAGTTTTATTCCGGCGACTTCCCATCGTCGACGAGCCGGCTTCGCGCTGAGGCCCATTACCTCGACCGACGATGGGAAGTCGCCGGAATAAAACACTACCGTTCTTGAAAATATCTATATCAGTATCAGTATAAATAAATATATAATATCAGGTTTTCCTGTAATGTACAAGCAATGAACTATATACTCGTATTGTATTTTTTTCAAAATTTTAGGCTCAGTAGTTTCGGACATCCGGGGGGGCAACGGTCACTTTTCGTCTTCTTTCATGAATAAAATCAAAACTATTTATTTTACAATAATAACAAAAATATATTTGAGATCCTCATAACGAGCTCTTTTTCTTGATATATACTCGTGATTCCATGTATTTCGGCAAAGTACCTAAAGTTACCTTAAATTTTCTGCCTAGATCTTGACGATTTTGATTATACCGTAATACGAAGAATGGTTTATAATTTTCACTTGATATATAAACTAGTTCCTACAAGTCAGACCCTAAAGTCCAAACTGATAGAAGTTCATAGAAGCAATGAATTTTAAAGGTTGTGCTTTTACATTAAGAAAGATACTTCGCCAGAAGGGTTTTCGATTCAAAAAAATTACAAATAATAGAACAATGCTGGCGAGTATACAATAGAGCAATGACGTACGATTAAAACGAATAAAATATTTAGATTAAATAAGAAAATACAGATCTCCAGGGTGAGATAATGTGTACATGGATGAAACATACGCTCACACTTCTCATTTAACGGGTAAATGCTGGGTGGTTTCTACGGATAGAGGAGTGAAACAATTAATTTCAAAAGGATTCGTCCCGGGTGCACTAGGTATTAATTTACAAGTCTACTGATAAGACCGGCGATTATCACGACGCAATGAATAGCGGAAACTATGAAAAATGACTGCGTAATCAGCTTATTCCAAATTTGTCTCCACATTCAGAGTTAGCAAAGGATAACGCTGCATATAACAATAAATATGTGGAACGACCACCAAATACCACAGATATATGAAATTATTTGTCACCATAAACAGGATTTTGTGGAATATTCGATAGACAAGGCAGATTTTAAATCAATATGGACACACTGGGTTAAGATTGCCAACATACCATCCAGACTCCAACCCGATAGAAATTATATGGTCCCAGATAAAAGGTTACGTATCAAACAAAAACATAGATATGAATATAACCACAGTAAAAGAATTGATCGAGGACCAAATTAATATGATCGGCCCGGACGAATGGAAGAGAGTTTGTGACCATGCCATCGAATGTGAAAATGAATTTCGCACACACGAACACTTGATAGATAATCATATTTATTTGATAGCATCGTAATTAATGTCAATAAAAGTACCGACGATGATACGTCTGGGTGTAACTCGGATTATGAAATGGAAGGCATTGAGAATGGTGATTGCCTAGTGTAGCGCTCCATAAAAAATAGGGGTACGGAACACTACACGGGATGGTTGCGATAAAACCACCAGCACGTTAATTTAGACCTGTAAAAGTAAAATAAAAGCGAAACGAATTTTTAACGAGGTTATATAATTAGGGAACAAATAAAGATTAAATTAAAATAAATTACAATGCTATTATAAAACTAGATTAGCAGGCTGACACAGATCTTAACTTTTGGTAACCGAAACAAATAATATAACAAGGTTTGCGGATTGTCACACAATTAAAGCTATTTAAATTAAAGTACAGCGCCTTATAAAAGTAGGCGTCCACCACAGAACACGGTCAGGCCAAAACTTGTATAAAATTTTATTAAGGTAAAACTGAACTACGATAAATCCCATCAGAAAAAGTTCAGGAAGCGCTTCATGATAAAAACTGATGAGTTCGGAGTGTAAGTAAATACGGGTATAATTTTTAGGTGTTAGACGGTAAAAAAAGGTACTGATACGTATTTAAAATTATGGCCGAAATATTATCCAAAGGTAACCTACATCGGTTGGGGTGGAGTTCGCGGACTCCTGACTTTGAATTTTGAAAAAATAAAAGTTAGCGATATATGGGACTATCCTGAACAATTCCGTTGTCGCCGACTCGCCGCCGAACGTAGATACATCTGTAGAGCTGCGTTTGTCGCAACTGACGCTGCGGGTAAAATCTGCGGGCACTACCGCAGTCGACGAGCCATCGCCCAGCGAACTCGTTGGCGAACCACACGGTGAACTGCAAAGCCACCCGTTCAGATCTTCCGCTGGGTGGTGAAGAGTCGTGTGATATGGGGTAAGCGGAGGTGCTGAAAAGAACACCTTTACTCACAAAGTAGAACATACAAGATGGAAGATGGCTTCCTAAAGAAGGGGAGCAGTGAAAGCAGAACGGCATCAAAAGCCAACTCACCCGCTATCTGGACACACAGAGGACAACAGCACTATATCGATCCGTCTATAATCGACTCCATGGCGTTGGAAGAAAGGCGTTAGCGTAACTGAACATTACCGGACGCGGCACTCGAATAAGGCTTATTTAGTTTTAATGCAGAAAGATACCATTGAATGCGAAAAGATTTGATCAAATTCTCCGAAGTATCAAGGCGAGTGTACGAGATTGAATGACGGTATTACTACAAGGATCGGATTTAACAAAAACGAATTCAAAATTCAAAACTGGCAGTAGAAATGACTATCTCTAACCAGTCAATGAACAAGTCCATAATACCAAAAAGGCTGAGGAATGAAAAAGGCGAAATAATTTAGCGATAATTAACGCGAACCAACGCGATTTGTAGCGGTAATGCTACACTAGGTAATATTTTATGGAGTAGGGTAAACCATACTGTTATTGCCCGCGACCAGTGATTATCCACTACATTTTTAGGGTTCCGTAGTCAAACTAACGTAGGTAAACGTAGTAAGGGTACGAGGGAAGCTATATTAGCCCTGAGAATAACAATAGACAGAAGATTGGATCCAGGACTCAACACATACATTGTTTTGATAGTGTGGATTGGAAAAAAATGCTACAAAAGCTTAAAGAAATAGGTCTAGATTATAGGGATAGGAGATTTATTTATGAATTATACAGATATATTATTAAACACAATGGATACAATTTTTAATTAATTTTCACTAAAATTAATGTAAATAAAACCAAAATTTTTGTGACATCGAAAACTGCAAATCAATTTTTCACACCAATTTCATGAAATTGAATAAAAATAGAAAATGTCAAATCTTTCAAATATTTAGGAAGCCTCATCACAGCAGTGTCGGTGGTGTGGTGGATAGATAGAGCAGCATCTTCCATTCTCCATCCATTTCTTTTCGAAACTTGCTGCGATTGTTAATTTATTGCGGTTTGGTTTCCGAAAAATTACCTACCTATATGACGTATCGTAAGCAAGCCATTAAATATATTTGGCGATTTGTTTAGGCTGCTCAATATCATTTTCGAAACAATCCAGAAAACCGATGTTAGCGAATTGATGTTCTGTTTTTCCTCTATCTAAATGCATAAGAATAAACAATAACTAAACGTAGAAGCGAAACTCCCGGCTCCGGACGCGCGCTCGGCGCGTTAGATACCTAACGACTGGCGACACCTGAGGTATCTAGTCAGTCAGGGGTGTCACACACGGAATATATATTAATATGCCGAAATATATATGTATTATAGCAATGCATCTTACGATATATTTTCCGTACTAGTTGACAGAGTCCACACACGCAGCTATAATATATGTTATATTCATTTAGCCATAGAAAAACATTAGTACTGCAGTCTATTTGGCTGTAAAAGTGACAAAAAAATAATTAATAGATAAGAATAGTAGGTATTTAGTAATAAAGCTTTTTCAACTTAATAAAAATTAAAAGAGAACTCTGTAACTCTCTCTATAAAAAGTAACTCTGGATCCCAGACTATAAAAGGGTGAAGGGGGAAGTAGGTATTTAAAGCGCGGCATTTGGGGCCTTGGTAAAGAGGATTCGCTTCTACGTGTAGTTATAGTTTATTCTTACGCTAAATGGCATTAAATCGAGTCGACGACCAAAGCAATAAGACTGTACCTATATCCGGGGCGTCCTTTAAACAGAAGAACAAGATTGGCCAATGATGAATTTTAAATGATGAAAATTAAGCATCAAAAACCTCATAGATAATAATTTAGGGATGCTTTTGATAGAACATTTTTAATTACACACATCAAGTTAATGTTAATTTTTAGGTTAGAGTTAAAATCATGTTTGTGTTAGAAGTATGATGAATCGATGTTGTTTGTCGGTCAGGAATAATCACCAAGGCTGCCATAATAAAGCCCCGAGACTGAAGTCAGAGTCCGCCGCCGGCGCAGACGGGTGCGTCCGCGGTGCGTTTGACCCAGACGTCCTCATTCCATACTATGAATAATGGCGCGATAACATCCACTCGTTTGAACGTTTCATTGCGTTTTACGCGCGAATAAGCGCAGCGCTGTTGCTATGAAGTGTTTGCATTCAATAGTTAAATAGGGGCTTTAGGCTAGAATGATTCTTGACTGGATTGCATAAGTGTGACGTGAGACGTGACGAGAGTTAATTTCGTCCTAAAGGATAAATCCAATAGAACTTAGCAGGGCCAAAGGGCCCAAAGAATTTTATTCTGCTTAAATACAGTTAAAATACAAAACATGTTTACAGGCATTGTATGACCTAATAGCGACACAGGCTTCGCACGGCTAGCACTAAAAAGAACTGATGCGATCGTACCAAACTTCACAGGATCATCCGCTGGGCTGATCTGATGATTGCCTGAAAAATTCATCAAAATCCCCATACAGATGTACCCATTGATTTATATACATATACATATGTATACATAGAAGATGTGTACCTACCAGGAAGTGGAATTAGCATTATCATTTTTGTATCGTTTAGTTAGCAGGTAGATACTATTTTGTACCGATACAAAGTGTACTTAAGGGTTATGGAAGCTGACAGCTTTAAGTCTACTCTTGCTTGTCCTGTTAACTAAACCATGATAAATCCCCACTAATCTCCGCTATAAACGCGGTACTTGATCGCTGTCTAGACCAGACTAACTAACGCCGCTCTATAAACCGCAATACGATACAATCGAGTGGGAAAAGCGAATATCTACTCGGCTGATTTCTACTCGTTATTATGTTACATCAGTGGGCGGTTTACTCCTTTTGCAGTCTGTCTAGCACAAAACAAACGGAAAGAGCTGCAGCTGCAAAAAACGTCGGCGTGCTCATTTTTCACTGTTCAAGCTAGTCCTGTCTGAGACCATGTGAGAAAAGCCCGCAGCGCCGAGCTTACTTTGTGCGATGAAAAAGAATTAATCCGACTCGAAGGACCATTATGTATCCAGCTTTGCTATGGAAATTCGATATTGCACTAGCTTATTCCTCTATTGAAACGGATAACGTTACTGGCGGATGAAAAAGGAATAAATTAAATAGGATACCCATTATATTTCAGCGTAGCGTACCTTACCAACTCTTCTGTTATATCAAATGTAGTTATTAATGTAACACGTTTTATATGTAAATTATGCCATACCACGTGCTTAATTCAGGTAAGATTTTAATGAATACATAGATTATAGAATTTTATTAATTACCTAATTTGTGTTTATTAAATTCTGCGATGGTACTCGCCTATGAATTTCCCAACTCCCCATGTCCGTTAGAATTTAAATATGAATTCGAGTTGCCTCAAACCTTGTCTAAATAGTTTCTGCCTCTATCTTTTTATTTATAGTCATGTTTCTGTGTAAATACTAATTAATTAAATTCATATTTTAATTAATAATCAATTTCTAATGAGTATAATCAAATTATTAGGTATTCGTATTCGTAAGTCGTTTTCAAATTAAAGTAGAGAAACTAAACAGTGAGCCTTGACAAAATCTACTAACAATTAACAATTTTTTTAACAATCTTCATTTTACTAACAACTAGCTTTTGCCCGCATCTTCGACCATTTGCATAGAACTCGTTTATTATTTTTCCCCACAAAAAAACCCTTGTTTTTGGTTGGGAGGTTTACGTAACAAAGAGAGCTATTTCTTAAATTTCACGTTTCTAGTTTCAGTTCGAGCTGCGCGCTGTTGTTATAGCATTCCGTTTCTCCGTTTATAACTTCGGCCCTTGAATTGCATACGTGTCCTTTATTGCTGTCTTAGGATTGCAAATATCCATGAGCCTCAGAGCCTTCTTCCCCCTGAAGGAATAGGCCTGTGTGTCCGTAAGCCTTTGATCTTCATGCCATAAACCAACGCGTACTTTGGATGGGAGTTAGTACTAATGATTTATATTCCTCAGTGGGCAGCTGCGAAGGCGTGCGCTGCGGCGGCGACAAGCGCTGCGTGTTGGACGCGGAGCTGGGCGCGCACTGCGTTCGCTGCGGCGCGTGCGCCGTCGCCGGCGCGCCCGTGTGCGCTGTCGACGGTCGTACGTACGCCGGCGCCTGCGCGCTACGCCGCGCCGCCTGCGAGCGCGGGAAGGCGCTGCCGCTAGCCTATAAAGGCTCTTGTAAAGGTACTTACCTACTACAAGACTTCGTATTCCAGCCAAGGCACCGAATGTTTACAATACTCTACTTCTCTACTTTAACGCCGATGCAAAAAAGTCGTGGTTTGTATATTATATGCCTTTGTCCGTATTTCATTGCCTAGAGTGAGGCTGAGTGGATGCACCAATTTCAATGCGGTTTTTTATTAGACAGCTTGTATTTTATCAGAGGTTTACCATCAATTAAACACGGTCGGGCTAAGAAAGAAAAGCAATTTCGGGTCTTATGTAACGTATGTTATGTTCCTACCAATAGAAAAACAATAAAAATGTTGACAACATACATCACATATCATGACATTCATAACTTATTGTAGTTACCCAGATATTTCCGTGCTCAAATATTTCGTTAGGGTATTGTGCAAACTTAGGTACCTACGTTCCCCACCCTACCTTTCTGAACGTTTTAGCTTTCTGGCCACTGGATCTCATAATCGCTTGCGTTCGAGTGACAATCTTTCTCTTGCTTTCCCATCTAATAAATCCAAAACTTACTCTAAATCCTTTTCGGTTCACGCTGTGCGGTTGTGGAATTTATTGCCTACTGTAATTAGGCAGTCTCAGTCTGTAGATTCTTTCAAATCTAGACTAAAGAAGTTCTGGCTTGATACTTGTTCTTAAACTTTTTCCTGCTTATTGTATTTATTTATATATGTCTATATATTTTATCTATTCATATTTATAGCAATTTCTTTTAGTGTTGTACTTATTTGGCTATTCGTTGTAATTATTTATTTCTCAATCGCTCAAAGGTTAACTAGAAGAGATCCCTTATAGGGATAAGTTCGCCTTTGTACATCCCTGTTATATTTTTGCCTAATTTATAATTGTTATTTCCTTTGTTTGTACAATAAAGTGTTTACATACATACATACATACATACATACGTAACCAATAAGTTAGCGTGGCGCTAGAAAAATGGTTTTTCACAGCGTGACTACTTATATAGTACCATAAGTCGTAATCAGAGCATACAAGGTGTTTAATAGTACATTGTGCATCAAGGGCGGTAAGAAGGACATTGCTAACGAGAGACTATTAGAACAAATGAACAATCAAACCAATGAATTCGACTCGCTAAAAGAGTTTGTCAACTTTTTTCAATATAGTCCTCCACAGATAATGCTTAGAACTGCTTTAGTTTTTAAACTTGAAAGGCCATACTGCCAGATTGAATAGATTTTCAAAATAAAATTTAATAAAATAATTGCACATGTCTCTGAAATAATGGTAAAATATTCATATAATGCAGTACCGTATAAGTTTAATTCTGCAGTAAAATTGGTTTGTAGCCAAGTTTTGAATACTTATATGAAATAAACCTTGGCTGATTTTACACCTCCTTAGTCTGAAATGACGTACGAGTGGATTCTATATTTTAAAATGAAACTAATAACTCCCTAAAGAGTTATAAAACTCCAAAACTGAGCTGCTACTGTATTTCTCGTCTGTAACAATAAGAGTCGAGTTAGGATATTTGTGAGTAACTCGTAATAATGTTCCGATATATTTGATGGCGACTTTACGTCGGGTTGTCCTATCACACATCACGCCACGCGTCGTTAACACTTTTTTACCTTGTGAACGTGATTGGCAGCGAACACAACGTGCGCGTCGATCTCGTGCCAGCCCCGGCAGCGCTGCGTGGCGGGCGGCGCGAGCGGCGCGCGCTGCGTGTCGTGCGGCGCGTGCGGCGGCGGGCTGCGGCGCGAGCTGTGCGGCTCGGACGCGCGCACCTACCCGTCCTGGTGCCGCCTGCAGCGCGCCGCCTGCCACGCCGGGACCGTCGTCGACCCGCTGCATCCCGGCCCGTGCAAAGGTACCTACTTCACTACCGTACACTCGTTGGCGTATTTAGAGATATTTTCCAGGGGGGGCCCGGCACCTGCCTTGTTGAGATACATAGGCTTCATTCAGCTTCCTATTTACAAGTGATCAATGATCATCCTGGGGTGGGCACCGGATCATTCCGGGGTGGTCACGGCCCACCCGGGCCCTCCCTTATATACGCCTATGCATACACTCTACTAGGTTTATTAAAACAGACACGAGTGTTCCAGCCGCGATGATGGAAATATCTACCGCGAAATACCTTTTTTTGACATTATGATTTCCGTTTCAGGAGGCAAAAACATTACGGACAATAGAGTAACTGAAGAGAGAAGCGGAGGAGATGAAGAGAAGCGCGCGCTATAGTCACAGACTCTTGTAGCGTCCCAGTAGACCGACCGAGCTGGTCTATAATAACTAAGAAAATCATAAGTGTTTAATAGTTTTTTCGTATCTTTGAATAGTTAAATTGATGTTTGTTAGTCCTTTTGACTTCTAGGAAAATAGAGGTAGTAATTGTAATTAGGCCTACTCTTTAGACATGTTGACCACCAGGCTCGCAGAAATCCTGTTAGCGTATGTAGGTAGAGCTGGCCGCTCCGAGTCATAACACTTTGTTATTATCATCGAAATAAAACACTTACTGTAGAATAAGAAAATTTTGTCGAACGACACTCAATTCGAACTATCTAGATAAATAATTCTATAGTTTTAATTATCACTTACATAATTAAATTTGAGCACCAAATCGTACTTAATATTTAGTCAGAAATATACTTAGGAGTGTAGTTAGCACAAAATTTGGAACTTAAGTACTTCTACTCTAGATGAATTCGAATTTCCGTCTTGTTGAACGCTGCGAGGAAGCGAGGAGGGTGACTATTAATACTTCATCGGACTGACAATTGTTCTTAAAATTTTATTAACTAAGACTTAATATGTTTACTTCACGAGAACGTGTTTTTTGACGCTTATGCAATATTTATTATTAAGTTATGAAATATTAAGTTTTAGTGCAATAATTTTATTGAAAATGGTATGAAATTCGTGTATGCGTGTATATTTTGTTTTATGAGAGGCGCCGAACAGAATGTCGTTCTACGGTCTAAATGCGTTCCGGGCATGTTGAGAGTGTTTAATCGTTTTCAGTATTATATGTATTTAAGATTATTAGAATATTCTTATTTTCGAAAAACATTTTTATACATTGGATGTTAGGTGATTTTAATAGACTTTAGATAAAAGTAATTTATTGTTACTTTAAAAGTATTTCTAAAACGTTTCCAACATATTTTTTTGGAATATTCGTGTATTTCTCGAACGGTATCAAAGCGATGTGTGATGTCAGTTTTAGTGAATTGGCTCTTGGCGTCCTGCTTAGCTTTAAATAAGTAACTCGGTGTCGACACTCGAGTCGCGACTAGTCCACATTCACTTTCCTATTGCTTCTCGACAACATTGTTTGATTTGGAGACGTGTTCATTATAACAAATTATTTATAAATCCGCTCATCTAGCGCAGCATTTGCCATTTAAAATATCGCAAATTATATTCGATCGAGATGCTACACACAAATTATAATATATTGTTTAATGATTCTCACTTGTGTCGTGTAGTGTAAGCTTTTGGTAGACTTATTCGCGACACGTATAGAATAATAACTGTAATGTAAAACGTATTAAGGATCGGCCACACCGACGCGTAAAATACGGTGTCGGTGCTTAAACAAATGAATGGAAGAATGTAATCACATGGCGTCGACGGGCCGTCATTTACGCACCTTTAAGCTCTGCTGTGGTCGCTCCCTTGTGACATACTGACGTTGACATATTCTTCATTTTAAAAAACGCATCTGTACCGCTCATGACGAGCAGCTGACTAATGTTTCCAATACCTAGAATGTGGACGCAACTAATACATAATATATGACTTGGCTCTTGTCAATTATTTCCTAGTGCTAATCAAGTTGTTAACTGCATCTGATATAATAATACTTACATGTTGTAGTTACTCATTGCGAACATTAGATGATGTATAATATATTTGTCCTTGTTGATTACTTTTCTTGGTCTTCATAAATATTTTACATGGAACAATGTATTTTATTTAACCCTATTTTGTTGAAATAAATAGTAATAATACAACTGATAATTTTTATCAAAATTTATTACAATACTTGCCTGTACAGTAACCATTTTGGCTCAATACACGTTTTCAACCAAAATACAATAAAGCGATTGCCAATTAGGAATGTCACAATCTAATAATATATCATAATACCACTAACTTGTATTCTTAAATTGATGGGTTTACACTGTTTTCAGGTTGATGTCATTTAAAGTTATGTCACATTTGAACAAATGTTACATATGTACAGTATTCCCAGCTTCTTAATAGCTTACGGCTGGCTATCGCTATCACGCTTGCACTGGCAGATGACAGTATATTTGTCACTCGTATGTCATATAAAAACGAAGATTGCCGATCGCTATTAAGAAAATGGTTGCACTGTACAACCTTTTTTCAAGTTGTGTAAGGACATTTAAAATCAGTACCTGGAAGACCGAGCGTCGCTCGGGTTGAAAACGAAATTTCCCGAAGATGACAACTTGACAGATTGATTTTTAGCCCCCGTAAATCCCTATATTTCAAATTTCATCGAAATCGTTGGAGCCGTTTCCGAGAGTCAGATTTTATATATATATATATATATATATATACAAGAATTTAATTAGATAAGCAGAAAAAAGGCTTTACCCATCAAGTTTAACAATTCGAGAGATTTGCTTTCTACTAAAATTAAGCTAACAAATATATTCATTAGATTTACAAATTGAGCGGTTGTTTAGAGTGGAAATAAGATTCAATTTTAACCCAAAAACTGTTGCTCAATGTAGTTGTTGTTACTTGAATTTACTGCAGCCAAACTTCTTTTTGACAAACTCGTATTGTCTTTTTTGTATGTATGAAACTTTCCTTTTTTGTTACTAAGTTTCTTTGGTTCATGGTAACAAAAAAGGAAAGTTTCATACAAATGTAAGAGGACATTTTGGGAGACTATGTTATTTAGGCTCAGCTTCATTCACCCTACCAACCTGCAAGTTTTTTTGCAAATCGAAGTCGTAAATGAAATGTACAAACTTTTTTAGAAATGCTCATTCATTGAAGTCCGTTTCAGACGATCAAAAAATAGAAGTAATATATTTTTCATCACACTTGCTCGTAAATAGTGGTCTAATATGCTAGAAAAATCGACCGTAAATCCAAAATAATAACCGCGGGCCTTTTTTTTACCATTACGCCCTATCGTGTGTAATAGCTGATTTTTTAAATATAATACGTGGACTCAAACTATCATAATACGCCAGGACCCCAATTCTTGTGACATTCGATATGAAGTTTCATTCGAGATGAAATGTCAGTTTCATACAATTTTCTAAAAATCTCGCATATAAACTATTGAACTCTACTATGATAAACATTAATTACTAACTACAGCTTTATCATGTCCTTTTTTATCTTAAAAAAGGCAATCGAGTACCTGACCCGCCTGAGCCACCTGGTTGTAAGTGGGATCTGAGACCCATTGAGATTTTCATTCTCAAGACTACAATCTTAAGACTATAATCTAAACACTGCAAATGCGTTGCAAACCCTGAGGACAAAGAAAGTATGCGTCTATGCTAGTAAAAACGGATTTATAAAATTAGTTTTAATAGAGATAAGTAAAACAGAACCTTACCCGCTCATCTGAGTGTAGACCTTTATCTGAAAAACTTAAGTAAATTACCTCTTGCATGTAGTTGTAACACATATGTATAGAGCGTTCGACATTCTACATTTGTAATTTGACGTAAATTCCATATTATTTTTGTACAAAACGACATTCAAGTTACTTAAGTTTTTCACCTATACCCTCCTACTATGCTTACACATTTAGGTTTAAAGTCGACTGGACTTTACAGCTCAAATGAAGAACAATTTGGTTTCTCCTCAAAGTTTGTTTTCTATAAACATCATGGACAATAGAGACTCATTTTACAATAGTCACATAACTATCAGACAGACTGACTTTAGGAACATTTTAAATAATTGTGAGTGTTGCTTAGCAAAATTGCATGAAGCTAACAAAGCTGCGATTCGTTAACAGACCAAATCATTGTGGAAATTTGAAAAGCACCACTTATGAAATATAAATGTTTAAAGCCACCTATTATATTTTTAACTCCTGAAACGTTCCTTTCTACAGATTAAGGGACTCTTGCTCTGATTAAAATCGGTTGGACCGTTAAATAGTAGGATAGCAAATATTTCTGGGGTTTCTATATATTTTACTAGAGGAGCCCGCGTCATCGTATGCGTAGAATTAGTTTCAGCACTCAAGGAATAATCCCTCCATATTTCAAGTCGGTCCAGCGGTTTAGGCGGGGCGTTGTGTGTCAGTCAGTCACTCACGGTATTGTTTTATATAAAACTAGTTTCTGCCCGCGACTTCGTCCACGTAGAATTAGTAATTTGGGCGTCCCATGTTGGGGGGCACTTCCTCGGGAAATGTTAAATTTTCCGGGATGAAAGTAGCCTATGTGTTAATCCAGGGTATGAGCTATCTCCGTCCCAAATTTCATCCAAATCCGTCCAGCCGTTGCAGCCTGATGGAGTGACAAACTAACACACACACACGAACTTTCGCATTTACAATATTAGTAAGATAAGCTAGGAATTACAGAAAATTCGGGCTTCTCACTCTTACACAGTATTGGAGTAATCCAGCAGTCATCTTCTGCAACTTGCGTTGGCAGTCTTAACTGAGCTTGAGACCTAAAGTAAACTAAAATACAACACCGCTCATCCACTGCAAATACTTTATCTACCAAGAGTTTTTCACTATACTCGCGCCGTTCTAAATGTTCCGATTTGACAGCTATCAACGCAATACAAAATATAACCTCAAACACATTTTATATTTTATTTTGGGCTTTTATCACTTCAGCATTCTTCCACATCTTGTTGCATGGTGGTTCTGAAGAAGAGTTGCATTGTGAGCGCGCTGAGGAAGAGCGGGATGGAGCGCTGCTGGTGTAGATGCAATTCTACCAACTCCTCGAGAGTGGCGGAGTAGTCTGTGTGCACCATCTCTATGCCGTCGCCACAGAGCGTGAATGTTAGGTATTCGTCCGCTGATTCAGCATACATATTTGATATTCTAGAAGAAAATAGGCACACTAAATAACTAAATATAAGACTGCAAAACAATATTCGGTGAAAGCAAAGTTATGCGTAGTTTACTTTACATCTAAAATATACAGAAGTACTTAATACAATAAGACAAAGGCTACCTATAAAAGTTCCATTAATCTAAATACATTTCTCATTTGATGTCTTGTTAACAACATACACTTCAAATTACACAATAATATTCAGACTATCACCTAGAAATTCTCTATATTTTTATTATTTAAATTAAATATTAATAAAAAAGAATGTGGTGCTGACCTATAGTTCTTGTGTCCGGTCCGGTCCACCTTGTACCCCAGCAGCATGTAGCACACGTCACGGTACTCCTGCGCCGACGACATGAACTCCTCCTTCATCCTGAAACACTCGCGCTGATAACATTTGACACACTCAGTAGATACTATACTACTGACAATATGGCGCGATATACACAAGATACAAAGTAACATGAGATATAAACAGAAAATAATAAAAGCGCCCAGGATATACATTTAGCCTGATACGTACATTCTAAATAGAAGAAATTAATGAAATTGTGTTAAATTTTAAAAAAGAATAATTATTATCTTTTATCTCAGAAAGGCGGGTGAGCTATTCACGCGGTACAATTACAAGTATGCTTGTAATAGGGGATATGCATGTTTTTTTTTTACAGCTTCAATAAAAGCTGATTCATGTAACAAACCGGTGAGAAAAATCATTTTTTGAACAGCTATAAAAATAACCAAGATATAAGGCAACAAGGATTTGTTCCTATCTCTTTCTAGCAAAACAGAATTTTTCGTGGAGTTTATATGGCCGTACTGCACGTTGACGTCACCGGTGCACATCGGATCTCTTTGTCTAATTAGCATTTTAAAATGCTTGTATCATCCGTTTTACTTGACCGATTTTAATTTTAATTTCACTTTTGGTGATTTCTTTTACGGTATTTTCATATTTTGTTAAGAAATGCTATTTAAAAAATCCATGCATATTCCCTATTGTAACGCGTACAGACACGCACACTACGGCGACGACTAGCGACGACTAGCGACGACAGTTACGCACTCAAGAGACACGTATGGCGCACCCGCTTTCGTGAGATAAAACAACTGTACCGTGTCACCCGAATGATGATTATCTAATAACTTAATATTGAACCAAATGCTGAACTATAGAGAATACAGGACAGGGCTCCATCCTACTCGGTAAAACGATATTGCTTTTGACATGTTATCGTAAGGTTATGAGAACTCTTATTTACTTGACAGTAATGGCGGCCAAGGCAACGTAGATAACGTAAACACCTCAATCTGTATGAAAACCAACCGTGTAACTTTTTGTTACCATCACACCAAGAGAAGAGAATTTTCCGTTATCACGCAACGAGGCATTTTCTTAATTTTCACGGCCGACCGGCTGCAACAACAGGCGCGCGGAACGTCAGTAGCGACGACAAACGCTCGATCGGGGTTTAAGTCCGAATTCTGACACGAGAAGTAGATACATTTGCGTTATTTATGTGTATTTAAGTATATCTGTGTTAAAAACAATACGATAGCAAATGTCAACAATATTGTTTTACCAAGTAAATTAGAGCTCCTGTGCTGGTTACAATTGTAGGTAATTGTCTCTACCGCCAATATTTAACCGCCAGTTCTGGCGTTCTAACTTAACGTAAGTGGAGTACATACACTACCCAAAGTAAAGACAGACTATAAACATGAGCCCCTAGTGAAGAAGCAACATGGAGGGCAAGCATTTCTACGATTTCGGATAAATATAAGTACCGTGATCAGTTGGCTGCGGCCGGGGGATGCCGCGCAGCTCCCGTCGCTTGACGTGGCACAAAAACACTCGGTATGAGAGAGCACACATAAAATACTAGCTATCTCTTGCACTTCGGTTTAATATTTCAGCGAGATTTTGCACTTAGTAAAAAATGCTAATTGCCTTTCCACGTGACAAAGCAACAAACGTGCTTGTGATAGTGATGCTCACCACTTCTGGTGCAAGCATAAAATTGTAACTCAAATTATAGCAATTATTACACTCGAGTAATACTCATTTGGGGTATCGCAATACCGAATTTTTTTTGACCGAGTTTCGTTTAACCGAAAACGTTTCGTTTTTTAACGTTTATCCGATGGCACGATTCGATAATTTTTGAAGTGATAACTTTTTTACGGAGGGTAAACCATTTCGTTACGTAACGCGCGTTACTAGACAGCCTGTCTGGCTTCCCTTTCTCTCACGCATACGGCAGCGGTAGTACAAATTTTTAAACAATTTTCAGATTATAAATTTCTCAGATTGATCTGTCAGAATGATATTGACGTGCGTTCTGAATTCAGAGTATGAAAATTCAGATTATGAATTCCGGACGCACCTGTTTCTATACAATTAGTACGGACGAGCACACACATACTGGATTCAGATTATGAATCTCAGTTGCTAACGCAGACTTCTAGCGTATTGACGCGTTACGACTTGTATGTAATAACTCATCAAATAATGTACTGACATTCTGTAGTAGTCGAAGAACCTGTCAGGATAGTGCCATAAATTTCTTGCCGCGAGGTGGTACTGACTCCGACTTATTCTGTTCAAATTAACATGACGAATCCAGTATTTTCGCTCCCTTTTTTTATATAGCGACAAGAGCAGTGCTACAATTTGCTGCATGCTATACGTGCAGTCAAGGAATTTGATTCGCGTACCGTTTCGCTGATTTATTGCTTGAAAGATAGACATATCTTAAGGTTTATATCCGCTTCAGCAAGCGAAAGTGTTTTGCATAATTAAAATGACGCATGTTCGGTTGAAAGATTTTTAAACTCTAACCTTAGATATGAATTACTAGATTTACTTCACGTTCTCGATCTGTCTTCTCTGAATAAGAACCTATTTGTAGATTCGTGTTTTAAATAGAAAAAATAATTCTTCGGCGACGTCAAATTGGTGACAGTCAAATATCAATGTCAAACTAAAATTCATGTAAAATTTTGAAAATGCATCGAGTAAACTATGCAGAACGAAGAAGCCAAATAATTACATTGCATTAAATACATCCCGAGCAACTGTGAGAAAATGGATCACTCGATACGGAGAAGAAGGCCATTTTAATGTCCGCTGTCGTTTTAACCACGGTTCGCAGCGACTGACGGCTGAACAAATTATTGAGATTCGGCCATGATTCGGCAACGTTATGAAGAATCATCCTTTCACGCCAACTTCATATTTTGTTGATCGATTTGACGTTTGCTTACGCACAGTTCGAAATTATCTTCACGGTATCGGTATTCACCACAGGCGATACGAGAAAAAAGTAGCATTGACCGAAGCAAACAAAACTGCAAAAGCTAATTTTGCACGCAGATAACAAAATTTTGACTGGAGCACTGTGATATTTACAGATGAAAAAACCTTTCGTTCTTCCCAAGACGGACGTTTGAGTTTATGGAGATATGACAGGACGGAGGAGGAAGGAGAACATGTTGTTCCGAACCGAGCGTCAGGCCGTATAAGTGTAAATATGTGGGGGTGGATATCTTCTGCGGGGGTCGGCGAGCTTGCCCAGTTGCCTTCGCGAGCTAATGCAGATTATGTAGAGGCAATGGATACAATCATGGTTCCTACTACTGTGCGAACCGTTTATCTACAGGAAGAAGTTCCGAATATACACTTCGTTCGCGATAATTGTCCAAATCATAAGGCAAGGGTCACCAAAAATTCGTTTCGCCAACATCCCGACATAATTGAAATTCCTTGGCCCAGTAAATCTCCCGATATAAATCCTATAGAAAATATATGGGGCATCATGGTGCAAATGTGGGAAAATGGGCAGGAAAGAACGAAACAAGCCTTGGAAGAACATTGTCACGAAGTATGGGAATCGTTGCGTCATTCAGACATTTGTAGTAAGATAGTAGAATCGATTCCGGCCCGACTCCTAGCTGTGTCTGAAAGTGGAGGTGCTTATACTAGATATTAAACCTATTATGAATTAAAATTCAGATTTTTACTATATAGAATTAGTCTTATTGGTCATTAAATATTTTTGAAGTTGTCAAACGACAATTGATGACGGGAAAGTTCTGAGGTTAGTCCAAATTTGTTGACGTTATTTTAAGCAAACGTTAGGTAATTGCTAATATTTTCAAATCACCCATAGCAACAGCCCATAACGTTCATCATCGTGTTGACCAATGAATAGGTCGATTCATTCATTGATATTTATAAATCAGCCATAGCAACAGCCCATAACGTTCATCATCGTGTTGACCAATGAATAGGTCGATTCATTCATTGATATTTATAAATCACCCATAGCAACAGCCAATAACGTTCATCATCGTGTTGACCGATGAATAGGTCGATTCATTCATTGATATTTATAAATCACCCATAGCAACAGCCAATAATGTTCATCATCGTGTTGACCGATGAATAGGTCGATTCATTCATTGATATTTATAAATCACCCATAGCAACAGCCAATAACGTTCATCATCGTGTTGACCAATGAATAGGTCGATTCATTCATTGATATTTATAAATCACCCATAGCAACAGCCAATAACGTTCATCATCGTGTTGACCAATGAATAGGTCGATTCATTCGTTGATATTTTCAAATCACCCATAGCAACAGCCAATAACGTTCGTCATGGTGTTAACCAATGAATAGGTTGATTCATTCGTTGCTGGTAGTAACAGCTAATCGGACAAAGTCGGCTATATTCGATTGTGGTAAGAAATAAATGCTACTACTGTCTTTGTCATATGCCATGCAAAATTTTCAAAAGATTTCAAACTGTGAGATGAGCTCTGAAAAGCTCGGTAAATCGACATGTCATACTGCGGCACAAACGCCATGTTAGCGTTGCAAAGAAAGATAACCCTTAGTATTATCGATTGTCATCAGCAATTTAGACTTAAGATGGTACACGAATCAAATTCCTTGACTGTACTTGCCTACTTATCTATGTGACGTTCGCTAGACAACTGACAAATCTGAATTTTTAAGACATGTGTGAGGCAAGGCACCGGATTCAGACTATGAAATTAAGATTATGAGTTCAGATTGGGATTCAGACTGTGTAAGGCCAGCCTATGTTAGTTGTTACTGGTTCGATTGTCTTGAAAATCGATATCTGAGGGCCCGTTGGGACTACAAATGCGAACCCGTACTCAGATTTAAAAAAAAAGTGGTCGCCATTTTGAACTTTTTTGTTACTGCTTCGATGGTCTTGAAAATCGATATCTGAGGATCCGTCGGGACTACAAATGCGAAACCGTAATCAGAATTAAAAAAGTTGCCGCTATTTTGAACTTTTTGAAGTGATAACTTCTTATGGTAGGGGAACGCGTTACGGCGCCAGTCTGTCTGGCTTCCCTTTCTCTCACGCATACGGCAGCGGCAGGCAGGCTCTTCCTCCCTCACTCTATTTAGATTAGTTATCACTTCTGTCGGGCGTCCCGAGACGCACACGTTTTTTTAGTTCACTATTTGACATTAAGTAAACATATCTTTAGTCCGAGAAACTTTTCTCCTTGTAGTCACTTGCTCTATGTGCCTCTGTTGTTACGTATTTTATTTCAAAGCCTATTTTTCATTACACCAATGCTACAAGTAGCCTAAGGATCGTTTCGTATTTTGTTTCTTAACCCATTTTTCACTTCATCAATGATACATATAGATTTCGCTACGTTACGTCAAATATTCATTTCAGTCCAGAAAATGTTACTACTAATTAGTTTTAACTATCCACAAATGCAACGAGCAAGACGAATCAGGGCAGAACTGACTCGGATAGGTTAGATTAGAAGGCCAAGGCCTGGTCTTCGAGGTTATTTTGTTTTATCTGTCAACAGAACAAAGTCTGTTTTAAAAATAGGTAAACGGAGCCGTTATATTGGGCCAATGAAACTAAGGTAAAATAAAAAATTGGAATTATATAAATTGACAAATTACATTGGCCAACTGTTTGTACGCCGAAACCATTAATAAGGAATAGATAATTTGTCAAACGTAAAAAAACCCAAACCATAGGTAATTGTCGAATAATATTTGTCGATCCAAAATTCAGTCAAACATTTTTCGGTGTACAGATAGGTAACCCTCATTTGGACTAGTTCTGCTTTGTTCCCCACGTACATATTGTTGAAGACAATCGACACAAAAAATATAACTTTACTAATGGCCACTGAAAATCATCTATTAGGCGATAGTAGTTTAATAAATACCTTTGCAATTTGATTTGGCTATTCTCAAGCTGTTGCTTCAACTGCTGGAATTCTTCGGGACAACCTCGCGAACCGCCGTCTCGCAAAGCCGCTTTCAGTTTCTTGATCTAAAACAATAATAAACAATCATCTACTTGCCCAAAATATTTTGGAAGTTGGCAAGATCTGGTAATGTTAACGCCTATGTATAACGATTATTAAGCAATGTTACGCAAATTTCTGATGTTAAATAATTATAGTGTATTTTTTTTTCTTGTCTTGGACGGGATATCGCTTCTTAATAATCTATTGTATGTCAATAGTGTCTGTTTCTTTCCTTAGTAGTCGTGTAGCAACTTACCTCCTCATTGGCTGCCTCTAAATCTCCTTGAACTTGTTTATGAGCTAGGGCTGCCGGATTATCAGCAATGTGGATGATCTGAAAAATAACAGATAGTAAATATTTTGGTAGAATAACAACAGAGCACGGGAACAAGATGAAGACAGTGGGACCCCTACTTGTGGGTCCACCTAGTGAAGGATGCGGCGCAAAACCAGTCAATATGACGATCCTTAGGGGAGGCAAGATGAAAGTACGCTCGGTTCACATAAGAATTAGTGAACTGGTGACATTTGTAGGTTACACGCATCACAGCGTCCCTTTTGGTCCGTCAATAAACTATGGAGTACAGTGACCTATGCTCGTAGGACACCAACGAGTTACGGTATACAGTGACCACGCTCGCGGGTCGCCAATGAGCTATGGAATGCAGTGACCCACCCCTGCGGCATGCTAGCGAGCTACAGAGTACAGTGACCCACGCTCATTAGATGCCAGCGAGTTACGAGGTACAGTGACCACGCTCGCCGGTCGCCAATTGGTAATGAGCCAGGAATGCAGTGACCCACCCCTGCGGCTTGCTAGCGAGCTACAGAGTACAGTGACCCACGCTTGTGGGATACCAGCGTTTTACGGTGTACAGTGACCACGCTCGCGGGTAGCCAATGAGCCAGGAATGCAGTGACCCACCCCTGGGGCATGCTAGCGAGCTACAGAATACAGTGACCCAAGCTCGTTAGATACCAGCGAGTTACGATGTACAGTAAACCACGCTCGCCAATGAGCCAGGAGTGCAGTGATGCGGCCAACCCTTGAAGCTTGCGATTCAGCTGGCCAACTTACGGAGTAAAGAGACCGACCTTGGTGGGTTTTGGAGCGCTGAGCCTCTCTAGCTGCTGCTGCAAGTGGTCGCGCTGCGTGCGCAGCTTGCCCGCGTCGCGCCGCGCCTGCTCCGCCTCGTCGCGCCAGCGGGCTACATCCGCGCGTAGGCCTTCCACCACTATGACACGCGAACAAAATTAGTTAAAATAAAAATAAAATATGTGCTTTATTTTATGTTACGTTATAATTTATAATTGATATTTCTTAACCAGTCAACGGCAATCCGAAACGGAAGGCATATGATTCTAGGAGTATCTGGGTACTGGTGCTGCACCTTGACAAACAAACTAGTGCACTCATTTCGATTGATTAGGTTACATCTAGTGTCCGACCGAAGTTTTGGTATCGGTTTCGGCAGGTTTTGGCATAAAAAAAAAGCAGGTTTCGGCCGAAGCTCCGATTTCGATCAAAGTGCCGATCCTTACCTACTTCATAGTTTTTATTTATTTAATTAATAAATAAAATAACGACGATGACTTATGATATGACGTATATTACTAAATAACATTAAAAAAAAATGATCAAGTTATGAGTAGTATTTTGAGGCTGGCTGATTAACATTTGTTAAAATTAAAATTCGGAATACATCGTTTTTAAATTTAAGTGAACTTGTTTCATTTTATACAGGACTTACTGGGTTAATGTAAATATGTCTAGAAATAAGGTCCAGATATATTTCGATGAATATTTTTATTCAAAATATTCATCGATTTTAACACAAATCTATAAAAGCTTTGGTTTCGGTTTCGGCAAAACTCACGCGTGGCGTGCGCGGTCTGGTCGGTGAGCGCCAGCAGGTCGCGGTAGCCCTGCAGCGCGCGCTCCAGCTGCTCCACGCGCGCCGCCAGCAGCGCCGCCGAGCCCGCGCCGCCCGTCTCGCCGCACAGCGACACCGTCAACTCCTTCTCGAAGCAGTCCAGCTGTTGCCTGATGGAGGACCAATCAAAACATGCCGCTATCACCGACGATAAAACATGCCTACAACAGTAGTTTATAAAAAATCAACATCAATATAAAGTAAAAAGGGCCGCGATGACGCTGAGTTGAGTGTTTACCACAGCTGAGCGAGGGAACAGAGCGGTTTGCGAGGAAAAAAAACACCAATAGGAGAGCTGAGCTAAGCTAAGCTATGAAAATTAAGTATTCCTATTAGTGGATTTTTCGTCGCACACCATCACATTATGCCGCAACGCTGTGGTGGACTTTCAGTTTAAGGATTTTCAAGACGTCTGTAATTATTAGAAACAAAAGGAAAAATTTAAATTGCAAGAATTACTCTGATATGATAAAATAACATTAAAAAATTGTAACTTTTGTAAAAATCTTAATTTTATATCTGGGGCCTGTTTTATAAAACTACAAATTACAATTTACAGGTTACAAGTTTCCATTTGACACAACCTCGACCAATGACGACCAGCCATTTGAGCAGTGTTGCCAGTTTAGACCTGTAAAATTGTAACTTGTAGCTTTATAAAATGTGCCCCCGGTAGTCCTAGGTAGCTGATCTGCCTCGTCGTATGCAAGTGAACAACAAAATATATATTTAAAGTTTCATAAACAAAATATTTAACCAAAATGTGACCCAAAATTACATGAGAATTAATCTCTAATGAATAAGGTTGTTCAAAGGGAAAATGCTTCAGTAAATCATATTAGTCCATATCATCCCAGGGAATGTATCCTCACCTGTAACTATCCCTTTCTCTGGTGACGAGCTGGAGTCGTTTCTGCAGCCGATGGATGAGGCTCTCCTGGCCCTTGCGAACCGTCTGCAGGTCGTTTGCCTTTGTCGTCGCTTTGTCACGCTCGTACTTTAAGGTGGCCATCTCCTGTTATACAAGTAAAAGTAAAACTCTCTGCGCTACGCTCAGGATTCTTACCTAAAATGACTCGCTACGCTCGTGATTCAATTATTCTATAACCTTTGCTTACTCCGGATTCAAAATCAACACTGACAGCAAAAACCAACTTTGGTCTCTTGTTGCACAAATAACTATTACAAATCAAATAGAATCTTTCCTCATTAGCCTGTTACCTCTGTGATTTGCGCGAGCTGTGACTGCGCCTGCGACTGGCCGGCCACGGCGGTGAGCTGGTTGGTGAGCGCGGCCTCCAGCGCCGCGGACAGCGCGCGCGCCGACTCCACGCCGTGCGCGCGCGCCGCCGCCTTCCACTCCGACAGGGTAGACTCCAACGAGGCTATTTTCACCTGCAAACAATATCATTAACTGCTAAAGCTAGTAGTTTATCCTTAATCAGACCGAACCAATAGAAAAGCCTTATCAAAAAAAATGCATGCATATTCAAATTATGTAATAAGCAGAGGGCGGAATTTTCATGGCAAAAATCAACCGTGTAAAGAGTGTGAACGTTGAATTTTATCGATTATCGACAATTTATATGTTTCGAAGCCTAGCTTTATTTATTTATTAACAAAAATAGATCTCAAATCCACATTTAAGCGAAAGATTAATAATAATACGATGTACTGTAAGAAAACAAAATTTGCAAATAACATAAATTAATTTCTTTATCCATTAGTTTATTGTTTATCGTTTTGGGTTAACCATTTTTCACATACTTGAACTAGTGACGAAAAGACTAGTGGCAGAAATTCCAGTTAACTGCCATGCGATTTACTTTTAATGGCCATGCAACTCGCTAGTCAAAGAGGTCAAATGGTCAACTCGCTAATCAAAGAGTTAAATGTATCGATAGCTGGAAAAGTCGATAAAATTTAACATTCCAACTCTATTGACATTAGATTTTTGGCATGAAAATTCCGCCCTCTCGTGATAAGGCGTTAACTTATTTGCATTAACTTCAACGTAAAATTATCTTCACTTGAACAATTCAAGTTCTGCCTCAAGTGAAGTGACTATAAATGCAATACAGTCAAAGCTCAAAGTTACACAGAAAAACAATGGTTTTAATAAGTAGAAAAATTACTTCAAGTCTGATCGAAAGAAAGCTCTTTAATCATAGTTCAGGCTAACGGTATATTTATGCTTGTATATACAGGGTGTCTGGAAAACCTTTGGAGATATTTGGCGCGGTAATAGTTCGCACGATTCTGATCACGGGGGTATTGTTCAGTTTTGTTTCTGTTAATGTAAAAAAAAGGGTTTAATTATATTAATTTTGTTACTTGATGTATCGCAGCCGATATCTTGACCTTGACATTTTGATGTTGATACTATACTACTCCAAACGTTCGTAGTAACTGACGTCAAAACTCCAAGTTCAAGGTCAATGACCTGAGACCATACCTTAGTTGTTTACATGGTATGTAAACAAACAGTTCGCCCCATGTAAACAAAAAACAAGTTAACATTTTAAAAAATAATGATAAATTTTAGTGAAACTTACTGTATTTTAATTTTTGCAATTGGAACATTAACTGGTTTTAAATGTAAATTCACTAGATCTCTTGTTCATGCTTTACCAAGAGTGATTATATCGTCCGTCTTGTCGAGATCTAACCATTTGCCAATGTTTTCTGCTCTAAAGAGGCCCATATAACTGGTTTACAGCAAAAATAATTACGATTTGAATATCTGAAAATAACAATATTTAACAATGACATCTAATGACAGCCATAAATTCATAGTCTTCTAAAAGTTCGGATAGACATGGATTGAACGATATTGCCGTTCCGTATTGATCACAGAAAAAAAAATGCATAGAAGGAGTAATAAAATAAAAAACAATATAACAATAGCGGTCATCCTTACTCTTCAGGGAAATTGAATATGCTAAAAAGAGAACAATCCTATTTCTGTGGTATTGATCCGGTATTTGTGGCAGTAGCCAACAGTCCGAATGCAAAACATTTTGTCGATGGATATAAGGGTTGTCGCATAATTCATTATAATTTATGATGATGTCACACTTACCATAGAGAAACAAAATTACCAACCTTTCCCAGGCCATGGAATCGATAAACTTACGTAGTACAGGGCGATAGCTCTTAGAAGGTGTTTCGGGTTTGTACTTCTCTCTCACTTGCTCTTAATAAGAGCGTAGGTATGGGAGCGAGAGACAAGTTCAAACACGAAGCACCTTCTAAGTGCTCACAGACTGTACATATTCATTCCGTCTTACAAAAACTTTCCTCTCTGCCGAAATATTAGACCAAAATTAAATGATCTAACACATTTACAAAACAAAACTCTTAAGTCAATAACCTGTACATAAACTGACACCTTCGTTCTCAGAGCGGGGTAGGCAGAGCTACGGAATTACCTACAACTCTCAAAAAGTTGTTGATAATTCCATGTCCACATTTTGCACAATAAGGCTAACCTGTCATTATCATACTCGTTTTCGCAATAAGAAGCTTCAAGAAAATGCAATGCTATAGCAATAACCGTGTCAGAGTGCAAACAAAGCCGCCAAAACTGACAAAGTTAAACTTCCTTAATTCAGACATCAAATTCGTAATACTCAGAATGCTCTGACTGCCGGTGATGTTGCCGTCAGGGGCGAGCCAATAGAACAGGTGGTAGAAGCAAATAACCTTGGCCTCCTTATGGATGGCAATTTGCGCTTCGAGAGCCACATACTTAGAGTAGTGAGCAACTGCTTTTATCGCCTTAAAGTTCTGTATAATATACGTGATTACCTAAGTGTCGATTTGCGTGTTGACCTTTGTGAATCCCTTATATTATCTAGATTAAACTATTGTGATATAGTCTATGATGGCTGCATTGTTGGTAGATCTAAGAAGTTGATACAACGTGTGCAAAACGCATGCGCACGTTTTTGTTTCTGCGTCCCTCCCCGCTCCCACATCACTCCCTACTTGAACGCCGCAAACCTGTTGAACATGCCTGCACGCAGGCGCCTGCACCTCGCCACTCTGCTGTTTGGTGTTGTACGTAGCGAGACTTACCTTTTTACCTTTTTAACAGGATTAAATGGTCGAGAAGCGCGCGCAGGTATAAGGCAATCGCTATCGTGCCTATACACCGGACTGCGTCTTTCAGAGGCAGTTTCAGGTTTGCGGCGTCCAAGGGCTGTAATGATCTCCCTCCTCCTATCCAAGGGCTATTTGTTGACTCTCCAGAAATCCTAGCCCTCATCCAGCACTTGCCTACAGACATTAATATTTCAACCTGTTGCTTTTAAAATTACCCTTTAAATTATTTTTAGTTTTATTAAGGCTGTGTATGCGTTTTATTTTTATTATTATTTTCCCATTCATTTTTCCGCTATATTAGTATTATGCAAGTAGTTTACACGTATAACATAGTATGTTTGTACAGCATTCCGTGAGTCACTGCCGGTACTAGCTGAAAATCAGCGCTGTAGATGTCTGACACCTCAGCATTTTGCTGAGCCAGTGTCCGTTTCACCGCCGCGAGGACATACATTGCGTGCCTTATCTGTTACCTTCACTATTTTCTTTAAAAAAATGTATATGTGTGCCTTATGTTTGGTGAATACATGTATTTCTTCTTCTTCTTCTTCTTCTTCTAATTTCAGTCCTGAATTGGGTACACTTTTTCATGAAAATGCCCATGTAAGGCGTACTTACTCGCCCGTCTATCACCCCTTGATGTTCTCTTTCTTCTAGGATACGAATATCTTTCAACAACGCGTATGATGCCATCTTTAAATGTAATTCTGATAAAACGTAACGTGTAGGGACGATTTAATTTTTACAAAAGAAACCTAAAACTCTTTTCATAAGAGTTTTAATAGTACAAGATTTAAAAAGATACAAATGTCAAATTGTCAACACACAATCACAACTTAATGATTCGTTTTAATTATTGTTTTTTATTCGTAGTAATCACTGATAGTGATACAAATCAATAAAATAAATCCATGTTTCATGATCTGGTAAAAGAAGTTTTATGTACCTACGAGTACGTGCTATTTTAGCTGTGTGAGTGTGAGAAGATTGGAACTAATAATCGTAATCGTAAGTTTTATTTTTAAATTATTTCACATAATAGCCCTTATCAGTGACCGTCTTATCATTCACATCACAGAATAATGTGTCAGTTTTCTAAACACCGTGGAGCTTTTGACCATGATTAGAAACATTGTTGATAAGGAACAACTTGTTTATTTACATTACGTTGTGTCACATGTTATGAATGAAGTAGTTAAGATGGGGCACACTGAGAGAATCGTCAGGAAAGGTGATGATAAATTCTGGGGTCCTAGTGAAAAAGGGTTTAAGTCTAGTATACTCCGTTCATGTATATACCCTTTTTTATTACGAGTTAAGTCGACTTGTACCCTTTTTCACTAGGACCCCAGAATTAGCCTGTAACTCAGTCAAATATTAACTTTAAAAAAAGTTACCAATATAGGGATGATCCAAATCATCCACCCTATCTACTGTTAAAATTTCTCCAAAGGTTTTCCAGACACCCTGTAAAACAAAGCTGTTATGAAGTCTATATAAGTTTGATTTACAAGAAAATTCCGTTTTGAAATATGATTCTTAGCTAAGAGGCAAAATATAAATAAATAATGACAAACTTTGGCTACTAAGCCTTAGCTACAGTGCAATAGCTCTTAAAACAGCCTTCTGGATTGTACTTCTCTCACTGACTCCCATACGCTCCCTCCTAAGCCCTGCATACATTTTTTTTACATGCAGCCATTGGAATATAAATCGGAATATAAAGGAAATAAAATCGTTTTTTCCTTTGTTTTTATGTAATTAGAAAATTGACTCTATTGAGTTTACAATAGGTTAAGCACATTTTACTAACTTTACCTGAACCTGAAATATAAAGTGATAATAATAAAGAAATATCTTAAAGTAATTAAAGCAAAAAGCAAACAAAAGCAAGGACTTTTGTCTTTGGCCCTTCAGGCGATTACCAAAAAAAATTATATATTTTTTTCAGGCCACACTACTTTTTGAACAGTAACTTTTCTTTGACCTCGACTTCACTTACCATCAGCAAAATCGCTGTTATATTACCGACTGACACCAGATACAAAACAAAATCGGTAACAACCGACATAAAAACAATAGTGTTAGTAACCTTAGCTTCGTGCAACTCCTGGTGTGTGGGCTGCAAGGCTTCGAGCCGGTCCGTAAGTAGGTGCACCTGTTCCTCCAACAGCAATTTGTTGCACGCGTTGTCGCGAAGGGAGCGCTCTGTGGCGCGTAGACGAGCCACCTCTTTTTCTAGTTCCGCCATGTTGGTTAGGCGTTTTTGAGCAGTCTGTAGAAAAGCCAATAATTGTATATTACTCCTATTATTTTGAACAATTGTTAAGCTTAACTAATTATGGTTGAAAGAAAAAAAAGCATGTTATAAAAATATTGAAATAAAACGAATTAAAATTTGTGATATAAAGATACTAATGAATGTACAATGTCTTGTAACTGCTGTGTAACATCAAGATCTAGTTGGGGTTCCTGATCTGTGGGATCACCACATTCTTTAACCATTGGTTTAGAATTTTGGTGCTTCTTCACTGCATTTAGTTTTGTGTCAAAAGGATAAAATATTTTATAACATGGAAAATGTTTCATAACTTTTGTTTTGTGACATTTTGTAACCACTCTGTGGGACCACCATAGAGTGGACTGGAATTGCAAGCTGACAACAAAAAACAATAACATTGCCAAACAAAGGAACAAATACCTGGAGCTGGGCAATCTGCACAGAGTTTAGAAGAAGGTATACTTATAAATACCTGTTAACCTTATTAAATTTGTCTTTTTGTAATTTGATTTATGATTGTAGTTTACCTTTGCCTGTTGCTGCCAGTCCTTGTAAGAATCCTTCTCATACTGCAGCTCCTTGAGCTTGTTGTTGGCCTGCAGCAGCTCAAAGTTTTGCTTCTCTAACTGAGTCCTCAGGGACGTACACTGTTCGGCACGACTTGTCTGTCTTGCTAATTCTTTTTTCAACATTTCTACCTCCGACTGTGCACCTTCTAAACCCTAAAAACATTCACGTTAATATTTACATAGTATGGCAGGTGTTGCTTTAGTATATTAGTCAAAAAGATGAAGATAACCAACATAACCGAACTTCAAATATACATCTACAACATTTTCAACAGGGTAGAAGTTATGAATGATATTATTTTCGACTTTATAACCAGAGTTATTTATTTAATTATAAAAGTTTACCTGCAACATCTCCTCCATGTCTTTCTTCATCTCTGCCATCTCATTCTTGTTGCTGACATTAGTTTCAAGCAGCTTGTCCTTTAAATCTGCTATTTGTTTTTGTAGTTCTGACTTCTCTGCCTCCCATTTTGCTTTATATTTATTGTGTTCTTTTCGAGACTGTAATAAAACATTAAAAAATAAGTAAATAAATATGCTGACAGAAAATGTATATACATATCTGCTGACAGAAAATGTATAGCAATTTATTATGTAATTAATAAGTGGTTCTACCAATCACTTATTAATTACATAATTAATTGCTTTCACTCCAGTTAAGCTGCATTTCCCCAATGTAGTTATTTATAGAAAATCACCATGGAATCATTAAAGAAATAAGTCCATGGCTATCACATGTGACACCACTTTTTCTCTTGTAGACACTGCATTTCCGTCAAGTCTGTAGATCATCCATGATATTAAAATCCATTAATTGGCATCTGGGTTCCTCAAAAGGTTAAGAGAATATGATAAAAGTTCAATATCATTCTGATCATACAAACTTTTAAGGATGATAATAATTTCAATTAAATCTACCAGACACTTGGTAGAATTTATTATTTTCTTATTCTATTCTATATTTACCTCACTCAATTCATCCTTAATCTCTTGCTCTCTCCTTCGTATGAGATTGAGCCGGTCCTCCATATCAGAAAGAGCCCGCTCATCTCTTTTGTGCTGATCTACAAGAGAAGCTTTCTCCTCCTCAAAAAGGATCTGCATCTCCTTCCTTATAGTGTGCTGATGGTTCACACGGGCCTCTAGTTTTATTATCTGTAAATAAATACTTCACTTATTCATAATTATCTTTCTCTCTTTCTTTCTTTCTTTTTTTCTTTCTTCTCGTTTCGTTTTGTTTCGTTTTCATTTCAGTATGCTGAGTGTAGGCCTGTTCACTACGTATCCTCATACAAATCCAAAGCTTATGTAAGTTTCTCCAAACTTTGACAGGTTAATCTTTCTTAATACAATGTATATTATAACTCTACACTGATGCTGACATTTGTAACATATTAATGTTTAATAACATTAAACACAAATTGGAAAAAGTGAGATGGAAGAATATATGTTATAGTAATTATAGTATTGGAAAATCAATAATTAGTCATATAGACCCACAACAGAACAGGTTCCTTTTAAACATTGAGTTCTAGTACTTATGATAAACATAGGTCTCTTCTAATAAATAATGTGAGTCTACTGTTACTTAAATTAATGATTAAATTACTGTCTTATTATTAGGAATTGGTCTTCCTGTGTTTTAAGGGGGCTATTTGAAATCAGGAGTGACTTGAAGATTTTGTCCTAGTACTAGCATGCAGGAACCCAGTAGAATAAGGTAACAAGAACAACCCTACTAATCGAAGTTTCAGGATTTAGAAAATCACAAGGTTGACTATAAATTTGGGAATGCAAAGATTTTTTTTTATAGCCATATAAGGCAAACAAGCAGACGGGCCACCTGATGGTTATAAATTTATTCAGGTGCCCAATTAATAGCATTAAAAATGAAACCATATTTGTATTCACATCTCAGTTGACATCTCACTATCAACTAAGCCTGCAATAATATATTTAGTTTGACAACAACATGAGTAATGTTTATCCAATCTTTTATGAATTTGTTAGAAGAATATCTGTTTTATGTCCTATCACATTGTGTCAGGCAAATGGCGATGTTAATCAATTTTGACAAAAACAGCAATGACCATAATTAATCATGGGTGATTCCATGGGTGTTTCAACCGCCGTCAGTCCGCTGTCATAAATATTGAAAGAATGAGCTACACCAAGCCGCTAACATTCACACAGAGCTATACTGTTATCATAATTCTTGCCGCAATTGATTGAATTTTAAGTATATTATCGCCTTTTTCTTAAATACTTAGGACAGCGGATTGATGGCGGTTGAAACGCCGGTGGAAACCCCCGTTATAAGAAATGTTTGTGAGTTAAATTAAAATCTAAAAGCCCTTATTCAGGTATCTAAATAAAAAAATATAATTATTCCTTACAAGGTTCTGACATGAAAGAGCTTAGGGTGGTATTCCACTTGTCCAAGATCTTTGTCCAATGTGCATTGCGTCTCACTTTTTTTTAAGGAAACTGTGAGATGCAAATACACATTGGACAAAGACCTTGGACAAGTGGAATAGCACCCTAAGTTATGTGAATTCGTCAAAACATAATACAAGTTGTGGCTTGTAAAAATGTGCCACAATGTTTGGAAGTTGACAGGTGTCAAACCTGAGCTTTTGCTGCTATTAGGTCTATCTTCATCCTCTTGGCCTCCCATGGTGATGCTGGTGCTGTGCTCGAGCTCGACTCTGTACGTTGCCGCTTGTCTGGCGTAGTATCGACCTGGCCTAAGCTGGACTTCCTTTTACCCAACGATAACAGGTTAGACAAATCTGTCGACAACATAAAACGTGATCAAACCTCATCAGAGCACTATTCACCCGTGCATAATTTCCAACTTTACCTTCTTTTATGGATTGATTACTATCCGTGAAATTAATTTTAGCTGAAGAAGACAACTTGTCTTTCGGCGGATCAGTGTTTATAACTCGCCTAAAGGGCTCCAGCACGTCTTGGTAAAGAGACATATCGCCATCTTTAGCCATTTTCCTTTTATCGTAATTTGCTAACGTTTAAAACATTATATTTTATATTAAACGAATAACACTTTTTATTGCAAAACATGTATATCGATACCTACGAACCTAACTACCGCTCTTTTCAGGGTGCACAATCTCAGTACTGGCTATTCGGGTTGAAGTAACGGATAAGTATGTCAAATTAAAAAGGAGGCTAAAGAGCAAAGAATCCTATGGAACTAAATGACGTTTTCTTCGGCAGTATTATTTTCGCGCATCTTTAAATCACACGTATAGATGGCACTTTACGGCATCTGGTCTGTTCTTTGAGTACCTGATAACAGAAAACTGCGATAGATGGTGTTATTGCTCGAAAAAGAACATCAGTACGGTAGTATGACCAGCTCAAAGACATTGTTATATTTACAGTAGATTTTTTATTATGACGCGAAGGTGTTTTCTTTCATTTAACATTCAAAACTTTAAGATTACACCAAGTACTTGCATAAAGATAGTAACAGCACACGAAAATTCTAAAATCACAAGCACAAAAAAGATACATGTTCTAACGGGAGATATTTTTTTTAATGTATTGCAACACATTGTAAAATTTGGTAGCTTCTGGTCGATTCACGGTTTGACTTGAGTTTGACACTGGCGGCACATTTATATATACTGGGCTAATATAATATTTTGAGCTAGTTTCTTTTCATTCAGGATCCAAGGAGACTTTACATAAGTTTCCGAATCCGGGAAAGGATAAGGAGATGTTTAACACGTGTGTCTACAATGTTGGAGGTCCCATATTAGGACTTGAAAATAGACATATTTTCAAGTACCGACTTGTTTGTCATGTGCACTTCGAAGAAAAATATTCGTGCCAGAATAATCGTATCAGCAACATAGCTGTACCGACAAAAAAAAATGCCAGGTTAGTGAGAAAATTATATTGTTATTTAAGTACCAATTAATTACGCCCTGAGTTATTCTTTACCACTTCCATGTAAAATTTCAGGGCCTGTATCATGGTCGCCTTTATCATGGTGGATTCACTTTTGCTCTTACATACTCTGGCCCGTTTCACGAAGCTACAAGTTACAAATTACAAGCGGAACTCCTTTTCTAGCAAAAAGGAGTTAGAACGAGACTTCCGCTTGTCATTTGTAACTTGTAGCTTCGTGAAACGGGCCTCTGTCCAGAAAGTATCAGAAGTTTTATCCGCATCAATAAACACGATCATAATAGACCCGCAGATCTGTTATATGTATGGATGTAATGCTAAAGTTTGTTTACAAAAAATAACCGACTTTATAATTTTCACCGGATAATAACTATTATTTGGTTGTGTTTATGACTTGCAATACCTATAGTCACCCCACATACTAGGCACAGTGCCTACCGTGCACTGGTGAGCTAGCCGAAAAAGTCCAGTACATTTAAATCCGGATAACTTGGGGCCATTCATTTTTTGCAGTGGAAACCATGGGACCTTGGTCAGCTGATATGAAAAGCTTTATTAAGGCCCTGTCCTCTCGGCTCATAGAATCCTGCGGAGATCCTAGAGCTGGTGCTTACCTCTCCCAAAGGATTGGGCTAGCTATCCAGAGGGGTAATGTAGCCAGTGTCATGGGGACCATGCCGCGAGCGGACCTGCTAGAGGGGGTGCCCTTTTTATAGTGGTGGTTATTATTTATATCTTTAATATTTGTGTAGCTTAGTTTAATTTTAATTTAAATACGTTTAGTTTTAATTTTTTATTGTATTAATGTTGAATTCTGTACTTAGTTGGATGTAAATAAAGCCTGTAATAAATAATAAAATATTCGAAGTGTTATTATTTTATCATCTTTAGCGTGGGTTACTTTTTTGCTGGCATGATCTATGTTATTAAATCCAAAATCAGCAAAAAAGTACACCACGTTTAGAATAAATTGAAAAGAGTAATTCAGGGTGCCTATGCTTGTGTGTATATATATAGGTATATGAATCTGACAGATAGTTACAAATCACAAGTTCAGAGGGCGACACTTTTGCGTTACCTTTTCTGACCGCGGAGATAGGTCTCTATTACGGTATATAAAAAAGGTACTCTGTGGCTCTTTTCCTTCAAACCACAGCTTCACCAGAAATCACAGATTATAATTGTTTGTCTTTGTACCTATTTTGTCTAAAATGAATGGAATTGAAACCCGTAAATACCGGTTTTTGGAGAACTCGATGATGGGGTTATTGTGGAAATAATCGATAATGGATTTAAATTACAGGTTATTTTTTCCTGTGTAGTATTTAATATCAATTATACCATTATACCTAAAACTTGAAGAAAACTTAATAATTTTCACATTAAGAGCGCTTTCACATATAGGCGTTTTTGTCGCGCGCCTGTAGCTCTTCTAAGTCGTGCTGCCTGCATTAGCGTAGCGCGACTCGTATCCATACATATTTAAGTAGGTAGCGCGGCAGCTGCATAAATATATATCTTAAGGCTGCTTTACACGTTGGCCCATCATGGGCCGACGTAACGGACGCATTTACACGTTAAAGCGAGCACCATATCCTTGCATCTTACTCTTACGCATCACTCCGTCCCTAAGTTGGCTCATGATGGGCCATCGTGTAGCAGCCATCAAATGGCAAAAAACTTGAAAAATGTCAATGCCAACCAAATGTCACTGTCAAAACGGCAATACAAACAGTAGCACGCTTTTGGAATAAATATCTTATTAAGACTTGTAAACATTTCTAAATCTAAATACTAGTTTAAGTTTTAATTTCCTAAAAATGGACACACAGGAAGACTACTTTTGCAGTTATGAAGATTTTGAGGTTACCCAAACTTAGTAAAATATCAACTTTTACTGTTGACTTTGAACTAAGCCATAAAAACTTAAATTATAATTATAGGTTCACAGGTTAATGCTTGACGATGCGCCAAGAACGGTGGCCTATCAAAAGGCAATACTAGGCAATAAAGAATACTTCAAAGATAAAGTTGTAATGGATGTAGGCTGTGGAACTGGAATTCTATCAATTTTCTGCGCTCAAGCTGGCGCCAAAAAAGTTTACGCTGTTGAAGCTAGTAATCTAGCCAGTGTAGCTAAGGATATTGTTAAGGAGAACAACTTCGAGGAAGTTATTGAGGTAAATTGTTCAAAATACACAACTTTTTACATGCTAGTAAGCTCCCAAAGCTTAACGAATAGCATTTTCAGGTAATTCACAGTAAAGTTGAAGATGTGATATTGCCGAACAACATCAAAGTGGATGCTATAGTGTCAGAATGGATGGGCTTCTACTTGCTACATGAAGGCATGTTAGACTCTGTCCTAGCTGCAAGGCACAGGTTCTTGAAAGAAGGAGGAGAGATGTTTCCAGAGAGTGCTACTATTTATGTTGCTCCATGTAGGTAAGACACTTTGCAAATAACTTTTTAGGCATCAAGTCAGTTAGTAGGTTATTATTATGATACTAATAAAAAAGCAATCTTTTGTTTCTTTGTAAACTGTGAGGTTATTGAAGTTTATAACATTTTACTAGTTTGGGTCATATGTAAAACTGCTGTGAGCCAGAACACAGGATAACATGTTTTGAGGTTTTATTTGATAATTGTGTGCAAAAACATAGGAAGTTAATTCACAGCATAGCATTTTTTTCTACTTTAATTGTATATCATTAGATATTTGAGTAAAGTTGTAATGCTATTGCAGTGTCCAGTCTCTACATAAAAAATGGGAAAATGTGTATGGTGTTGCCATGTCAACATTTGGCAAACAGCTGAGGGCAAGCAAGTGCAATAAGCCAGAGATCTTGACCATAGGCCCTGAGGAGGTTTTAGGAGAGGAGATTGCTATGTGCTGGATTAATCTTAAGGAGGACATATCTGAGGATCTGGACTCATACAGTATACAGCATGTGGTAGGTATGTACAGTGAGTCCCCCTCTTTTACACATTTTGTGTCAGCATATTAGGAAATACCACTTAAATATTTGGGTAATATCCTTCTTTCTCTCTTAAAACACCATTGGACAGACATTATTTTCAACAGATACAATAGAGGTGTGTCCTGGGTAAAAAATAATAATTCTAATTAGTCCGTCAGTAAGATTATCAAAAAATATTGAACACATATTTTTTGATTTTTCAAATCAATTAAAATTAACAAATATAACGCACATCAAAGTTCGGAAGTGGGGGCTCGTGACGTCACAATGTGGTATAAAGTGTGCCACGACGTGACGTCACGCGAAACTTCAACGCATTAATCATCAATTATCTACGTCATTTGATGAGCATAGTGTGTAGGTTTAGCGCTTCATGGCAGTAACACATTCACTGCCATGAAGCGCTAATGTAGAATGGGTGAGACTAGGTTAGGAACTATGAACTATATCAAAAATAAGTAATCAATCAGAAAATTATGAGTTTTTGGATTACAATCAATTAAACATTGTGACTCTTCATTATTATGTAGTGTACCCCTAAAACTTCACTCAATGGCACCTTCACTTACCAAAGCCCTCATCCTCTAATTCTGAAGTCCAACTATAAATGCAACTAATTGTTAATAACTTCCAGGTGCTACCAAAGCAGGTGCCTTTCAAGGTATCTGTGTGTGGTTTGAATGTATGTTCCCAGAGCTATCTACTGAGGTAGGCCGAGAAGTGCTCAGTACTGGACCCTTAAGCCAAGGTACCCATTGGAAGCAAACCATAATAGTTTTACCTGAAGAGCAAGTGGTTGAGGCTGGGGAAGCTATAGCATTTCAATTGGACATTAATAGAGACCAATTTAATGGCAGAAGGTAAATATGAAGAAAAAAAAACGGAATAATAAGTGCCTTAAGACCTTTCCCGGGGTTACAAAGTTTCATTAGAATCAGTTAAGTGGTTTAACTATGAAGCATAACATTACATTTTTTGCAAATATTGTATAACATTACTGGATTCATCCGAATTATTAGTCCCCATTAAACTTAAAAAGGCCTGGTTTCCGATACTGTTATTTTTTTCCTCACAGTCAATGTGATCTGATCTCAATCAAGTCGAAACTCTGTAATACCATTCAACAAGTTATTTCTTTTTGCAGGTACAATCTTGAGCTTACTATCTTAGACCCCAATGACATTGAACACCCCTTACCATGTTCTTGTGACATGACGAAATGTATTCTAATTAAAACATTTATGGCACAGTCTGAGCAACACGCCTTAGAAGGGAGGACTACTGAAGCTTCAAATATAATAGTGGAGGAGAATATTGACGATGATGACATTGGTGCCAGTTAATAAATAAAGTTTTTGTTGCTAGAATTTATTTTGGATAACAATAAAGAGTTAGTGACGTTTGGCTGAATAGTGGCAAGATTCTTAAGGTTACTTTGCATACAAATTTAAGACTAGCGTCAGCTGTTCTTTCCATTCTCAAGAACATCACCAGAAGGTAATGAAAATAATTTAGTCTGTTACTTTGCCCAGACTCGATTCAAAATCGGAGTATCATAATACCTATTGTGCGGTGGAACCCAAGCGCGCGAGTCCGACTCGCACTTGACCGGTTTTTTATTTACGTAGCTTTCATGTCGACGGCAGCATAGCGTCACATCCGTCATGGCAGCGATCTGCGCTTTGATTTTAAAGTAAAAGTAGTTTAAAGCGTAACGGTTTTTGTTACATATTCTTTCGTCATAATATGTTATTGTTGTAACAGAACTGTAAATTGATTTAGTTATTGGATAAAAACGTGGCGCCTGTCCCGTCGAGTTAGTGCAATCGCAACTTTATCAGCTGCAATGCCATCATAATACTCTTCTTTAACTGCATTTCAATTGCAAGCATTGCACGGCATCCTACATCACAAAAATTCCATCTCTATTTCATAAAAGCACTTGGTCCGATGCTGTTCGGAAACAACCATTAAGGTGTCTTCTCACTGAAGCAACGCGCAACAGTTATCGCAGCATATTGGTGACGGATTGAGTGAGCTGAGCTTCTCCGCTGAGCCAGCGGTTGTAGTCCAGGCGCATGAGCAGGCGCGCCAGGAACAGCCCGCAGGGCCGGTCACGCAGGGACAGGAGGAGCTGCATCAGCTGCTTCACCAGCTTATTGAACCTGGATGATAGAATGGTTACTGAAATTTATAGCCTTGGTGTAAACTAGCAGTAGAGGACCATCCAATACTAAAAAGGAGGAAACCGAGCAAGAGGTCCCCTGTTGGTATGTGGTCACCGCGACCCATGAACAATAGCAACCAAAGGAATTGCAAATAAAAACAAGGCATGTTTTTTGAAAGTGCATCGTTTCAAGCATGTTTTTAAACTTGCAGACCGACCTATAAGAAGATGTGCTACATTAGCACATTAAAGTTTACTATATAGACAATCCTAAACAACATAAAAAAAAAACGAGACTGCAATAAAAAAAATCAATTGAAAAGCGAAAAAACAAGCTCTATAATCTATAGAAAATTGTAAGAGCAATGTCCTTATTGATATTTTTAACAATTTAAATTTAACTTGAATGTTGGAAAAGGTGTTCCAGGCGGGGACAAGCTAGTCCAAATGTTAATTTTTGAGGTTTTGTAATTCCTTGCTTGTACCCCGCCTGCAATACCTTTTCCTTAAATTAAATTTTAAATTGTTATAAATATCAATAAGTACATTTTTCTATAAATTATAGATTGTTTTTCGCTTTTCAGTTGATTTTTTTATTGCAGTCGAGTTTTTTTTATCGTCGTCGTCGTCGTCGTCGTCGTCGTCGTCGTCGTCATCATCATCATCATCATCATCATCATCATACATACATACATATTTGGCATACACGTAAACTGCGTGCGTTTTTAGTGTAGGTATCTGTGTGCATGCGGTAACTCGTGTACCTACCTATAACGAACGAAATTGCCGACCTTGCATGCTTCATTCCTGTCTAGGGCAACGTTACGTCCTTTTTTTTAGATCCGTGCACTAAATATATTTTATTTATACTTATCTAAAATAGTCAATAAAATTGTCCTTAATTTATATCTTACTTTTAAGTAGGTAGCTAACAATAAATGTAGGTAACTAACAATAAAAATGTTTAAGGACTTTTGACTGTCTAAATCGAAGTCAAAGGTAGGTATTTGTAGGCAAATGTGACCACCTATGTCACTATACAACGCAGTGTAAAGCGCAAGCGCACGTCACGTCTACGCGCACGCATCCGGTGTGGCTAGGCCTTTAATTAAACAAGCAACGCCTCGGAAAAGTCATAGTCATATTTAAACAATTAAACATTCACGTTACAATTGCTGAACTATCTTAATCGAGGTATCTTATCGCCACCCTTGAAATAGGTACCTACCGTTGAGGAGTTCAGGAGGCCATTTGTGGTCTTCATCATCAGTTCGACTTCACCAAATGATACTTGCTGAATGCAAATGCTGGACTTGTTACTAAAAATACTAAAATCGCTGTATGTACCTATGCCTATAATATTTGAGGAGTTCCCTCAATTCCTCACGGATCCCCTCATTAGATTCAGATTTAGACTCATGATTGGTGACAATGGGATTACCTCGGAAGTATACTCTATCAAACCAAAAAATATTTTTTTAACTCGGATAACTCTGTAAAAAGTTCAAACTGAGATACTCCTTTTTTAGAGTCGGTTAAATAACTAAAACCTCCTTAGTGTAACAAATACTTTTCTGAAAACCACATCAAAATCGGTTCAGCCAAACGCGAGATAGTTGCGACCAAACATACATACATACAGGACAAATTGAGATGAGAACCTCCTTTTTTTTGAAGTCGTTTAAAAATAGTCGCAGTTGCATATAGATAGCTATACAAACTACAATTATGTTCACTTGTTTCACTAATGAATGATGGACAGATGCGAAAAACACGAGAGTAAGAAAGATAACCTTAAGTTTTGTTTGTGTCAAACGCATTGTGAAAAATACTTGGGAAGTTATTTATTGTGGTGTTAAAATAAATAAACTTTCGTATTTTTGGGATAAGTAATAACAAACGCTTTAAATGTTGTTCCATTAAATATCTATACCGTGAGCGACCGCGACGACAAAAGTTGGCGCTAACGTCCTCGTATAGCACCATCTAGCGGATCTAATGAATATCACGTAGCAAGTTCAAGCTAATGATGGCCGTTCAGTATCCCGCAAAAAATGCCATTCTTAGTTTCTAAAATAAAGCCTTAAACTTATGTAAAGAATGATGTTTGTATTTAAATTAAGGTATATCTAATTAATAAAAGCTTAACTTTTCCTTGATTAACGGAAATGAAGAAAATAAATTAATAATATTCCTGATGATACCGGTGGTGCCATCTAGTACAAATTATAAGCACGAATTATAATTTGTACGTGTTATGCCCCCATGCCTATGTCCAGCAATGTACATCTTTCAGCTGATATGATTAAATTTGCGGCTGTAGTGCCAACATACCTCTCAGAGTATCCTCTTATGTAATAATCCTCAGCCTCCCGGTCACTGACTGAGGTGCTCATGCTGCAGAAGGAGTGGCACAGCTTGAGTAGTTCCATGATGTTACAGAACACTGGGTTGCTCAGGGATTCCATGGTGTCGCCAGAGCATTCGCTGTTGGCGCTGTTTGATGACTGGAAATAAGATCGCTAATAAATTTATTAAGAGCATGCGAAAGTATAAAAGGCCACTCAACCGGGGAAGTACCACCCTCTCACAGAATATCAGCGTGAAATTACAGCATCTAATGCTTATTGTGTTTCAATTGGTCAGTAAGACTCCGTAGGTCCCAAGATACACGCTCAGCCTAATTTGGAATCCACCGGTTACTGGTTATATACTTGTAACCGTGTTTTGTATAAATTGATTCTATTCAATGAAGAATGTCAGTAGGTACGCCAAATCGCTTGAAACTTTTTAGCAGTAAAGTTTATAAATAAACAAACATACTACTTTTTATTTTATTCAAAAAGACTTAGAAGTTTTGATTCTATGAACGTTTAAAATTTGGGTCAATAATATTAAAGCGCGCGGGGGCCATCTTGCTGGGGTGACGTCATCGCTTAACAGCGGTACGCGCCCTTATATGAAAAAGTAAGTTTACAGGGCTATAACTTATTAACCGTTATAGGTAGCCAGTTGAATTTTTCACAGAATACGTGTCATTATAAAATCTATCGTTTAAAATTGTACAATGAACAATAAATCAAATCCCAACACGTATTCTGTGAAAAAATCAACTGGCTACTTATAACGGTTAAAAAGTTATAGCCCTGTAAACTTACTTTTTCATATAAGGGCTCGTACCGCTGTTAAGCGACGACGTCATCATCCGTGAGCGCTAGCCGCCGGGTTTCGAGCGCCGCATACGAAGTTTAAAATTTAATATCTCGAAAACTATTTGACGTATCGAAATGATTTTTTTACAGCTATTTTTAGTTTTTAATGAATAATACGGTAAGCCAAAAATCTAAACTGGCTGACATTCTTTATTCTTCTAGATACACCCGGGTGTAGCAGAATCACAAAATAATAGGTACAGAAGTCAATCTACATACAAAGTGCGCTCGAGCAACGCACACATAGACACTGCTCACGGACACGATGTCTCGGACCGGCTGGGACCAGTGCGAGCGCGAGTGCCATCCGCTTGAGACACGCGTCTGTGAACTTTTTTGTGCAATTATGGAGCAAAAAAAAAAGAGTTATTATAACTGTTCAGTGGATGGTTGTTTAAATTCAACATTAATTTTTTTAAGCTACCAGTGGTTTCAGAGACTTAAGTAGGTATCTGCTTGTAGGTATTTCGATGGTTCGTTTTAACGTTACATAGAACAGTTAGGTAGGTAGGTAAGCTCCTCGCCCCGGCCCCCGAAGAATATTATCTAAGATCGATTGATATAATAGTTTCCTATTTTGAATCAGTATAAACGAGGTACTTAACTAAATTATTGTAATGTAAATCCACGCCACCTTACGTAAGTTGAAAACATGTTTTTTTGTTTGTGTAGATATTGTGTTGTTTTTAGTGTCATTTGATAGGTTTAGGTCTAAAACGGATAGGGCAATGGAAATTGTGTAACTAGGGTAATCCTTTAGAAGTTATTAGGGATTTTCGATAGTGAAAATTGACAAACGTAAAAGTTTGTATATTTCTGCTCTGTAAACTTTTTGGATTGTAATAGTTGGTAGGTTTATTGTTTTGTTACAACTAGAAACGAGTGGTAGTGGCCACGATAGTGTTTTGTGCATAAACCATAATTGACAACCCTAGAGCGACCGCCGAGCGTAGGTATGAAAAGTGAAGTACATACATGTGATTTACTTCTGTACTTATCTGTTTTGTGGCAGAATCCCCCCCTGATCGATCTTGCCCTATTTACTCTCGAGGAGGGCATAAATCCACTCACTCTTTTTTCAAAGGCCGGCAACGCAGCTGCGATTTCTCTCCTAGTGACCCACTAACTCGTTTGCCTCCTCTAGCACAACAAAAAGTGTTTTCTCAAACATGCTCGGAAAAAACGGTTTTCCGGTTGAAACACAAGGACGGAAAGTGCCTCATTTTACTCCTAGGAATAAAAAAACCATATGAAAACATATTTCCGTCCACGTCCATATTGTTTTTAAAAGTGCGCTCTATTGCGTATAAAATCGAAAAGACCATGAAAAAATCCTGTACACCCAACTTGTGCCCCACGGCAGTGTGGAGAGGCGGCGGGGCTCTGCGGAGCGGCGACGGCGGGCGGCGGCTCGTTGTGCGTGAAACTATCTTAACTAATACTCGTATGACGCAAACAAACATTCTCTCCGAATTTGTCAAAGGTTTTTAAAAATACTTATAATCATGTATTTGTATCATTTTCTCGCATTATTTGAGAAAAGCAATATGTATGTCTCGGTGAAAACGAGGATTCCCTGACTCTTATTTTAGCAGGCCTCGCTTTTAATTGCTCGGCCTGTTAACCACCTCACTTTCCGCGCCTAGGCAACAATGTACTATTATTTGTTTCGTATCCACAGTTCAATATCAATTTAGGCGTTGAACTGTGAAGGCGTTTGCGCTGATGTGGAATTTGGTACACGAATAGTTTCTATATCAGATACAGACATAGCGGGTACTTTTTCTGGAAACATCAGACAGTTGGTACACATTCACTTTGGGCTGGATGATTTTTTTATGAAAATAAAGAAAACTTACTGAAGAAATCGTCAAAAATGACTGGCTTAAGACATCAGCCAGGAACGTCGCGTGCGCTTTCTTCAACTTCTCGAAATCGTTCGTTTTATTGACGGCGTCCATGAGCCTCGAGAAAGAGGTGTCGAGAACATCGGCCTGCATGTAGTGTTGCAAGTTGTTTACCAGGAACATGAGTTTATTGTGTAGCTGGCACACGGAGAAACTGCAATGAAATAAATCTTTAAAATTATCAGTAAGAGGTCAAGTGCTTCAAAGTTTTATGTGAGCTAGTAAATATGTGTCGTACCTATAACATTTCACAAATGCAATTTGACCTAGCAGCGAAATATTACCATGCTCTAGCCACTGAAAAAGAGCGTTTATCACCAGATTAGCGTAAGGCAAAGTTGAGTTGACCGCCAATAGGTGACTACTGATGATTTTTAAGATTGTAGGAACATTAAGTAACTACTGATGATTTTTTTCCTCGGACGCTGCTTAGAAATGCATCCGGAACATCTCTAGCTGAACAGATAGCTAATGCTAGTTCTGCACAAATTATTCTTAAATATATTGTTAATCAATCATGGACAAGGTATTCATATGCAAATACCTAGCTGACTGTTTATAAGTCTTCCACAAAGAGTGCAAGTCGTGTTGAGTCTTCTTTATCCTCAATAACAGGCGGAACATGTCGTTGTACCGCGCCAGTACCTCGGGAGTAAAAAGTAAGTGCAGCGGCCATTTGAAGTCGTACTTCAGAATTAAACTGGACCAACCATCGGCCTCTGAAAAATAATGAGGTGTTTGAATATCGGTGTTAAGTGAGATGTAGAGCGGGACTGGTAAATCATTGTAAAACATAACAATCAATAGCAATCAAAGTGAAAAGCAGAGTGTTATAAAACGAATTTTATCCTCGACTTAAATAGTGAGAGACAAATAGCTTGTTTAATGTCCTTTTTGTGCAATCTATTGCCGACTGTTCAAAGTTGCGTACTGAAAGTGGCCAGTCTCGTCGTATTTAGCATGCGGCGGGTGCGCGCTTTCCACGCGTCTTTCGCTCTTTTCTGCGTTTGATAGTCAGCGCTAATTTTGGCTACTCCCAAGGGATTAATTCGGCTTCACTAAACTTATTATATTTTTTTAAATACAATTTTGTGTATACCGCCGTAATCTAAAGAAACTGCAACGTAGTACTTCTTTACCCTCTTACATACGAACGGTTTAGACATTGGCTATCAAACACTCACATTTACCATCTAAACAAAGCCCATGAACTTGATCAGCTTACATGCTACATGCAAACAAAAGGTTGAAGCGATTTTGCTTCATTTTATTGCATTTAATAACAATATTAAGTAAATATTGGATTGTGTCAAACCTAAGCAAGATTCGTCCATGATTGAAGAGTGAACAGATGCGTTTGGCTTAACATATGGCAGCTCGAAACTAAACTTTTCGATATCTTTACTGTTGCTGAGAAAAACTGCCCTTGCTGCCAGCTGGAATGCATGATTCATATCTGCAAAAGTACAATATAATTTTAATGAACATAATAAGAAGCCTCATGGCGCACTATGTATTAACTAGAGATGTAGTACGGATTTGTATGAAACTCAACGCACAAGCAGTCAGTCTCTTGGGAAGACGGTATTTTCGTTCCAGAAAATTAGGTTATTTCAGAGAATGTAAAACGATAAGTATTCGAGTAAAAATGAGAGCTAGTAATGACAATCTTATCTTATCTTATTAATATTATAAATACGAAAGTTGGGATGTTTGTTACTCAATCACGTCAGGATGGCTGAACGGATCAGGAAGAAATTTGTCACAGAGATTGATTAGGTTTATTTCGGAAAATTGGACAGTTTCCGAGGAAATAGCTATAAACTACTTTCATGCGGACGGAGTCGCGCGCAAAATCTAGTGACGCATAATTAAAGCTTGGAAAAAATAGTGAGATTCAAAGTGAAACTGGGAAAATAACCTAATTTTTTGTCACGAAACCAGTGCTTAAAATGGTGGTCGCCCGTTAGAGTAATGTGTTCCACATGTTACTCCATGCCATTGTTTATCCAAGCTATGATTAAAATCGAAAAGGAAACTGAAAGACGTACCTTTTATGTCTTGTTCACATTGTAACAAGAGCGAAAAAGGTGAGTACGTCTTTCAGTTTCCCTTCCCGTATTCACAGATAAAAAGAGGGAGCATATTTTTTATAGTTTAAACTTATAAAGCATACCTGTCCTCTCCCACCGGCTCAAATTTGTGACCACCCTTTTTTGCCTCATTTTAAAATACTGAAGAAATAAATGATGTTTTTTCTTTCCCAAAATTTAAATTGAAAATTAAAGATAAATTATCTCATAATTTCTGGAAAAAAAATCTGAACTCCGTGGGACAGCTTTATTTCATATATTATTATTTCATATTTCATATTTATTTATTCCATTAACAAATACATTTTGTGTCGGAAATATTACACTTAAAGTTAAAATAAAAACTTAAACTAAAATTACATTTTTACAACATGCACATGAATAAAATAAATAAATTAATATTTGATAATACTTACAAACCCTAATTAAGTTAACTTTATTTTATAACTCATTCACAAACTCGTCTACATCATAGAAGCATTTCTCTAGCAAATAGTTCCTTAGGTGGCTTTTAAAAATAGAAGGACTCGGTATGCTTTTTAAGTCACTAGGCAGGCTATTAAACATTCTCACCGCTTGATAACGCACACTGTGATGTACCACTCTCAGTTTGGGCGCAATCAACACAGGCATGTCTTTCCTACGTGTCAATTATCTTGCCTCTCTGTCTTTGTCAGTTTCATACCTATCTGGATGCTTTACTACGCTCGTAAGTAATACTAGGAGGCAAGGGACAGTAAGTAAGCTAAGCCTCTCAAAGTGTTCCCGACACGACTGCCAGGAGGGAATACGTACTATTGTTCTAACGGCCCTTTTTTGTAGTATAAAAGCTTTCTTTATATTATACGCATAGCTCCTCCCCCAAAACTTGATACTGTACCTTAAACGCGATTCCACAAGAGCATAGTACACTGAGATAAGCTGCTTCACTGTGATTTCACCGCGAAGGCTCCGAAGAGCGTAGCATGCAGAACTAATGCTACTCTCTATTGCTTTGAGTTCATCTTTCCAATTTAGGTCAGCGTCTATCTTAACGCCCAGAAACTTAACACACCTAGCCAGAGCCACATCTTCGCCATTTAATTTCACTTCCAAGGATTCTCTATGTCTAGAAGTAGCTCTGAAGAGTATGATTTGTGTTTTTATCGTGTTCAGTTCCAGGTTGTTCGAGTTAAACCACATGTCAAACAGATAAAGGGCCTCATTAACCTTGCTATTTAAATTATCTATATTATTTGACGATATTATGGCGTTGGTGTCATCTGCAAAAACCACCAGATGTGTGTCCGGAGTTTGCTTTTCGACGAATTGAATCAAGTCATTCATGAACACAAGGAATAAAATGGGACCCAGAATGGAACCTTGTGGCACGCCTCTGTCAATTCTCCTCAACCTGGATCTATAAATAATTTCATTAGAACCCTCAATCAATTTGATTTCTACCAGTTGTTGTCTATTTTCTAGGTAAGATTTCAAAAGCTGATGAGTTTTACCCTTAATACCATAATACTCCAATTTATCGAGAGGCAGAACGTGATCCACAGTATCAAACGCAGATGATCGATCAAGAAACAAGCCAGCCACCTTGAGTCTCAAATTTAGATTGATGACGATACCATCGACGAGCTTCTCAATCGCGTCATCTGTGCCCACACCCCGCTGATACCCAAACTGCCTATCATTTATTATTCTGTTGGTATCCAAATATTTAACAAGTCTTGATTTAATCAAAGACTCAAATATCTTTGATAAGACAGGAAGAAGCGATATCGGTCTGTAATTTTGGGAGATACTCCTCAGACCTTTTTTATATACTGGTAAGACCTTCGCTATTTTTAGTTGTTCCGGAAAAACTCCCTCTTCATAACAATTATTGAAAAAAATTGCCAAAGGTACCGCTAACAAGTCAATGTTGTTCTTAAAAACCGTGATTGGTACTTCATCAATACCAGTGGACTTCTTAGTGTTCATTATTTTTATTGTTTGTAACACTTCTGACGGAGTAATATGCTGCCATTGCATCTCACTGGTTGCCTGACTGACAGTATTTCTAATTATTTCTGAAGCACTCTTTTGCTTTACTTTGATTGAACCATTAGTTGTACCGAAGTTTGAGGAGAATATTTCTACAATATCTTGTGCGTTTTCAATGATTTTATCATTATCTTTTAAACGTATTTTCGGTAGTCTAACCAAAGTTTGTTTTTTCCTATATTTATTAATGACTTTCCAAAGGGCTTTAGAAGAATTTTTTGACTTCGAAATGGCAGACTGCACTGCAATCCTCTTCGCAAATCTAACAACCCTTCCATAAAGTTTGACATATTTGGATTTATAATCTAATATTGTCTCATGGTTAGTAGCTGCATGTGCTGTTGTGAGACACCTTTTATAGCTACCTATGTGTTTGTTAAAAGTAATGATTATCGAACTTACCTCTGGTAGCAGTGCGTGTTGTAGGCTTCTCTAGTATGTGTGCAGTTAGCCGCAACAGCTCTAGAAACAGTTCCCCTCTCCCAAGTAAATAGAAATCTTTCATTAGTCGTAGCTCGTGGATCAGTTGAGCCTCTTCCACAGCTACTGCCCAAAGATGCTGAAAATAAAAATATTCTGGATAACCCTAACAATCAACAAAGAACTAACAAAAGTTACTTGTTAGAACTTTAGCACACATTTTTCACACACACATCAGTCATAATCACAAGTTTAGTGGTACTTGTGAATCTGTGTGTCTATCCGTGGAACAGTACCTCTCAAACGATTGGACGTGAGTTTTTTTAAAAAAAAGGCAGTTTAATTGGGATAGTTCTTAGCATGGTTTCATTGCATGAAAATTGGAAAGAAGGGTCGCTGTTATATCGGGTTTATTATCTTACGATATCTTACGATCTTACGAAGATGTACCTACTTAGACGACAGAAAACGTGAGAATGTGCTAGCCTCCTAATAAAGACACCTACTATGCATTAGCTAGCCAAAGTTCTGAAAAAGAGCCTGTCATTGTTGATTCTTGCCTGCCAGTCTCTTGATAGAACTTCTTCGAATTAAAGGTCTTACCTTAGTGACACATTCCTTGATCTCTCTTACTACAGATCTCAAATTATAAACTTCAAATGACTCGAGATCCTTGAATTTTTGCAGTTTCTCATGAAACTCTGCTTCCTTTTCTTCCCAAATTGTAAACCTGTTTGACAACAGACAATTTTCGGGACATTATGCGATTAAGGAACACATTACGCCTTATTCAAATTATATGCATGATATAATGAAATCTAATAAAAACTATTTGTATGATACCTTCTTGAGTCTCCTATCTTGTTCAAAGACAACATTGGTTTACTTTTGATTACAGAAGCACCTTTTTTCACCTTACTAGGGTCAAACCCAAAAAGGATTACAGTTTTACCAATAAATAGTATTTCTTGAGCTAAGGAGAGTGGCATGAAATACGGTATCATGTTCGGATTTAAGATGAACCCACAGTCAAGTGTAGCATCTTGGAGCTGGAATAGATAGTGCAAGAAATTAAAATACTAATGAAAAATAAAAGTACAGTCCAACAAGTCTCAAACAGGGATGTTTATGGCACGGAGAAGGCAAACAAGACCACAGCCCCTCTGATAATAAGTGGCCACGACCAAGACAGAAAATAATATGTCCATGGTCTCACACTCACATAAACTTAACAGAAAAAATTCCTTTATGGCAAATGAATATTATGTCAAGTGATACAATTATGGCAATTAAATTTCAGGCATACAATAGAGAACCATTATTGCATTTACTATGACTATAATAACAGAATTTGAAATAATACTTACACTAGCCAAAAGAGATTTCTCATTTGTCTGTATGCTTGAAATTGAGGATAGCAATGTATCAGAAGTCTCATCTTTGTTGCGAACAATAAAAAACTCCTTGTAAGGATCCCTCAGCTCTCCATACAGCAACCAAGTGCACAGCTGATTCATGAAGACATTATTTATGTAAGCAAACATTCTGCAAAGTAATCAACACTTACTTGAATAAAATTTAATAATCAACTGCTGTGCAGGTACTATTATTATAATGGGACTTCATCTTGCAAAACATTTATTTCAGACACGTTGCAACGACATAGGTCACAAACTTGCTACTGTAATTAACCATCAACAACTATACATATGTAGGTATATTGAATAATATTGATTCATTGAATCTTGATTATTTTATTATAGAGAACTTACTTTATTAAAGCTTCATGAACCATTTCATTGCCGTTCAACATATGTTGATGTGTTAAACTCAGTATTTGACATCCAACCAGTCTTCTTTCCTTGATGGTACTGATGAGTCTATTCAGGTTGTTAAATAGACCTTGGAATTTCTCAACGTAACTATACACATATGAAAGTGTGTAGTTGTGGTTACCAATCACTAGGCCTTCCACTTCTACTAGAGTTTTCTTGTAAGATTGAAGCACCTCAGTGAATCCTTCACTCAGTGCTTGTGCATAGAGGCCAGTTATTCTAAGACTTGAAGCTGAAACATGTTTAAATTTAGCATTATACTTTTCCAATCAAGTTTTAAGACAATACTCAAGTCAATCTAGGACTCTTGGATGACCTGAAGAAGCATATTAGGTATATTGTCTTTTTAACTTTTCATAAATACTTCATTAATCCAAACCTTGTGATGACATTCAGTAATTTAAATGTTCATCACCCCTTGCTTATACCAAGATACAATTATTTACCTAAACTTTGGGGGCTTGTTGTTCAGTTGTATGAATTTATATAATTAATTCCCAGGATTTCTAAATGATCAAATTACGCCAATATAAATTAGTAGTAGCATAACATTAAGTATTTACATTAACTACTCAATGCATTCATACTATGATTACTTTATACATTAAGCGCATTTACATATTAACTTTAACATCTTATTTATATGCTTACAACATAAAACAACCAACCACAACCACATGCTAAACATATTTGCAAGGTCTTACAGTCCTGTAATGTTTTGTAGAATCCCAGAATCCCAGAACTTATTAGTAAAATAATATTTCTAAAAAGCAGGTTCAATATTTGTTTTACTTTTGCCAGGATTTTGCCAACTTAAATATGTACCTGAATTTTTGATCCCTATTAATTTAAATGCCTGGCATGAGGTTTTAGTAAGTGTTTGAAATTATGAAATACTGCTGTCACAGTTATCATTTTACCTTGACTGGTTTATAAAACAAAATATAAAGCTCAAAATTAAAATATGTCTATTTACCTACTGAAAACTAATATATTTTAATGAAGATTCAATAGAAAAATGTTCAAAAAAACCTTTATTTATGTCATATTAAATACCTGAATGTGACTTTCTACAATGAAATCCCATACTATCCACAAAAGTTTGAATCCTGTGGTGGCTCTTAGCTATTTCACATATCCTATTATAAATATCTGCATCCCCGTGATTTGCGTACTGGAATTGACTGGTCTAGAAAAGAAAAACTTAACGCTGTATTAATGATAACAAATAACGATACCAGGGACCGGTACGCTATCCCATTCAAGGGGTTTCGAATGGGTTTTTATAAGAAGTTATTTAGAAAAGCCGTATTGCTTGAAAGCTGTTCGATTTGCTTCTTAAAGCGCTATTTATAAGGGTTTGGAATGGATATTTCGAAAGGATTAACTATACAAATCTGTTTCGTATAAGTCTTGTTTGATTTTGCTTTTAAAGCGCTATATTTTGAGTGATACCAATATCCCTTTAACTTAAAAAAGCCATTCGATTGGCTTTTTAAGCGCTATTTATAAGGGTTACCCTTATATTTGGTTATGCAATAAGAGAGTGATATCAATTTACTGCAACAATCTGAGCTTTAGCTCTTTAGGTTTCCCTTATGTGAATGGTTAGTTTATCAAATAACTAAGTCATATATTTCTTCCTAAGGGGTTATTCTTTTAGTGGGTTATACTTCGAGAGGTAAGTAATTTAAAGGCTTTTATTGGGGAATGGGTGGTCAGGTCCCTGAACAATACAAATAGGTTTGCGAACCAAAGGGGCTAAAACTAAAAACTATGTTCTGTACACCCCCTTTGTAGCAATGGTCCATGGGCAGTGGTCGTCAACCCTTGGAAAATTTTGGCAACTAATTATGGTGTGTTGTGATCGCAAGATACCTAACACTCCTCTTCACTTCGCTCGTCGTCGTACTTAACAGAGATTCTGGGAGTATCCTAATTTTTTGGCAGTAAGTCAGGTGTGTGTGTGTGATCACAAGGTCACAGTCAATCAGTCAGTACAAATGCACTTTCAAAATTTTCTAAGTGTTGGTGTAGGCACGTACAAATATAATAAATAACACCAATTTACCTCTTGTGTTGCTTGGGAACAATCCCATAAAACTAAAAGAGCGTCGTGAATCATTTTTTGTGTTTAAATATAAAAAGTTCTTGAATGCAAGCAGAGTTAATTTCCAAATATTGTACTATATCCTGGCTGCTGCAGCACTGCTGTTTGACACTAAAAAAGACGCTTGACTAATTCTTAACACAATGGAGGAAGTAATAATTACAAGTTTACTTCTATTTATTAACTGAGTAGGGAAACACAAACTAAAAATCAACGGATTTATTTGTATTTTTCAATTTTAGATTGACAAGTTTGACAGTTTCAGTTCGATTCGACAAGACAGATAAATCAAAATCGGTCGGAATCGGTATGTCCAACCTGAATAACTAAAGGACAATCGGACTAGAGTACATCCCTATTTCGATAATTACTGAGTGAATGAAAAGATTGTATATATAGCATAGCGTGCAGCGACCTGCGCCCGCGCCGCTCCTACAGCCGCTCTCTTATCCCATCTTGTTACGGGGGTTATTTCATAAAATAACTATAACATCATTATGAGTTACTAAATAGTATGTGTGTTACTTATTTTTCGAAAGATGGCCGAGTCCTGCAGGCTCGGGAATTATAACTCTCAAAGAAAAACTAGTAATCATGAAGAAAATGTTTGTTTATTAAATGTTTTGTGTGTGTTTATATCGTTGGTAACTATACTTGCCGATTTGACTACAGGTGCGTGACTCAAGACTTGTCCTAAACGTCTTTTGAATTTTTACGGTTACCGTAATAAACAAGGCAATATTTGGAAGAAAACATTTAATTTAACTAATTCAATTGATTTCAGATGTATTGGTTTTTGTTGAATATTGTAAAGGAGGATACCCGTATTGGGCACTAACTACTTTAATTTTCATAGTAGCTCCAAATTTTATGATAAACGTTTTCTCATTGAGATGGTATGTCAATGACCAAAAGTGTGGGATTAGGCATTGGATTACTCATGGCTTTTTGGTGGGATTATTGGACAGGTAACTAAATATAGTTAGACAACCGCTATACAAACCCTCCGATTTCGTATTTCAAGCTTATTATAAATTATGTTTTGATATTTACAGGTATATTACGTTCATGCATAGAGTATTTGAATGTAAAAATGTGGAATCAATACGGGCGCTCAAATTGTTTACTCAAATCAACGATCTCAATTTATTACATTTTTTATACGTTTTTATAGGAACTATTCCGCAAATTATTTTACAAGTTTACGGCATAGTAACTTTGAATGAGAATTATCATACGAAAGGTAATAACAACATAATTTCTAGTCGTTACTTTATTTTATAACGGTATGAAGTTACTGATTTATGTTATTTATTTTTCCAGCCTTTGCTTTGTGTGCGTCCATTGCATCAGTGATATGGGGCTGTGCAAACTATATATATGGTTTATCCTGGTTTAGTAGTGTAAAGTTTCAGTGGAGCGCATTTTTACTAAAGCTTATTTGGCACTTTGGAATGCTTATGAGCAGAATTTCAGGCATTTTGTTGTTTACCATAATTTTTGGTATGTGGACGTTGGTTCCTTTAGGTAAGTGTCACTACTTAGGTACTAACCCTGATGTATTGTTTTTTATTGCATACCTTTTTTGAGGATTTATAGTTGCTATATGTATTTGGTTTCAGGTCTCCACTGGTCAGCAATGACGTTTTGGATTGTTACTCAAAAGACAACTTTCTGTCCAAATAAACTAGAGGAAACCTTTTATAACGTTATAATGGGACTCGTTTATTGTTTTTGTTATATAAATTTACGAGAAGGTCATACGAGATATCGCCTTATGATGTTTTACACCTTGATGGTAACACAGAACTTTGGAAGTTTATTTTTATACGTCTTGATATCAGACTCTGAAAGGCAAAAGAAACCTTGGTCTATTGCAACCTCCATATGCGTAATAACCGGTACAATTATTGGTAAGTAATGTTATTTAACCCTATACTTGACATAGTGCATTTTTATGCACTTTACTCTTTAAAAAAATCTAGAGAGTAAATTAAGGACGTAGCAATTATTTTTAACGCGCATTATTTTAACTAATATTCCAATAAGTCGGAGTAATATTATTTTGTTTTTTGAGGTTAATCCATTTTGACAGTAGCACGCAAAACAACGGACCGAAAACCTGCGTTTACGCATCGTCCCATAAAAATAATTAATTTTATTAATTTTTTGCTTAAATAATGCTAATTTATCGTTATTACGTTATAAGTTAGTATATTTCCAATCCACAATAGGAATCTTGGTATATCAAAACAACATAACAATGGCCTCTAACGTAATATAAATGCACACCGCCAGCCATTAAGTAAGGTTCATCCTGCTATGTTTCTTTAAAGATACATTACCAGGTACGCTATACTTTAGTTGTGCTTGTTTTATCTTTATGGATACACAGCCAATTTACTGAAAAAAAACTAATTTTAGTCCTATTTTTGTTGGTATACACAGTTAGTTATTCTTTATATTTCAAAATGTGGTGTCTTAATACCGAGCTGATACCATTATCAACCTATGTTCAGAGTGTTTTGCTATTAAATTTGTGTCTGAAAACATCCATATCGATAATGCTTTCATGTTTTTCGAAGCACATTGTTATAAAGGAGCCTATTTTTGTCGCCATTAAATTTTTGAAAGCCTAGTCTAACCCTAGACTTATCCTAATCTTGACCTAGTATATTTGTAAGAGTATATACGAACGGGTCTTCTTTTACCGTTTCGGAAAGCCTATGTAGCATCCATTGACATAAATGTTTATTCATGTCAAAATGTTAAGGTGGAAAAAACACCAACGAACGTCCTTGAATGCGGCTTGTTGATCTTCTCGCGCTATCATTTCAGTCAACCGTACATTTACTGCGCTGACTGCAGTTGGTCGACGGCCACTTCTGTCTGTCATCTTCAAGACTAGCTTCGAACCTTTAGAATTCATTAGACCATCTAAAAAAAAAAACCAAAGATAGCTAGAGTGTTCTTTATCTAATCTTCAACGGTGAAAGCTTAACACTTTAGAAAAAAAACAATTTTTAAGTCATATATAGATCGTCCACGCAAATGTCTATGCTTACGCTCCAGCGAAGCATACAAAAAGCGGGGAAATGCACCAAAAAGTAATATTCCCTCACAATTACTGAAATTTATACATAGATTTACTTTGACTAGTAATTTGCGAAAGAGTTATTCTCACGTGCTAAATTTTTTTTCGCGTATCTTTGCTTTTTTAGTGACCTACGTGGTTTATTTCGTCGTAGGTCTAAGACTCTGAAATAAGAAATACCATAATCTAATGAAGTTGGAACACTTTAAAGTAGTAATTATGTACCTATTTCTTTCATTTCTTAGTTAATACTTATTAAAAAAATTGAATTACTGATATCAACATTTAATCTAACGTTACTTATGGCTGTAATTAGGTTCTAAAAATAAAGCATTAAGCTCAAAATTTCACATTAAATACAGATTTTTGTTACGTTAACTGCTGAGCAAGTCAAATAATAGTTTTTTATCTTTAAATATATTTTTTTAATTTAAAGAAATGTCATTTATTTATTTTTGATAAGTAATATTAATTTTTTTTTTTGAGTACTTCATTTATGACGGTGTTTCTCCCTGTATACATATACTTTTCTTTGTACATTTGTGACGACAGGGCGATGAGCATTTAAAGATACATTCAATAAAACAAAAATTAAAAATGATGGATTGTTTATATTATTATTAAAAACGATGGTTATTTTATATTCCTTTTTCAGCCATCTTCAGACCCCAAAAAACACGATTCATAAAAAAACCACAACATTTCAGAAAAAATGTCTTTCCAAGTATAGGGACACTTCTTATGAAACAAAGTTATTAAGTACGCTTTCTTTTTCAGGAATGTGTGCTATGATTTTATATTATAGATACTTTCATTCCAAAGGCCCCATACCATGGAAAAATGCAAGTAATGATATTGAATTAAACAACAAAGTATCAGCAAATAAGCGGATGAACAATAAAAGCTTAAATTACGTTAGATCTTTTAAAAGTTCACATGTGATCGAAAATACTGAGGAAAATCCCAGGTAGAGTATTTTTTTGTTGCCCTTTCTCTAATTTTCTTGAAGGTCATTTTCCTTTTCCGTAACGTTGGTTTGAAAATATGTTTTAAGTAGTTTATTTTTACTTACTAAGTATTATGTCATTGTCTTTTCTCAGGGTTGGGGTACCAAATTCCGCCTACCTTTCTCACGCCCTTACTAAATGTAAAATATTTTGTGGTTTACAGGAAAGACTGTGCGCAAGTACAACCAAATGACATTGAAAGTGCCGATAAAAAGTTTCTTCTGGAACACTGGATAGCAAGATCTGGAACACCTACATTTACATCTGCACCGGTTGGAGACAATAGTATGGAAGTTTCTAGCGTTGAATTTCACACTGTTGAAAATACACCTCAAACTAATAACATAGACGGAAATAATTTACACGTAAGAGGTCGGGTTAAAGCTATACTCAAAAAAGGTCAACCTTTGCTGTTAAACCCAACAGAACTAACATTGAAATTAAGTGAATATGAAAATATGGAAAGTTCTATTGATATCATCACATCAAGTAAACTTAATTTACAAAAAAGACGTGGGATTTGCTCTTCTGATGAACTAAGAGATGATTTGACCAATGTAAACTTAGATGTATGTAATATAGTTCACGGGAATTTTATCAAAACCACGAAGCCTGATCACGGCTCAGAGTTTAGTCACGAAACAGATGGTTCTAATAAAAAGACATCATCCGACTCCATTGACATGGATTTAGACTTGAGTTTTAGTGATATCAATAGTTCTGATATAAACACGTTTAACGAAAACATTGTTCAAAAACTTTGCCTAAGCGCGCTTAAAAATATAAAAGTTGGCAATCAAGATGCCGATATTGAAAACATACAAAGGATTGCGTTAGATATTCTTAAAGAAATGTACATCAGAAAAGGAAAGAGTAAAAAAGTTACTAGTGGCGAATCCACTACTTCAAAACAACGTGATTTGGATACTCCAACTGAAATATTGTCTGTCCATGACTATGAAAACATATGCGCAGTTAATATTGCACGTGAAGCTTGGGGTTTAAGGTCTTGGAATGGATACTCAGACATTGAAAATTGGCTTCACGATGGAAGTGTATTTAGAGACAGAAGACGTGATACGCTTACATCAGGAAGTTCTGAAATTAGTAGTTGTATTTCGCAAGACTTAAAAACAGCAATTTTGGCTGCACCTCCATTTCCCAAAAAAGTGCCAACCTATTCCAATGTTTTTGTTAAATTTGATGTAACCAATCATGAAGAGTATGCTGATTCTATTATTTGTCAATCTAACGATGACACCTTTCTTGCCAAACCATGTATGGTAGATGTAGGTAAAGATTTTCTTGAACCCATTTTGGAAGAATTAGACGATTTAGGTGATTTAGATACATCAAATAAAAAGAGGCTCAACTCAGAAAGTTCCTTAGTAGCAACTATAGATGAAATACGAAAAGCAACTGTGGCTAATTCTCCTAGAAACTTGTATCACAGTCGCAGGGAAGTTAGTTGGTATGCACCGAAAGAGGAGGATCCTAATAAAATGGAATGTAACCTTAAGAGAGCACTATGGAAAGAACCATCTAAGTTCGATTCAAGTAATATAATGGAATCACTTCCTGAAAAAGAAAATATTTTAAATGTATCACATGGATCCAAATTTGATTTACATAGGAAAGAGCTTAATTGTACCGTCGCTTTCTCAACAGAAGCATGCGCTTCTGAAAATTCTTTAAACAGTCGCAGAAATACTAGACACAGACAAAAATCTGGTTCGAGCAATCTAAAAACCCAGTATAAAAAAAATGTTAGCAAGCCTGATCAAAGTCTTCAGGATTTGTCAAACAAAGACATTGACTTTTTATGGCAACTTGTGACTGATAACTCTTTGCCACTAAGTTCAACTGAAGATTTAGCATCAGGAAGATTAACGTCTTCGTTACAGTCACTGATACAAAAAGATACAACAGCAACCACCGATTCACAAACTTCTAAATTAAGTAACGTAAAAAAAAATACAAGGAGCAAGCCAAGACGAAAATTTTCTATTCTACGAGAAAAATTTGAACCTAGATTAAACATACAATCTGACGAAGAAATTTTATTCCATTGCGCGGAGAGTATATCAGCATCTAACGAATCTGTCGCTGTCAAAAATCAACTTGATTCAAGTACAGAAAAGATAGAAACTATAGCAGAACAAAAAACAATGAATCTGTCCTCACGTGAAATTAAAACAAATAAACCGGTTTTTCATAGATCTGACTTAATTATGTCCAAGAACATTAAGGAAAAAAGGTCGTTATTTATGAAACAAGTCTTGAGTCCGCCGAAATTTAACACAAAATTAAAACATAAGGTTTAGTTTTTTAAGATAATATTGTTCTTCTAGTTAGAGTTATTTTTGAAAATAACTCCATAAATACTCGTGGATATTGTTAAACTTAAAACAATAAGTCAATTTTAACGTAGATCTCATTTTGAGTGTAACTATTGCACTTATGCCAATTTTCTATAATCATTATATTGTAAAAGGCAAACATTGAAAGTGAAAATTTGACGTTTGACAATATATTTAACCATCTAAGAGAATCTTTGATCTGTGAGTATTATACTATTGTAAGTTATAAAGTAATATTAAAACAATGCAACTGTGATTTGTGTGCCTTCAATCTAAAATTACAGCCAGTATTTTTACAGACCTAGCTTTAATATGTTTAGTTTAAGTTAAGTACCTACCTATTACTTTGTGTAATTGTAAAACAATATAAGAAATCTCGAATGGAACTTGTCCATTGGAATGTTTTACTATTGTTATCATTTCTATGTCTCAACAGATTACACCTATTGCAAACATACTAAAGACATCAAACGTTATCGTACATGTGCGCCAAACGTAAAATAAAAAAGTAGTAAACACCATTCATTATTTGATTTTACTGTTTAAAGTTTAATTTGGAAAGGAATTCGTATGGTATTAACGTATAATAAAATAAAACGCAAAGGGTTTAAATGTAAATATGGTATATATTACTAAAAAAAATACAAAAAAAAAAAAATATTTTGATTGGCAGCATTATTTTATAATGCCTCACGAAAATAAATATAATTTGAAACTAGCAGCCAATATCACATGTTTCTTAATTTAATGCTAAGTGATGACAATAAAACTATAAATTTGACCTTCACTGATTCAATTCACTCCATTATTGCAGTGACGGAATGCATTATGTCGGTAATCTAATATAGTTCGTGTCATTCGATCTCCATCTGACCTGCATGCACCTCGTAAATACGTCATAGTAGCAGCGGATTAATCTATTTAATTTGCGACCAAACATACTTAACTAATATCTCTATTTAGCTAATTGTTACATGTAAATAATACGTCTAAGACGTTACACAGAAATTAAGGTTCTTGTGGGGACAAAATTACCTATGTGTTACATAATTATGGCAAACTTAACTTTCAATAACTTCTTCTATCTATCCTTATCGATAACGATATATAAGTTGACTTTAAACTAAACAAAGTATTTAACAAATATATATTAGTAGGTACATTTATAATCTTATTCGTCTGCCTTTAAATAAAAAATGTCTCGTCCGCAAACTAAATTAATAAAATCGCAATGGTTTATAAATCGGTCGTCATAACAGGAACAGTTAACATGCGTATACGATGTGCGTTGCAATTTTTACAAAGAATGTGATCATCGAGAGGATAGCATCCTCGCCCTTCTGCCTCTGATGAGAGTAATAGGCCGCAATCTTCACATCTATAGCAACGTACATGAAAACTGCGATCAAGTGCTACAACACGCACGGTCTCCTCTTGTCCTTCTTCTGGCATTATAGGTAATTCGCATACACAACACCGAGGAGCAAATTTTTTATGAAAATCTTCAATGCAATGAATTTGATTCATAGCATCCACCGTAAACGGAATTCCATCAAGACTTTTGCCACATACCACACACGTAAAGCATGTGGGGTGATATGGTTTACCAGTTGCTCTCAAAATCCTATCAAGGATTGGATTGGCACAAACAGAGCATTTTTCCAGCGTTTCATAATAATCTGCTTCACAGAAAGGTTGCCCTTCAACAGCATAAAAGGGCTTTCCTTGTAAATTGGTATTACAACGGTAGCAGCAGAAACATTGAACATGGTACATGTTTCCCATTGCTGTGCATCCTGAGCTTTCGCCTATAACTTTACCATCGCACTTTATGCAGATACCAAACACATCCAAGTCTTGGCTGTCCGTTATAGATTGCACAAGCATATTCGTTAGAGCATCGACTTCCTGTTCTTTTGGAAGTGGGGATTTTCCAGAAGTTGGTAAATTGTTTCGATAATTTTGAAAAGTGTTTTGAGGCGATAGACTGCTTTGGGGACGAGGATTAATTGGTTCGTACAGCGATTCATATGTGGACGCTTGCGATGCTCCATAGTCTCCAAATTCATTTTGATAAATAGGTGGATAATTTTGTCTGTCTTGATTGTAATTTAAATTTGCTGTAGCACGAACCAATTCACTGTAGTTAGAACTAACAGGAGATGGAGGTGGCAGGTATTCTTCGCGATTATCGTTGTTCTCATATGATTTGGACGGAATGTGAAGTGGTGGTGGAGGTGGCGGCGGTGGTAGACTGTCATTATTGTTTCGGTACGGTGGCATATTACTGTAAGTAATGTTGTAACTTTTCTGTGGCATCGGCGAGTTATTTCTTGTAGACATACTAGGCATATTTGAATGATTCACATTGGCATATTCTGTTACTCCCGAATGCACGTTGCTGGGGCTTGCGTTGTAAGAAGTAGCATTGTTATTCAGTATCGGAGAAATCTTAGCAGAATAGGACGGTTCTCGTAGAGTGTTGACGATTGCACTGCGCGGAACTTGAGGTTGAGCCTTCTTCTTGGGTGGCACAACAGGTGGTATTTTTTTCGCCTTATTAATGGAACTAAATTCTTTCGAAGTCATTTGCAGATCTGCCAGCTGCTTTTCAAGTGCATCCATGTTATTAAGACGTGACATTTTTACGTTTAATCACCTGACCTGATTAGATTAACACATCACAGGCTTTACGAGTTTAACTTGTACTTGATTGGAATGTTCCAATAGATAAAACACTTCACTTCACAGCTATATAGTTGTGATTATTTTAACATGTTTAGTATTTGTTCAAGGTAATAGATACAAGCTCTAAACCACAATTTGATTATCCTGGAGATATATCTTGCTTTCGTTGAATATGCAGGCACCACCAATAAAGTCGACAGAACTAAAGTCAATGACACATTCAAGAGAATGTTTCATGATTGTGAATCATCCAAAGTATGGCGAAAGATTGTTTCATTCGGTCAGATTATTTTATAGTTTTTCCATTTTCTTTACAAAAGTAGTATTACCACGATATTTATATATATTTTTTTTGCTTTTCCATATTTAAAGTATATAAAACATTAAATAAAAAACAGTAAATCGATGCCAAAAGAAGTTCGTCGTCACTACATTACTGCCCGAGTTTCATTCAGTCATCTCATATCTCACTGTCAGTGTCATTCGTTACTTACTCATTCATTCATTAATTTACATTCACATTCACACTTTTTCTTATAATCTGTGATTCACACACAATACACAATATTCACATGCGGACGCCACTGACGGATGGTGATGTTTTGTCCTGTCTTGTATAGCTGTCTTGTTTTGCTTCTGTCTGTAATTCGTTTATGTATAAATTGCACAAAGATAGATAGATAAACTGCGCTCGTATTACAAATAATTACTAGTTATCAAGAGTGTTTAATTTGATTTGACTACAATGTCGATGCAGTGTCAATTATGGATGGGCAGTGTAAGTTTGTGTTTTGGTCCTTATTTTCCTACGTTTTAACACCACATAAATTAAAATTCTAGCCAATGTCTTAAACTTTATTCTGTTAACACCTCGATAAACCTTAATACACTGAAGTTCAGGCCCACCCTGATGGGCTGGTTGCATACACTTGTTTAGTTTTCACTCCGGCATAATGAATGGCACTTTTGATTATAGAAAAACCGGGTAAGAGCACATCGGACCATGGTCAGTGTGGGTTTCTACAAACAAAAAAAAACTATAAATACAAAAAAGCACTATACCGTATTAAGTGTTTTGTATTGTATTGTATCGAGAAAAACATCATGTATAAACATATTTTGTTTTTAAAGTTATTTGGCGCTGCCCTAGAAGATTTTTTTGTAGGTATAAACACTTTAGTCGCCTGTGTCTCAAGAACTAATAAAGTCTACTTAGTCGTTATAGTAAAAATAAATAATAATAATGAAAGGTTTTGTTACTTTGACATTATAAGTTACATTTGTTTTATTTATAACACTTTGGTATTATAACTAATATTTTGGTTCCTGCAGCAACCTTCTGTTTCCTTTTGTCCTTCTTTCCCTTTCTTGTCAAGTGTTTGTCTTGTGACATAGGCCTCCTCCAAGGCTCTCCACTTACTTCGGTTCTTTGCCAGGCGAGTCCACTCTTTACCTATTGCCTGTTTAAAGTCATCTTGCCATCTCATATTTAGTCTTCCCCGCTTCCTCTTGTATCCTCTGGGGTACCATTCGGTGATATTTTTTGTCCATTTAGGTGTTTCTTCTCAGAGCATATGCTATGTCCATTTCCATTTTAGTGTTCTATGTTTATGTCTTTAAATTTTGTTTTTTTTTATGTGTTTTTAAACTTTCTTCTGATAGTTGCTGAAGCATTGTTTCCAGGTCCTTGTGGTTTTCAGAGAACAGTACCAGTGCATCTGCAAACCTTAAGTGGTTAAGATATTGTCCAATAAAGTATAGACCCAATTTTTCCCCGTGTAGTTTACGGAACAGCATTTCTAGTACAGCAGATAATATTTTTGGTGATAGTGGGTCTCCTTTTTCGATTGCGAATTAGTCATGATAGTATTTCCTATTAAATTGGTTATATGTGCATTCATTTAAGATACATACATACATACATACACGCCAAGCAGGGCTACAGTTGCCAAAAACTCTAAAAAATTGTTGATAATTCCGTAACCACATTTTGCACAATTAGGCTAGATGTTTAGTAGTGTATTATATTAGTGTGGTTGCCAGGTTAGAATAGTGTCACTCGATATCTTCCCATGGATGTTGTAAGAGGTGACTAAGGGAATAAAGGCTTTTAGTACTGTTAGGCGATGTGCTTGCAACCTGTCACTAATTTAACAAATTTTCCAGATTTTTTGTATTTATTCGCACTTGAAAAAGGAATGAGTTAATTGTCTCTAAATTGTCCCAGCAGCAGAGTGTAGCAGTAAATTGCGGTATTTTTCCAATGTTTCAGCTGGAACCCAACATGACAGAAAGTTTTATTGTGGCAGCATTTCACCGTATGGGACAACGGCCTCTGACAGTGAAGGTGATGAGAAACAAGTTCACAGGGGAGCCAGCAGGCTATGCCTTTGTACACTTTCAGGTATTATTAAAAATATATCTGAACTGTTTCTCTTTTAAGTATAGTATAGTATGATTAGTATGGTTACTATGGAACTATGTCAAAGTGATGCAGTAAGTAAAACCCATAAAGTATCTTATGATTTTATTGATTACATTAGGTACATCAACATACTTACGTAGTGGTCCAAAAATTCATTTGTTTGACTGTATGCATGAGCCCGCGCTACTATTTCCATTTGACAGATAGGGACAGCACAAACTTTAACTAAAATGGGTCTATAGTGCGTTTATGAATAAAAGGGTAAGAATACATTATTTTCACATTAGCTCAGTGCTATGGTAATCAGGGACCAGGAAACACCTTCATTTGATTAAGCCTATCAGTCGTGCAATAATAAGTCATATGCTTTGTTAACAACTGTACTAGCTCACCCGACGAACATCCTGTTTTTTACCCAGGCAACATTTAATTTTTTTTGCCCTAAATACCTTATTCCGTCTTCTAGCAAATTGAACAGTCAAGTATAAATATAAGGGACAACGCAACATCTCCAAAATATGTCCCAATGCACCTTATTCTAGTGTAATAAGAACTTCGTAACATATTTATGAGAGGATTCTTATGGCCTGCGCAAACCGGCGGACGGCAGGGGAGAGCATCGAAGAGGATTTCCTCTGCCGCAGCGCACACTGATCACGATACCGCGAGCGTTTCATTTCATGCAATAATCTGATTATACTTTAGCCATTGTATCTTCATTTTCAGACTGATGAAGAAGCAATAGATGCAATGCACAAACTGAATGGCAAAGCCATCCCAGGCACATTCCCAGTGGTGCGGTTCAGGTTGAATACAGCGTCACGGGAGGCTAGGGCTAACATGCAGTCCGAGAGGGAGTTCTCCGTATGGGTTGGAGACCTTAGCTCAGATGTTGACGACTACTCCCTGTACAGGATTTTCGCTTCTAAGTATAATTCAATAAAAACAGCTAAAGGTAATTTTGCAGCTGTCTTTAATAGTTAAGAATTTGTCTCAAAGTCGTAAGTGTCATATAACCACGGAAGAATTTTGTTTAAATGTTTGATATTATGCATAGTGATTCAGAGGATTTTTCATCCACACTTGTATTACCTACAGCTGCATACTCTAGTTTAAATAAAAGGTATTACTGGTCTATCATAGATAAACAATGCTTTGTCTTGATAAAGGGTGTCCCAGAATTAAAGCGACAATTTTCATATACAAAATTGGTCAAAGATGTTTTCTACATCCAAAAAAGGTTAAACCAACTCTCATGTCGAGAGTCGATGTTAAATCTTTCAAATAAGCCGGGAGTCGCGTACTTTTGCGCTTGTTTTCAATAATAAAGAGAGCGGAACAAGAACTAATTGAGAAAAGAGTTTTTCACTACTACTGTCAATTTCACGGAAAAACGCACACGATACACGGAAGCTAGAAGAAGCAAGTAATAACTTAAATATAAATATATTTTTTGTAAAGAAAAGCCGCATTTTAAATAGATTACTGGACGAAAACGTAGGTACAGTTTCGACCGTTCATAACATAATAAGGTAAAAAACCCGTTTGAGCAAGTACCATTGACATCTGTTAGAGTTACGGCAGTAAAATTAAAGATATCATGATCTGTTGTAGCCAGGATGAGGGTTAATGATTCAGCCTTTAATTTTTTTGTTAATTTACCGGAGCATAAGTATATAAAAGGGCAGGAGGAACACGCTTAAACAGGTTGTGATAAAGTTTACGAAAAAACATGGAAAGTTCTCATTATTAATGACGAGACCTGAATTCTGTTATTAGGTACATGTTGTATTCCTGGGAAGCGATATTTTATTGCTTTAAGTTGAGATAGATAGATCATTATGTTAAAAAGCAAGCGGATAAACCCAAATCTTTCACTGCATTTAACTGTCGGTGGCCTAGATTGGCTAAAACTGTAACTTTGAGATCTTGAAAAGCTGTGATGAGATAGACAGCACTTACCTTAAAAAATTTGTTAAAAAGTTGAAGTATGCGCCAATTTGATATAGTTTATTTGATTTTAATAATACAAGATTTATTATGAACCAATAAATCTTGATTTTATTGCATTCCTTATATTAAATATTTGTAGCCTAATTTTCTAATCTCTTTACTTCTGGGACACCCCATATCTGTTTACTTGTCTTGAGTGTAGTTCTGTAAAGCATGATTTCCCCCAAACGGCTCGCATCGCATCGGATCGGAAAGGATAGGAACGGATGCGGCGACAGCATTTATTACGGAGCCGATGGCGCGTCGCAGCATACTTTCGGCTACGATCGTGTGTCGCGCGAGACGCCCGCGGTTAAGCTGTTGTGCGCGGCTTGGTAATATAGACTTTAAATACTGTGTACATGATTTAATATAATTTAAAGATTGTAAAATCCGTTCCGGTCCGATGCGATGCGAGCCGTTTGGTGGAAATCATCCTTTAATCAATTAAGGCTAGGCTAAGCTAGGGTGTGACGTTGTACCTACCTATGTGTTAATCAAGATTTTATTTTATAATAGTAAAACTTCCCTATAAATCTTTTTTATAGTGATCCTGGATAGCTCAGGCTACACAAAAGGATATGGGTTCGTAAGGTTTGGTAATGAAGAAGAACAACGAAATGCGTTGCACGCAATGAATGGGTACAATGGGCTTGGGACCAAGCCCTTAAAAATTTGCACTGCAGTGCCAAAACCCAAAGGTGCTGTCCCATCGCAGAATCAACCCGGTGTGACCGCATCAAATGCAGCCTACAACAGCGGGACGGTATGGTTGAAATACTTAATGAACACATTGACCGCCATTGCAAAATTTAAAATCCGGAATTTCAACAGTTTTTTTTCTATCAAGTGACTTAATAGGTAATTAAAAAAATCGTTTTTTCAGTGGTGTATCCTTTGTCTTGTCACAGATTTGTGCTCAAAATTTGGATATCTCTTTTTTGGATTATATCATAATCTGAAGAGACTAGAAATTAGTATTTTTTTTCACCCTGTTAAACAAGGGGTTAATCACGATGATTTTTCAAAATTTACCTTTTCAACATTCGTAGAATTTAACTGTTGTGGCGGTCAATTGGTTAACATATAGTCTAGCTTGCTTAGCGATTACTTTAGACAATCTGACTTTTCTTCAAGTCGCCAGAATGTGAATGAGCTTTGAATTTGCTGCTGCATACGGTGCTGTACCAGGGAATATCCGGCCCATTATACGCTGCATTTGCTATTTAGCAGGCTTGCTTAATAATAATTATAGAGTGTCGTTGATAATGGAATTTTAGTTCTCAAGTTCATTTCATTTCTGTCTATCGCACTAAACATCCTTACCTACATGTAGAGGAAACCGCGAGAAATGGAAGCTAGTTTATAAATACTTTTTTAAAATTATTTAACTTACGGTCAGTGATACGGTAGTATGTTTAATACTTATTTTATAGAGCGTTCATAACCCCGCAGGTCGATGTAACCACTCTCACCGTGCAAGCTCAGTCGTACGCTCTCCGCTCTGAATCAGAGCTCGACTACTCTTCCTCTGTGAGGCGCTTAGCGTAAAACTTTACCTTACTCTTTAGTTTTCGTTTTAAACAATCTTATTTCATTATCTTTACTCTTTTAACATTTCCTGCGACCTAGGCAAAGAGACTCGAGAGTAATACTCATATTGTAGCGTAGGATAAAATGTATAAAGCAGCTTTCTAATTTATCAGCATGTTATCAATGCTGTAATGACCGGTTGATTGAATACAACAAAAGACAAACATGGTGGCAGCTCTATTCTCAAAAATATCACTAGTCCACCACGTCCTTATTGAGAATACATTGAACTTCGCCGCTACAATAGTTTTAAACGACTTCAAAAAAGAAATAGGTAGTATGTTCGAATGTATGTATGTTTTTTTGGCTTTAACAGTAAAAAAAATATCAACAAGCTGTCAATGTAATATAAAGGCACAATTACATTGCTTAATCCGCCTAAAGCTGGGCATTCACGACCGCTCCAACAAGCCGAATAGAGCAGCGCCGCGCCAAAATCGATTCGTGAATGTCAAAACTGTAGCGTTTAAAAGTACTTGGCGCGGTCCGTTGGATTTCCAAATAGACGGAAAGCCAGCGCGACGCGCCAACGCGCGATCCGAATGGAACTATCGTTAATGTCGAAATTCAACGTTGGAACACGACTGACACGACTACCTAGAACGTAGAGAAGCGGAAACTAAATGGCGCGGCGTGGCGCGCCCGTGAATGTGGTCAAAATATTACGCCCATCCAGTTGTATACTCTCCATCTGTCGCTGAAAGAAACGGTGCCTCCGTTAATGCCCAGCTTAATACGGTGGCCGCACGCCTCTCAAACGGTTGCGGTCGCCGCATGTTGCATGCTTAGTTGTGCCATATACCTTGTATGATACGCCTTTGATACGTATCCAGAGTAAAGCCAAGCCGCATTGATACTGCAAAGATTAATTAGAAAGCAGCTTACATTTATTTTTTAGAACTATATAGGTAGTACCTACAAATGTATAAAGAATTTGGAACTAACTTAGTCCCAGACAGTTCTCATAAGTCAATACTTTGTCTTTGGCCTGATTTACACTTTGCGAAGTGCAAGTGCAAATGCAAAGTTCATACATTTGCTGTCAATTGGCAAGTAGCAATTGTATGAACTTCGCATTTGCACTTCGCAAAGGGTAAATCAAGCATTTGCATCAAATGTTTAGGCAATTGAATGTCTGTAGGAGTCGTATTTCTATTCGGTAGCACATTTCTAACTACTCTCTAGAGTTTCAAGATAATACCTGCTTAAGTAATTCCATGTAGTCTCATATTATATATCTACATTAGCTAAAATAAAGCTGCGTTTGAATCCTAACATAACTGTTCCGTTTGAGGCTTCAACTCTGTACGCAAGTACGGTCGCTAATAGTGCATAGCTGTTGCATCATGCCAGATATATCTTTAGTGGGGGAGGAACGAGTGATATTGACGAGCAGTTATGATTATAGGAGTACAACCAATATTATGATCCGTCAGCCTATTGGCAAAATTACTCAGCGTGGTCTGGATACTATGGGCAGGGCGACCAGACCGCCGCGGCCGCGCCGGCGGCGCCGGTCGCCGACCTCGCCGCGCAGACCGCCGCCGCCGCGGCCAAGACGCAAACCGACGAATTGGCTCTTGTTGGTAAGTCTTCATACTACATACATACACGCGTACAATCACGCCTTTTTCCCAGAGGGGTAGGCAGATACCACTTCTTTCCACCCGTGGTTATACTGTTTGTGACTTATAAAATTAAGGGGATTATACAGCAGCGCAGCTAGCGGTTGTATGTTGTTTATTAAAGAGCGTGTACAAAAAGAGCATTTTGTCATTGGATCTTCGAGCGGTAAGATTACGCTTCGCATTACTTTCGTCAGCGAAGAGCTATACTGCTCTCCTAAGCCAATATACAGTATCTCAGATTGAATTTCCAAAGTAGATCCAACCCCATGATGAGCTTGATTGATACAGGAGTTTTATTTGAGATGCTGCTATTTGGCTTAGCAGAGCAGTACAGGACGAGGAGTTAACACGGAATACATTTATTCGCAAACGAATGCTTGGCGCTTTCTTGTAGCATTATTTGTTCGAGATTGCTCGTTTATAATAAACCGTTTACGATCGTTTTTGGACGAATGCTTTATTGTAGACGCACTTTTATTCGAATAACATGACAACCATAATAAAGCCAACGAAAACGCCAGCCGCTGTAAGGTCCATTTTGTTTCCTCTAACTCTGACCACCTCCTGTTGTGGATGTACAAGAAACTAACTTGCGACAAACGTCTGGCATGCTGTGGTGTGTCGTGGGCTTTAGATTTGTTGCAGGTACTCAAGGATTGGAGTCTAGCAATGGACAGAAGCGGAGTGTATTAACATTTTTTATTGTATTTACTTCCTAAACTATATTGTACGTACTGTAAGTTTTTACGGATATTTCCGGAAAATTACAATGCATCCTTACGTTGTATTTTATCAAGCGATATAACAGACTGTAAAACCTTAACCGTCTGATAAATTGTTGGTGAAATTACAGTGTAGGATTGCACCTAAATCTTAACCATCTGGGTCAGCAATGCCACGAGCGTAAATTGCTAGACCCAACATCCGCAAGGTATGTTTTGAATAGGTCTAAATCGTCTTATCATATCATCCCACCTTTGTTCTAAGTACCTAACTATTTATTCTGTTCTGTGTTGCGTATGCTTACAATTCTGTTGTCTCCTGTTTTAGGGTTCCATAGTCAAACTAGAAACTCTTATATAGTTTCGCCATGTCTATCCGTCCGACTGTTCGTCCGCAGCTTAGCTCAGAGACTCTTAGTTCTAGAAAGTTGTAATTTAGCATGAAATATTAAGATTTAAAGTACAAATTTTTGGAAGAGTCAAGTGTCCCCCCTTACAGCCAAAACTAAGAATACCTTAAATCTAAAAAATATCACGAAAGCACATATAACGAATTTTAAACAAAAACTATCACGAATAAGTAGACTTGATTGGTTCCTGAGATACAGGTGACTAAATTGTTAATACCCGCTAAAATCACATAAGTAAATTAATTCATAAGTACTTGTTTTTTTTTAGTCTTTTTTTGTGTAGCTTCGGAACCCTACACTGAGCGTGGTCAGACATGCTCGTGCCCGGTTTATTTACCTTATATTAGCGATAGCAATTGACGTCCCGCCCTACTACTTGATTTATCTTGATTGGCGTGTTTAGCCTAGTTGGTATTGACCTCGCCTACGAAGCTAACGGCACTAAGGGCCAATTCAACATGTAAAGTTTAATAGGTCCTTTAGAATAAAAAATAAAATCTTGTTTATGACTTGCAGAACACAAGAAGACCATAGACATTGACGCGATGAACCAGGAGTTCCTGCAGCCGGAGTTATCTCTCTGGGACGGGCTGGAGTCGTCACAGTGGTTCCCCAACGAAATCGTCGAAGCACACTGACACTAGTCTAATTAAAGTAAATTTTAGTTAAGTATGATCGAGTTTTATTTGTATTGTTAAGTTTTTTATGGTATGGTATGGGCAATGCAGCCGAGTATACCTACGTGCGACCTTGCAAGTAAGTAAGTAAATCATTAATTCACAACAATAACAGAGACGACATGTAGTAGTGGACGTCAAAGATATGTTTATATTTTTGCACATTATTTCAATGGAATAAGGTAAAAAACGAAAATATAAACACATCTTTGAGTTCGACCGTACGTTGGTTGGTTTTGAGGCCATAAACATTTTGCAATTTCAAGACTGCAATCTTGAGACGGCAAACGCTCTGCCAACCCTGAGGACTGAAAACTGAAACCCTGAGATGGGATGCCTATGCAGTTTTAGCGATTGCCTTGTCCCTCGGCCGAAAATGACAATGCGAACACTGCTGCTTGGCGGTACGTAGGACAAGGTCGCACTCTATCGTGAGTCTGCATGGAATGACAGCGTCACTTCTATGGAATCTCGAAAAGGAATTGACTTCTATCGCGACCGAGAATCTCCTCACTGGTCTGGATTTTCTTGAGATCCTTAGGTAGGAAATAGACTCCGGACTAAGTATAATGAAATAAAATAAACTTTAAATTGTGTCAAATACTTAATATTCATTCAACATTATAAACAATTGTATATAACATATACTGGTATGTGGTAACTGGGCGATGTTTTTAACGCATTCGCTGCTGGCTACTCATATTTATAAGCGTTTTTCTGACCTGGGCAAAGCGAAGGCAGCCATTGCGTTAAAGATATCCAATTGGCAATCTTCAGTGGCGGTACTGCCATACAAGCCCAAAAGCCGGGCTTGCCTTACAAATATAACAACGATCAAAAATCAAAGGTCACGATCACGAACTATTTCAATTCGCGCTCTCATTAAATTTTTCAAATAATGCAACAGCAGTGTAGTACCGAATTTGATCGCGCTCCGCCGCCGCACGGCGGGCAGCACTGCTGCGCGCTTCGACGACCCGAACTCGCTTGAGTCACGGCTAGTCATCCCGCTCGCACGCGGTGGCTTGCAGGCGGGCTTCTATCTTAACCGGTATATCTCTTTCTTACGCATTAGAACTGCCTTATAATGAGATATAACTATTTATAGGTTCATATAGCAAATAGTACGAGATTTTAAGCCCTGCATGCGTCTGAAGTTGTACGCGAGTCGAGTAAAATGCGAAATTCGCGCATGCGCGTGTTGAGCCGCGTTGACGGCCGACTTCACTTCTATTTATTTGCTTGCTTACTTCAGTAATTTTACTTGTTTTGTTTGTTGTGAATTGTTTTGTTTGAGTCAACTGCGGTCACTAAGTATTTTGTTTGTTGTGTTGTTCAATTGGATTGGCAATGGAGGAAGTATTCCCTTGTGAATCTTGTGATTGTGATTATTTAAAATGTGCACAAATTTTGCTTGGCGAGTAAAAGGTAAACTCTTTAAACTTTGCTGATAAAATATCCGATTTTCAGTACCTATTTCTCATTTCTCGCATAAGTAAAAGACGGTTTAATGTTTAATACCTAGATCAGTGTAAAAAACACAATACTTATTGCTGCTGTTGTAGGTATATTATTATCGAACGACACAAAGTTTGGAGTATAGGTACCTATCTGATTATGAAAAATCAAATAACTTAGCTGGCACGATTAAAAGACATATGAATTTTATTTCCAAAAAGACACGAACGATTTTAGTAATTTTGGTAAAAAGCGAATTGAGACATTTATCCACAATAACTTTAAAAACTACAAAATCATATCTCTCGGCTTGCCCTATCCTGAAACCCTAGGCACGCCACTGGCAATCTTTAACCTTTTTTCAGACAGAGGCTTTTTATTAAGGCGTGTACAGATTAAGTGATAATTTCGAATCGGATAATTTCGTCTTTGTCTCGCTTTATCAATTAGTTTATCAATGGGGTCAATATACAGTGTGTTACCAGCACCCGGGCTTTTTTTAAAGGAGGTTAAAATAACTTATATCTGTAGCGTAACCATGACAGTAATTTAATTAATAACAAAAAAATTCAGGCTTTGTTAACTTTCTAACAATATTTTAATTGCCAGCAATGTAAAGAGCAGCAATTTGAGAATTAGTGTTAAATGACAGTCGACGGATACTTTGATTATTATTAGAGATGGGCCGACTAGGCTACGATTAGTCGGGAAAGCCGAATAATCGGCATCATTTCTAGTCGGTGATTAGTCGGCGACTAGTCGGCAAAAAATGCCGAATATACGGCACTTTATTGCCTATAGGAAATATCGTCAAAAAACGTCCACACACGCGATTTTCTTTTCGACATAGTTATAAACATCACTAGGTAGTTCGTTTTAATACTATAATTAGGGTCATAATTGTTTTTTTTTGTCATGCAGAAAAAACGTAAACAAAACTGGTCAAAACATGGTCTGCCCATCTCTAATTATTATGGTTCGCCCCCGTACCACGACATGCCTTGTACCAAGCAACAGCGATACTGATAACGATGAACACGCAGCACATGCACTACATTAAAAATGGACAGTATCTAAGAAAATTAATTGTGAAGTTATTTTAATTATTTTTTAATTGATAATACTTGCAAACAATTGTTATTATTGGCAGTTTGAATAAATGCCTGTAACACACTGTATAGAGCCGGGTATGCATGAGGTGCGGGGTGAGGGGAATGGTGCTTATATGAGCTTTATCGTACCTCACCCCGCACCTCATGCCTACCCCGGCTCTCAATTGAATTTGTACTCCTATAAAGCTGACTGAGTGTACGGCCTGTAGACGCCGAACTCGAGCGTGGGCGTACTAAATGTATGGGAGGGTTTGAAGTTAATATTTGGGGTATTTCTGGTTTTATTAAAAAAAAGTTATCAATGTTATTTCACTCATTGGGTAACGCACTTTCGATATCAGTTAAAAGTTTTCTGATATCTGTTTTATTTACGGAATAATCGCCTGGACACACTTAACGGTTACACCCGGTATAGCAACTAAAAAAGGAGTATCGTTAAATACTAAAATAAAAACGAACTGGTAAATGGCTGAATGTTGTATAAAGTAATTACTAGTTGAACAATGTCAATTATGTAAAACCTGACCAAATATTGGTCCGGTTGTATATTTGCGCTACGTCCGTTAAGACGCTTTGTTATGAAGATTTGAACGGCCGTAGCGCCACAACGCAACCAAATATTTGGGCAGTTTTTACATAATTACTCAGTTTGTACCACATTCTACAATTTTTTTGATATATTCTGTATCAGGGAGTTGCTTTTTATATCGTCGCCGTAGTAATCTATTTATGAAATCGTTACCTAATTTCGTGATAACAAGCGAGTAGTTTTGTTCGCTCCATTTATCACAGCCCTTGTGAAGCGGCCTATCCGGTATCGCGACGTGTGTATGTTAATTTATTTTCTTGTGCGGTACACACCGAGCCAGGAATTCGATTATTATTTTAGTACTATAAATATCGCTCAGAAACCACAAGTAAGTATTCAAGCACTAACGGGGTGTTTGGTAGTCCATTGTAAAGGACTTTCAGGAGGCATTTTAAATATTTTTGACAATATTAATGCACATCTTTATTGCTTTTAAGATCGTACGGGTTTAACATACTTTTTTATATCTTAACCATTAGACTCGTATAATAAATATATTTATCTATAAATACCAACGGTTAAAAAAGTTCAAAACGACCCTCACTTCCATCCCTAAATGTCCTTGCACTGGACTACAAGACACCCTGTGTTTTATACATAATATTTATGTTACGCTTAAAAATAAGTTAAAAAACATGTATGTAATAAATTAATGAGATTGTGCCGACTATGTTGCCAGGTTAAATAATCATGAATTGACTCGAAAGCAAAAACTATTACTATTCAATCATGTGTAATGGTGCTTGTGCACGGTGCAAGTTGCTTGCGCGTATTGGGGCACTTGCGCAGGTTATATGCATCGTGTAAACAACGGTATAAAGAAGTGGACGGGACCAGCGACTCAAGCAGGGTGCATCAAGCTTGAGCATACTGCTTGCTCCCCGCGCCTCTACTTGCTCCAGCTACATGTGCCGTTTACAAGCACCATTAGGCATGATAAAATAGTAAACGTTTTTGCTTTTTTGCTGTACGAGTATCTTAAGTTCTGAAATAATCGAGTAATTTACTTATATTTTTCTTCACAGTAGTTGCTTGTTATCTAACTTGGTTTTCGCCTCGGCACACGAAAATCTACAAGTGGCGCAGTGACATTGATAGGAGATATAGATATGCTATTATCCATTCTTGTCACCTCTTGTGAATCTAGCGATTCTATACGAGATCAATGGTTATCATTATCAACAATTTAACTATCTGTTTGTGAAATAGATTATTCAATGCGGCTATTTTATTGCGAATAAGGCTACAGTCGCCCTCAAATATATCGGAGCAGACAAAGTGCGAAAAAATACCTTACGTTGACTCTATTAGTTAAGGAATTGTAGCGTGATTAGATACTTGAGAACCTTGTATACTCCTGACGATGGCGACCACCGGTGCTAGGAACATGCATTTCGCAAAGCAAAGAGTTGCGATAATAGATACTTTGACATAACCCCACTGCAACCATAGAATTCTTACAAACATCACACGATACAGGTAATAAATAGAACAATAAAATAACAGAAAAAATTAAAGCTGCGTTATAGTATACGAACTATGTCTCTGTCTTTTTGTGGGGCTTGGATTCACTTGTATAACACTAGGGATGGCACCAGTCCGACTGTCAGCACTACAGACGCTCGCTGGCGACAACAGTTGAGGTGATGACCCTGCAGAGACATTGCTCCGCGGCGTTCCCTTCTTCATATAACCCATAACGGAATTTAATAACGTAGCTGGCAATGCAACTGGTGTCAACTGGCCAGCGCCTCTTGAGATGTAAGTCTGAAGCATTTTCTTCGTCGGTGATTTCGGGTCGTTGACCGTTAGCACTACTAAAGATCCAGCTTCTATGTTTGGTGGCACTTGCGGATTTGTTTTGGGGTCTGGAACTGGAACTGGAACTGGTTTGGGAGGCGGTTTGTCTATTAGTGTGAGCGTTGCATATTGTTGTTCTTCGGGTGTGGGCATGGGTGGTAGTGAGGGAAGGCCAGGGGAGGGTTTGACCGCAGATTGCTTGCGTTTTCTGCGCGGTTTGGCGTCCAACGCTCTTTGGATGAAGTCGTCGGCGGTGGTCGCTTCGTGAGTGTTCGGTAGGTGCATGCCCGTGAGCGCTTCCGTTTCCAGAGCCTTCGCTCCTCTGCCTGTAAACATGTTTCAAATTAATTAATTATTTTATCAACTGTTTAACAGCGGTCATAAAATATAATTAATATATTTTCTGATTTGCCCAAAGGTCCTTTATACTCATTTTAAGGGTTCCGTTTTATCAAAACAGCTACAACTCAAAACTATAATGTGTATCGGTATTTTCGTGTAAGAACCTAAAATGCAATTATCCGTTATATGCCAGTGATGACTGCACGAAACTAATTCATTAATGAATGCGTGCTAACTATTATAGACTTTACGCATTAAGGTTAATTATGTGTTAATAATGATATATCACATTAGTCTTTCAGTTCTACGTAACAATAAGGCCATAGACCACGACACTTCCTCCTGTATTTGTTATTTTCGTCATGTGCTCGTTTCTAGTATTCATAACCATTTGTATTATATTTCAAGTGAAAAAATCGCCGTCTAATTTTTATCCACTCACTCTGTCTCATCCGCATGTTAGGCGCGGCCTTCGAGCGTTCGCGCTGCGCCCTGCGCGCCGCCTGCAGCTGTTCGCGCTCGGCCTCCGCGCGGCGCGCCGCCGCCGCGCGCTCGCTCGCGAACACGTCCTGCAAGCCCGCCGCGTCCCACGCGGTCTGCGAACGGAGCGCCTTGTCTACTTGCGCGCCGTTCATTTTCTCTTCTTTTTTGAACTGAAATGGCAAAAAAAGTATGAAAACCCGATTACCAGCATCTTCAGCAGCATCCTTGAGGCCATCCTCCAACCTTGAGGAGGAACTTGAAAATTGGTGGAAAAGATTTTGCTCGATATTTTCAACATAAAATTAAATTTACCTAAGACCTTATGCAGACCAGTGTTTCAGGAAGGCAGTTTTATTGCAGTAGCAGAATTTGGGCGTATAACGTTAAATTCAACACTATTGAAGGTTACATAGAAATAAAGAACTTTCAAAAAGCAAAAAAAAATATTTTCCTCTTCTCTGTAGGTACTTGAGATCATTCGGAGCGTTTGATCACAAGGTTTTTTTTTTAAATATATTTATCTTATAGTTAATTATCAGAGCTCGGAAAGGTTGAGCTGTTTTGAGTTTGCATAATATGGATATAATCTGTCATTTAATGGTAGTCGGCCCATGTGTAATTTAATTATTAATAAAACGATTTTATTTAGGCTTCCCTTCTGCTACGAGCTTTACGTCGCCCGTAAAACGAACACTAGTGAATTAGAACCAATCTACGGAATGTGATTGCAGCAGCTCGACGACGCGTTGGACTAGTTGGTGGTGACCCTGCCTACGAAGCTAGCGGTCCTGGGTTCAAATCCCGGTAAGGGCAGATATTGGTGTGATGAGCACGAATTTTTGCTTCCGAGTCTTGGATGTTTTCTATGTATTTCAGTATTTATTTCTCTTTATAAGCATTTGTTGTCTAGTACAAGCCTAGAGCTTAGTTTGGGACTAGGTCAATTGGTGTGACATTGTCTCCCGCTGATATTTATTTATTAATTATTTTAAACTGCTAATTAGACAGAGAGATCCGAAGTGCACTGTGACGTCATTGTAACAGTCGGCCATTATAAACTCCACGTAAAATTCTGTTTTGCTAGAAAGAGATAGGAATAAATCTTTGTTGGCTTATACCAGGAGCCAGGTATCAGGAGCGCAGATGTAATTAGGGGGTGCGTAGCGCAATTTAGATAGCAGGCGATGACGTAGCGCGGTGCGGCGCGCCGGCGGGCCCACTGTCATTTTCACTCGTCCTGAGTGTTGTCCCTCGCTTGGAGTTCGGGCCAAGACACCTTGGGACTCGTGTAAAATGACATACTTTCCACACTTGCATCAAAATGTACTATTTTCTCACTTGGTTGTCACTTGTTGGCCCGCCGCCGCCGCGTGTGTTGTGTCGGTTGTACCTTGATCTTGAGGTCCCTCCTGGTCCGGTCCGGGAAGAGCGGCGCCATGAGCGTGAAGTCGGTCCCGAGCGCGGCGAGCGCGCGGTAGAAGCGCACGGTCTCGGGCGCGCTCCAGTCGGCCGTGCGCGCCGCGCGCGAGTAGCGCCCGCCGCCGCCGCGTGTGTTGTGTCGGTTGTACCTTGATCTTGAGGTCCCTCCTGGTCCGGTCCGGGAAGAGCGGCGCCATGAGCGTGAAGTCGGTCCCGAGCGCGGCGAGCGCGCGGTAGAAGCGCACGGTCTCGGGCGCGCTCCAGTCGGCCGTGCGCGCCGCGCGCGAGTAGCGCCCGCCGCCGCCGCGTGTGTTGTGTCGGTTGTACCTTGATCTTGAGGTCCCTCCTGGTCCGGTCCGGGAAGAGCGGCGCCATGAGCGTGAAGTCGGTCCCGAGCGCGGCGAGCGCGCGGTAGAAGCGCACGGTCTCGGGCGCGCTCCAGTCGGCCGTGCGCGCCGCGCGCGAGTAGCGCCCGCCGCCGCCGCGTGTGTTGTGTCGGTTGTACCTTGATCTTGAGGTCCCTCCTGGTCCGGTCCGGGAAGAGCGGCGCCATGAGCGTGAAGTCGGTCCCGAGCGCGGCGAGCGCGCGGTAGAAGCGCACGGTCTCGGGCGCGCTCCAGTCGGCCGTGCGCGCCGCGCGCGAGTAGCGCCCGCCGCCGCCGCGTGTGTTGTGTCGGTTGTACCTTGATCTTGAGGTCCCTCCTGGTCCGGTCCGGGAAGAGCGGCGCCATGAGCGTGAAGTCGGTCCCGAGCGCGGCGAGCGCGCGGTAGAAGCGCACGGTCTCGGGCGCGCTCCAGTCGGCCGTGCGCGCCGCGCGCGAGTAGCGCCCGCCGCCGCCGCGTGTGTTGTGTCGGTTGTACCTTGATCTTGAGGTCCCTCCTGGTCCGGTCCGGGAAGAGCGGCGCCATGAGCGTGAAGTCGGTCCCGAGCGCGGCGAGCGCGCGGTAGAAGCGCACGGTCTCGGGCGCGCTCCAGTCGGCCGTGCGCGCCGCGCGCGAGTAGCGCCCGCCGCCGCCGCGTGTGTTGTGTCGGTTGTACCTTGATCTTGAGGTCCCTCCTGGTCCGGTCCGGGAAGAGCGGCGCCATGAGCGTGAAGTCGGTCCCGAGCGCGGCGAGCGCGCGGTAGAAGCGCACGGTCTCGGGCGCGCTCCAGTCGGCCGTGCGCGCCGCGCGCGAGTAGCGCCCGCCGCCGCCGCGTGTGTTGTGTCGGTTGTACCTTGATCTTGAGGTCCCTCCTGGTCCGGTCCGGGAAGAGCGGCGCCATGAGCGTGAAGTCGGTCCCGAGCGCGGCGAGCGCGCGGTAGAAGCGCACGGTCTCGGGCGCGCTCCAGTCGGCCGTGCGCGCCGCGCGCGAGTAGCGCCCGCCGCCGCCGCGTGTGTTGTGTCGGTTGTACCTTGATCTTGAGGTCCCTCCTGGTCCGGTCCGGGAAGAGCGGCGCCATGAGCGTGAAGTCGGTCCCGAGCGCGGCGAGCGCGCGGTAGAAGCGCACGGTCTCGGGCGCGCTCCAGTCGGCCGTGCGCGCCGCGCGCGAGTAGCGCCCGCCGCCGCCGCGTGTGTTGTGTCGGTTGTACCTTGATCTTGAGGTCCCTCCTGGTCCGGTCCGGGAAGAGCGGCGCCATGAGCGTGAAGTCGGTCCCGAGCGCGGCGAGCGCGCGGTAGAAGCGCACGGTCTCGGGCGCGCTCCAGTCGGCCGTGCGCGCCGCGCGCGAGTAGCGCCCGCCGCCGCCGCGTGTGTTGTGTCGGTTGTACCTTGATCTTGAGGTCCCTCCTGGTCCGGTCCGGGAAGAGCGGCGCCATGAGCGTGAAGTCGGTCCCGAGCGCGGCGAGCGCGCGGTAGAAGCGCACGGTCTCGGGCGCGCTCCAGTCGGCCGTGCGCGCCGCGCGCGAGTAGCGCCCGCCGCCGCCGCGTGTGTTGTGTCGGTTGTACCTTGATCTTGAGGTCCCTCCTGGTCCGGTCCGGGAAGAGCGGCGCCATGAGCGTGAAGTCGGTCCCGAGCGCGGCGAGCGCGCGGTAGAAGCGCACGGTCTCGGGCGCGCTCCAGTCGGCCGTGCGCGCCGCGCGCGAGTAGCGCCCGCCGCCGCCGCGTGTGTTGTGTCGGTTGTACCTTGATCTTGAGGTCCCTCCTGGTCCGGTCCGGGAAGAGCGGCGCCATGAGCGTGAAGTCGGTCCCGAGCGCGGCGAGCGCGCGGTAGAAGCGCACGGTCTCGGGCGCGCTCCAGTCGGCCGTGCGCGCCGCGCGCGAGTAGCGCCCGCCGCCGCCGCGTGTGTTGTGTCGGTTGTACCTTGATCTTGAGGTCCCTCCTGGTCCGGTCCGGGAAGAGCGGCGCCATGAGCGTGAAGTCGGTCCCGAGCGCGGCGAGCGCGCGGTAGAAGCGCACGGTCTCGGGCGCGCTCCAGTCGGCCGTGCGCGCCGCGCGCGAGTAGCGCCCGCCGCCGCCGCGTGTGTTGTGTCGGTTGTACCTTGATCTTGAGGTCCCTCCTGGTCCGGTCCGGGAAGAGCGGCGCCATGAGCGTGAAGTCGGTCCCGAGCGCGGCGAGCGCGCGGTAGAAGCGCACGGTCTCGGGCGCGCTCCAGTCGGCCGTGCGCGCCGCGCGCGAGTAGCGCCCGCCGCCGCCGCGTGTGTTGTGTCGGTTGTACCTTGATCTTGAGGTCCCTCCTGGTCCGGTCCGGGAAGAGCGGCGCCATGAGCGTGAAGTCGGTCCCGAGCGCGGCGAGCGCGCGGTAGAAGCGCACGGTCTCGGGCGCGCTCCAGTCGGCCGTGCGCGCCGCGCGCGAGTAGCGCCCGCCGCCGCCGCGTGTGTTGTGTCGGTTGTACCTTGATCTTGAGGTCCCTCCTGGTCCGGTCCGGGAAGAGCGGCGCCATGAGCGTGAAGTCGGTCCCGAGCGCGGCGAGCGCGCGGTAGAAGCGCACGGTCTCGGGCGCGCTCCAGTCGGCCGTGCGCGCCGCGCGCGAGTAGCGCCCGCCGCCGCCGCGTGTGTTGTGTCGGTTGTACCTTGATCTTGAGGTCCCTCCTGGTCCGGTCCGGGAAGAGCGGCGCCATGAGCGTGAAGTCGGTCCCGAGCGCGGCGAGCGCGCGGTAGAAGCGCACGGTCTCGGGCGCGCTCCAGTCGGCCGTGCGCGCCGCGCGCGAGTAGCGCCCGCCGCCGCCGCGTGTGTTGTGTCGGTTGTACCTTGATCTTGAGGTCCCTCCTGGTCCGGTCCGGGAAGAGCGGCGCCATGAGCGTGAAGTCGGTCCCGAGCGCGGCGAGCGCGCGGTAGAAGCGCACGGTCTCGGGCGCGCTCCAGTCGGCCGTGCGCGCCGCGCGCGAGTAGCGCCCGCCGCCGCCGCGTGTGTTGTGTCGGTTGTACCTTGATCTTGAGGTCCCTCCTGGTCCGGTCCGGGAAGAGCGGCGCCATGAGCGTGAAGTCGGTCCCGAGCGCGGCGAGCGCGCGGTAGAAGCGCACGGTCTCGGGCGCGCTCCAGTCGGCCGTGCGCGCCGCGCGCGAGTAGCGCCCGCCGCCGCCGCGTGTGTTGTGTCGGTTGTACCTTGATCTTGAGGTCCCTCCTGGTCCGGTCCGGGAAGAGCGGCGCCATGAGCGTGAAGTCGGTCCCGAGCGCGGCGAGCGCGCGGTAGAAGCGCACGGTCTCGGGCGCGCTCCAGTCGGCCGTGCGCGCCGCGCGCGAGTAGCGCCCGCCGCCGCCGCGTGTGTTGTGTCGGTTGTACCTTGATCTTGAGGTCCCTCCTGGTCCGGTCCGGGAAGAGCGGCGCCATGAGCGTGAAGTCGGTCCCGAGCGCGGCGAGCGCGCGGTAGAAGCGCACGGTCTCGGGCGCGCTCCAGTCGGCCGTGCGCGCCGCGCGCGAGTAGCGCCCGCCGCCGCCGCGTGTGTTGTGTCGGTTGTACCTTGATCTTGAGGTCCCTCCTGGTCCGGTCCGGGAAGAGCGGCGCCATGAGCGTGAAGTCGGTCCCGAGCGCGGCGAGCGCGCGGTAGAAGCGCACGGTCTCGGGCGCGCTCCAGTCGGCCGTGCGCGCCGCGCGCGAGTAGCGCCCGCCGCCGCCGCGTGTGTTGTGTCGGTTGTACCTTGATCTTGAGGTCCCTCCTGGTCCGGTCCGGGAAGAGCGGCGCCATGAGCGTGAAGTCGGTCCCGAGCGCGGCGAGCGCGCGGTAGAAGCGCACGGTCTCGGGCGCGCTCCAGTCGGCCGTGCGCGCCGCGCGCGAGTAGCGCCCGCCGCCGCCGCCCCACGCGCCCTCGCGCACCACTGCCGTCGACAGGCGCCGGGTGCCCGACGTTTGCTTTATTACCTAAAACGCGCCAACCATGTTTTTATGACATGGTGATGGCAAAAGAGCGATCAGCTCCTATTGCACCATCCTGACAGTGACAGGTGACTGAAGAGATTTCAGTGTACATGGCGCAGGTGATATGAATCCCACAGATGTGAAAACTTGTTAACTTTGCAATGTATGGTGAATTATCACTTGTCACCTATCACATGGTAAAATAGGGGCAGACTATCAAGACTGCAATCGTAAGACAGCAAATGCGTTGCCAACTAGAGGACTAGTCTTTACCATTCGTTACCCGTAATTTCGTCCGCTAGCTCGTTTAACGTTATTCACACGGGAATAACTTATTTTCCGCAACAAAAAGTACTTATCATATAACATAATTAAAAAGCGTTATTTTAAGCGTGATTAAAAGACTAACATTTCGCAAACTTTCAGATTAATTTCAGATAAAATAATGATAAAATTATATGTGTGTTATTATAGTACATTACTGCAGGAACCGGGAAAATGGCTGTTGCAGGACGAGTAGAGTTATATACGAGTCCAGCAACCGCCCTTCCCGGCTGAGGCTTGTATTGAGCTTTTCTTTAAAAATGCGAGAAAATATAACACAATTAATAATAATATAAAACACAGTCCCAAAATTTCCTTGAATTCGAAAGGTACGATTTAGTATGAAACTAAATAAAGCATTAAATAAAATCGCAAATATAAACGTAATAAATTCAATTTGAATAAAATATAGTTTAAATTATAACATTTATTACGTGTTTATGTTATTTCGGTAATTCATTTTGTTTATGAACGCAATTTCTATAAAAAAAAGTCAAACTATTTGATACACTTTTAAATACGCTGTAAACGCTTTTGAAAAGGTTTAACTTTTTAGTCTATGACATTTAAAAAGGAAAATATGCAAGGAAGAATTTTGATTGCACGAATGTTTGGCTGTTTGGAGTTAGTTATCCTAGTCCAAAGACTGTTTTAAAAAGTAAAACATCAGGTATGTAATGAAATTTCATACATTTTCGCGGCCGCTGCCGTTGGTAAATAACAACTTTTTTTAAATTTTGCCTGGTCCTGGAACTCAGAACTTCGCGGGCTCAGGCGGGCTGATTTTACAACTGTAAGGTAAACATTTCCGAGCATGTCGGAGAAAAAAATATTGTTTAGCGTTTTTCACACGCGGAAGCCAGCCCCCGTCACTCAAATTGGAGTTGCACCATTGCGTCAATGTAAGTTGAATAAAGTATGTATGTATGTAAACTCTTTATTGCACAAAAAAAATACAAGTAAATTCGTACATAAACATAAGATTAACGAACGATTACGATTACGATTGATTAACTTATGGTAGTGGGCGGAATTTATTGGAATAAAACACTAATAATACCAGGCAGCATAGAATTAAAAATAGTATTTTATGCAATTACTTGAAAATATTTCCGTAATCATCAGATTAGCTTTCCCCTGCATAAATTAACTAAGTATCTACACAGTATTTAAACTTGTTTGCACATTGATAGCATAGAGCTGCAGCTGAATTGAACTTTCTGCATGTTATGTAGGTATAGGTAGCGTATTATAATATCAAAACCGATCGCTCTCTGAAATTACTGTCATAAAAATGTAACTAGCCCAGTCCCGCGGTCTCTTTGGGCTGTTACTGCACACAAGTCTTAAAACGTTTGTCTGGATTAACATAATATTTATAAATTGTGAAATTTTAGTTGCATAAGAGTGTTTGAATAAATAAATAAATAAATTAGTGAATAAAGGACGGATTTAAAGCGAGGGCCATAGATGACACACGAGCAAGTGAAGGATACTAACAACTGAATTACGACCGCAGGGAGAGAGAGGGGGGAGAGTGATTCAAGTGTTAGAATCCTAAGCGACGCGAGTGATTCATGGCCCTTGCTATAAATCCGTTTTATTCAAGAGTTGCATACTATACTTTATACCATGACTACGAGAAAAAGAAAGATTTAATAATAATAATAATAATAATAATAATAAATAATAAAAATATTTTATTGGAATCAAAAGAGCACCTCCACCAACTTAATTAACTTAAACATAAGAAACCTAACATAACATAAGCATTGGTGGTGCTGCATCCTGACGCCAAAAGGGGTCCACTCAGCATGTGTTGCAGCACGAGTGCTGCAACGCTGATTTTCAGTGGATCCCGAGTTTGCGTGCGACGGTAAACAACATCTTAAGAAAATATTATAACTTGCTGTCCTGTTGAGTGCACTCGCATTGTCCTAAAAGCTGATTGTGTGAGTTAGTGAGTGGAAATAAATAGGCAAACAAAATAATGTGTATAAATAAATGACTTATTAATATAATAATAATGTAACTTTCTACTGCGTATCTTTCCAAAACCAGATTGAACTAAGTATTACTGCCAACAAAGTTTGACACTGCACGAACTGTCTATGGTTGGGATTTCTGAATATTGAGTAGGTATTTTTTTAATTTGTACTTAAATGATCCAATTGAACAGGAATTTCCAATTGGCGGTGGTAAATTGTTCCAACATTTCGTGGCAGCATACCGAAAGCTACCACGAAACGCAGCCGAGCAGTGTCTGGGGCAAACAAGACGAGTCGCGGTTCGCACCTCGCGCTTGGAAAAGAGAAGCTTCTCATAGAGGTAGATTGGTTGGCGAGTGGTGATCACGCCAAAAAGTAGGGTGGCAAAATGTAAAGAACGCCTTGCGTTCATCTTCATGAGATTGCTGCTGTTTAGGTACGGCGAGACGCGAGTCCTAGGGGGAATCGGAAAACAAAACCGTGCGCAAGCGTTCTGTACACGTTGGATGAGTGCCTTTGTACGAGCTAGAAGGCAACCGCCAATAACTGTATCAACATAATTGAGCTTCGAAAGAATCAAGGTGTCACATAATTTTATTCTTAAATCTACACTCAAATAATTGCGAACTCCGTATAGGACTTTCAGCCTAAAGAAACATTGGCGCACAACATTTAGAACATGATGTTCAAAACGGAGCTCGTCGTCCATGTGCAAGCCGAGATTGGGAGCAACCGTGACCCGCTCCAAGAGTTCATCACCCAACCTCACTTGAAGGTCAGAAGCAGGAATGTTTTTTAATTGAAATTTAGTGGCGAGATAAAGAACCTTTGATTTTAAAGGGTTGAGAACTAAGCCATTCCTTCCCGACCACTCAGATACACGTTCAAGGTCCTGATTAATCGCTTCTACCGCTTGTGAGACATTAGTAGGTTTAAATGATCGATACATTTGGAGATCATCAGCATACATATGGTAATCGCAATGTTCCAAGCAGTTTGTTATGTCAGCAGTGTACAAAATAAACAAAATGGGGCCCAGAATAGAACCCTGTGGAACCCCGCAACTTAAAGGGACTACTTTAGAGAAGACTGTGTATCGTGTTGTGTATCTCTGATGGGATAGGCTGACAGTGTTGTTTTTTTTTTAGGGTAATTATCTCTGCATTTAAGCGCGAGTTATCTAATTCAAGTGCTTTGACTTTTGTGTTCAGCGTGCTGAGGTCTCCCGAAAAGGTTAATATTTGTTCACTCAAAAAATCTGTAGTGTCAGAGAACTCTTTCTTGATACTTTCTATTGCGTATACAAACTCGTTTTTAATTTCTCGAAATATCTCCTGCTTGGTGGTAGTCAGTTTACTGTCAATTATTAGTAGATCCTTTTTCACATCGGCTAACTTGGTGTCTAACATTTTGGACAAAGCTATCATGATATTCCCGGTGTCGAAATCCGCAGTGACATTGGGACTTTTGGTGGCCAGGACTTTAGACCCGTTAAAATCCCCGGTTTTGCTAAGGTCGTGTTGCAGGGAATCATCACATATCGACATATCAGCGTCTAAATGCGTCGACGAGGATTGTTCATAGTGCTTATGAACTGGAGTATCTTCATGTTTACGGCGGCGCGCGACATTACTGCACGACGGACAACGCCATTTATTATCACCGTTTTGTAGCATCGACCTGTAGTGCTCGGTAGGGATATTTAAACAGGTGTAGTGGTACCCGTCTTTACAAGAAGTACATATTAACAACACATCTTCTGCAACCACACTGTTGCAAGCTATGCAATTCATGTTAGGCACAAAAACAGACAAATCACAGAACACTTTTACACGTCCGAATCCTAGGTACTCGCAACAGCTGATCGCCGCGTTGAGTGATCCTTGAACTACTCGTTATTTATCTAATTGTGAGGTTGGCGGTAGGATTCCATAAATTATTGTCACATTTGTCACTTAGTCATTTAACACAGTAATTGTCTTTAAACTGTTAAATACTTTAGAATAAAAACTTCACTATCCCTTTTTCTATAGGGTATCTGAGTGTAATTATAAATTTCCAACAAACTGGAAGCCACTGAGTATTATTAACGTATTTATTTCACACGAGCTAAGCGCAGATGATGTTTACGTCGCACGGGCTACGACTACCCTTGTGATGTGATTGATTGATTTACGCGAAAATAGATATTTAATGACGAAAAGGTAACACTAAATTTTGTTTTCGTAAAACTTACAGTATTCAAAATGGCGCCAATTTACCTACTAATGACTGCAAATAAAACAAAGCTTTTTTTTTAATGCTTAACTCCTTGTCGTTATTGTCGACCAATCAAATCTCGAGGAGTTATTTGCACAAGGAGTTTGTATGTCGAGTATTCTTTGCACAGGAGTTTGTACACAGAATAAAAACATAAAGCATAGAAACCGGACTATAAGACGTACTTTGCGTCAGCTATCTTTCTCTACTTTTTAGATTACGTATTGCATGAAAAAAATGGAACAAAAAGTAGGCTGTTTCTTCTTCTTTAACTGTCATTGTCACAAGGATTAACACAGGGACATCTTTGCCCTTAGTCTTTATTCCGTGGGAAGGCCAAAGATGTCCCTGTGTTAAACCTTGTGACAATGACAGTTAAAGAAGAAAAAACAGCCTACTTTTTGTTTCATTTTTTCTCATGTAACACGTAACCTAAAAAGTAGAGAAAGATAGCTGACGCTAAGTACGTCTTATAGTCCGGTCTCTATGCTATAAGTCCTTATTCTGTGAGTTTGTATCGCGTATTTTTTGCGCAAGGAGGTTGTATAGCATTGAGATGGATGTCGAATATATTGGTGTGTTCTAAATTCAAACACCAAAATAGTGATTAAAAGTGCTTTTTATTCAATGTTTTCAGTCAATAAAATGAACTTTTTATAGGGGGAATGGTATAAAGAAAATTGTTACCAAGCTCTGTTCGTCCAGCATAATCTCGCCGTTGGGCCCCAGTTTGATCTGCGGCACGGGCGTGGCCTCCGCGGGCGGGTCGTCTGCGTCTTCTTGTGGTTCTTCCACCGGCGCCTTCTTTCTCTCTTCTGCGTCCTTCAGGTTAGCTTCCTTGGCTTTCAACTCATCTTGGTCTGGCCTAAAAACAAAGAGATTTAGAATTTATTTCATAATATGGACAATGATACATGGTCATGGAGAAAGATATCTAAAGATAAGAAAGCAAAGTAGAGGAGGTCCTTCAATGTGTATTCAGGACGTTAATAGGACAATGTTAGTTTGAATACTTGAGCTGGTGAAGTTGCTAGCATAGAAAAATTCAATCTTCGTCTTCCGAAGTTACCTTCTAAGTGGCATAATAATAATACAGGACTAATCGCTATCGCGAAAAATGTATTCACATGTGAGCGTAAACACATTGGAGGGGTGCTCGGTTCAGCTTAAGATTAGACGATCTCTATTATTCTCTACTCACCAAGTTGACAGCAGGTTTTTTTAAATAGGTGTTCTGATTAAAATCATGCTTATAAAGGATTGTCTTGAAAGCATACATTTTTTTTTAATTCTTATTTACTGAGAAAAAAATATTGAATATTATCTATCAGTGTTTGCTAAGTCCGCTTCGGACCAGTGGTCGGAATGACGTCATTTGGTTTGTAACCGCGTTTTGTTTTTTCAAGTCTAGCACTAGCTGTGACGTAGAAAAGACCATGTGGCGTGTAAGCTCCTTAGCCATTATTATTTTCTCAGTAAATACTGAACAAAAAAAAAATGAGACATAAGCATGAGATAAGCATGTCTTTTTCAGAACACCTTTTAAAAAAGTTCCTGTTTCAATTGCCAATGCTGACCAAAATATAATGGGGTCATCTTCTTCCATAAACATAGAAGGTACTTACACGATGGGGTTGGTGGTGGGATTGTAGAAGATGAGGTCGTACATGGTGAGCGAGTCGCGCTTCACCGGGTCCCGGCGCCGGCGCATCGCCGCCAGCCGTCGACTCATCTCCTGCCGGCGACACCTGTAGTTTGCAGTACTTGTATTTTAGTACTATTTGTATTTTCTCGGTTGTAGCTCAGTGAGTCTATTTCTTTATAGAGTATAGTTAATCTAGGATGATCGGTGACCACTCATATAAAAACGTAATACACTTATTTCTTTGAATTTTAATAAATACTGCAATGATACAAACCTTGCGACGGCCTTTACAATTATAAATGACTAGCTGTGGCCGCGACTCCGTCCGCGTAGAAGACGGTCATCGCTCTTTCCTCGGGAACCATACATTTTTTTGGGATAAAAAGTAGCTTATATGCTATTCCATACTATAATCTATTTCTGTGCCAAAGTTCATCAAGATCCGTTCAGCGGTTCTGGCGTGATTTATTCAACTTTATGGTCTCCCTAAGTTCAGGATATGCCTCCACAATCTCAGTTGTTCTAGTCATAAAATAATAAGTGGACATATATATCAATAATCCCTACAGCGAAAATGAAAGCACATTCTTGAATAGGAAACAATATTACTTTTACATTATATGTATACTATATTTATTACTTGAAACCTTTTAGTTTAGCATCACAATTTACTATTCTTAAAATATGAATGAAGTTATAACAAGCACGCCTCCACGCACTCCATTCATATTTGCTTGTTTTATGTTACTCCGTTAAACTCAAGCGAAGTGAGGGCAGGTCACTAGTAGCATTAAATAATGTGCCTCATTACGTAACAGTATTGTACTAACTTTGAGAGGTGCCGCTCCTTGAGAGGCGAGGCGGGCGGCGGTGCGGTCTGGCTCACACCTGAGCACACCGAGTCATTCCGAATGCGGCTGACCTCCCTGCGACAATACAATGGCTGTAAATCATTAGACACCTGTTTACTTACCCTGTTTGCTGTGACGCAATGTCATTTTAATAATAGGTTGTAATTAATGGCTACTGTTAATGATGGCATGCAGAGTTACGTTTCAGAATGTATCAGGATGTTTCAGTTTTGGAGTTTTGTAATTGATTTTGAGCAATCATTTTGTATTATTTTTTTAACTTTATTCGACTACCCTTTACCATATAGAACTCATTTAAGATTACACTCTCAGGAACTACAAAATTTTCCATGGTGAAAAGTATTTTATGCCCATGTGATTTCCTTTCTGTCCATGTGATTGAGGGACAAAAATTCAAACATCCTTATACACTCGGATGGATGATTGTATTTTATAGCAGGCTGGTATCCGCAACTCAACATCCTGGGGCTTAGTATTTGGTTAAAAGCTACAGGTTGGACCTATGGCCATTTTTCACATGAGATAACACTTTACAAAAAGGAATTTTAGAAATAATCTCTGACGGCCTGCCTGCTGCCAGCTGTACCTGTTTGGCAGAGAAGCCATGGTGCTGTGTGAGGTGTGCGAGTCGTGTCGCTGTCGTGACGGCACCGGCGTCGGAGCGCCGCTGCTTAGCAGGGCCCGGCGGGTATCATCTTCAGACTCACTGGCACTGCCCTAAGAAATTATTTATACATATATATGTCCTATTGATACATTTCACATTCCTTCTTTCTTCTTTTCAAAAAAAGCAGCTTAATGTTTTTAGTTTTTTTTCTTTACAAACTTTGTTGGTAATTTGTTGGGTAGTAACGGGGCCCTGGCATGGCCTAAGATGGCCCTGCTTACAATTATTAATGAAAAATAACACAAAAAATTAAAAGCTCTTTAGTAAGTTAGGAAATGAATATAATAGAAATGTTTTGTACATACTGCATGGTACAAACACTAGCAGCTTATGACACTGATCTCTTTGTCCATTGAATGTTATCCACAACAGCATAATATCTAACTCATTGTATAATAAATGACGCAGTTGCTCTTTACATCAGTAAGTTCTACTCACAATCATTTTTCTGTTCAACTCTTTTTTGCCTAGGAGTTTACTTTAATTTTAAACTGTAGCATTGTAGTAATATAAAGGTATTATTACCTGAACACTGTTTCTTCTGTGAGGGCCAAGCCTGGGTGCTGGTCTCAGCTTTGGGCGTACTTTGCTTGGTGAAGGCAATGGAACAATTGGATCAAATAGCACTGGAGCATTGTCAGAGATGATTTCACTTTTTAAAAAATCTAAAGGCTTAGGAGCATTCCGAGTGGGTTGCAGTGGGACTATGCCATCCATGCCGGTCTCATCTGTGAGGCTCTCAGGAACACTTGGTGGGTTATAGTCTGTGAAAAAAAAAACAATTTCAATAAGGTGCACAAATTTAAACCTTTCCAGGTTAAATTAGGTGGTAATGCATTATCTTCAATTAAATTAAGATCTCAACATGACCCATTTCAAATTAAATTCAACAGGAAATAGACCTATTCAGTAAATGAGCGAATCGGAATAGATAAAACAAGGGATAAAAATATACATAAATACTTAGGTTCTAACTATAATTTGATCTGTCTGATCAAAATAAAAATTACCTACCTTCTTGAGTATGACGTCTTCTTATAATAGTATTCTGACCTTCAACTATGGTTGAAATTTCAGCCTTAGGTTTATCTATAGCAGCTGGAATGCGCTTGCTAACACTACCCGGAGAAGGCAGTCTTTCGCAAACCACTTCAGTAGTAACCGTAAAAGTCCTAGAGTGAGGAGAGCTTCTTATGGGCGATGGTAAAGCTCTTCTGGCTGGGCTGTTCCATCGTAAAGGCGAAGCAAATGTATTTGGTCTTGGCACTGGGGTAATGACAGGTACCTTCTCACTGTGTTTTGGAGTCCCTATAGTCATGGGTATTTGCTTGGGAGAAGGTGATCGTAGATCTACAGGTTTTGGGACATCACCAGCCTTTGTTTCTCGTGTCGGGATGGGCGACACAGTTTTATTTACAGGCGATTTTAGTTTAACATCATCTTGTGAATTTGCGGGCGGTCGTGGTGTTTTAGGACTCTTAATGTGCCTTTCCTCCTTTATTTGGTTATCTACGTTCTTCCGCCTTACTGGTAACGAGGCCACAGCTTTTATTCTAGCTCTTCGAGTAGACATCGTGTCGCGACCGCCGCAAGTCTCTTAGAATGCAAAATCTATGTATGAAATCTGTTAGTTGAATAAAAAGTTTACCGCGTGATACTTAGATTACATAAGTTTATTGAAAAAATATTTAACTATCCTAGTCCACAGTTGTATTTATATACACTGAATAAAACTTTAATTTAAACTGAACTTGCTCATGGTGGGCACACGAAACGTGCTTGACAGACCATGTCATGTATATCATGTCATATCATTTGACGTTTTGGGCTTCCCAGCAACCACAGACAAACAAATAATGCAATTTGTAAAGGGCCCCATACATGGAACGATCCGACGTTACGATCCGTCGCTTCAGACCGATCGAAACGACGAATCGATAGTGTATGTCAACGATCTTGACGATTTACTTTATCGAAGACGATATTGGACATCGCAACAAAAATCCATGCTATGATAGCATGGAATATCGTAACGATGAATCGACAGTGTATGGCTTTTTACGATCAACGATTCGATTTTGTCTCACTCTAACACGAACATTTGAACACGCCTTTATCCTTCATTTCAAACATGTAAATGATCGATTGTTACGACCAATAGTTTCGTGTATGGGCGTCATTTTTAATGCGATCAATCGTCACGATTTTCATCAGATCGATCGTACAGACGAATCGTACCGTATATGGGGCCCTTAAGAGTCAAGAGATAAAGGTTATCCAACTTACAGAAAATCATAGGATGTTTCCTCTACTCGCCCCTAGATGGCCCAATTATAAATATTTTTTCGGCGTTCGTGTCCGCGTAGTGTATCGACTAAAACTTATCGCTAGCGCTATTCCCATTGGTCCTAACACCATAGTTTTAAATTCTTTTTTTTTTTTTATAGAATATAACTTGCACTAGCGCACCGGTACAAGCAATATGAGTTGGCCTTGGCATAGTCTATTTCATCATTCAACAGACCATGCATTTTTAAAGTACCTAATTCACTGTAGGTAGTGAAAGGCCTTATGCCGGCACCACACTTCGCTATTCGCTATTCATTATGCGGCTGCGCCGTATTTGTTAAAATATTTGTTATCGCGCTTATGCGTTATGCGTGCGAATAAAGAAAACATAGACGAATAAACCCTCCACACTTCGTCGAATGTAGGCGCATAAGCCGAATAACGAATAACGAATAGCGAAGTGTGGTGCGGCATTAAAGTGTGGTGCCGGCATTAGATGTCGGGCGACACCGTCTTGTAAAAGGGGTGATAGACGGGCGAGTAAGTACGCGTATTGTGACTCGGCAGATCGTGCGTCTGTCACTGACGCGAGCAGAGTAAGTTCGCGAATTTTAAGGTACGCGGTTTTAAAGCTTGTACATACGTCTATCAGCCCTTTAAGACTTACGTTGTCAAACGCAGTTTTTCTGAAAACCTCACTGATATAATATACTTTTGTATTAAATCAAAGGAAAATCTATTAAATTTCTAATCTTTCTCGTTTTTCGGTATCAATTTATAGCCGCATACAAAACAGTCTGTATGCGCCAAGAAGCTTAAACCCCAAGTAGAAGCTTCTTTGTGTGCGCCGTTACAATTACCTAGTTAAGTATGTATTTAACGTTTTTTTTTTTTACTTTTCCTACCGGGTCTAAAGTTTGAAACCAAACTCTCACGACGCCCTTCCTCAGTCCGGAGTTCTACTAATTAAGGGAGTTTGAAGTTAAGTTTATAGTTCAATAAAGAGTAGGTAAGTACCACAAATAATAAACTCTTAGCTTTTATTTCACTTTCTATTCTTTCGAAAATACGAGGAAAATAACATCATTAGGGGCTTAGGGGCAAAGTAGCTTATTTTATGATACCCTGACGGGGCCCTCGTAGGTTCTTTTGTGCAATTGTATATTTTACTTGGCGGAATGACCATGTCGCTAACGCTGCTTTTCCCTTAAAGTAAGGAGCGTCGTAGGTTAGAACATAAAACACTTAGGTAGGTAATTAGTTAAGAAGTAATGTATAAAAACTCATGGAACATCACGGCCACTAACTATTGATCATACTCGATACCATGGGATATTACTTATTCGATGCGAATATTACTTATTCTGTGCTACCGATGTTCTAGTTAAAGTCATATAGCAAAAATCGTACCCTTCTTTGTCGTGTATTATTTAGATGAGCACATTGTCACGTAAAAAAATAAAATGATCAGAAATAGGAACGTAACCTCGATGTTTGTTTCAATATCCGTATGTTAGCCATTTTACGTAAAGCCTAGGCTTGATCGTACTTGGACTGTTTTTGAATAAGGTAAAGTAAGTAATTTGTTCGTCGTGTACCTACTTATTGTATAGATGGCCACATTGACCACGTCGCCTCAGTGATGATGACCAAACCTATAATTTTTTTCAGCCGCGATCATATTACCAGAAATTGGAACGTAACCTCGTTTTTGAAAAACGAGACTAGTCTAACTTGGCGCGAGTCATGGCGGACTCATGTGTAAATGCGACTTAGTTAACGTTTTGTTATTAGAGGCAAATAGCTTAAGATTCCGACGAACTAGGGTAATATTGAATGTTATTGCGATTGATCATCTATTTGAACCCACTGACTGTCGGGACACCACAGTATCCAACGTAATGCGGATGGTAATAGTACATTACTATAGAGGCCGGGAAGTAGGGGGTTGCCGGCCGAGCGAAGCGAGGGCGGATAGTTACGAGGCTGGCCACCCCTTTTCACGGCGAGGTATGCATAGCCCTTTTCTCAAAAATATGCAATGAAATAAAAAAATACATCACTGTAAATATTAAAAGTAGGTACATTCATTACTGTAATCTTATTATAGCAATCTCAAGACTGCAATCTTACGATGGCAATCTCAAGACTACAATCTTACGACGGCAATGTCAAGACTTTAATCTTACGATAGCAATCTCAAGACTGCAATCTTACGATGGCAATGTCAAGGCTACAATCTGACAATGGCAATCTCAAGACTAATCTTACGATGGCAAGCTCAAGACTGTGCAATCTTACGATGGCAATCTCAAGACTGCAATCTTACGATGGCAATCTTACGATGGCAATCTCAAGACTGCAATCTTACGATGGCAATCTCAAGACTGCAATCTTACGACGGCAATCTCAAGACTGCAATCTTACGATGGCAATCTCAAGACTGCAATCTTACGATGGCAATCTCAAGACTGCAATATTACGATGGCAATCTCAAGACTACAATCTGACAATGGCAATCTCAAGACTGCAATTTTACGATGGCAATCTCAAGACTGTACAATCTTACGATCGAAATGTTAAGACTAAAATCTTACGATGGCAATCTCGAGACTGTGCAATCTTACGATGGCAATCTCAAGACTGCAATTTTACGATGGCAATCTCAAGACTGCAATCCTACGATGGCAATCTCAAGACTGCAATCTTACATTAAAATAAAATGAAATACTGGCCGGCCTAGGCCTGTAATTTTGTATGAAATTCCTTTACAGTTCTCTCGAGTTATTCCGTCCGAAACGTATTACTTGGAAGCCTAAAATAACTAACATAACGCCAAGATTGCATTGCATGTTTGAGAAAAATAATAGTACATTACTGCACAGACCGGGAAATAGGCCGTTGAGGGACGAGTAGAGTTATATACGAGTCCAGCAACCGCCCTTCCCGATCGAGGCTTGTATAGTGCTTTTCTCCAACAATGTGAGGAAATTTAACACAATTGTTAATATTATTAAACACAGACCCAAAATTTCCTTGAAAAAAAAGAACAGAAACGTACGATTTAGTATGACACTGAAATAAAGCATTAAATAAAATCACTAATTTAAACGTAATAAATTCAATTTGAATAGAATAAAGTTTTTAATGGTATAGTTTTTGTAGTTTTTAAACTATAACATTTATTACTCGTTTCGGCAATTTATTTTGTTAATGAACGCAATTTCTATTAAAAAGTCATACTATTTGATACACTTTTAAATAAAGGGGTTAACTTTATAGTCTATGACATTTAAAAAGTACTTATAATAATATACAAGGAAGAATTTTGATTGCACGAGTGTTTGGCTGTTTGGAGATAGTTATCCTAGTCCAAACATGGTTTTAAAAAGTAAAACACCAGCTAGGTAGGTGCGTAATGAAATTTTCATCACACTTGCACGTAAATAGTATCTAAACATACAGGTTAATTTGGCCGTAATGCCCAATATAAAATCTTCGAGCTTTTTTTTCTCATGAAACCCTAGGTCGGTAAGTAGTAGCTAAGTAATTTTTTTTTTACTTGGACTCAAACTATCACAATACGTCAGGACCCCAATTCTTGTGCCATTCGATATGAAGTTTCATTCGAGATGAAATGTCAGTTGCATACAATTTTCTAAAAATCTCGCATATAAACTATTGATCTCGACTGTCACTAGAATCGGACTCCTGAGGCCCGTTTCACGAAGCTACAAGTTACAAATTACAAGCGGAAGTCTCTTTCTAACTCCTTTCGCTAGAACGCTTGTAATTTGTAACTTGTAGCTTCGTGAAACGGGCCACTGAACACGTTTGACATTATCTGTGGTAAGTCATAGACAATGATGTAGTCTGCCGCTAATTTATAAATACTGTTTATAAACTGTGTTATTCCAAAATAATAATTAAAAGGGTGTCTTTGTGCACATATTAAAATTTATATATCAATAAAAAACGTGTCATCGTCAGAAGAAATGGATAATGCGACTCCGCCGGACATCGCGAACTCGGCTAAAATTAATACTGAGAATCGTAAGTTAAAAATATGATCTTTTGTCTGATAACATTTCCTCGCAATTGTGATGAAAAACATTGTATTTTTCACGGGCGGTACGGGAATTACGAACCTCGACTCAGAAAGCCCTCAGTCTTCGACTTCGGCTTCTACTAGAGCCTCGATCGTAATTCCTTACATACCGCCCTTAATACACAATGTACTATTCATAGTTTCATACATTTTCGCGGCCGCTGCCGTTGGTAAATAATGCCTTTGTTTTTTTTTAATTTTTCCTACATCCGGAACTCCGAACTTCGCGGGCTGATTTTACAACATAAGGTTAACATTTCCGAGCATGTGGGAGAAAATTGTATTAATAGTACCTATCCTTAAGGGTCAATGTAAAAAAAAAACCCTCCTCCTCTTCATGCACTTCTCTGATAGTTGGGACTCTCAAGTAGGAACATGTCACGTATGTTCAAGACTGAAGCAAATTAGGTACCTACCTATTGGTTTATGTAAAGTTGCTCTCATTTCCCTTTAAAGAACGACGGGCCTAACAGAAACTTCGGGCAACGATGATCTCTTAGGTTATTAAAACAACTACACAGTTTTCTTCATTCTTTAATGCATTTTTTCTCTAATTTTCTTGACAGCGATGAGCACTTTTGGTGAAAATAGTTAGGTACCAGAAATCAGTAGGTATACGTATAATAATATGTGGGTATTAAAATAACAGTTTGGATTTAAAACAATTGTGTATAAGTTAGTTTTTATACAGTAGCTCAACTTCACAATAAAAATAGATCTCTTCTATAAAATTTATAATCATTTACAAAAGCAGTAATAATGTCTGTTTAAACAACGTTAATAAATGCTCTGGGAATTAAAACGCAATAATTATACTCTTTTAGATAAATTGACAGATATTCACTCTGCTAAGACCAATCGTATAAATAGCTTACGAGTATAAAGTATCTATTGGTGTTAGTCGCCAAATGAGAACTAGGCTGCGTTCATCTACGAGTAAGCTACTGCGTATTGGTTCGTCATTCATTACCTATATTTTGGCTAAAAAGTCAACATTTGCAAAACCATCTTTACAAATTGTCATGACACTATAAGAATTAGTCAACGATGATTCGTCCCGAAGAGGCGCCGCCCAGCGGAGGCTCGGTGGCGGCCGCGGCCCGGCCACTTCACTACGATATGTCGCACTTTGTATTCTATATTGGAACTTACTTCACTTCTAAGTGGCCACATCAAGCTGTGCCTAAGAATCTTCGAGTTGAACCTTACTAAATACAAACACTAATGTGGTAGTTGTGAGCAAAAAAAAGAGCATCCGAATCCTTTACTTTTGACTGAAGATCAAGTGAAAAAAAATAATACATACAGTGGAACGTATAACCTCCTCCTTTTTTGAAGTCGGTTAAAAAGGGTTTATGTCTAGTATCTCCATTTATACCCTTTTTTATTACGAGTTCAGTCGGCTTATACCTTTTTTCACTAGGTCCCCATCCTCGGCAGAGCTCCACGTAGAGCCCGTTCTCACGAGATGCTTTTGATCGTAAGTACGTTTTTGTTGATCGTGATATTGTTCTCGTTTTCTTTTCAAATTGTGCGTTCACTAGATTAAAAGCGTCTTGTGTGAACGCGCTACTTTTATCCTATCGGTATCACGAGTTTGGAAGTGTTTTCACTAAGCAGCCATAGGGGCCGTAGAAGACGAGGCCCGGCTCCGAGCCGGCGACTGGGCGGCGGGCAGCCGATTGCTGCTCTACGAGTATCACAAAACGTAGTTCAATCGAATTTGTTAACGCTCCGGCCTACTTACTTCTACGAAATGATCTCTATCGATAATAAATTATTTACCCTATAAGTAAAAACAAGTTGTGAAGTGCGAAGGCATCGCAATCGCAACAGCGGCGCATCGAGAGCCAAGCCGTAGGGCCTTCACAAAGACTAGTTTCTGACTCTCTTCGACTTTTAGTCTGCTAGTTACAATTCCTTGAAGTCGATTGAAGATGGAGCATAGTGTTTGTGAGAGCCCGCGGCCGGCCCGAGCGCGCCGAATAATTGACTGGACCGCCGCTCGGCGCTCCGGCGCACCCCTCGCGCCTCGCACCGCTCGCTCCCTCAAAACAAACCGCGCTACGCGAATCCTCGATAATACAATATTTACATAAAGAAAGGATTTCAAAAAGATTCGAAGCGCTACTGATCCTCTTCTAATTAAGAAACCGAGAGACTTGTTTTGCGCTAATTATATTGATTATCGGTAGATATGACTACTTATAATTTAAATGAAGAAAGCAAAGTGTGTGCTATTGGAATCGCGCGTGAGGCTCATGCAGCGGCCGGGGCGGCTCCACGAGCCGACCGTTACATTACAAACAACTTCAAATACTATAATCCAAATCGTGAATAATTACGAGGAACGTTTATACGCTTGGAACGTTCACTTCCTTCCGCCGATTATTCGGCATCCATCAACAATAGAGGTCTATATTTTATACGTCAACAAAGCATAAAATAGTGATATCTTTACATTTCAGTCTAGTCTATATAATTATTTTTTCTTTAATGGCAAGGTATCTCTATAAAGATTCAATAGTATCATTCTTCAATATATAACAGGTATATCTATACAATCGGAATACGTCGCGTATTCGCCGATTCCTCACAGCGTCAATGATATAAAATTTAACCTAAATTATAACACAGGAGAATTAAGTATAAGATCACAAAATGAGATTCAGCGGGCGGCGCATCTCGTGCGCGCCCGGCGAAGTCGCAGCTATAATACTCGAGTCTACGCTACACTAGCGAGCGGCCGGCGGCGCGCGGCGCGGCGCGGCTGGCGGCTCGCACTAAGCCTAGTATTGCTATTTGTCGGGCGGCCCCGCGTCCGGGCCTAGCACACGGTGCGGCGTCAGGGCGCGATGCCGGCGTCGGACTTGTGGAAGGCGGCGGCGGACGCCAGCGGCGGCTGCTGGCTCTGCGAGCTGAAGTCGTGCTCGGACTTGGGGCGGGGCAGCGCCGCCGCGGCCACGCCCAGCCCAGGCAGCGCCACGCCGGCCATGCGGCACGACGCGGCCTGCAGCGGCTGCAGCGCCAGCCCTAGCGAGCGCTCGGACAGCCGCGCCACGCTGTCGTCCGACAGGCTGACGTGCTCGGCTTCCGCCGCCAGCGCGTTCACCACCGCGTTGATGGTGTTCCCCTCGGAGGTGGTGTCGTCTTCGCGGTGCGCCACCAGGTTGGGGTTTTTGCCGATCTTGTTAAGCCGCTCCGCCGCGACGCTCTCCATCGTGCGCCGCATCAGCGGATACTGGTCTAGCACCGCGTTGAAGTGGTCCACGGACAGAGAGAATAGGTTGCAGTAGGTCTCAGCGCGCACGGACGCCACGCGCCGCGCGTTGGTCAGCAGACAGATCTCTCCGAAGTAAGACCCGTCTGATAAACTCGTCGCCACTTCGCCGTTTGCCATCACGATGTCCACGATCCCCTCTTGAATGAAATACATCTTGTGCCCTATGGTTCCTTCTTTTATGATGATATCACCTGAAATTAATAAATAGTTTTTATTTTCGATGTTGGTAAAATTTGCAATCTCGGTGTCAGTATGTTATTCTTATTTAGTTACTTTCAAAAAGACGTATCTACTCAAAGCCAGTTAATGACGATTCTCCTTACTGCTGCACTCGGAGACATCAATTAAATTTAATGCTTAATGGTAGTACGGTAAAACCCACGGAACGGAAAAAAACAGTGGCAGTGGCATAAGCTTCGCTTAGTGTCAGACCTGCTGTCGCCAATACTCAAACTATCATAAAAACAACACGCCACCATGGAAAATGTTTTTGGTGCGGCTATCGTTTTTACATTCCAAAATAGCACAATAAGGCATGCTTCTGGATTTATTTCCTTTTTTAGAAATATCTAAATATCGAAATAAGCGATCGCGGCAAAAGTATGGTAGGTTGCGCGGAACTCCGCATAAATAACTATGCCACACGTTACACGCCCACTTGACACTTCTACTGTTTTTTCTGTTCTGTGGTAAAACATGGGTAAAACCACAGTAGGTTCCTATTAATGCAAGTACTCGGCTGTTTATCGCTTTCACACCCCTTCATGTATTTGTTATGTTGTGAAGTGTGAAAGCGATGGACAGCTGAGTACTTAGGGAGTTGTGGGTTGCCATTATTCAATTTGATCAGCGTGAAAAAGCAGCAGTTAAATCGATTCATCAACATATAATGTGTCGGCAATAAATAAATAACCGGGCGCAACACTTGGCCCGCAACGCAACTAAATCCAATATTATCGGCAAATTAATCCATGTTTGGTAAGCTTAAACTATCATGTGTCCGCTAAATAAATGATTACGATAAATAGTAGATTGTATAACTAGGGTCTAAAATAAGCCATACCTAGTACCACGAGATGGTTAAAATTGTTCGAGGGGTACCGAATATGGCTTTTAGAACAGAGTTATACACTCTACTTTTCACTTCGATTGTGAGAAAAATAAAAACATTATACAAAGGTAAAAAAATTGCAAAGATTATCCACCACAAATTCCACGGTGAAAAGTTGTTTTAATTTGGCGGCATGTTTTTTTTTAAACTACTTTGACACAGGTGCAAAATATAGACACCGCGAATAAAGGTCACTGACCGTGTGAGTATTTAGCGCTTCAAAGCGTTGCACAATCGATTTAATCATATTTTAACGATTGTGAAATAGGTACTAAAAACACCTAATGTTTTGAGAAATGAATTCTGTTACCTGATTGGTCGATTTTAATATAGCTGTATTCTGGTTGGTTGATACCAAATACAAAGTTTTTTTTAAAAGAGTTAAATTACCTAGTTAAAGAGTATACGTACCAAAAAGAACCTAACGTTTCGATTGACAGTCGATGTGTATTGTGATTGGTGGATTTAATTTGGAGGAGTATTTTGATTGGTCAAATTAAAATGTATTGTAAATCTAAATCATTCTATTTTCCATTTCATACTTTCCCTAGGGAAAATATGAATATTATGTATTCTCTATGGTTTACATGTACTACTTTAGTCTCGCTTGATAAGTCCAATATGATATGACACACTTTTTGAGCGTGAGAACTGAAGATAATTATTTGATCCCCAAAATGATAACTTGGTCAGGAAGATTACATAACTGATACCTAAGCAGTAAAATCTAAGTGGTTACCAAAAATATCAAATTGGTCAGCAAAAAATAATATTACGGTCAGCCTACGATTTCGAATCAAATCAGCCCGAGCCCAACTCAAACGTGACCATATTTTAGAATTTGTTGTTTTTCTTCAGGGTTTGGAGGGACGGATTTACGGACAGCTTAGGCATATTAATAGGGTACCGTAAGGTTTCCTTCGGGTACGGAACCCTAAAAACGCACCTACCGAGCTGACGTTTCGTATCCATGACTAGATTTTAATTTCAATTGATAATAAAATTGGGGCCTATTTAAATTGTGTTGGTTTTGGAAGACGCTCCATGGGGAGTGGCCTCTACTTGTGGTAGACACATATATGTATACTTGTCAAAGTGTGCGCCAGTCTGGCGCACACTTTGACGACTGGCGCCGCCAGAGCGAAAGTGTGTATCGTAAGCATTAAAAAAACAAGACCAAATTATATTCTTCTTGAAGAAAGTGAAAACTTTGGCGACCATTGCTCATTTGACAAACAATAAGTATAAAATAAGATTAAACGAATATGCGAACTATTTAGTCATGCATGTAGTAGCGACCTTCTTGGTTGCATCTTCTACGAAATTGTTGTAACTCTATCTTTTCGCGAAGATGACATTTATAATGTCTCCGTATTATCTCTCCTAAAATTACGTACAATTTTATATTAATTAAAACCTAGTTCTAGGTTTTGCCTTTATTTCAGAGGGTTTACCTATTATGGCCATGATTTTCGCGTGACTAAATGTGGATGAAACATCCGTCACTCTCGCACTTATATACTTGTCAGAAATTGACGAATGTTTTATCCACGTTTTGTCACGCAATAAACACGGATAGGCCTACAGTTCTAAATAAAGTTACTATTTTTATTTTAGCGTACTTTAAAATAAAAATACGTTATATGGCTATGAATAAGTTTGCGTTCCGGAGATCAGACATGCTGATGGTACTTTGTGGCAGTTAGCGTCGTGGAAATAATATGCACAAGTGACTAGTTGAACGATAGCTCTTACTATCTTGACGGTAATGGCCTCCGAGTTGACAAAAACGCAGTGGAATAGAGCCCATGTATGTATAAGTATGTGACGTTTAAACGCACGTTTAACGCAAAGAAATCAAATAAGGCGTAAATAAATGAATGTTTACCAGGTTGGAAGACTTCGTAACGTAGCTTAGTGACGACGTCGGACACGAAGTTGGAATCGGCGTTGGCGAAGAAGGGCACGGAGGCGACAAGCGAGCGGCAGTTGTAGTTGATCACGTCTTCTCGCAGCTTCTCGCTCAGCTCCCCTAGTATCAGCTCCTCGTCGAAGAACTTCCCCTGGTACCGGTGCTCGAAGTACTCCGTGATCCGCTGACGCATCTCTCGAGGCAACTTACGGTACGCCATATATTCTTCTACTTGTTTTACCTGGAATCGTATAAAGATGAAATTTACTTGAGGTATTGAGAAATACTATGTCCCCGTCACAAATTTGTTTTACATTTTAACCGTCTGAAACATCGCTTTTTAAATACCTCGTGGATCAATTGAAGCAAAGTGCGTTAAATCCAAACATCACAGTACTCACACAATACTGGCGGTGCATTTGTCCCATGCTCGTTTAGGTACCTAATACGGAACTCATAGACATAGGGCTTACGGGGAAAGCTAGTGTTATGAGGTTCGCATTAAGGCCGAGTATTAGTAATTAAGAGCCCATGAGATCTACGCACAACACTAATATCGATATAATTTTGCACATCATAGTTATAGAAATGGAAATGAAATTGTTAGTACCCTCGGAAAGAAAACTGTTTTGAACACCCGTTAATGAAATTATAATAAATATGAATGATTATTTAATTACACCTAGGGGTAGTAGAGAAATGTGGTGAATATATGCCGTGAGAGACCTTAGTTAGATTAATATAATATTTTTGTATAACGACATTGACACACGAACATCTACTCGGTACTCACGTCTAATCTCTGAAACAGGCAATGGAGGGTTTAGTGACTGGTATGATAAGCAAACTAGTCTGCTGTAAGGCATAATGTGATTACAATAAAAGTATGAATGATCTCGATGAGAAATTATACTAATAATTAACACAAGATGTTATATGCATTTGTCATAAAGTAATGTTTCACTAATTATATCAATAATACGTTAGATGGAGGTGTTCATAACGGTTTAAAATTTCCAGGTCGTAAGCCCACTGTCAAAGCTTAAGAAAGCTAGCTCCAAATCTGTAAGGAAGGCATCAGAGTATTGGAAAAAAGTGATATAGTTTTGAACCAACCTTTTCTCTGTATTGTCTGCGAGAGGAGTCGAGACTTTGGATGAGGTTGGTGGCGTGGCCGAGGAAGAGCGCGTAGCAGGTGGCACCGGAGATCATCGAGAGCATGGTTAGCCACATGTCCGTGAGCGACTGCGGCGGGAAGCGCCCGTACCCGATGCACAGCATGTGGGACATCGCCTTGAACAGCGCCCACGAGTACTGCTCCAGCCAGAACGCTTCCTGCGCACAACACCACCGCTTACAAACCCACTTTCAGCGCCATATGTATTGATTTACGCTATATGCTATATAGTTCAGACCATTTGGGGCTTAAGAAACGTATGCTTGAGATAATTTTGCAGAAAGTTGACGATAATTGCGGTGTAACGTATAAACCCCATCGGAGTAACCGTAAATACGTAGAGTCAAACCTGCTTGATTCTAATTGGTGTGTAATTCATCTTACACAAAACTTTACTATTTTATTTATATGTAGGTAAATACTTTATTATGAGTAAATACATACAGAGACTACTAACCTGCAACTCATTTATAGCAACCCAAGAGTTCGCCGGGAACCCTTGCAGCATAGGAACCAGGAATTGCAGGCATCCAGACCAGTGGCCGATCAACAACATCATGCAGATCAAGTTGAATATCCGCATAAACACCGATGCCATGTTGAGGAACTGTAAAGAGAAGGGTCTGGTCAACATCTCTCCACTAAGCAGCTTCGCCTCTAAAGGAAGCCGTGCGGACTGCGCGCGACAAAGACACTCGAGGTCAAGCATCGCGATGATTTTCTACCGATGGATTCGTAAAGTAGTAGTGAGAAACAAAACATGATCCGCGTGAGACGATTTGTCGAGTGAGCATGCGTGAGGGCGGTCGAGGGGTCGCGCGGCCGCGGCCGCCGCGCGGTCGCGAGACCCGCCGCCTGGCCGCCTCGCGCGTCGCCCGCGCGGCCGCCGGCGGGACGGGGTCGGAAACAGAAACGCCAAAGTAACAGAGGAAGCGAAGCGAACGCAGCGGTCTAGGGCGCCGGGCGGCCCCGGCAGCATGCTAAGCGGGCGAACGAGCACATGCGCGCCGGCTCGTGCCGACCCAGGTTACCTTGAAGATCAGATTGCTTTTTGTGGCACCCTTCTTTTTGGCAACGTCGGAGCTGAGACGTCCCCTTCGTTCCGTGCGCTTTTTTTGAAGATTCTGCAAGATCTAGAAAACAAGCGAGAAACACGAGATAGTAGGAAGAGAGCCAGGCGCGCCCGGCGTGAGCGCGGAAAGGGTTGGCGGGCAAGGTCATCGCGGGGTTGCGGGCGGAGCGGGGCGGGGTGGCTAGTCACGTGCGGGTTTCTGGGCAGTGGGCACGGACACACAGGATGCACTAACACCGAGACGAACAGGACGCGGGCTAGTCCCCTAATCTATTAGCCGCGGCATGCGGACGGAAGTGGCACAGCAGCACCTGCGAGAGGAGGTCGCGCGAGCCGGCGCCATCCGCGTCGCTCGGCGCGCCGCGCGGCTGCGGAGCGGGGCTCATCTGCACACAACACCGTCAGTGCGGGGTCAGCGGTCGCTGCTCGCCAGCCCCTCCCTCCCGCACCTACTCCACTTCTCTCTGAATCTCAGCTTCGTTAAAGTATCGTTGAGCTTACGACTTCGCGTTATTTTTTATTTTTATCGCTAGTCTAATAATACTCATGGCATGGCAACGCCTGCAGGTTTCGGTTTTTAATTAGTTTTGGATTTTGTATGTCTTAGTTGAGGTCTAATACTAAGCAGGCACCATTCTCTAATATAATTTTGATGTTTTATAAGTAATCTAATGAGGTTTTTTAAATGATTTTATCAAGCCAGATATTTAAATGAAATTTACTGATGACTGGTCCAATCGTATTGTATAGGGATAGTGAAATCACTTCGCGGGGGGTGCTTGAAAAGCCATGATTTTAATCTCTAGGGAGCTATACCTAATAGCCTAATGTTTGGCATCAGCACATCTTCTAAATGCTCCGGAAAAGCGGCAACAAAATATGTGAAAAGTTTTGCAAATAATATTCGTTTTGGGTGACGTTGGACGGCTGCGGTTGTCGTCGGGGGGCGTCACGGCTCGCGGGCGCCGGGGCGCAGCAGAAGGAAGAGAACAGACGTCACGAGTGACAGCGTGCTCAGGCAGAAAGAAGCTTGCAGAGAAGCAGAAGAGAAGTGCAGAGCGGGACGTGGGGCTTACATACAGTGGGGGTGGGATCGATGGTTTAATACAGGATTACAACACTCCATATACATGGGACCACTACGGGCTAGAATTTAAAAAATATTACTCATTAACACATTTTAGTTTTACATTTTATAAAATTATTTATCGCCATATTTTTAGATCAAAATTAATCCTGGATTAGGATTGCGTTAGGCAGTTTAGTTATGTCATGTTAGTAAATGTGAGCGTAATGTGTTAGAGCAGTGTTAGTAAGTAAATTAGTAGTCGACCTGTACAAGTAGGTAGGTCGAAAGGGGTGATGGCTTACATATACTTCCTCCCACTGCGAGACGTAGCGGACCAGCCGAGACAGCCGCAGCAGCCGCACGAGGGACAGCAGCTTGGCTAGCCGGAGTATCCTCAGCGCGCGACCCGCGTGAAGAATTTGAAAGCTTTCACTAAAGTCCTGCCAACACAATCAAAACAATTAAAACACCCGCTACCAACACAGGGCGCTCAAAAGAAACAACATCTTAAGAACACCCAAGGAAATCTAGGTGGTAACGTTCTTTATACAGTTTGAAGTGTACAAGACATGCATACTTGCTGATATCGAAAGAGTAAGTATCAGCCAAACAAAAGTGCTGAAGCGTAACAACAAACATGTCATGTTATGTTTTGTTAATTTACTTTCAGAGTTTCAAGGGGTAATGACAAGGTTTTAAAGGAGGATACTCTTATGTTTCATATAGTTTAAAAGAGAGTTAGTTATTAGCTCTAAGTGAGACAAGTTGTTCTAATAGATTCCAAATCAGTACATGCATTTTTATTTTAATGATGATGATTTTTGATGTAAGAAAATGCATAGTTTTTACCATGTGGAACCTAGTGTGAACAGATACTTTATTTTTTTTGTAAAAATTAAGGTTCATATTATAACAATTTACTAGTCTTTAGATCCTTCGATCATGATACGACTACCTCCGGTCATATTCGATGAAGGGGTTGTTTAAGTTATATAAATTTAATACAATTCGGTCGTGTTGTTATTAAATAAAAATAATTCAGCCATTTAAATAGTTCTTTACAAAGAAAAGGAACCAAGTAAACTACAACTTAGTTACAGGAGTTGAAAGACAACACTAATTTGAAAATACATAAATCATGCTGAGTACGAATCAAAAGGTACGAAGGAATAAAGTAAAGAAATGTTTTACCTAATACTTGCAGATAAAGAGAAAATGGCGTGCAAAGTACCATTAACAGAATTGAAGTAAGTATGTGAATACATTTTAAACATGAAAATATAGTACAGGTAAAGTAATATTTTCAAAGGTGCACAGAAAAACGTAATATTGAACAGCCAGTGCTCTGTCGAAATTGCTCAAAGTTGTAAGACGGAATCCACAACCAATCGAAAAGGAAATTGAGTATCCCATACGATCCAAAGAATAACAAGATGAACCAGTACACCTAATAGGACGAAGAGTAGGTAAGCTTGAGTCAGGAAATCATATGGGTTACCAATGATGCGTGCAGACAATATAAAGGAGGTGACAATAATTTAAAATATGATGAAACATGGAATTGATAACGAATCTAATGCGATTCAATCAAACCTTTACATGGTCTCCTAAACCTTAAAACGAGATATTAAATTGAAACACGGTGCCGCCTCAGACGTTCTCGTGGCAGTTGGGCAAGATCACAATGAGAAACAAATACCAAAATTAACCAAAACAAAAGTACTAATGGAACAAATGCTGAAACAGAATATCAAAACAACATAAAAGACAGTTTAAAACTACAGTAATAAGAACAACACGGCCAAATTGCAACGTACGTTTACCTGATTGAAGATCAAGAATATATAATCTAGTGGTATACTAGAGATGAGGTCAAGGAAGAACCATGTCCTCAAATAGTGCTTCGCTATTAACTTGGGATCTAATATCACTTGTTCTGCATTATCTTGCTGCATTATTCCTGGAATAAAAAGAGAAACCCCATGATGACGTATTCCTTTTTATGTTAGATTTAGAATAGATATAGACCTAGAAAAACATTTTTTAGTAGACCCTTTTAAGAATACAATTTCGTCTATTTTGCATTGCAATGACTTTTTTTTTTGTTCCTTTATAGTAAAAAAATTACTACGTTCTGCTCATTGACGTATTTTGGTTCCAAAACCTTAAAGGTCAAACAAATGTAATAGACAAATTAAGTTAAAAAGATCTATCCCTCAAAATGGTTGATGAATGACCATATATTGTAAAAATATGGTCTAAGCCCATGAGCATCTTTGAATGAAATATAGCTTACCTGTCCTAAAATTAACAACGATATCTATAAGGAAAATAGTGTCGGAGAGACAGTTGAAGGCTATCCAGCGCGTGCTAAGGTCGTCGTTGAAGAAAGAGATGGCGACGGGCAGGATGATGAGGTTGGCCACCAGCAGCAGAAGCATGCACAGGTCCCAGTAGAATCTGAGGACAACGATACATAAAACAGTTATGCACAATTCTAAAGTCAATCACACAATTCAGTTGCCGGAGTGGGATCTTGAGATATGGATCACAGTTTTAAGGGCATATGATACAAAGTAATGGACAAAACTTGAGAAAACTTATCACAAAATTGTGTTTAACGGGATGATTTGCTTTGAAATTGATTGCGTAAGTACAAAACCGTGTGTCCAAAATTGTACAACTCAAAGGAAAACAAGCTAAGGAGTAGTAGCATAGGAGATTGTAGTTAATAACCTTATTTTATGAAATTAACTTCCTTAACATAATTTAAATTTCATGTCCTGCAGTACACTAGTATTAATGACCTTTTTAAAAGTAGTAACGGGGTAGTACGGGCGGTAGTGTCACCCAATATGGAGAGGTCAAAATGTGGTATCGGATGAATTCACTTGGCACATCAGCCACCGCCTGGGGGGTAGGGAGGGGGGGTATTCAAAGTTACAAGCCGCCGCGTTTCGGATAAAAAATTATATCGGTTTCAGTTTACTTATCACCTCGAGTGTGGTATCATTTTCTGATAAACCACAGATGTGGCATTCATTTTTAATGTAATAATTATACTCTCTCATATAAATTTATTAAGATACATAAAGAAGTTTCACAACATCAGCTTATCTTTTTTGTTTCAACACGCAATATTTTATAATATATGTACAAAATCATATTAAAAAAAAATCGGATGAGAAGCCTAATTTATGCAGATTTAAAAAACATATAGTTTAAATTTATACCATTTAATTAAAACGTGTACCTAGAATAAATAAAAATACCCGCGCGGCAGCGCGAATATTTTTGCGGGCGGAACTAATTGACACGAGAACTCGTCGCGTAGCATTGAAATTTATCTACCAACTCGAGTGTGGTGTCATTTTATTGATAAATCGGGCATGAGGAATTTATTTTTGAGACATTTACTGTACAGTTTTATAGAAAAAAAGTAAAATATTGTCAAAAATATCAAAATTGGTTTTCTATTTTTTTATTAAAGTATCTTTGAAAATACTTAAGTTTTTGCAAAGAAAAAAACATCTGAAAGGGCACATCATTTTATCTTTTACTTTTATTAAATTGGTTTTTTAATCGATTGTTATTATAAATAAAGTTTGTGCTGTAGTTAAATTATAAAATTATTAATCCCTTTACACATAGTTTCATTTATATAGTTTCACGTCTATCTAAAAAAAGGGTTTTCAAGTCAAAACAGACAGACTTGATTTCAAAATGATCAAATTACAAAAGGACGTCGTGGCCATCAAATATTAGATCTCAGGCCGACCAGGTGGAAATACGTCCTTCCACATAGTCTAAAGTGCAAAAAATGATATAAATTACAATATGAACCACAAGGACCTAGGCATGAAAATGTTTCTTAGAAATGTAAACTATTGTCACATTAAGTATTTTTATGGGTCATTATTTGGGCGTTTGTTCCGAATCACTTTCGTGGTCACATTTTTGTAGGAGTGACTGCAGATTTCGTTTTCGTTTCTGGTTAGGTATCTAAGTTTACCGGACATCTAACAAATATCCAAAAACGGCATCAAAATAAAAGGCGAATTCTTCAAAAATACTTCCACAAAAGTGAGGCGGTTGAAACGCTCGAATAATGACCCTTATATAGATATTACTTCGTTTATGCCATCATTACATTTTCACCACAGTGGCATAATTCGGTAAATTTTAGCAGTTTTTTTCGACAGTTGCACTTAACACCGCAGACCGCACTATTACTTGCACTTGCACCGAATAAGTTCCAGACAAGCTGAAGCAGGGACGGGTGCGGTAGTCGAAATTGATTCCCAGTTGTGATTCGATTGTGTTTCCCTTTCCCAATCCCCCGGATTGGGAAGAAAAATTGGCACCATCGCTTGGCCCCATACGTGCACACCCTGGTAAACAGCTCTTAGGAGATGCTGCTGGAAACTGGCATCCGTAGGCGGAATATTTTTTAGCTGTCGGTCGTAAAATAACGCCGTATTATGAATTCACCAAAAGTTTAATTTGTAATTACGAAGTGATATCAATAGTATAGCGCAGCAGGCTGCGCGGCGAGTTCTCGTCTGAGTTAGTTCCGCCCGCTGTCTTAATTCGCGCTGCCGCGCGGGTATATTTGTTTGTTCTACACATCTCAAATAAATGATATAAATTATAAATTTATGTTTTTTGAATCTGCATAAATTGGGCTTTTCATCCGTATTTTTGATTTATGCGTCGTTGGACTAAAAGTAAATATGGCGATGTATAAAAATGTCTACATATAAAATAAAAATTGGTCCGAGTATTAGAAAGCCAATACTTCAAAATGTCTAAGTCTTATCAAGTCGGAATATAAAAATGAATCGTATTTTTTTATGATGTTGTTCATATATTTTAAAATATTGCGTGTTGAAATAAAAAAGATAAACTGATGTTGTGAAACTTCTTTATGTATCTTAATAAATTTATATGAAGGAGTGTAAATATTACATTAATACTTAAATTATTAAAAATAAACAAAAAACCCGACTGCAATGACAAAAACAACTGAAAAGCGAAAAACAAGCTATATAATCTATAGAAAATTGTAAGAGCATGTACTTATTGATATTTAAGTATAATAATTTAAATTTAACTTGAATATTGGAAAAGGTGTTCCAGGCGGGGACAAGCTCGTCCAAATGATAAATTTTTTCAAGAAATAGTTTTTGAAATTCATTGCTTGTCCCCGCCTGCAATACCTTTTCCAATATTCAAGTTAAATTTAAATTATTATAAATATCAATAAATACATGCTCTTACAATTTTCTATAGATTATATAGCTTGTTTTTCGCTTTTCAGTTGTTTTTTTCATTGCAGTCGGGTTTTTTGTTTATTTTTAATAATTTAATTTATTTAACTCTTTTTAGTTTTTATTAATAAAATAGTGGTTTAATTTATTACTACTAAGTTAAATATAAGCTCTGGAACTTAAATTTTTAATGTCGCGAAGCTACAAGTGACAAATTACAAGCGAAACTCTCTTTCTAGCGAAAGAAGTTTATTACTTAACATTTACGTATTTTTTTGACTTTCCTGTCAAAATAGTAGCATCAAAGTGTTATAATGTATATTTATTTGGAATGGGCTATTTAATAGCTTTCATTTGATATCCATATTGTTATAATAAAAAATAAAAAAAATATTCCCCCTCCGTATTTTTTACGCGGACGCCATATTGAAATATTATATACACTGTCACTTCGGCAATTAAGACGAATCGAATGACACCTCGTATGTTAAAATCCGTCCAGCCGTTTAGGCTGCAGAGCGTGCCCAGAAATAGACATACATACATACATATATACATACATACATACATACATAGATACATACATACATACATACATAGATACGCTCGAAAAACATAACCCTCCTTCTGACGCAGTCGGGTAAAAATGAATGCCACATCTATGGTTTATCAGAAAATGACACCACAGTCGAGGTGATAGGCAAACTGAACTTTGCGGTGTCGTGTAACTTTAAATACCCCCTCTTTTTTTTGACCTAGGATACATCTGTGCCAAGTGAATTCATCCGATACCAAAATTTTTGACCTATGGTCGTTATCGCCCGTATTACGCAATATGTATACTCGAATGTTGGGTCGAGCTTCGTAACACAATACGGCAGGCAGGATATTAGAAGTAAACATCATTGTTGTGATAAGACGACGAAGATGTCGATACAAAGCCTAGTTTGTTGCAGAGATATAATGAGCGCAAGCATGATCTCATCGGCCATTTAATTTGATTACACGATTTGCGATTTGAGTCACAAAAGTGCATCTCTCCCTAGGAAGGATATGATTACAAGAGCTTGTGGGTACGAAAAAATGTTTTATCGTAGCGTTTAAACTACTGTATCTTTTTTAATAAATAAGGTGTCGTTGGATTCAATATAAATAGTAGATATAATGTACATACTTGAACCGTCGTTTTTAACTTTTTTTGTTATTGAACTCTCTACTCATCTTCAATATCTCAGTAAGTAACAACGAGACAAGTTTATTCATTTACCAAGTCTTTAGATGTTACCGTCGCTTATTTTATTGGATTTAAAAGCGATTAAAGTTATTTTTTCGACTTAATTATTTTTACAATTTAATGTGGTATCTCAATAAAACTTTAACTTTAAACACTTGTTCCACTAAGTAATTGTAAGAGGATCCAACAAAACCATTTACTCATTGCCCCACCATTTCAGCATGGAGCACGCAGCAGGTACGAAGGAAGTACCTACGGCTGCGATTTGCCACAATAAGCCAGAAAAATCTGTACAATATGTCGCCGTCGGTAACGTAACGACTTTGTAACCTTTTCTTCAAGGTTTTCTGGAACATTTTGCACCGCGTACGTTGGAAATAAAGCTGTTGAAAATGTTAGCGTACTAATTTCAGGTTAGGAAATTCGTACGTCTAATAACTAACTTAATTTTCAATAATAGCGGTTTAAAGGTGGTAAGGCGGGTAAATCAGCCTCCTCTTTAGGTAATTACGAGTAAGTTCTCTCATCGGTATTTCCTATCATCAGACAATTTTTCAACAAGAGAAAATCGTTTAATATGAAAGTTTGAGCTATGCACCTTGTCACAAACATCCAAACATCCAAACTTTCTCTTTTATAATCAGTGATCGGATCTAGGATGCAAGTTGGGGTGAACGACCTCAAACGTTATGCTTAACATGGATGTGACTCGAGATTTTCCGGGATTTTGGGAAATGGGTTATTGTTAATAATTAATAACTTTTGTCGAGGGTTAACCTAATAAACAAATAAAAATAATAAAAATACCATAAAAGACAAGACGTGCAAGTTACGTTCAGTTCTTCTATGCAGTACTGTATTTTTTTTTAGTTATTACATATTTTGTTAATTGTATAGTGTAAACTACTTAAAATTACGAGTTATTTACCTTTTTATAAAGGTAGGTAACAAAAAGATTCGCGGGATTGTAAGTCATATTCATATCCATGTTAAAATAACGGACTTAAATTGCATCCTAGATACGATCACTGTTTATAATAGTAAGATTTAGAAGTCCAAGTAAAACAAATTAGGTACATTAAGTGCGGAGTTCACCGACAGTTAAATATTCAGTTGTAAAATATTGTTTGCGGTTGTCAACGCCACGTTAATTGTCGAGAAACTCCGCACTATTTCAGCTTTATATGAAACTAATGATAAAGAACTCCTATGTAGGTAGACAAATGACAGTAAGTATACGGGGCCTCTATTCAACACGGTAAAAACAATATTATTTTTGACCTGTTATTGTATTGTTAACGTTTTGATAGCTCTTATTTACTTGACAGTAATATCGGCCGAGTTAAAAACAATATACTAACAGATCAAATACGATTTCGATCTTAGTGCCTAGAATAGAGACGCAGGAGTTATTTTCCACAGTGGCGGTACAGCTTTGGAATAACAGTTTCAAATTGAAGCTATTTATGTGGCGTGAAATTCACGAATTCGCCTGTTGGGACTCGTTCGTAGGAATAGAGAGCGTAGACAAAACATAAAGACTATTTTTACTGACTCGCTGCGGAATAAACTTAAATGTTGATATTTAGGATAGTACCGTATATTACCGAAAATCCGTGGTAGGTTGTAAAATCTTTAACTATAAGATCGGCATAAAACTACGATAGGTTATCAGGCGAAATCGTGTCGTAATCGGAACTCTTTAGTTTTTATGACTTTTTACGTATTGTAAATGACTTTTTACAAAATCAATGAATGTTGAAATCAGTTTCTTTTATTGAGAGACGATTGAGACGCTTGGAACTGTTTGCATTGGTAATTCCAGCCATATTTCTCATTCCCACATTAAAATGAAACTACTTGTCCTACTGTGCATCAATCATATAGATACGTAGCAGTGCCTGGGCCTCCATTCTACTGTGTATTACGTGTCAAATGCAATTTGGTTTTACCCAGTACAATAGAGGCCAGGCACTGCTACGTATCTATATGATTTGACAGCGCCGAATCTACTACGACGTAGCACTCGTAGCACCTGCGCTGCGTATATTATTAAAATTAACAATTAACAATTAATTCAGCACGTAAAATGTGTCGCTAAAATTACATTTTCAGAATGTGGGAGTTTATAGTAACAGGCTATAAACAAGTATTAAAATTTAACCAACTGCCCCTGCCCCTCTATTAACTCTGTACAGGTTTACGATTTTCCAAGTGCCCTCCGGCTAATAACATTTCAGTAATTAGCTCTGTTATTAGAATTTCAACGTAGTTTCGTGGGCGTTTGCCAATAGACGAAGCCTATTTTGGCACAGATCTGCTTTATTATATGAAGCAATGGAGTATATTAACACTAATGCACATTTTTATAAGCAGAACAAGAACGTGGTACGAAATATACTAGTCATTTAAGCATCATAAATAAACAGAGAGGAAGTACTTTTATTGCAGACTCATCCAAAGTAGATAAAATAAAATGTTCTCTTCCGCACAAAGAATATTCAAGAACTGGGAAACTAGAAGCTGCTTCTATATCTGTGTGTGTTTCCGTTAAAGTTGATAATTCAAACAAAAAGCAATTACAGTTAAGGCCAACCTTTTAAATTTATAACGATTCTGACTGACTGCCAAAGCTCCCGCGTAAACGAGAAAGCGCGCGAAATTGTACGGCCATGACATATGTATAAGATGGCGCCCAAATGTTTCGGCCTCTAGCATTTCTGCCGTTTTATTGGTGGTGTTAATGCAATTTTTATTTCTCCTTTGTATGAAGGAAAAGTTTTTTTTGCTTGGGATGTGTTGCTATCACAAATTATGTTTTGTCATCATATTATGGTTTTGTAGCTATTGAATACTGCATAACAAGCAGCTATACATAAGTAATACTAAGTATGTCCACCGCCCCGTTAGTGGAGGCTGTAAAAGGCCGGGGCTCGTTTGGGAAGCAGTAAAGTATTGGCTAGCTTATGGTTACACCGAATTTTGATAGTCTGTCAACCATTTCGCTAAGGCAACAATGTCCATGTAATAGAATATATTTGGAAAAGCAAGAAATACCTATACTGTCACTCACGATGGCAAACATATGATCACAGTAAGGCTACTTTTTAACTTTAATATTTTGTCAGCTATTGAGGGCATATTTTTTATTAATGTATGAAGATGTAGTTAGAAATACTAGCCAGTTAAATAATTTAGAAACATATGGCATTTTTATTTATTCTTAGTACCTTCGCGTTATTATTATCACGGCACAATGTACGGGCGTAGTAGCATAACGATCAAATCACAACAAATATAAATGGTCATTGTTTTAATTAACCTTAATTCGATGCACTTACTATTGCGCTGCATTTGAATTGCTCAATCAGACGCGATATGGGTAACTCGTGGAATTTCGAATGATTAAAAAAGAAATACGATTATGTTTACAAAATTAATTATCTACTACTTCTATCCTTAGGTACCTACTAGGTACCTGCTAATATTATTAAGGTGATAAATAGTGTTTGTTTTTTCCGTCTTCACAGTTAAATGCCTAAACCGATCGACATTCAATTTGGTACCAAGATTAAGTGTATCAAGAAAATTCGGATAGCACCTGATGGAATAATGATAAACGACTACGTCGGCGACAAAGTCGTGGGCGAAAGCTGTAAGTGATATAAAAATACAAAACCCGAGTCACCCTCCAGTTGGGCAAGGTTGGAAAAGGTCTTCACCTTTAAAAGTTGTAGTATTAAATCAAAAATGATTTTCATACATTTATTTTAAACCTGTGTCTAAAAGTTTTTAAAACAGACTCGACTTATACTCATAGTGGAATTCTGCAAAAGATAAAGAAGTATACACTTCCTTGTCTGTTCAATGTGTCTAACTATATGTATAGCTAAAAACTCATATACAAATACTTAAACAAAAATAACAGATCGTACGTAAACTCTTAACGAAAGAAACCGATGTTTTAGCTCTCGTGTTTCTCTAAAATAAAGGATATAGTACTCATTTGGGGTTGCTGGTGGAGCTAATGTGGTATCTGTAGCAATTATGTTTTTGTGGCGCTATATTTCTGAAACTTAAATTAAAACTACATTACAAATGAAATTACACGTAAGTGCTGCTTTCATTATCGCTGTTATTTTTTATCAACTAACATTTGCTTTACAAAAAACCTCACTTTGCGACATTATATTTATTTTATTACTTTTAACGGCCTAAAGATATATTATTATTATATTCACCATACATCCTAAAAAATGAAGGAATAAGAACCTCGAAAAATCCCGTGTAACCCTGAAAGTCTAAATCATACCATCCTTTTTTTTAAACAGTGTAACTAAACCCATGATAAACTAAGCGCTATACATTGATAAAATCGCAGAGGCAAGGACAAAGGGAAGATGAACGTATCGCGCCCCCGATAGCTATCGTTAAACCTGATTACCGACGTTAAGGCAGACGGAATTTTTAAAACACGTAAGTGCCAGAGTACCCATTCCGGGAGTATCCATTCCGGATTCCGGATTCCGTAACGCTGTCGTTAGCTAGAATAATAGTCCATTGAGTAATGAATCGTTAAACACTAGTCTAGTATGTTGTAAGTCATAGTAGGTACTAAAGGTATTCGTGCGATTTGTAATGAGCCCACAGGGTACACTACATAATTCCGAATTGATCAAAATTCCGAATTTCCATAATTCCGAACGCAATGTTTTGATAGAATACTTATAATTAAAAGTTAAGTTATAAACTACGTTTGACAGTTTAATTATGCATTATCTAAAATAGCTCCAGCGTAACATAGCTTTCGGAAAAATGAAAATTCGGGCAAATGAATATTCGGAAAAAAGTAATTCGGAATTTTAAGGTGTTCCCGTGCCCACAGCTAATTAGAATTAGGTAACTAAGATAATGTTCGTGGGTTTGTTCGTATTAAAATAATGACAAGTTAATAAGAAATTTAACGACGTGTATAGCCTAGTTAGTTGGTAGTGACCCTGCCCACGAAGCTAGCAGTCCCGCGTTTCGATTCCCGGTATTATCAAATATTTGTGCGAAGAGCGCGAGTAGTTGTTCCTGAGTTTTGGACGTTTTCTATTTATTTAAGTATTTATTTTTCTTTATAACTATGTGGTCTAGTACCCATAGTACAAGCCTTCACCTTAGTTTGGGACTAAGTCAATTTGTGTGAGATTATCCCCGGGTATTTATTTAATTAAACAGTGGCATACATAATAAGCGATAATTAATTTAAAGAAATCGAACACTTGATTTTAAATACCGGATCCGAATTACAATTCCGTCACTTTTGTACTTGAATAATTTGTTTCTATTATACATTCGTAGTATTCTTCTCCCTCTTATCTCTACCCCTTAGTAAAATGTATTTTTCCTGGATTATTAAAGCAGTCATTATGACGACCGGACACACCTTTAAAAAAACGTAACGAATTAACTTTTCTTTTGTTACAAAAAATACTGCAGAAAAGGTCTGAAATAAATTCATCATAATTAAACCGTACAGCGAGACGTTAACCAAGCACAAAGTGAATTTTGTGAACAAACGAAAAACCCTTTATTCCAAATATTAATCGTATCGTAAAAATAATGTAACGCATTATCTACGCCGCTTTATATTAAGGTACCTACATGCCTGGGGCACCGAGCATCTTTCGGTTTTAAAACAAATTTTCCGAATTATGACAAACTAGCTTCTGCCCGCAAATTCGTCCGCGTAGATTTCGATTACCGTGATTCACTTGGAAACTTTAAAAAGTGTTAACCCAGGTCATAAGCTATCTCTATTCTAAATTTCATCCAAAAGCCGTTTAGCCGTTGCAGCGTGAAGGAGTAACCAACTAAAACACACACACACACAAACTTTCGCATGTATAATATTAGTGGGATTGACAGATCGATACAGGAATGGCGAGTGATAGTGAGTGGCGATGTCGGTAGGGGATGTCCTAGACACACATACAACGATCAGATTCAGAATTCAGAATAAGGGCTAAAGAGTTCGATGAATGTGGAGAAAGCGAAAGTTGTATGTTTAGACATACCTGGCGTTCTATGTACGTCTCTGCCTACCCCATTGGGAGACAGGCGTGAAGGTAGGTACGAGTATGTATCTGTATGTATGTACGATATATCGATTTCCTGAACAGTATAATCCCTACTTCGCAATTTTCGTCGGAATTATTAGAGCCATATTTGAACAAACGATTACAAACAAGTACACGATGTTTGTTTATTTAGTCTTTATTGCAAAAAAGTATATACCTTATATACAAAACGTGAACTTAATGCCGTAAGGCATTCTCTTCCAGTTAACCTTTGGACAAAGCAGGGCGGTGCAACATAGGGTCTTCCTATACATATGTATAGTACACTTACATATTGATATTGCTCGTATAAATAGTATAGGATAGATTAGGCTTTACACATGTGTCCGTCCCTTCATATAAATCAATGATAACATATAATTTACACATAACTCAAAGGTAGTCGATACGCGAAAAGGTTATCAGTTCAATACAATAGCAATAAGGATTAATTTTGAATAGATTATACACAGGCACATATAATGTTCTGGTTTTCCGCTACTAATGTTATATTTGGCGGTGATTGAGCATTTGATATCCGGGTCGCATATGTCGGATGCATTAAGATTACGTGCAACTAACTGTGCGGTGACCCGTTATCAGTGACGTCACAGTGTCGCATCGCCGTATCTGATGAATTGCGGGCATATGTTGGTTCCATGCTTCTATACACTGATATATACTGGTCTAAACTAGATTAAATATGGAAATCCTAAGACGATTGTTGGTTATGATCTAGAGTTAGGAGGAACGTGAAGCTAAAAATTTCCATACAAAATGCAATGACGTTTCTTTCTCCCTAAACCTGGTCCGATTTTTACGATTTTTGAATATATTTCTTAGAATAAATAAATTTAAAAAACAAAAAAAACAGAAACGTACAGTGCAACCATTTTCTTAATAGCGATCGGCAATAATCGTTTTTCTATGACACACGAGTGACAAATATTACCGTCAGTTGCGAGTGCAAGCGTGATAGTGATAGCCAGCCGAAAGCTATTAAGAAGCTGGGAATACTGTACAGACCTAGTTCTTTATAATAACCACAATATATTCAAAAATCGTCGAAATCGGACTTGATTTAGGGGGTGAGAAACATAATCGTCCGGAGCTAAATTTGTATTTTATTTTTGTTCAATTATTTAATTTTCGTTTGGGTTTAAAATAAGTTTGTTATGTTGATCGGACGGATGTAGATTGAGTTGTTTTTCATCGCTTTTCAGCACTTACCTACCTATTGATAAAGCTAATGAAATTGATGAAATAACACATATATAATCTATATCACATAAAAAAAACAACCTGCAATCTATTATATTTTTTTTTGTTGTGTTAATGTAAATATATTACAATTGCAGATGTAGGTATATACCTAGAAAAAGTTAGATTTAATATTTTAGTGTAAATAAGTAACTTTTTAGTGTAATAAGTAAGTACTAACTTTGTTAATTTTGGGTTATCTTTTATTTTATTTTATTATTTAGTTTTTAAGATTGCTATACCCTAATAGAGTCCATGTTTAGCAAATATTTCACTGTAAGACCTCTGTAAATACCATGGATGCAACAAATTGATTATGATTATGATTATGATTATGATGGTTCAAAAGATACAGTTAGGACGGACGGACGGACGGACAGCGGCGGCATATACAGGGTCCTGTCCTTCGGGAACGGAACCCTAAAAATGGTCAAGTGTGAGTTGGGCTCACGCTGATTCGATTCAAAATCGAATTTAAATCGGAATATAATAATACCCATTGTGCGGCGGTACGGAACCCGCGGTGCGCGACTCCGACTCGCTCTTGACCGTTTTCTTTTTCCTAATTACATCTGTAATTGACAGAACATTAGAATGACTAATGTAAGTGTAAATTACCAGAAAACCATGAACAGAGCTATAATCTAAATGATAATTGAACATGTAACCTTCATTAGGAATCTTTACAATCCTAAGTACCTAATACTTAAAGCAGGGATATAAACCCTTTGTGAAAACTTCTAAGAGTTTTACCTATGTGTTTAAGAAAAAACAATTGAATTTATTTCAAGCTAATGTTTGAAATACATAATTATAATTTACCAAAGGGACAGTTAAATTATTAAGCAACTGTTTGTTTGAAAAAAAAAGTTCAATCCTCCTTATATTTTAAAACAGCGTAAAAAAAATCAATTCACATCAATACTATAATCGCCAAATAGAGGGTAAGTACAGTCGAGTTTATAAATATGTGTACACTTTAGTGCCTTGTCACTTTAATCGTTGTGATAATTCATATAATTATGGCGGTTTAAACATGACATTAAATAGACAAGGTACTAAAGTGTACACATATTTATGAACTCGACTGTAAAATGTTTTTCATCTGTAATGCTCTTGTGGTGTTTTTTTTATTTAGTTATTTAAATGCATAATGGATCAAAATTACACCAAAATATTCTTCTTATATAATTTTCAAAAAAAAGTGGGATAATTTTCTTTAAGACAACCCAAATACATTTAAAAAGACCCGCATAAAAAACTTTCAAGCCATCAAGTTACAATATCAGGTATGGCCAACATAACTTAAGTAAGGTCAGCCTTTGATGAAATTCTCTTATTATCCGTTAGGAACAGAGTCCGCCGCCGGCTGCAGCTTATAAACTTTAAGTCAGTTCCCCGTCTGATTAATCCCAGCTGACACGGCGGTAAACCCGTAAATGTCAGTTAAAATTAACCTTTCACTCGCAAACTTAGGCGAGGTCGATCTAGCTTACCACCTTCGCTACGTTTGATGATCGTTCATGCTACTACACAACCGCTACAACTTGTAGTGGTGGAATAACGGTGGCTTATGATGGTGAGCATGGTGGTAGATTAATAGCTCGGCCACCATTTCACAGAATATGCGATGGTAGAACTGCATGACGCATTTGGAGAAGTAGTTCTAACTTCCATCTTACTGGCTATCCTGCTGCCAAGCTTCAGTGTTCTGTTTTGTTTGAGTGAGGGGGTCAGACACCCGGTGAAATGATTAGCTAAAGGGCATTATATCTTAGCTCTCAGGGCTGGCAACGTATTTGCAGTAGGCTTCAGAACTATAAATAATTAAATGTTTAAAAACAATGAACTGACTCCAAACTATTAAAGAGTTCCGTTGACTTTCCATGGATCACTATGACCAGATAACAATGAGAAATCGAGTAACATACAGAAGTTGGCTGAAAAATAATTCCGCGGGAATGTGTTTAGTTCAGTCACTTATTTAGAGTTTATTTTTTAGAAAAAATACATCAAGAAAGGTTATTATAATTTTTCTATCACTATTAAAATTCACTTCTGATAAACCGGAAAAGCATTTGTTTTTTTTGCAGTCTGTAATCTGTACTCACTCATTATGGGAACCGCTTGCCCGTTTCTCTGCTTCTTACAAAAGAAACCCTGAGCCAGCGCGAGTCCCCTGAAAACGGCTGTTGACGCTTTAAAATCGCTTTTGTTGTACTCTACGTATCCTCTATTTGTCACCGTTGTGTTTGTGTCTTTAAACTCTCAATAAATACAATTTGAAATTGGGTAACCAAAATCAGTTATCTTTTCTTTTTGTGTAAGATCGATCATTAACTTAAGTCAATGCTATATATTTTAAATTATTTCGAAAATCCCTAATGATACCGTTACGCATCTTGTCCAGGCTCCAAGCTCGGTTAATTGACCACAGCTATATTCACACTTATTTGTCTTATGCTTAAGCAAACTCGCTTTGTTCGCGGCTTTTGTTGCGACTGTATTCATCGCTGTATGCGGGCCACATTATCCTCCGCAGTAACTAAGTCGGCATTGTACCGTGTAATAAGCACAATTTGTGGAACAAAGCACTGTGTAATTCTGCAATTCGCATAAAGGGTGATGCATTACTTGTTTCTTCGAGTCCAAGTAGATTTAACTTTTGCTTATTAATTATAAGTTCCGTTGACTCTTGAAAAAACTTGGCAAAAAGAATTGAATGCGGTTGTAGTTGAAATGACAACATTTTCATGCAGTAACGACCAAATTTAGCAGAAGAAATTAAATGATAATTGGGTGTGTAAGTTAAAGTCATAAATAACTATGTACACGTTCCCAAGACGTCAAAAACATTTATACGCCTCTATGTCACTGACAATAAGGTCTAAGTAGACGTATATTTGAACGGTAGCTGTATAGATATTTATGATTTTGACTGTACTGTGCTTCAATCACCCGCCTATTTTTTCAAACTACTTTGCCATGCGGTAAAATTAATTTTCAGTTGGTGCTTAATTGATTTTCGCTTAACGCACGAACAATGTGCATTGTTACTTATTTACAAAGGCTGAAGAGGAAGTTTGATTACGAACATTCTCACACAAGCCTGATGACTTCGATAGCACGCCAGTTTACGGCAAGGCACTACAGTCAAACAAGCGACGAGCTCAACTGACATAATGCCACCAATAACGGAAACTTACACATTTATTGTTGCACAATAAATGAATAATTGTTATTTTCTTTAAAATAAGAATTAATAACCAATTTTAGTTCTTGTTCAATACAATACTGCCTTCACTAAAATTTTATGCTTACACGAATTATGATAAATATTTTGTACGCCATTTTCGAAAGTCGTGATATCCGCAATCTTATATAATTTTATGTTTTTTTTCTTGGCCTGTATTGTTTCGGCGAAATAAAGATATTTAATTTAGAAAAATGCTATTGTACCAGATTGTGATAAAGGACCTATTTTTGAGACTTTATTGCTAAATAACGCTATCACAAAAATGGCGGTAATAACCTCCATAACAAAAAAAACTAAACTGCAACAATGGCTACGGGGACGCTACTTTTACGCGACAGTAAAAAACTTCTAACATTTTCATTGCTCGTAGTCGTAGAGAAGACAATTTTTTTTCTAATAAAATTCAAGCATCGAATGTCAAGGCATGTAACATAATTTTTCCCAAAAGTTTATTGCTAGGGCAATTCAGTATTTTTTTTTAGAAAGCTTAATCGTTATTTTATGCCTCGATCCAGATTTGTTTTGTGAAAGCATACATATTTGTGTTATTACGGGCTTTTTATTTCAAACCAGCGAATGTCAAGGAAATTTTCCTGACCTTTCCAATATAATCAAGTAGAATTGGTATCGTAATATGCAAATTACGATTATAAGTTTATAAAATGACAATTGGTTCTATATTCGTGAAAAGCTTTGTCATATTCATCATCATCATCATTATCATCATCATGTCAGCCGAAAGACGTCCACTGCTGGACATAGGCCTGCCCCGAGGCTGACACTCAGACCGGTCTTGTGCTTTCCGCATCTTTGTCATATTAGTCGGTAATACTACCGATACCGATTGGTATAAAACACAAAATAATCATCATAAGGTCAAACATATATTTAAAAAAATATATAATGTGGGGACCTAGTGAAAAAGGGTATAAGACAGCTTAACTCATACTAAAAAAGGGTATATACATAAACGGAGTATACTCGTACCGTACTAGACATACCCATTTTCACTAGGACCCCAGAATTGTACACTTTCAACTTATAAAAGCTATTCAAACAAACCGGAATGAGAAACATAATTAAGTTAACAATTGAACATTATAATAAACAATGACGTGATACGGAGAGTCACGTGATTTACCAGTGACGCGACTGCATATTTACAAATACCTTACAGACAACATACATCACAATATATAACATAAAATTAACCTTTAATGTATATTTAATTAATTAGTACACATCTAATACATTTTCGCGGTGTCAGCTAGCCGGCGGCCACGAAATCGAATAGAAACGGTAGCTAGTGTAATGCATTTTAGCTATGGCCTCTGTTCCGTTCTTTTATTTTAAGATTTAAGTCGGAGGTGTCATTTAAACACAATGTTAAAGTTGTGTGTATGTACTAAACAGACTTTGTTGAGAATTTTTACAACGCTAACGTGTGTTTGACCCATTTGTAGTTATTTGTTACACTTTCCGATATGGAGCAGTCGTTAATCTATTTTATAGTCGCGAATGCTTCCAAAACCTTTTGACGACACTTTACGTTTCCGAAAACTCCGAGCACGAGAGAGATCGGTATCTACATTTTATTGCAGCTATTTCTGCATTTCGTGGATCTGATGCAAATAGCACTCATTGTACTTAGTCAGATACAACACTTGGATAGTAAAACATTTCTTCACTACGCGATGATAGAATAACAAAAACATAAAAACAACCTTCATGTTTTTTTTGAGCTTTTTTTTATGGAATAAAAAAAAACTACCTATACGTTTGTAAAATCGACACACTGACTTGCTGATTACGATTTTTGGGGTCAATTATTTAAAAAAATGTATTCGTAAAAAGTTTGCATGTAAAATTCTAAATATTTACTTACCTCTACAAGGGTTTAATCGCTAGTTTCAACTAAGACAAGGAAATTTTACAACAGGATCAAAATAACATAACTGTGCAGCTGCGGTCTAACTTTGCTTGGCAGAACACCTTGTACCAAGGGTTTTAATGAGTATGCTCTTACATAAAAGGCCAACTTACGTTGAAAGCTTAAAGCTAAGCTACAAATGCTAGTCGACGTAACCGACAATCGACGGATACCAAAGCATGATCCAGAAGATTATTTCTTATTTACTTAGCTGACTTTATTATACAAGCTTTTTCGAAAATGCAAATATGTACTCGTATTACGCAATGACATAAGTATAGGCGACTTTTAAATAACTTATGGCACAGTCAGACGATTTAGTTATGGTAGTTGAAACTGCACGTTAAAGTGACCAGGTAATAATAATATACTTGTCTCTTGAATCCTGAAACCAATTTCATATAAGAAATGCAATATGTTCTGAATTTAAATTTTTAATTGCGAATTCGGCTTGTTTTACAATTACGTTGTATCTTTTTTATTTACTTATTATAAAAATAAAACAACAATTTAAAATTTTAATTGCGACAGGCTTGTTTTGCAATTCAGTTTTATCCGGTTTTTTTATTATAAAAATATAGGTAATTATTTTAAAAGCAGTTTCACGTTCTTATTATTTAAATATTCTGACGTTCGTTACTCTCTTTACTTTTGTAAAAAGTAAAGCTCGATTTATTTGACGTCTCCAAAGACAGCAAGCTTAAGTGAACGGAGCTCGTTACAAAATGGACTGTAATCAAAGAAAGTGGATAATTTACAGCAAGCGGAGTTATCATATTGCTGTAGAACAATCATATATTTACTGAATAACAAGTACGAAGGGACCTAGTTAAGTGTGGCCAAAGCTAGATTTTACAACATTTTTATGGTTAACACGGGCGAGCGATTCATCGAATATTAATAGAATTTTGATTGAAAACCGAACTTGAAGCCGATTTGAATAGGTCCGACGACTGACCGGCCTCGTTTCCTGCAATTGGCTTTATTTTAGTCCATCAGTTGATTTATTCAGTACTTCATTTGCTTTGTGTATTTGAGATTCAGGTTCACGGGTGCTGGAAATAAATTTACATAAGCCAGTTCCGCCCTACGTTTATTATTTTTCTGAATAAAAATCTATTACTTAGTTTGAGTTGTAGAGGAAAGCTGGCGAAAGCTTTTGGAATTGGATAATATTTTTATTACTCGTATATTTGAGTGCACGGGCTTGCGACCGAACGAAAACATGTAAAATTTCACCATGTGGGTTTAGTGTTGCTGTCTCTTCTTGCGGATTACATAGTTATCTTGCAGATTAGCTACTCGTGCCTCAAAGGCATTGAATTATTGAAATACCCTGATGCTCCTAGAATGTTCGGCTGCGTCCCGGGAGGCTTTATCACGTTCTTGAGGGTCCTCCCCAGCGGAGGGCCTTCATGATCAAAAGACTGTCGCGAGCACTCGCTGTCTAGAAACGTTTGCATTGAATTAATGATATTTGAATTTATTGAGAAAGATTACTCGTCAAGTCACTTTTAACTTTACCAAATATAGTTTTTCGATACAATGTAGAAATTATCCAAGCATGCTTAAAATACTTTTTATAGATATGTCATTAATATGGATGGAACCAGTAATGGACAAGGCACCCATTTTTAACACTTGATTCTTATTTTACAGAAGATAAGGGTTATTCATTTGTTTTGCAACAAATGAATAACAATCAATTTTGGTCCGTATACAATTTGAATTACGAGTGAAGAGTCCATTACTGGTGCCTGTCAGCTAAAAGTGTCCATCTTTGGTGCCGTCACCCTATGAAATATCTTCGTTTATTGTAAAATACTAAAATGAAACATTTAACAAGTAACAACCCAGCTTTTATTCGATGCTCTCGAATCTTCATGGAGGGGAAACTATTTGCCATCCGCCCCGAGCGCCTCGGAACTAGTTTGCTTGCTTTTAAAATGTAAACTTTGATTTGAATTCTCGTTTAGGCTGGGTTTCCCTTCCGTTTTCTACCGTTTACCTTTACTGTGCAGTCTCAAACTGATACCAATTATCTTGGAAGTTTGCTTTCTTACATTATTTGGTGTGTTTAGATTTTTGGCAACGAAACGAAAATCACGCCATATTTCGGGAAATATTGTAAAATTTTAACAACGGAGTGGGCGAAAAATTTCAACGTGTTCGGGGGAAGTGAAGGAGGCGCCAAGTGGGGCCCACTCGAGGCGGCCTGGAGGCCGCCGGCCACCTGAACGTGTCCCGGCGCCCTTTTTCAACCGCCTCAGGTCTAGCCCATTGTTCAGACATTTACGAAGCTGGAGTGTATTCGAAACATTGAATCAAAAAAGAAACTTTGACAAGCTGACGTTAAAGAACGTACTTGTGCTTTATTTCGATCTTAAAAAGTTAAAGCTGCAATAATTTATCGTCGCATTTCACACACTTATTAAGTATTGCAACATGCACGCCATGTTATTGTAATAAACTATGTAGTATTCAGTATAATTTGAAATTAAATTAAATTGCGAACAATGTAAAGTGCAGCTGTTAATTGTAAACCTTTACTAATTGAAACTGAAAATACACTCAGTGTAAATGCTGGAGGTCGTTGAGTCGAGTTGTCACATTGACATTAACGAGTTGTCGTGACTTGTGGTTTAGATGGGGTTTGTTAAAAATGAGAAGAGGTATAACGGAACTGATCTTGAAACGCTAAAAGCAACCCATTGCCTCGGACAATTGTGTTGGCCTGAATAAAATATTTAGCGACTTATTAAAAAGCGGAAAATTCTGTTACAGATACAATATTTACCTGTAAGTTTTTAAATTTGTAGTGGCATCAGTGCATTGACATCTGTATAACAATGGGTAGCTGAAGTCATCGGGTAGGAACGCAGTGGAAATAATATGTAATCAAAGTAAATACGTATTTACTGTGAAAACGCGAGTAAATAAACGATTTCGTAAGCATTAAGGGCATTTTGTACAGCGATAAGCAAGAGTAATGGCTGAATAGGCTTTCAGAGCAACGCCAATGTGAGAAATGGGTTGAAAATGAAAGTAGAAAATTATAAAGACCTTACGTCTCGGTGCTTTATCTTATGATCGATTACAAGAACTTGCTTATATTTACTGCAAGTAGGAAATTGTAACTGAACAATCTGTAGGATGGTCCCTACTGTGACAGTTCATCAAGACTCTTATTACCCTTGTTTCTTTAATTTTTCATAGAGGTAAATACTACACTGCAATGGCTTTTAACGTCCTTCTTTGTACTTCTCTCTCACTCGCTCGACCTTATACGCTATTTTACTAGTGTCACCGATTTTACCCGAATTTCAAAGAGTTTTAACTTAAGGATATCCTGCACTATACCTACATTGTAATCAACTCTCTACCAATGATATTTTATATTTAGATACGTTATGCTCATACTAAACGCATTCGAAAACCGTTGCCAATTACTGACAGTTGCTACGTTAATATATTTCTACAGACAAAGACGGCAATTCGTAGTGAACTCTATTGTTAGAAAGAGATAAATAGTTGTTTCGAATTGCTTTCCCGAATGACGCGGCGTGCCCTGCATGCTCTTGGCTGCCATATAGCTACCCGTCTTTATCGCACTCATGCGATATCTAATTGTGTATCTCATGTTTCACAGGTGACAGTGACGCCATCGGTGCAAATTAAACAAAGTTTGCCGATGTAAAACAAATGTAAAAAATATTTACGGTACTTACGAGTGAAATGAGATATCCTTTCTTCCTTTCATAGTTACAGTATAATTGACAACAATTCATATATGCTAAGGTAGTAAAATAAAATACCGTTTGTAGATTTTACACTGCTGATTACAGTAAATATATTTTTGTATATTTTTATGCAGTAGTTTTTTTATATTTCGGAGAAACAGTAAAAAAAGTTGGATTGTGAATGTTAGGAATACACTTATAGTGCCCTTAGTCCATTTATTACAACTGTATGTCTGAAAAAATATACAACTGTCTGTCATGTCCATTGTTTATCTTTCTGACGGATTACTTGATTCTAACGACACGCTTTCGATTCTATTAATACTATTGTTTTGATATACGCTATTTAAAATGAAAGTGACTAACGGATTTGTAAAAGCCGCAATCTGCCCAAAATCGTCGAATTTATGTTGTTACATTTCATGCGGGAAAATGAGATGACATGACAGTCAGTTCTGTTTCTGTAAAAAGTAACTTTTATTTATTTTATGTCATGCTAAGATCACGACATCAGTATTCCTAACTTTGTATATACGGTCTTTTTAATGACTATTTCTTTAATAAATTATTAACGACGAATTTAAGTTAAATAAAGAAAAACCGAGAAACCCGGGTAGCCTAATTTTTAACCAGCTATTATAAACGCGAAAAAACAAAAATGCTTTTATTTTTGAAATGTTGTCAATTTCGGCAGCCTCGAAATACATAAGACGGCATTTTTTAGGACTTATATTTGTTGCATTTCGGTAATAAAACTTTACTGTTTTTGACGCGTGCGTGTCAGCCTATACCTTCCTTTTCGAGGAACGCTTTTGCTCGCAGATGACGTATCTTAATATAAAATATCTTTGCTCTCTACGAGTACAATTGAACTTTTAGACTTTTATAGCCAACCATAAATAATGATTCTAAGGAAAGTATAAAATTAGAACTTACTTCTAAAATATTTAATATGACAACAAGATCCTTATTCGCTCGTGTGGGAAGCACTAATTTTAAAAATACATGTACTCGTAAATGCATGATGCTCTCTTTATTCGTTAACTTTAACACATTCAGTGCAAGCGACCCAAGAGTCGGGTCCACAGCAGGGGCACAAGCCGAGATACATTACGCTAACTAGTGTTTCTATTCGTTTTGTTTTTAAACCAATCGCGTCACTGGTAGATGACGTGATACGAAGTCTCACGTGATCTACCAGTGACGCGATTGCTTTAAAAACGAATCGAATAGAAACGTTAGTTGGCGTAATGATGGTACCAACGGAAGACAAGCGCTAATTTTAATGCCAGCATTACGCTGAGTTGGGACCATTTCGTGGCTACTTTCTTCTTGTGTGTATTTATCTGTTCTTTGTTATGTATGTCACCAATAAATGATTTTCTTTCTTCTTTCTTTCTCATTATTTCTTGGCTAGGCTAGAGGGCTCAGACAAGATGCACTACGCTAACTAACGTTTCTATTCGATTCGTTTTTAAACCAATCGCGTCACTGGAAGATGACGTGATACGATAAGTCACGTGGTCTACCAGTGACGCGATTGGTTTAAAAACGAATCGAATAGAAACGTTAGTTAGCGTAGTGCATCTTGTCGAGCCCTCTGAGTTCATAGAAGATTTTCGCTATGTATGTAGAGGAAAAAATGCTACTACGTATTGCTAGCACTGAATGTGTTAATAAATAAATGGCACTTGAGAAAACACTTTTTAATTGCTCACGACATAGTAACCTATGTAAACACAGGTGCGGGTCCCGCGCAACACCGGCCTAGCTCACTAAGCCGCCACGACAGACGCCGCCGAAAACAACTAAACTAGTTCTAAATACAAAATTTCTAAATCCTTATGTGTCTCGTTACTTCATTGTTTTGATCGTGTGGCATGTGAACTTATGTAATCTGTATCGTTAGGACTCATTTGATTTAGATTCTAGACTAAGTTAGACGCAACTTCCTATGAAATACTTAAGTGTCAGTAAAGATGACTTTTCGAATTCACACACGCATCTTATTGCCCTTATTATTTGACTAGCTATTTCCCGCGACTGTGTTCGGAAAAATAGTTTATCCCTATTCCCTGGGGAAATGTCAAATTTTACAGAATAAAAAATACCCTATGTCTCCGGGCTATAAACTATGAGTATGATTTCAATGTGTACTGTCAACTACACTTTTACATCTTATTCAAAACGCCATTGCAATAAGGTTCAAAGTGGTTATGTCTCTTTGTAGTGTAGTATCAAACACCATAAAACAATGCTAAAATAAATAAATACGTTATTAGTTACCTCCTCACGTAAAACAGGTGTTACCAAATTTTATGACACCACTCAAAAATTCCATTGGATCGTTGTGCAATTCTACGAAATTGGAATTATTCAAAACACATAACGTTTGAAATTCTTACGTGTTCCGCGGCCGTTCGTCAAAGGATGTACCTACCATTGTACACGCTCCGTGTCTGTAAGCTCGCGATTGGTTTAATTTATATTCTGGATTCAGACCACGCGGGTAAGCTAGCGAGTACTGGGTGGTACTAAGTCATCTGATTTTACAGAATGTCATCATTACAAACGTGCTTACAATTTTATAGGCATTTTATTGTGATACTGACCCTAGGATTACAACAGCATAAGTGATAAATTTTCATTTCTAAAACGTACCTACCTGAAGTTTAGTTTTAAAGAAGGCTTGCCCGGCCATTAACATTGACGTTGCACGGTTGGTAAATGTAGCAGAGGCGCGACTTTGTGAATTGAAAACTACAAATAAATATGACATATTATTACACAAAAAAAATTGTGATTGTTGTGCATAAGCGTCTTGATTCCATTATGAGCCTACCAAAAAATAACAAAACGTTAGATACCTCAACTGAGATTTTAGTTGAATAACTAAAGAACTTGCTGTTGTTACTATCAGTTTCCTTGATATAACTAATAGCATACGTATTGTATATTTTTTTTGTCCATAATAGAGAATCTCTCTTGTTTGCTTTCATTTTTAAAGTGTTCCTTTTAGAAAACAATAACAACTTGTATTTAATGTTATGAAAAGTTACTGCGGTAACTTTTATACGCAAAACAAAACATGTGCAGAAAAATTTAATATTAATCCCGCGGCGGCTTATCAGATTTCAGTCCTGAATCGGGGATATATTGACAATTTATCGTCGCGTTAAATCCGGTTATAAGTTTATGTCGAATGAGTGGACGCGAGTAATTGCGAGCAGTAAATTCGGCCGATCTAACAACGTCACTCGTAAATTTTGATCGGATTCCCAGACTCGATTGTTGTGATTTCAATAATGCTTGTGACGTGAGGATACATGTATCACATATCCATGTGACCGTAGGTAATTATATGTGATGAGATTTCTTTTAATTATTAGACATGTAAGGTTAATTAGTGTCGTTTGGACTAAGGTTTTAAATATGAATACCTATCTTGAGCTGGTTTACAAAAGTGTATTCGGGTTTTGGGGAGCATTTTAAGGTTATTCAAATTATGATTTATTTGACTGACTGACTGACTGACTGACACAACACAGCCTAAACCGCTGGACCTAGGGCTTTGGAATTTGAAGTGAATGTTCCTTGGTACCCTAGGCGCACAAAGAAAGATCTTTCAAAAATAAACCCCACAACAGGAGAAAAAAGAGAAAATAAAGAAAAAATAATTCTACGCGTTTTGTCGGGGGCATCCTCTAGTGTTAATTAATAATATATCCATTTAAAAAAAAAGGCTACTGACTTGTATGACTCTCTCTCTTATAATTTTTATACAGCCTATTGTCTTGTCGACGTGACGAGTCATATGACACCCCAATTATTAAAGTTGTTTAAAAGTTTAATTGTTATACTAGAACATCCGATATTCAAATACATACCTACATACAAAGGACTCAGGAAACAGTTTATCAGTTACGGTCACTTACGGAAAGCTTATAGGTAGGTGGTAGTAGTTACGTCCACTGGGCATATATCTATTTCTGTCCTTGAAGAACTAAACAAGTGAATGTTTGAAATCAACAAGATAGCTCGAGCAATTATTCGGATATTGATTACACGGGTTCACTTCCGAGCTTTCTGAAAATAGGTTAGCGTGGACTGTCTGGCTTTTGACCTCAAACGCACATCGCCCTTTTTCGCCCCAAGGTCGATAAGAAATGGCAACACTAATGTCACGGAAAAACGGCCATGATTCGTACACTGACGGATATTGTCGATGTCGAATAAATAGGGCCGTCGTTCCACATCGTTACTCATTTTGTTACGCCTTGTGTGGAATGCGTTATCGCGTCTCAGTGTCAATGGGACTTGAATAGGACTTTGTTATCAAAATAAATCGAGATCATTTGGGAAACGCAAGTAAATATTTTTTATTGACGAAATACCTAAAAAAGTGAAGAAGAAAGAAGAAAAGAAAGAAGAGATCCCTTAAAGGGATAAGTTCGCCTTTGTACATTTTTATTTTTTTATTTTATCTTCATTGTATTGTTTTTGTTTTGTACAATAAAGAGTTTACATACATACATACATACAAAAGTGGTATTTATTTTTTCTTTAGTTGAAATTGGCCATTTACATGGTTGTCGTTTATGATCTAACATTTTAAAACTTAATAAATGTGCTTCATTCTTATTACGATTTTTAAATTTTGAACAAAACCTGCCCGTACGGAGTAAATTACGAACTTGGAAATACGTAAAAATCCGCCCTTAATTTTTCGGTCTGTAGGTTACTATTAAACTATTAATTGTAAGTTTCTAGGTACGCATCAAATACCTCCCTCCTCGATACAGAAGATTTTATCCTTTAAGTTGATTAAATAAAGTATTGTTAAAAATCTACTACGGAGACAATGTTTTGAGATTTTCCAAGTAAATGCTGCTGTTTTGTGTCCGTGACTTTACTAAGTGTCGGTCACTTCTCATCCATTATATGAGAGTGCTGTATTTACCAGTACAACTAACTAGTAAAAATATTTCTGTGGCATTCACGCGACGATTTGAAAGCTTCCACGGTTCTTTTATCGAGTAAAAGACTCTGCGACGCAAAGAAAATAAAGTACCTATTTCTACGAATTATGAACATGTCTAGACTTGGCAATTTCTGTGCAAACACGGGCTGAATGTGAAATTTACAGCTGTGTGTAAATTGTGAGTTAAGGGTAAAACGCGGAAAAAATGGAAATTGAAAATGTCTACTTGAAAATGTCTCAATTAATGTTAATAAAAAAAATATAACCCAAAAACATACATACGTACATGTATACAATAACGCCTTTTTTCCAGACACGCAGAGACCACTGCCTTCCGCTTGCTACGATCCAGACACACTTCCCTCGCTTCCTCCACAATTATAAGTCTCTTCAAACACGTGCGTCGGTTTGGGGTACTCCTGACGTGGCCCTTTCTTAATACGTCCCCGATTTGATCTAATATGCCTTAATTACAACGACCACCTAGAAATTTACAGGAAAAAAATTTAGAAAACCATTTTCTAATACTGTCAAAATGTATAGAATTGTTACATGCGCTCAACGCGATCGTCTGGCAGCTTACGTCAATCCAATACATAACGATAACGCTCTCGATGCATCTTGTCTAGGGCCACTGCTGCATTGGTCTGAATGTAGGTCAGTAGGTATTCTTTAAAATTATTATTAAAATACTGTAATTTGATTAGTTTTTTTTGATATGATGTAACCTAATTTAACAAGAAGCATAACGCTAACGTCCCGCCCTCGTCGTAATAACGATTTTCGAAAACTGTTAAAATGTATGGAATTGACATAAGCGCTCGACGCAATCGTCCGGCAGCTTATGTTCATCCTATAAATGTTCGATAACGTCAACGCTCTCGCAATTCATCTTGTCTAGCTCTAGGGGCCACTGGTGCGAATATAGGTCGCTATTCTTTGAAATGATTATTAAATTAAAATACTATATTTTGTAAAAGTATGATGTATCCTAATTTAATAAATACAAGAGTATCGCTAATAAAGTTTTCTCTACGCAACATTGAGCATCATAGAGTTTCAACCGCTATTCTGCCGTAAAAGGGCGGGCGGCTAACTGTCATGTAGTGGTCGAAGCGATATTGGACTCTATTGTTAACGACATTCAATTTAAAATGCTCATACTATTACTACGTATACAGTTAGCTGCCTTCTTTGGTATTTCAGCGGTATTTCAAACAATATCAGAATCAGACTTTGAACAAATAATAGAAAAACTTTTAATCGAATCAGTTAAACGTTTCAGTGATTTCGCCCTCCGCCTGGTAGGTATTTATTATGTTTACACAATGGCGCGGAATGTCAATGCCACGCCCTGTGAGAGCAATAAACCTTAATTTGGTTAGTATGATATTTAAACAAGGAGTTAAGTCAGTTTAAATGACAATTTTACAGCTGATATAAGTTCCCAATAGTTTCTTCATAATTTTCTTATTATAGTGATCTGGGCCATTCGACATATTTCGAAAGAAAGGTAAGGTGTTTAGGTAATTTATGACACAAACCCCTGCCGCAAGACAAAAGTGATATTTTTCGTAAAAAATGCCGCAGGAGGCAAGGTTGTCTTCCGCCTAGAACCTAATTGACTGGGGTTGGGCGGATCATTATGAACGAGGCGGAAACATTAGGTAACGACGCACGTGTATAATCACCATCAGATATATCGGAACAAAACAGGTGGTGCCCAAAAAATTGAACTCGACTCTATTGTTTATGGTGTTGCGTGTTCAGATATTTTGTATACTTTAATATATTTGGTGGTGACTATACTTATGTACACATACCTACGAGTACATCCACTGAGTTAAACTATGGTACCTTTCTACTAATAGTAAGTCAGTTTGAGTAGGAGGAATTCCATCTTAGTCCCCAGTTTTGGCACTGCCTTTGCAATCTTGAGATTACAAATGTCTAGGGGTTAACCCTTAATTTTATGGAATTTCACTTTGTTGTATAAATTCATCGAATTTCATTTTATTGAACGCTACTTTCGGCTGAAACAATGATATTTTCAGGATAATTATCTTAAATATTTATTACGTTGGTAAGGTTAGGTTAGACCAGACAAGGTTAGTCAAAAAATATAAACAATGCGGCTAGAAAAAAAAATCCATGAACTGAAAATTCTGCGCGATCGATGATACATTCGTTGGAATGTGTTTCGATAGAATAATAAGTTCCCATCTAGGGGATATAGACCTTGGTAAACATCAGGGGACCCAGACATATGCATAACGTTAACGTAAAGTATTATTAAACTGACGCTTGAGGCAGAAGTACCGGCTTTGGCCATATTTACACCGTTTGTGGCCCCTCTAAATTTTAACTAACATCTGAAGCTTTGTGAAATTACAAACATTTTTTTATATTTTATTATTAATCTTCAGTCTTAACTATTTATGAATATTAATTTTCATGTTACAGTATTTTTGATGTTCATTTCAACCTTAAATGGCCAAAAATGGTACAGTGGCCACAAACGGTACATTCTACTCTAAGCTAACGATTTGTCGCGTCCGCCGTTTGTGTCAATTCCATACATTTTCGTCAGTTTTTATAAATAATAATAAAATAAATAAATAATAGGGAACAACCGACAACCTCACACAAATTGACCTAGTCCCAAACTAGCAAGCACAGTATTACATTCCCTACTGTGGGTCTTGGCTTGTACTATGGGTACTAGACAACGAAGCGTTTTGTTAGCGTTGTGCATTATGTCTAGGCCTCCAGGAAGCCTGTGTACATATTCGTTTGCCTTCTCTGGGTCTATATTGTCTACCATAATATTTTTTTGTCATAATGTGCAGGTGATAATCATCGCAATTCATAACGTATTTTTTTAAAGAAACTAAAGTTACTTTATCAGGGTTTTTATAAATCAAACCTAAACTAGCCTAGCCTTGTCTACACATTAGATATTTCAGAAGTTCTGAAAAGTTTACAGTTTCAGCGATATAACAAATTATGACTATCAATAATTATGTCAACTATGACATTATGACCGATAAAATTATGGGAAACAAAGGGCTCACGCCTTCTCTTTTTTATTGTAGCTTTGTATTGATTATGAATCGTGTTACTGTCGCAGCGTAGCTTGATATATGCTTTAAGTGCACCAGTTTCGATTATTCATCTACTACGATACACATTGTTCAATATTCGAGCCATACTAAAATAGACAGCAATTTAGGCCTCCATGTTTACCTTTACCTAGCGAATATAAAGGAGGGAAACGTTCGGTTGTTTATAGTGAAAGAAAAACCACCGAGCCTTTGTTGAAATGAACAACCTTTGTGCAACGAGCCGCTCGCGGAACTAAAACTGTTTACTTTGTTCACAATTCACTTTATGTAGTGGAACATTCGCGCTGATTATTCCATTTTGTACTTAGTACTTACTGACCAATGTTTAATGTCGTTTGTTGCATCTAAACTTTTCTATATGCAACTAGGAACGTGCATTCCAAGTTTATTATTTAATAAAACGATGCCATTTGTTCATATTTGCATCGAAGTTGTATAGAAATAGTTATAAAGTGGGAATAAACTGGAAACTTGGTCGGTGCTTGCTCGACCGCCGTTCCTGTTCGGTAACATTCTTACAGCTGTTTGTTTTTATTGTTGTAATAACCATTGTATCGTGGTCTTGCAGTGTAAGTGTTTTATGGAATAGATAGGTAAAAACTATTAAATTATGGACCTAGTACCTTAAAATTATTTATATTTTAGTAATCTATACGTAGGATATATTCCAAAACAACATTATTTAAAAAAAAGTTATATGTGTAAAATTTCGTTGTAAAATCCGGCATCGTGGCTAAAAATAAAATATTCCGGTTCTGTTAAAGTTTATTACCTTTATCTTTAACATATTGCTGCATGTATGATGGATCTTCACTTGAGCACCGGTCGAGTGATATTACAGTATGTTTTGTTATTTTCCTAAGTTTCACAGCAAGGTATTCGGTGAAAAATACAACCGGGCGACACCGGGTACTTACAGCTGAATATATTATATCGTAGATCTATTAAGCCACGATTTAATGTAGTCATGCGATATACCGCTGTTAGTATCACAAGGCTGGGTTGTCGTACTTGCCATTAATTCGTTATTAGCGCGCGTCTTCAAAGGCAGATTGTCGTGTCAATATTTAAGCGGCCCCCAGCCTTCAGAAACAAGATTCAGCTGACGCCGGCCTCTCACAGACTAACTTGCTACCTTAAATGGGAAATAGACCTTTTTTTTAAAGTCAGTCAGACTATGTTTCTCCAGGGAACAATGCTAGTTTATGCCGAATGAGTTTTGCTGACTTTAAATGAGTTCATGCGTGAGATATTAACTGTATATGACTATCAAAAGGTACATTGTATCGTATGGTATAAACTTACCGAATGCAATGTAAATAGTAATCAATTATGGATACTTTTTTATGAATGTTTATCAAGAAGTTTTAAAAACATTCTATAAGTAAACAGTTTTAATAAAAAGTGGCTTATCTACACCACCCATTTACCAATATTAACATTATGAATGCAAAATTAACTCTGTTAATTTGTTTGCTTGTTACCTTTTTTTTACGTCAAAACGCCTAAACGGATTTTATTGAAATTTGGCAATAGATTGTATTCTGTAAAAGGGAAAAGGTTATACCTAAATAAATAAAACTATATATCTGGGGACAATCTCACACAAACTGACCTAGTCCCATACTGAAGCTGAAACTGAGGCTTGTATACAAATGATTTATATGTCTCCAATACCACGCAGGTTTTCTCCTTTGAAACTATGAATGTATGAACAACGTTAGTTCTTAGACACAAATTACAAAGGCTCCCTACACAGGTAACGGAGAACCCACAATCGCCATCTCTGATCTCCTACGAAGAGCGTCCCGGTCCCCATGACCAAGTGGCAAGATAAACGAGATATCCAGTGCCAGTGGACGTATTTAATTAAAACTTTGTCTGCATGCACCATTAAGCGCCAAGAGGGCGGACCAATATTTCTGTGTACGCTGAGATGGATATTCTGCGCCTATCTTGTATAACAAAGATATGATTTAGTATTAGATTTAAGGCTACCAAACGTTCTGTAACAGTCTACTCGAAAAAACCATATTGCTTTGACATATTATCGTATTGTTTTTAACTCGGCCAAATAAATAAAAGCTATATCGTAACGACAATACGATTACATTTTAAACGTAATATGGTTTTAACGAGAAGAATTGGGCCCCAGGATCCGAATAGGAACAATGTAGAATAGAGGCATATTCTACATTGTTTTCTATTATCCACGTAGTTTATCAAAACGATGAGAATCCGGGTAAATACAATTTACTTAAAAGAGGCCGTCGTAACGGAAAACCAAAGCTACGCGCTACGTAATGCGTAGCACAAGACGTATTTTGGTCACACTACTCGTAGCTTTTCGATATTGTAAATTAACTGCGATGTCATTCAGGACTTTGGGATACACAATATTTTTGAAATTATGAACATTCAAAAACAATTCGAGGAATTAGCTCACTGACCCACATCATTCAATACTAGCTTCTGCCCTCCATTTCGTCCGCCTTGAACATCCCACGGGAATACATTTTTTTGGGATAATTAGACTATGTATCAAGCCTATGGGTTAAGTCGGCGTATAAGTCCATTCCAAACTTAATGAGAGTCGGATTATGTCTAGCCAGCAGTGCACTAGTATAGTCTATAATAGTGAAAAATAAAATTTAGGATTATGTCCGTATGGCATATTTTCTGAGGCCTTTCGATTTTGTATAGAACAAAATACAATATAATGTATGCAATTGGCAGAATCAAAAAAAACAGGAGAGAAAAGACATGTTTATTTTACAAGAACGAAGCTCTTCAAGTATTCGTTTATTTAAAGAGAAGCCATTATTTTCTAGAATGTTTGAGAAAAGAAACAATGTAATATAAATGACCGGGTTTTAGCCAAGTTAATATGTTTCATCGGTTCGTGTCCCGGGCGCGGATTACTCGATAGTAAACGAGACTTTGTCTGCTGCAACAAAATCTACCGCGGTTCCACACATTGTCATAAAATGAACTTTACGGCGCTCGCCAAGATTACTCTTTTAAACTTATTCAATACAAATTAGATTAAAGTTTGAAAGTTGTTCAAAAATTTTCCTATTCCAATAATAATTCTGTTACACAACGCATAATATTCCCTTCACGCAATGGTAGCGCGATCTGTAAAACCATTTGGAATCAGGCGTAAAATAGGTACCTATTCTGTTTACAATATTACCCGAACTAGGTAGGGTAGACTGGGTACGGTTGAAACAATTTTTCTTTGATGGCTCATAGCATCAGCATTATGCTATTGAGGGTTGAATAAAATGTCAAATATGTGAGGGCATACATCTGTCTTGAATTGTGTACTATTGTGTTATGTCCAGATATATTCATTTTCACTCAGGAGCAGTTTAAAAAAAAGTCTGTCCTCTGTTACAACCGACCCCATACCAGGGGCGGTTGTAACACAAAGAAATAATATTCAATATGGGTATTTAAATCTGCTTTATTGCTCATTCTCGTATTAATCAACTCAGTCTCAAATAAGATCAACACTTATAATGTATTAAACACATAAAATAACTTCATCAAGACAAATAAAGGTACTTAACAAGAAATCAAAGTATTTCTTCTTTAAAAAAGTTACCCGGAACTAAACAGCCTAAGTAATTATAAGATCCTGTTTTATTGCTTATTCCCGCATCAATTCACTCAGTGCAAATTAAATCAATCAATCAATACTCATTAATACTGACGTGTGTTTCAACCGTACCCACCGTTTCTGACGTCAAAGAGAAATCATAGTGGCGAGACTAAGAACGCAACACAAAAAGTAATCATTGTTATTTTATCATAAACATCTGACAAATGACCAAAAAAATATTCAATATTCAATCGATAGAATTCAAAAAGTTATTAGACAAAGATATCAACTGAAAATACTAACTTTTGATTACCAAAATATAATAGGGTCCCCTGCAGGAAACTACAACGAGCGATAGTTGATGCAATACTGTGGAACTTGTTCGCACTAAAATGCCACGCATTTCTTCCATTATACCCCTCACCCTACAGCTGATAGTTTCTCGGATATTCGCTTTGTTTCAACCGTACCCCGTTACAACCGTACCCAGTCTCCCCTACTAGGGTTCCGAATGGATTGGCCAAGCGTAGTATGATAAAATTTTGACTTATACTATCAACTCTTAAGCAAGCAAGGGCAAATCGTAAAAGTTTCTTAGGTTTGATTGTTAATGTCACTTTCACATAGTTCGATAATGGCCCAGAAATCGATTTTGTTGACTGTAATTGACGAACTTCCGCCATTTTTGGGTTCCGTAGTGGACAAGGAACCCTTATAGTTTCACCATGTCTGTCTATCCGCGGTTTAACTCGGAGGCTCTTGGAACTAGAAACCTGTAAATGGCATAGTTATATAATTAAATTACGCCGACATAAAGCTTAAAACAAAACCATTCGTGTTTGATTTTTGAAATCGTTTTTGGTTGTGTTTAGTTTAGCTTTTGGAACCCTAACTGAGCATGGTCCGACATGCCTTGCCCGGTTTTTCATTTTGTTAGTTCAATTGATGATACTTTGCTTCTAACTCTAAGATCATAGTAAAAAATATTATCTGGGTGTGCATAAAAATTGTCTTACATTAATGGTCTTAAACACACCAAAAAATCCGAAATGTAACGTCCTTTACCTACAGACGGCCAGATATGTGCTCTGCCACCCTACACTGAAAAAATAATTGGTCGCTTGTAACAAGATTGTGATTGTTGTGCATAAGCGTCTTTATTCCATACGAGCCTAACAAGACGATAGATGCATCAACTAAGACGTTAGATACATCGAGTAAGATGTTAGTTGAATCACTAAAGAAATTACTGTTGTTACTATCAGCTTTCGTTGATATAGGTAACTAATATCTGAACTATAGTATTCATTTTTTGTCAACAAAGAGAGATTTTCACTTAGTTGACAAAAAATGAATACTATAGTTACGTCGTGAAACAATAAGATCGATGAGATGTGTCTGTCAATTTGATTGGTCGAATTTAGCGAATATTTTTTTTGGTGGTGTCTAATTGAAAGACCCGTTGTTTGCTTACTGTAACTATTTAGACAAATTACTTATGTGGCATTACGCTGAAGCACAGGTCATCTATGTATGTCAACTATGCCAATGTCAAATATAGGCCCAGATAAATGTGGCGATTGGGAAGACGGTGAGGTAGGGCAAGTGGCGAAAGATATTTATTACATGAACATTGGAAATAACGACCATTAGCGGCCTGCACACGTAGAGTTCGGACTGCGGGAAAAGCCACGCGACATTCCAATCTTCGCGCCGAACCGTACGTGTAAATGCAACCGTTATAGTAAAATAGTAAAAAACCTACGGTTCGGACTGGCGCGTGGAATGGCGCGTGGCGTTTCCCGCGGTCCGAACTGTACCGTGTAAAGGCCGCTAATATGTAGGATCTATTAGGATTGCTGCCATCTTCAACTCCGCTAAACTGCAGTGTAAAGAGGAATCTTGACCAACGATGGCAACGCATCCAAACTCTTAAGGTTGCAAATGTCCATGGGCATCAGAGGCCCTAGCCAAGCTGCATTACGCTAACTAGCGTTTCTATTCGTTTCGTTTTTAAACCAATCGCGTCACCGGTAGATGACGTGATACGAAGAGTCACGTATTCTACCAGTGACGCGATTGGTTTCAAAAAGAAACGAATAAAATCGCTAGTTAGCGTAATGCGTGTTGGCTGGGGTCTCAGAGCTTACTTACGTTTTCAAGGCTATTATAACCTACAATCTGAGCAGATTAGTCCAAACTCAATTTTCTGGAAAGCGGTATGACCTTTGCGAGTGTACAGGTACGCGTATCGGCATATATTATGCAGAAACATAAAACTGCGAGGCGCAGCGGGCGAAACAAGAAAGTCGATACAAAAATATGGAGCATACTCGCGTAATATTGAGCACGGAACTCGGAAACGTTGCTAAATCGTGCCTGCTTAAACCACTATTTGCTTTGCTTTTGTTCCCTTTCTTTACCTATATGGGATTAAATTCGCTATAGTGAAAAATCTTTAAATATTTACTTCATGTAGGTAGAAAGTAATAAGAGGTCATCGCCAGATGGCGCTAGTTGACTGCTGTCACTTTGACTTATCATAAGACAAACTTAAGTCTCGTAATGTTTACGACACCAAATAGCATGTTTAAAAATTCTGCCGTTTAAATTTTCAAGATCCTGGATAGTTTATCAGTTATGTACCACTATCGGCCGCACTCAGAGTCAGTTAATGACGTTTAAGTCGTTCCTTAGTGGTCATTTTTCATAGACAAGTTTGAACAAGGAACAAGTTGACTATCTCTACAATATCTCTGACGGTGATCTGGGGGGTTATTATGACATAGCTATGGAGTTCAGTTTACGCTGAGAGAAAGGGACAGAGCTATGTAACAGCTATAGCTCTGTCCTTTACACTCGTCGTAAAATGAACTGCATAGCTATGTCATAATAACCCCCCTGGTGGTGAATGTTAAAAATTCAAGTACTCGTACATATACCAAAAAGTAATTTTCCAAAAAAATAATTAGAAATACTCACAATTTAAAAAGATAACTTATTCAGACGTTTTTATTTTATAACAAATTCCTTCCTGTGTCATTGCAAACGATCAAGTAAGTATTCCCATTTACCAAAAACTGGCGTTTAAATATTTAGGTCCCTACAAGAGTGGAACATCACAATGTTTTCTTTACCCTATCAAGTTACCATATGGGGTAACATTCAAATTAGTCCCGTATCTTGCCTATAGGGTTTCCTGTATTCAAAGGTAGGTACCTAATATAAGAAGTACCTATACACACTTGCCCACCGTTTTGCTTTACACTGATTGCGTACCCTTATACATATTATTATTATTTGGTATTATTGGATTTAAATAGGTTACACCATATTTTTTATTTTCGTCTTCAATATTTATTTAACGTTTAACTTTTTTCATACAGATGATGACATCAACGCAACAGAATATAGCAAAATATTGTATACAAGAAAAAATGTGTAAGTATTGTCTTAAACTGGTGAATATTTAAATATTTCTCATGAAAACTTTGTTTAATGACATGTCCAAAGAGCAAAGTTAAGCAATCTATTGTAATTGCTAAAAATCATAAGTTTATCGTCTTATTTACGAAAAAGAAACTCGTACCTACAATACTTGTAAAGTAATTACCATCGCACTTGTGTCGTCCATATGTACGAGTATTAATGTAGTTTACCAGTTTGACCACACGGCAATTGACTCGATAAATATGGGTAGGTATAATTATCTACACAATTTATTAAGCCACAAGATAGGGTATAATGGGAGTGCACGTGGGATCTTGTAAGAATAGTCCATATTGCACCTAATATGATTGATCACAATATGATGCATAATATGATGTAGTAAAACAGAACGGTATATTGCGTTCTAAACATCTTTACATAGTATAAAACAAGATAACTTCCCGCCGTCTGTCTGTCTGTATGTACGCTTAGATCTTCGCTCAAATTACGCAACGGATTTTAATGCGGTTTTCATCAATAGATAAAGTGATTCAATACGAAGGTTTTTATATATAACTAAAGGACGCCCGCAACTTCGTACCCTAACTACCTCTATTTTAACCGCTTAGGGGATGAATTTTCAAAAATCCCTTCTTAGTGCACCCCTAGACCTCATAAGGAACCTACGTGCCAAATTTGGAATCTCTAGACCCTTTTTAATATATTTAGATAAATATAGACTATGTGCGGGTGTTACAGAAAACTCACATAAACCGAAGCGAAGCGACGGCGGGTCGCTAGTTTTGTAATAATAATGAAATAGATTTTTATTTAGGGAAATAGTGACAATAATTTATTTTACAAAATATTGAATGTATGCTTACACACCGTGCCCGGAACATACCTACCCGAAGGATTTTAACCATCAATTCTACACCCTATTTGGAGTATATAATGTGGTATAGCATGTAGTCCAATAACGCATAATTTCCGAGGTTTTTATTATTTAATAAACAATTCCATAGTTAATTTAATTTGAACTCTGTCACCTTAACCTAAAGCATTATTTACTAAGAAAGATTCATGTTATAAGTAGCAATATCATCAACGTACAACATAAATTAATTTGATCAATTTCTTAGTAAATAATGCTTTAAGTTAAGGTGAGAGAGCTCAAATTAAATTAACTATGGAATTATTTTTTAAATAGTCAAAATCTCGGAAATTATGCGATATTGGACGACATGTTATACCACATTAAATACTCCAAATAGGGTCTAAAATCGATGGTTAAATTCCTTCGGGTACGTCCCGGGCATGGTGTAGAGTTAAAGTATAACATGATTTGAAATAGGTAGGTAACAATCATGGAAATGTTAAATGGTATTCAATGGGGAAATAACCATTTAAGATTCCTTAAATCACTACCTAGACGACTTGCCTGCATTTCTAACAACTTTGTTTTTAACCATTTCCTTATCGTATAATTAACGTTATGGAAACTCTTATTTACCTACCTACTTGACAGTAAAGGCGGTCGCTTTGTTAATATAATTTCATACCCATGAGGAGTTAAAGAAAGTGGAATACAGGTCCTGCTGTAGTGATTTCTTATAAACAAAATTGGTGGTAAAACAATTACCGAAAAAATAGACTACGAGGGGCGGCTGAAAAGTAATCTACCTAACAATGAAACAAAAGACTGTCGTGGCAAATTTTTTTTTATTTTTCTATATAGTCCCCTGCTAGTAAAATGCACTTATTAAATTTTTCAAATATTGAATTTAAACCATTAAAAAAAAAATCTTTCGGTTTGTCGTCAAAAAAGTCAGTAACCGCAGCCTTCATTTCGTCATCGGTCATAAACCTTCGTCCCCTGAGGTCTTTCTTGAGAAGTCTAAACAGAAAATAGTCACAGGGGGCTAAATCTGGACTATAAGGGGGGTGGTCAATGGTTTCGAAGCCATTGTCTTTAATTGCTAGCTTCGTTGTGCGGGCGGTATGCACTGGTGCGTTATCGTGCAAAATCAGAATACCTTTGTTTAGTTTACCTCGCCGTTTTTCTTTTATTGTCTCTCTTAGTTGGTATAGTAAGTTTGAGTAATAATCAGCATTCATTGTAGTTTTCTTCGGTAAATAATCTATGAGCAAAATCCCTTCTGTGTCCCAAAAGATTGTAGCCATAAGTTTACCTGCCGATGGACAGACCTTGAATTTCCGAGGCGGCTTCTCATCCTTAAATTTCCACTGTAACGACTCTTGCTTACTTTCCGGGTCCCATTGTCGAATCCAAGTCTCATCACATGTTACAATTCTAGAAATTATTTCTTCCTCTTTCCCTCGACTCATCTCCAAAAACTCTTCGCAACATTTGACACGCCTCTCCATGTCAAATGCAGTCAACATTCTGGGGACCCAACGTGCACTAACCTTGGCTCATGAATTATTTCATTGACTCGCTCTTTACTGACGCCCACATCTCTAGCTATCTCCCACTGCTTCATTCGTCGGTCCTCTAATATAATTTTTTTCACCCTGGCTACATTTTCATCGGTGACGGCCGAAACTGGTCTACCGCTACGAGGATCATCTTCCAGACTCTCACGACCTAACTTAAACTGCTTTGACCAAAACTTTATAACAAATTCGGAAGAACACAAACTGCCAAACACACGTAACATACGCTGTCTGATCTCCGAAGGCGTATTCCCTTCTTTAGTCAAAAACTTAATCACCGCACGCTGCTCGATTTTATCCATTTTCACTTTTTCTACCGACATGTTTGAAACAATTGTAGGAGACAAATAAACGTGATGCAATAAACAAATGAATGTAATACATTTTGAAAATAGAATAACAAACGAATATAAATCCATACCAGCCAGCATTATTTTTGTATATATTTCTGACCAAGGAGATTACTTATCAGCCGCCCCTCGTATATCCAGAATGATGGGCTGTGCAAAAGCTTTCGCATGTCAAAACTTTTTATGTGATGTGTAATAAATAACTCTCATTTGTTCATTATATTCGAAATGTAAATTACGTACTTAATATTTATCCCGCCAAATTGGAACTGGCGAGATGAAATAACATGAAGGAAGGCCAGTAGGCCGGCAACGGTCAAACTAATCGATACATTGCCGCTAAGCCGGGCAGGTACCGGATATGAATAGTTAAAATAGTTACCAGTCGCGAAATCGAAATGGAATACGAGTAGCGTCGTTATATCATATAATTTGAGATTTACTTATAACCAGGGTTGCGGAGTTTTCATAGCACGGTAAGACGGTAAGCTATGGAGTCGACATTAGAATTAAAACTCGCGTCATACTCATACTAAATTATTTAATGCATTCTACGATTATTATTTAATTGCTAATATAAATAAAAAGCTATGGTTTTAAGTGTTTTTATTGTAATATGAAATATGTTTAAAATGACTGACTGCTGAGTTTCTTGCGGCGTTTCTTCTCAGCAGCAGTCTCCTCTTGGGAAGCGCTGGTAGATTTTTGAAGTGTAAAAGTGCCCATGCTTCCTACATACTGAATAAATGTCTTTTATCTTTTTTATTACCGGATAAACAAAAGATTTAAATAGTCTTTTTTTTAAATAAAAGTATTACGAGCTTACCCATATGTGCTATAATGTGCTATGCTTGTTAAAGTATAACAAGCAATTTCTATAAATAAAAGATTCTTAAACACAGAACGTCAGATCGCAACGATCTACTGCAATATTCAAGGGCCCTAGACAAGGTGCATAACGCTAACGTAAACGATTTTCGAAAACTAACAAAATGTATGGAAATGACATAAGCGCTTGAGACGACCAACCGGCAGCTAACGTCCATCCTATACATTTTGTTAAAGATTATTTACGTTCGCAGAATATATCTCGTCTAGGGTCACAGACCTGCTATTACTTGGATCATAATCAGCTATTAGCTAGGCTAGGCTATTGGTTAGAAATTCATAGAAAAAATGAAAAAAAAAAGTTATTAAAGAGAATAACATCCCTTTAAGGCGTCAAAGTACAAAAAGGACTACGACGTTAACTGTACTTAGATGACAACAAATCAATTCCAAAAGTGGAACAAGGACCATCACTGCAATCACTCGATGTCAAGTTCATTGTCAAGTTTAATGCTGTTTTTTTAATCTTGATGGATCTAGAACAACGTGTTACATAATAAATTGTTGTAATATTATTATGAGGTTTAACGGGTTTTGTGCTTGAAGTATTTTATTTTTCTATCAATGCTTTTCGTCCGATATTTCGTGAAAATAGGCCTCTGTTAAGCTATAACTTTTCGATGCGGGTCAGTAGTCAATAAAGAAAACCGGTCAAGTGCGAGTCGGACTTGCGCACCGAGGGTTCCGTACTGAACAGTAGGTATTATTATATTTGATATGAATGGTATGTCTTTACCAAATAACAATTTGGATGTTAAGTATGTCTTTATCTAATAAAAAATTGCGCTAGCCCAAACACACCTGAGGGCCCTGCCAAGATGCACTACGCTATCTAGCGTTTCTATTCGATTCGTTTTTAAACCAATCGCGTCACTGGTAGACTACGTGACTTTTCGTTTTTCGTCATCTCCCACTCCCAGTGACGCGATTGGTTTAAAAACGAATCGATAGAAAGGTTAGTTAGCGTAGTGCATCTTGGCAGGGCCCTCTGACCGGTTTTTAGTTAAAAGTTGCTTATATGTTTTAGCGTTCAAAAATCAAAATATGTTTGAAAAATTATCTTGTACCTATTTCTTTTCTTACTTTTTATTCATTAGGAAAGCTGCTCTAATAGGACATATTCCGAAGAAAAAAACAGTCCGCTATCACTTACGGTTCAAAAGATACGGCTCTTAACATTAGGGCGAACAATAGGCGTAGTAATAGGGTCCAGTTAGACTCTCTTCGGGTACAGAACCCTTAAAAGTATTTTCGGTAGTGATATCATAATAATCGCGCAGCTGGATCGAAACAGTAACAGCTCAAAAAACTTGCTAGTTTTGTTTTAGGTTCATAGAAGTTGTATTAAAGTTGATTTTAAAATACAGTCGTATTTTCAGTTGTTGCTGTTTTGATCTAACATTGCGATTATGATACGGCGAAATACTCATTATTTATTTGAATATTTATCTATCTGAACCTAGGTGTTATTACCCGTGCGGTATTCTACAGTAACCAGCAATAATATATTATACAATATTAGGCGCGTGTCAGATATTTTTGCGCCCAATGTCGTATAATACAGGGTGTTAGGCAGAAGGTTGGACAAACTTCAGGGACTAACTCTGTAGGTCATACTCATCAACTTTTATTATAGGACCAACATCCAAATCGCGAAAAAAAAAACAGCTGTTCCATACATTTCGGCTGTTTAGCTCTCAAACTTTGTATGGAACAGCGGTTTTTTTTTGCGGTTTGGTTGTTGGTCCCATAATAAAAGTTGACGAGTATGACCTACAGAGTTAGTCCCTGAAGTTTGTCCAACCTTCTGCCTAACACCCTGTATATTATTGCTGGTGACTGTACATATCAACACGAAGGTATAATTGAAATCTCATTGACTCTTCGAAGCACTATCTCTTAATTGAATTTTGCGATTAAAACTCGTAATAGGTACGTTTCAACGTTAATACTATTTTGAATTACCGATAATGAAGAGAAGATCGAGTTTTTAAACTATGTGCGCGGGAGCAGGTAACAATCGGTTGAGGCGAGCAATCGCTATTGTTAGCTCAAATTTCTTTTGCAATAAATGATCGATAGAATGATTCACGCCTCGCGTTCGGAGCGGTGTGTTTACAAAATGTTCCATTCTACTATGGCTTGAGAAACAATTTTTCATAAACTGACCTATTTGTTGGGTTTTTCTTTTGATTGTGTATTGTATTTTGATCTTGGTGACAGTTTGATAAAACAAAACTGTCACCATTGGGTAATTATCTCAACCACATTTTTTGAGCGGCGGACGTGATAATTGGGGTGTAAAGTACATGTATTTGAAAACTATTTATTTTATAAATAATCTTACTTAAAGTACCATATTGAGCCAAAGTTAAAATTATTATTAACTTATTATATTTATCGTAAAAAAATATTTTCAATCCAAAATCAATTTTGGTGTCGTGTCCTGTACTTCCCGCATATACTGATATGTCGTGGTACAAACTTATTAAGCCTCAACTAGACTTATATTTTAGTTATCTGTATTCCTTATTAGTTGAGGTATTTTAAAATGTATCAATTATTGCATTTGCAAGTAAAAGGAAACTGGTAGCAGTGTAAATAAAACTGTCCAAGCGAAATAGTTAATTTTGGTGGTGAATATTGAAATTGATTTTATGATCGAACGAAACGTGATTAAACAAACAAATATAGCGTCAGATGTTCGTTCAGTTTCACTCCAGCAATAGACGGTGAAAGATTTGTACCATCTTTCTGCGTCTTCCCGCTAAGCACATAAGTATCTAATTTTGGTGGTATGAAATACACTTTATTAATCGTGATAACTTAGATAAGTCATTATTTCGCAAAAAGTTTTGTTGTGTGATAGTTTTTTCAAGTATGTTTATGGTGTCTTTTTAACTGTAACGAGTTAAGTTTTTGTTAAACTAAAACATTTGTTTTTAATTTTAAAAAAATGTTAAATTTTATAATTTTGGTGGTACAATTTTGGTGGCTTTTGCGAAACACCAAAATTATCAAAATTTCTGGTCTCCACCAAAATTATTTAAACAACAAATAATCATTATTTATTATATTAGAAACTTACGTTTTGGATTTTCAAAAATAACAAGGAAGATTCCCTAACGATTATATTTTAATTAGCCCGGTATGTTATTATTGATCGTGAGTTTTGCTAAGAAAAGTAATTTTGGTGGATAATAACAATTTTGGTGTACATAATTAGTAAAATCGTTATATCTTAAAAACACTTGGTATAATAAAGGGCCATTTTAACACTGTTTTTATAATGACGAATGACGTCACTTAAACGTTTAATTGTAAACCCTACTAAGAAAATAAAAAATACCACCAAAATTAGGATAATTTGACGCTTGTTGAAATTCACCCCATTGTACTATAAAACTGCTCGTGGTCTTATGCGAACTCTTTAATTTTTATGACTACTTACGTATAGTGACTAGGTAAATTGCTTTTTACAAAATCAACAAATATTGAAATCTGATTTTTTATTGACAGTTAAAAGCGTTAAAAAGTTTGCATTGGCAGTTCCATCCATATTTCTCAATTCTACAGTCGTTACCTTTCGTAGAATGCATCTCGTCCTAGTTCTACAGGGTGCCTCTGACCTTGGGGCTTTAAATGCATGGATCGTTTCTACTCCTGAAACTGAACTTCTTTTGTTCTGTAAGTTGTTAAAAATATGTCAAACTTAAATTTTATTTTTTTCATACAAGTTAAATGTAATTTTCAATGTACGCGATCCAATTCTCAATTTTCCTTTAGATCTCTTACCAAGGAAATGTCGCCCCCGTATCATGAGATCGTGATTTTATGGCCATGATGTAATACTTACACTGATATTACAACTAGACTTTAACATCAATTAGTTATCTAAGTTTAAGTTATTTTTTAATATTGCAGAACAAAAGTAGTTCAGTTTAGCGAGTAGAATCGATGGTTGCATTTAAAGCCCAAAGGTCAGAGGCACCTTGTATAGGGCCTCCATTTTACTGGATAAAACCATATTTCTTAATACATTATCAACGTTACGATAGCTCTTGTTTACAACAAAAAAATCATCCTTCGATTTCAAGACAATACTATACTTTATTAGAATACATAATAATATTAATGGGGCGCCATTGCACGCTCGGCGTAGTCTTAAAACGGCCTTAGAACTAATTCAGTAACTACCTCCTTACCTCCTTTATTTCCATACAAAGTTAATTCTATTTTGTTCATGGCATAGAAAGCCGCTAAACCACTATGTTATGGATCACTCGGAAAGCTTTTGTTTTGCAAACTGCAAACGAACAATTTTGCGCTTTACGATTTGTATTCGTACCTATTAATTACACGAGCAAAATGTGAGGTTTCTGCTGACCAGCAAAGCCGTCGACGATTCCATGAAATAATATTTAGGCACGCGAGCAGATTGGATGCCAAACACAGTTAATGAATTTCAGATTTCACGTGAACCGTTCCTGTTTTACAGCTCGTTACACAATGAATATGAATAATCGATAAGCGGATAAATTTTACGGTGTATATTTTTTAAAATTTATTACATGATTTATTGTATACCTACCTACTTCATCTAGATATATATCTTTGCATAGTATGGAACAAAGTAGTTTCCCGATCGATTTTAATGGGGATTGTATCAATAGATAGAGTGATTCAAGTGGAAGGTTTTATGTATTAATTTATAAAAATTCTGGTTTATGTACCCGTACATACACAACACGTACATGTTACAGAAAACTCACATAAACCGAAGCGAAGCGAGGAAGTTTCGCAAGTATAAATATAAAAGTAAAAACTGACTGGTTGACCGATCTACGCACAGCCAAAACCGCTGGACCTAGGAATTTAGAGGGAATATTCGTTGGATGTCCTTTGGGTGCACGAAAAAGGGATTTTTGGAATCTCATCCCCTAAGAGGTTAAAAGAGGGGGAGTAGGAAACTTATTCTACTCGTAATTACGAAGTTGCGGGCGTCCTCTATCGTTTGAACCTTATCTTACGTTTTAATATTTCGAATAAGTATGTATACTTAGTCAAGCAGGGCCCGTATTACGGTCACCTTTATCGCGGTGGATAAAGCACCCGTCACTCTCGCACTTACATACTGGTCAGAAAGTGGTATATTTTGAATCCACGTTTATCCGAATCGATAAACACGTCCATAATACCTATAGGCTTGCAGGTATCATACTTAAAGCCGTTAGCTATAACTTAAACGTTGCACGAATCGCTGGCGTCGAATACTCATGCAGAGGAATATTTGATGGGATTCAGTGGTGCCGGGCGTGATTCTACTATTGATATTGCCTTACGTACGACGAAATCAATTTTCGCTGTACAGCTGTGACGGTGACATGAATGCGCAATCATCTAGCAAATGGCATGCAGACGCGGAACTCGAGTGTTATTGCCCGGCTTAGTTCGAGCCAGATGCGGCCAGGTGAGGCTTGCCGGTGTAGTCGAGAACACAAGTCCAAGATTTTTGTAGCGGAGTACATATTGTAATCATATATTAATATTTTTATCTATCGGGATAATTATAGTGAAAAAAAAACATTTTTTTACCTTATTCAGCAAAAAACTTCTGCGAGAAATGTCCGACAGTGCTGTCCGACGGTAACAATTGTAAGAAACTTAAACTACCACAAGGCACTGTCTCGAAGCAAATATTTCTTGCAGAAATTTCTTGCAGATATATTTGGTCGGGCTTAGGCTCCGCAACCCGCCCCGATAACCCGCTGTTTCCCATAATTTTTGTCGGAAATAATGTATTTGTTTACATAATTCTTGAGAGTCATAATTGTTATGTCGCTAGAACCGTTATAAACTTTTTTTTAAATGTCTAACTTGTAGTTAAGGCTACATTAGGTTAGGTTTTATTTATAAAAAGCCTTAACCTAACAGTTTCTTAACAAAATACGTTATGACTTGCGATGACCAAAAACACACTATGACTAAAAAATATTATGGCAGACAATATAGCCCCAGAGCATCTATTGCGATTTATAGTATAAATTTTAGCCCTACTCAACTGCACTCTAGAGCTTGTTATATTGTACGCATGATAAATGGTAATGGTAATAACTTAAATGACACCACATTATTTTGAAACATCCTTGAAAGAAAAATAAAACTTTATCTAAGTAAGTAACCATTTAGAATGTAAGCAAGTTGAAAAATATAAGATTTCAACTATGTAACTAAATGTGACTTATGCTCGTAAGGTTTAAAAATATTTTCAGACGAACGAACTTGCTATGAATGGAGTCAGTTGCATCGGAATGGGCCATTCCCAGAGTGCAGTGGAATAAAGAATATTCAAAGAATAGAAAAGTCACTGAACTACAACGATCGATCAAACAAATACTTATAGCTTTAAAACTCCGTATCAGGCATACGGAAAAACAGAATTCCAAAGCGGAAAAAAATCACATTTAAGTGACCCGATTGCAGTTGTATCGAACCTGCGTCATGATAAGGCAACTTTTTAACCTTGTTAATTTCATGCATCGAAAAGTTCAGCTAGAAGGTGGCGCCTGAGTGCATAAAATCGTGTCGTTTTGTTAATTACTTACCTGAGTTACTCGTAAGTAATAATTGTCGCGTACTTCTTTAAAGGAAAGCCTTGGTTTATTCAGAATTAAGTTGTGTTGTAACGCGAGAGCCATCTTTCAAGAACTTAATTTATGCGATGTTTTTTGTTACAATTAATATACGCTTATACGTACTCATACTCATACTCATACTCATTTATTTATTGCATTATGTGTATACATGATCTTAAAAATATATTTAGTCCAAACATAAACCCTGCAAGGGCGCTGCAATTGAATCAAAGAAACTACGTTATTAACTAATTCAATTCAAACATGTCATCATAATTACAACTAACTATCTACAAAAAAAAAAAAAATATATATATAAATGCTGATTATTTTAAATCAATAGTAAAAATATTGGAATTCGGATGTTAAAAGTTATTTATAATTATGATGTCAGTCTATTACATTAGTCAAAGATAAGATTTATTATTAAAATTAGGTAATTGCCAATTCCCGACCCCGAACTGATGACGTTGGAAAAGAAGAAGTTGGCTATTCGAGAATTTCGGTAAAATTATTTTACCCATTTTCTCCCCTACAGTGTTTTTTTACGAAATGAGACAGTATTAAATGAGGCCCGTCAAACTCGACGCAAATGTGAGCTTAGTGCCAAATAACAAAGAAAATATGCGAGCGTGTGCATAAATGAGCAAACACCTGTTATTTTAGTAATGCTGTAATGTTTTACTCTAAAACACGATTTATTTTTTTAACTACTTTCAGAACGAATAATAAAAAAAAAGTTATTTTTGACAGACGTACATAATACCTACGTATAATAAGATTATAAATACGATTTTATTTTGAAACACTCATTCATTTTGACCTAAAGTTCAATGCTCTACCTTTAATTATTATATTTTTTACCGTGAGAATCTTTGAGTCAGGTAGTAAATTCCAAAAAGTGATCAAAAGGATTAAGATTTTTAAACACCGTTAAAAATAACCACATAAAAAAATGGTTTTTACGATTACAATTTGTATAATAAACTAGCTCTCACATAAAGGTCTCTCATTGAATATTGGCTAAACGAAATCGTAACGCAATAAGATAAAAAGGTAAAAAGATAAATCCGCGATATCGCTTAGCCAATGTCAATCTACTGGCCATGCTATTGTATTTGTCATTTACATTTCTTAGAAATACAAAGCAATTTAAATTTATAATAAGTTGCAAGGACCGACTGTACAATTCTAATTTGTTCAATAACAAAGGACTTTTCCCACCGAGCTTACGAGGGAGGAGTCAGGGACCTTGCATCTACATACGTATTACCCTTGACATTGACCAACCGATTTGCCGCGGCAATCCTTCCAATACACGCATTTCCTGAATGGCTAGGACGTTATGGTTGCCGGGTATTTGTATTATATCGGAATAGTTGCCTTTGTGAGCTCGTTGCGCCCGCGGCTTTGTTCCGCCAATAAGCTGCAATAGCTTTTGATTACTTTGTTGATGTTTGTTAAAACTGCATTGTGCTGCGTCTATTTTGAGTGGCGTGCTTTTCTGACTATTTTAAGGTGATTAATGTATTAGTAGTATTTGCATAAGAAAACGTTACTGTTTCAACCTGACCTAGCTACAGCTCGAGATAAGTCAGAGATTCTGCAAGGAAAGCCTAACTAAAGTCTGTTTTTTATCAAACAAATTAAATTAACAGTATACTGATAGAACCTGCTTTACTTTTAAAATAATTGCAGCTGAGTTCTGTGAACAAGCTTTGCTTTTTTTTTCTCTCGTTTACTTTAATAAAACAAAACTGCAGTGCCCTATAATGCTTTCTATTTTATGTCAGTGGTCCCTTTTTTTAAACGACAAGGCAGTTCTTGACAAGGTAGCTGCTGGCGGTATCTAATCGAGACAGAGCCAATCGGGCGGAAGCCGTCGCCTCGGACATCGGATAGCGCTTTCCGACAGAGCGCCGACACGACTTTGTAAAACGGAAGTACAATATAATATAAGCCTTGTTTAGGAGATATAATAAAGAGCAATGTCATAGTGATTTAATTGTGAAACCTAAGGCAGGTTTCACAATTCAGATATCGAAGAGTTGTAGATTCGAATCTTGCTAGACGGAAGTTTTGTGTAATGCGCGTGAATATCATGAAATTTTATTTTTCTATGTATCCAAAGAAAATGCAAAACTATTATTATTTTTGTTGAAGAATAAAAAATACCTTAAGAAACGAATTTTTTTAAGTACACAAACTGGTATTTGGACAGCGCCCAGAAACACAGTTTAAGCGTTGCATCCGCAATTTTAATAAACTTAATATCCGAGCGCTGTAATTTGTAACAAATGAAGGTAATTAGTCCGGTAAGTCGCGGCGTAATTATTTAACGGTACGCCATTAGCGAATCTACGTAATTGTGTAGCATCGGAATAGTTAACAAGCTTTGCGTTTTGAAGGAGTTGGGATGTTAAATTATTAACATTTGCGGCCGAATTAGGTTGTAAATGGCTTTTTATAAGCCAACGCGGATCTGGGCCTTTATTCTATGACGTTAAACAATAATACTTTTGACCTATTATCGTATAGTCAACGTTTTATATCGCTTATTTAGGTACTTGACAGTAATAACGGCCGAGTTAAAAACAATACAATAACATGTCAAAAGAAAAATTGTTAAACGTCGTAGAATAGAGTTCCAGGTACAAAGGGCTACAGTAGCTACCGAAGTTGATTGTTTTACACTGGTCGAAGTCGAACCAGTCCGTGCGTTAACGTCCCGAGCGGTGTTAGACAATGGGGAAGGTGAGGCGACTGCCTGTCTTTCGTCTACAGACTACAGCGCCGATGTAGACTAAGCATCTAGTAATTAACACTAACTATACAGTTATACTGTATATACTGCGATACTGGATGTACTGCGATAAATATGACCTAAAGCATATTATGATCATAAATAATTATGGCAGACGATATAGACTCCTTATATCGGATATAATCGCGACGACTTCTTTCAGAGTTGATATATCTTAAACGGCCCAACTCATTTTCATAAAACGTAGCTAGGTAAGAACCTTTCGGGAATTAACGTCATATTTTTGTACATTATAATTTGAACAAGTTTATGTGCAACCGTCTCGCAAGTCGACAGAAACGGACGGGACTAGGCATCTTGGAGGGTCTATATCGTCTACCATAATTACTTTGACTATAATGTGTTTTAGCTCGTATTTATCGCATGTCATAACGCATTTTTTTAAGAAACTGATACTTTTCAGGATTTTTATAAATCAAACTCAACCTAGCTTAGCCTTGTTTACATGTTTAGATAGAGAATTGTGAAGCTAAAAATGTACATACAAAATGCGATAATGCTTCTCTTCCCTTAAAGCTGCGTCGCTATTGTCTATTACGAGTACACTCGCAATCGCAATCGGCTTCAAAGTCGAACAATTGTTTTCATTTTGTATGCAGACAAGCCTTCGATTTTCAAAATGAAAACGATTGCGATTGTGAGTGCGTTAGGCAATAGCCCCTCTGGTCCAATTCTTACAATCCTTTTAAAGAAATTCTGGAAAGTGTATGATACCAGCGATATAAAAATTATGACTGTCATATCGGAGGTTTTGATCTGTTTCACAGGTATATGATTTATTTTTTGATTTTTTGTAGGTATGTAATTAATCACAGCCATCATTACCTAAGTGAAAAACATGATCCCTTTGTCTTTCTTATTTGTTTTACTCAACGGCTGTTTAAAGTTGATGTTCAGAGAGACAATTATAATTGTTGTATAGATAAGAATAAACAATGTTTTGTTGGATGTCTCGTGTATGAACACGAGTGTTTAACATTCCATAGTCGTATACTACTAACTGAGGGTTAGTCAGCAAGTGTATAGGTAAAAAATTAAGTAAATGTCCTCTTGCATGTAGTTGTGTACAAAACGAATATGGGATTTACGTCATTCAAATATTGAATGTCGACCGGTCTATACAGATGTGTTACAACTACATACAAGAGGACCTTTAATTAAGTGTTTTGTTTTACCTATATACTAGATTCCTGTGACATTAGTTAAACCGTGGTAATACTAGTAGCATTCTTACCAGAATATAATTAGGTGTACAATTCTGGTTGAACCGTTATTGTAAATTAAAACTTATTATTCATGACCATAGGGTACAATCGGCGTAAAATAGAAAGTCTAAGTCTAGCGAGTTCCCCCAGCGGCTCCCCGTGACCGTGAACTAATCATTTCGCTTATATGTAAAGTGCAATTTATTTGATACTCTATGAATGCTGCGTGAACACAAAAAATCTCCGAACAAAATTGTATTAACCACCGAAACTTGATACAAATTATTTCAAAAGATGCCGCGTTTCAATATCATCAGCCGAAAGACATTCACTGCCCGACATAAACTTGCCAAGGAGGCTAGTTAGTCTCGTACTATTATTTACTAGCTTCTGCCCGCGACTTCGTCCGTGTAGATTTCAATAATCGATAATATTCAATCGGGAACTTTTAGATTTTCCGAGATGATGTATATGCTATCTCCATTTCAAATTTCTAAATCTAAATCCTTCTAGCCGTTGCAGCGTGAAGGAGTAACAAACTAACACACAAACTTTCGTATTTACTTATAATTTATTATTATAGCGTAGTAGAATTACAATACAGTAGGATTAAATAACTCATTTTATAACATGCCTGGTATAAACGAGGTAGACCGCAGAGGCTTAGGTTTCACAAACCTACTTCCTCCAAGACTCTTTAACAATTCCATGTGATTCCTAGTGAGCTCCAGCCGAGTAGCGAGGATGCAATACCATCACCCTGCCTAGTTACATTACAAAGCACGTTCCACGCTCCCTTGGAAATGAATTGCTTCGATACCATCTGACCATTACCGCCATTTCTCCGTTATTGTCTATATGAGAATAACAGGCATGCCATTTTCTCCTTAACTACATATTGAGATTTGCAGCGAGTAAATAACATTTAATATTTGTAAATTAACATTTTCCTATTCGGACCTTTAAAGGTCTATTTGAGATTGTTGAGACTATGAAATCAAATTCAAATTTACTGAATAAATGTACATAAATTTGGAGTTCTGGTAACTTTTATTAATACAATCAGGTACGGTTGGAAGGAAAGCAATCAAATTCAATTTATAAATAAAACAGCCAGTGTTTTGATTTAGATACAAAATTAGGATGATTGTTCAAAATACCTACTGATTATTCCTAATTATTAAATACTGAAGATAACTTTCCTAAAATAATCAAACTTTGTAGAACCTTGCCTGTCTTTTGATATTTTACACCAAATCATTAGTGAATGAAAATAATTGACAACAATTTAACCAATACTTTTTGAGATATTTAGCATTAGGAGGACTTAGAAAACGATAGTTATATTGCATCTTGGTGGTCAAGTAAAATTGTACGTCCCAAATCTGAATCTGAGGTAAATGTTTAATACCAAATAGCGATGTGGGGCTAACTTATTAAACTACAGTCAAAGTTTAAAATACAGTCAAGGAACTCTCTAGCATCGTTTTAATTACCACTGTGTTGCCAATAATCACTAATTCTATAGTGAAAAATTGTAACTCCGTATAGTCATAGAATCAAAGTCATCATTTTAGATAAGTGGTTATGAGTTGTCGACGCGGGCCTGCAATTATACAAGTAACACTCTTTTGTGAAGCACGGTCCGCTGGGCAATATGATCGTCGCGGGATGAATCGTGGCAATCCACAATGGATTATTTAAAGATACAAAAACTGGTAATGTTAACATGATAAAATAATAAACTTTACGGGTTTATGAAATCGTCAGTATGTGGTTTATTAAACAGCGAATATTCCATAAAAACCGCCAGTTGGAGGATAACGTACGTAATAGATTATGAATCATTTTTAACCGCAGAACTGACGAATCGCAAGGCACAGAAACCGGGCAGAGAGATACCTTTTTTGTTCTATTCTGTTCTGTGTAGGTAACGATACTAACGATATTATAGAGTAAATAATCATCCACATTATCTATATATATAAAAGGCAATGTCCCGGGTGACTCATCATCGCCCAGCCAAAACTACTAATGCTAGAAATATGAAACTTGGACAGTATTTTCTTTTTGTGATGTAGAGATCCACTAAGAAGGGATTTTTCGGAATTCAACCCCCAAAGGGATGAAAGGGGGTTGCAAAGTTTGTATGGGGAAAAATATTTTTATTGTCCAATTTACTTGAAACTTGGTACAAATGCTCTTCATTGCAAATAATGAGAACATATTTCAGCGATTACTAAAATTCAACCCCTAAAGGGATGAAAGGGGGTTGCAAAATTTGTATGGAAAGAATATTTTTATGATCAAATTTACTTGAAACTTGGTAGAAATACTCTTCAATACAAATAATGAGACCCGTATTTCAACAAATACTAAAAAACAACCCCTAGAGGGATGAAAGGGGGTTGCATAGTTTGTATGGGCAAAAATATTTTTGTGGTCAAATTTACTTTAAACTTGGAAGAAATGCTCTTCAATACAAATAATGAGACAAGTATTTTGGCAAATACTAAAATTCAACTCCTAGAGGGATGAAAGGGGTTGCAAAGTTTGTATGGGAAAAACCAATTTTATGGTCAAATTTATTGGAAACTTGGAAAAAATACTCTTCAATACAAATAATGAGACACGTATTTCAGAAAATACTAACATTCAACCCCTAGAGGTATGAAAGGGGGTTGCAAGGTTTGGATGGGAAAAAATATTTTTATGGACAAATTTATTGGAAACTTGGAAAAAGTTTTGGAAGAAGTTTTTTTTAAAGACTTACCCCTTAAAGAAACAAATAGACAAGAACAAACCCATCATCAATAAAAAAAACTAAAGGGGAAAACTTGGGATCTTAGACTACTGATTGATACTAACTGTAAAGTTTGTATGGAAATAAAGTTACTTGCAAACTTATATACCTACAAGATATGAGAAAGGATATTGCGATAGGATATTGCGACTACTATAACATAAAGAAAACCAGCTTTGGTGTTTTTCGAAAATCTTCTGCTAAGCGGGTTAATAATTGTTTGTATATAAATATAGAACATAGATAGATGAGATGACTAAATTATCAATCTATTTAATCTAGGGTCGATTAAAAAAAACGTTATTAAAAGAGGGGCAGTGAATTTATTTTGTATGGCAATTTTGTTGTTTTAGAGTCATAAAATGAAAGGTGTTTGTGGACCGCTTACTTCGAATTCACGTTCTGACGTTTTTCATAAAATAAACTCTTTGAAGGTGATCTAAACTATGTCTGAACTTTTAACAGAAGTTCTGACTCTCCGCAGACGAAGTCGCGGGCGGAATGCTAGTCGGTTATAAACCAAGAATGTCAATGTGATTAGTCATATAATGTTCCTACAAACAATATGTATTTATCGGTGGAGTCAATACATTAATTTGTACAATTGCAGAAGTCATTAATCATTATGTATAAGTAGTCCGGCTGCTATCATGCGGTACAAGCCTGTTTGAACCAAGTTCCAGAATAAAATCGTTAGAGACAAATTAATAATAGAAATTGATAATTATGTAAGTATAGTCGTACAGTCCGCATAATAAAACCGGTTCTGTAGGTATTACTCTGTGGTGTAAAGCTCTCAATCAGCTACATATTTGTTTAAGTTAGTAACACAAACATGTAAAATTAGTCACGCAAAATGTAAAAGTAGGAGCTTCAACTTTTGGTTACGCAATTACTTTCTAATAATAGACTTCTAGAGAAAGGATGTTGCGTGACAAATCTATAATTGGGACTCAAATACAACTGTAAACAATTTATTTTTATGGTTGATGATATAATGATATTACTGATATAATGATATTACGATGCTACATAGCAATTTTTTATTTAATAAATTTCATCCTTAGAATTCTATGCAATCAATGATTGTTATTCATTTAGCAATATTATAATCGCGGAAGTTATGACGACCATAGGTTTAGTAATAATATAATTATATTTTTCCGTATAATTTGAATTGCTTAGTAAATTAGATACTGCATAGATCTAGAACCTTTTAATTTCCGTAGCTGACCGGTTCGATCGTCTTCGTATTTCGTGAAGGTCACAAGGACACGCGCAATTATCGTGAGAATTAAACAGAAGTAAGACATCGATCTTCCCTGTCCTACTCTCCATCTATACTTTGAGCCACTTTCTCGCTTGACCTATGTTTAGCCCCGGGGAACCATAGTATGAAACTATTTTGCTCACATTTACTAAAGCATATAGTTAGGTACATAAACAGCGCCAACTACGGTGAAAATCGGAAGCTATCGTATATCTCGCATACATATTTTTCCAGATACAAATGTAACCTAGCAGATTCTCGTTTTTTTACTGTGTCCATGTGGTTTATCGTCAAGGTATTAGCAACGTACTTCGTCATACCAAATTTACCTGCTGCTAAGTAATTTAAAAAAATCATGACATAAATAATATTAAAATAATGTTGCACGGGACTAACCTGAAACTACTGCACGGATGTATGACCCAATGGCCAGCCGCCTTTTGCCGGATGCGCTCCTTCATGAGGGCCTTCTTGGAGCCGAAGAGTTTCATGGCGAGCTTGTTGTCGGTGGGCTGGAAGAGGGCCTGCAGCTGGTTGCGCAGGAAGCCCTGCTTGGCGTCGGACACCGGGGGCGCGGGCTCCACTGGCGTGCCGTACAGGGATACATCGTCTAAACCACCGAAGTGGACTTTGCCCGTGCCGCTGCCCTGCTTTAGGGCCATATCGGCGTCGCCTGTAAATAAACGATAAGGTTATACATATTTTCTATGGCGAGGAATAGAAATTGGCGATGGCAAGTGGTATCTAAAATCCATAGAGTTGCATTCCGAAGACTGCAAATGCGTAGCCAACCCTAAGGACTAATGACGGAGAAGCTTAATGTTGTAGGAAAGTGGAGGTAGGGTTGTTAGCGGATAAAGGAATGACGGAGTCCGATGCCAATGACGGTCTGAAATCAAGAGCCAGTAGTGCCAGTGCACAACCTTATAATAATATATTAAGGCTACTTTAGTATATATAATTATTTACATAATTCTCGGATTGTATTTTCAGACGCGGTGCGGTAACACCCTGACGGAACAAGATACAGCAGGGAATTGCTAGGGAACACTTAACTTAATAAACTCCTTTGCAAAGAAAACGGGCTCTTTCGATTTTTTCAAGTACTTTAAATATGCTATAAGATTTTATGCTACAAATTAAAAAGAATATTGTTTACGAAGAAAAATACTTATTTTATACAGGGTGTTAGGTAATGAGTGGATAATCCTTGAATTATGGATAGAGGGCACTTAAGGACGTTGTACAAAAGCTAAAATAGGTTAGGTAAAAGTCGCACGGTTTTCGAGATATTTGGACTTTAAGGTTTTTTCGAAAATGAACACCTTGTTCAATGTAGCACAGCACATAGCACCATTTTAAGCAAATTTTTTCCAAATTTTATTTTTTCTCAATATTCTTGAATACTTATGTTATCAGATAGGCATAACCATTAGTGTGAGACTACAACTGTTTTTTTTTAAATAGCAAACTTAATTTTTGCGTTTTCAATCGTACATTGATCGAACTTTAAGCTCCCATGGTGAAAAAAAAATACACTACCGTCTAGTTGCCCATAAGCTTAAAAACATACCAATTTATTGACAATTTAAAAATAGTTATTACCTTTTGAATTTAACATCAAATGCCAAAAATAATGAAAAAATACACGCCCACCCACACTTTTCCTGATTTACTCTTTGTATCCCGGGCGTTGAATTCAAAACTTTTTGTTGCAAAAATGACATTACTGGCCACTAATTTAAATGCTATTGATTCAAAATTTAAAAAATATGCCAACTGCTGTTTGTCTTTTTTTCCGAGTTCGATTTTGAATTTCGCTATTATTGCGTAATTAATGGTGAACTGTGTGTTTAGATTGTTGTGTTGATTTTTTTTTGTTTAATAATTATTCGAACACAATACACACCGATAGAATATGCTCAAATGCATTACATTTATGGTGAGTGCCAAGGCAACTCTAGTGCTGCTGCAATTTTGTACGCTGAACGCTACCCAAACAGACGGGATTACCGGATTTTTCCTCGAATCCATCCAACAATCTAACAATCTAAACACACAATTCACCATTCATTACGCAATAATAGCGAAATTCAAAATCAAATTCGAAAAAAAAAACAGAATGAAGTCGGCATATTTTTTAAATTTGGAATAAATGGCATTTAAATTAGTGGCCAGTAATGTCATTTTTGAAAGAAAAAGTTTTGAATTCTACGTCCGGGATACAAAAAGTAAATCACAAAAAGTGTGGGTGGGCGTGTATTTTTTTTATTATTTTGGCATTTTGATTTTAAAGTCAAAAGGTAATTAGTATTTTTAAATTTTCAATAAATTGGCATGTTTTTAAACTTATGGGCAACAATGGACGGTAATGTATTTTTTTTCACCATGGGAGCTGAAAGTTCGATCAATGTACGATTGAAAAGGCAAAAATTAAGTTTGCGATTTTTTTCTTAAAAATTCATTGTAGTCTCACATTAATGGTGATGCCTATCTGATAACATAAGTACCTATTCAAGAATATTGACATAAAAAAAATTTGGAAAAAAAATTGCTTAGAATGGTGCTATGATCAAAACATTGAACAAGAGTGTTAATTTTCGAAAAAAACCTAAAAGTCCAAATATCTCGAAATCCGTGCGACTTTTACCTTACCTATTTTAGCTTTTTTATAACGTCCTCGGTGCCCTCTATCCATAATTCAAGGATTATCCACTCATTACCTAACACCCTGTATAAATAATATTTGTTTTTTGCTGTAGCATAAAGTATCATGTAGCTACAATAAGTTTAAACTACTTAAAAAAAAATAAAGAGCTCGTTTTTCTTTTGCAACGGGGCTTAAAATACTACTTTCTTCTCATAGAAAATTATAAATTAAGACATTGAGAAATTGTAAATATGATTACAATAACTTGAGATACATATTTTGGGCAACTATTTTAACTATATTAGGTAATTTAGGTATGGCAGATTAATGAATGAATAATGCTGTAGCGGTTCTTTCAAAGGTGAATAGACTAGAAAGAGGTTCTCCTTGTAAGCTAATTAATGCTAAATACTGTGCGCGCTTAGCATCACTTTCCTGCTTACCTACCTTATAACTTAAATCTTTGTTTTACTAGGTCATTTTGCTATGTAAATTTTGCGCTTAACCAGCCTGATCGTAGGTATAGGTTGATGTGTGTGACATCCAATAAAACGTTGCATTTCGTCTAGACGCAAGATTGTTTACGGTTGACTAGGTAAATATCATTCGTTTCGGAAATGAAGTGAGCATGTTTTAACAATAGCCGAGGTCACTAACTTATCAAACAGCAATATGTAGTTCAGTCGTTCCAAAATATATGGATGTGTGGACATTCAGCGGCACTCACAATAGCGGCCGGCATTCGAGCCAATGTTATTGTTCTTTCCACTGCATACGCTTCCACTGTACTGTTTAATGTAAAACGTTTCCTGTTTATAGTGTGAAATAACGTCCGCGCTTCGTGCTCGTACGGCTTACTTGAAAATAATTTCGACCGAGACAAGGACAATAAGTTTGATTTGAATTACAAATAACAGCGAGTTCAGCGTCATAATTCTTGGAAATAAGTCAGACAAAAATAAAAGAAAGTAGACTCTTAAATTTAACACGCTCCAAGCCAAATAAATGCTGAAGTTTTGATGTATCATTGTATGTGGCGTTTTAACGAGAGGCAAGAACGAAGCATGAGTATGTTCATTACAGCTGATAAAACAAACGATTAAACAATGAGCCAATGGCACTTCATTGATTCAGATGGCGTCAACGACGTAACTGGAGACCGCCAATCAACTGAGTCAGTTTGTGCTACACTGGTCTAATGACAAAATCGTCAGGCCGTCATGCGACCAATTCCGCCTTTGCACAATAATCTGTATCACTAAGTTTAGCCTAGAAACATCTGTATTTTAATGGAATTTAACTGTGTCATTCCGCGACTTAACGGATTTGATAAATCATCTACTCAGCGGTCATTACAAAGCTCGACGTCTTGTTTACCCTCTAATATAACATCAATATATATTTCTCCATCAGCCAGACCAGCTGTTCCAGCGAAGATATTAATTTATCTGCCGAGTTCGACTGGAACTTTAATTAAACGTCATTTTCCGTTTGAAATTAAATTATCAGTGGAAAGGAACGATTAAACTTGCAGTGGAAAGGAACCATTATAAGAGTTTAGCTATCATTTATGGGCACCGGGGATACGATTCAAACTGAACTCTCAGAAACAAGGGGACATCTGTGTAAGTATACCTACGATTCAAATAACTGGTTTATTTGATCACTATTTAACAAATGGGTTAGTAAAGCCCGATCGGATTGTTATCTCCGTTGATTGTTTGTTGATTGACCTTAAACTTTGCAGGAAGCATTGAACCGCATGTACGATGTCACGAGACCCAGACACGTGAGCGCTGCCATACACCCCCGCACCAATTAAAAGCTTCGATCGGTTCACTCGTTTCTCATACATGACATTAGATTATGATGTACGAAAACTATTTCTATGAACGAATTGAATCTATTTATAAACTGTTAATGCAAGAAACAGATACGAAGAAACTATATCGTCATCAACCTTTCTGTATCCGCCTTTGTGGTCCACTAACCTCGGGTTTATTGAGTAACGTAAATTATTCGTAGGAAAACCTTGATGATGAACGACTTTTTGCGAATAATGCAAGTACTTACCCCTCGGCATTGTGAAGTCTTTGGTTAAGTATTATCCTCAAGAGCGATCGAGTGGTTAGTGATTACTGGAGTAATCGGGTGCCGCGTTTTCCCCCATGCAGTCTGTAGACGAGCACATCACAGCACGACACAAGTCACAACACAAAAACAAACACAAAAAATAGAGTTAGATCCCAATAATTTCGAGTTGAATATACAGAATACCTTTTCAATACTTACCAACGAAACGGATCTATGACTCTAATTGGTTACTAATGTTAATTGGTTACTAGTTTTCGTATTGAAGTTTCCTGGAATTATTATAAATATTGTAGGTCTCTGGAATATTCAGAATTGGTATTGCGTTATCGCATGATTTTTGTAGAAAAATGTTGGAGGGGCAATGATTGTAGCATTTTGGTAATTGAGTTAACAAAGTTAACCCCTACATCCAGTTACGGTGCAATTTGGCGACGAGCTTAGGTGCAAATTGTGTCTCAGAATAGAACTGAAGACGTCTCTGACAATTACCGTTCAATTGAGACAAAAGGATAATGTTTGGCCGCGGTGTCAAGGTTGATACGGTTTATTTGTTCAATTGAAAATAAAATTGTCATGCAAGATTTATTCTTTGTTTATGTTTGTGATTGATAAAGTTTAAAACGGTGGGGCACGTACGTGCGTGCTGGAATCGAGGATTCCTCAAGCGGTCTCGGCATCATACAATTCATTATCCTATGGAGAATTAGAATATTATAACTACAGGGATATATATTTTTTCCACTGTCAAAACGGTCGTAAGTATTTTGAAGATCGACTGAAAAGGGGTTTAATTCTAGTATACTCCGTTTATGTATAATACTCCTTTTCACTAGGTCTCCAGTACAACGTAAACATTCCTTATTTTTATCACTGCATACTACTTGCCTAATATCTCGAGGCCATATCGATACGTTTCAGACATCCGTTCGAACACAGCTTTTGAATAAATATTTGCTTTAGTAAGTAACACTACTAGTAAAATATTGATAAGTAAATTAAATAAATACCTCCTATTAATATTAAACAGGGAGTTACTTATTTATATACTCCGACTATCTTTTTGACAGGACAGAATCTGATGCAGTTTTCTATTATACCTACTCGTCAATAATGTTGATCTCTGTGACAGCCGTAATTTGTAATTTGTTACACTTACTATAATCGCAAGCAAAACTAATTATAACACCCCTCTTTTTTGCGTCGAGGGTTACAAAAAAAGAACCGACGACGTGGGTTTGACGACAGTCGTCACCAGTAACACCGCCTAGTGAATACATTTGAATACATCGTTACTACAAATGAAGTTTTTTATGTTGTGAAGTAGGTATTTCACAAATTAAAATTTCCGTATTTCAATTTAAATGATTATTTATTTATATAGGATCTAATAAATAAATAAAAAACGCATGTTTAATTCATAACTCTGGCTTTTAAATTTTTGTCTTAAGTAAAATGTATTGTATACTTTCTCGTATAAGATATATACAATTTATCAATTAAACGTTACATCAAATTTATCACCACCTCTACTTGTCTCTGTTTGACCTAATAGTTGATTGGAAGGAAATACCTTGACTTGACACTAAATAAGCCATTTGTATTTATTTTGTGAACTGTGCAGTTAAGTTTGAATATATAAATAAATACAGCACAGAACATACTCTTATGAATGTATCCAATATTCAAACCCCTGATAGACTTTATCGCCTTAGGTTAAAATTTAGCACATTTCGAATGTAATAAATGTCAAACGTTATGCCAAAGTAACTAAATCTATCCGCGGTTTTCAAATTGAGAACGGGAACTAGTTTCCGAGCACGATTACCGGACACAATGTACATCGGGGTAGGCAGAAAAAGGTCGACATCTGGCATAACTAAGACGAAATTTATCCTTATTTATTTATGTTAAAGGGGATTTATATATCATAAACTCATATGAGTATATAAGCCAATGAGGAAAATTGTGATTAACAAGGAATACCGAATAGGAATATAATTACATTATAAATACCACACGACACAAATTAAAATGTTTATATTTTTATAATTAAGTTTTAATGCAAATAACACCTAAATGAGCTGGTGTTTGGACCACAACCTGATCGCAGACGATAATTTTTAATGAGGCTACCTAGTGTCTGCATGTTTGATGGCAAAAATAGACTGGTTTACTAAGCTACAGTGTAAAAGGAATTTAAGTCCTTCGGGTTCGGGTAAATCGGGTTGACTAGCATCAGAACTTATAAGAGCGAGTGAGAGAGAAATACAAACCCGAATAACGTTTTATGGGAGGTTGCACTATATACACCGAAGTATACAATTTTTTTTTGCGAAAACTATTCTAAAAAGTTATCTGCGTGCCTATATTGATGTTATCTAAGATCAAGGTTGACATGAATCGAAGTCATTCATAGTCGTCAACGGAGTTCCTCCCGACGATTGTTCCACTTTTTCCCTTATTGGTTAATTATAAAATGTGCAAAAAGTATGATAAAGAAGACTAGAAGACTAGACTTAGTACGTACCTATTGGGAGACATTTGTTTACTTATTTAAAGTGTAGTGTTTGAGACGGTAAAAGTTAAGCAAATATTATTATTTCGTAAGGTTAGTCAACACGACGTCAACTACATAAATATCTATGTGACAAACTAGGTACCTACTTACAATTGCAAATTAGTTCGTATTGTCTATAACCTCAACCTAGTGTTTATTTTTACCTAGCCAGAGAAATACTGGCAAGAACTAGAAAGAAGTTCACAGAAAAAAGACGTTTGTATGCCTAGTTGATTTCATGTCTCTGATGTTGATTGATACTATAATTCAAGTAAAAAATATCTATGCGTGAGTCGAGTTCTATAACCAAATTACATGCTATCATAACAAACTGTTCCTAGTACATACTTTTAGATTCCAGTAATGTGTGACTACCGCATAAATAGACCGACTAATGAAATTGAATTCATATAAACCGTATTAAAAGCCCGATAGCTGTTATCGCTAAAACATCAGCCGTAAAGAAATGCCACCGACGAAAATCGTTTTACCAAAAGCAATGAGACAATACTCACTTTCGCGGCTGGCAAATCCACATGTGTACTTCCTTAACTTGTGGAACAAGTAGTTGGTGAATCTGGCACAACACATATTGAACGTTTTTGATTTGCAACTACATCGGCAATAGGTCGGTCATTTTGCGAGACGAGAGTGCGCGGGCGGCGCGGCGAGAGCGGACGAAAGGCGCGCGCCACCGATCGGCTCCCATACCACTATGCAATTGCTTGATTGGGCTTGTGTGCGGTCGGACTGCGGCGCCCCGAAATAATATTCCTTATACAATGTACAATACCATGTGTACACGGTACCCGCACGCCGGCCGCGACTGGCCGACCCCACACCGCACCATGCACTGATCTCCCTACAACGAGCGGCAATTAAAGTCAATGACTGACGAAACAGATATAAAGCAGATCACTTGCTGCTACTCAAAGTTACTAATTACTCGTTTGGCTACTAGTATCCAGCTCTGGCATTGGTTTTCGATTGAACTGATTTTAACTTCGTGACCGTGAGGTGTTATGGTTTAACTAATAGGAGGAAAATGAAAGCTGAAGTGGGTCAGTGGGTATTTAAAAACGTGGTTTAAAAATATGAATGCATATTCATTTATAATGCTATTCGCGATTAAATAATAAGTCATCCAAGTTTCATTGAACGGTAGGTCGATATTTTCCTGTAATAAACACTCAAGCATAATGACAGTTCGATCATGAAACTCTGCCAAATTTTGCATTTTTAAAACTTTAATATATAATATAATATAGTAGCTAGTTATCAGAGTCAATAAAATAGACGGACTTACTTACGCATTCGCAGTTCACAGTATTTATTCGTTCGTAATGCATACCTACTTATTTAAATCGTGTAATTATAACCACGTACAACTATCGTTTACGAACGGAAAATAACAGAACTCGTAATGGTGTTTGTTCGGTCGCCCGAGTGTGGATATACCCACTAAAATTAATTGCTTACCGGTAAGACATTATAAGGCGCCTCGAACGGTAACCTAATACTTCACTCATTATAATTATTTGCGTTGTGAGCAGGAATTGTTTTGCTGACGTAGACAGTACAATTCTTGTTTTCAGGTTCCCTAACCAATGTCAATTAGGTATGAATTCGTATCGGCGCACGGTAGGTACTATACGACACCGTCCACTAAACGATATTATAAAGAGCTCGTTTCTATATCACTATATTTTTTCATTATTGTTATATTATGTTACTTAATTATTACAATATTTTTTTTAGTTATTTTCAAAACTAATCTGAGGCACTAGACAAGATGCTTAACGCTTCGAAAACGGTTTTCGAAAACTTTCTAAAGTGTATGGGACTGACATAAGCGCTTGAAACGACCCTCTGTCAGCTTACGTCAATTCTATACATTTTCGATAACGATCTCGCCGGCCTTGACAGAAGCGCGTGGAGCTAACCACATGTGCTTCTGTTTAGTCCATTAGAGAAAAATCTCTTTTACCGAACAATTGTCCTCGCGTGTGATATCCATGGACTTGTTTCTCTAATAAGTCCATGGGATTGTCTTTAAATAACTCGACATTGGCGAAATACACCTTAACAGGAGTGAAAGCCATTAATTAAGGAAAAAAAAATCGATCTCGCCGCGCGTCTCGTCTAGGGCCACTGATAATGACTTAATAACGGTGTCGTATTTATCTATTAGTTTCGAATAAATCTAGCAATCGAGTTAGATCACGCGAAGATCCGAAGTAGGAAGCTGGTAAACAATGGCACGGTAATAGAACTTATCGTAACTTTGTTGATGTTACATATTCAATCGATTTTAAATCATGAGATGTTTTACTAACAAGTGTCACAAGAGAAGGAAATCAATCGGTTTGTTGCATTTCTTATGCAATGCAACAACATTTACGACTAATCGACTATTTAACCCGTCTGCCGAAGCAGAAGGGTAATGTTTGACCTGTATGTATGATTGTGTGTAATCAAACGCATGGCCCAATTTCGACTAACGAGGGCTCGTTAGATTCGACTTAGTATCGCGAGTGTCACTACTTTCAAAAAAAATATAAGTATCAATATCGCGAATTTTCACAAATATGTGTTTGAGTATTTTATGGATACATAATTATACAAAGACTTTTTGTTAGTCTTGTAACACTGTATAAAATAATCTTCATCAACGAAAACATAGAGAGTTAAAATAGATAAGATCTGTATTTGATTATTAATCACTTCTTTAAATTTCGTCTTGAAACCTAAATTGAAAAAAAATAGGTTCACGAATTAGGCACCATACAAAACCGTATTTTGAGTTTCGAACTTATCTGATCTTAACTTGATCAATAAATCTCGAAAGACGACATAATAGTAACAATAAGGCTTACTTACTAATTTGTTCTTTAATTTACAAACAAACACTTACAAGTTCTAAAATACGTGAACGTCATTAGCGAGAGAATATTTTAAGTCCTGCGTGTGGACCTATTAGTTCCACGCGTCATCCTTATATTGTCTCGAACTGAAAAGTGACGTTGTACAATATTTTACATGTTTAACGTTTGTTTTGACCAGTTAGTACTCGCAATAAGCGATATAATTCGCGATATTTTCACTTGTTTATGTTATAAATTAGGTATTCATTAAAAGTACCTTAGTTAATCAAGTGACGTCAAGTGACCACGACATGGTCAGAAGTTCGAAGTGTTTGAAAGAATATTTGGTGACACTATAAAAAAGTAAATAGGTTTTGAAAAACCCAATGGCACTATCTTTGATGTTCGATTACAGAATATATAATTCGTAAAAGTTCCATTACCGCGGGTCAAAGCTAGCCAGAGTACTCGACTAGCTCGAGTCACATAGAATAATACTTTCCACTTTAAAGACACATCTTTAAATTATCCAGTGGTTATTATTTAATGTAGTACAGTCCTCCCATATTCTTAATAGCTATCGGTTGATTTCGTTTTTCTATAGTACACGAGTGACAAATATGCTGTCAGTTGCGAGTGCAATCGTGATAGCGATAGCCAGACGAAAGCTGTTAAGAAACTGGGAATACTGTAAACGTTTACTTGTTCGATTGAATTACCTAGCCTTTTGATACAAGAAAAGTCTAGGGGTACCCAATTGGTTATATGGGACTCCAGGCGACAGCCAGACCACCCATTAAGAAGCATTGTGATGGCTAACGCATTCTAATTTCGTAAATTAGCAATAATGCTGGAAAACATGCACCCGTATAAAAACTGTGCGGCCATCACAGTAGTTTTCTTAACGACATAGATCTATTTTCACAATCCCACGCCAAAGCAGCTGTATTTTTGTTCTGGTATTTGTTGTATTCACAGCTAGATAAATTCAGGGATCTGTATCATAGTAGCTACTCATTAACAAATTATGTTACACTCTATTTTTGGTTTGTGCTACTCACATTGCACGAATTCTTGGCAATGGCCTTGGCTCAGTTATAGCCTTGGGGAATCAGGGTCATACATGCGTATTGTTTCGTGAACTCTGCGTACATGGGAAAGTTACGCGATTTCAATCGAGTGAGCTCGCTTTTAATGCGTAACAGAATAACCCCAGAGGCCGTACCTAATATGACAAGTCAAAGCCAACCAAGTCCCTGCCTAAGACAGGGATAGAGCTATATGACTGCTATAACTCTGTCCCTTTCACTGCCCGGAACTTGGCAGGATGTGAGATATGACCACGCATAATACGGCATCAGCAAAGTTCAAGTTGAACCCTGCTCGATGTGATTACGGCACTGGTTGTCACTTGCTAGACCCATGTTAGATCGGCTTGCCGGATTATGCATAGTCCACTAAGATATACTCGTACCTACTTCCATCTCACGTGACTATGTGAATCAGACCACACCATCACACTACTACATTGTAATAGGGTCAGACTTCAATCATTAAATGATAATGACAGTTGAGAAGGCGCTTAACACTAATGATCTAAACAATGATTTCTGGAACGCGTGTGTTGAAAAGAAATGCAATCGACTTAGTGTTATCTTAATGATCATGACAGTGAGCGTCATTTATCCAATATTTTCTTATTAGGTATGACGCCTTAATTACTTTTGATACCACCCCTAATAAATATACATTTTGTTCGCGTTCAGGGTACCGTTTTCCTCGAAGATGACAGAGACAGAGTTCAAAAATGGGGAAGCTTTGACGTTTTACAATAAAAAAGTGTGGTCACTTATCACTTATCTTATCTATCTATGTAAATTATTTCCTTCAATAGTATCAAAAAAACCTTTGTGGACTAGACTTTAAAGTTTGTCCGTCCGTCCTCAAAAACACATGTAATCGAATGGAATAATCATTATAATAAGTAACTATTCTGTGTAAAAACTGACAAACATATAAACCTATTAAATATGTATATATATTATGTGTGTATGTATAATTAAAGTTTATAACTCGTATCTCTCTTGATATTAAGCTTAACAAATTATTTGAGCTGCGTGTTTCATTTCACTTTTACTTAAGTATATTGACGACATTATTAAGTACATATTAGAAGGAAAACTTACGTCACCACATAATTAGAGATAAAATTGACAAATCATACTAAAATACAATAGAAAGGACAATAACTACAAAAAAACAAATACCTACGAAGAGCTCGCACAAAGGAATAGTTGCAGGTAATACATATCATATTAAATAAGGTCTTGCGGTGATTAATGAGTATGATTAAACGTTATTGCGGAAGTCTTCTACAATAAACTTACTAATATAATAAATGCGTGTGAGTTTCTGTTTGTTGCCTTCACGGCTAAATTGATTTAAAAAGTTTGGAGCTTGAATTCCAGAAAAAGACAATTAATACTCATTAATCAGAAACACTTTGTAACTTTCCGAGAAAAATGCATCAAGTTCTTCGCGTTCAAAGTCGCAGGAAAATCTGGTATTAAATATATTGTTAAGGGCCGTCCTCGTACGCGTAATAACGGTGATTGCAAATGTATCGCGTTATCTATCTTCCTGGAAGTTGACACTTGGAACGAGGGGTCAACTTCTAAGTACTTACAGCCAGGGTCCGTGTCGGAGGCATTTTAGAGACCTTTGATTGTACGATAAGTTAACTAAGGCTGCTTTTCAGGTTATTAAGTTAACAAGGAGTGATTAATGAGAGTTATACAAGACTTAAATGAGTTTCAAAGTCAAAAATGTGTTGAGTGACACGGATAGACTTTGAAGTTGCATTGTTTAATAACGTCATTAATTTGTATGGAACAGTTATTAATATAATTAACGCTGGCTGTTAGTCGAGGTTCCACGCAAAATTAGTTGTATTTTGCGTAATAAAGTTAGGATAAAAAGTAAAGTTCTTGACAGAAACCAACATTTATTTATTGTAATCGAATAGAAATAAATTTATAGAGAATAAAATATTTGACGGGACCGTAAAGTTCACTAGAAACTTAGCGCTGGTGTCAGTGCGAGGGAACTCAGGAACTCTTTTATTATTCAGTCGAGTTTTATTACAGCATTCAGAGCCAAGGAATTAAACCGGGTCAATTTTTCCTGGCAATCAGGGAGTGTCGCACTTAATCGGTTGTTTTTGATTGTTGTTGATTGATTGATTGATTGTTGTTGTTTGATTTTGAAGTTAAAGGTCATGACATTAGGGCTAATTAAAATTGTATCAAACAATTGGTATACCTAATGAAATGAGTTTAATAATATTCGGTCTAGTGGGGGCGAACCGGCCCAGTGCTATGTAAAGTTAAAATATATTTAGTTTCATATTCTTATTATTATACTGATGAACTAATAATACCTACTTAAGCTTGGCCGAGTCTTTTCACGCGACCTATATGTACCTACTCAAAGTTAAATATCCAGCAAGTGCATTCACAACCAACTCTAGGAATAAGATGGAAAACATTGGTTCGATTCATAATACTAAGTCTCTGGGAAGGACATGTTGAAATGAAAAAACTTATGATTTAAATGGATGGAATGGATGTATTCTGGATCTTATTTCTTGTTTCTTATTTTTTAATATTTAAGTCAAGTTCTGGGACACCCTGTAGATATGTCTGCCATGGAGATGGACTTGACGGCTATCGAACACATGACAAGTTTAACAGGTTATGTAAGGATAGATACATAATCATTATGTAGTTACATGCAGATCATCACCAGCACGCGTCGTTAAAGAGGTAGATGGGTAGGGCGCGGTACTTATGCAAAAAATCACACCTCGCTTAGGTAGTCATTAAATAAGTAATTATCCGCGACGTGCTTCGCCTAAAATCACAAGAGCAGTAATTCATAAAGCCATTCGTTAAAATAAACAGTGACGATTGTAAAAAAAAAAAATTTTGATTCAACATTAAGTTAAGGTCGCTACTTCAAGACTCCCCGAACACCTCCTACATAACTAAACCGATCTCGATCTCGGAATTGTATCAGCCAGTTTAAATATTCAGGGAGCCGAAGGACGGTCTCAGAATTAGGCCACCAGGTACTGTGGCTTGCATTAACAAGGTCGTGCCACACAAGTTTACGAGTAGCGCGGCGTTATTCTGAGCAATAGAGGTTTTAAAAACTTGTAATAATGTCATACAGTTATTTAGTTATCACGTTTTATTAAGGCATAGTATCATAACGTATGCGACATAGCTTTATATCTAAGCCGTTATAGCGTACTTTACGTACCTAAGTACTTAAGTTTTTTCGTTATCCGGGAGGAGCTGACTATCACATCAACCGTCCAACAAGGATAGACAAGATGCATACCTAACTCAAACGTAAAAGATTTTCAAAAACTGTCAAAATGAATTGACATAAGCGCTAGATGTTAACGTCCGGTAGCTAAAGTCAATCATATACATTTTCGATAAAGATAACGTTCTCGCAATACATATTATGTAGGGCCACAGTTGGAGTGTCAAGATGAATCTACCACACCTCTATAATTAACACACCTATATAATAAAACTCACCGTCACAATTTCCAAAACACATTCGGTGTCAAATGAAACCGATAGCGATAGCGAATCGGGTTGCACAATAAAGCCGTTGATCGGTATGCCGCGGCGCGGACGCGGTCGGCCCGCCCATTCGTTACGTTTAATAACTTATGGAAATATCGTCTACATACATCTTTTAAGTAGCAAATTAGTCGGTAAATCTTTGTATACGAATGACAAATGGTTTTTTCACTCCGTCTGTTCGCAAAAGTGGTTTTTGTCCTTCGAAAGAGGCTGTCGGTGCTCGAGCCGGCGGGGCTGGCGTGTTTCGTAGGGGTGGTGAAAAGCAGTACCTGTGGGCCTAGCCAGGATGCAAACGCTACTAACGTTTTTTTCTATCGCTCAAAATGTATGGGTTCATATTCTAGTGCGTTACGATAAACCACGTGTTCAACTGGGGTCTATATTGACTGACATAATTATTTTTAGTCATAATGTGCTTTACGTCATAATCATCGCAAGTCATAACGTGTTTTTTAGAGAAACTGTTACTTTTTCAGGATTAATATAAATCAAACCTAACCTAACCTAGCCTTGTCTACACGTTAGATATTTCAGAACTTCTGAAAAGTTTTCAGTTTCAGCGATATAAAAAATTATGACTATCAAAAATTATGTCAACAATTACATTATGACCAATAAAATTATGGGAAACAAAGGGGAGCCCTTTGTTTCCCATAATTTTTCAACTGTCATCCCGTACATTTTGAGCGATTTAAAAGTAAAAGGTAGCGTGTATTACTTGGTAGTGAAAATATGTTCGTGTATTCTGTATTATTTTCTAGCGTTGTTAGAAACTTTAATGTTTTAGCAGCATCATTTTGATTGGAACCTAATATAACTAGGAATTTATCTTTGCACTTAATACTAGGAACAAGTGAAGATACCACCTTATTGTTAGATTATGGATGGTATTATAAACACTATAAACAAAAGAGTAAAGAAATGAGGTTTTTATAAAGGTGAATGTAATCTGCCCAGCAGAGTGTGAGATAATTCCAAGGTGCCTGGCCTACTTAATATGCCTGACTAAGATTAGTCGAAATTAGAAAAAAAACCTTTTTTCCGAACGTATCATTATTCACGCGTCTGATACCATCTACTCGGATGTAGGTAATGGAGTAGTGTGGTGTGTGTGGTTTTAGTCTCTACATTAAAACCTACAACTTGAGGCATTAGCTGAAACATTTCCTTGTTTTTGATCCTACATGTGAACTACAAAGAAAACCCAAGCCGGCCACCTACAACCACAACCCATAAAGAGGGCGTTACTGCAAGTTTTAATCTCTGTATTTACATGTAATCTATCAAGATTGCTCTGAATCAGATCAGCTAATACCAGTCTAATCCGGAACTGAATGCAGTGTAATATTGATACGTGGACGTTATTAATGTTATTACACAATTTTTTATCGAAAAGGAAATCATTAGTTGATAATTACACGGATAAATAGAGCGTATCTCTTGGTTCTAACCTGTGACCTCTATATCGCAATTTGAACACTCTGGTAAGTGCCGCTAGTACTATCTAAAAATTATATTAAATAGTAGGCGCAACTTTGTGTTAGTTCTATGAAATAAGATAAGCTGACCTTTGATAAACTTTTGTCCTTTAACAACTTTGGATTATTAGCAACGAATCAGAGTAAAGCAGAGGGCCTAGCCCTAGTTTATATTTGTTTTGTTTTTAAACCAATCGCGTCCCTGGTAGATCACGTGACTCTTCGGTATCACGTCATCTACCAGTGATGCGATTGGATTAAAAACGAAACGAATAGAAACGCTTATTCTGCTCTCCTAAATAAAAAGGACGTATGCGCAATTTCATAGTCAAAGTAAATTTAACCCTCCGTCTTAAGAGATAAGGTTACTAATACATACGCGGTTCTATTAGACTTACGCCCTTTTTTCTAAGGAGGGCAGTATTAGCGTAATGCATCTTGGCTAGGGCCTCTGAGGAGAGTATTGTTGTAGTGGTGTACCGCAGTACTCAGACACATTTTAGAGACAGTAAACTCAAACTTGTGTATGAAAAATGGTCACTAAAGAACAACTAAATCATCATTAACTCATTAATTAACTGTGTCTGAGTCCGGCTGTTAGTGATTTAAAAATAATCTTGTCGTACTTATAATGAGGTACATTTATCTGATGTTTTATAACCACTAGATAGACGACTTTGGAATGTAAGTAAATAAATTAAAGTAGCATTATTAGTAATGAGATCCATTATTCGAATTAGTCCCGCGTGGAATCTACACGATCTAACCTAATAAGAAAAACCTAAATAAACCATTTCGTAAATGTAGATTGGTTCAACGTCGAATAGCTGATTTTAGAAAATGGTCAGTTATTGCACTTGAATTGAATTATTAAACGGATGGATACCCATTATGTAACATTGCGCGCAAAAATATCTGACATGCTCTTTTGCCATACCATAAGTAATAGAGATATGTTAGATATTTATGATTCTAATATAGGTATATACTATTGCTGGCGAATGTTTTTTTTTTTTACAACTCTCGAGAGGGCAGTAAATAATCGCGTAGCACGGTCTGTCGAATTTGAGCTTTATAGAGAGTTAAAGACAGGTAGGGTTTCCTCGCGGGTTCCGTCTGGCCGTGACACGTTAATCTTGTTTCCTCGGACCTCTAATTTGACCATCGCTTGAGTAAGGTTGCTTCTCAAGTTCTCACATGACCTCTGTGTTATATGTTTATAAATTGGCGTCAAAACGTTGTTAGATAAATCGAGTATATTGTGACTAGCTACTGGCCATTGTTTATATTCATATCTATTCGTTCCAACTACTGCTTAAAATTTAATTTGCTTTAAATCAAAAACTATCTCCGGAGTTATGTCATAAAAACCAATATTCCTTACATTAGTATAAAACAAAGTCACTTCCCGCCGTCGGTCCCTCGGTATGTACATACATATGTTTAGATTTTTTCAACTACGCAACGGATTTTAATGCGGTTTTCATCAATAGACAACTCTGGATTATGTAGGGGTGTTACAGAAAATTCACATCACATAGACCGAAGCGAAGCGAGGGCGGGTTGCTAGTTAAAAATAAGTAACTTTTGAAATGGTTTTTTGCTTAAAACTATTACTTTTATAAGTATATAAAAAGTATTGTTTAAAAATGAACTTTAATAGCTATCAATAGAGTTGTAAGCTATAACTGCCATATACGGCTGCGCATGCGGTAAAGAGTTAAGTAGATTTAAATTACATATTTAAGTTACTACCAACCTAGTTTACATAAACGTAAAGGAGCCTCGTCTGCCAACAAACCACTCTGTGGTTTGGCAGAAGAATATATGTATTTAGTTGTAAGCAAGATCTATGAATAAACGTATTATTATTATTATGTTGTCAATTTATACTTTTCTCTATTCTTCGTCAGTGTTTTAAAACTTTTTCTGACCAAAACCGTAACTAAAAGCAGCCAAAAGCTAACTGTTCTGCAAACTTTTAAACCCTATCAATCATAATATATATTCACTTGGATCTATATTGCCGACCGTACATAACCGGTGCGCGGTGGGCAAACTGATTCGGCGTTCGGAATTCGCGACATCGCTTCCGGCCGCAGAAGGCTACCGGTGGAGTTGCTACAAGATCAATAGTTTCTTGTTTCCAAACTTATTGCCTTTGTTTGCTGACCTTACTACGCCATTGCGGTGTCCGCACGTAAATCAAGCATTATTCATAATCTAGATATAATAAAGTTCTGGCTTATAGAGTAATGTAATGTGTTTCTAGGTAATATTTAGTTGAGATCCGATAGGATTTATTGTTTAATATTATTTAGCCAAGTATTCTGATAAGCTTTCACCATAAAATATCTCCAACGTTTCCATTCTTTGCTCAACTGACTTAATTTTTAATAATTTGACAGTAAACGCATGTTATTAAAACGTCTGAACTTCTTTTCAAACTTGTTGGGATTCTTAGAAAGACAGAGCTTCTGTTCTCCCAGTAAATAATGTAATAAAAGTGCATTGAGAATAGATCCAGTGAAACATATAGCTGGAAATATTTAGTCAGATTACTTCTCGCGCTTTTTCCTTATCGAGTTATGAAATAGTCCTTAAATAAATGTTGATACACAAGGAGCAGAAATAGTAAATCAAAAACGATATCAAAGACCAAGTCAAACCATCGTAATTAAGGTATTATTTACGATACAACTTTATTTTCTCGTCACGTGCTGACTGTTCTTGGAGAAGAATATTAAAAAGTATTTTGGTCCAACGGCCCGCAAGCTGCGTGATATCATTTTATAATGATTCAATTCCGACGCGCTAATACACATGCGTTTTTTATCTACAATGGTTTAACATAGCCCCGTATTCCCAAAAGATGCATGTTACCCAAAAATAATAAAAAACTCAGTTTTTCATCATAAAATAACACAATTTTGGATATGAAATACCAATTCTCGGGCCTGGGATTTGCAATATCATCCTAGCTTTGGGATTTAATATCCCCGAGCTATCTAAACTTCTTTCGAGGGTGTTTTGTAGATCCTCGCGTAAGTGATGTAGGCCCTCCAGTGAGGGATGGGTCACTCCTACACCCGTATTTATCAAACACCTACCGGATGACCTTTGTTTAACTTAGTCAAATAACCTGTACCCTATTTAAGGTCCCTGTGTGTTGGTGTAGCGCTTGTGAATGCTTATTTGACAGTGATCTAGTGTTAGGTTAGGGGACATTCTTTTATTTTCAAAACTTTAACAGTTAACGTTGGAAGTTGTTTGAAGCTCAAAGTGGAACTATGTCACGTGCAAGATCATTTTAATCGTTACTCTGAACGGTGCCAAGAACGAGTGCGAAGTCATAGCAAATCAGATTTTTTAATTTGGTAATTCAGTAATCTTTGTGCTGATACTGCATAGTTATAATATCTTTATCAAAACCCCGAACAGTTCTCGATTACAGGTGTTATTTTTGGTAATGGTCGTGTTTGGCCTCAAATTCGGCAAATCTATCTGACATTGCCGCTTCAAGCAAGATCAAGGTTTGGCACAATGAGCTTTACCACAGTGAGCGGGCTCCATTCAGCAGACAATGCCGCGGCTGCCAGCCGGCAACCGGCAGCACGCTCGGAACGAAACTCATCACTCAGAATTATCCACGACTGTCAGACAATTTGCAACATAAAGACAACGCCTTCACACCCAAAAGTGCGAAAAGGCAGCTTTTTTGAGTAGCTGCCCTCTTTCTTTTTCCGACGATCGTATAAATATCTAAGCATGTATTTGAAATCAGTTTCTGTGTGAATGTCCTATATTTTAACCTCTCCGTTTTTTATAGAAACCTCAAATAAAAGCGTTGTTTGTATGTTAGGTACTCTACTTGTCATCTTCATCACTTGCCATGCTATTTATTTTAGGTTGGCGGCTCGGCAGAGCATATTTCTTTTTGCACATGGGCTACTCTTCGGCCTCCGCGTCATGTAATGCAATTATTGGGCTTGAACAAATGAGTTACTGACATACTGGTAGCTACTCGTACTGTTCAAATGTATGTCTTCATTTGTAAACTATTTTTAACATCCATGTGAAATAAATGTGTTGGGCTTGTTTTTATGATGTACTTGTTTTTTCGTTTACAGAAACTATATTTAACTTGTACAGGCGCGAACTGACTTGCGCGCGCGCAGACATGTTCTTTGAAAGGAGCGCGAGGCCGTGCCCGTGAAAACATTCAAAATGCCAGATTTATGATTAATTATTAGTAGCTTGTGTCCGCAGCTTACTCAAACAATTTGTTTATCTTCTGTCTTTCGGAAGCTTTTAGATTTCTAGGGATAAATAAAATAAATATCCCGCTTGTTAGGATAATAGTGTATTGTTGCTCGATTTGTACATTTCATATTTTTTAGCCTTTAAAATACATTATTAAACAAAAATCTTTTATACTTTTTATTTTGCCATAGTCCCCAATAAGGACTAGATCCTCGAATCTACTTTATAAAATTTTACATCAGGCTTTTCTGTTAACTAACTGTACTTGATAATTTTAAACTGTGCTTAGCCCAAACACGTTTCGTGTGTGTACAAAGCAGTAGCACCAGGTCAGGGTCGTCGAATTATTGTAATGTCACCGGAACTGCGTATGTGTGCAAAAATTCAACTTGACATCGTTCAAAATATTGCGATGTTTTAAAATACTTTTACCTACTTTGCTAAGGAAAACAAGAAAAAAATCATGAAAAGTTCGAAAAAATATTGTCTCAGTGATATTGTCCGCTAACAATGTGTGTGTAGTGCTAGCCCATGCAATTTAATTCTAGGGAATTACCTATTTTGTAGTGATGGTGATCTGAACCTCAGTAAATATCTGGTTATAAGATCTGTTAGCGTTGAAATCGAAAGCAATTTTAACACTGCAATAGTATCGTAAGTAGGTATTCAAATTGGGTAAAACCTAAAAACAACCATTGTAATTTTAATTGAATAAATTTAATTTTTTGATATTTTTTAAATATAATATAAATTAATGAATTTAATTATTTTCACTCTTTTTAGTTCATACTTTTCTGTTCGATTACAATATTCTATTATTTCACCAGGCGAAGCAGAGTTATTTTATTTACGCGAGGAAATGAGTTGCTTAAGAAGAAAAGTTTAAAAAATATTTTCTTGGAGTTATTACAAAAGTTTCCGAAATACTTTCATTACAACGAATAGCTTGTACCTACCTACGTAAATCGTGAGTCAGATGCGAGCAAATGAAATACATTTTGTTATTGTAATGAGCCAACTTAGACGCGCACCTACTGTTTCTAAGGGCTATACTTTCACCAAATTACGTGTTTACCCCGTCGGTCTGTTTCATGTTTACAAGCACACCTATTCTTTAACTTTTGCTACTTGTTACTTCACTTTATTCGTCAGTGTCATAAAGGTGGGTAACACAGCAATACGAACACTACTCAGCAAACAGCTACATATACATAAACTCGTACTGAGTCTACTTTGATTAAACATAATACTTAAAAACTATTTAACACATGTATTTTTTGTTTTCGTAAGTACCAAATAAAAATACAGTTAAATTTGGCAGCTAATCATCAATGTGTTCCAATTCCAAAAGGTCATAAAAAAACAAACATGTATTTAAAAAAAAATATGGAATTTGTAGGATTTTGGCAAAAAGAGGTTGAACGAACGATTTAGGTTGAATAGACTGGTGACATCTGCATAATAAATCTACAAAGATCCAATATGGCGGATGTCAGACTGAGTTTCCTTGGTTTTTGCAAATGAGCTTGTCGTACGCGGAGTTTTATAATCAAAGTTACCAACATACCTACTGTCCTTTTTTGAATTCTCATGATCGACAGACCCTTTACAGCATTGGAACTCACGTAGGGACTTTATTCGTGTGATAAAAAATCTGCTAAATTTTACATAGATGTACCTACCTACTGATAGATCGTTCGGACAATGAACGCAGAAATAGTTTGCCATATTTGAATAGAAGAACTGTATTAGTATGTATAAGTTAAAGCAAAGCTGGCGAAATTGAAAACTCTAATAGTATATAAAACGATCGCAGACAAAAGAGACAAGTGCTGGAATAAAATAAAATAAACATGGAACTCGACACTTGCAGCAATGAGTCACATTGTCTGCAGTAACATCAGTAAAGCAGGGCGGGCCACCCCGGTGCCACCGCCAACCGATCCCACTTTTTCTTACGAAACGATAAGAGGGACAGATTAAGCGAAAACATGCGTGTTTTTGCAGCCTGGTAACAGATGTGCCCGGGCCGTCTACCTAAGACAGTCCGTCTGTTTTTGTCATCATTGAGGTAGGTAGTGACTCAGTTATAAGAAACGATAAATCATTCGAAAGCAGTTGTTTAAATTGTTTATAAACGGCTGAATGCCTTTGTGTTTTCAAAGTAAACATATTTAAACTAAAATAATCGTATCTAAACTATTTCGCTGGAAGCAACATTTCTATTTCAGAGTTGTTTTAGATGCAAGTTTAAAAACCACATCATAAGGTATAAATAATCTTACTTGTAGAGTATTTAGCGGTTGTCGATTCGCCACCTTTCCCGACACGGTTTAATCCTCTCATCTTGCTCAGCGCGTTGTTATAATACTTTGCGAACACCATGGTTGTTAGCTGTCATCGACTTGATACTCCGCGCCGCGCACTGTGCCAGCGGGCAAACAATTATCGTTCGATAGACACGGCATGTTCCACTCAGAAGGGAAATAATACTGAGGCAGAATAACTACCTGTCTTAATTTTATAGCCAATAAGCAATATGCAGAATCGAGCGTAGGTAGAGCGCGTGCTGCGCGTGGTTTATGATTGTGCGTATTTGATTGATTGTAACTTAATTTTGTATTTGTAAACAAATAACTAACTACTCTTTACATATACAAATAATTCTAAACTATGTAGTTACATCAAATGAATTAGGTTAGCTGCAACATATATTAGCGACATGCATTTGCCAAAATGTATTCACGCTTATATTGATGATTTCTTACTAATGTCGTACCTATTGCTTTTATATCACTGTAATGAGCGACGGGCTATATTTTAAACGCTGTTTACAATGAATCTAAAACACATTGCACACGATTAAATCCAATCATACCGCAGCATTACATTAAATTATGTTGCAAAAGGTAACAGCGACATGAAAAAATGCAAACTGATAAATTTGATCATCACTTGTAATGATAGGTATTAGTTACAGGCATGAGTATAGTATCACATGAAACGAGAGGAAGTTAGTAATTTCACTATTAGCAGACCGAAGCCTCTCATTACCAGATTCGGTCTGGTGTCCAGCGAATGCGGTCAGCGTTTGCACGAAAATAAATTGAATTTGAACTCACTTGCGTTGCCAAACTGGTAAATGTAGGTTTTTTATTTTATCAGGGAACCGTCAATGTGCAAATAGTCTAAATTTCATGACAATATTTATATATCGTTTATTTTTTAATGAAATAATGAATGAATGATAATATTTATTTGCTAGAAAATTTTGGGTACCTACATAGATTGGACTGTAATGGTCATAGAATTTGGCTCCTTACAAAATTTACTTAAAATTAAACGTGCAAATATTAGTTCAGTTTTTTTGTTATTTATTATCTATTTAATTATGTCTTGTACTTACGGATAATCTACAAGGCTTCCGTGACTGACTGATGGACAACGCAGAGCCAAAACCGTTAAACATAGACACTTACATTTTAGACTCTAAACATTCCATCTAAAATTTAGAGGGAATAATCCTTGCGTAGGTGCACTGCTAGTACTAAGAAGAGTGTATACTAAGAAAAAAATATTCTTAATTCAACTCCTAACGGAAAATGACCCCAACTTAAACTGGGCATTCACGGACGCGCCGTTTGTCTCGGCGACAGATGAATTGTATACAACTGGATGGGCGTAATATTTTGACCACATTCACGGGCGCGCCACGCCACTCCTCAACGGTGTGACATTACGAAGCAGACTGATTAGAAAATGGTATGGTAGCCAGAAAACGCATTCACGACGACGCCATTTGGCTCGGCGCGGCGGAGGCGTGGCGTGTTCGAACGTTGAATTTCGACATTCACGATAGTTCCATTCGGATTGCGCGTTGGCGCGTCGCGCTGGCTTTCCGTCCATTTGGAAATCCAACGGACCGCGCCAAGTACTTTTAAACGCCACAGTTTTGACATTAACGGACCGATTTTGGAGCGGCGCTGCTCTATTCGGCTTGTTGGAGCGGTCGTGAATTTTAGCTTTACACTTGCGACGTCGCGGGAATCCCTTGTTAGTATTAAATTATCAAATATGTCGAGTTACTTGTTTCTATTTTTAGTAGCTTACACACGTGAGTTGTCTTTAAGTAAAACAATAAAGCAGTGGTTTTATATTCCCGAGTCCAATGTTCGATGACGTCACGAGATGAACGTGTGTTCATCATCATCAATCGCGAGACTAATTGCTAAAATTGAATTTGTTTTCATACCCCATGGATATAATAGCATCAATTAAATGACAGATGATGGCTGCTAGCCACGACATTGGATAAATAAACAGACTGGGATTTTGAAATACGGATTCATATATTTACACTGGTTTATAAATCCAAAATGCTTTGTACTTATCATGGATATATCACATATATGAATCACGCCACATAATTCAATGATGAAATGCAACAAAAATGTCAGAAATGCATGGAAAATGGGTCAAGTGGTTCTGGAAATTAAAATACACACGAGAAGTTATTTTGGTTCGTTGTTGCATATGCATGGTGACGGAGCCCTAGACGAAAACGTTTCGTATTCAATGGCAACTTTTTGGCATCTAATACAGTTTAAAGCATTCATGAAAAAGTCAGATTCAGATAGTTGCTTGAAAGAGTTGTTTTATAACATAAACAAACTACCTCAAAAAAATCTAAACAAAAATAATGAAACCGATACATTCTCCCATATATACATGGATAATATACTGAAAAGGTAGATCGAGGTCAATTCGAATAGTTTAGAAATTCCATTAAGAGTAAACCCAAGGAATCCTAAGGAAGACCGTTCATTACCAATCCCACTATTAAGTAACAAATTGCAATGACACAGCATAGTATAGGTATGCATATTTGGTATGTTTAGATCTGACGACATATTTTGTCGAGAGCTTTCTAAGACATTTCTTAATTAGCTTATCGATGGGTGCTATCTAATTAAACAAGCAAGATAAATACGAACTTTTCTGACAAGATACGATGCCACTTGATTAATCACTAAATCTTTAGTCCGGATTAATTTTAATAACTCCGAATTACGAAATCAGCTGTCCAGTTCCAAATGAATGATCAGATATACTTTACATATATAGGACGTCAGCAGCCGTGATTGGTTGACGGATTATCAGCAACTTTGTTAGCTGTTTAATTCTGTTCTGTGTGGTCCCCTATCGTGCAGTATTTGCTAGTGTCAGCTAATGACAATATGCCTGTTACTCTGATTACTACTTATTGGTGATAAGAGATATACTTAGGCTGTGCGATGGCTAAATAACGTCTGAAAAGAGTGATTATCAAAATTATTAAAATAAAGAATGTTTCTTCAGGCTCACTTTCATTATGTAAAATGATTTGCTTAGAAGCTGTCATGGCATTCGACTTTTTTACCACTTCATTTTGACCTACTTTGGATTTGCTAAAAAAGGAAAAGGAAACAAATAGGCAGAACGTAGCGATGTAAACGATCGCCGCCGTTCAGTTTATCTTAACATTCACGTTATATAGTTAGTTTTCTGCGAATTTTTTAATCGATTTAACAGACATAACGCAAACGAAGTCGCTTTTAAAATCAAACAAAGACGTCAATTACGTATTGTCGTGTCAGATTTATAACTTAATGAAGCTTATTTTGACAAGTTACTTTTGTCTCTGTAATAATGTTTCGTTCTTTGTTGTAACGTTATGAGTTATGTCACAGTGGAGTTGTGTGTGTTGAATGGTTAATTTGTTTGATAAACATGAATTAATCGTACGCCGTCTTGCCTCGTGACGAGCGAATATTGTTGCAATGTCAATTGGTTGTAACCAATATCAGCATGGCGGATTAAATCAGCTGAAGGGTAAGGGCTGCGCCTCATTGAAGACGCTCAACGATAGCATAGCTGCACAAATGTTAATTTTTAATGTAGCCTTAAGTCACCAGCAGTCATGTTCTACCTCGCTGAATTACAAAGTAATACACAAGTCCAAAATGTCCAAGGATCAAAAATACACGATGTTTTTGGTTCTTAGACGTTTTTGATATAAAAATCGTTTACCCGTAAAATGTACAATTTTATTTCGCTAATCGCAGAGTGGTTTAAAAGGAGATCAAGATTTGAACATATACCTAGAGCATGGTGCTTTTACAATTTTACATACCTACCTCCTGGTAGAGATAAGAGATAGTTCCGTAATTATTGTAACGTTACTTTGGTTTCATTAATGTTGTTTATAGCATATAGTTTTGCTGCCGTCACAGTGAGCAGAAAGACTTTAATTTATTCCATAAGCTGATTTGTACCAGAAAGTCACGGGTAATTCTTTCGCGGGCGTAACAATAAACTCTTTGCGTTTTAAAATCTCGACAATTGGCGTTAGACAACGTTGAAATTTGAATACTTAACTCTGGTGTTTATTTATTTTCGGAGAACAAAATATTCTGATGTCATTTTCGCATAATTCAAAGGCCGTACAGATACTTCAGAAGCATTTCCGCTATTAAGCCGTTACCTTGCAAGGATGAAGTTTGTTTTGGCACTTGCAACAGTTTCAATGGCTCCACTTGGCTCCCATGGCAAGCGTGCCGATTTAACCCAGTTATGAACCAAGCTGCTATTATCACACGATAGGACTATCACTAATCCTAAATACAACACGATGTTAAAATAATAAATCACATGCGATAACGTAATACCAATTTATGAATATTAACCTAAAAAGTTAACATCAAGTTTACGCATGATTTTTTATTCCGGTTTCAAATTAGAATATCCTAACTTTACAAAATATTATTTTAGTATTCATTCATAAAACCAAAAAAAATATTAAATGCTCATTTAACAAATTCATACCAAAATGAATGTTAGACCCATGAACTCAAGACAACATAAAACACTGATGCACTTTAAACTATGTACGAACGTGGCAATGTTTTGTTTCCATTGTTGTGGATAACACTGGTCACGGCACTAGAGTACACTGGAGTCGCGAAAGCTTGGGCTAGCGAGTGGGGCCAGGGGCGGCGCGTGGCAGGTCATCCCGCGTGGCTGGGCGGCGGAGGACTGCACGACTCTAGGCGCGGAAGTGCTGCGCGCTCGCTACATCACCTTTATATCTGAATAATACACAGTATAAAAGCCTTTTTTTCGTTTTTTTTTTGTAAATGGCCTGTGTCGAAATGACACTTATGAGTCATAGATATTTTTTTGTTTTTTCTTCATTCGTTAAGGTTTTGCTCGGACCTATTCTTGGCATTAAGGTAAAAACTAGAGGTACCCACAGTACTAGATACTGTAGTTTGATTTTAGCAAAATAGTTAGACAGGAAGATATGTAACTAAATAACGTAAGTTACATTTTACGACTACCCAATTAGGCATAAAACTACATAAGAAAAAAGTTAATTCGTTTCTAATAATTTTCGTTAATTAACAATGAATGAACCATTACATTTTATGTTCGTAATTAAAACCAAGTGGTTGGCATTCACAGTATTATACTCTTGTGATAAGGAGCGATCACGTAGAAGTAAGATTGACGCGTTAAAGTGCCGCGGAGTGGGCTTCCGTGACGTGTCGTTAACAGCTTGATGGCGTGTTCCTGTTGCCTAAATTTACCTTCTTTATGAACACTTGACTACGCAAATTACGTATACCTCTATAACTTCAACGGAACTCTTTGTCCGGCTGTGAGTACATGCAGTCTTTTTTAAACCAAAGGACGAAAGGTTTTAAAGTCCTATTGTTAATAGTAGTTTACGTGACGGTTGCGTATAGACAGGCATTACAACATGAGTGTGGTTTATGAAACGAGCCGCAAGGCTAGTTTCATAATACTTAGATCACACGAGTGTTGTAATGCTAACTACGCAGAGTCTCGTACAATACTTTATCTACACACATATTACAAGTACTCTAAGATGGTTTCAGAAGCCGAAAGGCAAATGACCAGCATTACCTTACCTGTGGTAGTAGGTGACAGCGATGACAGCTGTAACGTAATTTTGAAATTATTTTATCGAATATTGTAAGGTAATGAGATCCAAATTTGGAACATCTTCCAAAATTAACAGCTGTCATCGCTGTCACCTACTACCACAGGTAATGCTGGTGATTGCCTACGGGTTTTGAACGCATAATAGAGGACTAATGATATTAGTGTAGATAAAATAATTAACTTTAGATGGAACATTCCTAGCCAAAAAAACGTGGTTAGTCCACTGTTCTACTTTCATATTTCGATTTTGTTAAAAGCTTCCTTGAAAATTTTATCGATGGTAAGAAAAAATGAATATTATTTTAACCTTTTTTTTTACTCTTTTAGAGCTTTTTCCTGTATATCGTTAGACGCTTCAACCATAAATAGTCTCAGGTCAGACTTTACATTTAACTTATTGTTCCAGATCAGAATAAAAATGTATGTCTAACAGCAAGCTCACTTTGTTATTTAAATGACTGCAACGACCAAAAATCCAAAAGCAATAAAATAACAAGTGGTCTTGTTTGTCTGCACTAGCCAAAAAAAACATCGAAATTGATGCCTTACAAAAATATACTTACGTAACATCCAGTTCGCTCGAAGACGTCCCGAGTCCCGAACTCTTGCATAATAGCTCGGGATATTAATTCTGTTCAAGTTCAATCGACCATATGAGTGGCGGTCGTCTTCGAGTGTTTTGTTACTATCCAGGAGTTAAGGTCCAGGGAATCTTCGTTCGATGTTTCCCTTCCTTAACAGGTGTTGTTTTGTATTAGGTTTAATTTGGCTTATCGTTTTCTTATTCAACATACAAAACAGATTTAAATAAGTAGTTTGAATATGAACTGAGGCCGTTATTCACTTAGTAAACTTAATACAGGCGGTATGGTAAGCATTTATGGAATAAGCTATAGCACAACATGTCTTTGAAGGACGCACTGAGTGACTAAAGAGTAGGTTTGGCTACTCATAGTCCAACAGCGCTCACCAACAGTTACCTATATGTATAGGCAAGTGCCTATGAAATCATTTTGTATGCCATAAAAACACTTGTTGGTGCGTAAGGTTTATTCATTATCACAATCCAGGAACTATATTGTCGTGGCTTTTGTGGTCACTAGTTCACAGAGGTTGGTGCTATTATTAAAAGCCATAAAAACCGCTATTGTCACCAGTTTTATGGCTTTTAATATCTACTATTATTATTTAGCCTTTAAGATAGCTTCCTTCATGCGGAACGCCTTGAAAGTAATTTACAGAGTAGCAAGCTGCTGTTAATACACATTAATGCAATTACTTATTCCTTTTAATGTTCAACTTTAGCCCTCAGTCAGACTAGCTTAAATTATATCCAACGACAAGCACACTTAGTTAAATATTCACCGCGACGATCAACATTCAGCCTCTGAGCTCAGATTGAATATGCAAATTTAACAAGCTCATACAAAAATATATGGAATTCATATTCAGGTCAAGTTTGTAAGTAGGGATCAACAGATGACCCAACGCACCTAATATATGCATTTCTTTTAATTCCACCAAGTCCAAGATCCGTTTTTCCTGCTTTTGTACAAAGTATACTTGTATAGGTGCCAAAACAGGGCCTCTCTTCTACTGGATAAAACAATATTGCCTTTGGCGTGTTGTCGTATTACCAACGTTATGATAGTTCATATTTACTTGACAGTAATGGCGGCCTTATTAATAACAATACCATAACACGTGAAAAGCAATATTGCTTTACCCATTAGAATAGAGGCCCAGTATATTAATGAGATCGTCCAACAACTAAGACATTATTTTGATACAATCTGTAAATGTCAGGTCTATTTTTTTTATTTGATCGGCTCCGGTCCTCGCCTCGACCAAGACAGATTTCCCTCAGGTCTTTCGAGTGACAGTTTAGTTTTTAATAAAGTCAAAGTTCACGAGAATCCTCTGACGTTCTTAAAAGTACCTTGGTTCTTGGTAAAACCAATACAGGTAAGGGGTTAGGAATTTGTATTTAGTTAGCCACGTAACACATCTAATTCGTCCAAATCATACGAACAAAGTATACTTATTATTAAGTGCTATATCTGTATGAAGAGAAACAGAAGGCCTTTTGTATGATTCAAATGCATTCTTTGGCACCGTTAAATGCTGAATATTGAAAATGTATTGCAGTCATAGTCTGCATGTGCACTTTCGGATTGAATTATAGCGAAGAATCTTTATAGGCAGAACTTATGAAATCTATTGAACGTTGGTAATATTTCATTGCCATTTATTATTCACTTAAGGAAATTAGTTATTAAACAGGGTTTTTATTCTATAAATAAATCATGGAAATCTATTATCAGAGATTATTCACAATGCTAACGGTAACTCAGTTTGTTTCCTCATTTAAACGTTCAGAAATGTTGCATACCTACATTGACGATGTGATTAATATCAATAGCTCATTATTAGGACTGACAAGAGTATGTGAGCATAATAATATAACTATTAGTTATTATGATCCTTTTATGATTCACATTTTTTTATGTGGTTTGTTTTATTTTACTAGATAAATTTTATATAAAAAAGGGGCTTGTTTCCTGAAATAAAGGTGTATCAATCTATTAGGTATATTATAATTGACCTAAAACACTCTTCTTCCTTAGAACTTTATACAAGTTAAATATCATATTTGGTTACTTAAGTACAAATGTTTTTACATTAAAACCAGACTTATATTAATTTCGGTATCAGTTGTAAGTAACTAGGTAGGGTAGGTTTAGTATATAATTATGTCAGTATTTTAGTATTATAACATACAAATCGAATCACCTCGACATCTATTTACGATGTATCGCATCTTATAACTGTCATTTTCGCTAGCTAATTTTCAAACTGACTAACCAGAGTTAGTAGCGGACCAGAGTGAATCCGGCGGGCGGTCCGAGCGGCGCTGCGACAACTGCAAATTTAATGTCGGCGGCTAATTGTTGCAGGAAATGGGTTCCATATCCGTAGGTGGAGCCGACTCATCTCGCGCTCTTGATATTTTGTTTGCTTGCCACCGCATTTTATGAGCCACAATGAAATTTAGCTCGAGCCTTCGAGGTCTAATGTTACGATTTCCGGGCGAAGGACAACATGTACGCTTCATTTCGGAATGTTTTCGCTGATGAATTAACTTGAAAGATATCATGTTGTTCCAGGCAGTTCGTGTTAATATATACGCCGTGTGTTTGTTATACTCGTATATGTCAATATTTCAGCATTTAATATATTCAAGTACTTAATTGTTTGTGAAATAAAAAGTTTTGTTTTTATTTGGTATCCCGTATGTCCTATGACGTTTTTAGCTCATGAAAAATTGAATGTGGCATAAACTTTCAGAAAAACTAATAATCCTTTATTCAAATAAAACACACAGTAGGTACTTTATAAAGAAGCTAGCTGTTGCCCGGGACTCCGTCCACGAGGAAGTCTTTTATCGCTATACCATCGGGAACTGTCCAATTTCCCGAGATAAAAAGTAACTTAAATCCTTTCCCGAAGTTCAAGCTGTCTCCTTACCAAATTTCATTAAAACTAGCTTAGCGGTTTCGTTGTGAAAGTGTATCAAACAAACAATTAGAGTTAGGTACTTTCACATTTATGTATAGATTAGTATGAAAGTATATGGGTATATTATCTAACAACGTTATTTTGCTATTCACTAGTTCATTTACTTATCTTAATACGATGTTATGACGGGATTTCCGCAGTCGTCCTTACGGCTAACAATAGAAACTATTAAATAAATATTTAAAAATGATTGCAAACTGTTTCGCTGGGAATTTCGTAGGGTACTAGTATCCCTCTATGTCTATTTAACCTTTACACTTCTCTACAACTCGATGATGTATTAGAGCTGTATTTAAGTCGAGAGAAGGATAATTTGAAGATGAGCTTTGTACTTATATTTAATCAAACGACTTTAGATGTAAAGGGGGCAAGCACATTCCAAGTCGTTTGATTCGTAGGACATACCTATCGTCATAGGACATACCTACATAGCTATCGTCAAGACAGATAGCTACGGAAAATAACAACAACAAATAATTAGGAATTTTGTTTTTAGGAATATACGTGACATAGGTATAGTCTACCAAGAAACTCCTTTACCACTTTTCAGCTCTATTTGTATGACATTAAGGGTCAAAAGTGGTAAAGGACTTTCTTGGTCGACTATACTTAAAGAAATGTAAGTTTGTTTTTTATTGCCCATCTTCTACCTTCCATATCTCATTAAATATTGATCCCAGCATAAAGTGTGAATCTTTTTTGTAGACAATTTTATGTAGAGTACTTATGTAATGGATAATTTTTTGCTATGTGCAACCGTTTACGAGTTATTTACGAAAAACCAAAAAAGGGACCTTTACACATTTAGCTTCACCCCCACCCATCAGTACTTTTAGTATGTGGTTTAAAACCCCATTCCCTACAACTATGCCAAAGTTCGCTTATATACGAGTTTTTTCCCCTGATTTTCCTTTGTTGGGTAGGCTAGTTATGGCTTATCGTTTCAAACAGTAACATACACATACATAAACTCACGTCTTCATTCCCGAGTGGGGTAGGCAGAGCTACAGAATTACCAACAGCTCTAAAAAACTGTTGATAATTCTGTAACCACATTTTGCACAATTAGGTTAAGATGTTTACCAGTGCAGTGTTCCTATTATTGACAGGTTGCAAGCCCATCGCCTAACAGTACTACAAACCCTTATTCCCTTAGTCGCCTCTTACGACATCCACGGGAAGACATAACAGTAACTCAATCACAATAACATTTCGACGGTGAATAAAGTGTTCGGGGTTCAACTCTTAGTAACCAAAGTAAAAACAGGAAATTTTTAAAAGGTGTTCTAAAGTATACTATTTATTTTCTATTTTTAACCGACTTCAAAAAAAGGAGGAGGTTCTCAATTCGTCGGGTTTTTTTTTTTTTTTTTTTTTTATGTATGTTCCCCGATTACTCGAAGACCACTGGACCGATTTGAAAAATTTTTTCGTTGTTCGACTGGGTATACTTTCTAGTTGGTCCCATTGTCACCACGTCAGGATCTGATGATGGGATCATGGAGAAATCAAGAGAACTCCTCAAATATTATAGGCACACCTATAGCGATTTTGGTATTTTTCACTGTAACTCATGCATTTGCTTTTGAAAAGTATTATATGGTGAAGTGGAACTGATGATGAAGACCACAGATGGCCATCGGAACTCCTTAACGGTACCTATTTCAAGGGTGGCGATAAGATATTTCGATAAAGGAAGTTGAGCGACTATGACGAAGCACATTTAGGTTTAAATATGACTATGAAATTCCCGCGGCGTTGTCTGCGGCGAGCTTGAAATGTTCTATAGTTTCTTATTAATATTTAGAAGTGGAGCTACGTAACGGCATAAATAGGATAACTAAAAAGTAAAAAATAAAATAAATGTTTAAAAAAACAAAAAACCGCCTTCAAAAAGCAAAAAATAACTTCTTTAAAATGGTAGGTAAATAGGTCAGTCCAACTGAAGTCGGCGTCCAACAATATTTTAACCAAAAGCAGACTTCAGTTGGACTGACCTATTTACCTACCATTTTAAAGAAGTTATTTTTTGCTTTTTGAAGGCGGTTTTTTGTTTTTTTAAACATTTATTTTTAGTTGATAATATTGTTAACTGTGAAAAAAAAATCAATATTATCAGAGTGTTTCCTACGTCCGCTTAAGACTAGTGGTCGGAAAGTCGGAATGACGTCATTTTGTTTGTAACCGTGTTTTGTTTTTCTAAGTCTAGCACTAGCTGTGGCGTAGAAAAGACCATGTGTCGTTTAAGCTCTTTAGCCATTACCAGATACATTAAATATTTTTTTCTCATTAAATAACGAACAAGAAATATAAGATAAATAGCGTTTGCTTTTGGGACAAACCTCTATAAGAATGACTTTTTAGAACAACTTTTAACTGGTTTATAGGAGTGTATGAGTTTAGCACTCAATGTACCTAAGTATTGTGAACAAATACAAATATTCGTTAAGTATTTGACTTTAACAATCTATCAATTCTTATGAGTTTTGACAAGTACCCTGCTTTATTAATCTGCCCCAAAGTGACCCGATTAGCAAAGAGATGTGTTTAACTTAACAGAAAGGGCCAGTTTAAAAAGTTCTTACCATAAGCAGTTACCGTCGCCCATCATAATGAGCAATGCCAGGGGCACAGCAAAGTTGTTTCCTTTCAGTGAATACTCTTTTTAAGCCGCATTTAAAGGAGGACATGTCATAGTGCTGAGGAAAGACCGTGGAGGTAAGGGAGTTTCTTGCGTTTTGCCTCGTGGTTCTATCTCTGTCAACGTAACGTAGCCATATTTCATACTGTAAGTATTTACGCAATGTTGAATAAGAGCGCAGAAAGACAGAGATAGTGTACGAATACGTTGAGTGTGGGACCTGATGCAGGGTCAACTTGGACATTTTAGCCGCTAACCTGTGCTAAGCAACAGTGTTCGCATTTTTAGGGTTCCGTATCCGAAAGGACCCCAACGCCACCCTATTAATCTGCTTATGCCGTCCATCCTTAAAAGAGCTGTATCTTTTGAACCGTAATAGATACATTGTTGATTTTTTTTCAAGCCTGCCTTACCAAGTACTGCCTTTTTGTCCAATTATGTTTCGTCAAATTTCATTTGGCAACCAACTTTTCGCCGAACCAATCCTTGTCATAGTTTTACTTCGTATTTTATTTTATTTCTCTACATCTTATATTGCAATATTTTATTCCGTTAAATTTTATGTGGTAAATAATTTTGTAGCAAATGATTTGCTAAGGCAAATAACATATTTTTTATGACCCTAAAAACGAAACTGCTCCCAGAGATAGGTAGGTTAGGATTATTTTTAAATTAAGGTATGCCAATCAATACATTTGACAAAAACATAATTGACATCTTAAATGAATCCCAGGTAATAATTTGTCTAAAAATAATTGATCAAATCATTCGTTGGGAAATGATATCAGTTCGAAACGTTGAGTTTGGAAATAAAAATATGCCCAAATAAAAATATGGGATACGTAGTTTGGGGAGTTAAGAATTTGCTAAATAATTTTCGTCGAAACATTTGTAAACCCGGATTTACTAATACCTAAATAAAAATAATACTAAGAAAGTGAACTAATAAAGGGGCGTTCCAATACATGAAACGTTTCTTTACAATGCATTTATATTTTTGGTTTTACGCAAAAACGGTAAAATATAAGCGTCAGATTTAGTTTGGTACCATAGTACAAACTATAAAAAAAAACTAAAACAAAAAAATAAACGAAAGTATGAGTTGGGCTCGAGCTGATTCGATTCGCAATCAGAACATAATAATACCTACTGTATGGAACTATAGGTGCGCGAGTCTGACCCGCACTTGAACGGTTTTTGTATTCTGGTATGGGGGCAAAACAACCGGTTAAATTACCATAGAGGCATAATTCCATCCTAGTCCTCAGGGTATATAGGCAACCTATTTGCAATATTGACATTGCTATGAGCTTCAGAGCCCATTCATCGCGCCACGACCACCATACCATAAAAAAAACAGTAAGTAGAAGCAATAGTAGTGGTAAGTAAATAGTGTCTTTCCGGAACTATGTTAAGCGTTGGTGGTAAATTAAAGGACTATTAAAGCCGGCAACACAGTCGGGAACCACTGCATTATTCCCGCTCTTTGGTCCCCAGGCGGGCGGTGTCACGTGTTTGATCAGCCGACAGGCTTGGAGGCCTAACGTGTATATTTAAACAATGCATACACAATTAATACACATTTAGAATACAGAGGCTCGTTTGTAACATTGGTTAAGCCAGTTATTTGTATTGCAACCGTCCCCTGATATCACTCACAACAGCCTACGCATCAAATGGAGTTCCTACTCGAACAGTGTTTTGCGATAGAAACTATATACAGGTAGATTCACTAAAGCTGGCACGAATGGAATGAACAAAAGTAATGTCACCTATTTACTGTGTGAGTGCCGTCGTTTGAACCCATGTTCGAATTTCAAAGCAAACCTGTTATTATTTTACACACTTGTACACATTCGTTCACTCATTCAATCCATTCATGCCAGCTCTTGCGAATCGACCTATACGAGTATCTTTAATTAAAAAAAATATAAATCATACATACCTACACATACATACCTTCATGGGGTAGGCAGAGACTAAAACGAGTAAAAATCATTTAGTATATAAGATGTTTCTTGTGGCCTGTAATAAAAGCATAGAACTTAGTTTCGGACTACGTCAATTTATGCGAGATTGTCCCCCGATATTTATTTATTCATTTTATTTATTAATGTAGTAAACACAATTTTAAAAACAATATCAACTTACGTGATATCTACAGTAGGTATTTATAAGCCATTTAATTCTCTCTAAATATATCCTGCTAACTCTAAGCGTATTTACCCCAAAACTGAATCATAAATATTGATTAGAGTTGCTCACAGCTCATAAAGGAGATTTGCTTTAATGTTCAGAAATCTTGTTATCGAAGGCTTTCAAAACTTGCGGAGCTGCTAACTCGTGGCTTAATGACTAGCTGTATTCCATGGGTATTATTGCAACCCATTTGTTCAGTTAAACTGTTGATTTCCTCTGGTTACACTGAAAAAAATATTTGGTCGCTTGTAACAAGATTGTGATTGTTGTGCATAAGCGTCTTGATCCCATACGAGCCTAACAAGACGATAGATACACCAACTAAGACGTTAGAGACATCAACTAAGATGTTGAATCACTAAAGAAATTTGCTGTTGTTACTATCAGCTTTAGTTGATATAACTAATATCTTAAAGAACTATTGTATTAATTTTTTGACAACAAAGTGAAAATCTCTCTTTGTTGGCTCTAATTTTTTTGAGTGTAGGTTGTGCAACTCTGGAACACATTTAGTTCAGGGCTTAACCACCTGTCTTCCATTAAATACTTAGCCAATATCGAAAGCCTTTGGCTTTTAGCCTTGTGTTTGCATAACTGAGTGTAAGCATCAATTTAATAATGGATAAAAACTGTGTGAATCACAATATTTTTCTAAATTATTATTGTAATGGCTTTAACGGCCCAATTTTCTGGTAAGCGGCATCGGTTCTCCAGTCGCTACAGATGAAGGAAAGGTTGGAATGATTCGCAGGAATGTATTCATAGTAGAGAAGGAAGTTAGTACCTACTTTTACAAAATCTACATTCGGTTTCCATATCTAGGTTACTATAACGAGAAGGTTACTGTTAAAACTTAGAATTTAGATAATTTTAGGTATGGGAAGCCATTTATAAAGGCAAAAGGGGGAAATAAATTGGATGATATCGTAACGAAATTTTCATATTTGTATAACATCTCTTAGGTTCAAGTAAAAAATTAAAAATATAGATTATACGCGTCATATTTTCGTAGTTTTTTTAGGGAAACTTTCGTTACAATACCGCAGTGTCCTCCTAATCCAAAAATGGTACATCAGCAATCGATTAGATTAGACTATCTATTCTATCTTCTGTTGTTAAGGTAAGCGAGGGTGATCAATTATCATATTCATAATCATTATTTATTGATTTGTTATCTGTAGCTAAATTTACTGACCCACCATTGCATCAGAAGCATCATCTTGGTTAGGAGGGTAGTGACCCTGGTACACCTTTCCTATCTCATGTATTTTAGGGGATTAGTATGTAATATTGGCATTGGCCTCCAGTTTAAGTCACGCCCTACGCTGCGTCAGAATGGTTATTTTAAAAATGATATAGCGATTTTCTATACACGCTTCCTTAATTCACCAAAACTTTCATGTGTTCTGACTTTTGACGTCGCGTATAGCGCACAGAGCTTTGCGGCGCGTTCCACTGGTAAAATGCCTTCGCTTTGGAAACGCTTTTTAAAATAAAAACGTGCCGCCTCCGCTCCCTGTGCGTTAGCTTTAACGGGAAACCAAGAGCTAAAGTTTTTCTAGTCATACCGAGCAGCAGCGTTTCGTCATCGAGAGCGGTGACGAGGGAGTCGGTGCAGCAGGTATTGGTGTTGTCGATGGAGATGCGCACCGAGGCGCAGTCCGCCGGCGAGTGCGGCAGCTGCTCCGCCGACTGCGTCGCCACGCGCCCGTTGGCGAGCCGCAGCGACGCCGCGCGCCCTCCGGTGCCAGTCGCTGCGCCGCCCCCACCATCCTCGCATCTAGAACAAGAGGAGGAACCTTAAGAAACTGCTTGAAACTGGTGGCACTGAAAATTTCGATATATCGGTTAGTAAATGCGCCTATGAGTTGAAATTAGCTTTATGTGGAAAGCGTAGATCTGCTGTTCGTTCGTGCGATCGCTGGAGGGCTCCTAATTAAGATTGATCATGGCCTCTTTTCCTTAGTACTTTTCGGTGGTGGATTCGCAACAGTACCTTCCTACGGTTGCAATAGATATAAAAACTAAGTAAATTAGAGGGTCAGGAAAGAAGGTAACTGTATTCGCTTTTACAACTTTAAATAAAGCAGAGCCATGTACGAAAATGTTGAACAATTTAGTGCAATTTCATAAAAAATATGCACGTACATAGAAAAGCACTTTTTTTATCTATTAAGAAGGTTCTCAGTATGCACAACACAACATTTATTTATTTAAAATCTTTTACTCCACAAAAATAAGCACAAATGGCGGCTTTGTTGCCTAATGGCATTCTCTACCAAATAATCACTTGGGAATTTACATAGTTAGTTGGTGCACTGAAAAGGAAAACCAAATAACCCACAACTTAATACAAACAACATTTTCATTGGCCAACATCTGTGGTTACTGACTGTTGGAGGTTCAAATAAGTTTCGAGGATGCAGAATAACCTCCACATATTATCAAAATTGCATTCAAACGCCTACTTCCCGCGAGTAGCAAATATTAAGCCTTTACAAGAACTACAAACACAAGTGGTCGCTTTGTAACGGGGCTGCGATGTTAAGTAGGAGCTACTTCAGCTCTATGCAAGGTTCATTATTTTCTTTGTAAAGGGCGAAGCTATTTTTATCACTGACTGTTGCCTAAATGTCATTTTATGGGGAGAAAATAATTATCACCCTGGAAATACCTATAAGCTTGTTTACTTTTGACAAGGATGAACGATATTTTTGACAGAGATTTGTTGCGGTACTTTCATTTATATACAGGTACATTCCTTAATTAATAGTTATAAATAAACCTTGAAATATAAAATAATTACCACGTTTTGTCACGCTAGCGCTAGTACTTCCCCAACCCTAATTTATGCGCACATCACTCGTATGAAATTACTAAATAGTTGCGAACAATTTGCTGTCTAACGTTGAGGTATGATGGTGTAACGTAGAATTTTTTGCGTAAAGCGGAAACTGGGTAAATATAAAATATAAGGTGATAATGGCATTACTGTTCGTTACTTTTGATTGTCAAACGTCAACACCATAAATTTGTTGGTTGTTGTTGCCGCGTTAGGTTAAATTACCTTTGGATTAGGAGAATATTAAATATTTCCCCAGTCTTTAGGTTCCGTTTCACGCAAAAATTGCTACATTACAATTGTAACTTGACATTAAACATAGAACGCGGAAAGGTGTAAGATAAGGCACTTTACCACACGCACGTCACGTTCGGCTGTTATTTATTCTTCCAAGCTAAATTGCATGTAAAATACTGCCTCAAGCCCGTCTGTGCCCTGTAATAAGTTCTGCGACAAAGAGTCTTCAAACTTTTATAAGTTCGCAGCGCACATTTAGTTCTTTTTTTGAATATTTATATTTCACATACCGGGTATAAATTAAATACGACGGGTCAAAAAGGCGATCAACTAAGTATACAGTGCCTGGCTTTTTTTAAAGGAGGTTAAAATAACTTATATCTGTAACGTAACCATGACATTAAATTAATTAATAAACAAAGGGCATTGGGTAAATTTGTTTGAAGATTTTTTTTTTTCAGCGGCCCAGGGTGATTTTTACACAGTTATTTAGAGAACCTCTAAATACACATAGATAATTATGTATAATTTATGGCGTTAAATAATATCGGACCGGAGATTTTAAATATTTAAGTATCCACTTTTTAGTACAAATGTACGCCCAAGTATGAATATTTAAATGTCTCGGCTCCGGTGCACTTACGAGTATTACATTACATAACAAAATATGTTTATTTTTAATAATTCTATATTAATTTACTGCTTTTACGAATGGCCGCTCACCTTGAAAATGTATGAATTTTACAAAAGACAACACATTTACCCAAACCCCTTTCAGGCTGTGTTAACTTTCTAACAAAATTTTAACTGCCAGCAATGTAAAGCACAGCAATTTCACAAGTGTTAAATGACAGTCGACGGATACTTTGTTTATTATGAGTTGCCCCCGTACCACGAAATGCCTTGTACTAAGCAACAGCGATACTGATAATGATGAACACGCAGCACATGCACTACTTACATAAAAAAAAAATGTTTTAAAAACAAAAAACCGCCTTCAAAAACGCAAAAAATAACTTCTTTAAAATTGTAGCCACCTAATAGGTGCCCGACATCAGTTGGACTAACCTATTAGGTGGCTACAATTTTAAAGAAGTAATTTTTTGCGTTTTTGAAGGCTTTTTTTTGTTTTTTAAAACATTTATTTTATTTTATACTTATTAGTGATCATAATACGCTGTTACGTAGTCCCACTTCTTAGTTGAAATGAAACTTTAACTTATATCAAGCGCGCCGCAAGAAACGCCGCGGGAAAGTCATAGTCATATTTCAACAAGTAAATATTATTCGTTGTAGGTAGTCGCTCAACTATCTTAATCGAGATATCTTATCGCCACCCTTGAAATCGGTACCATTGAGGAGTTCCGGTGGCCATCTGTGGTCTTCATCATCAGTTCCACTATACCAAATGATACTTTCTAAATGCAAATGCTGGACTTGTTACTAAAAATACTAAAATCGCTATATGTTTGCCTACAATATTTGAGGAGTTCTCTCAATTCCTCAATGATCCCCTCATCAGATACAGATTTGGTGACAATGGGACCACCTCGGAAGTATATTCTATCAAAATAAAAAAAAAAAAATTGAAATCGGTCGACAATTGACGGAGTAATCGGTGAACATACATTAAAAAAAAGTACATACAGTGGAACGTATAACCTCCTCCTTTTTTGAAGTCGGTTAAAAATGGACGGTATCTAAGAAAAATAATTGTGAAGTTATTTTAATTATTTTATAATTGATAATACTCGTAAAAAATTGCAAAAGCAACATATTATCGGCAGTTTTAATAAATACGCATGCCATCCATATATTGTAACCAAAACCATGTTGTTACGAGTACAACCGATTTTGAATATTATTTTGTTTTTTTAAGAGAAGAGAAAATTAAAAGCGCACTCTTTGAGATTCTCTGCACTGAAGGAAGAAGTACTATCCACGTCCTCTTAAACTGTATCACTCGATAAATCCCCAGGGGTTCGAGTGACATCGATTGCCATTAAGTAGCTACCTATATAGGTCAATGGTTAGCTTTATTTCTACAAATTTATCTTTGAGATGAATCCTCATAGAAACCGAAAAGAGCCCGACGGGATAGATTTATTACAACGATTACATATAGCAAGAAACAAAGATTAACAAGTATATTTTCAGTACAGCTTCGGCTTGGGTCCGGCCTCTATACTTCTCAGTAAAAACATAATGCGTTTGACATGTCATGAAGATAATTATAGAGGGCCAGCGTGCGCTTCTTTGATATATTTTGACATATAGTAACTTTCATAGATGCAATTCGAATTAATCTTTATTTATACTTCTGCATTCCGCCTTTGGTCGTTAACATAGCTTTAACGTGACTGAAGCCATTCCAGGCATAAGTCCAATCGGGATCTTCGCGAATATAAAAAGGCTATTCGTAACGAAATATCCCGAATTTAATGTCTCGGTTAAAATTTAATTTTGAGAGAGCGTTTGGAAAATAAAATAACGTACTTACTTTTACGTTTTAAATCCATAGAGTTTTTATTGAAAGAATCTGTTGTGATCGTTTCAAAGAATAAATATCTAAGCTATTTACCATTTGGAATCCTATATAAAATGTTTGATAAAAATCCCAGTTAAATGATTTGACAGCCACTTCTCTGCCCGAGAAGTACCTTTTTGCGAACACGGCACTATTCATGTAATTCTACACAAACTAAACTACTAAAATAAACTATCAGGGCTTCTATTCAACACGATAAAAACCATATCGTTTCTGCCCTGTTATCATATTGTCAACGTTTTGATAGCTCTTATTTACTTGACAGTAATGGCGGCCAAGTTAATTACAATACCATAACAGGTCAAATACGATTTGGATTTTAGCGCCTGGAATAGAGGCGCTGAACTAGTAAATACATTTTACAAAAGATTTGTGTATATTATTAATAAAGTTTTTGATTTGTATTTGTGCCTAATAAATAAATAAAATAAGTGTAAGATGAATTTACTCAGTAAATATCGTGATAAAACTGGAGTTTCAGATGTGAAACGATTGCGGTTGTCGATATATCACGCGGTTTAGTGAGCAGTTAGCGTCAAGTGTGAGCCCGCTGGACTCGGAATCCGCCGGGCGCATAAATAAAACATGATGCATATGAGATTTGCTGTTTACGGACAAATCCTATGACCCTATAACCCGTTATACGGAAAGAAAAATATTAAATTTATTGGTTATAATTTTGTGGTCTTTTACTATTGCTTGGATGACGTTAGGTTTTCCCATTACGAACTATTGATGAGTCTTTATAGTAGGAGATCCGAATAGGAGACGATTTGACTGTTTATTCGATAAAAAGTATTTTATACCAAATTTAATATGCTAATGCATAATCTATAGGCTTCATACTTCCGATTGGTATGTAATTTGTCTATTAAACAAGCTATTGCAATTTTTTCAAACAAAGTTAATTTTGAAATTTTTAATTAATTATGTAGTGCACTGAAATTTTTCAGCCTACCTATTCGCGACATATTATTTAGCGTATTAAATTTGATATAAAATACTTTTCATCGTATAAACAAATCGTCTCCTATTCTGATCTTAGACCATAAAGATAAGAAACGTCGGTGTTTTTTTTTTTGCATATTTTATCAGCAGAGATTTCTATCGGATGAGCGTCGAAACGGCACGTTAATAAGAAATACTTCCAAAAAAACTATTGATTTACAAATTGAGGGGCAAAGTATTTTTACTTGGTGTGCGTACCTACTCGGTAAAATTGCTCCAATTTCTGCTTTTCCGAGAAAGAATCATCGAGTCTCAGCTCTCGATGCTTTCCGCGAGCCTCTTTCATAATTTCCACGAACAAATTCCGCGTTCGCCGAAGCCTCGGCCTCGTGGCGCACATTAGTCACTCCGGCGATATAGAAGCTTTACGGCATTGAAAATCCTCCTATCTCGCCCAACTTTACATTATAAATATCTATTAAAACTTTCCTCACTTCACGGACTTATTAAAATTTCTCATACGACTTTATGAACCAGAAAACATTAAACGACGCATTCACATTTCACTCCTGAAGTTGTGAGCGAATGCAATTCTAGATTCCGCTTGAATTGTTACATAAGAATGGCTTCACTTAATTTAACCAGGTCTGATTACTCCGCAATTGTCAGTGGTTTCGTCCGCAAAATTGATTTAATTTAGCAAAGAACGGGCTGAAGTTGTAGGGAGTCTTTTGTTAATTGGTTTAAACGCGGCTAATGCAGTGTGTGTAGTTGAATTTGAGAGGCATTTGGAACACTCCCTGTTTGTTCGTAGTCCCTCGGGATGAGCACTGTCGGTGTGCATGACGTATGGCTGCCGTTCTCCCCCTAACGAGGAGGCTTGATACAGGGAATTCTCTTTGCGCTATCACCAGGCTAACCTGGCCCTACGCGAGCCTCGAATTCCTAACATTCTCGACCGAGTGGCTATACTTAGGTTAGGCAGTCTGAGGATCAACCAGAAATGGCCGCGCTCTTAAATGGACGTTTCCACAAATGGACGTTTGTATAAATTGTATAATGTGCTTTGCTCTGACCTGCGGTATCTGATGTGGGCGAGACGCGCAATTGTTTTTTTATTTGTAATGTTTTTTAATTGAAAACTGAATAAAATGTCAATCAGTACAATTTGGGAAGCTAATTGTTTTGTGAGGCAACTATTTATTTTAAAATGAAAGTTGAATGTGTACAAAGTGGGACACTTATTTCGAGGTATCAAGCTTCTTTATCTATTAAATTCAGCTTCAGTTCTCGTAATTAGCAGAGTCAGCAAATACAATAAAATGGGCTTCAACTTTTAACATCGACTTTTTTTACTACGTCACTTTGATAGCTCCGTGGTGGTCTAGACGTACATAATTATTATGGATAGTGACTTAATAGAGCTATTTGTAATTGTTTGGATGGAGACTAGTAGTTAACTGTAGTTCTGTATCAACACACGGGTTCTCGATCACAATTAGCACTGAGATCACTGCAAATGTCGAGGTTTACGGCTCTTGGGGATAACCCAAATGTACACAGCCGCTTCGGTATTAAGTTAGATCGAATAAGCCGTCGCTGGATTGATTCTATAATAGCTCGGAATCGTTGAGTTCCTAAGCAAATAGACGGATAAAGGGGACATCGTGATCAAATTGGGGTGGTTTGATAACCGATTTTTAACAATTGCTACAATTGAAAAGTAAAAGAACCAAATTGTGTGTGAATAAAAAAACAACAATTAAATATTCTATTACTGTAAATATAACTAAATCGTTATTTTCAACTAATAGTAAACCATATAACTAACGTGTGGTTAACAATTGTTTCTAATTTAAGAGCAGTCTCTATCCTATTGTCAACTACACCAACAATTAAAAAACAGAAAAACGCCTTCAATAACGCAAAAAATTACTTCTATTAAAATTATAGGTAATAGGTTAGTCCAACAGAAGTCGGCTTTTGGTTGAAAACATTGTGAGTCGCCGACTTCAGTTGCACTATCATTTTAATAGAAGTTATTTATTGCGTTTTTAAAGGCGGTTTTTGTTTTTTAAAACATTTATTTCATTTTACACTTGTTAGTGATCATAATAAGCTTATGTTGTCCCACTACTTAGTTCATATATGAAACTTTAAGACATTTCAAGCTCGCCGCAAGCAACGCCGCGGGAAAATCATAGTAATTTTTAAACAATTACCTAAATGCTCTTCGTTGTAGTCTACTATCTTAATCGAGATATCTTATCGCCACCCTTGAAATCGGTACCGTTGAGGAGTTCCGGTGGCCATCTGTGGTCTTCATCATCAGTTCCGCTTCAGCAAATGATACTTTCTGAATGCAAATGCTGGACTTTTTACTAAAAATACTAAAATCGCTATACGTTTGCCTACAATATTTGAGGAGTTCCTTCAATTCCTCACTGATTCCCTTATCAAAAAGGTCAAAGGTTTCCTTATCATGGTACCACCCATTATTATATATCAGTAGGTATATTACATGAATCCTTAAAATTAGTTAATCTAAGTCAATTTGCGTAAGATTGTGATATTTATTTCAATTATTTTTTCATCTCACTAGCTCGGAAAGCCCTATTGAGAAAATCGCTTTTTATCCATATGTGAAGAAAGAGTTTTGACATTTGAAGGCGACTTTAATGATATTTGACAGCTAACAAAACGTAAAACGTTAAAACCGCTGAATTTTTAACATCACAATCAATGAAATGCATCGAGTAAAAAATACTAAATACAGTCTTACAACTTTATTTTAATTCATAAATATCAGCATTCAACATTAACCTTCATTCTTGTTGTAAAAACGGATAAAATGTTCTGACAGTCCAAGTAAGTCGATGTGCGAACAAAACACATCTGAAATAATAAAAAAAAACTTAAGTCAAAACTTTTTAATTAAGCCGTCAACGCATAGAGGTAGTAAAGCAGTTTTCCTTCATCTTTGCGTCAACGTTAAATATTCGCATGTTTTTCTAGTTTGTTTTGTTATTAAAAATGAGTGATTCGAGTGAAGAAAGACGTATTAACACCTGTGGAATTACGGGAAATCGTGCAAAATGCGGAATTGAGCTTATTTTCCTCGCTGTAGTGAGGTGAAAAGTTTTGAGTTATACACGGGTGAAAAATTATTTTACGTTTCGTGTGTTGAAACACTCGCTACGCTCAGGATTCTATTTTTGAATCACTCGCTTCGCTCGTGGTCAATCATAGAATCCTTTCGCTAGCTCGTGTTTCAAATAAACACTCGCAGGTAAAATACAACTTTCCCCCCTTGTATAACAAATAACTATTACCGTGTCGCGGAAACCCGCGATGCCGATTTTCAGAGATAGATAATCCTGGCGGAATACAATACATAGTTAATTAAACCAACAATAAAGGAAAAACAACAAACAATGTCTTGATATCGTAAAAAAGCTATGATTTGCTAGGCAAAGGCCTCCCCACACTTTTAAAAGCCCTTCTGAGTAGGTCTGTTTCCGAGTGTACGCCGAACAACTCAAGATAGAAACGCGACAGAGTTCGTCGACGATGGCTGGGAAGACATTGCTCAGAACAGCAACTAATGTTTTTCTAGAACGACGACCTTTACAATTTTCAGCCTAATTATAACTTTTTCTGCAAAATTTCATACAGCTTTCATTACCGGCTCAATCCTAATGAGCGAATATTAGTGGCGCGCTGCGAAGATCGATGCGGCGGGCCGACCCGTGCCCTCGGGGTTACATATTATTATGTTACGCCCGCTCGAGCTTTCCTCCCGAGGCGAGGGCGGAAATAGGCTATGCATTTCTATTTGCTACCATTCTGTCATGCTTAATGCACATAATTATCATAACCAACGTAAGCAACGTACCAAGTAAGTATAATATATAGGTATTTGTTTAGGTTTCCCCTTGTAACGTGTTACCGATTTTTTTCATTATTATTTATTTTTTAACCCCCGACGCAAATAAAGGGGTGTTATAAGTTTGTGTGTGTGTGCGTGTGTGTTATTCCGAGTTTCACTTCATCTAAAGCTATTTGTTGAAGTCCTATTGTTTTCAGGTTAAAATATGAATTGCGTGGGTTAGGTTAGGTTAGTGGATCTCTACCGTTTCGCACAACAACGTTTCCCAAACTGATTAATTTCCCAAAAATGTCATTCGGGCAAACGCTTTTTTTAGAATGTGTAAATATTTCAGGATTCTTATAAAACTAACATGACCTCACATATAGGGGTACCCGATGGTCCGGAAATAAATCCTGAAATATTAACAGTTTCGGAAAAAAAGCGATTCCCCAAATGATATTTTGGGGAAATGAATCAGTTTGGGAGACGTTGTGCGAAAAGCAGGATTCCTAGGGTAGTTTGGGTTAGGCTTGTGCCTACCAAAATCTACCCAGTAGTACCATCTATGAAATGACCATCGACAAAACAAGGGTTTGTTTCTTTCATCGTCAATAAATTTTGATTTTAATTTTCCCTACTCATTTTCATGAATAATAATGTAAATGTAAAATCTAATATCAACTCGTTGAACCAAAACATAACATAGGATTCAAGTAAGAAATAGCGCTTCAAAAGAAGAATGCCGTAGGGAAATTGCAACAAATTATTAGGGTTTTTTCTAAATTAAATTTAAACTTTGGAATTTTCTACACTTGTTTAATTTAAATCTTACAAGAGAATCAATAATTGCTTCCCAACATTAGGAATGCACAATAATATTATAAAAGCTGGATGATGACAATTAGTGCTGATTGAACGATGAATTCGGAAGGTAGCAACAGGGTTTCCGCTTTATAAATGTAGAGCCACCGAGTTTATTCATTCTCGTTATAACTCTATTGGTTTCCATAAAGATCCGATGATTGTGCAAAAGAAGTACCTAGTCAGTAAAAAAATACGTATGTAATTTTTGTAAATAGCATATAGATTTATTTGGTGATTGTCCTATGGTGTGTGGTACTTTTACCGGAGTTTATATTGCACCGCGTATCATAATACGATCTCTAATTTCAATCCCTACGAGTCGTATTGGTGTCGAGTTGATATGGTATGCAATGACTCCGATGACCGTTTTAATATCTCCGGGCTCGAGCCCTTTAAGCATGAATCGGATACGTAGTTAATAGCCGCTATTCTTGGACAAATTTGATACTTATTGAAACACAACATCTAGTGTGTTATTCTATACTAAAATACTTTGAGGGCGTTCAGTCAAGTTAATGTCTTAGCAATCGCTAATTTTGACAGTATTCTCTCTGGTACTTGAACGCACTATTGTACTGCAGTATCTATTTATTGAAGATATCGTACAAAGTAGTAACTTTATTCAATCTACCTAGTACTCCGTTTCATTTTAACATGAAATGATATAGCTTAGTAATGATCGCAAAATGTAATATCTAATATCGCCATACACATGTCTAACATAAAGTGTTTTATGTTTGCATTATACGTAATTTGTTTATTAGTTATTGTTAGTTTTATGTAAGTAGACTAATGTACGTAGGTATATTCTGAAAGATACGTACACAACTTCGTAGAATCACTTTACTAAATATCTCAATAAAATCTATGTACGTACAGTAAGGTGAACTGAAAGAGGTACATTTTTATGTCTTGTTCACATTGTGAGAAGAGCGAAAAAGGTACGTCTTTCGATTTCCTTGACTACATGGTGAAATAAAATTGTGAAGATATGCAAGATGATTTAATCTAGAAAATACCGCGTCAATGATTTCATAAAAAAATATTTGAATTTATCTCTTCGTATCTGTATCGTGGAACAAATGTTGCAAATAAGTTTTGAACTAGATTCCGTTACCGGAATGAGTTGAAATTCGGTGCACATTATAAACCTGATGAAAATACATAGATGATTTGATCCTGAATGCGAAAGGTACTCATACTATCCCCGTTGTAGGTATAGTCGTAGATCCACCATTTCCCAACTCGTTACACTACTCTCTTAGGGCAGCCGATGGCTATGCAAAGAAAAAGAACTGAATCCAAAAACAAAAATTAAATTTTTGATAAAGGTTTCTTAAACATTAGATTTTAAAATACTTGCTGCTTCTTTTTATACGAGATCATGTTATTTATCAAATCAAGAAACTTATGAGTATGTTAATTTCAACGAAACTTTTTACCTTTCCACACCCATTTCACATCTACGTAGTCGAAAACCAACATGGCAGCTACTCTGCCTAACACGGTACCTAGCTAATCAAATTTCGTGCTTTTTTAACACATGAATTTAATCTTGAAGCCAATTCAAAATTCATTAGTACTGAGTGATTAACCCTGGAAGATTGTTTCACTGATTTATAATCCAGAAGCGGAGCACGGATTATAATAGGTACCTACTTACCTAGTATTTGTTCATAAATTGTTAATTTTGTTGACGTCCAGTCACGACTGTCTGATTTGTAATGATAAAGGTTTTTTGAACCGAAAGTTTTTGAAGCGATAACTTCTTATGGGAGGGTAAACCGCTTCGTTGCGTTACGCGTTACGGCGCCAGCATAGAGGTAGGAAAGCATAGAGGGAGTATAAAAACAGCTAATAGAATAGTACTCTTCGCACCTGTTACAAATGCCCTTCGTTAAAAGGAGACGTCTATATATGACAGTGTACCACTTTTTAGGTTTGTTAGTGTGTTACTCTGCATTAGTGTGCGTAAGTTAGCAGTCAGTTAAACAATTTCAATATTAAATAGTTATACTTAGATTCAACTTAGATTAGTTTAAGTTATCACTTCTGTCGGGTGTCTCGAGAAGCATACGTTTTATTATTTAGATTTAATTCTATTATCTTACCCTACCATGTCGCCATATGACTTAATCTTGCTAGTAACACGCTGAGGCATATTGGCCTGTTTCTTGGTTATTTGGAGACATAAGTAAAATTAACTTCATTTCTTCCTTAATCTCTAAAATAGTATGGAATAAAGTAGTTTTTTTTAATAACAATGCGTTCCGGAAGGTTCATGCGTATAACAGGTACACATAATTAGACACCAAGCCCTGACCGGGGAGGGTAGCTAGTACTAATATAACACATTTTTACGTTTACGTTTAACCAACAATCCCTCGGGTAATGAATATATTATGAAGCCGTTATGTTTATGCTATTTTAACTCTGCTAGTTAATTTAACTCTATCAAGTTCCTCGTATGTATTACCTAAGAAGGAGAAATTATGAAATGACATGCGAGTTCTGTGTACTGTTGCATATTATATAATATGTGCGACCTAGAATTCAGTGGGAGCACTCAGTTGTTAAAATTTTCATGAAGTTAGCGTGGGACCAGACAGGTTTGTTATGTCAGTAAACTGAAGAGCCATTTTGTTATTTAAAACGCTGCTTTCAAAACAAAGTTTTGTTTTGCCGAAAAGGTCAAGGCTTGGGATGATTTTGGATTCTGTAGCGCTGAATTGAAAGCTGAATTCACTTTTATAATACATTTTAAAATTGATAAGATGATAGTGGTGCCTCGTGCGATTTTGGTGGTGATTGGTGTTGTACTATTTTGCGACAAAGATTTTTTGACTTAAAACACTATAACAAACTATGAAGGTAATTTGCCGCCAGCTAACTTTTCGACAGTAACAGCGCACTTAATTTCCTTGTATTTGTATAGATACTTCTATTTCCTTTAATTTGTAAAATCCCAGCCCAACCCCAATGTTACTTTATTGCTAACCTCGATATAACTTTTATTAATTGCACAAATCTAGAACATCAATCCATGACCCTGATAAATGATCAAGCACGTAAATCAAACGGCTTTCACCTTCGCAAGTTAAAACCGAAGTGTTATATATAGAACCGGAGTAGATACGGCATCTAACCCTAGATATTCAGGTAGGCCGAGCACGCCACGTCGCGTGTGGGTCAGGGTCGATAAGGTACTCCATGGATGTATCTGCTGATGATATACGAGTGAGTAGTTCGGCAGCGATCACGCTAACTCTTCCGCTTTCGCCAACTGACTTTTATGCTAGCAATACGGTTGCAATATACGCCAAATGTGAATTTGATAGACGACGCAAGGGTTTCATTTTGCTTATTGGAAAGTTACGTTTACGGATGCAATCAATAAGGTTTAAATTATGCAGACACCGTCGTGTCAAGTCGTGTATGAAGGCAACGCAGCCATAGATAAAAAGCATTGCAATTTCAAACTCAAAATAAACACAAACTTCAAGCTATTAAAGAGCGCCACCTAACGAGGAGTAGCTGAATCATACAGTGTTACATACAGCGCCATCTGTGATCATACCGTAGTACTACGTGTATAAAGTTAAAGTGCAGGGTGCTGAAACTGAAAGTTCACAACAGCGGCACCACTGTCGCAAACTTTCTGTAAAGTCTGTATTGACCAGAAAAATAAAAAACCTCGCCGTATTGCGGAAATTATATGAACTGTAATTTCTATTGCTTCACGAAACACAGATAAAAAAAGTACTAGTGGCGACCCCATTTGGGTTTATATATTTTTCTTGTCAGGCCTTTTAACTTACAGCTTGTGAAAACGTTAATGGATTTTTTTAAGGGAAACTGTAATAGACAAAAAGTGTCGATACATTGTTCTCGAGCACGCTTAAAAGCACTTCGGGTTTACCTTTTACTGGTATTTCTATTTTCTACTGACCGGATTTAAAAACCTTTCGGGTGATAGTTTCGGGCTCACATAAATTTTCACTTGGAATTTTGTTCGTGTTAAGTGAAAATTTGCGAAAGCTTCGGCAAAGCGGCATCTACAAAGCCCTAACTTTGCGTCTAAAACGGAGCTCATTCATCCTAAGTTCATTCACTGCTTAGAATAGTTGTGTAAGGAAAATATATCGCTGGTTGGTCGGATTTATTCTTGCGAATTTGTCGCGACTCGCGGTCGTCGACCCCGGGTTGGATATTTGTTCTGTTCCCTTATTGTAGCTCGAGTAGATGATAATAATTGGTGAATGCTCAGTCAGCCCTATTGTTCTCAGCTTCAGCGGGAAACTTCGCTCAACGATGTCCCCTAGATTAAATAAGTCCCTTGCTGTTGCGTTGCTTGCAAAGTTACGTAGCTACCTTTATAATTTTTCTTAGTTAAAAGTTTATCGTAGATTATTCTGTATTAAGAAAGGAGATTTATTTGCTTTTTATAATTAGCAATCGACTTTTGGTAGATATAGGTTTATTAAAAGGCTACAAAAAGGAGGTTCTTTGTAAAGTTATACATAATGGATTGGGTACCCCTTATCTTGCACAATCTCTGTTGTCCGAAATACACTTCGCATAACCGTTTTCGCACAATTACTTTCAGCCGAATGATACTATCGCATAATTATATATTTACCACAATTATTATGTCGCATAATATTCATTTGGCACAAATTTGAATAGCATACTACTACTATCGTCGACTTTTATACCGCTGAATTTTCTGTAGCACAATATGTATTCCGCCGAATTTTATATCGCAGAATTTTCTGTAGCACAATATACATTCCGCCGAATTGAATATCGCAGAATTTTCTGTAGGACAATAGACATTCCGCTGAGTTTATTGCGGCATAATTGTACGATAGCACAATATCCCAATGTATAACGAGTTGCAAAGTTGATGGTGTTAGGTTAAAACTACATCCCCACAGAACCGAATCGCTGCCAGAAAACTAGGTTAGGTTAGGTTATGTTAATTGTGCGAAATGATAGTGTGCCAAGAAATTTAGGCAAAAAGCAATTGTGCGAAATGATGATTGTGCCAATGGTTGCTATGCGAAACGAAAATGGGCGAATAAATTTTGTGCAAGACATTAGTAACCCAATGGATTATCTTTTAGTTGTAAACGCGTAAACCACGAATGAAAATAGGTACCTACTTATAAAGCTCAAATGGATCATAAAAGTCTGAAGCATGCGCTTTTCAAAATCAATCATGAATTACCTAGGTACATTTAATAATGGAATTTTTCTAGACCTTTCTTTAAGATTGAGATGTAAGACTTAATTTAATACGAGGGGCGTACTCGTATTGACCTTCCAGACCACTTGGCCGGCCGTCCTCTTCGTGCTAATAAACCTACGTCTTTAAATTAAAATTCGTTCGCTACACTAACCAGCGATGCCCAGCGATTGTTTAAGGGCATTCGGTTTAACCGGTGAAAGTTTAATATTAGAGATTATTAGTATTTTAATAAGTAACCTAGGTAACAGACCGAATATGCGGAACAATGTATTCTAACAAATAAATTGTTCCTTTCATGTTTTTCTTTAAACATAGTTCATTAGGCGATTAAGATAATACAACCAACTCTTCTAGGCACTGACCAATCAACTTCAAATAAATCGCTTGCCGAATGCAATAAGTGCACAAATCAAAAAAGCAACATTTGGAGAAATTGGCTGTCAAAGTTTTAATAAATGGGTGTATGTCCGCAAAAACAAATGTATTTTCTCTTAATTTGCAGTTATACATATAATATTTGGTATTATCTCTTCTGTAGGATATATTCCTTTGTATTAATTATTTTTTTGTTTTAAATGTTAAATAATTTTGATATTATATGCATTTAAATATGGGTACTTAGAGTTGAGCCCATGTAGCACAAAGAATTTGTGCCATTTTTGTTAACTGTGAGAAAAATGTAATGACAAAATAAAATGTTAAATTAATATATTTACATGTTTAAGTTAATTAAGGGGTTTACATAATTAAATGAAAACCTGTAATTGTTTCACAATATATATAATCATCCATTGCACAATGTATATTAACCAAACTAATATATTATGACATGTAAGTACGTATTTATTTCACTAATTTTACATAACACTTTTAATATAACGTTTATTTATAAAATACTTAACAAATAAGTCAAATATAAAAAAAAAGATCTCTCATCAAGTTATCAAAAGTTTAAGTCTCATGGTAAATCGTATTTTTTTAAGAAAAACAAAATTGCTTGTAACATTTTAAAGTAAACTTTCCAAAGGGGGTCCTCTGGGAGGGCAGGTTGTCAGCCATGCTAATGGGGCAAGGGCGTGTGGAACACCTGGGAAGATTCGGATCGATCAACCCAGCCACACATCTGCAGCTCCCGATGTCGCGCAATGATACCCAACCCAACATGTCTGTATCTCTCGAGTATTCCTGGTGATATTCTTAATAAGACATTCCCAAAGGTGCGGGCTCCGTGGAGGGCGGGAAACTCGAGAGATGAAGAAAAAACCGGAACAAACATGGAACATGTACTGGAACATGTACGATCTGAAACGCCGAGAGTGTCGGAGGGGAAACTCGATGGTGCTGAACAAGAGATCTCCTCTGGGTGTGCCGTCCTCTTCCACACACTAGGTGCGGGTACTAGTAACGCAGGACCCCACCTCAAACAAACACCACACAAAAGTAGCGGTAGGGCGAAAGCCCAGCCAGCTACCCCAACAAACCCAACACAGCAGAAGGTAAGTGGCAAGAAAGTGCCGCTACCTTTCTTTACACGTGGCTTTAAGGCAACGCCTTCGAGCTCGAAGTCTAAAAACACTCACCCACACGGGGGCGGTGCTGCAAGACCCCCCACACACAAACAAAAGGTCTGCGAGGGGAGGAAGGTCTGCAGGGAAACCAGCAGGACCGGAAACCCGAGCGTGGACCTCACACTCACACACACACACACACAGAACAGCCGACAACAACAAACAACCTAGAGATCGTCCCGTTTTCAGAGAAATCTACAGCCACGGGGTAGACACCGGCGTTGTAGCCCACACCAACAACATCCTCCCAGCTAGACTCTAGCTAGACTCTTCCCGTGTTGACCACGTAGGGGAAAAGGGAGCAACCCGCCATATGGGATGCGCCTGGTCCCAGCGCGATAGACCTCGGGAAGAGGAGGCATAGGAACCAAAAACAGAGGTGCATGTACCGCAAAATGCTAGCGGAACAAGCTTGGGAGCCCCTGACGGATGTGCAGGCAACGTTGCAACAGAGCCTCTGTTGCAACGTTGCCTGCACATCCGTCAGGGGCTCCCAATACGGTGGAGATGCAGGGATCTACCAATGGCCTTAGCCAACTGACAGCAAACCGTGTCCCACCGAAAGGGAAAGGAGCCAGCACCAATAATCCAGTGGCTCGGGCCTCTGTGAAAATGATACGCCTTGACGAGACTCTGTCTCCGAGAGGCGAATCTAAGAAGCAGAGGATCGAGTTCCCCGCTGGGACCCCGCGAGCAGCATACGCGGACGCAGAAAAAGCTGACCTGATGGTTGCGGTAACGTCTGCAAGCAAGGTTCACCTCATCTCACAACTCGCCGAAGAGGCCTTCAACCTGATTCAGGGCTTCGTCATGGCTATGGCGATGCAGAACCCCCAGAGTGCGGCCGGACCACAATTTCAGGCCAAACCGCTATACGCTAACGGAACCCTGACAATATGATGCGGAGACCAGGCAGCGGTGGCTTGGGTTAAGTGGTACATGGCCACCATCACCCTCTCATCAGGGGACAAGTTGGTGGTCAAGCGTGAAAATGAGGTGCCAAACAGAGTTCGCTGCGGTATTCTGCTCCCGGGTGTCTGGGACGATTTCGGGGAGGTAGCAAACTCCCTTCATTAGCAGAGCGCCTGGGGCCGGAATAGTCCGCATTGACCGGTGGCTGCTCATCAGCGCTAACAGGCAAGGCTCGGTTAGAAACCTTCGCCATCATCAACATCCCGGAGACAGAGGTGCAAGCCCTTCTGGACCGGGGCCGCCGACTCACATTCTTGCGAGGGTCGGTGTACCTGAAGTTCCAATATGTGACTTTACGCCAGTTTATGACAGAGGAATTCATTAAATTCCATTAAAAAATATGCCACTGTTCAGTCGAATTGTTCAACGAATTAAGTAGACTTCAGCAGAATTATTTGCTTGTATAAGAATAATTACATCATATTATATAGGAACATACTTTCGTTCTATAATTAACTCTAAATTTAAAATCATTTAATTTAATATATTATTAGTATGTTGTATGTAATTTACAAGTGCGGTCGGACATAACGGATATAATTTACAATATATACCTATATAAAATATTAAGGCAGGTACTTACTGTTGTGGTATAATCAAATGACGTTTAGTTCTTTTATATTTTCTTCGATTTATTGTGAAAAATAGCGGGCACAACTTGAAAATGAGTTTAAAAAATTATGCAATACGGGCACAACTAAGAAATGCCTTTGTAGCACAAATTACCGCGTGCGTTTGCGTCGAGTGCAAGCGGCCGACTGGTGATGGGCCCATATAGCAGGAAAGGGATAGATCATTTCTCTTAGTGCAGTAAAGGCATAAATGCCCTCTTTGGTCTGTTACAGTATACTTTTGACTAAAGTCTTTAATGCATACGGTAAAACGAGCACTTTAGATCACGATTCCGCAATAATCTCAAATCTCGAAAATTTTGAGTTGTGCCCTTATTGCATTCGGCAAGCGAAATATTTGTTACCATAATTAAAACCTTCAAGACACGAGAAATAAATTACGTAAACTTTAATCATTAGCTTTCTGCGACTTTACTGTACCTAATAGGGAATTTTCATGACTTTTCTAACAGCTTCAATAAAACTGGATTAATGTAACAAACGGAACATTTTTTGAATAGCTATAAAAATAACCAAGATTCGTTCCTGTCTCTTTGTAGCAAAACAGAACCTAATATGGAGTTTATATGGCCGAGCTGTTACGTGACGTCATGGTGCATAGGGGTACCTCCCGTATCCGGATCGAGTTAGGCTCGTAAGGACAAGATTGCAAAACTACTATTTAAGCAAAACGCCTATTTTGTACAATGCGCTAGTAAGCAAAATGTTTACAAGTTTGTTCCTAGGCCACGCCTCCTGGCAGTGAATGCGTTAATTATGTAATCACATTTTGCAAAAACAGGCAAGATGTTTACCAGTGTACATTAGTGACAGGTTGCAAGCCCATCGCCTAATACTACAAGCCTTTATTCCCTTAGTCGCCTCTTACGACTTCCACGGGAAGACATGGAGTGGTCCATTCTAAGCCGGCAACCACACGGCATAGAAAGTAACCATGTCTGTCTGTTACGCTTCACAGCTAAACCGCTAGAGCATTTTTTTACAGTACCTAAAGATGTTTTTCTAAACTTGAAACTTGATTTTAGGTGGCCAGATACTCACCTTCTTTATCAATAAAAGAGTTCCTTTACAAACTACAGTAGGTATTGTACTGACCTCATCTCGAGTCAAACCTTCAAGCAAGAATTAAATTGTCTTTGGTATTTGACTGGTTAGAAAACGGAGAGAGTGTGGGGGTTGCTAGGAAACAGTTGGTGGTTGACGGGAGTGATCGACGGGCTTGTAAAAAAATGTTTTTCTTAAGATTTTTATTTGCTTTTCTTGATAGTAATAGTGTTATATCTACAAAATTTTCCTTTAAAATTAATAATGTGCAGAGTGTATAATGGTGAATAACATAAAGGAGGCGATCTATAGGAATTTTGCAAAGAAAAACCCTAGAAGGTTCTCGTAAGTTTCATGTAGACAAAGTCTACTTAAAAAGGTAAATATTGTAGTCCTACCGTTGTTGGAAACACTTATCTATAAGAAATCATGTCCACGAATAATTTGGTTTATGATTTGAGAACTAGAAAATCGAACTGGTGATTTCTCATAGGTATTTTAATCTTTCGTATATGTCTTATTACTTAGAATAGGGAAGCTTGGGAATGAGTGTTCTAGTTGAGGACCTGAAAGACGAATGGAAGGGTGATGGTCGTTGTTTAGAAGGGGTTCCGTATGGTGTTTAGTTTATTGTGAATGTTTGTTGTGTTTCTAGGTATAGTAATAGAGTAAGGAAAACTTTCGTAGTACAGGGAAACCTTAGTTGCATATTTAACCTTTCATTTTAATACATTTCACGCGGGAGCATGACCCTGAGAGCTCCGTCGCTTACTACGAGGGCTTCTAAGCGGTTTGGTGTCGCTGTCGGGAGAGTTCGGTTTGCGGCTGCGCGGCCTTGACATCTCGTCGGGACCCGAAGCTAAGTGTTGTCTTTTAGTGGTTACTCGATGGGTGCATCGTTGCACGTAGGGTAGTAATGCAGCTGGTTACGAATGACATTTGATGTCGTCATTTTCAAAGTATTTTGAATTATGGAAGATGTCATTGCAATTTTGACAACAAGGCTATTAGATCATTCGTAGCAAAGCTGTCCTTGTTAGAACATGTTTATTTGAATATTTTTCTTTGATTTTGATTTTTTTTTATTTACGAATATTTTCAAAATGTTTTGAGTTTCGAAATTTTATATTTTTTTGGAAGGAACAATTTATTTAAAAAATAGAACAATTTTTAAAAAATAAATTCTTAGGAGCAAATCATATTGAATTTAATAGTGATATACGCTGGTCGTCGGAAAACCAAACTAGTGATAAATTTCTTTGAATTATTTCACGGGATTATAATTCTATCGCGAAACTAATAATTATTTAAAGGTAAATAATTTTATTGTTCATTTGATATTCTTTTATAAATGTTTTTAATCAAGGGAATTCGAAGGCTTATTAATAATTCAAGACTGATCTAATTCTTTTGGACCTTGTGTACCTTTTAGGACTCCATGTCTAATCTTCAGTTTATTGGAAGAACCTTTCTAAATTTTCCCATGCTGTTTGGCTAAGATTATTTAGTTCTCTTTCGGCTCTTATATTGGGGTTTACAGTTTTGCTTGTGTCCTAGCAATTTAAATTACAATTTATCTTCACCTTCCTCGTTTAATGCATCGGATATTATACATGTTTCTATTCGAGTCGAAGAGGGTTTAGTGTCTTGGTGAAAGTTATCAGCGGGTCACAGACGTCGATGACATCTTACCGCCACTAAACATCTTGGATTAAAATAGCAAGCAGAGACACTTCACACTGTACGCTCAGTTTCCATACAGACTGCACAGACTGCTTCAGTGTGTTAAAGGTTCAAGGTTAATAGCTTCAAAATTTATCTTGGGGAACCGGGGGTCGGATTTGAGTTGCGTCAAGAGTCGATCTCACCTCTGGTCGAAAGACGTTAGTTAGTTGAGGTGACTTGCTGGCTTGGTTTTTATGATCTCATGTCAGCAAGGATGCCTGCGAGTTTAGCTCGGCAACTGCTTTCTACTCCCGGCTCTCATGTCGGTTCGTGGGGACTCGACTAAGCGAAGCGAAAGCTGAGCGTGTGATATCGGGTGCCTTGACGGATTCGAAGGGGAGGAGACCTCCAATATTCTGGGTTTGCTTTGATACCTGTCACACTGGATTGCAGAAAACACACACATTCCGTCGTCCTAAATATCCGAGGACACAAGAGGGGTAGTTTAGGTCAATAGTCTCTCCATCTAAATTATTAGGAAAAGAATTAAATCCTGTCTCTTGGAGTGACTATAATTTGTCGGGCCCTCTGCTCTCTTGGTTACGAGGACTTACTCAGACTGACTTGGCGACGTAATGGAAGCTCTCCCCAGACAAGTTCGGGACAGGCTGGCGGAGTGTGACCAGCCTGGAGTCGAGCACACGAGCAAGAGCGGGGAGGGGCTCTGCTTTTACCAGACCACAAAACTTGTCGAATTTCCATAAACTGAAGTTCTCTAGACGTTTCTTTTCTTCAACTAATACAATTATTTGAATTCCCTTATTCTTGAATATCTCTTTAATCAGAAGAATCTGTTATCCCTCATTCTCGCCTTAGGAACCATGGGTTACTAAAACATTTAAAAAAAACCACACAACGTTACTACCACTATTTCGATTGGCAAATATCTTTTGTCTACCGGTCCGCCAAACAGATTAAATAAATTAATCTTTCTTTTATATTTTATAAGGCCTGCCCCTTGGGGTCAGCACAATTGGTGCCGCGTGACCAGGATTCTAGGGTATTAAGCAGATTGAGGGGAAGAGATTTTGTGAATTAAGGGAGAGGCATTACTTTCGTTTCTCGAGATTTATGAATAGTGCAATTTGCAGGTTGAGGCACTTCACTATGCTAAAAGGAGGAAATAAAGCTTTCACTATTGCGATTGAGGGAAATATAGGATCAGGGAAGTCTACCTTATTAGAGAAATTGAAAGTGAATAAATTAGTAACAGTATTACCGGAGCCAGTACACAAGTGGCAAAACCTAGATGGGATTAATTTATTTCAATTGATGGTAGGAGAGCCTAAAAGGTGGGCGAGTGTATTCCAATCGTATGTCATGAGAACTTTGATAGATCACCATGTTGCGCAGGTGAATACTCCTATCAAAATAATGGAACGGTCCGTTTACAGTTCGAAGTATTGTTTCATGGGTGTACTTCTTGACAATGATATAATCCATCCGGTAGAGGTTCGAGTCCATGAAGAATGGATGCGTTTACTAAAGGACCATATGTCTATGAGTGTCGACTTGGGAATCTATATACGGACAAATCCGGAAGTTTCATTTCAGCGAACATTAAGTAGAGGAAGGTTGGAAGAAAGTTCGATTACACTAGGTTATCTCACACAGTTACATAGTAAGCATGAAGATTGGTTTTTGGGAGATAAATGGCAGGATTCTTTTCAGAGTATCAGAATTATAGATGGTAATTGTGAACCAGAAGCGATCGTTAATCAATATCGAGATATTGAAAGGGAAATAATAGCCACTTGGGAGACTAAGAATTAGATTTTTTTTATCATAGCCAAACTTTATTCCAGAGTTACAATTATGAGCAAGAAGAGCCGAATTAACCGAAAGACATCGCCACTGGCCGAGGAAATGAATGCTACGCATGAATCAGAAGGCCGTAAAAGGACTGTCGTCGGGCAAGCAGGTGCCTTGTCTTTGATGATTAGAACATTGCGGTCGACCATTGGGAGACTGAATTTGAGAGTGACAGAATTGCAGAACCAAGTCCAAGGTGGCCAGGTGAGTCTAGAATCTAGCTTAGAAAAGCCTCAGGTTGCTACTTGCTCTTTTATTGATGGAAGATTTGATCGTCCCAAATTTCCCGGAAGGGGAGATATTCACCCTGTCTCTTTTATAGAAGACTTATTTTCATATTTACGAAGAATCCCCACAAGAGAACATGTCATAGATAATATAATAGGATGTTTGGAGGGGGATGTTAGAAGATGGGCCAGAATTTATAGGGAACGTTGGAATACGGAAGAGGACTTCAAGTCAGATTTTATGGACACCTACTGGGGAGAGCCAGAACAGAATTTACTGCGAAGAAATATTGTATGTGGAGTGTGGGAAAAAGATAAGAACAAATCCATGATGGGGTATTTTATATCATTAGCAGGGCAGGCCAAAATGTTAAGTACGCCTATTCTGGAAGGTCAATTAGTTGATGATTTAATGCATCATTTCCCAAGGGAGGTCCAATATGCTTGGAGGATGAGGAAGGGAACGACTATTATTGAAGGAACAGAATTTTTAAGAGATTTGGATGATGTTGATAAGCAAAATCGTTACGTAGAGAATCGAGGTAACGGGCAGGCGTCGTTTGGAACGAAACGTGCCACGACCGAATTGGTAAAACCGAAATTCACAAATAAAAGACCTAAGGTTGTTGCGAGGCTTGACGTGGAAGAAGAAGAAGATTTTGGTGGAACTGAAGACAATAACAATGATTTAAACTAGTTGAAGCTGATTCTAAGGACCCGAAATTAGCTTACAGGAAGAAGGGCATATATTGTAACATCCCTTTGCGGATAATGTTGAAAAATGGGTGGAAACCAGGAATAGGATTAGGGAAAGACGGACATGGAAATTTATATCCCATATCGGCTAATAAGACTTGGTCAAATTTTGGTAGATGTGGTTTTGGGGATGAGAATAGAGTTCAGAATAAGGAAGTTAAGTTGAATTTAGATGCTTTTCCAAATCTTTCCCCAAGTTTATTAGATCGGCCACGTGTTTCTGAATTTTTACAAACTTTTGTTGCGGCATCCTTGTTTGATGAAGAGGTATGTTTTGATGAGGGTTCTCGCAAGGTTAGAGCGGAGATTGTTATTGAGATATTAGGGAATACAATAAATGGGTTGATAGATACTGGGAGTGAAGTGAGTTGTATTTCAGAAGAGCTTTATGAATCTTTACAAATTACTAAAGGTACAAGATTTCCATCATTACCAGTGAAACCTATACAGATTAGAGGAGCAGTAGGGCAGAAAAGTTTGAAAATACAGCAGCTAACATCTGTTGAGTTAAAAATTCAGGGGATAAGTTTCGATACTGGATTATTGGTAGTTCCAAAATTGACAGTGCCGGTGATATTAGGCTTTGACTGGTTACTTTCTCATGATGCTGTTATTAATTTGCGAGATCCTAAGTCTTTAATTCTGTCAGGTAATGGGGAAGAAGTTAATGTACCGTTTATTGATGAAAGTCAAGAGAGTGTAGATGTTAGAACTCTACGAGTCGGTCAGGATGATAAAAGGGATTCCACTGTGAAGAGTGAGGATTTTCTGGATAGGCTTAATGTGGGAGTAAAATTGAATGATAGTATGAGGATGGATTTAAAGCAAGTTTTAGAGAGTCATAAGATAGTATTCACGAAGCAAATTGGTAGGGCAAATTGTTATGTTCATCATATAGAAATGTCTGAACACACTCCGCGAATAAATAGATCCTATCCGATTCCGTATGCTTATCGTAATAAGATTGATGAAAAATTAAATGAGATGGTAGAGTTGGGGATTATTTCTAGAGGGGCGACTCCTTATAGTAGTCCTTTAACATATACAAGCAAACCTGATGGGTCTATTCGTATTTTACTTGATGCTAGAGAAATTAACAAGTACATGGTGGCAGAGTCAGAGGCCCCACCAATGCAGATAGATGTTTTAAATGCATTTCATGGTGTAAAATTTATAACTATCGTAGATTTAAACAATGCGTATTTTCAAATTCCTATATCAAAAGAGAGTAGGCAGTATACCGGGTTTACTGTGAATGGGAGGTCCTATATGTATAATGTTTTGCCACAAGGTCTGAAGACGTCTGTGGGAAGTTTTAGTCGAGCGATGGATGTAGTGTTGGGGCCAGGAGTTAGAAGTTTTTGTGTAAATTATTTAGATGATTTGGCAATATTAACGAAAGGGAGTTGGGAAGAACATTTGGAGCAATTAGACAAGGTCCTAGAACGATTAGAGAATGCGGGTTTGACTTGTAATTTAGAGAAGTGTAAGTTTGCTTGTCGGGAAGTGAAAATGTTAGGACATATAGTTTCTACTGAAGGGATTCGGACTGACCCAAATAAAGTCAAGTCGATTCAAGAGTTTCCAACTCTGAAAAAGGTGAAGCATGTGCGAGCATTTTTAGGGTTATGTAATTACTACCGGAGATTTATTCCAAATTATAGTACTTTGATTATACCTTTGACAAGATTGTTAAAAAAGGAACAAGTTTGGTATTGGGATGAGGAGTTAGATACGGCATTTAAGAATTTGAAACAGGAGTTTTCTACAACTATTATGTTGTCACATCCAGATGTAAATAAAGTTTATTATTTGCAGACGGATAGTTCAGGGGTAGGAATTGCGGGAGAGTTATATCAATATGACGATGAGGGTAATAAACGGATTTTGAGTTTTTGTGGAAGGTCGTTGAGAGGATCAGAATTGAGGTGGACAGTTACAGAACAAGAATTTTGGGCAGTAATTTATGGGGTTAAGAAGTTTGAGACTTATTTAAGGGGGGCGGAATTAATTATTAGGACTGATCATAAAGCTTTAGTGTTTGTAAAGAACATTAAATTATTTAATAGTCGGATTACAAGATGGATATTGTATTTAGAACAGTTTAATTACACAATAGAGCATGTTAGGGGGGTCGAAAATGGGGGAGTGGACGTTTTGTCTAGATTTCCAAAGGATGGGGACATTCAAGAAGGGAAAACTTGGTGTCCATCGATAATGTATATGGGGGTGCAGAATAATACTGAATTAGAATCTAAATTAGAACAGATGGTTCAGTTTCAGGATATGGATAATGTAGCAAAAGGCATTAAGGAACGCGTGCTAGGGCAAGTGGAAGGAGGAAGTCGATTGTCCAGAGTAGCGATGCGTTGTTCAGTTGTCGATGGTGTGCTTTATTTTAGAAAACATGTCAATGATGTTGAAGTTTTATATTTACCAGAAGCTTTGCAAGCTGAGGTGTGTAGACAAGTTCATTTAGAGTTAGGGCATTTGGGGATTTATAAAATGATGAAATATCTAAAACAAAGATTTTATTGGCTTGGAATGAAGAGAATGGTAGAGAAGTTTGTTAGGTGTTGTCATATTTGCCAATTATCCAAAGTGGATAATGTTAAGTATGTGGGGGCGTGTAATTCTATTGTAACGGAGAATCCAGGGGATTTAGTTATGGCAGACCTTTATGGACCCTTACCAGCGTCTAGGGGGGGAATAATATACATATTCGTAATACAAGATTCTTTTACTAAATACATTAAATTATATGAGTTGAGGGTGGCAACAGCGAAAGCGGTTGTGATTAGGATGCAAAATTTTGCATTAACAATAAAGCCGAAAACTGTAATGACTGATAATGGAAAACAATTTATAGGGAATACATGGAAATTAGGATTACGGAATATGGGAGTTAGGGCTATATATACAACTATTAGGAACCCTAGGCCAAATACGACGGAACGTGTTAATAAAGAGTTGGGAAAATTCTTTAGGATTTATTGTCATGAAAGGCATAGAAATTGGGGTTTATGGTTAGAGAAGATTGAGGAGTTGTATAACAATACATTTCATTTAAGTACGGGGTTTACACCTAATGAAGTTCTTTTTGGTAGAGTGACTCATTTATCAATAGATACCCATTTGCCTTATCTTGTACGTAGTAGGGATATAGGAGAGATTCGGGAGCAAGCTAGGGTTAATTTACAATTGGCTAGTCAACAGAGAAAGACTAGGTTTGATTTAACTCATAAATTAATTCAGTATCAGGTTGGAGATTTGGTTAAGTTGCGAAGATTGAATAAGTCTGACTCTATGAGTGGAGTTACTCGGAAGTTTGATTTAACTTATGAAGGTCCATACAGGGTAGCAGCAAGACAGTTTGATAATGTTTATGTTTTGGTACACCCCGAAACTTTGCAAGAGAAGGGGATGTTCAATGCAATACATTTAGCACGATATTATGTTTAATCAGGAAAATGAAGTTAGAAGTTGGGGAATTAGAAATTTTATAGGGACGTTGATGTCGGTTATGAATTTCCATGCAGAAGCATTAGTGAGTGTTATGTGGGGTAGGATTAAATCGGAGTAATTTTGCTTTGGAATATATTTGAGTATTAGATTATATGGTATTTGGTGTTTAGTTCAATATTATAAGGTTTTAGAAATATTAATAAAGTATTTGCTTACTGGCTAGTGGTTTTGAATTCATATTTGGTAATGGAGGTTTAATTTAGGAGAGGGGGGGGGGAAAGATGTAGCATAGGGGAAAAAGGATTGGGGGGGGGAAGAAAGATAAAATAAGTTAGGGGACTCCTTAAATAGTTTTGGGGTTCAGTTGGTGAATTGGTTATGAAATTTAACTCTTGTTTGGGATTGATTGGAGACAAGGAGTTGGAATAAGAAGGTTAAATCTTGGCTCCGTTGAATATCGTCAAGATTTAGGGGGGGATTGTACTGACCTCATCTCGAGTCAAACCTTCAAGCAAGAATTAAATTGTCTTTGGTATTTGACTGGTTAGAAAACGGAGAGAGTGTGGGGGTTGCTAGGAAACAGTTGGTGGTTGACGGGAGTGATCGACGGGCTTGTAAAAAAATGTTTTTCTTAAGATTTTTATTTGCTTTTCTTGATAGTAATAGTGTTATATCTACAAAATTTTCCTTTAAAATTAATAATGTGCAGAGTGTATAATGGTGAATAACATAAAGGAGGCGATCTATAGGAATTTTGCAAAGAAAAACCCTAGAAGGTTCTCGTAAGTTTCATGTAGACAAAGTCTACTTAAAAAGGTAAATATTGTAGTCCTACCGTTGTTGGAAACACTTATCTATAAGAAATCATGTCCACGAATAATTTGGTTTATGATTTGAGAACTAGAAAATCGAACTGGTGATTTCTCATAGGTATTTTAATCTTTCGTATATGTCTTATTACTTAGAATAGGGAAGCTTGGGAATGAGTGTTCTAGTTGAGGACCTGAAAGACGAATGGAAGGGTGATGGTCGTTGTTTAGAAGGGGTTCCGTATGGTGTTTAGTTTATTGTGAATGTTTGTTGTGTTTCTAGGTATAGTAATAGAGTAAGGAAAACTTTCGTAGTACAGGGAAACCTTAGTTGCATATTTAACCTTTCATTTTAATACATTTCACGCGGGAGCATGACCCTGAGAGCTCCGTCGCTTACTACGAGGGCTTCTAAGCGGTTTGGTGTCGCTGTCGGGAGAGTTCGGTTTGCGGCTGCGCGGCCTTGACATCTCGTCGGGACCCGAAGCTAAGTGTTGTCTTTTAGTGGTTACTCGATGGGTGCATCGTTGCACGTAGGGTAGTAATGCAGCTGGTTACGAATGACATTTGATGTCGTCATTTTCAAAGTATTTTGAATTATGGAAGATGTCATTGCAATTTTGACAACAAGGCTATTAGATCATTCGTAGCAAAGCTGTCCTTGTTAGAACATGTTTATTTGAATATTTTTCTTTGATTTTGATTTTTTTTTATTTACGAATATTTTCAAAATGTTTTGAGTTTCGAAATTTTATATTTTTTTGGAAGGAACAATTTATTTAAAAAATAGAACAATTTTTAAAAAATAAATTCTTAGGAGCAAATCATATTGAATTTAATAGTGATATACGCTGGTCGTCGGAAAACCAAACTAGTGATAAATTTCTTTGAATTATTTCACGGGATTATAATTCTATCGCGAAACTAATAATTATTTAAAGGTAAATAATTTTATTGTTCATTTGATATTCTTTTATAAATGTTTTTAATCAAGGGAATTCGAAGGCTTATTAATAATTCAAGACTGATCTAATTCTTTTGGACCTTGTGTACCTTTTAGGACTCCATGTCTAATCTTCAGTTTATTGGAAGAACCTTTCTAAATTTTCCCATGCTGTTTGGCTAAGATTATTTAGTTCTCTTTCGGCTCTTATATTGGGGTTTACAGTTTTGCTTGTGTCCTAGCAATTTAAATTACAATTTATCTTCACCTTCCTCGTTTAATGCATCGGATATTATACATGTTTCTATTCGAGTCGAAGAGGGTTTAGTGTCTTGGTGAAAGTTATCAGCGGGTCACAGACGTCGATGACATCTTACCGCCACTAAACATCTTGGATTAAAATAGCAAGCAGAGACACTTCACACTGTACGCTCAGTTTCCATACAGACTGCACAGACTGCTTCAGTGTGTTAAAGGTTCAAGGTTAATAGCTTCAAAATTTATCTTGGGGAACCGGGGGTCGGATTTGAGTTGCGTCAAGAGTCGATCTCACCTCTGGTCGAAAGACGTTAGTTAGTTGAGGTGACTTGCTGGCTTGGTTTTTATGATCTCATGTCAGCAAGGATGCCTGCGAGTTTAGCTCGGCAACTGCTTTCTACTCCCGGCTCTCATGTCGGTTCGTGGGGACTCGACTAAGCGAAGCGAAAGCTGAGCGTGTGATATCGGGTGCCTTGACGGATTCGAAGGGGAGGAGACCTCCAATATTCTGGGTTTGCTTTGATACCTGTCACACTGGATTGCAGAAAACACACACATTCCGTCGTCCTAAATATCCGAGGACACAAGAGGGGTAGTTTAGGTCAATAGTCTCTCCATCTAAATTATTAGGAAAAGAATTAAATCCTGTCTCTTGGAGTGACTATAATTTGTCGGGCCCTCTGCTCTCTTGGTTACGAGGACTTACTCAGACTGACTTGGCGACGTAATGGAAGCTCTCCCCAGACAAGTTCGGGACAGGCTGGCGGAGTGTGACCAGCCTGGAGTCGAGCACACGAGCAAGAGCGGGGAGGGGCTCTGCTTTTACCAGACCACAAAACTTGTCGAATTTCCATAAACTGAAGTTCTCTAGACGTTTCTTTTCTTCAACTAATACAATTATTTGAATTCCCTTATTCTTGAATATCTCTTTAATCAGAAGAATCTGTTATCCCTCATTCTCGCCTTAGGAACCATGGGTTACTAAAACATTTAAAAAAAACCACACAACGTTACTACCACTATTTCGATTGGCAAATATCTTTTGTCTACCGGTCCGCCAAACAGATTAAATAAATTAATCTTTCTTTTATATTTTATAAGGCCTGCCCCTTGGGGTCAGCACAGTACCTACGTGATTTCCTTGTCATTCAACCATCTATTCATTTTGCCACTTAGACGTTATCAATTTTTGACGATATGCCTACCTAGTCGTCATATATCATGGTTTCAGCAGAAAATAGCGTTCGATGAAATGAAATTCGATGAAATGATACAATCGATGAAGTGAAATTCGATAAAATGATCGGTTACCATTCATCAATGTTTTGTTATAACTTTATGTCAAAAAATGCGAAACTGCGTACTATCATGCATTGTGTCTCAACTGCATATTCACTCATAGATGTAGTGACGTCGTTATAGTGTAGCTGACGTCAACTATAGTTGACACCCGGAGGTACAGGGATAGATGCTGATCCATCCCCCGTCTGCGGATCCCTGCAGGCCTCAAGTGGTCGTAGCCGTAATTGGGCCTGTTCCACGTTTACGACTCGGTTTACGAACCCGCGCCTCGCTTCACGCGTTACGCTCATCTAAATATTATAAGCTTCCTGTAAAGCATAACGTAATGGGGCTGTAAAAAATCAGGGTTTCGTAGAATTTGTTGTATCTCTTGTTATGTCTTTATATAATGGAGTAATGAGTGATCATGGAAGAGTTAATTTTATCTTATCTTATTATAGGTTAAAATACAGCCTAGGATAGGGTATATTGTATTTACAGTCAACCAATTTGATTTTTAGGCTACTACGGACTATGTTAAAGTGACGTTGACAACCAAAACGTAAGAGACTTCCTATGATTTGGTTTAAAATGACAAAGTCCATATTGTGTACCTACTCTTTGAACTACCCTTACTTTTCTACCATACCTTACCAAAAATCTCTTAAATTGTCCAAAACGAAAACTTTATACTTAAGGAAACTTGGTCAGCTGGTTTTGCAACCTTTTTTCTAGGGCCAGGAACAGGAATTGTTAGTTCGGACTGCCGATTTTACTGTAAGAGTATTTTTTATGGCAGAATTGAATATTTAATTTTTATTTATTAAGGAAAACAAACAGCTTACACAGCATTACACATTAATATTACAACAGAGGTGAGGTAAATATATTTGAATCACCGCTCGAGTATGACCATATTTATTCATTTTAACACCAAGCAGCTAACGTCTACCAAAACACCTAGGTACTCATTTTCTAAATCACAACCATTATTTGTTTCCAACATTTCCTCGGAATTCGGAAAATCGTACGGAGTTCTATTTAAAAAATGCTAAGTTCCTTAAGCGGCTGATCAGATTCGCGGAAACGTCGGTCTAAATATAGACCGGTCAATACACGGGCCATTGGCGGCGGCGCTGCGTGCCCGTTTTAAGGAGCTTTACTTCTTTACATCCCCTAGTAAGTTGAGGGGGGATATAAGTGGCGTAATGGAGTATGAATGTTGTCAATTTCAAATAATCCGTTTTGTACATAAACAATATGAACGTAGAAATATTATACGTTGACAGGAACTCCTACCTACAGTATTCCTCTGTTTACTCGATAATGACACTACAGTAGGTATTAGTAGTTTACGTGACGGTTGCGTAGTGCTAATTACGCAGAGTCTCGTACAATACTTTATCTACACACATATCATAAGTACTCTAAGATGGGTTCAGAAGCCGAAAGGCAAATAACCAGCATTACCTTACCTGTGGTAGTAGGTGACAGCGATGACAGCTGTAACGTAATTTTGGGTCTCCCTCGCGATCCCTAACATCGTTCCTAATCACTTGCCCGAACTGTTTTGTCCTAATGGGCATTAGGACTAACGATCAATTGTCATAACAATCATTTTCCACAATGTAATGATTGCCCTAATAAAAAAAATCATCCATACGATGTTAGGAAAACTAAAGATAGGCCATATGAGTGTTAGGACAAATGATCATTATGACATTAAATGTTAGGGAATACAAAAATAGGTAAAAAACGTTATGGATTCAGATATAGATCCCGTAATTTTGAAATTACGTTATCGAATATTGTAATGTAGGTAATGAGATCAAAATTTGGAACATCTTCCAAAATTAACTGTACTACCACAGGTAATGCTGGTCATTGCCTACGGGTTTTGAACGCATAATAGAGGACTTATGATATGAGTGTAGATAAATACTTTTTTACCATAACATCTGTAAGCATGTGTATGGTAAAAACTAACCCTGTAATTTATCATTATGACCTTTGAATTTGACAGAAAGGGACAAAGAATACTTTAACAAAAATAAGTTTATTGTGCGTTTATGAATTAGTGGGTAACATTAAAAATACTAAAAAATTACTAATATAATACTGCTCTTATACTTACATCAAATCAAACAAATTTGACGAATGTAAGATTGAATGTAAGCATTAAGAATTAAGTTAAATATTCAGACAGCCAATTTTTTCGATTAAAAATTTAAACCGGTCCAGTTGCGGCAGAATAAATAAAAGGTTACGATACTTTGGTATCGTCTATTTGATACAAGTGTAGTCAGACTGAGTCACACGGTTAAGAGTTTGTGGGTGCACTCAATTAGCACCTCTATTGGCACTGATATTAATTATATACACGACATTTATTGTTATGAGTACCTACCTACTTAAGTGTCTATTCTGTATTTTTTTCTAGATATATTATAGTATCACGCGATTTTAATCCAACTTATCCTAAGCGAACACTTAATAGAGCGGTAAAACATAAAACTTATCATGCGTGCTCTGATATATGTACTTCTGAATCAAAGCAAATACTGTTTTATTTGTTAATACAATAAAACCGACTATTTCACGGAGATGGCAGGAACGTGGTAATAAACTCGCGTCAGTTTGCTCAATATTGACGCACCGATCAATACGCTGATACGTACCAACATTGCAAGCAAATATAATAAAACAAAACACAAATATTGATATCAAATACGTGAATGGTGTACTTGTTCAATTTTGATGGTTTAAAAAATAAGTTTAAGGCGATTCATGGCTTTAGAAACCTTGTTAAAAATAACCAGGAAGTTAGTTTATGCCATTAAATATTGTCTTTTGGCGACTATTGACGATACGGTTTAGTTAGCTAGTGGACAGTGACCGACAAAGCTAGCAGTCCCGGGTTCGATTCTAAAATTTATGGTAATTAGTGCCTGAGTCTTGGATGTTATTTATGTGCCTCAATATAAATATGTTTCTCGTAACCTTTAGTGCCCATACTAAAAGCCTAGAGCTTAGTTTCGGAATTAGTCAATTTGTGAGTGTTTCAGAGTAGTAAACGTTACGAACTTACAATAAATATATTTTTACAATTAAAATTTGCAGCGATCATTATAGTTGCTAGTGTGTTCGATTCCCGGTATGGGCAAATATTTGTGTGATGAGCACGAGTATTTGTTTCTGAGTCTTGGATGTATTATTTAAGCATTTATTTCTCTATATAAAGTATATAATTATATCGTTGTCTAGTACCCATAGTGCCTAGAGCTTAGTTTGGGACTAGGTCAATTTGTATGAGATTGTCCCTTGATATTTATTTATTTATTTATTATTTATTTATGTATCTGTGAGTTTATTGATATACGAGTCATTACTTGTAGAGTAGAGTCAAACACGAACCTATTCCTCAAGAAAATGTGGATGGCGATTGGAACAGCGCCCCGTGTCTATATTAGTAAGTACTAAAATTTACTAGCACGTTAACATTGACTGTCTTCCGTATCGTCACCGAGTAGTAAAGGTGAAGTATTTGTAAAATAATGTATGCAAACGTGAGTCTGATTGATGAGATTCCGTACAAGTAAGTTTTTAAATAAAAAAGGCGATTCGGAAACCTGAGATTATGATTGATATGTTCTTGCTGGAGCTACCTTTAACCCGAAAAGTCCGTTTTCTGATTCGGCCGAGCATATTTTTCTTCACGCCGTCTGCGGTTAGTCTGCAGCACCGCCAGACAATATGGCTGCCCTTGACCCTAGCAAGGTTGTCTATTAGTTAGTACGAATGTTTATATCGATTTGGTACGTTGCGGCTCCTACCAATTCAGCTTTTAGTTATTTTACCTTACATCTTTGGTAATTCATAATTCTGTTATGTTGTCCGATAAAAAAATTGTTTGACAAACTTAAGTATACCTAGGAGAGGTTAGGTTAGGTTAGGTTAGGTGTCGTATGTAGCACACGAGTATTTAGAATTTGTTGTGAAGCCGGAATTCCACTGCGGCGAACTTTTTAATTTTCCGGGATGAACATTAGTGTACCTATGTGTTAATCCAAGGCATAAGTTATCTCCATTTTAGCCAAATCTGCCCAGCCGTTGCAGCGTGAAGGAGTAACAAACAAACCCACAAACTTTCGCATTTAGAGTATTAGTAGAATTGGCGGAAATTACCGAGGATCGAACCAAGGACCAAGGATTCTATTCTACTCGATGAAATCGTATTAATTTTGACATATTAACGTATCGTCAACGTTATGATAAGTCTTATTCACTTCACAGGAAAGGAATGGCAGCCGAGTTACAAACAATACGATAACATGACAAAAGCGATATGGTTTTACTGAATAGAAAATAAACCCAGCAGTTTCGCAGATAGGGTTACAAGGAACCAGGTTGTCCGCGTCGTCGAGCGGCGAGCCTGGCCTCCACCATCGACTCGTCGCTGATGAGCAGCGATCCGCACGGGTGGTGCAACACCGCGGGATTCCGAGTAGAAATCTTAATATGGACATGATATTATTTCCGCAATCATGATAAAAAAAACATTCTATTAAGTGTTGTTTATTTATAAGTAGACGTTTAAGGGCCGAATTCACCAACCAAATTTACAGACGGTTAAGTCTTAATCAGCTGTTAGTCAATACATTTGACAACCGTTAAACCGCTAACCGTCCGTTTAATTGTCGGTGAACACTGCTCTAAATGTTTAATTTCCTGCCTTGCCGAAGGTTACTGTTACTTTAGTTTTTCTATTGTTTGCGTTTATTACCCAACGCATAGTTGAAATTGGCGCGAATGAGACGGCACATAGTATTCACATAATTCCTGTTAATAATAATGTTAAGCCTTCCTCTTTTGATTTAATTATAGGGATTTCAACCTATTTCTAACAGCAAATATGTTTACCTACTTATGTTCTTCGGTTCATAAAGTTTGCTCGTTATGATTTAAAGTAATTTCTTCAGTGATTATTTTGACCACTTTAACTTATTTTGCGGACTCGGTGATTATCTCTTACGACTACCTACTGTGACTGTTCACAAATTTTTAAAATCAAAAACATTGACATCCTTCTACAACTGGAATCCCAGAATCCCTGGGCATATCTATATTAACCTTTTCAACGCCACAGTCGGCTCTGGCCGTCAACTAAAAGTCGTGCCACTGACGCCACGTCGGCTACAGCCGACAAGAGTTCAAGATTAAAAGAGACTTTGTTTGGTAGCAATAAGGTGTAATTTGCATAGCATAGCAAACATGTTTGGCGTGTGGGCGGCACATTTTGTATTCGACGTATGGCGTTGGTCTCGTGTTGCACCGTCAGTGCCCATCACTAGTGATAAGCTTACGAGCTGCGGCGCTCCAACTAGTCTAAAGCAGCCAACCGATATTTCGGTGAAACATTTTAGAGGTAGTATTCACGACGTCCGGACTGTATAAATCCTTTGACACATTTACCGCCAGCCACTGCTACGAGCAGGGCTCGGATAACGGTAAGTATATTTTTCGAAATGGTTTCGTCTTCAATACCTAAGAAACGATTTGTTTCCATTTCGTTAGAACGGAACGTTATGGAAAACGTTTTTTACCTATTTTCCATTTTCTGGGGTGTTCCGTACGAAGCTACGAACGAACATTACGAATAGCTTCATGCTTGTCGCCGCACGCGTCCTGTGGATTAAACCGGTTTTTGAAAACGTTCCCGTTTCGTTTTCGTTCCGAACAAAATGTTGTATAAAGAACCGTTCGAAACGTATTTTAAATAACGTTTTCGAGCTCTGGCTACGAGTGTGATGTACCTACGAGCGTATAATTTTTCCGGTATGTAACCAAAATTTGCTACGAGCAGTGAACTCGACTATCGGGTAGTTGGCGCTGAATATGTTAAAGCAAAAGCAATGAGCAACAAACGACTAAGCCCTCACGTACTGCATTAATATTGAAAGCATATTTCGTAATTACTTTTGTATTATACAAGTTAATAGCTGAAAACACATCTTGAAGGATGTATGTAAAGTTCAAATTTCATTGATACAGGTTCAGTTTCACTTTCAAACGTCGCGTGTGGCGTAGTAATTACTAAATCAATACGGGTTCTAATCGGTTGAACAAGGTTTTTATAATACACACATCAAAAATGTCTAAGGATCATATATGTACCTTCTGCGTTGTAATACAATGCAAAATACCAAAATAATGCCTTGATAATTTTGGTCCTCAGTCATTTTTAATGTGTGTACTATGTAATGACTTTAATATTTAATAGCCCTTATATTATAGCAAGCCCTGTTTTCAGAGCTGCGCCTCTATTCTAAGCGGTAAAACCGATATCGTAGTTTGCCTGTTATGGTATTGTTATGACGTCAGCCGCCATTACTGTTAAGAAAATAAGAGCTATCAAAACGTTGACAATACGATAACAGATCAAATACGATATTGTTTTTACCGTGTTGAATATGGCGATGTGTATGGCGCTGGGGGGTTACCATATTGACATCTCATCTTATCTATCTTACTGATGGGCCCTCTCGGATACACTTCGACCCCTTTAGGATTTTTTGTGCAATTACCCTCTTACACACTCAGCTCTTCGAATTTGAGGTTTCCTAGCGATGTTTTTCCTTTACCGTAAGAGCATCGGGTAATATACCTACTTAAGTTAGAAAAACTTATTGGTACACAGTGACCGCGGCGGTTCGAACTCGGTACCTTACCGTCTCGAGGCGACCCCCTAGGCCACCGACGCTCTACACCTTGACATACTGAAACAGTTCAGTTTATATTGAGAGAAAGGGACTGAGCTGTATAACTGCTATAGCTCTGTTCCTTTCTCTCAACCTAAATATTAAAATTAGAACCCCAATATATTAAAATTAGAACATTATGGTCTGTCAAATAATACTCTAAATCTTATGTCTTCATATCTTAGTGATAGAACACAAACGGTTGTTGTAAACCAACCACAGTCCATTGGAGCAACTGTTAAATTAGGTGTGCCTCAGGGCTCTATATTAGGTCCTTTCTTATTTTTGGTCTATATAAATGACTTACCACCCACGGTAGATAACCTTTGTGATATTGTGCTATTTGCTGATGATACTTCATTAATTTTCAAGGTGGACCGAAAATCCGTTGATTACAGTAGGATAAACGCCACGCTGGTTAAAGTACTTAATTGGTTTACTATTAACAATTTGCTACTTAATGCTAAGAAAACTAAATGTGTTAGGTTCGTTTTGCCTAATGTTAGACCGGTAGAATCTAGTATATTTCTAAATGATGAGTGTTTGGAGATGGTGGACAAGGCGCTTTTCTTAGAGATAACTATAGACAAAAACTTGCAATGGAGTACCCATATAGCAGTACTAGCAGGTAAATTAAGTTCGGCAGCTTATGCTGTTAAGAAAATCAGGCAACTTACCAATGTTGAGACAGCTCGCTTAGTTTATTACAGTTATTTTCATAGTGTTATGTCGTACGGTATTCTGGTTTGGGGCAAAGGTGCTGACAAAAAAGAGCCATTCGTTCCATATATAACCTAAACTCCCGTGATTCCTTAAGATTACTATTTAAAGAAATTAGTATTTTGACAGTAGCGTCACAATTTATTTATGAGAATATTATTTGTCATTAAAAATCAAGACTCTTTTGTTAAGAATTGTGATATACATAATTTGAATACAAGAAATAAAAATAAAATTGCTATTAAAAAAATTCGTGTCCGTAAGGTATATAAATGATTTGTTGGTCAATGCATTCATTTCTATAATAAATTACCTGACGAAGTTTTAAAGTTATCATTTCCAGCACTTAAAAATTACTTGAAAAAGTCGTTGATGTCGAAAGCTTATTATAGGGTCGAGGACTATCTAACAGATAAAAATGCTTGGCCTAAATTAAACACCTAAATAACTTAGTAATAGCTTAGTCAGAAAAATATGTAAACATTGTAGGTATAATTATTGTGTAGGGGACACGGTTTCTGTAGGAGAATGTATCAAAACTATGTGGTTGTTTTGCACCGTCATGGGTAAGTATATATATGCATATATATATATATATATATATATATATTTAATTATTATTATTATTACTATTTAGGTATGAGTTCATCTGAACATACTGAGTTTTGACACATTTTCCTGCTCAACTACGCATGATATATATTTTTTAATGTTAAATTCATTGTTTTATACAATGCTAGGTTAAGTTCTATAATTGTATAAGTAATTTTTTAAAAACGACTGACTGTTGAGTTTCTTGCGGCGTTTCTTCTCAGCAGTGGTCTCTTGCGAAGCGCTGGTAGATTTTTGACGTGTAAAAGTGCCCGTGCGGCCTACTTACTGAATAAACATCTTTTATCTTTTTATCTAAACTGACCTGCTTTAGTATGTCATGGTAACCCCCATAACTGTTAAGCCCAACCGATTTCCAGTAACCTAACCTAACAGCCCTTGAATTATGTTTTAAATACAAAACTGCAAATTTTTCTTGGTCGAGTTTTAAAAATAGAAGCCAATTGAACCGACAAGCATGCGACGCGAGTGGCAGCCAATACTACTATCCATGTTGTAATGAATGATTAATGATATTAAACGCTGTTATCATAAACGCCTGCGGACATTGAACTGACGTGTAAACATGTCCGTTTGTTCAGTAGCCGAGCGTTAACCTTTTGCTGTCGCTGACAGTACTTTTCACGCTACGATAAATTGAGTTTTAATTTTTTAGCTTCAAGTGTCGTTTGAGCGTACACACCGGATATTTTTAATTTTATTTTATTTGACATTGCTTTGCTAAGAAAAGTGAAAAGTAAGCAAAGAAAAAAAACTGAATATCGCTTAGGTAAAACCATAGTTTTTTCTCGATAGTGTATATATATATAGTGCTTAAATAAAATAAAAACATGAGATAGACACACATGGATACTAGATAACAATAAACTTACTTATATAGCCTCGTGAGGCCCAGTGCAATAGGATGTACATAATAAAGGAAATTTAATTTGAACTGTGTTGCACTAAGAATAAGGTTTATTTTCCTATCTTGATAATCTGAAAATGGCATTATCGAACAAACGTAATTGAACTTTATTGCCTTGAAGGTAGATTCAAAGTCCCACTTAGAAAAAACTCCCCGTTTGTAGTATGGTGGGCCTTATGAGGATAGATAAATACATACTTAAATACGTAAAAAAAACCAAGACTCTGGAACAGATACTCGCGCTCATCACACAAATATCCGCCTTTACCGTGGTTTGAACCCAGGACCGCTAGCTTCGATGGCAGGATTACTATCAACTAGGCTTAACGTGTCTTCAAACACGAGTTGATATTTAAAGAAAATGTTTTCTGGTTGGCACCTATACTCTAATTATTCCAAGATGATGCCTGTGACAGCTCATGTAAACACTTATTACAATTATTTCTTTAACTTTACATAAATACTACATCGGTACAAACCTGGCGACAATGTTCAGGAATTTAAATAATAAAATAGTCAATGGCAATTATTGGTTTCCTATGAACGTAGGTCGCGGTTAGCCATACTGTAATAAATTAATTTATATTGCGCAAAGTTATAAAGTCAGTAAAGCAGTTCTTTTTAGCGCCGGCGGCAGCGAATGACGTCTGCGAGTTCTATAACGGGAAAATAGAGCGCAAAATGAAAGCGCGGGCGCGGCCGCCCTCTACGGCAATCCGTAGGCGGCGCTACGTGAGCTGCCTACGCGCTACGCCGTATCGGTATGTTCATATTTCTGATACGCCATAAAGAATTAAGGGAAAATACTAAGTTACTATAGGTGAAAAACTTAAGTAAATGACCTCTTGCATGTAGATGAAACCCATCTGTATAGACCGTTAGACATTCTATATTTGAAATTTGACGTAAATTTCATACTAATTTTGTAGACAACTACATGCAAGAGGTCATTTACTTAAACTTTTCACCTACAATCCCCTTATTCATAAAATCACAATTTACCTATTTTAGTTAAAGTATTCTTTGTCCATTTCTGTCAAATTCAAATGTCATAATGACAAATAAGAACAGAGCATATTTTTAGCACACGTCTTAGCTATTGCGCGTTTATTAAATAATAAGAGAGTAAGTAATATGAAATATTCATGTATTTTTTAAATCGCATTTCTCATGAAAATATGAAAATACCGTAAAAGAGATCACCAAACGTAAAATTAAAATTAAAATGGCCGAAAAATACTGATGATACAAGCATTTTAAACTGCCAATTAGACAGTGATTAAACACAGAGATCCGATATGCACTGTGACGTAATGTAACAGGTCGGCCATGTTTAATCCTGTTTTGCTAGAAAGAGATAGGAACAAATCTTTGTTAGCTTATAAATATCTTGTTTTTCTTTACAGCTATTCAAAAAATGATTTTTGATTATATGAATCAGCTTTTACTGAAGCTGTGATTTTTTGAATGAATATTCCCTATTGAAAAATAGTCGTAGAGGCCGTAGCGGCTGTTAGGTCCGGGAAAATAATTTCAGAGGACGCGTGCTTTTTTTGATAGATTGAGTGGAAATTCTATTAGTGAAACATTGGGGGTGAATACAGTGCCAGCACGGGCATAGTAGTTTAACGCTGGTTGAGATGTACTTCTGGATTCAAACATCCTCCCCGGAAATTGTTGGTTTCCTAAGCTTGGTGATCTCGGTTCACCGTCGACATCCTCCAAGGGTTAGTCAAGAGGACATGAGATATCAAAAAAGTAGAAAATAACGCCGTTTTTAAATAAAATTATCAAATACCGAGTACGGTAATAAAATATCGTACTGTAATAAATTCATACAAATGACTAACGTGGGCGCTTAATGCGCAAGACTGCAGAGTTTTGGCCGCTCTCTCGCTTACTCTTCTGTTCAGCGCTCTACGTGTCTTCTCTATTTCAGTCCAACCCAGCTACTACTACTGTGATATATTATAGCAGTAGTTATTGTAGAAGATACTAGAATAACAGAGCCGTTTGAATTAGTGACAAACGCTTCAATTATTTACTTTTTAAGTTATTTTTTGTAGTACATATAGTTTTTGCCTCTTTGTTTGCGTTGTGTAGGTATACATATATGTAATATTGTGTTGCTTATTTTAAGTACTTGTCTGTATATTTCCGTGTCTAACGCTTTGGCATCAAGCTGTTAGTCAGATATGTTAAATGGATGTATTTTTCATTTAACCGTAAATTATTTTCTGCTGAAGTCTACTGAAGCTCACAATAGCTAAAGTGCGCTTAAAGAAAGCTTTGTTCTTATCCTTCATTGTGAAATTTAAATTTGACAGAAAGAGTCAAAATAATACTTTAAGTAAAATTGGTATATTGTGAGTTTATGAATAAGAGGTAAAAACCATTATTATGCCATTGAGATTAAAACAGTAGTAAAGTTGCAGTTGCAGTATTAGTAAAGTTCTTTGACATGACGGCGCTCAAGTAAAAACCAATATTAACTTAAGTTCATATGCCACCGACAATGCAAGTAATAACATACGTGTTTTTCTAAAAGAAAAGTTTTCAAATAAGTCGTGCATTTTATACGATAGTAATCTAGATCGTAAGAAAATACTTTTGTCATAGAATTTAACAGCGGACCGACTCGGGGCGGGCCGCGACGTGCCTCGACTACTTACTAACCCCGCGTTACGTCTGAAATGTGTCCTGAGAAGCTTATTTGAATATACCTACTATGCTTTAAGACTGAAAGCGTAATATAAGCTCGGCTAGGCTAAGTTTTATGAATAAGAACTTTTTCTCTGTATTAAACTGAAGCCATACTTTAGCGTGCTTATAATTTCTCGCTATCCTAAAATAGTACTACAGCGCCTCAAGTTTTACGATAACGTAACTATATCGTTATTCACGCGCTCTAACGTTATTATGACGTTTTAAAACTCGGATCCACAGTGGTATTCATCATAACGATATAAACTTCATTCGTTTTATACTTAATTCAATTCATTCAATTCTTTGACTCAGGCCATTAAACTGGAAGAGTCGTCCATCATATGGCATTCACACGAGTTTACGTACGCCTTAATTCTAGAGAAGATACAGAAAACCTTTCTCAGGTTTATGTATAAAAAAACCTACCCTTACTTATATCCCACGAAGTTTTTACTCGGGACTCTTGGGTTTAATTCTCCTGAGGTAAGGCGTAACAACAAGTTGCTGACAACTATTTGTGTCATTTTGCGCGGTGAGTGCGATTGTCCTGAGCTAGTGGGGCGGGTTGTGAGGCTGTACGTTCCGCAAGTTCCCACTATATGTCTTCGTACTCATGGCATCGGCACCCGAAAGCGACTTGTTTGATTGGAGATGGAATGCTGGGTGCCGAGAATGTTTGCAATTTTGTGAGAAGATGCATGATAGGCAATCGTGTGTACTGATAAGTTTATTTTTTTAATGTGATTTTTTATTATTATTGTCATTTGTTATTGTGTTTTACATTTGCGACTATTGTCCTTAAGTGTAAGTAAATTGTATAGAATCAATCTGGTTTTCTGGACGCAATGGAATACTGTTATGCCGTGTAAAATGTGTTAATAAATAAATAAATAAATTAAAAGCATAAACCGGCAACAGCGCCCTAATCATAACGTTATTATAACGTTATTCTGGTATGGTTTTGATTACGTTGTAATGTAGCATAACTTTGAAAAAATATCGTCATAAAGCGTTATGGTAGCGATATTTTACATAACATTATGAAGGTCTAGTAGAAGCGTTCACAGGGTTTAGGGCAGTGTTATAGGGCAGCGTCTGGTCAGCGACAAAGAAAATGAGAAAACGTATATTTCACTTTACTTTTCGAACAGGGGACAATCCGTGATCGCAATTTTTATACGTCTTTTCGTTATTAAAATACAATTACGTATTAAAAGTTACGATTCTTGACAACGCGTTTATTAATTTCTTCTCTAGCATTTATACAAATTATTAATCTAATTTTCAGGTACATTATACACATAGTCTTACAATTCCTCCTTTGTTACCGATATCCTTCTTTGTTACTGTCCCAACATTTTCACTGACGTTATTTTCGTTTTACTTCATTTCTATTCTATAAAAAGAAATAACCGGCTCCCAATAAAACAACTGAATATGCAATTACAATTTAAAATACAAAATCGTATTCAGATATGTATACTTAACATTTACTTAAACAAAACTTTAAGTATACTTTCCGTTCAAGGGAACACAGAAAAATAATCAGTAAGATTTTTACAAAAATAATCTATAATTGAACGTATTTTTGTCACTTAAATATATTACATTTATTATTGTATATTTCTATAAAATACATCCATTGAGGTATATAACGTGCAATTTTTTAAGAAATAACAAAAAAAAAGTAGCACAATAAGAACCCATATTCTACCTTCCCTCAATATTTTCCAAAAAATTTAAAAATGTACTAAATATTCATTTCATTAAAAAACTTTATATTTAACGATATTTTTGTTTTTGGTCAACTTTAAAAACAGGTGGCAAAAAAAATGCTCACGGGTATTTGTTTGTGAGTCTTTGAGGTTTTCTATCTATTTAAGTATTTATTTATTTATAAGTATTTATGTCGCTGTCTAGTACCGACAGTGCTTAGTTTGGGACTAGGTTATTTGGTGTGAGATTTTCCCCTGATATTAACATACACAAATAAATACATACATACCTTCACGCCTGTAATCCCAGAGTGGGGTAGGCAGAGCTACCAATTCACCTACAACTCTAAGAACTTGTTGATAATTCTGTAACCACATTTTGTCCCTGTCATTAATTTATTTCGTAATTGGTCTGTTTTATATTTTAACTCCTTCCGCGTAGAGGTCGGTAATTGCTATTCCCGCTAGAGGATAAAATGTAGTCTAATGTCATTCCATGGCCCTCCAGCCTCGATCTTTCATTCCTTTGCTTCGTGAAAAAAGGATAAACCACCATAAACCATAAAAGACACTTTCGCATTTATAATATTACCTAGTCGAGATTACTTTATTACTTACATAATTTCTGAAGTTCACAACACCGCTTAGCGCGAAATAGCTCATAATGGCACGACATTACGGGCTGTTTTCATCCTTACTGTTTATTTATACGGTGACCTTTTCGAACATTGTTGTAGTTTCGGCGTACCTAATTTAAGTCTGATGGCCCTGCCAAGATGCATTGCGCTAACTAGCGTTTCTATTCGATTCGTTTTTAAACCAATCGCGTCACCGGTAGATGACGTGATACGAAAAGTCACGTGATCTACCAGGGACGCGATTGGTATGGAATAAAAATGGCTTTGCGTTTATTATTAGAACTAGCGAACTAAGTAGGCATGGTGCAGCAGCACAGGTTAGTATGGTGACCAAAAGTAATCATATTATATAAAATATCATCACCTTGGGCATCCATTCGTCCAGAATTACAATCATACCGATATCTCCCCTTATTTTATCCATTAATTCTTTAGTTGATAATCCTACTATAATATTATAAATGCGAAAGTGTGTGTGTTACTTTGTTGCTTCTTCACGCTCCAACGGCTAGACGTATTTTGGATGAAATTAGAAATGCAGATAGCTTGTACCCTGAATTAACACAACGGCTACTTTTTATCTCGGGAAATGTAAAAGTTCCCGAGGGAATAAAGATAATCGAAATAATAAATAAATATCAGGGGACAATGTCACACCAATGGACCTAGTCCCAAACTAAGCTCCAGGCTTGTACTATGGGTACTAGACAACGATATAATACTTACATAGAGAAATATATACTTAAATACATAGAAAACATCCATGACTCAGGAACAAATATTCGCGTTCATCACACTAATATCTGCCCTTACCGGGATTTGAACCCAGGACCGCTAGCTTCGTAGGCCAGAATGTCGTCAAATCTACGCGGATGAAGTGGCGGGCCGAAGCTAGTAACACCAAAAACGTCAGTTGTTGTAATAACAGTTGTGGATGTTGTTTAAATGTATATTATGATAATGAACGAAGTAAAAAATATTCTTTTGCTTATTGCATTGTTAATAATAATAATATAAAGACAAACCATACATAACATTCCAAGTTTTTAAATGATTTTCAGTAGAAATTGCATTCCTAAACTTCCCTTGGAATAGTAATGCAATATTAATAAAATGAAGATCTCATGAGAAAGGAATTTCATTAAATTCTGAATATGCAGATGTGTCATATCCCTGAACTGAAGCAGCGCATCACGACCTGTTACATCACCCAAGTTTATAATGTAATAGGGCATTTGATAATCCACTGTAAAATAAATCCGGTTCGGATCCTAACTTAGCCGTTAAAGTTAAATCTATATATTTTTTTAAACTCCTAATTCGGTTCTTAATTGGCAAGTATTAGATTTGGCGTTTCTAGGTTATTATCGATTAGCATAATCTTGATTTGACCACCGCTTTTAATTGTAATATCCAGTGAGATCACCTGAGCAGATTCCCCATGCACAATAAACAAGTTCTATACCTACTATTATTCTAGAAAATATTTTATTAATTATACTCTTTCCTTATTCCTTCCATGCCACTATAATCGATTTTACCGCTCCATCTCGCAATTACACAACATTAATATTTACTTTTCCATCGTCCACGTAGGTAGTGGAATAATTTTCGAAAACACTCTCTTTACTATACTCCATTAAGGTTATCAACAGAACAATTACGACATGCCTTGAAATCAACACTCTGATATTTTTGTGGACAAACTCAGGAACCAATTGCATTATTTACATTCAACCTTCGCATTTCTGCTTGTGAATTGCGTTTTGATCATTTACTTAGACTAGCTTCTGCCCGCGACTTCATCCGCGTCGATTTCGACTGTCGTTATTCCATCGGGAACTTTTAAATTTTTGTATGAATCCAGATTAAAAGCTATCTCCATCCCAAATCTCATCGAAATCCATCAAGACCTTGCAGCGTAAAGGAGTAACAAAGTAAGACTCAAAATTAGGCATTTATAGTATTAGTAGGATACTTATACGAATCATGCGCGAATAATTTTATCCACCACGGATTCTTTATTAAATGCAAACATTGCGCGGAGACCTTCACGTATCTGCGGATCAATACATTGTTGTGTTGTCTGCAATCCGCGGATCACGAGCTTACCTGAGAATACCCTGCTTTTATACAAAACTCCTCAGTTCGTATTACATAGTCATAACCTTTTTACGCCCGCGTAAGTGAAGCACCGACCCCTTCGCTTCGCCATAAACCTAAATTATGGATGATGGATTTAAAGCTTGCATGACTTATTAAAGCAATGCTTTTCATTGTGAAATCGGTTACGAGAATTATAGCCGTGTTGAAGTGAAGTCGATCGATATGAATATTCGGGAGCTAAGCTTAAAATAGTGTAGATATTTATAATACAGTATCACTATCAGTATCATTTGTGTGATGTATTTCCGTCCTTATATATGCATTGATTGAGTCTACAGTACCTACCGTAAAACGTAAGTGATTACGGGGTGAGTTGGGACACAACCTAAAATAAGCCATGACTTGTTACAAATAAGAACAATTATTAAATGGACGATAACGTTACATACCTATATTGGAAATAATTTCAGTCTTATAATAAGTAACATATGCTTCATTTTAGATTGTGTCCCTATTCACCCCTTAATCCCTACACATCCCGTTTTACGGTACTAGTTCCATCACGATTAAGTTTATAGGTAAACACCGCCATCGGCTTTAAATTCTTAAACTACCTAACATGAAATTCGGCAGCAAATGTGTATCTAAATATAGAAGTCTTGTCAACCCCTGAACCTCGAATAGTTCCATAGGAAAAATCAATACTTAAGTGAAACTGCGAACAAAGTCGTGGGTGTGACCTTGTAACTAAATATAGTTTAGGAAGCACAATAACATTGTAAACAGTCTACAACAGCTTACTGCGGTGCCTAATCTGTGCGTCGGATTAGATAGCGTTTCATCCAAAGCCTATTATTAAACAGTTACAACCATACATTACCTACCGCAACACTGCCATTACGAAAACGTTGATATATATACTTATCGATTGCTGCTCTAACACTGAACTACGACAGAAGCACATACAAGTTAAATTCAATGGAACGCTCAGAAAAAGCGCAAAATAAAACAACGGTTGCGAGGAAACATTTATTATGGTACACGACGATGCAAACAGCTGACCCGGCGTGGGATGAACGGGAATATGAGTAGGAGGAAATGTAAAGCGGGAAGTGAGCATCTGGCAAGCGGGAAAACAAACTTAATAAGAGCGAGACGAAAATACAGCTGACTTGATGCCTTGCGCCGGCTTGTTTGGCTAGTTTTTGTGAAGCCTTTTAGGCTCTTTGTGCGCCGTAAGCCGCATTTGAGGCTTCTGTTAACGTGAATGATGTGTGGTTTTGAGGCTTTGAAATTTTCCAAATGCATTTTGCAAACACGAAAACATTGGTGCATTTAAACCCTAACATTGTGTTTCAATTTAGGTGCTGCTGGGTGCGATTTGTGTTTTGGATTAGTGTCGATAACTTGATAGGTACTTAGGTACTGATTCAATTAAAGGTGTGGATGTTAGTAGAAAAATAAAACATAAATAGACATAGTGGATACATAGAGACAGAAGCTTGCAAGACAGATGCGAAGAGAGAGAGAAGAGACATACAGGTGGTTGGTCTGTTCATGGTCAGTGGTGTCCTGCGCGGGCTGCGAGCCGGAGCGCCGCAAGCGCCAGATGGCGTGGCGCGCCGCCACCAGCCGCGCGAAACCGTGTCGAGCCACCTCGAGCTCTACACCGAGCCGTGTCGAGCCACCTCGATCACCGCGAGACCGTGTCGAGCCACCTCGAGCACTACTTGTGTCAACGATCAACAAGTCCTCGCGACGCGCTCACCATCGGCCGGGCGGGGACCAGGACGGGATCACAGGATATTGTCAACAGGTGAAGGATTCAAACTCCACGCGACCAACGGCGGCTTGGACGCGACTCCGTTACATACACTGGGCATTAACTATACCTACACTACGAGCAAAAAGCCAGCCTAAAACGAATATCACAACCGAATATCACAATAAAGCGGTGGCAAGCGAAGCTTCGTGGACGGCGGCTTACGTAACGCTAACTTATCTACTCTTGTAAAACGTGCAAAAATGTATCGATCACAGAAATAAGCCTTAACACTATGAGGTTTTTAATGTGCCCCTTGAGGGTTATGTAACGGAGTTGTGTGGAGATTGAATGGAGGTTGGGCGCAGAGGACATGCGCGGTTGAGGACCGGGTGAGCACTGGCGCCGCGGGGCGCGCCGGCCCCCCGCGCCCCGCCGCCCGCCGCTACCTGCCTCAGTGACATAACCTCCAGCCAGGACATTGCAATCGTCTTCCTGTCAGACTGGCGAGACTCACAAATTATACGCGCGCTCGGTAATCTTGGGATCGAACGCGGTGTGGCTAAAGGAATTGCTAGTCCTTTCTTGATTGGATAGCAATTTTGTCTCAGTTGCCATTTTCAGATAGGTCACTATTCAATTGCTAATATTACCATTTAATTATTTAACCAAATAGGTATCAGTATACATAGGTTGGTCATATTATTTGCTGATTATGTTACGTAACTGAAATTTGATTGCGGACCATTATTCCCGCCCAGACATAATGATAATGAGCTTTATGCCGCCCCATTGATTGCGCGGAATAAAATACTCGTCCATCGTGCTCGGCTGACGTTTAATTGAGTATATTTTATGAGACACAGCAATGTACTGAATTATAAGGAGAAAATTTGAATATTATCCAAAAATAATGTTATTGTTGAAATCGGTATTAAATATCAACAACAACAACTTACTAACAATAAGTAACTTTATGTAGGTACCTAAAGCAAATGACAACATCGGTACTATACAGATGATAACCTTTGTATTTTATTATTATGTAAGTATGTAAGCATAATATTTTGTGTAAATATGTGAAGTTTTATTCATAAAACTAAAATTAAGTAAATTTTTAAATGATAGTTACGTTTAGTACTACAAAACAAATACTACATTTTTAATTAAATTGAAAGAGCCATCTGCTGGCGGTAATCCAAACTAAAGTACTTCTAACGCCATCTAGTTCCGCGCGCTGGAACTACAGTAGGTACAAGCAAAGCACGGCAACCATTATTTTTATCGCCCTATCTTTCACGGAGGCACTTCAGGTAACGCCGTGACGGGCGAATCGTGGAACGAGGGTTAATCTGCAATATCGGCTTTACAAACAGTTAGCCTTCGATAGAAGGGCGGCCCGCCCTTGAACACTGCTCTTTGTAACGGCACAAAAGAAAATAGCTTCTTTGTAGCGGACAACAATCGTGTTGGCTGTAGGTATTATGTTGTATAGATTTTTACTTGTGAACGTCATTTAGCTACTTTAGCGGTAGGAGCTTTTAGAACTATGCGGATTTTTTTATACAATAGGTATTGCTTGTTATGGTTTTGTTGTCTACGTATATTTACCAGAGTTAATTATTTAACCAACACTTGCAGTATTATAAAGCATATTTGAAAGTAGGTACCTACCTACTTGGTGAATTGGACTGATTGATTCTAATGGAAATTAGTGGTAGTATCCGTTAATTGATGCCTACTTGATTTTTTATTATATTTATCATATTATTATTTATTGTTAGCGCGGAATGTCCCACTGCTGGGCAGAGGCCCCCTTCCCATCTTTCCACGTATTTCGGTTATTGTTTACTCACAAAAAATAATCGACAATCACTCTGAACTATACTTACAAAACTAAACAAAACTAAAATTTAAAAATAATCTTCATCTTTAAAATTTCCAATTTCATTTACGGTTTTCTAACAAAACGATGTAATAATATCACATCCTAAACATTCCGCAGACTTTGTGAAGTAACTTTGCTACTCGGCAACAGATGGCGCTCTTATACAAGAAATATCGACGCTAACTTGCGGCGCTGAGTCTGAAAGGTTGAAAACTGTTACAAAGGGTTTTTTTATTTTCATTTTTCACTAGTGTGGTCGGAGTCGAAGCTTAAAACCAGTAAAAAAGGCTCGGCTATCATTGTAACCGTTCGGTTATGATAGCTCTTATTCTCATAACAGTAAAGGCGGTATCGTACAAAATACGGAATGATTTCAAAAGTTAGATAGGTTAAAAGTGAAAAAACGCTTAATTTCATAAAATACATTAAACGTTTAACCTTGTTCTTGATAATTGATAGGTAAGAGTTTTTGGATACTTACGAGTGGGATATAATTACTAATTTATCACGTTCTTTCTGTTGATGGAAAAGATATAGAGTGGTTGGCTTTTGCGGGGATTGTTTGCGGGAATACAGGCAGGAAAACAATAAACGGGAAACAAAAACACGGACGGGGAGACGGGCTTCGTCATTGTGCAGCTTATTTTCGTATAGGCTATTACAAAGTTTTTTAATAACACGATGACTAAAATTTGTGTTATACCTGTATGTATATCTATCGATAATTGTCGAGTTCAATGTAGATCTACAGACGTTCAACCTAGTAGCGTTAAATTAAAACGATGTTTAGCATTAAGTTCACCTTTTGTATACTACCTATTTTATTTTATGCAATATAATATAAATAATAAATATGACGAAAACAGAGTATTTTTTAACCCCTTTTTATCCATATACGTAAAATAAACCTTTTTACAGTTTGGTCGTTCTAAGAGGGCCGCTTTGACAGCTGTCAACTCAGTACAAAATATGTTTGAGGTTATATTTTATACTGCGTTGACAGCTGTCAAATCAGCAATCTTAGAACGACCAAACTGTAGTTAAATTATGCTTTGTCACATTCCGACTTAATCAAATGTCACATTGAAAGATAAGATCACAACAAACTTTAAGCATATTTTAGCTATAGTGCGTTTATGAATTATGAATTAGGGTAAATAGTATAATGTATACTAATACAACATAAAAATTAAAACATTGTAGGTATTTGGTGTTATAAAAAAAAAGTATGAGTATAATTTAAAGCGTATTAGAGATAGGATAGGATTTGTACGACAAGTGCATTCAAAGAGTTTTACAATTACGTAATAGTTATGTAAAGTCAAAAATAGAAGCCTACCCTCATCTAGCTATTCTTCCATAACACACAATGTGGAATTAAAGCCCCGTCCAATTTTATGTTTGCTTGTTCGAGGTGGTTACATAAAACAAGCCTCGTAACATTAATTTCGAAACCGCGGGGGACATCATTTATCCGACCTATATTTAGCTCCGCCCAGCGACTGCGGACTTTGTCAATACACAACAATAACAGACGGCTCACTAACATTTGTTTATGCCGAATAGCAACGCTAAAACCAGCGAACTACCTACTTTGATATTTGTTGTTCCCAGACTCCCGAAGTTATGGGAACAGGGATTACGTTTCGGGGGTTCCGTTAATCAGAAAATACGAGGTTATTTAAATAATTTTCTGTTTAATACATTTCGAGCTACAGGCTCTCTGATTTCCATACGAAATGGGCGAACATAGCGGGTTCCTGGCGATTAAATAAAAAGAAGGACATAATAAAATTATTCAATGAGCAGTTTCATATGTTCCATGATATCATACATAAGTATATCTACGTCTGCCTCGCAAGGAACATCACTTCCAAGTACAAACAGTTTAATTTCCCAACCCACTAACTTCGACTTACACTAGCTTTTGCCCGCGACGCGAGTCCGCCCACGTCGATGTCGTTTCTCGCTGCTCCCTCGGAAACTGTCCAATTATCCGGCATAAAAACTATCCTATGTCCTATTCTAGGAACTAACCTACATGTGTGTCAAGTTTCATCCCGATCCGTTCAGTGGTTGAAGTGTGAACAAACATCCAAACTTTCTCAAATATAATATTACTAGCTTTCCGCCCGCGACTTCGTCTGCGGATAGTCAGAACTTATGTTAAAAGTACAGACATAGTTTATATCACCTTCAAAGAGTTTTTTTAATGAAAAAAAGTCCAGAACGTGAATTTTAAGTCAGCGGTTCACAAACACCTTTAATTTTTGACTCTAAAACAACAAAATTGCCATACAAAATAAATTCACTGCCCCTCTTTCACCATTACGTTTTTTTTAATCAACCCTAGATTTAATAGATTGATAATTTGGTCATCTCATCTATTTACTAAATTGCTATACAAACAATTAACCCACTTAGCAGAAGATTTTCGAAAAACACCAAAGTTGGATATTTTATTTATGTTACAGTATTTAGTCGCAATACCCATTTTCATATCTTGTAGGTATATACGTTTGAAAGTAACTTTATTTCCATACAAACTTTACAGTCACTATCAGTAGTCTTAGATCCCATGTTTTTACCTTTATTTTTTTTTATTGATGATGGGTTGGTTCTTGACTATTTGTTTCTTTAAGGGGCAAGTGTTTAAAAAACACATTCATGTAACTGGAAAAATACCAACTCAAATACCTACAAACTTTCACCCCGCTTTTCACACTGTTAAGGGCTTATTTTAAAACCAGTTTTTTTGTTTAATTAATATTGGTCTTGATACCGACTTTCATGTATCTAACTTGCTCAGTCATAATTCTTATGTATAGGTGAACAGTAACCTTAATACCAATAATGTCCACATTTCTCACATCAAAAATGACCAAATTCCCACAAAAACCAATTTTACCCCCTTTTTCGAAATTGCCGTATTTTTTTCATTTATGTCGTAAACTAAGACGTTCACTATTCTCATTTTAAACATGGCCGAACTCTCTTTAATTTTACCACCTTTGGGGAAGTTTTTCAAAATCGCCCAACGCCTTTTTAGGGTTCCGTAGCAAAAATGGCAAAAACTCTTATAGTTTCGTCATGTCCGTCCGTCCGCCCGTATGTCACGCGCATTTTATTCGAAAACTGCAGAGGTTCATAGATGAAATTTGGAGTAGGAATAGTGGCTTGTAGAAGCCGCTTTTTAGTTTGGTAGTGAAATAACAAAAATTAATGTTTCTAGGTTCGGCACTCCCTATCAACATGTGACTGTTGATAAAATAAAAAAATCGCTATAAATCATCGTGCGGAACATATTTCGACAGTTCTAAAAGAACTTCAACTTCTGCCGCCAATTTACAACCGCCATTTACAGAGATAGTTTTTCCAAAATCTCCGAAAGCAATTTAGTAGCCCTAACAGGCTGACACCTATTTACACGTTTCTCACCTAAACAATAACCGAAGTCGCTTATTTACTAACTTCGCTAGACGCTAAAATCGTATTTCCTATTAATAAGTAGTACCCTGAATACTAATTTTCACATTTCTCACTTTAAAATTGACCAAAGTCCGAAACTTTTACCGCCCTCCCCCATTTTACAACCTTTGGGGTAGATTTTTTTATAAAAACAGTAGCCTCACCACATTTCTCCCTTCAAAAATGTCCAAAATCCCATACAAACTTCTACCGCCAATTAACCCCTAAGTTTTCCAAAATCGCTGAAAGCAATATATTTAATTCATATACATTAGCCACGTTTCTCACTTCAAAAATATATATATCTCCCATACAATTTTCTACCCCTCATTTTACCTCCTAAGAGGTAGTATTTTCTGAATCACCGAAAGTAATATTTTTTGTATGTATATTGCCTTTGTACGTACATCATATTTGCAATGAAGAGCATTTCTACCAAATTTCAAGTAAAATTTACCATAAAAGTAATCCCCACAAAAACATTGCAACTACTTTCCATCCCCCCAGGGGTTGAATTTTAGTAATCGCTGAAATACGTACCTCATTATATTCTTTGAAAAGCATTTCTACCAAGTTTTAAGTAAATTTGATCATAAAAATATTTTTTTTTGCAAACTTTGCAACCCCCTTTCATCCCTCTAGGGGTTGAATTTTAGTTATCGCTGAAATACGTGTCTCGATATTTTCATTGAGGAACCAAGCTTCAAATAAATTTGATCATGAACATATTTTTTGCCACACAAACTTAGCAACCGCCTTTCATTCCTCTAGGGGTTGAATTTTAGTAATCGCTGAAATACGTGTCTTATTATTTGCATTGAAGAGCATTTCTACCAAGTTTCAAGTAAATTGGACCATAAAAATAGTTTTTCCCACACAAACTTTGTAACCCCCTTTCATCCCTTTAGGGGTTGAATTAAAAAAAATCCGTCTTAGTGGATATCTACATCACAAAAAGAAAATACCGCCCAAGTTTTATATTTCTAGCATTAGTAGTTTTCGCTGGGCGATGATGAGTCACCCGGGACATTGCCTTTTATATACATAAATATAGTAAAGTAGTAAGATAAGATAATATAAGAGAAGATTTTACATAGAACCTGTCTTACCTGCCTGTGAGACCCAAGAACATGCTTAGCTGCTAAAAGAGTACCATAACAACTTTAAAACATATTTAAGGGGCTAATATATGTTATAAAAAAATAAGTTGGGTGATTAAATAACGGGTTTTTACCCAACTTCAAAATACGAAAACTTCAAAATAGGAGAAGGTTCTCGATTCGTTCAAATATTTTGGTAATAATATTGCCGTAAAGTGATGTAAGAAAGCTTTTCAGGATATCTATAAGACTTTACCTTACAAAACGGTCACTGCGTCATATAGGTAAACTATTGAGTTATTAAAAATTATTAACAGATTTTAATAATCATCATTATGTCAAAGAGAATAAACTAGAGGTATGATTCTCCGCCACCGCAACGAAAAAAAGGTACGATATAGGTGAAAAACTTAATTAAATGACCTCTTGCATGTAGTTGTAAAACATCTGCATAGACCGTCCGACGTTCTATATTTGAAATTTGACGTAAATTCCATATTAGTTTTGTACACAAATACATGCAAGAGGTCGTTTAATTAAGTTTTTAACCTATAGTGCAATATATTGCATTTTCAATCTGGTTTTCCAAACTTTCGAATCGGAAACTTTAAGGGTATGTTACTGTGTCTTATATAATATATGCAGGGCGTCTATTCTACTGGGTTAAACCATATTGCTTTTGACATGTTTTAATCTCGGCTGCCATTACTGTCCAGTAAATAAGAGCTGTCGTAACCGTAACGTTGACAATACGATAACACGTCAAAAGCAAGATGTGGGCATTAGATCAAGATTGAGAGGAAAACTTCTTGGGTCTGGAAGACAGCTCTAGGCTACCCATTTGTTAGTGAAGTAGCGAATATATTTTATAACAAATACTTATTTATTAAATTTGGAAATAAATTCACCATAGAAATATTCCGAGTTCGGATAATTTTTGAACAAGAACCGTAATTATCCCCGTGGCCCAACTGGCCCAAGTTTCTGTCAAAGTTCTTCTTATCATCGTGTTTCAGAGTTTGATCGGTCGGATCACTCTGGCAAAAATGAATTTGATACGCATCAGCTGTGACTACATTAATTAGATTACAGTTAAGTACGAGCATTTATTTATAAAGAAATAATTGAATTATGTATCTGTAAATCAAGAATTCTTCAGATTTTTTGGTCCATAAATTTAGAAGATAGGTAACGATAACTTTAAAGTTTCGTGTGATCTCAATAACTGAGTACAATTTTTTTTATTGACTACATAAAGATGGGTCTAAAAACTTAAGTCTAAAATAAATATGGGTACACAACAACGATTAAAATATTCAGAGAGAAATCAATATTTATAAAGCTATGTCACTGTATTATAATGAACGTCGCTAGTTTATAATCTCTATCTCGTGAGATTGTAAACCCTCGATTTTGAATTGTACAAACTGCTTACAATATAACGTATGAATTTTTGATAAGTACTTTAAAATCTATCCATCTGAAATCGATAAAATGTGAACTACACGAACTGCTAACAATATAAAGTACGAATTTTCGATACTAGTTTATAATCGCGAGATTGTAAACTGTCGTGTCGTGGAAAACAATATTGCTTTCGGGATGTTATCGTATTGTCAACGTTACGATAGATCTTATTTATTTGGCAGTAATGGCGGCCGACTGAAAAACAAAATCATAATACGTGAAAGGCAATATTATGGTTTAACCACGTGCAAATAGAGGCCTTGGGCCATCCTTGGGCCTAACTCACGAGATGGATGATGAACTAGTGATGTTGACGGATTATGCGATGGACCACACAAACGAAATTCTTCCTATTCGTAATTCCCATACAATATGGATTCCACACAACCGCAGTTTACTCCATTCGTAATTCTACACATTCTATATTTCCACGCAATCGGAATTCTTCCTATTCGCGATTCTACACAAAATGAGTTTATCGCAACTGCAGTTTACTCCATTCGTAATACTACACAGTCGATATTTTAACGCACTCGGGATTTGTTCTATTCGCGATTCTACACAAAATGAGTTTATCGCAACTGCAGTATACTTCATTCGTAATTAGACACAGTTATTTTCAAACAATGGTAGCGTTTTAATCTGTACTGTATTATTTCAATTCATTTTATTAGAAAGAGAGTTCCGCTAATATTACCTACAAGTTATAAATCATTATAAAACAGGCCACAGGTCAATTCATAACGTAACTATCGAAGAAACGTTGAAAAGTCTTAGTGACAATGATTATTTTAGCTTTGTTAATAATGACAGCTCCGAGTCAGAAGCAGAAAATTCAGATTTGGACACAAATGGCAGCTCAGACCAAGACTTAAGTAATCGTCTCGATAAAAGCGACACGTCAGACAAAGACGTTGATGACCGTCTCGAGAAAAGTGATTCATCGAATTATAGCATATTTTAGAACTAGAACTATTTTTATGCCCGTGTGGTTGCCGGATTAGAATAGTGCCACTCCATGTCTTCCCGTGGATGTCGTAAGAGACGACTAAGGGAATAAAGGCTTGTAGTACTGTTAGGCGATGGGCTTGCAACCTGTCACTAATACGCTGGTAAACATCTTAGCCTGATTGTGCAAAATGTTGTTACAGAATTATCAACAAGTTCTTAGAGTTGTTGGTAATTCTGTAGCTCTGCCTACCCCACTCTGGGAACGAAGGCGTGAGTTTATGTATGTATGTATGTATTTTTATGATTTCTCTAGTCTAGTTTTTAGGAAAGGACACTTTTATCCACTTAATGTTCGTCGATAACTTTCGTTATTAATAAAGCCAAATATGTTAATATTCGAATTATTGTTTTTTTAGTTTTTCACGGATTAAAAAAGAGTAAGAAGCGAATATGTTAATTGGTTGCATTTATGTAAGGATTTTCTGAATAGGACCTATGTGATTAACTGTGCAAAGTAATAAAACTACAAATACTAACTTAAGGCATAATCAGTCAAGTGCTGTGATGTGACACTAGATATATGTATATCGGCAACAATCGTAACTATAGTAGACCTCGTCATAAGTCAATAGTGGATAAATAGAGTCGCTTTGGTAATATCAATATAAGGCAATTTGATTTTTAATGGAAATAAATTGTTTTATACAGCCATATCTAAAAACTGATTTTACTATAAAAGGCTTAGTATCACTGGTAGTAGATAAAATTAATTTACAGTACATAAATTACGCTAGATTACCGCACATTACACACACATGAGCACATTTGACATTACAAACCTACGTCAAAAATTCAAAGGTCATATATTGTACCGTAAAGCGTCATGCGATACATGTGCGAATAGGTAATTGGCAACTCGTGTCGATTTAAAATACTCCCTTCGGCCGTGTTTTACTTTATCGCCACTCATTGCAAATTTCCTCTTTTTAGGACTTGTATGTAATGTACTATTAAGAATCACATTAGTAAACTGCGGTTGCGTTGAACCCACACAGTACCAAATGGCGAATAGGAAGAATCCCGAGTGCGTTAAAATATCGACTGTGTAGAATTACGAATGGAGTAAACTGCAGTTGCGATAAACTCATCTTGTGTAGAATCGCGAATAGGAAGAATTCCGATTGCGTGAAAATATAGAATGTGTAGAATTACGAATGGAGTAAACTGCAGTTGCGATAAACTCATTTTGTGTAGAATCGCGAATAGGAAGAATTCCGATTGCGTGGAAATATAGAATGTGTAGAATTACGAATGGAGTAAACTGCGGTTGTGTGGAATCCATATTGTATGGGAATCACGAATAGGAAGAATTTCGTTTGTGTGGTCCATCGCATAATCCACGGTGACATATATTAATTTATTTAATATTTATTGCACAGAAATAAGTACAAATGGAGGACCTAATGCCTAATGGAATTCTCTACCAGTCGACCAAATAACCAATCAGAAATGTACACAGTGGGTGCACAGAAAAAGAACATATACTTTTTATGGCAAGGAGGACGCACAAGTGCACTCAGGCACCTGATGGTAATTGGGATCTGAGGTCCATAGAGGCCATAGACATTTGAATTCTCAAGACTACAATCTCAAGTCTGCAATCCTAAGACTTCCAATTCGTTGCCAACCCTGAGGTCTAAGATGGAATGTCATAGAAGAATTGAGATAGTAATTTCACCGGTTGACTTATCCCCAAACCGGGACAGGCGAGACACAACAATGCATATAAAGGGTCCCACTGAAAAACAGCGCCGTGGCTTGCTGAGTGGGTCCCTTATTGATGCAACGTAATGTTTTGATGAAAATATGTTATCTGTTTTTATTCTTTGCTTTTTGTTAACCGTGTCGTTTTTTTGTCAATAAATTTATTTTCTTTCTTTTCTTTCTTTGTTTCCTTCTTTATTTCTTTTTTTCATACACATAACATAACCAAACAAGATTCAGGAACAAACAATAGCGTTCATCCACGGACCTAAAAAAAATACGGACGTAACGTTACACTCAAAAGGTGCGAAGCAAGCAAGGCCTGTTATTTCGTTCCGTCATACACAATCTACCGTCTCACAAATGCACTAGGTCTGTTAACCCGCCACCATTACGCGTCCAGCCACACTCGAGTGACTTATCACTTTACACCGAAGAAAATGCCGCATTTTGTAGTAAAAACGTGTAAAAACTACATTAGTAAATAGAAAAAGCCACACGGAATCACTTATCACCTGTAAGTTATGTTTATTCGTGTTATTTTTCATAAATATGTGTTTATTTACTTTGACGCAAATTACAAACAAAAATGACAATCAGTGTTGCCAGTTTTTTCACGGATTTTTTTTCCTAAAAGTTCAAGTTTTTAAGTTTAAATAATAATTGCTTTATTCGTTAAAATTATTTTTGTCACTAGGTAACTATGTTCATAAAAATGTGGTTTGATATATCAATATTATTAATATTATTCTGTCGTGCAAACGTTGAAATTTAAATTGTCATATAATTTTCTCATCTCTCGTTCCCATTATTTTTTAGTTGAAATTGGTTTTGTCATTACAAAATGAGAAAACCCAACTTCAATTAAATTAAAACGGTTGCATGACACAATCGAACCCAATGCTGAAGTAGTACATAAATGATAACACGATTTAATTGTACGAAGTTTTTGCAGGGATACAATCGCGATTCAGTCTCAGTGCAGTACCTATCGATACAGACACAAATCGTCTAGGTTTAGTCGCGATACAGTGCTGCGGCTGTCGAATGCGCATTTGTATCGCTGCAAAAAGTTGCAGTTGGTAAAAGGCATTAAAATAGGAAAATTGACGATTTATAGGCAACCCTCAAAGCACGCTCACTCGTAAACGGACGGCCATTTTGTGTGCTTCACTGATGATTAGACTAGGTTACGTCCGTATTTTTTTTAGGGCCGTGCGTTCAACACACAAATTTGCCCTTACAGAGGATCGTACCCGGAACCGCTAGATTCGTAGGTAGGGTCACCAAAAACTAGGCTAACCACGTCGTCAAAACAGGTTTCTAAAAACGTTCTCAATAAGCCTAAACGGTTCGTCAGATGTGCCATCTTTTAAAACGGAGGGTAGGCGCGCTCGTAATACGTAATAAGTAGGGGTAATCACACGTGGACTTTTCTTTACAAGCGCCATGCGTCGAAGAACTGTACAAAGGCGGTCCGTGTGCCTTTTTTTATACACGGAAGCATTTTTATGTTTTTTTTCTTCTTAACGAACATTATATAACCACATACAAATATCCAGAGTAATGCGCCGTAATGCGAGGACAAATAAATTCCTGTAGGAGTGTCTGTGCTTCCAGACTGACGTACGCAGGGCACGTTTCTGCGAGATCATCGCGATGTATATTCTGATGTCACGATTCTTATAACAATAATGCTAGTGTACGGGGTTCAATCTTCGGCAAGGGACAACATTTTCACGATGAACAATATATTTCGTCCCTGGTTCTTCAAATATTGTTCCAAGTTGTTCCTCGTAACGCCCAATGCAAAAATGTCGTTGATTGCAATGAGAACAAAGGTAGGTACTTTATATTGTCATTTAAATTGAAAGAAGTTTGACTTTGCTTCTAAAAACTTTGGGCGTTACGAAGCTTTAAAGCTATCTAGATATTATTTATAAATACAAACCTAAAGAACCGTGTAAGATTTTCCCCATGTAAGCAGAAACGTAAAAACACCGAAAAAAAGTTTTCCTTTTTTTATTTTTAGTGTTACCATTGTACCAACCCAACCGTTAAACAAGCCTGCTAAAATAAGCCAAAATAAAACTACAGCAGCTTTCAACCAGTATATTTTAGTGTATCAGCCCACTAACGCTATCGTTTTGGCACTATATTCGCTTGACGTCGTCGTATTTTTTCAAAGTGGTGTTTTTCGTTGATGTGCGAGTAAAATATAAAAATGGCGAGACACTGTTTGTTTTTCCTTTGCGAAAACATTCTGGACGCTGCGATAGCTCTTCACTAACTTGTTTAACAAATAGGCCCAGAATCTTGAGATCCTGAAATAGATGAAGACGACCAATTCGGAGACTTTTATAGTGTGTAGGAGATAAAGTATGATGAAATAAAAAATCCTTTGAACGCGGGCGGGCTTTCTTTTGCTCAAGCGCAGTATTTTTGCTCGCTCGGATGCAGAATGGTTTTTTCGAAAACATCATAAGACTCTACAAACGCTATTTAACTTAAATCTTAAGACGAACATGTAAATGCACTAAGTATGTATTTGTCGAAGTGACGGAGAGAGAGGCACGGGTCTTGATCAACACACATCACAACGTTGCATTAATAACATTTGTTAAATTCGGTCACTTGTCTTATTTTACGTTAAATTATAATAACCTAGCATTACATAAAGAAAGCAGCCATCGTCCCGGAAGGCGGAAAAAGGAAAGGGGAGATAGTAGTGTTGCTATCGGTCATAAATGTCATAGGTAAAGGGATACTATACACAGTCCAACAATGTAGAAGTGCCTACCGGGCCTTATTTATAGTATAAAGATTTTATTTGATTTGTAAACAATAGAAAACTTAATCACAACTTGCCCCGGTACATTAGCCGCCGGTCATCAGCATTCCCTTCGTTGACATAGGTTAAGGAAGCGCGTCCGCGGCTGGACCTGGTGCTCCCCGCGCCTCCCGCGCCCCCCGCGCCCCCTGCGCTTGTCAATCATCTCGCCTGCCGTGGCCTTCCCATTGTTTCCACCTCCGCCAAATTGATGCGTTTGGACAAAGAAAGGGTACCCATTGTGGAGCCTTCTTTCGAATTATCACTGTGCTGTTTTTGCGAACGTGATTAATATGGGGTTTAGTTCTTTCTAGGCTTATATTTGACATTGACTATTATTTTTGTTTTAATTTAATATATCCACGAAACGAAATGGAAAGTCGGAAGAAATCATGTAATGCCATAAAAAATTAACTGTTTCAATATTGCTTATGCTATGTCAAAATTTGTTTCTGGTGTAACATAGGTATCGATTTGCAGTCATTTGACTTTATTAGACTTCAGATATAGCCAACATAAGTAATCTTTCACTGTGATCAGTCTCAAGTATTTTTCCGCGGCTAAGATGAATGCTCGATTTATCCTTTCTAACTGTATTCTGTTAAATACCTACCTCTCACTTGAAAGTAATAATTAGGTCAAAAGCAATACGATAAAATCTAATACATGAACTAGAAAGATAAAACCTTAATTATACGAAAAAATAATTAAAGCCGTATTACATTACCGAGGCAATTTCTGTAATTCCGTGGAATGCTTGTGAGCGTTTTCAAATAAAAAATCCAATTATGCTAAGTTAGACGTTAGCAGAATTCCAAAGATTGTATATACAATGTATATCTAGAGGAAGTTATACGGATATATCGCTTTCGAGGCGTCGCGACCCGTCCTCTGAATAAATAACCAGCCGACGCCTTAAGCGTCGGATTAAAATAGGATTATTTTGACGAAATTCACCTCTCCAACAAACGAATCCACACATTTTATATATCTTAGCTAGTACAATTAATTAGGTGGCTGTTAAGCGGCGTGTAAATACTTGATTAGGTAAAGAAACAGAACGAAAAGAGGAAGTAGATGCCCGTGAATGGGATTTTAATATTTTATTAGCCCAAAACGCGGCTTGGACAGTGGCGCATTACGAATCATTTAGGGCTCGCCGTAATGGCTTTTACTTTACTGCTCGAACGATTTGGCAAATCCATGCGCTACTGAGCTTATGTTTTGCCAATATTTGGACATTGCTTTGTCGTTTAGAAGCCGGCTAAATGAAGCTGATGTATGGCATAAATATGAACTGCCCGCGAATGGGGTGGTACGTGATCTAAGTGATAATAGCTTAAATTATGGATCCTCCTGCGATGGTGCTGTTCCATCCTGCCTGTATCCACCTACTGTTGGGTTAGGCCGCTTCCTAATCACGCGACTCTTTTGGTCCTGGGCTAATCCATCGTTTTATGGAGGTCGTCAACCCATCGGGCAGGTGGTCTACCTACGGATCTTTTTGAATTCCTTGGCCGCCATTCAGTAGTAACCCAACTTTGTCCATCTGCAACTCTATAGCGGAAACTACACTTTTCGAGTTCAATATTTCAGAAACCCTACCCCCTTAAATACATAATCGCACTACTAACGTTATTTAGTAAAATGTGTAATTATTCGTCCCTTTCTGTCAAACTCAAATTTTACAATAACAGATAAGGGCAGACCATATTATATATTTCAAGCATTGATTTATGAAATGGGTAGAAATCTGGGGTCCTAGTGAAAAAGGGTGTAAGTCTGCTGAAGATCAAGTGAAAAAGGGTCTAAGTCTAGTATATTTCGTTTATATGCATATATACCCTTCTTTATCACGAGTTAAGTCGACTTATAGGTACCCTTTTTTACTAGGAACCCAAAATGTAACTTTGCTTTTCTTGAATTTTGTCGGCATAATTTTAACGTAGGTATCATTAAACTTTTTAGAAAAAATTACGTATCTTTTTTTTAAATTAATAATAATGGATTGCGAAACTATAAGCGTTCCTTGTTGACTGTGCATTTTTCGTCAAGTCTGCCAAACTCCCTGCCACTCCCGTGTATGAGTAGTGAGTAGACACAAGGGCGTCTGTCTGTCTCGAGGACGCTCGGCTGGAGCGCGCGTAATTAGAAGCACGCGGGTAAACACGCGGGCGAATGCTAAAGACTACTCTCAATTTGTATGCGTAATGGAAATGAAGTTGCAATTGAAGATGTTGTTGCAGACCTCTTGAGCCTCTTAGGCACAGATTAAACAGACAACAATTGAATTTTACTCAAGACAGCTCTAAAAAGATAAAATGCATTGCATAATGCTGGGGTCCTAGTGAAAAAGGGTATAAGTCATCCGAAGATCAAGTGAAAAAGGGTTTAAGTCTAGTGTACTCCGTTCATGTATATACCCTTTTTTATTACGAGTTAAGTCGACTTGTACCCTTTTTCACTAGGACCCCAGTGTAGATGTAAGATTTTATGTTTAATACTAAACAAGGTATCACTTAACTTTGTATGGCTCATGTTAAAAAGACAGTAATTTAAAACGGAAACGGGTCTCACATTTACTATTTTTACGCTGAAGTTTCTTAGAGTCAGAGATAGTTTTAGTTTATAGTCGTGTTAAGACCTACGAAATTTTAACGACAGATAATGCCTTATGTGCGTAAATTTTGTCAATTGTGCTCTTGTACCAAAAATATTTTAACATACCATCGTCGAACTCTGTCGCTTTTACATTATTTTAACGAAATATTTTTGTTTTATTGTGATGACACTTGCTAAAACTAAGTCTGCCCTCCTTGTACATAATATTATTCAACATTTAAGCCGCACAAAAAGCAACAGAATTAAGACAGAAACTCCGTAGGATCAATTTGATAAATGTGTTTAAAAACTCTTCTATAACTAAACATAGACATTTGTAATATAACACGTTACTCAACTCCCGCGGTCAATTATCAAAGATACTTTTCAATGCCGCCGCCACAGAGAAATATAATATTCTGGACGGACTTTCATCTAAGGTTGAAGTTGCGAAGGTTGTTCGGTTAGTTGGTAGTTTTGAAGTAGCCGACGGACTGCCGGTGTCCAATTTCGTAGTGCTATATACAGGATGCTCCAGACAACTTCTGGATACATAGAGCGTGAGAAACAACACGTTTTTGGAAGTAACAAACTTCACTAAGAGCCGAGGTGAAGGTCCAAGTTGGTATAAGCCGGAAATCTCTTAAGGCCGTCAAAGTAATCTGTGAGACTTACAGCAAAGGTCTCGGAATGGGCCAAATGAACTGCGTAATCAGGACAGCGTGTTCGCTTTATTTATACGTAATATTATTTTATGGGATTCTAAAGGCTGTTGTTTCGTTTCAGGTGAGTTCTGGGTTAGTCATAGATGGTATTAAACATTTTGTTAAGAGCAATTAATTTCCGTTTTCAGATTTTTTTATTTAACAAGTTTATGAAATTTCTTTGTTAGAATGATAGATACAAAGATTATTTATAATCAATTTAAAATATACGTCTCGCACAAATTTAATACACATAAGTTTAGTACGATTTTTGCTTTTGAAACTACTACCTTTTTGTTCATAAACACACTATAAACCTATTTTAGTTGAAGTATGCATTGTCACTTTCTGTCAGATGGAAATTTCATAATGACAGATAGGTAAGACCAAAGCATATTTAAAGCACACTTTTGAGACTTGACAGAAGAGCGTGGAGCTAACCTGAGTGCTTGAGTTCAGTGCCACAAGAGAAAATACACCGAACGATTATCCCCGCGTGTGATATCCATGGTCTTATTTGTCTATAACGCCGTAGTCTATAAAATATACTCGACACTTTAACAGGAGAGAAAACTATTAATTAACATCAGAATTAGAATATGAAAAACACTTTAGCAATCGTGCAATAATAATGTCAATAAATAAGACAGTTAAACTTTAAAGTTTAGTTTGGCATTACAACAATATTTTAGGATCTAATGAGGCGTAAGCTTCCCTTCGCTGACTAACTTGTCATACTTGTTTACTAACATAACAACTTGACATACTTACTTAATGCCCTTAGCACTAGTTAAATTAACTTATCGCAACTTGGTTTATTCAGAAAGCAAACTACTACCATTTCCTGCCCATCACCCTATTAGGTGGGTATTCGACACATTTATTTGACTAATTAGGTCAAAACAAAACGTCAAAGGTCGAGATCAAAGCAGTCTGGTGAAAACGCGCCCTCCAACACACCTGTCTCGGGAACTATATTCTACCCAGTCGAGTAAATAGGCAAATTCAACCCTCTTTGGTTTATCATAAGGTTGTACTTGTTATAGAAAAATTATAACAGTTATGACCCTTTTCCTTGACATTGGCCGCACCCTGCGCCCCACATTAGGAGCTTCCGGGATAAGACTATTAGGTATCTGTGCGATGTATATACGGATGTATCGAATTTAGACTTCCTGTGTTACCTTAGAGAAAGGAAGTCGAACCGATTGGAAATGTTCAATAAAATCGTGTCGTACTAAAATCATCCTGTTTCTAGATGGCGGCTGCACTAACGGTTCGTATTTCATCAAAATGTGAGCAAGATAAAATAAATGTTTAAAAAAATAAAAAACCCGCCTTCGAAAAGCAAAAAATAACTTATTTTAAAATGGTAGGTAACTGAAGTCTGCTTTTGGTTAAAAATATTGTAGGTAGGGAATGCAAATTAACCGGTTATTAACCGATTTTGTATGAAAATAACCGGTTAAAATCGGTTAAAACCGGTTATTTGCATTCCCTAATTGTAGGACGCCGACTTCTGACCTTTATTTTTTGCTTTTTGAAGGCGGGTTTTTGTTTTTTTTTAATATTTATTTTATTTTATACTTTTTAGTAATCATAATTATGCTGTTATGTAGTCCCACTTCTCAATTAATAAGAAATTATAGAACATTTCAATCTCGCCGCAAGCAACGCCGTGGTAAAGTCATAGTCATATATTTAAACCTAAATAAATATGCTTCGTCATAGTCGCTAGAGTATCTAAATCGAAATATCATGTCGCCACCCTTGAAATATATACCGTTTAGGAGTTCCGGTGGCCATCTGTGGTCTTCATCATCAGTTCCACTTCACCAAATAGTGCTTTTCAAGAGCAAATACACGAGTTACAATGAAAAATACCAAAATCGCTATAGGTGTGCCTATAATTTTTGAAGAGTTCCGTCGATTCCTCATGGACCCCATCATCAGATCTTCATTTTGATAAAAATGGGACCAAACGGGAAGCACCAGCTTTCAAATAAAAAAGAATCATCAAAAAAGTTCTGAGGTAACAAACATTAAAAAACAGACGAATTGAGAACCTCCTCCTTTTTTGAAGTCGGTTAAAAAATAGCACACCTACAGTTTGGTTGTTCTAAGAGGGCCGGTTTAACAGCTGTCAACTCGGTACAAAATATGTGTTTGAGGTTATATTTTATACTGCGTTGACAGCTGTCAAATCGGCCCTCTTAGAACGACCAAACTTTAGCTCTAGCTACTCGCCTGGGGCTCTATTCTACCCTGTAAATCCATATTGCTTGAGACCTGCTATTGTATTGTTTTAACTCGGACTCTACTTTCAAGTAACTAACAGGTATCATAACGTTGACAATACGATAACATTTCAAAAGTAATGTGGTTTACTGAGTAGAATAGAGCGCCTCATAACTTTATTTACCGCCCGCGACTTCGTCTGCGTGGACTTCAGAATTTGATCTTACCAGGATGAATAATATAAGTTTGGTCTATCTCGCATAGCTGTATAGGGAAAATCGCTTAACTTCTCAGTGACTTTGATCACGTCAAGGCAACACTTCGATACTGAGTTTTGAATCCGAGCTAGCGCCATCTAGTTCGTATATGGACAGCTAAAAGTGTGATTCTTTTGTAACTTTTGTGTACGCCCACATCAATGAATACAAACTGAAAGTATTACAGGATGACAAACGTAAACAGAAATAAAAACACACTACCCACACATGGCTAGATGAGATTTCACCTTTTTAATTTTGTTACTCGTCTATACAAAGTGGCGCCACCTCGTGGCCAACTTCACAGCTTTTAAGGATTGATTTTATTTCCCGTAGGAATGAGATGTTGTTGGTATAACAACTAACCTGTCCTATTCCAGGACCTAAGCTATATTATGTGTGCCAAGTTTCATCTCCATTCGTTCAGAGGTTGAAACGTGATTGAGTAAAAAACATCCAAACTTTCTTATTTATAAAATTAGTAAGATAAGATAAGAAAAGACAGAGAATTGTTAGGTAGTTCTACAGTTATACTATGTTCTACAGTAATATTATATGTATCGATTTATAGATTTTTTACTCCTAAGAATTGTCTTGCCTTGAAAATGGCGTAAAACATGTTAAAATCTGGATTTGTCAACGTCAATCTAACTAACAACGTTACTTTTAACAAAGACTAACAAAACAGATTGTACAAAACCTATCTTATGTTGTCATACTAGGTGGCATGGCAGAAGCCATAGGAGTAATAAAATAATTAATTAGGTAATTTTGTCAAATAATTACAAATATAAAATAATATTTAATGTTACTAACAATCTATGGAACTCCATGATCCTGAAACAAATGCATTACTTCAAAAATGTTTGCGGTATTAGAGTAAGTTTATTCAGTATTGACTTTTTTACAATTAACGAAATTTTTTTTTCATTTTAAAATCTGATTGATAAACAACTGACATCCAAATAATAAGGGTAATTAACTCTTTTTTCAATGCTTTTGTATTTTTTCTTTTCTTTTCTTTTTGGTCTGTGGTAATGGCCCTACTGAAAATAAGCGCCGTGGCTTGCCCCGGCATCGTACCGAGTGGGTTCCATTGACGCATCGGCACAGATGAAGATTCTGCCTGAATTCTTAGTTTATTGTAATCCGTATAATTTTTGTGCCAATAGATGTATTTTCTATGTTTCTTTCTCTCCAAGAAACATTACGTCTTAGGTATAAAAACACCCATAAAATCTAAAATGAATATAATTTTATCATCAATACATATACGGAGGACTCAGGTACTGCAGTACTGTATATAATCTGTAGCAGACTGTTGCAAATAAATTAACTGATGAATTGCTCGAAGTGCGATCTTTCGTGCGAGTTTTGACGACGCGTTTTGAGGCCTTGTTGGTAGTGACCCTGACTACGAAGCTAGCGGTCCTGGGTTCAAATCCCAGTAAGAGCAGATATTTGTGTGATGAGCGCGAATATTTATTCCCGGGTCATGGATGTTTTCTACGTATTTAAGTATATATATTTATTTATACATATATGTATTTATATCGTTGTCTAGTACCCATAGTGCAAGCCTAGAGCTTAGTTCGGACTAGGTCAAGTGGTGTGTCATTGTCCCCTGATATTTATTTATTTAGTATAATATTATGTCCTTAGTATGTTGACGAAAAACAACATGTCCGCCATCTAGAATTCCAAATGTGACATCATTTTCGAATTCGCCATCCGCGAAAACATGAGAAACGATACCCATGACGCCTTTTTCGGAAAACATCATTACGGCCATCTTGAATTCCGAATTTGACATTATTTTCGAAATCTCCATCCCCTTAAACATGAAACACGATACCCATGAGTCCTTTTTCGAAAACCATCATGGCCGCCATCTTGAATTCTGAATCTGACATCATTTTCGAAGTCGCCATCCCCGAAAACATGAAACATGATACCCATGATGACGTTTTCGAAAACCATCATGGCCGCCATGTTGAATGCCAAATCTGTCATCATTTTCGAAATTGCCATCCCCGAAAACATGAGACACGATACTCATGATGACTTTTCGAAAACCATCATGGCCGCCATCTTGAATGCCAAATCTATCATCATTTTCGAAATTGCCATCCCCGAAAATATGAGAAACGATACTCATGACGTTTTTTTCGATCATTCATGCTGCCACCTTCTGCATCAGGGCGGGGAAAGCGCGCTGAAAAACGCCGGTAAAAATTGCTCACCAGCCCAGCACCAGCTAGCCAACTGAAAATAGTTCCCGGGTGCTGGACAAAGGCTAACTTTTATAAACTTTATAACTTACCATTTTAAATTTGATATAAAATACTTTTTATCGAATAAACAGGTGAAGGTCGTCTCCTATTCGGATCTTAGACCACAAGAGGGTAGGAACTTTTTATGGAATTTAAAAATATTGTTTCAGTACTAAAGTACCGCTTTTGTTAGTATCTGTATGATTATTTGGATGACTGGTAGAGAATGCCATTAGGCAATAAGTCCGCCATTTGTACTTTTTTTTTAATGCAATACCTTAACGTTTACCCCCTTACTATAGCTATACAATGACAGAAAAGGACAAAACATTGTACAGTTCTGCAAGCTTCTTAATAGCATTCGGCTGGGTATTGCTATCACATTTGCACTCGTAACTGACAGTATATTTGTCGCTTGTGTTTCATAGAAAAACGAAGGTTGCCGATCGCTATTAAGAAACTAGTTGTACTGTATAGCTATAGTACCTCCGTTACTCAACGTTTATTATTAAGGGGGTTAAATCTATGCATATAATAAAGTTGTAGAAGGGAACTTCTTAACATATTAAATTAGATATAAAATACTTTTTATCGAATAAACAGCCCGCCGGTGAAGGTTGTCTCATGTTCGGATCCCCTACTATTGGAATTATACCAGGACAGTCAAACAGATTTTTTATTATTAATTATTTCATTTATTACGATTTAGAAACGATGGCAATGTCTAAAATAACTGACACATAAAATTAGTTTTTAGTGAATTCACTTTTTTTTAATTTATTTAATCTTCCTCTTAAGTAAGTTAAGTAATAGAAACATTTCCCAAATTCATTAAAAAAACGGAATAAACTTTCTCATATTAATAATATAGAAGTAATGTAAATTCAACTTGTAGCGAAAACGGTAACCGCACCAGTAACGACCGATGTTGGTTTTGAAAAATGTAAATCTCTGCCAATACCACGAGATCTAGTACCCCCCACAAATTCATCCATTAAAGGGATGGCGTGGGAGTGCAAAGTTACACAGGGAAATTTCAAAAAACCACAGGGCTGTGGTGGCTTTCACGGGGTTGCTAAAAGTTGTTAAAACTTATTTCGATTCACCTACGAACACTTCTTAAAATATCTGTATGTTAATAATCTTACATTTAGATCCATATTGACTCGTATAAAAATTTGTACTCCGAATGTATTGTTATTCATAATCATCGCAAGTCATAAAGTGTTTTTACTGAAACGGTTTTTATTTCAGAATTTTTATAAAACAAACCTAACCTAACCTCATTTACCAGCTAGATAATTCAAAAATCCTGAACTAAAAACAGTTTCAGTAAAAAACACTTTATGACTTGCGATGATTATGAATAACGATACATTCGGACTAAAAATAATTATATGCAACAAAGCGCTCCCCTTACATTTAATAATATACAAAACAATATAACGCTCAATACTCTTTATTGAACACTAAATACAGAAACAAAGCAAGGAAGGGCTGTAATTTCTACTCGGGAAAACCTAGTTGCTTTTGACACGTTATCGTAGGTATTGTTTTTAGCCGCCATTACTATCAAGAAAATAAGAGCTATCAAAACGTTGACGATACGATAACATACCAAAAGCACCTAGGTTTACATAGCGGGTAGAAAACGGACGATTAATGTTTAGAATTAAATGTATAACTTCAATTATGTTACTAGTATTTTGAGCTCTGGTACATTATTAGGGTTCCGTACCCGAAGTCAGGGTAGCCCAACGAGACCCTATTTATATGCCTGTGCTGTCGTCTGTCCGTCCGTCCTAACCTAGGTAATAGGTACATGAACCTTTTTTTTTCAATGTATTTTTATTTTTTTTGTGTCGTAGAAGGATAAGGCCACGGAACGTGCGAGCCGCTCCGCTTGTGTGTTACCAATATAGTCATAAAGGTTTATGTCTGTGGCATTTATTTTTAATTGCAATAGGTAGTTGAGATTAGGTTCTTACATGATACCTGGAAAATAAATGCTTTTTGTAATGCCACATGTATTTTTTTGGTAACACACAAGCGGGGGCGGTTCGAACGCTCCGTGGCCTTACCCAGAAACGGTCAAACAAACAAGCGTATGACTGCAGCGGTAGTATTATAGAGTGGCCATCGAAACATGATACTGAAAATGACAGCGAAATTTAAAATTGTAGCTATGGTATGCCTGTATGGGCTAGAGTTAAACAATGTTGATGGTTTTGTTATTAAGTATTAAGTTAGAAGTTAATGACAAAAGCATTACAATTGTTTTATTGTAGCTCATTCAGGCATACTATAACTGAGCATTTCTAAAAATGTTTGTACCTTTCATTTAAGACGTCGACTTGCAAAAAAAAATGCAGGTTGTTAGAATGAATGAAGTTGAGGCTAAATAACATAGTCTCCCAAAATGTCCTCATACATTTGTATGAAGTTTTACTTTTTTGTTACCATGAACCAAAGAAAGTTAGTAACAAAAAAGGAAAGTTTACCCTACCCTACCAACCTGCAATTTTTTTTGCAAAACAAAGTCATAAATGAAATGTATAAACTTGGAGAAGAAGTAATTAGTGAAGTAGGATTATTTTCCGCATTGTTTGACTTTTCTTCGCTGAGTAAGAAATACGACCATCCAGTACTTGTTTCCTCAACTGATGGAGTGGGCACAAAACTATTAATAGCTCAAGAGGTGAATAAGCATGATACTTTAGGTATAGACTTAGTTGCAATGTTTTTAGAAATGCTCAGCTACATTTTTAAATTTCGCGGTAATTTTCAGTATCACGTTTCGATGGCCAGACTCTAGTACAAACCCTGAAGAAAAACTACGAATACAAAAAAAAACAGTCAAGTGTGAGTTCGGCTCGTGCTGATTCGATTCGAAATCGAATTCAAGTCGGGATATAATAACACCTAATGTGCGGCGGCACCGAACCGTCGGTGCGGGAGACAAACTCGCTCTTGACCGGATTTTTACAATCAATCAAATGTATCATATGTATCCTGAAAAAAAAAATAACGATGCCGTGATCATATAATCCTTTAAGAAAATTCTTCACTGCAACTAGCAATAGGTAAAACTTTATTTTCCCACTTATGCCTAGGCCGGACGCGGAGGTGGCAAGGGACCGACAAACTCGGCTAATAGGCGAGAAACTGCCTTTACGTCTCACTAACAACACAACCCCTTCACCGTTAACCTTGGGCGGCAAGATTCACACATTCACGGCCCACGACTCCAAATCGGGTGTACTTAGTGTTTGGAAAACGGAGCCTGGCATTCTATCTATCAACCGTCCCCGCCTTGCAGCTTCACGGGGTTTTAGTTTCTTCATTAATTTGGGGCGCGCAGTATCTACCTACATGTCAGTGACAGTTTATAAGTCGTAAATATGTAAGAACAACGAGGACTTTTCAATGGCTTTTTACTCTAAATATAACTTAAATATATTGACTGCTAAAATATTTTAATCTGTAAAATGACGTGTATGTGTATATTATAAGGGCCATAAAAATTACGGTACATAGATGGAGGTAAAAGGGTAATTTTTTTTTTTTAAACATGTACTGTGCAGCTACTAAAAGGTATACATTCAAAGCGTGAACGAAATTAAGAGAAAAGGCTGTTAAGGAGTTCTCTGTCTTTCCTATACGAATACTACGAGGACACTGATGCACCATGTTATAATATGGGTTCATGTAAAGTTAATGTAATAACTATATGTAACACGGTCTAAATATAGCGCGGTCCGACCGGGCCCGAGCGGCATCAAGCCGGCCCACTTGAATTGGTGATCACAGTTTCCGGGTCATGACGGGATAAAAAATCGAGAGTCATTTGTTACCATCCCGAAATTCCCGCGCGGTTTAAAACTGAACGTGGTTTAATGAGGTATGGCCACGACATTGTTAGGAACGTGAAAATAATCGTGATGATGACGTCGATTGCTTTAGGTTATAGCTGGTAATTTAGTATACTTCCATACGTTTGGTGTTGATAGTTTAGTTGCGTAGTTTTACACTTATGATTTAAGTATTACCATTTCTGTTTATATATTTTAAGGATCAATTACCACGTAGCTATATTTTATCATATTATATAGCAGCGGGGAATCTGTTAAAAAGGCATCGGTTATCAATCGCGGAAGGGTCGAGCATTCATTCTTTCAACCTGCGCCGTCCCTTCTGACGGCCGGTCCTTCGCATCTATCGAACGGCTGCTTACCGACCAAGCAACCCGGAAACCGGACACGACGGACTATCGACCCTAAACAAATGTGATAAGGAAGCCTACACGTGTTAAATTATATTAGACGGTACACTAAGCTGAATATAACCATCACAGAGGATATAAAATTTCGATTGCTTACGTAATACCCACAATCTTATTCGGAGGACTCTGAGGGATTTGTCGAGAGTGTTTGAGGAGGCAACCGCCCTTACGTCGTGTAGGCAATTACGTATTTGATACTGTGTAGGACGATAGCTAGTTGTTTATGTGAGCTCTTTATGTCCGCTTTCCACTGCGAGCAGAGCGGGCCCCGTACAGACTCCACTTGGCTTACAACGGTGTCTCATCAAGAGGTTTGCTCGCGTTGGAAACACTTGAAGTCACCGTTGTAACCTAAAACCGATTCCGTACGGAACCGTAAGCATGCATAATTTATATAGTAAGTTTAACATAGAAATACAGTATGGTTTTGCTGCCGTGGTGCTACAAGACCATACAATATAAAATAGATACTTCCAATACTAACCTAGGAACTACTAATACATAGGAACGCAGTGTAGTTCTACGATTCAGTGCTGTAAGAATTGATTAGACATGATAGACACACATTTTAAAAGTGTCTGGCTGATTCATGATACATTTTGACTTTTTGAATAGATTTGTCTCCTTTGATCCTGCACCAATCATATAAATAACAACTCACTCACACATCATCACTGATTCATTGGTATTGTGTAGCTCCTTTCTAACTAATTAAAAAAGGCTACACTCAAGCTGACGCATCTAACTAAATAGTCTGATGTACACTCATCACATCTTCTGTGAAATTGGCCATTGGTTTTTGCCCCGACGCGGCCCAACTGCACGGCTAAGCACCTAATTTCGGATTCAGCAATAAAGACAACGAATTAAGCCTGCCAGTGGCAGCCAAAATATACAGCGAACTGCGCCATTAAATGCCGACTGTACTTCGACATCAAAGTACTTGGTGCGGGCACTTTCGCTGCAGCCATTTCATTTTTAGGCGGCGCTTGAATAATGTAGGCAGGGCTGTGCGTGTCGGACGGTATGCGCTGTGTCCACAGGACTACGAGTACAGTACGAGAAGCTTCAAAAAGTATGTATGTAAACTCCTTATTGCACAGAAAATAACAAACTAAAAAAGAAACATAAACACATAAGTTATGTATAAAGGCAAACTTATCCCTTTAAGGAATCTCTTCCAGTTAAACTTTGAGCAATTGAGAGATAAATAAAAACAACGAATGGCTAAACGTACAACAATTACTGGAGATAAAAAAGCAAATAAATACGTCGTAATATATTCATATTTTAAATAGAATAAATAAACGAAAACTAGTGTATTTAATTATAATGAAATACACTCCTGAATAAATACATTAATTAATTTAATATTTTAAGCATGAGAAGTAGAAAGGACATACGGTCTCAGATCAGAAACAAGAGTCAAGCTAGTATTTATTCAGCCCAGATTCAAGTGAAGCAACTGAGTGAGATTACTTGATAAAAGTCTTTAGGGTTTAGGTCGAGTCGGTTATTGAACGTCGCATGAGACGTTTAAAGAGTTAGTTTTACGCACTGTACGTAAAACGGTCAGCAGCAGAGGCATTTGGCAAAAAGAGTTTTGAAAAAGCTCACCCTCAGGCGATGTTTTTTGTGTTATTTAATGGCTGAATAAATGATTCTATTCTATTCTATTCTATTCTATGTTAGGACTGAAATGAAATTGACAACATGATTAAATTTTTATCCAAAAACTGCTACTTAATGTAGTGGTCGCCACTTCACAATATTGTAGTTCAACTTGTCACTACGTCTTACCTTACTTAAATCTTTTTCGCCGAGTGCAGTAGTGGAGCTTAAGTGGTTAGCTAGCCGCAGGCCTTCAAACTTTAGAATTAAACTCTTAAATGATTCCCTATTCAATAAGAAGCAAACTAGTACAATTGGATTCAATTGTTGTTATCAGTTTCCACATACATAGTTTGTACATTCCGTATAGTCTGTATCAATTGAAATTGCCAAAGATGTAAACAAATTAGTTCTGTTTGACACATAACCTAAATTTTTCATCAAGCGTATTTTTATTGAAAATAACGTATAATTAATAGTTATTTAATATTAAACTTAATGTGAAAGTAAAGATCAAGTGCATAAATCATTGCTAGTACCTCACTTGATCTTTAAAAGCACGTGATTATCGAGTAATAATGGTAAATGTGTTCGTTCGCTTGTGTTTACATCTTTGGCAATTTCAACTGGCACAGACTATAGGTACCTAACGAGTATATTTTAAGAATTTTCAGCACTGATTTTTAACCTTTTAATAAAATGGTTAGGTCTATGGTATGATATTGTTCGGACTTACTTAATGTTTAACTGTTAAGTATTAACTGAAAAAGAAACTATTTTTATTTACTTATTGATACATCGTGCTTACATAGATTGAATATAGGTACCTACTTACAATATTAATACAATCATGTTTTTTGCTAGCAACACTAATAACGGGTGTCTTTTTCCATCAATAACACAAGTATTGAGAGAAATTTATTCACAAATTGGTCTGTATTACAAAATTGATACTTGAGTTAGGTACTCTCTTCCGTCGTCTAACATTGGGCCCACGCTCCGTCGAGTTTGCGTGACACGGGCCTCTGTTTACATTTCATTTTATGTGTTGTGGCGTCCAAACTACGTGTTTCGTCACTTTTGTTGCGTTTCGCCACGCCGGGGCACGCCGTGTCAACTTGCCACGAGGGTGTTCAAATAAGATTTGCTTTTCACGAACGCTTCAGTATAACGTCACCCACTTGGTTTTATTCTGCGTACAGCGTTTTTATATTGGCAAATATAAAACAACGTTTAACACGTGACCATGATTTTGGCTAACTTACCGTGGATATGGAAATAGAAATAGAAAACATTTATTTCGCTTAATTTTTTATTTTTACAGTGTGTGAAAAGTAATGCTAAGTAGTAGCTAAGTTACTTTATACTTCGAAAAAATATTATGGGCACAAAGTTTAATAGAAAGTAGTTTCATTCCGCAGGCTTCTGTCGCCCCGGCATCTGGGTACTAAATCTACCTGGGTGAACTAATATTTCCTGTACGGCACTGAGTATAAAATAAACTAAGAAGGAAGTGTTCTATCAAAACTAAACGTTGGACATAATTTGTCCTATTATTTAATCGAAACACCTTTCAACGAACACAAGTCTATCCTTACCTAACTCACATGTAATTAAAGTTCAAGATAACCTGAAAACATTATGGTTTCAGTAGTAAATAGCGTTCGATTAAATGATATAGGTAATAGACGAAGTTAAATTGGATAAAATGATAGGTTACTTTTTATGACCTTTTCAGGCCCAGTTTTAACAAGTTTTTTTAATTTATTTGGGAAAACAAACAGCAGTCATGAATAAACACATTTATTTATTTGTTAATTTAAAAGTTAATTTGTTTTTTAGGTCAAAAAATAAATCTCTCTTCGTTATAACAGCTAGTTCTATATAGTCCAACAAGTAACCCTAACCATATCATATAATCATATAATTTATAACCAATATGCTGTTAATATTGAACCATTCATTGATATCCACGCCTTCTTGCGTAGGGACACCATTACCCCTACCTCCGCGGTGCGGTAAAGGACACACATAATAATAATGCATTTTAAATCTTACCAGTGACTAAACTTCCCACACATATTATATCAAACACGAGTGCCTCCTCCTTACTAACGGGACTTTATTCTCGTCATCAGTAATAAATAAACATCGGTATCAACGTTCAACTTTCATGGCAGAGTACGGTTTGCAGAAAAATTAATGCAAACAAATACATCTAGTATTTCGAACCTTTATTTTTTATAAACAAAAAGAAAGACGGTAATTAAGGTTTTGAATAAATTACTAAAATTGGTTTCATGGATTATGCTGTCAAACTTTGACATCTGTTATAATATATCGATTTTAAATGACAACAATGACCTTTCCACACTGACTAATATTTATTTGGTGTGACAATTAAATTGATATTTGTTACCTTTTTGGTATAATTTATATTTTGAATGCAAAATGAGTATTAAGGTTCTATGACATTATTTAGAATATAAACTTTAAGTATTAGTACAGTATAAATATAGGTGCAGTTAGCTGCAGCATAATAAAATTAAAATAACACAGGAAATAAAAGTTATTATTCATTAAATATTCGAATGTATTTCTTTTTTGCTACCCTTACCGGGCGCCATGAAAGTTGAACGTTGATACCGATGTTTAGTAATAAAATAATAACCATCAATAAAGTTTTGACCGCCGCACCCGGCGCACTCAAGCCTTCGTGGAGGTATTATCAACCGAAATAGAATTACAAAGACATATGCCCGACACTCATTTATTTATAATGTCACAACCTTGAAACAAAGTACAATAACAACACGTGTATTGCATTAACTGCTTGTCTAGAACTGTATGAAATTGCAAGCATAATCATGTGCGTGACTCATGCAATACTCTTTTCCATTTAATATAACTTTGATATTTTTTAATTAACTAGATTACCGTTCGTATTAAAAAAAAATAACATTCAAAATCAGAAAGAAAGAAGAAAAAATACTTTTATCGACACCTAAACGTCACGGTTTACAGTAAACAAAGAATTAAGACTGATACATATTTTTATCTGTGCCGTTGCGTCAAGAAGGGACAATAAAGGAAATCGTATGTACGTCTGCAGGCTTAGGTACGGTCACGAGCATTAATTTGGGACCCATTTCTAGAAAAATATGCTTGAAGTTTTCAACGTCATTAGAGATGTCAAGTCATTTGTATCTTTTAGGAAACTTAACCTTATTGTTGTAGAATGTCAGATTGACTTTGGACCTAAGACGGGTACCAAATTTAATTTCGTGACTGTACTAGCATCCCAATGGAAATCTGACCCACCTTAGAACGGTGTCACAGTGGCATTATAAAATAATTTTTTTGACACTTCTTACGACTTGAATCGCAACGTCAGTGTGACACAGTTCTGAGCCACCTTACCTTAGGGTTCCATTGAGCTGATAGTACGTACTAGACAGCAATAGGTACTCTTTATTACGCATTTACACGTATGCGCTTATTGCAAAATGCCTTTAAGCCAATAATGTAGACACTTTAAATTTAAGTATACCTAATGTTTTTTTTACTTTTTAATCGTATTGGTTCTTGTGCACAAGTCACTTTAGAAGTGAGAACACATTGTGATGTTTCTCGCCGGACAACTACATTTTATTGATATATTTTGTCCGGCAGCATGAGCATGTCATGCTCACTTAAAGGTCTTTGCTTACGGCGGCGTCGTTGATCGGGTCGCCACCTTCCCGAACAGATGGTTGAGGGAGGCGATGGCTGAGATACGCGTCATACTCGTGAACGGGTGCTGTCTGTGGGGTCCGGTCTGTTCACGCTTGCAAGGACGTGTTTTCCAGTTAGTTATTTTAATTATCGTTCCTGACGTAGAGACCTCGTCTTGTTGTTCTCCTAGTCACTATTTTTAATTTAAGTAATGTAGCTTACATTTGTAATGATTTTATTTGTGTTAGTTTTAAAATAATGATTTATTACTGTATTACCTTGTAATGTTACTTTTAAGCATTATTGTATTTTATGATTGGAAAAAATGACCTTCTGCTGGAGTTTCTTGTGGCGCTTCTTCTCCGCAATGACGGTCTTGTCCGAAGCGCTAGTAGATTCACTCCATGTTACCGACGTGTAAAAGAGCCCTCATGTGGCCAATTTACTGAATAAATATTTTGAATTTTGAATTTGAATCGAGTATTGAATCCGGGACCACTAGCTTCGTAGGCAGGGTCACTACCAACAAGGGTAGCTATGAAGTAAATTCTTACAGTTTAAACGGAATCCTAAAAAATCCATAAATTCAAGTCACGTTGCAGACGACACGTGGTCGGCTAGACGAACTCTCTTCGTTAGTAGCAAAGGCATGGAGAATTTAACAATATTGTTCAATGTTATTAAGCGAATAAACATAGAGTTCAGTAACAGTAATATTACGCGGCGAGCGTTTCCGAAAATTGTGGTTGTTTAGTTTTACTCTAACGAGAATTGTAATGACATAAGCGGGGAATTACAGTAAGTGCCGCGTTGAGCTTGCCGAGTCGCGAGAATTATGAGAATATTATAATGGTATGGACAACATACAGCTGTGAGTAGATATCGGGTTATCGGGAGCTTAGTTACCTAATGTTGTTGATGTTCAGTGTTATGGAAGCGAACTTTGTTTAGTAAATAGATCGTCAATTTAGGCGTATAAAATACATAATTATTACTGACTGCAGGGGCTCAGCCAAGATGCCAACGCTACTAATGTATTTATTTTCCACCACTCAAAATGTATGGGGTGACGACGTAGTTTATCGCAACGCACGAGAATGTCATTGAGTGGTAGGCTAGGGCCTCGGGTTGTTATAAATCCTTGTTAATTTTATTTTACTAGACTTTATACATCTTCGTGATCAGATGCGTATTAACTTAACGGCATAAAAGCACGATGAACGAATTTACAATTATTTTGAGAAATCTCCTCAAATGTAGTAAGATTTTCTTGAAATTACGCAAACTTTATAAGCCCCGATCATTCGATCTCTAGTTGTTACGCAATAAAATCAACAAATATATTACGTTAGGAAATAATTATTTATATTATAAGTTATAAGGCTACTTTACCAATTTCACGCTGTGAAACTAAAACTGTCTCTTGTTTTTCTACTAAACTTGTATCACTAATACGTGCTACGAAAGTAAAATCTTTACAGTGCTACGCCGTAGAGGGTTACGGAAATGTTATTGGGTAAGTTTGTATGGACATAATTGTCATTTTATTTTTCAGCGGACACGGATGATTTTCTTATAATGGTTCAGAGGATCTCTACATACACATGAAAGTATAAAATTTAATGCGTTAAATAATATCGGAGCGGAGATATTAATGATTTAAGTATTCAGTTTTTGGTACTAAAGTTTTTGGAAGAGATCCCTTAAAGGGATAAGTTTGCCTTTGTCCAGGGGGTATAACACGTACAAAATATAATTCGTGCTTATAATTTGTACTAGATGGCACTACCGGTATCATCAGGACTATTATTTCTTTCATTTCCGCAAATCAAGCAAAAGTTAAGCTTTAATAAAATCATCATCAGCATCAGATATACCTTAATTTAAATGCAAACATCATCCCGTTACATAAAATTAAGTTAGTCAATAAAAAAATAATAGAATATAGATACAATCACGTCTAATAATATTATATGTGTACGTTCTTTATTAGCTATAGGTAGGTACAGCGTAGCGTAATGTTTGCCTTGCAACTCGCTGAAATGTATCCGAGCGCTAGGTGCAAGCTGGTAACCAGCGCTGTGCAGCTGACCCAGCTGGCAGCATGTGCTGAGACCTGAGCCTGTTGTCACAGAACTATTTATAACTTACCTGTTGAAACTGGGTAGTAATGCCGTGTATTTTTTTCATGTGACAATCATTTTTAGGGTTCCGTACCCAAAAGGTAAAAACAGGACAATATTACTAAAACTCCACTGTCCGTCTGCCTGTCTGTCTGTGTATCACCAGGATGTATCTCATGAACCGTGATAGCTAGACAGTTGAAATTTTCACAGATGATGTATTTCTGTTGCCGCTATAACAACAAATACTAAAAACAGAATATAAAAAAATAAGTGGGGTTCCCATACAACAAAGGTGTTTTTTTGCCGTTTTTTGCTCGAAGGTTATAATATAGTGTCTAATGTTGTATATATAATGGTAAGGAACCCTTAGTGCGCGAGTCTGACTAGCACTTGGCCGGTTTTTCATTTTAATTTTAATTTATTTATTGATATTTTACATGACATTTATAACGTAACTTCGTTACATGTCTAATATACCCGGAAACGAGTTGATTTTGGTAATAATGTCACGCGTCGACTAATCAGACGAAATATTCCAACAATGTCAAGAGCCGTTACAGCAACCGGGGATCATATTACTGAATTAATTGGAGTGACAGTATCTTGTATACATAAACACAATAAAGCGAATAATGCTAGTTGAGCTGCTTTGAGGTTGGTTAACGGATAAGGTGGTGGCAGTGAATCGGACGGACCGGAGTTAAGGTCGTGCACCATTATCATCATTATACAGATAATTGATGATTATTTACGGAGAAAAAAGTTATTGAATTTCATCAGTGTTTGCTACGCCAGCTTTGGACCAGTGGTTGGAATGAGGTCATTTTGTTTGTAACCGCGTTACGTAGCAGTAGATGTGACGTCGAAAAGACCATGTGGCGTTTGACCTCCTTAGCTATCAGCAGAAATTTGTTTATTTATTATCTCAGTAAATAATGAACGAAAAAATGCTTTTGAGGTAAAGCTCTATAAGAATGCTTTTTTCAGAACACCTTTTATAAAAAGTGCCTGTATATAAATTTATCATCATTTAAATCAACACAAACTGACACCCTCTGACCTAGTCTGTCCACTCAGATTAATCTTAAATACATTCAAGAAGAAGCGGCAAAAAAAGATAAATAAATTCATCGCAATATGAAAGGGAAATTCCAGTTTCCCTGAACCGACTCCCATTATAGGTAATTACTCCAACAAAAGGCATGCTCGCCCTTTCTTGTTATGAATCACCGAAACGGTCCCCATTGTGATACCTTTGCATAAGTACCCGATATCACGAATGAAATTAACATAGCGATTTGAATAGGGACGACTGGTTTGTGTATTTTTTAGGAAAAACATTAAAAAATAGTAGTATCGTTTTGGTATACAATAAAAGGTTAATCAATGCCGAGGCGAAATGATTAGTTTCTATGAGCTCTCTCTATTCTATTCTATTAACCTTAACGTTTTTGACGTGTTATCGTATTTTCAACGTTATCATAGCTCTTATTTACTTGACAGTAATGGCGGTCGGGTTACAAATAATCAGTGATCGGATCTAGGATGCAATTTCCCGGGGTTTAAGTCCGTTATTTTAACATGGATATGAATATGACTTACAATCCCGCGAGACTTTTTTGTTACCTACCTTTATAAAAAGGTAAATAACTTTTACTTTTAAGTAGTTTACACTACATAATTAACAAAATATGTAATAACTACAAAAAAATACAGTACTGCTTAGAAGAACTGAACGTAAGTTACGTCTTATCTTTTATGGTATTATTGTTATTTTTATTTGTTTATTAGTTTAACCCTCGACAAAAGTTATTAATTACTAACAATAACCCATTTCCCGAAATCCCGGGAAATCCCGAGTCACATCCATGTTAAGCATAACGATTGAGGTGGTTCACCCCAAATTGCATCCTAGATCCGATCACTGCAATAATATAAAAGCATGCAATGCATGTTAAAAGTAAAAAGGTAGAATAGATCCATCAGGTTTCGTGTATTGTCTCTTTCTTATCTAGAATAATATTAGTGTTGTAATGTACTATTAGTCTTATAGAACCCTGACCCACGAGAGAACTGTGTCACAGCGATATTATGATTCAAGTCCTAAGAAGTGTCAATCAAATTGTTTTATTATGTCACTGCGACACCGTTGCGTTCCGTTGGGCTGATATCTGGGTCATACACACCCGAAAAAACAAAAGTTGTCTCTCCTGTGGTCAATAGTTAAAGGCTTCTGTGCATATAAGTTATGTTTTTATTTGATAGGATTAGAGTAGAGCAGACGCCGTTTATTGGGATGTGGGTTCCGCCAGAAAATTAGGCCTTAAAAACGTTAACTTCGGGTATGTCCACAGGAAAGACGGTAACCTAAATTTGTGTATGACCCATCTAGTGCAAATATTAAAAATCGATTAATTTATTAAAACACGAATAAAATTTAACTCTAAAGCAATACATTCAAATTCAAGATAAAAATCGCTTCAATCAATCAGTCAACTACTATGAATGTAATTTAGATATCTATCTAGACGAATTAAAAACAACATGGATAGAAGTCATTTGGAAAGTACCTCTTGCCAGTTTTAATTATGGCCAGTTTTGAGTTTCTTATACGAGTTTAATTTAGTGGTTGCGGAATAATTTAACGACGACGGTTTAAAGCGGGCCAAAAAGAGCATAAAAAGTTTTTTCAATTCCGTTTTTATGACACGCTTTTTCTTGCCAGTAGCACTTGTTACTTTGACAACAAACTTATAATTAAAAAATACTAGCCAGATTGCAGGGCATTGGGTTAAACTTATTTGTTGCGTTTGAAGGAATAGTAATCCTCCTAGATGATCTTCCTTGTCATCATCATCATCTTATCAGCCGAAAGACGTCCAAGCTGGACCTAGGCCTTCCCCAAGGATCTCCACGACGGCCGGTTTTCTGCTACTCGCATCCATCGTCTTCCCGCGGTCTTCACCAGATCGTCATAATTCCACCGTGTGGAAGGCCTGCTATATTCCTAGTACTGTTAGGTACGTATCAAATTTTAGTATCCGATCCTCCAATGGTGCTTGCGAATTTTTAACCAACTTCAAAAAAGGAGGAGCTATGTTCAAATGTGTGTTTGTTTTTTTTCATGTTTTCACATTATTATTAGCTTGGGCTCGTATTATGATCGTCTTTATCGCCGTGGATATAACATCCGTCACTCTCAGACATTCATACTGGGGGTACGTATTATAATCCTGAAAGTTCATAATATCTACGTTCAAAATACCGACGATTAAAACATCGAAAATCAAAATACCGCAAGTACAAAATGCCGATACCCGATATACCGAAGCTTGAAATATCTAATTTCATATAACTGAATGTTTAAAATCCCGAAAGTACGTTTGACCGAAGTTTGAAATATCTTTTTTAAAATGACCGAATGTTTAAAATCCCGGGGTTTACAGAAACGAATCTGCAAACCCCGATTCTGCGTGGTCTTGTCTGCCTTACCCCTAAAGTGTATATAAAAAGCCGGAAGCGCGGAGGGAGGGCAACCCTCGCCCGCTGTAAGAAAGCGCAGGTAACAAGGGAGCTGTGGCGGCTGAGGCTAGTCGAAGCCGAAAAAGCCGAAGCTGTGAAGGTGAGGAAAGGTGCCGTGCTTTCTTAGGCAAGGGCGGATGGGTTGCACTTCCCGCAGCGCCGGAGCAGACCGGTATTTCAGTTGTAGGTAAATAATTTTTTCGGGATTATAGTCTTCGGGATTCCAGGCTTTCGGTAAAACGAACTTTCGGGATTATGGTTTTCGGGACTATAGTCTTCGGGATTAAAGTCTACTGGTCTTCAGGGATTCGGTCAAACGAACTATCGGAATTTTAAACTTTCAGTAAAATAATCATTCGACATTTTAATATTCGGCCTTTCGCTCATACGCTGTATTCCAAGTACGTACTCGTTTAAAACGATAAATTATGGTATGGATTATGAAGGCAATCGGGTAATGCCCTGCAGTAGGCCGATTTTAAATTATAAGCGCACGTGATTTTTGAACTCAAGTGATCTTAATTTATGATTTTATATCACGGGATTTAATGTTATTTACTTGAGCATATACGCTATCGACGGTAGTGGCAAAATCAACACAATCACATTAACGCGTGACTTAAAATGTATACACGTCAAGATGCTACAAGTATCTACAGTGTAAGGTTGAATGCCAGTTCTGTTGCAATGGTCATCAATTGTATTTTTTTTGTTTTTACTTCATGAAAAAATAATCAAAGAATTTATTTATACATTAGTTTAATAATATAGGTATATTGGAATTATACATATTCGTGTTTTTGGAAAAACATCTAAATGTTTTTTTTTTGTAAATGTTCTCTTCCTGCCGTCTTTCTTTTTAAATATAAAATGTTGAAGGATATAAGTAATAATTGTTTAAGTAATAACAAAGACGTAGACTTGAAAATTACTTCAAACATCATAACATCATAAACAATGCAAACAAACAATATTTTACAATGCATTTTGATTATGGGTGGCTTTGCTGCCTTAGGGACATATTAATTAACAGATTTTTGAAGCATATTCTTAATTATTTGCCCACGCACTGGACATGCTTAATCACACGTCTGCAAATGCACGTGTTAAGCGGCTTAGTTCTGTTACTTTAACATCATTATTTTAGTGAAATGAATGGCCGCACTCCGTCCCAGTAGTGTGTCACTAAGCTCAGTAAGTGAAGAGCCTCCGAGAGTGAAGAGGCAACCCTTTCTCGTACCTATATTAAAGGAGGGTGTGAGGGCCCTTCTGTCCCTCCATGTAGCAATATTAATATGACTCAACTTGAGGAAACTCCAAAGAAGCCGACAGTTTTAATGAAAAACTCTTTGTGTCATTTTTTTACGATTAACATTCTTTTGTGTCGAGCAAGTCTTGCAGAAGCGGGAATTGTTTTCGCTTTAAGAGTATTCTTTACGTTAATCGGATAATTTCTGTTCATAGAAGCTGATCTAAGATTTATTTTAATTAGGGGATCAAGAATATTATATCAAAGACGTGCGAAATTCAAGGAAAACGTTGTTTAAATAACGTTTTCCGACTTCGCACGTCTTTGATATAATATTCTTGAGAAAATATACTTCTTAAATGTAAAACACTTCTGGAAGTAAAGGTAAAAGGTGATTTAATAGCTTTAGCTGTGAGAAAATTTAAGATTTGTTAAGAGTTTTTGATGTTCTCCTGCATGACAAGAAATATTTTTTGCGCACAACATTTCGTCATATGGCTTGAATTTTGGTTTCAGAATCCTTCGAGTCCTACTTGTGTGTGCTTACGGGCCTTTCGTACTTATTACAAAGCATTAGTTAGTGAATTTCTAGCATTTATTCTGTAACGCATAAATATACTATATAATAAAGTCTGCGTAAGTAGATTAATCGTCTTAACTTATTCTCTCACGTTAGGCTCCAGGTTGTGAAACTGCGAGGGTTGAGACTTAGGGCCGTATTAATGAAGTAATCTCGAGTGAGGTGCCCTTCTCAAGACGTGTTGAAGATGCCAGTTTTCTATGAGTTGACGTTTACTTTGACGTATCTTGAGACCGGCATCTCAACCGAGATCAGTTTATTAGATCCTTTTACACGCTTGTGTATAATACCTACGTATGTAAAATGTAGTATGTAAATACTTACTAAATACCACGCCAATGTACGTCACACCTCATTCCTTTGATCAATTTAATAAGCAAAAATTGAATGTTCTATTTTAAGATTAAGTAGTATCAGCAAAGTAACTAGCACACAGTATTTTCTTCTTTATTAAGGTTGTCTTGTTTAATAAAGAGTATCGTATCTTATTGTACATCAAGCGCTAAGACACTAGGTATATACTCGTACAATTCATTAAAGAATAAAATTCGTCCACTCCACAATGTGTACCTACAGATAATATAAAAGTTGGAACCAGTACTTATTGCGATAAAAGGGTCGACACATGGCATCGCGTTGCAATCGCCCCACGCCGCAATCGCCGCGCGTCTTTATACGCCGGAGCCATTATTTCACACCACTTCGTTCCTCAAAGTTTATGTAAGTTTTGCGGGGAAATAAGCAGTGGTCTTCAAACTGTATATCTAAGATAAAAATAAAAGTTCATACTAGGGCAAGTATATCAAAAAAACATAATAATCTACCAATAAAATATATAAAGCTCCGATGAAGAACATAAAAAATAGATATTTGGATAGTATTATGTGATTAGAGATGTTTTAGTGGTTCATATCATAAATAACTCTCCATATTATCAATAGATGTGTAAAGGCTACGATCATGTTAAGTATGAAGGTTATTTTTGTGTTGTAGGCACTCGCTGGGAAAGCATTTTCGAGATTCAACCGCTACAGTGGGGTTAGCAATTTCTCTGGAAATTCCAAAATACCGCAAGCGAAGCTGCGGTGGCGGGGGTTGTTGGTAGAAATAATACGCTCGAATTGAAATTATATATTATAAAACTCTGCATAATATTGAGGCAACTGAAGTTGGTGTCAAAATTGGCAAATATGTAAACAAATTAGTACTGACACGTAACCTCAAAATGTCACCGAGCATGTTTTTTTAAAGTATTATTAATAGTTATTTAATCTTAAACTTACTTTGAGAGTAATGATCAAGTTTGTGTGTAAATCATTAAGAAGACCTCACTTGATCTTTGAAAGTACGTGATAACGGAGTAATAATTGTAAAACTAGTTTTCCCCCCCCTATTACCCCGCTATTCCCGTTTAGTGCAGCGCTATAATTTCGATATATAATATCGAAAGTCTTTTTTAGTGCAGCGTTAGGGTACCCAAGGAAAATCCTCAGCGGTTTAGGCTCTGCACTAAAATGACGACACGACGACGACGATGACGACAAAACGACTGTCAGCCAGTCAGTCAGTCACAGAGAGTCTTATAAGTATAAGGAGGAGAAAAAAATGTTATCAGTTTAGGATTATCTGAATTCCACTAATCTCAACTTGTTTCGGTTTGGCCCTAAGGTCAAGTCCGATAATTGAATTTATATTTTCATTTGAATGTACATTTAAAGAAAAAAAGAAAGAAAGAAAAATACTTATGCAGATACATATAACATACAAATAAGGAAAAAAGATGACAGATAGTAGTAGGTAATTGTTGCGAAACGGCCCCAACACAGCATGTGCTGGCTGTGAAGCCAACGTTAATCTTCCGATGGGACCGCTCGGTGAAAACACGGAAGGTGATACAAACATCACGGATAATTTAAATAAATAAAACAAAAGAAAAAAAATACAATAACTAATACAAACGAGTGTGTAAGTGGTTCATTAGAACAGGCAGCGCTCAAGTGGCAGCCAGAGCAACTTACTTATTTGTCTATATTAATCAAAAAGTAAATAAAATGAAAGTATTCATTTCAAAATAATTATTTCAATAAAGCTATAAACGTACTTAAGTGGTTTTGATTTAACTTGTATCTTTAACATACAGATAACAACTTACTTAATTGGAGTTGAATCCAACTATTTGTTTAAAATAAATGCGCAAATGACGAAAAATACGCCCGACTATTCGTGCTACTGTAAACTATTGCTTCCATTGTAGTTTCTTCTCCGATGCGACTAAATACCCGCAGTCCCTCTTTAGTCATAGCATTTGTCTTCGAAGCGGGTCTCATTTTTTATTGTTTTGTGTTTTTAATTTTATTTTAACTGCCTAAAATTACCCAAAAAGTTATACTGTACATTATTTCTTTAATTACAAAAGGTAAATTGGAAACAGAACGGATACTAATCGCGGATCAAATTAATGAGTGCCTATTGCGGTGCTTAATACCTAATTGTCCCAAATTGTTTGGTCCGGAATATTTTGTATAACTTTGTACGCAACGCACGTAGGTCTTTATATAGAAACCTATTTAATTACTTATATGTATACTTACTTATACATATAGGTATTACCTGACGCACATGTATACAAATGAAAAGAATGTTTACTTGTATTTATTTAAGAAAATTGTTACTTCTTTTTAAATGGAAGTTATTTACTACTGCAAGGCATTGGAAAAGCAATAAATGTCGTCGGAAGAGGCCATTAGTTTTAAGTACGTGAAAAAGGAACTTTAATTTTTATAACTACTCGTGTTTTTCTGTAACGAGTTAATAAAGCCTTAATATTATCCACAAGTTCCTTTATAAAAATGGTGGTATGGTTGTGCTGCTTTCGATTTCAGTGCATAATTTGTTTTTGGTCGAATCACTTTGAATATCATCTCTCCTAATTAAAGGGTCTTAGGTGAGTACGCAGACGCAAGCAAAGCCAGCACGGATAAAGGCACTTGCACATTACATCGAACTACTTTTTAGATTTATGCAGGTCTCATTACAATATTTTCCTTCACCTTAGAGTAAGTTTATAGTTTTATGTTTTAATTTTATTCAATTCTGCTCATAATTGCCGAAAGCTACTGATGCGCGAGGACGCGCCCGTCTTCAGACCACAAGACTGTCACAGGTTCTTTCTCATGTACAGGGCGAAGATTTTCAGAAAGAATTCGCCTGGGACCTTGATGACGATTATTATTAACCCGCGAGATTAAGAGTCATACCTATTAATAAACTCATTTTGGCCGAGACGCCCGTCACAAAATTCGTCAAAGTGAACGTCAGTGTATTTTTACCCGACTGCCGAAGGAGGAGGGTAATGTGTTTCACTGCCTATGCTTATATGTATGTTTGTTCCTTTGTGGCACTATAAAAACTAAACCCTTTGTCCGATTTTGATAATTCTTATGTCAATCGATTTGTCTTAATCTGGTCAGTGTCACTGAAGATATGAAAGTAATCAAAATTCAATATGGCGGCAACCAGACGCCACAATGTGCAAATTTTAAAAAAAAAGTGGACTAAGTATGACAAGTTGGGCATCATTGAATAGGGATTTAAAAATCATCTTTACGTTTCTTTCATCATTTTTCATTTTGAATGATCATTTAGGATTTATAACGATTTAAAGTTGGTTAGCAACAGTCGGGTTATTGAGTTATTTGACACGTCTTGAGACAATCATTACAGTCGAAATCAGTTTATAATACGGCCGCCCTAAAGCCGGATGCTATCTCTACATCTACACTTATATTATAAAGAGGAAAATTTAGTATTTTTGTATGTTTGTAATGAATAAAATCAAAAACTACAGGACCGATTTCAAAAAAAATATCTCCATATGAAAGCTGCATTATGCCTGAGTAACATAATAGACTATATTTTATATTTATGCGCGGACGGAATCGCGGACAACAGCTTGTGTTATATGTTAGAGTGAGCGCAAGTTATTTCCATCTCTCTCTAACGTATGGTTGCGCCCCGCAGTGTTTGCGGCCAACATCAAGCGTAAGAGTGGATCCGTGATAAGAGTTGCCTGGACGCTCGCATCCCGATACAAATTTACCCGTTTTCATTTTCGAACACCTCGTCAGTTTTACTTCCATGTTAAAAAGAATGATTGCCCTGCTGGCCTATTGGATAACGCACTCGCAATCGCAATCGACTTCAAAGTGGAACAATAGGCTAGTGTCCTAAAAAAAACTAATTAGTCCGTCATTTACATTATCAAAAAATATTGAACTCGTATTTTTTCTTTTGTCAATCAATCAAAAAATTACGAAGATAAAGTGCGTTGATTTTTCGTGTGACATCACGCCGTGTCACACTTTATACCACGTTGTGACGTTACGAGCCCCCACTCCCGAACTTCGATGCGCGTTATATTTGTCAATTTTGATTGATTTGATAAAGCAAAAAATACGTGTTCAATATTTATTTACTAGCGGACTAAGTAGAATTATTGTTATTTTACCCAGGACACACCCCTATTGTTTTCATTTTGTATGCAGAGTCGCCTTCGAGTTTCAGTAAATGAAAACGATTGCGATAGCGAGTGCGTTAGGCAATAGCCCCCTGGTTGAATCCCAATGCAGCTAGTATTTAAAATCCCGTGGTGCTTGTGCAAAGAGGCAAACACTCGCCAGAGTCAAGCGCCAGTATTGAGCGACTAGGTGCGCGCCGACCGCACGAGAACCCTCCTTTTTCCGCCAAATGAATTCACACAAAGTGTTTAATGCTGGTGTGTCACGGAATAAATGCTTTTCGATGTATAAGCATCACTCGGATTTAAAATGTAATTCAGCCCTTTGAAAGGAATTTATTGCTTAAAGAAGACGAACGACAAGTACAGGCGAAACAGATAACTTACTCGCACAGTCCAATCGGGAATTGAGGTGTCGTATTCTAATTCTGTTATTAGCAGACTTTTATTTGTATTAATTACTTGTTCTATTATGTGCTTGTATCATAGATCTGTAAATACCGTATTAATCGAATATTTCAAGAGATAAAAATAGACGCAACTTTAAAACAATACATCAAATGAACATTTTCGAAAATGATCATTTTAAACAGAGTAAAAACATATTTATTTCGTACAAACAAATAAATGCTACATAACCAAATAAGACACCGTCAATTTGTCCGGGCACGCTATACAGGGTGACTTCAAATTGGTAATACAAAACACTTGATTGTGGCTCAGTTGATGACGAATAGTGTATTGCATTAACTCAGTTGTTTAAATTAGCCTTCTTTAATTATCGTTATTTTCTAATAAAACTAATAAATAAAATCCTAAAGTGTGGTTACGCTACATTTAATACATAACTGCCATACCTGTCACTTAATGTTATCAATCTAATATAAACATGCGGTCGGGTAACCGCATGTAAGCTAATATAATTGGGATAAATTAAAATATAGAAAAAAACCTTTAATAAAATTAGCAGCATGAGACTTAGGAAAGGGGTTTGGATTAGGGAAGATGTGTGTAAAACATTGATTTTGTACTACAAATTTCAAGTCATCCAGATAGTTATTATAAGGAACTTGTTTCAAGGGTGTTCTGGAAAACTCATGCTTGTAGAGGTTTGTCTCAAAAGCATACGATTTTTATTTAAAAAAGATTGTTCATTATTTACTGAGAAAATAAATAAACAAATTTCTGCTAATAGCTAAAGAGCTTAAACGCCACATGGTAATTTCGACGTCACAACTAGTGCTACGTCACGCGGTTACAAACAAAATGGCGTCATTCCGCCCACTAGTCCAAAGCGGGGCGTAGCAAAAACTGATAATATTCAATAATATTCTTCTCAGCAAATAATTAACATAAAGCATGTATTTTTTCAGAGTAACTTTTAAAAAGGTTCCTGTTGTCAATTTAAGATCTAGAATCAACATCAATTCATTCATCTTGCATTGGATAAAATGTTTCGCATAAGTACAGCCGCGAGCTAAAACTCTATATTTTAATATATTGACCCATGTATGTGTGCCACTAATTAAAATATCTAATTGAACAACGATAGAACCTTTTGGTGTAATTATTTGCCTGTTTTGCTTGTTTAAGCAAATCCCGATGATGAATAATTCGGGATATTGAATTGAATATATCAGCAATTTGTGAATTTGATGCTTGACGGCGGCGTCCTGACCGCAGTTTGCTGTGATTTGAACGGTCAGCGATGATTTGGCAATAACGATGCGGTTTACTTTGTAATATAAATAGGTTACGGAAAAAATCTAACTACCTAGTTTTTGCATGAGACGTTCCATTGTTAATTATACTCTTCCTTCCTAAGGGCCTGTTGTTTGATCAGTAGTTAAACTAACTAATTGTTAAAATTCGAAAAAGTAATGGAAAATTTGACACATTTGATTGAGATTTTAACCATTAATAACGTTTTTTGACCATTAGTTAGTTTAACTACCGATCAAACAACAGGCCATTAATGTCTAAGGTTTGATTTAAAAAAAAACCTTCATATAGGTATATAAACGCTGCGAGACATTGTAAAACATCAAAATGATGTTCATATACATATATTTAGACCCTGGTCATTTTCGATGTGTGAATATACTTTGATTACCGCGCAACCTCGGTCTATGTATAAAACTATAATAACAATTACTAATAGAAAGCAAGCTTTAAAAAACCCGACTGCGTTTTTTGATATTGTAGTCTCTATAATCTATATTTTTTAATGTCAGTATTCTTCTTATCCTCATTACTTAGATTAAAGTAATATAGCCTATATCAACCCACAACCAAGACGAATCTAATGACACCTCACTCTTCCAAATGGCTACAGGAGGTCACAATGGAACGGACATACCTACATACATACATACCTACATACGCGCGAAAAACATTACCCTCCTTCTGGGTCAGTCGGTTGAATAAATGTATATGGAATACTTCATTTTGACGTGAATGAACAAAGAAATAGTCACATTTTAGCATATAATGTACCCTATTTCACCATAGTGTGCCAGTCGAAAGTAAAATAGAGAAAAAAAAATACATAAAATAATTTAAAAATTATTTAAGCTCATTAAATGCTACATAGTAATCGAAGTATGTATGTATGTAGACACTTTATTGCACAAAAGAAAAAGCAGAACAATACAATTAATATAAAAATATGTACAAAGGGGAACTTATCCCTTTAAAGGATCTCTTCCAGCTAACCCTAGCGATGTTTAGTGTAGCTAGGCCAGCATCAAACAAGGGAATTGTTTCCAATTGCCCCGCCAGGTGTCACGTACCGGCAAGGCACTTGGTCCAACTAGGTTATCCGAGTCGCCTAGTTTTCAACAGCCTCAAATAGTTTGAGCATTGATGGCACCTACTTTGAATTCAGTTCTGTCAAAATTAATTCTAAACTAAACTTTCCATGTTAGTTTTGGTTGCTGCGGGACCGTGAAGTTTTTAAAATCATGTATTTAGATTATATTTAGATTCTTTAAATTTTCTGTTACAGGTATTTTAAAATATTACCTAAATAGGAGGGGCTAATAGCTAGGGGCTCTCTTGTACTCGGTCTAAACCTAATCACTTTTGGCATGTTTTGACCTGTGTCAATATTATGCAAAAGGCAAAATGACAATCTGTAAGTAATTGGCCAATGTTCTGTTAAAACCTTAAACGATGTTAAATTTAATGAATGTTAGTTCATACTGTGAAAGCTGTTAACGCTCTAATCGTCTGTTAAATGGTTAACATCGTATGGTGAAATTGGTACTTAACTTGTCATGTTACACTGTAATTTGTATTTTGGATTTATTGTGTAATAAACAAATTAATAAATATTATGATAGTTACGAGTATTATTTACTTTACAGTAATGGCGGCTGAATTAAAAACCATACGATAAGTCGATAACAGTACAGTCACGAACTTAAATTTGGGACCCACCTTAGGTCCAAAGTTATTCTGACATTCTACAACAATAAGGTTGAGTCTCCTATAAGTTACAAATGATTTGGCATCTCTAATGACATTGACGACTTCAAGCCCATTTTTCTTGAAATGGGTCACAAATTAACGATCGCGATAGTACATAGACAAAGTACAATAAAGCCGCAGGGTACAACAAGACCTACACATTGGTATTTATTGTTCGAAAAACTATAGCGTAGGTACTTTTCCTGAGAGGTAGATAATACTCGAATAAAATTTAATTTTACAAATGCACCTCAATCCTGCAACTTTACCGTACCGCGTGGACAGCGGACAAAGCAAAGATTCCGTTCCAAGATATCTTTTATCCGAGCAAAACAGACTTTATAAAGCAGAGAAATTAAATTCAATGCTTTCTTTAAATTTTCTACAAAAATATAAAGTAGCAAGGCGCTTTTGCAATTCACGGGCATTTAATAGACATTTCAATTAAAATTCTAACGCTATATCTATACACTCTGAAGTTTTTAACTCCTTAAGTTTTTAAAGTAAAATCTTTGAGAAAAATACGTTGTGGTGAAAACTTGTACCGAAACATGAAGTCTAGACAACTTGTTTGCATAATTTTATCGATCGTACCGAATGAATACGAAATAGAAAACGTGTGTTCGTGTATAAAAACGATGTAAGCTAACCAGCTCTAAATCTTACTTATAGAAACAGTCGACTATAAACAGATTTATCCAGTTTTTCGCCTTATTGCATTGTAATAAAGTCCAAAAGTGGATACATCACTTTGTAGTGGACTGTACCAATTCTTAAATTGTTGTCTTAATTATTTTAAGTTGTACATTTCAATACTTTACTATATCGAACTAAATAACATCCTTCACTTAGTAACTCATCGTCATCATCATCTCGGGCATCTATTTGTCCAGTATTGAACATATGCTTCCCTAATTTGCACTCAGTAACTATGAGACGTAAAAATGGCTTAAGTTGAATAGGCATCTTCTGGGTGAGCTCGCTTCATCGTCTACAAAATCTTCGTCCTCCAAGGGCAAGAGTTAGTCAAGAGCAAACTCATTATCAAGTCAGTTAAGGCAAGTTGTATGTAGTTCTACCTCAACATTACGTATTCAGGAAATATAGAAAGCCATTTTTCCTTTCGTTTAAAACAGTAAATATTTTTTATAAATTTATCTAAACATCGTGAAATTGCCTTGAACCGAGCACAAACGGCCGTATGTTCACTCAAATTAAACACATGCTCGTCCCATTAACAGAGCCTCCTTAACATGGGCCAAATTGGACGTGTTACAAAAACCCGCGCAGTAGCCATATGGCTCCGCTATAACTACGTGTATATTATCTCTTGAAACTAGGGTTCCGCAAATTAAGCAATATCTTCATCAGTTCCGTTTGACGTGAATGACGTTAAGTTGATGTGTTGAAACGTACTATAACGCAAAGTTACATAATTATACTAGCTTAAGCCGGCAATACACTGCTTTAACACTCCGAAAACTAATCACTGAACAAACCACGGGTGTTCAATGAATTAAGTACATCTTCTTCCCATTCACACACACGGGAGCGGCAGCAGGCACGTATTTAATCATGCAGACGCCGGTAAAGCGGTCGCTTTTGAAAGCTTGAAGTTGCTCGTGTAAACCTGGCCTTAGTATACGTATTTTATGACGGTAAATTTACTCCATATTCAATTAAAACTTTTTAAATCAGATCACGACTCTCTTCAGAAAATGAGCTGCGAATTTTCAACTGAAAGTAAAGCCACTGTTAAATCGTTTCAAAAATGGAATGCATTCACTCTGCGGCGACAACCCTAATCCTAGTAGTGTCCACTTGCATATTCAGTTATCGGGAGCGCGTTCCCATTGGCCGAGCGCCAAATTGGCCCCACACTATGCACTGTGCAGCACAGCTGTACAACCTACTAGCTAGCCCCGTACACGCGACATAATCGTTCACCGCTGATAAACAAGACATTTTGATTTTGATACCTCATTAAGGAACGCTTTGATGTTAAAACACCAATTATTACGTAGAAGATACATTATGGCCTAGGTAATAGTTATGTAGGCCAATGTGGTGAATTGTGAACCTGCTCCTTTTTCAAAATCGGTTAAAAATAGTGGATAACACAGAGCACGGTGCAAATGTCAAAAGCTTTTTTTTTTTACCGAGTAGAATAGAGCTCCTACTCACTTGTCGTTCCTTTGGTAAAACTTAACAGAAAATTTAAATGGAACTTGTTTAAAAGGACTTAGCCTTCTAATTCTCAACATTTGTTATAATAATACAACATATTCAAAAGATACAAATTTTTACAATTTAAGTAGGGACTACACACAAAATCTCATTAATAAATTAATAAAAGGGTATAATATATATAATAAGGGTTAATAATAAATTATCAACTTAGTCAAAAAGCCCGCCCCGCGCCACTCCAAAAATCAAATATATATATTTATTATATATATATTTTTATATATATATATTTTTCTAAATCAAACCGGCTATTATTTTAAAAAAACATACATGACTGATATGACTTAACGCGTTACGTAAGTAGTTGTGAATAATTAAAAAAGAGTGCCGAAAAATCGCATTGATTTCCTGGAGTTTTTTGGAGACTGCAGAATGCAAAATGTTTTTTTGCAAAACAGTTGTGCAGTCGACTACAAAGAGATGTATCCACTTTTTTACCTTATTGCATTGGAATAAGTTCAAAAAGTGGATACATCTCTTTGTAGACTGTACAGTACAGGTACTAGGTTAAATCCGTTTTAGTTTAATTCAGTACTTGGACTTATTATCAACGTTACAAAGACAAATAACATCTTACCTCAAAAATGCAAAACAGATATTTTATAAAATGTATATACTTATGTAAAATGTTATGATATAAGTAATGGAAAGTAAGATATCTTTGGGCATCAGTCGCAGTCGGAATGCGAGTGGAGAGAATTTACAGTCAATGCAGGAATGCAGACACACCTGCCTGCCTGCCTGAAAATATTCTTGGCGCTCTATTTCACTTTCGCAGCGGCATAAATCGAATAAGTTTGCGTTTCTTTTTAGTCTTTGATTGGCACTGGTTTCCGAGGAAGAGAGATATGATTTTTTGCAGTTTTATTTATGTATGAGGCGTTAAGTGTTTCTTATGTATTGAAACACATGAAACGATGGATGCTAGTACCTACTGTGCAGCGGTACGAAACCCTTGGCGCGCGAGTCTGACTCGCACTTGACCGGTTTTTTACATTTTATGCTTCTGGTGGAACACTGTGTTACACGGGCTCGTCTCATGCGTCTTGTTTCATTGACCAATCAGACCGCTACACGCTCGATTATATCACATTTGTCGATATTCATTTGCACGAATTTTCATTTTTCCGAAAGTTGTGTTATGCTGGAGCTATTTTAGGTTCAATGCATAATTTAATTGCTATATGTAGGTTACGTTAGGTTTTATTTGTAAGCTTTATCGAAAATTAAAGCCGTCTATCAAAATATTGCATTCGGAATGATGACACTTCGGGATTTTAATGAATTCGGAATTATGGACTCTTTGGAATAATGTAGTATACCCGTATATACAGGCCTGTCGATACCCTGTTTTCACTTATAGTAAGAAAACAATACTTACATTAAGATCCAGATGACAGAGGGATAAACCACACTTACCTGAAAAAGAGAGTGGTTAATTAGCAAATGCGGTTAATTACTTAATTATAATAAATAAATAAATAAATAAAATCTCATTTCGCTAGGACGTGCTGTCTCACGTACAATTTTTCATTTGGATGAAGATTGTATCTAGTGGGATTTTGTATACAGGGTGTAATCGTTAAGTGTGTCCAGGCGATTATTCCGTAAATATAACAGATATCAGAAAACTTTAAACTGATATCGAAAGTACGTTACCCGATGAGTAAAATCACATCACTAACTTTTTTTTAATAAAACCAGAAATATCCCAAATATTAACTTAAAACCCTCCCATACATTTAGTACGCCGTTCGTTGAGACTTTAGTTTAAAAGGCCTAGTTATTTTACCATTATCATATGATTCACGATTTTTTTTATTTATCACAGTTTATTCGTGTAAATTATGAATCTTAAACAGTTTTATCTGAATCGCGAATATGAAATTCTCGAATGATTATTCTTATTCGAATGAATTATTCGTCGAGTAATTTATTTGCGAATAATTTTATTCGTTGAATGAATTGTCACGAATAATTATTATGTACTGAAATACCTGCTCCATTTTTCTCTAATAAATTAATAAATTATTAGTTTTTCGAAAAGTAGTCAAATGATTAATTCGTGGATAATTCATTCGCAATAATTTTTTCAACGAATAACATATTTGCTAATATAAATTTTACGAATGTTTTTTTTATTCGAATAAATAATTATTCGAATAAGAATAATCATTCGAGAATTTCATTCGTTATTCGCAAATAATTTGGTTATTCTTATTCGTTATTCGTCATTCGAATAAATTTTGCCCATCTCTGCAGATAAAACTGTAAGTTTCATAATTTACACGAATAAATAAAAAATGTGATAAATAAAAAAAAAACATGTAACATATGATAATGGTAAAATTACTAGGTCTTTTAAACTAAAGCCTCAACGAACGGCGTACAAAGGCCCTGTTGTTTGATCAGTAGTTAAACCAACTAATTGTTAAAATTAGAAAAAGGAATGGAAAATTTGACACATTTCCTTGAGATTTTAACCATTAGTAACGTTTTTTGACCATTAGTTAGTTTAACTACCGATCAAGCAACAGGCCATAAATGTATGGGAGGGTTTTAAGTTAATATTTGGGATATTTCTGGTTTTATTAAAAAAAAGTTAATGATGTGATTTTACTCATTGGGTAACGTACTTTCGATATCAGTTTAAAGTTTTCTGATATCTGTTGTATTTACGGAATAATCGCCAGGACACACTTAACGATTACACCCTGTATACTTAGTCATGCAGCAATCATAGTTAGGTTACAAGGTTGACATGATTTGAGAATATAGTCGCCATAATATTTGAACATACAAGGTGCTGCAAATATATCTAATTACACGCTCAAACGAGCCTTTTGCTTCGATAATTATTTTTAATGGCGACTGCAGATGAATACGATCAAAATGTTGGTATTTTATCAAATGGCACATCATATGTATACTTTAATTATTGAGCTCATATAGAACCCTATCCTTCTAATATAGGTTTGAACGGGCTGATTTCCCGTAAATGCACATATTTTATGTGAAGTAATGCGAAGTCACAATAGACAATCTATCTTTATTTTTGCTATTCACTTTCCGAGACTATGGTCGCAACTCAATAGCAAAAAATCGTGAACGTAAATGCTTTAAAATTTAGACAACTACGAAATAATCATCCTGCTTTATTATATTTGGTACATAACAAAACGTTTCTAATACAATAGAGCAACGGAACCTCCGCGCCCCGGACTCTTGAAAAAAAAGAATAATGATCGCGGAAAAGCCGAGCGTAGTTGAGAGTCATCGATACGGAGAGTACCTACAGTCGTTACTAACGACTACGGCCTCATTAAGAGGCCAATGCGCTCGCTGCAGAATACTTCATTAAGACCTGAAATCCTATACTTTACGCGCACTTTGTCACGAAATTAACGTTTTCGGACGGCTATTATGCACGTTAGCGCGGGTAGAGCCAAAGCAGCTATTTTGAACTTTGACTTATCCGAGCGAATAAAGTTTTAAAATTTACAGTTTGCTGCACTTGACACGGGATTAAAAGAAGGTGTTTCAAAGCCTTAAATGACATAAACTGAGCGAGGTTTAGGAAACATTGAAAAGTTAAATGCTTTAGAACTGATAATGCACTTCCAATATACAAGGACAACAACAACATATCAGCTAAAAGAGGTCCACTCCTGGACATAGGACTTCCCCAAGGATGTCCACGACGACGACTTCGGTTTTGTGTACTCGCATCCATCGGCGTCCCGCGATCTTCACCAGATCGTCGGTCCACCATGTGGAAGGCCTGCCAACACTTCGATTTCCGCCACTCTGCCCCAAAAAAAAAGTTGTCTTCCAATGTAGGTATATATAAAATAAAACATCTAAGTAAATCTTCTCAATAAGAGAATTGTAGGCGCAGGCGCTCCCCGTCTAGACAAGCCACGCGTGAGAAACGCCCCGAGGTTTTTTCCGATGAAAGAAAAGCAATCTGTCTGTAGAAGCGCAATATTTGTTCAAAGCTTGTTTCCAATATTAAATCGCGATTCTAAAAACTCATTTTAACTTCGGGTTTGAACCGTTTCTAGGGGCTTAATGGCCTAACCGGATCAAATTATAATTAGTTTTCGGGAATAATGAATACAATGAAATTAAGGGTAAAATCCGTTTAGATTTCGCAGGCACCCGAAGTTTTATTTACGCGGCCTAGAACAACCAGATGGTCTGAGAATAATAAATATTAAATAGATAAAAACACCCAAACCCTCCTTTGAGAGCTTGCTAAGAACCATTTAAAAAAAACCCTATCCAAAGGGTTTATCCGGTTGGGAGCTACGGTGATACAGACAGACAAACAGAAACACACGTTAAATTGGTCGAGGTTTAAATGTACGTACGTACGTGTTATAATGACTACCTATTTTTAGTCCAAATTTTCGTTTCCTTACTATGCCACTACCCGTAAGTTTATTAGGTACGTTTTTTCTGAAACTTGTAATATTGTACCTGCGTTCCTGGGTTTCCTGTCCCGTTCCTCTTGACTATCTTGCGGGCGCGGTTCACATGTCGGTTGGACCGACTAACTTTAGAGACGTATAATTCTTGATTTTTTGTAGCTGTACGGTGTATTGGTTTTCCATGGCTCTTGCGTACCGTTTTCCTTTGAATGATTGCTATTCTTTTTAACGGTATTACTTTTGTAGCCGAAAATATTCACTTTTTGTTTATATTGTTTCATCTGACAGTGTTTGTTATTTTCGTTGTCTAGACAAGGGGCAGAGCATGGAATTAGTAAGTACTTACGTACATCTGGAAGGTGCACTACACCGATAACGCGAGCCGAAAGAAACTTACTAAAACTTAGTGCGTCCCTTTCTAGTAAAGGTGACCATATTTTAATTGGTTCCCCTTGTTTATGCATAATCATAAACTGTCCAAAAGAATGATTTAATAGTTCCCAACTTGATAACGAGGTATAATATTACAATCCGGCATGCAGTCTTGAAGTAACATGCAAGATATTAATGATTCTTTGAACAAATATTAAAATATTCTGTCTAGGTATTTTTTCATATTTACCTACAATGAAACACAACGAGAAAAACTCGATCAAGGAACCCCAATGTCATCAGCAAAACACGTAAATTAGTAAAAAATATTTTGACACCCTAAATATTTATTTAGATCTCCCAAAATTCATTTCTCATGAGCCTTTGAAGATGTCTAAAGATACCTCACGACTTTTAATTTTAGTCATTAATATCCAAGTATCAAAAAAGTATTACAAAGTTCGCGCACACAACTGTCAATTACGTTTCATAGTTTCATACAACATAAATAATATACCTAAGTAACGGTATTTTAACAATTTCTCCCTTTTTTATGTAAAAATTTGGCATTGTCCGGCACGGCGGGCATGTAATAATATCCCGCATATTTGGCAATGTCCTGTGTGACGGACATAGTTTTTCTCAAAATTAAAAAAAACTAGTTTTTTTTTAAATATTTTTTCTGTCCTCCTGAAGCTTTTATTAACCAACATATGTAATGAGTAATTTTACGGTATTACCTTAAATTACCTTAGGAAAAATAGATGGAACTACTCCAGTGGCCCGTTTCACGAAGCTACAAGTTACAAATTACAAGCGGAACTCTCTTTCTAGCAAAACTACATGCAACAGAGTTGTTAGTTACTTTCCCAGGAATCGCTTCAATCCATTTCTTTTTTACTTCAACATTCGCAGGAAGTCTGAAATCAAATCTTTTTGTTAGGTAACTTCGCTACGCTAGCAATAATGATATTAATGATTGCTCATGGTCACCCTACTAACAGAAATCTTACAAACTTGCCTGTGAAAGGATATCCCACAACCTGGATATGATTCTTTATTGCAGCCACTCACAGTACAACTAGTATTTACCATTGTTTTTAAGAAAACCACATACCTATTAACACATAAAAGCCGAAATAGGTCTCATTGCAACAGTGAGAGATTATTAAAGTGACCGCCAATCGCCATTTTGTTTTATTAGTGTTGCTAGTTTTATTTTATAAACTCCTACCATTACCATGATGAGCAATGATTGAAGCGGGTTAACTTTAATATTAATTTAATATGTAATACTTTAATGCATTCCTAGTGCCTAATTTAAATATATATACTGTGATAATCCTCACAATTTTAAAAATTAACATGCTCCACGTAGTTAAAATTTCGTACTAAGAAAATCGTAACCTTTTAACATGGTAACTGTGTAAGAGGGACAAACAAAGACAAAGTAAGTCTCATTAGGCTCGTGCACTTGATTACCACAAAGTCAGCCTTCTGCCTTCAGATATTGAGTTCAATTTTACTTGTCGCGATTTTAGAAGTAAGCATTCCAGATGGGGCAGAGACGATATCTTAGGTTTATACTGGACCATGGAGTTAAAACGACGGTTTTACCATGGAATTAATATCTGGCATGTATAACTTTGAAATTTTATGAATTTAGAATTTGTAAATTAAAAAACTAGATCACCAGGGTATAGAAACGGCGGCTCGGACTAGAGCGATCAGTTCTTCTTCAGCCTCAAAAGTGGAAACTTGAAACTCTGAAGTTAGGGTCAAGTCGGACTCCTAGAAGCCTCTGTCTTCTTCATACTAAAAGTCGACTATGAGTGTGGCCAAGTCGGGCCCTACGCCTCAAGAATCCTTCTCCGTCTACGTGGTTCCAGCTTTCTTCGGGAACCGTTACTCTCTCTTACGGGTCCCACCTCGGGCCCACCTACCTCCGCGTACCACCAGGGCCGCTGCCTCCGGATTACAGCGCCAGCGGTGTTCTTGGTCCGACGACTCCGGGACGCGAACTAAAGGAAGTCCCGGAGGAACTACATTCACCCTCACCACCAAAATCTTTAACTTTACCCTGGTGATATTAGGGACATAAGTCCCTATTAGTTATTATGTGTGAAGAAAGCCTTTAAGTGTTAAATAAATACCCAGACCCTGATTTACTATTTCTGTCCTTTTCTCTCTAATCTACCTCTCTTTTTCTCTCATCTTTCATTCAACGTCTGGTACCTGATTGTCCGAATTATCGGAAGACCACGTACCTAACACGACAAACTATGTGACTTGCAAGATTGTTACAAAACAACCCTAACCTAAGCTTTATAAGTGACCTTTTTAAAACGGTTTCAGAGAAAAGTGCATTTCTACCTTATGAAAATAAGTCAAATGAAACAGTTGGAAAACGAAACTTCGCACTTACATAATACCACATATTGCACATATTTACCTCAACGTTTCGCTCGTGTTGCAACAATCGTGGCCACGAGCAGACAGGAGAATGCTGAGCAAGATATCTGAAGTCCTTATGAAGATTCTTTATCAGCTGCTTAGATATTAATGCAACTATCTTTTATATGTATGTCTGTCTCCAGGCTATTCTAAAATAAAATTTCACGTCGTTCGGGTTGAACCACGAGGACCGAACAATCAAAGAAACAAACACATTTGGTTTTTATCGTTTTTGTCATGGATTTGGCATAGAGAACGCAAACGAGCAAAAACATACTATTGTTTTTCCATTTTTTCATTATTATTTACTGAGAAAGAAAATATTAAATATTATCACTATCAGTGTTTGCTTCGGTCATTTTGTTTGTAACCACGTTTTGTTTATCAAGTCTAGCACTAGCTGTGACGCATAAAAGACCATGAGGTGTTTAAGCTCCTTAGCCATTAGCAGAAATTTGTTTATATATTTTCTCAGTAAATAATGAACAATAAAACTGTTTTTGCAACAAACCTTTATAAGCGTGATTTTTTCAGATCCCCTTTTAAAATAATTCCTGTTGTCAACAATAATAACTTTAAAAACAAGTACAATTTTAAACGAGGTTACTTATTCAAAAAGTTCAAAAAATTTGTACTTATTTGAGCGTGATACAAAAGCCCACGGGATGGATATATTACAATCACAGCGAGCTCCCGGCGGGTCCGTCACAATCATAAATTAAAATATCTGCCCACACTCCAGACTCGACAGGGAACAATTTTAAACGGTTTCTCTCAGAATATGCGAAGTGAAATACCCGCTAGCGAAGCTTAATTTGATTATGCATAAGAAGATAAATTAGTACCTAATTACACTTTGTTGTATAATTTAACCCTGTGTTATTTAAGTTCTGTTTTTAAAAATAGTAACGTGGGTGTTATATAATTATGTAAGCAATCGACGAGCAAAGATTTGTTTTCAATATAGCAATGCAGGGTATTTTACTGGGTGTCAGAAAAACCAACGCCAAAACTGAGAGGGCTGATAGAGCAGCTAAAAAGCTATCGATTTAACCCCTATAATATATAAAATTTATGAAATAAATCATGAAATTAATGAGTTTTTGTGACATGGTCATAAATTATAAAAAATCAGATTTAACCGATCAATATCTCCGAAACTAGTAAAAATGTGAACATACATAGGGGTTAAATCGATAGCTTTTAGCTGCTCTATCAGCCCTCTCAGTTTTGGCGTTGGTTTTTGGGGCACCCAGTATAGTCACGTCACTAACATGTATATTTTTTTCACCAGTACCTATAGTAGGAGATCCGAATAGGAGATGATTTGGACCGGGCTGTTTATTCGATAAAAAATATTTTATACCAAATTTTATATGCTAAGTAATATATGTCGAATAGGTAGGCTGAAAAATTTCAGTCCAGTATATAATTAATAAAAAAAAAAAAATTAACTTCGTTTTGAAAAATTACACTAGCTTGTTTAATGGACAAATTACATACCAATCGAAAGTATGAAGCCTATAGAATATGCAAACGTTAGTTTGACAATTTTTTTCTCGTCAAGCTATTGGGTACGCAGGTAAGTCGGTACTAGTAATTTGCACCAAACCTAACGTTTGCATATTCTATAGACTTCATACTTTCGATTAGTATGTAATTTGTCTATTAAACAAACATTTGCAAGTTAAAAAAAAAGTTCATTTTTTATTATTTTTTGAGTGATATCAGTACTGGACTGAAATTTTTCAGCCTACCTTTTCGCCACATATTATTTAGCGTATTAAATTTGATATAAAATACTTCTCATCGAATAAACAGCCCGGTCCAAATCTTCTCCTATTCGGATTTTAGACCACTAGTAGTAGGTAGGTAGTAGTAGGTAGTATAGGTCAAAAACTTAAGTAAATGACCTCTTGCATGTAGTTGTGTACAAAATTAATATGGAATATACGTCAAATTTCAAATATAGAATGTCGATCGGTCTATACGGATGTGTTACTCTACTACATGCAAGAGGTCATTTAATTAAGTTTTTCACCTATACATTCATATTTACACAAGCATTTTTTAAGCACGCCTAATAGGACCTCTTTGACTTTGTTTTTAAGACTTTTTAGATATTAATGGTAGCATGCCGTAACTTCCTATAGATAATTTTCACTTAGGAAGGTTATAAAACCAACATAAGTTCCTAATACTGATTTTTAACAAAATGAACGCACCCTAGACACGGGGTTATGTAAAATGATAAATGCAATAGTCATCTACGTACTCGTATAAACATGTAACCAGGAGGTCGATCAAATAAAATAAAATAAAATAAAATATTCATATTTATATATTAATTAATTAAAATAAATTTACACGTCATTTTAAAGTACACAAGCAGTTTATTGTAATTCTACATAATTTTTTTAATCATTTACAACTAACCATTCAATTATTTAACAACAACAATACACAATTACACACCAATACACATTGTTCCCAAGAGGTCGGGTGGTGATAGTAATACGTTCTACAGTTGATTTGTCTTACGAAAGCGTTTTCCATACTTGTAGTTGTAATGTGTATAGACACCCACACTACGGCGTCGCTTAGCGACGACAGCTACGCATCGTAGACAACGTGCACGTGCATCTATCTATACATACACACATGGCAAACCCACTTTCCTGAGATAAAACAACTATTCTAAGTAGTTTATCGACCTCAGCGGATTTGTATCATACTTCACTGCACCATTTGCCGATTTTCGTCGTTAAACCAGGTCATATAACTACTCCAATTGCATAAAATTACGTATGTTTCTTTACTTTATTTATTTTATGGGTACTTATGAAGTTATGACCCAGAACCATCCATTCCATTCCATTCCATTTGGATTTGGAATTGATTTTAAAATTCGTTTGATAGAATCATCAACCCATATTACACGTTTCAGTTTTTAGTATTTTCAATTTTGTTTTTGACAATTAATTTTCAGAACTTCGGGCGACGTTCGCTATATTATTTGTTCAGTAATTAGATTTCTTTGTCATTAGCAGTTTTAAGCAAGTCAGCAGCCGCGGCAGCCCGGGCGGCGGCGGCAAGACGGATCGGTTCCGTTTCCGCTGTTCTGATGATAACAGCCTCAGATTTCAATGTTTATTTTCAGTTTTTTAACAACTGTTTTACTTTTGTGTTTTCAGTGCACAAATTACTGTTTTTCTTAAGGCGTGAGATACTTTTAAATTGTCCAGTAAACCTACGACATAGCCTAGTTGGAAGTAACATTCCTAGTAATAAATAAATAAATAATATCAGGGGACAATGTCACACCAATTGACCTAGTCTCAAACTAAGCTCTAGGCTTGTCCTATGGGCACTAGACAACCGATAACCATACCTATACAAAAAATACATGGAAACCATCCCAGACTAATGGCCTGTTGTTTGATAGGTAGTTAAACTAACTAATGGTCAAAAAACGTTACTAATGGTTATAATCTTAAAGAAATGTGTCAAATTTTCCATTCCTATTTCGAATTTTAACAATTAGTTAGTTTAAATACTGATCAATTTAGTTTATTTTAGGACTACGTCAATTTGTATGAGATTTTCCCCTGATTGTAGCCTGATATTTATTTATAACTAGCGGTTGCTCGCGACTTCGTCTCCGTTGGGCGTAAAAAGTGCCCCTATTTCTTTTCCAGGGGTTCAAGCTATCTCCCTACCAAATTTCGTCGAAATCGGTTCAGCTGTATAAACCTGAAAATGTTACAGACAGACCGAGTTACTTTTGCATTTGTGTATAGTAACTTGTACTATTACTTATTCTGTGGTATAGTATGGATGGCTAAAAGTGTGTTTAAAACTAAATGGTAAGTTACCGTGTATATTTTCTAGTTTACGTATTTTCGTTCGATGGGATTAAATAAAAATATAAAACTTACATCGGGAACTAATGGTAACTACGATAATATGTCAATAGCAATATGTTTCTACTGAGTGGAACAGAGCCCCTGACCGAGTACCAGCTGAAGGTCACTGTCTCATTGTGGCGAGAAAGTCGACAACGTCAACAAGTATCATCGGTACCTACGTCATGTCACATGAGGTAGGTACTTTACTTACACTGCACACAAAATTCAATACAATTCAATTCACTTGCACACTAAACTTAGATTTTACTTTTTCCTGAAAGTGCATAGGTGGCCTTAAGTGCCGAGTTTTTAACGTTACCATTTAAAATATCACACTGTCCTCAAAAGATGTGTATCACATCATTCATGATTAAATCAGAATAACAGCACCTTGTTTATAGATGAATTAGCGAGAGCGTGGAATTGCATATGTAGTGGTTGTACCGTTCGCATGAAAAGGAAAACCATTCAATTTTTTTTCTTAATTTAATGAGATTACCCTAAACAAGTGGAATAAGTATGTCCTTTTATTGCTTTTAGTCGCTATCAGATATTTAAATTTTCATCTTTTAAGGTAGGATATTGCTTATGGGACAGATGATAATTATATGTAGGTAGTTCTCCTGATGACTTCTTGATCAAAATCAAAATCAGGTTCTTAATAGAGTTCGGCTGGCTATCGCTATCACCCTTGCACTCGCAACTGACATATATCTGTCACTCGTGTTTCATACAAAAACGAAGATTGCTGATTTATATGAAGAAAATGGTTGCACTGTACGTAACTTTTTATTACTCGGAGAGGGGATTTTTTTCGTTGTTTTGAATTTGTCACTCTTAATCTCAGTTATAATTTTATAAATAGTCGAGACAGAAACACCTGTAGCTTTTTCAACTAATTGGGCAGCGGTGTAAGGTGAATTAAAATTTTTCATTATTTCTAGTTCAAAATATTTATGACATTTGTTTACTTTGACTCTCAATCGGACCAAAATTACTGCTACTTTCTGCCATATTTTCTGCAAACTGTGTAACTTACAGTCGTACGTGCCCAGTCAAAATAATTCTGAAAATTGCGAGAATACAATAAAATAAGAGGTATATTTTAGCATTGCATTGAAAAAATCTGTTTAGAATTTGACACTGACATTATTTTTGTACTGACTTGTTAATATATAACAAAACTCTTTTTATGCTGATGGTATGAGAAGTAGAGGAAATTTAAATATAGAATGCCTGTAAACACATATTACCACTACATATGCAATTTCACGCTCTCGGTAATTCATCTATACGTTCAACGTCGCCGTGATACAATTGCAAATCAATATTATTACAATCCTAATATTTCTAAAAGAAACTGAGGTACAGTGCGGTAGCTCTTCGGGTTCTACGGGTTTGTACTTGTCTCTTACTCGCTCTCATAAGATCTTATTAAGAGCGAGTGAGAGAGAAGTACAAACTCGAAGCACCTAAGTGCTCTGTCTGTTAATCAATGTATGCAGATCAAGTCACGTCATGCTAATCAGTCTAATCACCCACTGGAGTTAATTGACTTTACAAATATCGCAAGGCCGCGAAGCCATAGGGGTGCGAGTGTCAAAATTGGTAGAGTGCTAGAGTGCTGCAACGGTAAGCATCCCGCAGGTATTTGCGTATTAGGAGTTGTTTTCTTGAACATAATTAGTTATTTTCTTCGCTAACCTATATATTGTATATATAAGTATGTACGTTTCTCCCCTCCATATTCCTATGTCCGTATTGTACTGTATTTTATGCTTTGTACAATTTACTTACATATACGTAATCTTGTAGAATTTATTATCAGGTCAGAATATGAACAACTCTGCTGGATAACCTTCTCTCAATCTTGTAATTAGGTACTAGATATTTTTTTACCATGAGCAAACATTGATTATTATTTTTCTGATGGTGACTTTGAGGCTTATTTAACATGTCATAAGTACTCATCAGGTTTCTTTCTTATCATGCAGGGAGATTACCACGACATACAAAAGCAGTTCAGTTTAGGTTGAGAGAAAGATACAGAGCCATAGCAGTTATACAGCTTTTGTACGTCATGGTAACCCCCCTGATTAATTATACCATATAAATACAACAATGGCTTAAACATATGCAATGTCCGCACCGCTGCTGATTGGCGCCGTGCCTGAACAAATAATGCAAATGATTATAAAAGATCTAACGTATATCAATCCTACTCCAAAATTCCACGTGTATTCCGAAATGAAGCCAATCGATCCGGCGACTATTTTACGGCAGTCCCACGGAAGAACGGACGGCACTGACAAATGGCTGGCGGGCATCCCGGTTAGGTAGGTAGGTCGTTTGCGTTCACAGCTTGATTAAATACCATTTCTTTTATATTTTAAGTGACGTACTTAAATTAAATGCGTTTGTGAAAAGCTTGTTGGAATTTAACATAAACTGTGAGAGCAGAATCTAATTAGAGTAAACTATTCAGTTCAGTTTTCCTCAAAGCGCTATTTCTACCCAAAAATAACTTATTATGCAGTGGATTCACGGGTAGCGTAACCTATGATGTAATAGGCAACTTAGCCATATTAAACTAGGAAAATGGTGGAATGGTGTTTGGAAATAAGCCAAGTTCCATCTAACTCGTTATAAACTTAACACTCAAGAGTGCTCTAAATATTTTCAACCGGCAAGTCTAGACTTTGTCCATTTTCCAGTAACAAAAAGCAAGAAAAACAATACGCATATCAGTTTAAAGTTAACTGGCACGTTTGCAAATCAGAAGGTGTCGACAAACATGGCTGCGACTGAGCAAATAGACGGTAGTACCCACCAAATGCCAATAGCACTACCCACGCTTCTTTGCCGTATTCAGTACCAGGTTCCTGATCCCAGTAAAAAAATGGAGCCGATATTGGAGTTCTCGGTGCTGAATTTGTCACGCGTACTTTCATTAATGTTATTCCAGAAATATAAAATAATCTTCTAACGTTCGGATATGGTAGCGTGCGCGCTATCTTTGGCAAACGTGTTTTAATTTAATTTAATTTTGTTTCATTTGGTTTTATTTAGGTGTAATCCGCTTTATAAACACGAGAGTGCGATCTTTTAATTAATTATTCCCCAGTGGGTTAGTGTAACATGCTATGCTTGGGTAAGGAACCTTGAATTCGATCCCTTGGTGGAAATATCTCGGTTTACGATACAATAAACAGCCCAAAGTCCCAAGAAGAATGTAAATCCTTATTTTAGTAAGGGATTTTAGGGTTTGTTAAATACATAGGTAAAATACGATTCACGAGTGGAAATTGTAGGTAGGGGCCGTAGGGTACTAAAAAGCATAATAATAATAAAAAAAATCATCGAAGAAATATCAATAGGAGCATAAACGCCATATGATCTTAATAACTTATGAGTCATTTATATCCTGAAAGAACTATGTTCTACAGCATAAGCACTGCTTTAACAATGAAAATACCAACAATAGGCATTAGGTTTATGGCCAAGGAAGTATGTTCTACCAACTTTACCTCGAGACATGATTAAGAAAGACGGGCAATATTTCGGACCGTTTGTTCCAGCAATTAGTTGTGACTTTTAACCGTTTTTCCATTATAGCAACCTTACTCCTTGTATCTATACATATAATCAAGTTGTAGAAGGGAAAAAATCTGTACATTCCAGATAAAAAATTAAAAATACTATAGGGGGGGGCCCTCAGAATTAACAGCAGAACACGTTTCTACAATTCTTAGACTTGGTGTCTGTTTGTAACTTTGTATGTATGTATGTAAACTCTTTATTGCACATAAACAATTACAATACATGTTTGCATCAATATAGATATTGTACATAGGCGAACTTATCCCATATGGGATCTCTTCCAGTTAACCCTCCAGTGTTCTTCCAGTGTTTGTCTGTTTGTCTGTTTAATTTTGTTTCTCCTCGCATCAATTGAAAACCACTGAACCAATTTTAATGTGGTTTTCACTAAGAGGTTTCAATAAACGGTGATCAGGTTCATATGTATTAAAAAAATAAGATATGATATCAAAAGGGGGGGAAAAGAGGGGTCAAAGTTAGTATGGAAAAGTGTTACCGGCTTGAGCTGGTCACTTGAAACTTTGTATATTTACTCTTCTTTACAATCTAATTTACAATTCTTTAAAACCCTATTCGGGGTCCGTTGTTTAATATACGTGTCTACAAATATCAAAATTCAATTCTCCGTTTATGACATAGAAACTAAATTCAAGGATTTTTAAAATTTCAATGTACAAAACGTAATAAAGAGGCAAAATAAATTATTCCAATTTGTTGTTGTAAGAAATGTGACGCCATGTTATTTGACATCATAGATAAGGACAACCATATCCCTCCCATAACTGGAGAGATCAAGACAAAAAAGCACGCAATCATAGATTAACATCACAAGCGACGTTTCAATACAAACTAACGGTGTCACCTTTCTCTCTCTCTACAGCAGCAACCTACCTGAACTACAGTCGGGTTTTCGTAAGGGTCGGTCGACTGCTACGGCGTTGCTCGATGTAGTCGATAACATCTTACAGGCTCGGGATGCTGGCAAAAGTACTATTTTAGTTCTTTTAGATTTCTCTAGGGCTTTCGATTGCATTAGTTTGCCCTTGCTATTATCTAAGATGTCCTTTTACGGGTTTGATGTCGCTGCGCTTAGATGGTTTGACAGTTACCTGTCCGGTCGTGCGCAGGCGGTCAAGCTTCGGAAAGCGTCAGGAGGTGCTTTGCTGTCCTCTCTTAGTCCTGTGACTAGGGGAGTGCCGCAGGGTTCGATCCTGGGTCCTCTACTCTTTATATTATACAGTGCTGACATTGTTACCAGTATAAAGAGTAGTAAGTACCATCTCTACGCCGATGACTTGCAACTTTACACTTCTAGCACGTTCTCAGATACAGTCAACGCCGTAGAGAAAACGCTGACCTCGATCGTGTTGCTTCTTGGTCGGAGAGGAATTGCCTGGTCCTCAATCCCAAAAAGTCCAAATATTTGGTATTTGGATCAAAGCATCAAACCCGTAAAACTTTAGATAGCCTGGCGTCCGGGGATATTACTATCATGGGCGAACCGATAGAAAGGGTGGTGGAAGCAAGTAACCTTGGCCTGCTCGTGGACAGCGAGCTGCGCTTTGAGAGCCACGTAGCTAAAGTCGTGAGTAATTGCTTTTACCGTCTCAGGGTTCTTTATAATATTCGTGATTACCTCAGTGTTGATATGCTTGTCCACCTGTGTGAATCACTTATATTATCTAGATCAAACTATTGCGATGTCGTTTATGATGGTCGTATACTTGGTCGGTCCAAGAGGCTAATACAAAGTCCAGAACGCGTGTGCTCGTTTTTGTTTTAGAGTCCCTCCCCGCTCCTACATCACTCCATATTTGAACGCCGCTAACCTGCTAAACATGGCTGCGCGGAGGCGCATGCACCTGGCGACCCTTATATTCGGTGTGGTGCAACACATGACCCCGTCGTACCTCTTTAACAAGATCCAGTGGTCCAGTAATGTACGAAGGTTTAAATCTAGGGCGATTGTGCCGCTGCACCGAACCGCGGCGTTTCGGGGTAGTTTCAGGTTCGCGGCGTCCAAGTGCTGGAATGATCTCCCCCCTCCCATCCAAGGAGCGCCTAGCAAGTACACCTTTAAGCGTAAGCTTAAAGGCTATTTGTTGACGCTCCAAAAATCATAATTTCCCAACCAGCACTTTGTCCTTAAATTGTAGTTTAGTTTTCTTTGTTTTTTGTTTATTGAATTGTGCCAAATGGTCGGTGCTGTATACCTACTGGCTAAGTAGGTATATTTATTTTAAATATTATCATCTCATAATCCTCTCAGTTTGTATCATTGATGTGTGCGTACACAAAAGTGACTAAAGAAATACACTTTTAGTTCTCCGTATACGAACTAGATGGTGATAGCTCTGATTTAAAACTCTGTATCGAAGTGTTACCTTGGTGTGGTCAAAATCACTGGGTGGTTAAGCGATTTTCCCTATACAGCGCTATATTTTGTTTTCGGTTCGGATAGGACAAACTCATATTATTTATCCTTGTAAGATCAAATTCTGAAGTCCACACAGCCGAGGTCGCGGGCAGAAACTAGTTATAAATATTAAGGGGAGGTAGGGTAGGGTAGCGCACGGCGACTTTTGTAGCGATGCAATCGCGCGTTTCGTGTCGCTGTCACTTTTGCTCTCTAATGTGTGAAAGTGACATCGATACCGAACGCGCGACTGCATCGCTACAAAAAGTCGCCGTACGCACGTAGGTGAAAACTCAGTTTCGTAAAGAGATAAAAAGATAAAGAGATAAAGATATTTATTCAGTAAGTACGGGCACTTTAACACGTCAAGAATCTACCAGCGCTTCCCAAGAGGAGACCACTGCTGAGAAGAAACGCCGCAAGAAACTCAGCAGTCAGTCATTTTTTATACATATTACAATGGTTACTACTTAGTGTAGCATTATATAAAGCAATAAATATTAAATTACTTATTATACTTATAAAAATAACAGTTCAGCAGGAAAACATGCCAAAAATCTTACGAGAGAGACAGAGGGAGAAAAGGAAAAAAAAAACACCTATTTATGTTTATATAAGACGGTACAAGACGACCACATAAAAGTTTCGATATGTTTTCCTACATCAACGTTGTCCCCTAGAAATTTAAATTTTGCCATAATCGTCAAAGACGATTCTGACTAATTAATACATAAATGTATCTATACAAGTTTAGTTCACTTAAAGAAGCATATTATTTCACTGCTTGAAAGATCAATCAATATATCAATACTGAAAGGCTCCCTAATAACATCGTAACCAGACACGCAGACGTAAAAACCCGACAGAAGCCTGAATACGATTCCATTACACTAATACTTTCAACAAGCTCCTACAATCACCCACATTTATAACACGAGATTTTATGAATCGTAACGAGAAGATTTATGCGAAGAAATAAACACAAACTTTGCCGGCGCCCTACATATTGGGGGTATAAATAATTCTCACGGCTTATAATTTTCTCATAATAAATCTTTTGTTTCAATGATAATAATACTCGTAACGCTGTATCATTCAACTTTTAACATAAATTAAAGAGCTGTGTCTATTTAACGAATCTTTTCTTTTATTGTTTTCTGAATGAATTCAACAAACGTTTAAAATAACGAATTGACAATTTTTTTACTGGCTTTATTTACGCAAAAACCTTAGATAATTGTGCACTTTATGAACCTGACCTTCGATCTAATCGACCTTATCTAATCAATCACAAAAATGGTACATTGTTAATTAGTATGGACCCAATGATTATGCTTTATATTTCAACAATGAGCTAACAGCATCCAACATATTTTAATAATGACAATGCAGAAAATATTCTGAACGCTTTCCAGAGGTTCACTTAAATTTTCTGAAATAATCAGGAAAAACGAAAAATGCTACGTTGCCTGTTTTGATTGCAACAGCCCTCTTAAAAGAGTCATTGTGGAGGACAAATTATTTTTCCGTGTTCCACGCGGGGTTGGCTCCCGGTGGACTCGACCCATGAAGGTTGTGGGGCCTGTGGGAACACCTGATTATTATGGCGTAGTATTTAGTGAGACAATAGCATAACTTTGATAATGAGGTCAAGTTATAGTTTGCTCAGTCAACAATGCTGAAGTATAGCATGAATGTAGGTTATCCTGAAAATTATTCTTGAGTCATGTATTTAAGGTTTTCATAAGACTTCTACTAAGTTTAATTAATTAGAGTTACTATTTTCTGAATTCAACCACTGACCCTTCACCTTTGTTAGCTTGATCATACATATAATATTATAAATAAGACTCCAAAATTAAAGTTTAAATCATTAGAAGCATTTCGAAATCATGTGGAAATAAGCCTGGGTTTACGCATGAAAAGCAATGATTTTGTGAAATTACAGTCGTTTAAAATGCTTATTTCGTATATAAGGCTTATTATTAACGCTCAACCAAACGTTACTAATGTGTAATGCGGCCACGTAGTCGCTTTAAGGGATGCTCACGTTTACGTAGGGGAAACTTTCAAGATGATAATTAGTATGTTTATATAGGTACATAACAATTATTTTTTATTGGTTAAACGTTTTGAAAATTAAACTGTTCATGTGTTAAAAACGGATGAAAAATGTTTATTCAGTTAATTTCACTCTCACACCGAGGTTCTATTCTTATGATAATAATTATGGACACAAGTTTTTTTTTTTTATTAATTTCCTGAATTGTCTTGCAATAACACCATTTTTATGATTCCTAACTGACAGGTAAAAATTAATGTCACACAACGGTTCGTCTTACCCCCTTTGTATGGAAATGTAACAAAGTTTTATCATAAAGATTCCAACTCTATCATTTCGCCACGGAACCCTAGAAACCATAGAGCACTTGTTAACTAATTTACTCGGTAGTTAGTTGCAACGTACACTGTTTACATTAAGGGGAGACTACGCGACGTGTGGTGGATTGAATGCTCCCCAGTGGCTTGCAAAGGGTCTATACGTCGGTCTACTGCACACTAACCACGGTCAACAAAACCTCCCGTTCGGAGTACAAAGGTTTATATGAGTTTACTTCGTTTTCAAATTATTTTTTAGTTAGTTTTTAGGGTGGGCTGTGACCGATTGCTAGTGTTGCTACTTCGAACTATGTTTACCGGAAAACTTATTTACAATACAAGTTACAATAGGGAATATAGATGGATTTTTAAAACCGCATTTCTCGACAAAATATGAAAATACCGTAAAAAAGATCACCAAAAGTGAAATTAAATTAAAATCCGCCTAGAAATACGTATGATACAAGCATTTTATACTGCTAATTAGACAGCGATCAGGCAGAGAGATCCGATATAATCATGTAACAAGTCGGCCATATAAACTTCATTATACCTTGGCTATTCAAAAAAATATTTTTCCCAATTGTTTGTTACGTGAATCAGCTTTTATGGAAGTTGTGAAAAAAGTCATGAGTATTCCCTATTATATTATGAAAAGCTACATATTCCTTTATATTAAATAAAGTTGGCTTTAATTGACTTATTTTGCAAAAAGCTACTTAAACAAAAAAACACTTTACCACATGCCGTTGTGTTACCATTAGTGATGGGCGATTTCTGAAACATTGCAAAACTTTCCTTAACTGCGAATATTAAAGCGTCTGAAAGTTACATAATTAGATGGAAATGATTCTGACACAAGTAAATTTCATCTAAATTTAATGAAAAGTTTCCGTTACATTACATGTCAAAACTATATAAATTTTCAGAAATTAAACGATTTCACTTTGGTAACTTTCAGAATATTGCATGAAATTTTAGGTGAAAGTTTCACTTTCGAAACTTTCACAATATTGCAGTAGGTAAATTAAGTGAAAGTTTCACTTTTGAAACTTACAAGCCGCCCATCACTAGTTACCATCTTATGCCTGCAGTTTCCTAAGACGGATCAATTTCCATCTTAATTCAAATTCAAAAATTAAAACGAAAGTACCTTTGTATGTGGAAACGCGCGTCCTAGCGACTGTTAAGCCGGATCCCACAGCGGAGCACGCTACGCATGAACACGTCGGTATAAATCGCTTCGTATTCAAATGTATAATCCTACAGTAGCATACGACACGCATAAAACGGCATCAGTGATATACGCCATACGCCTAGAATAATTGATCCACGGGGCTCGCCTGCGTAACGTGCGCCGCAAATCCCGTCTTTAACAAGCATCGATATATAGCAATTAATCGATACATGTGAGTAGCTACATTCGAAACTATCCTGCCCAGTGTTTATTAGTACGGGTCATCATTATATCGAATTTCACTTTATTGATTGTATCATTTCATGGACTTTAATTTTATCGAACGCTATTTTCTGCTGAAACGATTTTGTTTTCACGATATCTTCTCTTACATCTTAAGCATTAATGACTATTACGTTAGGTAAGACTTGTGACTACCAATAAAAATACGTATGCGGAGAGAAATGCCTTTCAAAGAAATGAACATTATGTGTAATAAAACGTTCGTTGTAAGGTGTTTCTATAGAATAATAGGTACCCGTTAATTACATTGCATACTTATAAGTTACTCAATCATAGGTACTGTCTTATATTTACCTACACATGTCACGTCTGTGATATTCTCAGACAGCGCGACGCATAAAGCGAATTAATCGGTTCAGTCGCGACGGAGTGAAATGAGAGCGCCGCCGACCAGTGATTCGAGGAATAAAATAAATAGTACCTACCTTGCTCATACTTACATAATATTTTTTTAATTTCTTATTTATTTACCTATATATCTCGTTAAAAGAAGTAAAGTTGTTAATATCGATTTAAATCTAGTTACTATTAGGGCTGAGTTCACCAACAAATAAACGGACGATTAGCGGTTTAACGAGTGTCAAATGTGTTGATTAACAGCTGATTAAGACTCAATCGTCCGTTTAATTGATGGTGAACTCGGACCTTAACAGAGTAAGCAGAGTTTCAACGTACAGAATCTACCTTCTCCTAGCTTTTTAATAGCGTTCGGCTGGCTATAGGTATCGCTAGCACACGTGCACTCGCAACTGTGGGGTTACTATGACATAGCAATGCAGTTCAGTTTACGCTGAGAGGAAAGGACAGAGCTATATAACTGCTATAGCTCTGTCCTTTACTCTCGCCGTAAAATGAACTGCTTAGCCATGTCATAATAACCCCCCTGACAGTATACTTACTAGTCCCTATTTAAAACCTGGTAGTACGGTAGGGAGCTGTTATCACTACACATTTTCAGCAACATATTTGTGTTCATGAATTGTAATGCGCTACACATGGATGTCAATATAACCTGATGAAATTAATACATTTGAATTGTGACTAGATACATTTTTATTTCAAAAACGATAGGTCACAATGAACTATTTTCAATCCAAGGAGTCCCACCTTACTTTATAAATATCACCATGTCGCTTAACGGCTTTGGCAGATTAGTGCAGCAGTTCAAAGTGCTCAAACATAACGTTAAAGTGACTAAGCACTAAAGTGAGCTACGTATAAGGCCAACTATACATTGATGCAAACGTGTCACGGCAATTTGAGAAGCCGTGCGCGAATTCGTGGCATGTTTAGCATTGTACCGACGAGAACTTTCTTAAACTGTAAAACTTTTATACTTATGATAAAATTTCTAGAAATATTCTAATTTTTGCACAAAAAAATTCAAGTCTCAACGCTCTTAAATGTTTCCGCGAATGTTCTGAGTAATTTCTTCAAAAGATTTTCAAACTTCTAGGAATATAAATTGTGTATTCCGGGTCACTCGTCCTGCTGACCTGAAGCTCAATTTTATGTGGATGCAGATATTACAAGGTTATACGGTATTATCTGGTTATTTCGAGAACTTTCCTACCTGGGGGCTGCAGGTGGGCGTTATGGCATTAGGTATTCAGGGCCCGTCGACGTTGACCGATCGGCGCGGTCGATGCGGCGGCCTCGCTCACAAAACGCATCGCTTACCAGACTTCGTGGGGTTTTCCAACTAGGGCATTATTTGTGAACATGACTGACATGTAGACAGGGCCTTTATTCTAGGTGGTAAAAACCATATTATCTTTGACTTTTTATCATATTGTCAACGTTTTAATAGCTCTAATTTACTTGACAGTAATGGCGGCTGAGTTAAAAACAATACCATAACACGTCAAAGACAATATGTTTTTATTTACCGCGTTAAATAGAGGCCCTTTAAATCAAACAACATAATGTTATGCTTGAAACCTCTCTTTGGACTGTGGTTTTAAGCGACTAAGCGTTGGAAATCTGAAGTATTTGGGTCTCATAGCGTGACTAGAAAAATAATACTTACAGTTCAATAAGATCTGAAATAAGACGGGGAAAACACATTCACAGTTAAAGAAAAACGTCTTGTTTTGTGTTTCCAATGCAAATATTTTTTAACGCATACAACACGAATGGACAAAAATAGTTTACTTTTTCAAAGCGGTTATGCCGTCGCCTGAAGGAAGAATATTAGTTACTGCGGAGAAAAGAGGACTAGGCTTGAAGCAGTAAAGATAAATCTCGTGGTTATTGTAAAGCCGCACGCACTCTCTATGGTGCTTGAGTCTCTTTGTTGTATTAACTTTACATCTGTTTATTTATCATGGATAATAACAATTATGCAAAATGACTTGACAGCGGACGAAACTGTACAAGTCCTTCTGCCGCTGTATTCACTAATAATATGCTTATGCCTAATAGGTTAACAGATATTTCAAATTAGAGAACACTGGCCCCAATATTTATGTAAAAGCAAAGTTAACCCCGTTGACCTAATAAACCTATTTTATTGTATACTCGAGTAAAGGGGTGTAGGTATATACTTAGGCGAGTAAGTTACAAGTGAAATAATAGCACCGGAGGGGGTCTAACTGCTTAACTTAACCGAAGCCCGTCGCGGCGGTGTTACTGCAAACAATACCTCTTCTTCCTAGCGCTCTAACTTTGCTCGTGTAATTCAATCTTTGTTATAAGTATTGGATATAACTTGAAGTTCACTTGTGACTGGTATTATAAGGCTTAAAGCAAACTAGGACACACCATTTTTTTTACGCTTGAGAGATGCATTTACAAATACCATCTGGATCCCGGGGGACCTAAGAACGTTATGTGGGCCTCACCAACCGATAGCGGAAGGAATGCTCACTAAAAACCTAGCGATTCTCCCTCCTCGCCGCAGGCTCTGCTTGTGCATGCGACTACAACCCTCACCGGCAGACTCGCTTATCGTGGACTCCAACATTAAAACTACAACACATCTGCTTTCACAGACTCATACACTTAGTAATTATAAGTATACTTTGGGTCTCAGGTCCCGCTTACCATCAGGTAGCCTGAGTGCTCGTGCTATTTCGTTGCCATAACAAACTAATTTTGGCTACGATACCCATCTCAGACACTACAGAAATGACAGTTTCATAACTGAAATGAACAAAACGTCAATCACGTCATAGGACTTGATTGACGTGCCTTGAGACTGGCATCTCAGCCATGATTGGTATATTAATACGACCCTTAGTGAAGCGCCGCGCAGATACTTTTTTTTACTGGCGAAACACTTTCGTCTTTGGGCGTGTTGAAAAGATCGAAATAATAAACACCACAAATTTCTCCGCAAGCGTACTTTGGTTTATTAATACGACCCTTAGCGAAGTGCAGCGCAGATACTTTTTTTACTGCAAAAAAACACTATCGTCTTTGGACGTGTTGAAATAATATCGAAATAATAAACACAACAAATTTCTCCGCAAGCGTCTTTGGTTTATTAATACGACCCTTAGCGAAGCGCAGCGCAGATACTTTTTTTACTGCAAAAAAACACTATCGTCTTTGGACGTGTTGAAATAATATCGAAATAATAAACACCACAAATTTCTCCGCAAGCGTCTTTGGTTTATTAATACGACCCTTAGCGAAGCGCAGCGCAGATACTTTTTTTACTGCAAAAAAACACTATCGTCTTTGGACGTGTTGAAATAATATCGAAATAATAAACACCACAAATTTCTCCGCAAGCGTCTCCTGGGTATGAATGTTGCTGGGTTTTAATTAATTTCGATGTCATTTAAACACACCCAAAGCCGATAATACTTAGGTAGTATAAAAGTCTCTGCGCTGCGTTTCGCTACATGTGCGCCGGCCCCTAGTGTACGGAATTACGAGTACGGTGACTCAGTGCGTTCTTGGGGGTTATTATGACATAGCAATGCAGTTCACTTTACGCTGAGAGAAAAGGACAGAGCTATATGACTGCTATAGCTCTGTCCTTTACGCCCGCCATAAAATGAACTGCATAGCTATGTAAATAGTAACCCCCCTGGACATTGTTAATCCGGCTTTTGGTTTCCCCGTTTTTGTTTGTTTGTTTTTGGTTTTATTCGTTTACAATTCAGGATTATGATGGTTTCCACCAGTTGTGTGTAACATTCTAGCGGTTCTTATTTCTCAGTTTTGAGAAAATTGCCTCAGTACTTAAGTAATTATGTGTTCAAGTAACTAATGTAAAAAAAGAAGTATTTGAATTGGGTAACTCTACGAATATTATAACTTTAACGCTCTTTCTCTTTTTGATTATGACACAGTTAAGTTGGTTAAAAATAAATCTCAACACGGGACAAGAGAATATAAACGCTGTTGGCGAGAGATAAAGATGGCTCATGACGTGGGCTGATGCCACCTGATCCTTGTTCTATGCCGATCTTGAGAACTGGCCTTTCTTCAAAATAGGGATCAGTAGCCAGCTAAGTCAAAACAATGGTTCAACCATTCACTTTTTTTTCTTTTAAGCCATAGCATAGCAAATTTGTACTTTTGTAACTACAACCTAACATCGGTGTCTAACCTAACAGTGCCCGATGAGGGAAAGTGCAACAAATATATTTTAGGCAAATGTTCTTTTTATCGTGTAAAGTTGATCCAAATTCTTATTATAACTTTCCCCGATGTTTTGCACCTACTACTCCGCAAATAATTAAGTTTTAATTGAAGTCGTTTCAGCCTTGAGTCTACTTTTAACGTTGATTATACAATAACATTTTTTTTGTCAGGGGCTCTATTCTACTCGGTGAAACGGTATTGCTTATGACATGTTATGAATTTTTGTCGCCATTTCTGTCATGTAAATAAGAGCTGTCGATAACAATTAGAGAATGCAAATAACCGGTTTTAACCGATTTTAACCGGTTATTTTCATACAAAAACGGTTAATAACCGGTTAATTTGCATTCCCTAATAACAATACGATAACATGTCAAAGGCATGTTTTATTGGATATCATCATTTGACATATCCCAGTCATCTATTTAGAACCACCAGTTTTCTTATAGCTGTCAGGTTAAATATATCCACCATAAGCAATAATCCCGAACAGGTTGTATTGAAGGAGTTTCAACCATCTATCAACTTATTCAACTCGGAAATTTCGAAATCAGACGGGCAAATGGGATCCAAGTAATCCGCCAAGAAAGTTGAGTACGTATATTTTTTAGCAGCACAGAAATTAAATAAGTAGAAGGCAGACCCCGCGTGATGGATCGCCTTCTAAATTGTGTCCTGGTATGGCAGGTGAGAAAAATGTAGCCGGCGGAATTCCATTCATTATGCCGCGGCCGCAATAAGTTGGGACGCAACAGAAGCGCAGTTTAAACAAACAAATTAACACATAATAAATTGTGATTGTTGTTTTTAGTTCTTTATATTTTAGGTATACACAATCACAAAAGCTATTAAATATAAGTAAACCCCTGATGTATAAATGGCCTAACCTATTTTCATGAAACCTAGGTAAAAACTATCCAGACTAAAATAGCACTTTTTTGAAAAAAATAACCCGAGCGGTACACACATACATTGATACACAAAAACACACACACACACACACACACACACGCGCATAGATCCGTTGATACACATATTAAACTAATAACACTCCTCTTTTCGTCTGGGGTTAAATTCAAAAGTCAATCCTGTTTTCATGGTTTTTAACACATTCAATGCCTTCTATTCTGATTTCCGTCCAAAACGGACCCGCTTAGTAGGTTGCTGCACTGATCCGCGAACCTGGTATATACTCGTACTAAGTCGAGTTTGGATCCGTTTGACATATCTTTAAATAATGCATTTCATAAAGTGCATCACGGACACAGTAATAACATAATATTCATTCATAATAATAAATTATAAAAAGAAGCTATTAAAGTGTGGCTTATTCACAAGTACATTAAAAATTAAGCAGCATAAATAAAATAATGGCGGTCTGTAATGTGCTCAAATGCATAGCAGCGTATCATGGAAAAGTTATTTTTCAAAAAACTTTTTTCTAGGTTTGTATTTGACGTAACGTCGGTCTGGGTGATATAGAAATCTCACCAACCGAGGTATTGCTTACAAAAAACATCTATTGTGTCATCTAGCTGCTCTCCCACTGTAGACAATGTCGAATAGAGGCTCTGATAACGCTCCATTACACGCGTAAGAGAGACTTATAAAATAATTTGTCGTTCTTTTAGAATAGTTGTGTGAAGATGTACAAAATGCTATTTTTGTATTTACGAGTAAGTTAACGTATACCTAGTATTCTAGTGTGACATTCCGTTTGCGAACCAATAACAAAAAAATATCTGGTAAAGATATAACCTATAAACCCTGTTGCCTATAAGAAATTTATGCGAAACCCCAAAGTCTCTTTTTACAACTGCGCATGGACGCGCAGCGAAGCACAGTTCCATCAAAAAGCCCTATTGAATCTTACAATGTTATAGTGACGTTACAAAACACCATTATTCCTGGTCCGCCCACAACTCCTGCGAATAGCTTTCGGACAAGTGGGGTATTCTCTCTTTACGGTTACGCTAAACCAGTGTAGAAAGACACGAATAACAATGCAATTCTATCTCACGCATGGGTCACGGAAAATCAGACCGATCCAGTGAATCCTCCTTCACCGCTTTTAAGGGCATAACACCGAAGGTGCGGTGTCGATAATATAAATTACCTGGTCGTTCCATGATGGCAGTTGAATAAATAGTAAATATGATTTGTAGCAAAATAATTCGGTCCAATTGTAGCTCTTATTGGTAAGCATTTAGCCAAATAACATTATAACGGCACGGTGAAACTTTATTCATAAAGAAAGCAATTCGAGAGGTCAAGCCGCTGGGTCAATATAGGCATCTTGTATCTTGTAAGTTTCGCGGAAGCATTCGCCAACGCGCTCATTCAATGCGGGTTTTCATAATTAAACTTTATTATTTGCGGAGTGTGTTCAAGCGGGAGTAGGGTTTTTTTTACCACCACTAAAAGGCTTTTAAAGTGTTCAATTTATACCGTTATATAGCTTTGTTTGGTTAAAACTCTGGCTACATACACTGTGCCCGGGACGTACCCAAAGGATTTTAACAATCGATTCTAGACCCAGTTGGGAGTATATAACGTGGTATAACATGTGGTATAACATCGCATAATTTCCGAGATTTTTATTATTTAAAAAACAATTCCATAGTTAATTTAATTTGAACTCTGTCACCTTAACCTAAAGCATTATTTACCAAGAATGATTCATGTTGTAAGTAGCAATATCATCAACGTACGTACAACATAATTAAATCAATACCTTAGTAAATAATGCTTTAAGTTAAGGTGACACAGTTAAAATTAAATTAACTATGGAATTGTTTAAAAAAAAAAAACTCAGAAGTTATGCGTTATTGGACTACATATTATATACTCCAAATAGGGTCTAGAATCGATGGTTAAAATCCTTCGGGTACGTCCCGGGCACGGTGTATATTCAATTCATATGCTTATAGTACATATGGATTTCTGTAAATGGTTTGTTTTGACTCAGCGGCAACCGGTCCATATTTTGAAGGAAGGTTCTCAGGAAACGGAAAGAACAAGGGTCTTGTGGCATCAGGCTACATAATCTGTCATCTCTTGTCGACGCCAATGCCTTTTTTTTTGAAAATACCGAGTCAATCTGTCATAATCAAAAATAATGCATGAAAGTTCAATGGATAATACTCGTAAATGAAATAAAATTGAATAAAAGTAACGCTACATTGACAGGGCCCGTATTCTAATTGGCTACCGCAATCATTATCGGCTACCGTATTCTTGACGTAAATATAACAACACATGAAGAAATTAGGCAACTCAGAAAACTAGCAACTTGTTTATCGGATAAACGGGTAATTTCCAACTTAATTGGCTTGGATGTTCGACGCCAACAAAGGCTATTTGCGCGAAACTAGGTACAACTTAAAGCTCGGGCCGAGCAAAGTGGAGTAGTAAGCGGTAAAATACAAATAAAACCGGTCATAAAGGAAGACCGTGGGGTCGCCGCCCTCTTTATGTACTGCTGACTATAACGGGGCGGCTAGTAAACAAACTTAGGCCATCATCTCAGATCTACAAGTAGCGTTGAAAATGACTTGTAAAATACAAGTATCTTTCAAACGCCCCTGTATTTTTCAATAAAATACAGAATCTTTCCTTGCGGATCTTCGGTTGAATCTTTCGCAAGTTTAAGTTTTTTACGTGTATTTTTCGCATTATTATACTATAATAGTGATAGTGACATTGAATTGTAGAATAATATGTATGTATGTATCTATTTATGTATGTAAATACTTTATTGTACAAACGGGAAAATAACAACAACAAAATAGACAGAAAAACAAAAGGTATGTATAAAGGTGAACCCTTTATGGGATCTCTTCCAGTTACCTTTGCGCGATTGGGAAATGTTCTAACAAAAACCAAACGTACAATAGTGAAAGGGACTAGATGTTTTATAATTACGTTAATATTTGTGATGTCTAGATACTTAGCTTAGCTCCAGGGTTTTATATTTGTAACTCTAGCTTGTAATTAATTAATACAAGTAATGTTATTAATATATTTATTAGCGCTCACTGCTTATCGACATAGTTCTGACAATAGGGAGAGAGATGGGCTGCGTTTAGTTACCACAGCTCTCCCCCAGCTCATAGAAATTCACTTCACTAATTACAAATTTACTTAACTAATAACATTTGGTTAACAAGGCGTTTAATGGTTCTCCCCTCCACCTCTACCAAATATGTAACCCCCGGTGTCAGGCACTCCTTGATCTCTCCTTCAATCCATTTTCTTTTTTTAACTCGGAAGTCTCTGACCATGACTTTCATTCCCACTTCAAAAGTTATGTTTCGGTTTCCCTTACTGAACTCCACCAATTTTTCCCTGTTTACTTGTAACCTTGAACTTATAGGCTGTGGCCTGAGTAAGGAAAATCTTGTCCTTAATTCTCGCTGGTACATTAACTTAGAGGGGCTGACACCAGTGGCCCGGTTTACACTTGTAAGATAGTCGAAAAAAAAAACATGGCATATTCTAATGTGTTTCCACTACTCATTATTTTCTTAATATGACTTTTAAAAGTTTGCACGAAACGTTCAGCCGCTCCATTAGTTGCTGGATAATATCGACGTTCGGCGATCAGTACCGCGAATGTCAAATTGGGTCGCAATTGGACATTCGCGGTACTGAACGCCGAACGACGATATGGTGGAGTATAGCTTATTTTAATATTTTTAGTATTGCAATATTCTTTCAATTCGCTACTTGTCCACGTTGTCCCATTGTCCACCACCAAGTGGAGCGGATACCCATATCGTGCAAACACTGATTTAAATATTCTTAAGGTATTAGTGGCAGTTTAATTTTGACATAACATATGCCTCTGGCCATTTCGAGTAACTATCTATTATCACCAAAAACATCTTACCACAGAAAGGTCCAAGAAAATCAGCATGCAATCGTTCCCAAACTGACTGTGCGGAGGGCCATGGTGTCAGTGGTATTTTTTCCGGGGCCTTTCTGTTTTCTAAACAAATCGTACATGTATTTGTTATATCTGTGATATCCTTATCTATAGTTAGCTTTTCACCAGAAATACGATCTAGCTATTTGTTTTATTCTATTGATCCCGAAATGGCTCGCGTGTAACTCATTCATAACTAGATTTTGTTGGCTTTTCGGTACTAGTACTCGTGTTCCCCAAAGCAAACAGCCCTGATCAATGCTTAATTCATTTTTCCTGTCATAATAATATTTTAATTCGTCATTTATATTTTCTTTATCCGGCCATCCATCAGTACAATACCTCATTACAGTAGATAGAACTATACATTTTCTTGTTTCTTTCTCTATTGATTTTCAGTTACTATTTTCAAAATTTGACAATGATAAGAAATTTAGCACACTCAACTCACTGCTGTCCAATAATGGATGACTAAAGTTATTCCTATCTATTGTAGGGTTGCGTGACAAGTAATCAGCTGGGTTTTTATCCGTCTTTATGTGTTGAATGGTGTAGTTAAACCCTGACAAGAATATTGCCCAGTGTTGCAATCTTTTACATGCCATTTTTGGGATACCTTTTTTTGAACCAAATATACTTACTAATGCCGCATTATCGGTCCGTAACTCGAATGTTCGCCCAAATAGGTATTCATAAAACTTTGTTATCCCAAAAATGATTGCATAGGCCTCTTTCTCAATGGTTAGATACTTGACTTGGACTTCAGTTAACTTCTTGCTTGCATAGGCTACTGGTTTCACTACACCATTTTCAGACTTTACAGAGAGCACAGCCGCAACCCCACAATCCGATGCACCGCAGGTCAAAATAACTGGTAGTTCTGTAGGGGAGAGGGGGGCTAGTATTAACAAATTTCAAATATTTGGCTATATCTCTAAAAGTGTATAGTTTTGTGTTAGTCTTTTAGTAACAAATTAAAGGTAATTTATTCAACAAACATATTCAGAAAAAAAAAACCGCCTTGAGGGCTGTATTTCGGCTAGAAACATTTTTTTTTTTTAAAAGACCCGTTGTTAAAACTTGCCCCGTTTGGGGGTAAATTTTAACAGTACGGGGGTAAGGTTTAACAGTTTTTTTTTACTATATATGTGTTCAATTTAATGAAAATAAAAACATAAATGATATTTTATATTGTTTTTATTAAGAAAAGTAACACTTTCTTTATTGATTGATATAGTTAAATCACACTGCGTTCATTATTACAGAAACTGAGATCTTTTCATTATAATTAACTTAATAAATGTGTCGCAAGTATTCTTAGAACAGCCTTTTTCTCATTATAATAATATAATATGGCTTATGAACATGTTTCCTTACAAGTAAGGACCTACCTTCTAATCCTACTAATCACAATCAGGCAACAGGTTTGTTCTTATAACTAACTCAGACTTTGTTGTATTATTATCTAATACACATGTTTAACATGCCAAATACTTTAACATTAAGCATATAAATTGCAAATCAACACTTAAAATTATAAACCAGTTATGTAATAACTGCATAAAAAAATCTTTTCTTATTTTTTTCAAAAATCTGTATCAAAATATTTTCTCAAAGCTAAATATTATTAACTCTCACTTATTAATACACAAGTTTAACATGCCAAATACTTTACCATTTAGGATATCAATTGAAAAATCAACACTTACAATTTTAAACCAGCTATCTAGTAACTGCATAACATAAAAACAATTTTTCCTCATTTTAACATTTCTGTATCAAAATATTTTCTTAAAGCTAAATATTATAATCAGTCAACAGATTTGTTATTAACAACTATTCTCACTAATCGTAGTCATCATCTGAATCACAGTTCAAACATACAAAATTTATAAGATCTCCTTTAATACAAGTAGAATGAGCCCATTGCTTGCAACTCATGCACTCGATCCAGTCAACACCAGAGGTATCATTTGCATAAGACGAACCGCATGCCAAGCAAAACCAATCCTCATTGTCACTGTCATCTTGTAAAATCTTCTTCTTTACTTTATTCACTTGATTTTTAGAACCTTGGCTACTCTTTCCTTTTCCTTTGCCCTTATTCTTGACTGTAGTTTTATCATTTTTATTACATTTTTTCTGTGTATTACTTTTATTTTTCTTTGACTGTTTTAAATTTTCTTCATCTTCTAATTTTTGCTTTTCAGGTGTATCAGTAAGGATAGCTGAGACTCTTGTTCGTTTACGATTTGCTCGAGTAACACGAGGTTGTGCTTTTGGGAGGGGTCTGATTTTTTCTATGTCAATTACTGCGTGTGTTGATGTTGATGTGCTAGCAATTGGTTCCTGGCACATTTGTTCGATTGTTTCAGATAAATTTATATCGATTTCAGGCATTTCATTTTCAATTTCGGGTACTAATGATGAATCTAGGTTCAACGATGTCAAACTATTTGAAGTTACGTTGGGTCCATTTACCTCATTTGAGGTAGATACCTGATTGTTATCATTCGAATTACTTACTTGTGTCGTTTGAGTCTCTGTACTATTAGTATCTGGGTTATGAAGGCATTGATCTGCTCGAGGTACTTGTTGAATTTGAGTGGTTGGGTCAGGTCGATCAGTGACATAAGACGATGAAAAATCCGAATCTTGGAATATATCTTCATTGCAAGGCCAAATACCAGTCTTTTTAAAAGAGCTGATAATATTATTTGGTGTAAAAGCCAACGGAAATGCTTCCTTCACGATACCTGGGATATTATAAATGGTCATTGTTTTGCCTGCATTATTACACATCCAATTGGTTTGTTGTCTACTGATATAGTTCTTTAGTGGACCATATACTCCAATATCCAAGGGCTGGAGTTTGTGCGAGCAATGAGGAGGGAATGACAACAAAATTATATTATTATCTTTGGCTTTATTCACTACTTGGATGTTTACGTGGGATTGATGGTTATCCAAAAGCAACAGAACGGGTTCCTCCGGTGTCGGTTTGGCTTGTTTTATAAAATGATCCATGAAAATCACAAACTCTTTGTCCGTCATCCATCCAGAACTGTTACCTGCTCCGATTGATTCTGGCGGACCGCTCGCAACAAACAATGCATTGTATCTCAACCTTGGAAATATGAACATGCATGGGACAAAGTTACCAATTGCGTTTATTGCAGCGACCATAGTCACCAAAGTACCTCTTTCAGCAGAAGTGGCTGCGCCAACCTGTTTAACACCTTTCTGTGCTATAATCTTTTTTGGTTTCTGAACTGTGGTAACACCTGTCTCGTCCACGTTCCAAATCCTGCTTGGAGTTAAATTGTACCGTTGCAAAACGTTCATGTACTTTTCAAAAAACGAACTGACGTTAGTACGGTTGAAACTGGTACAACGGCTCAAACTGGTAGCTTCGGGACTTCGAATAGCCAAATCTGTATTTCGTTTCATAAACGATTTAAACCAGTCGATGCCAGCCATCTTGTTTTTTTTCCAACTCTCAGGAGTCGTTATGTTAAGATGAACAGCTGTTTCGTACGCTAAGGTCCTTACTTGTTCGGAAAGTAGTCCAAAATATATACTTGCACTCTGTTTTAAATAATCAGCAATAGCTGTTTCTTGTTCTTCTGTGAAAACCATTCTAGGCTTTTTGAACCCTACATTTAATTCCATACCTGCTCTAGTCTTGTTCCTCGCGACGATTTTCGCACGTATGTCCTCATTCTAAAAAAATAACACATTTTTATTCTTCAACCTCACACATACTTCGGGGGCAAGTATTAACTTGTTAATACTTACCCCGTGAGTTTTGTTAAAACAAGCCCCGTAGATACCTTTCAACTATAAATATTTAAAAAAAAAGAACCACCCAAAGATTTAGTAAAATGATACGCAAATATAACACACAATACAATAAATATTCGTTTACCATTAATTTGCAATTTCTACTCCAATCAAATGAAGAATCAATCAAAAAATTCACGCGGTAAAAATGTTCGCTCACCTGTGTTTTTTCACGCCTGGCCCAGAACTTCCCAACGCGGCGGCCAACCGACAACTGGCGTGTCTCAGCATGTTCGGGGGCCTCATCCGAGGCGACTTAGAGTGAATTCGGCTTTCTGACGCGAATAGTTTAGCACCTACAAGCTTGTTAATACCTACCCCTTTTAAAACTAGCCCCCCTCTCCCCTACTGTAATGTGATAAGGTGACTGTTCTTGATAAAGCTTCTTTAATTTTTACAAAAGAATTATCACACTCCTGGCTCCAAATGAAATTTTAGTTTTTTAGACAATTGTACAAGGGCTGCAATATTGTGGCCATATCCTTCAGAAATCGATTGTAATAATTTACTTTACCTAGAAAGGAACGCAACATTTTTAAAGTTGCCGGTCGGGGCGCTTTTAATAAAGGCTCAATATTTTCTTTGACTACACTGATACCTTCATTCGATACATGATATCCAAATACCGTTAGCTGCTGTTCAAAAAATTTACATTTTGATATTTTTAATTTTAGTTCTGATTCAGCAAAGCGCTCCAGAACAGATTTTAATCTTGTATTTACTTCTTCTATTGTTTTTCCTGCAATAAAAACATTGTCAATATAAACTTTGACACCCTCCAGTCCTGACAATAACTGCATAATTACGTCAATGACCATCTCACCGTCGCTAACAAACTCCTTCTTAAGCGGGCCCGCGGTATAAAGAACGAATTGAACTACAGCTATTTGTGGGTCAAACAATGTAAAATATTTATGCGTAAGAACGATGGTTCTAGAATTCATGTCATATCCAATGTAAATGATTTAAACAAATTAAAGTGACTAGTGACACTCTTGTTTAACTTGTTTGCAATTATGTGTTCGAGTTATTTTCTTAAATTATTCGTTTCTTTGTGTTTCCTAATTTTGAGGTACGTACCAATATGTAATTTTTATGCTATCAAAACAAACATGGGTCTTTCTCAATTGAATGCTCGTATGGACGAAGTTAGTGTTGTTTATGTAGTGCTAGAATGTTGTCATATATTTATTATATATTATTATACTTTGGATGGCTACGGATAATTTTAATTTTTACTATCAAAACGTAAGGGGTCTACGAACTAAATCTCACTCATTCTTATCGAGTGTATTAACTGCCGACTACGACTTTATTTGTTTATCAGAGACATGGCTCAACTCCGATTTTTATAGCAATGAGTTTTTCGATGGCAGGTATGAAGTGTTTAGACGCGATCGAAGCGGACGCGCGGTTGCGGTAATGTTATAAGTAACTTTTTTAATGATTATTTTAATTCGGTTTTTGTTGAGGATCCCTCCAGTGATGTTGATCCATCTGCCCCACATGATACAATTATTGATTTATGCTCAATCAACATCACAGAAGACATCGTTTTTAAATTGTTGAATGGGGTGAATGTTAATAAGGGGAGTGGTACTGATAGAATTCACCCAATATTTATTAAATCTTGTGCCCGTCAGCTAACAATTCCGTTAACAATAATTTTTCAAAAATCTATCTCAAGTGGTAACTTTCCTATTCTTTGGAAAAATGCTTTAATTACACCTATTTTTAAAAGTGGTGATGCACATTTTGTTACAAACTATAGGGGTATTAGTAAGCTTAATATATTCGGGAAATTGCTGGAAAAGCTCGTAACTCAACAAATTAGTGCAACATTTTGTCAACATATATCTCAATATCAGCATGGTTTTTGTCAACTGACTTTATTTTGGATGCGTTTTCTTCTGGTTGGCAGGTGGATGTAGTGTATACAGACTTTTCTAAATGTTTCGATAAAATTAACCATAATTGTTTGATTACGAAACTTCAGAAACTCGGTATTCACGGAGACCTCCTAAGATGGGTCCAATCCTATTTAAGTAATCGAAGTCAGGCGGTTGCTCGAAAGGGTTTTACATCAGGCTTCCTGCCTATCCCTTCTGGAGTCACCCAGGGGTCTCACCTGGGTCCACTTCTTTTTGTCCTTTATATTAACGATATAGCAACATGTTTCCAAAGCTCAGAGCATATAATTTACGCAGACGATACCAAAATTTATAAAGCCGTCGCCACTAATGCTGACTGTCTTTATTTGCAGAGGGATCTCGACAACTTCTATAATTATTGCTCAAATAGTCACCTCTATTTAAATACTGATAAATGCTCTGTTATTAGTTTTGCCCGTAAAACCGATCCCGTTATATTTGATTATGTTGTCAACGGTAAATCTTTAGCCCGTGTGTCCTCCATCAGAGATTTAGGTGTCACTATGGACTCCCAATTGAATTTTATTACTCATATTGATAATATATGTAAACGAGCTTACAAAAATCTGGGAATGATACTTAGAATAGGTAAACCATTCAAACGTCCAGAGACCCTTAAGATTTTATTTTATTCTTTTGTTAGAAGTATTTTAGAATTCGCTTCCGTGGTTTGGACTCCTCTTTACCAAATTCATATAGATCGGTTAGAGCGTATTCAGAATATTTTCCTGAAATCACTCTGCTATAAGACTGGGAAAATTTTTAATAATTCAAAAGATTCTTCGAAATACTTTAACTTTCTTTCACTCAGGAACAGACGTCTTTATCTAGATACGATTTTCTTTTTCAAAATCTTAAAAAATGAAATTAGGTGTCCAGATCTCTTACAAAGCATAACTTTTAATATTCCACGTCCCTCCTTACGTCCTCGTAAATTATTTCATGTCAGTTTTGCTCGTACTAACTACACCCAACACACTTTCTTCAGACGAGTTCCTCGTTTAATTAATGAGCATTTATATGATATTGACCCATTTATTAGTTCACTTAGTACCCTGAAAAAAATTGTCAAGCAACATTTTATAGATAATTAACTCTGAACCCTCTTTTATCTTCTTCCTGTATAATTCGTGCAATGACTTCACTATAGCAGTTTTTGTGCAATTGTTGTACCAAATAGTAGTATTGTTCATTTTTAATTTCCGTACCTAACATTAGTTTTATATAAACATTAGTACCTATTACTGTACTTTTTATGAACCTCTAGGTCTTTATAGTGTTACTTGATTACCTGTATACATATTTAACGTACGACTGTATGTGTTCTTAAATAAATAAATAAATAAATAAATAAATAATTAAACGCTGGAAAGACCCTGGCCCAGTGCTGACTCCATAGGGTAAATATAAATATTTGTATATTCCCTTTTCAGTTATTATTGTAGTTAACTTTTGTGATTCTATGTCTAGTGGGGCCTGCAAATAGGCTTCTTTTAAGTCTAACTCACAAAAGTAATTATTTCCCTCAAAATTTGATAATATTTCATTTATTGTTGGAAGGGGGAAATGGTCAATTTCTAGGTTTGGATTCAAAGTTACTTTGTAATCCCCACAGAGGCGCACTGAGCCATCACTCTTTAAGACTGGGACCACTGGTGTACCCCATTCAGTAAAAACTCTATAGGGGTGATACGCCCATTTTCTAAAAGCCTATTTATTTCTGTTTCAACTTTTGACTTTAATGCAAAGGCTTTTGCTTGGCTCAAAATTTTGGCTTGGTATTTGGTTTATGTTTTAATGTGATGTTTGCTTTTTTAAAATTACCCCAACCCGGCTCAAACACAATTGGGAATTCTTTTTTTATTTGTTCCACATAATCTTGTTTGGAAACTACAGAGGCACATACATTTACGTTTTGTTGAAAATTTAACGGCCATAATTTTAATACACCAACCAGTCTTTTCCTATAACTCTTGGTAACCCGTCATCTACTACTATTAGAGTCATACCATCACATGTTGTTTTGCCATATTTTACATATATTTCTTTTAGTAATCCAATTGGTTTTGAAATGGATTGGTTAAAATTTATCATGGTTATGTTTGATTGCACCATGTTTAAGTTATGGAAAAACTTATTTTTGTCAGTTTCATTTATTGTGGTTATATCTGACCTAGTGTCCACTTCAAAATCAAATGGTATTCCTTGAATTTGTAGCTTTAAAAACATGGTTGGTACCTTTTTAAATGACTTACATTCTATATTAAGTACTTGATACATGTCATCCTGTTCATAGTTTTCACAAGTTATAGCCTCTTTCTGGTTTTCAGTAGAAGCGCTTATAGCCTTTACATTTGCTTTTTTTTTGTACACGTCCTAAAAATGTGTCCTTTCTTCCCGCATTCTGAGCAGTATTTATACCTCAATGTACATTGGTCCAATTTTCCCACAGCAAAAACATTTTTCTTGTGAATTTTTCTTTTTAATTGCTCCTCCTTTCTTTGGATCCACAGAAAATTTAAACATCTCTACAGATTTTGTTACATGTGATAATTTGAAAGCTATTTCTGCTGTCTCTGCAACTGCCGATAAGTGTGCAAGGGATTTATCTGCTATTTTTAGCACTTCATATCGAATTGTTTCGTTGAATAGGTACACCGTTCAATAATCTTTCTTTTAAGTGTTCATCAACATCTTTAAAATCGCAATCCTTTGCCATTTTGCGTAAAGCCAACAGATATTCTTTGATAGTTTCAGTTTCTCCCTGTTTCCTATCCATGAACCTTGCTCTATGTACCGCTAAGTTAGCTTTAGGGTGGTAGAAATCTTGCAGCTTTTTACACAGTTCTTCATAAGTGTATTTCATCGGCGAATCCGGCGGACATAACCCCGATAAATTATCGTACACATTCCCGCTTAATTTTGTCAACAGTAGTGGCACCTTTTTCCCGTCCGGAATGTCATGTATTAACTTATAGCAATCTAAATGTTCCATGTAACTACGCCAGTTTCCCCCACTAAAGTTCTCCAAACTGGGTGATAGTAATACACTTTGTTGAGTCTCGCCATCGTGATATTCTTTTTCGCTGATTTTACGTATTCACGCAGTAATTGACTTAGCTCCTCTAGGCTAGGGTTTGCAGTTATTAATATCCCCAATTCTTTCACTAGATTTAATAATTTTTCCTTGTTTAAATCCTGTATCCAAAGATAACCTCCAACATTAACTTTTCAATATTTCTGCGTCGATTCGTCACTTACTCGTCGCCAATGTGATGTCTAGATACTTCGCTTAGCTCCAGGGTTTTATATTTGTAACTCTAGCTTGTAATTAATTAATACAAGTAATGTTATTAATATACTTATTAGCGCTCACTGCTTATCGACATAGTTCTGACAATAGAGAGAGAGATGGGCTGCGTTTAGTTACCACAATATTAAAGGACAAATTTAAAATACAAAGAAAAGAATGATTGTTTTTTCCAATAATTTACACTTACTATGTTTATTTTGTGTGAACTGAGACATTAATTAGATTACATAAAGTACATTTCTGTTCAATTAATATAAATAAGAAAGATTATTTCCCTTTGATTATTATTAGGAAAAATACACAGTATGAAACAAGTATTATACGTGTATGATTGTATTTTTCAGACGAACCTCTAATTTGTTTTTTTCGAAAATTACATGTATTTTATAGGAATGATACAAAGTTTCGAAAAAAACAAAATGTATCTTTCGCAATTTTTATCCCTATCTACAAGTCTTTATTTGCAAATAATATGCTAAGATTATAATGATTAACTTTACCTTTTAAGACTTAATTTTACAACAAAACAAATTCAATTACCTAGATGAAAAACAGGTGTTTTTTCCGCCACGTCATCTCGGCATATTAACGACGAAACAATCCCGGTTTCTTCCACATCCGTAACAACCAACGTTATTTTTCTTCATTCCACAGCATCTCCATTCACATTTATCTTACGCGCTTTGTCCTTATCACTCTACAACGTGGCCGTTTGCGGTTTGAGTCGTCTATCCTGCTCACTCCTGCCCAGAAAAACGAACAAATGGAGGAGAAACTTCCACTTTTTTGTGAATTTCGCCTCGGCTCGAGGCCTGCACGCTCAGATTATTAGCTCCTAATAGAGACGTTTCTCGACGACGTACTTTAAAAATATATTTTCCTACCCTTATCTGGTGGATTCTGGGGCCTAATCAAGGTGCATAACGCTAAGTAAGCGATTTTTTTAAATCGACTATTCGTATGGGATTAACGTTAGCTGATGAGATGACATACATTCGAGTCGACAAAAAGCAGAAACGTAAGCATTGTTTGCATCTTAGCTGAACTTACTGGGTTATATCTGTGAGCAGGTATAAATAAACGCTAGCTTCTAAACTTAACTGACCTAATATATGTAACTAGCTTCTGCCCGCGACTTCGTCCCCGTGGAATAGTTACTTTGGGCTAACGCTAACTTTAACCCGCGACTTTGTTTACGTAAAAGGTTGAAACATTCTTCATTGGTGCTCCGCTCCTATTGGTCTTAGCGTGATGATATATAGCCTGTAGCCTTCCTCGATAGATGGGCTCTCTAACACTGAAATATTTTTTCAAATCGGACCTGAGATTAGCGCGTTCAAGCAAACAAACAAACAAACTCTTTAGCTTTATAATATTAGTATAGATAACGAACGAGAACTGACGATTCGGTTAGCCTCGTCCCAGGTTTGACTTTTGGGAAAATATCGGTGTAAAATGCTTAGGTAAATATATTTTTTGAGTCAAGGACGTCTTTTACGCATGCAATCATGTATTTTGTTGTACCCATTATACAAGCCTAGAGTTTGGATTGGGACTAAATTTGTTTCCAAAATTTTCACTATAATATAATTTAGTAGGTCAACATTTTTATTTTTATACAAACTTACTCAATGAATCACGTAGAGGATAAAGTTATTTCAGAGATTGTGATATCGATTCGTTTACTAATATGCGATAGATCGTGATGGGGATAATAACATCTTAACTGTCTCGTCGCACAAAATGGCTTCAGCCGGTTTATTTGATTGATAGCAGAAGTTCTTTTACTTTACTACTAAAATATATACTATGCTTTAGATGTTTTCTTTTTTAGATGTTTGATCACTTTATCATAAAAAAATACTTGCACGTTTTTGTGCTGTTAAATTCAACACTAAAAATCAAATGATAAAACCTAGCATATTAACATTATGGCTAATTTATCATACGTTTCATCTTAAAGTATATTTCCAATACAAGAGGAAACACAAAATCTTCGTAAAATATATTTAAATCATCCTTTAAAGTTTAATATTACAGTGTGCAAGCACTATGACCTGACCAATAACAAAACGTTATCTACTTTGGCTAAAACCATGACTCAAGGATTTCATTCAACATTTCACTGCTAATTTCCTGTTTGAGTACGAAGGGAGAGATATAATAATGATTACCTACATTCAATAACATAATGAATTCTCATATAGATATACCTTAAGCTTTGCCGCGTGTGCCCTCTTTGGGCGGAAATAAGATAGGATTATGATTGTTAATTTAAACATTATGTTCGAGGGTTTATTTATGTTCATACTTACATAACACCGCCCGCGTTGTTAACTAACTTTTAAACTCATTAACTCTTGCGTCGGAGAGCCACTAAGTTTGCGACAAAGGCCAGGCATAACTAGCATTTTTGTCTACCCACCTTAAAAGGTACATGCCTAAACATGTAGAAGTACTTATCAAAATCAGTGTCTGACTAAAACCGCGTACAAGTGCATGAACATGGGTACATAATATTACACAGGACGATACAGCAGGTTTTTTTTTTGGATATTCTGCGATCAGTCCGTTCGGCTAGACTATGAGCATATGAGTTAAGTAATAATGGTTTTCTTGGCAAATAGGGCCACTCTCCGATTTCCCCTCAAATATGAAACACATCGGCTCTTTTGAGCCTCTTGATTGGGTTTGGACTTGGTCTTACAAAGACTTGATGAACAGTTTTTATATAGTGGGTTCGGGTGGATTTTTAGTCGATCCTTGAAGTTTGCCACGTAACGTTTGCTATATCTTCAAGGATTGGAATTTCGAGATATTCGTGGATTCTAGGTTGCGTGCAAAACAGGGAGCAGCTCCTAGTATGTAGTAGTCCGAAGATGTTGAATTTGCTCGCAGACCACAGTTGTATGCCGTAGGTCCAAATCGGTTTGATAGCAGGATTATATACTAAAGCACAATAAATTGAACTTCAGTGTAAATAGGTCTGATGCACGAATACTTCAACGCGTTTGCTACATTTAATAGGATAGCTTCGTGAAGTAAACAGTTTTTATGCCCGAATGCTAACTACCCATAAATAGCCACTCAAGACCTTGGCTCCGTGTAACTTAAAAAGCATGCTAAATACGTTTGAAGAACATTACTGAGCAATCAACTCTAGTTCATTTCAATGCTCGATAATTATTATATGCATAGTATTCTATTCCAAAAACCAACAGTTATCAAAACCTAGCATGTGCCGAGCAAAGGAAACAGACCGATAAATCAACATTTACCTACACAAATCAGGCTGTACGGGTATCTTAGGTTTTACTGCTAAATCATAGAATTCACAGTTACGAGTACCTAATTGAAATCTAAATTTTTACACTTACTCCAAGTACTTTAAACGAGGGAAATATAGTGCATATTCGTAAATACCGATGCGAAAACATTTAAATCTGTTATTCAATTTAATAAATGGTATTGAAACTCTATTTTCGGGTTTTAGTCAGGTAAAAGTATTTTACAACGAGCGAATACATTTTTCATGCACCAAATTGATTATGAAAAGTGGAAGCACGGAACGAACAAAAGGTGAAAAGTATGCAAACAATGTCAATAAATATTCGGGCAGCATACAAATACCCCCAAATAAACTCGTCGTCATGCGCACGCGGATCTCAGTGTAGGTTGAGCTTGTGATCTATAAAATATGTGTTGCATCAATTTGGCATCGTCAGAACTTTTGATGGATCATGCAGGGTGATGGAACCAGTGATGAACAAGGTCCAATAATAGACACTTGATTGTTATGGTACAGAAAATTATTGTTATTTATTTATTTTGAGACAATCAATTTATAACCTTATGATCTTTGAATTAAGAGTTAAGTCTCCGTTAATGGTGCCTTCAGCTAAAATTTTCCAACACTGGAGACATTACTCTATATATTTGATGGATTTTTTAGCTATAATTGTTTTTAATTAATTTTTATTCCGCGATAATATTCATGGCTTTTTTTCACAACTTCAATAGAAGCTGATTCATGTAACGAACAGTTGAGAAAAAAATATTTTGAATAGCTACGAGTATAAAAATCTTCGAAATATAAAAATATCCAAGATATAAGCCAACAAAGATTTGGTCCTATCTCTTTCTAGCAAAACCGAATTTAACATGGAGTTTATATGGCCGACCTGTTATATGACGTCACAGTGCATATCGGATCTCTCTGTCTAATCGCTGTCTAATTACCAGTTTATAATGCTTGTATCATCAGTATTTCTTAACCGATTAAATTTTAATTTCACTTTTGGTGATCTCTTTTACGGTATTTTAATATTTTGTTGAGAAATGCAATTTAAAAAATCCATGCTTATTCCCTATTAGGCCGTAAGGGTTCGTTACATGTCTGAGTCTACCATTGGTGTTGTACCAAAAGGTGTGGCTACGAGCCATCGTCGCCGGAAACGTAGCAGATATGATAACTATAATTTATACTTAATCATGCATAAATTCATGAATCTGTGAGTCAACAGGATTGTTGAATCATGCATGTCTAGGGATCATACAGATATGTATTATTGATACAGCGACGAGTCAGCGCTTATATTACAAGCGGGATATAGAACTACGTGCCACGTAGTAGTAGGTCGTAAGCCGTCGAGCGATAGATGAGACGTAATGAAGATATTAGATATTGTGGCTTATTGGGAACAATCAACGCTGTTATTAGCAAAGTAATCTTACTGTCATGGATATAATTATATAAGCAATAATCCTTTTAAATAGTTAAGATGAAAATGATATATTTAAGTCTCGTTGTAGCTGTAGGTAGGCATTGTGCAGTCGGTGCTGTTGTGTACAAAAAATATTTTAGTAGTATGTCTTCATTTTGTATTAAAAAGTGGTTCAACGATCAAAAATGAAACTTAAAAGTCTACATATACAAAGTAACATATCTATCCCAAATTCCCAACCCTCTTTATAGATCTTTAAAAATTCCGAAAATGTCGTTGGCTAGTCAGCTCGTTTGGCAAAGAATACTTAGAAAGAACCCGTGAAAGAAATTTAATAAGCTAACAAATTCATGAAAGCCCAAGTTAATGAGGTGCCTCTTCAATCTGCGATCACGGCGGTCCGGCGGCGGCACGGCCGCGTACAGTATAACAAAGGCTGTACACAGTTCTACCCCTCCTCCCTTGTCAGCAATTTGTCAGCCACATCATTGCGCCGAGTGATTAAACCATTCGGCCGCTTTATGGCCCGCCGCATTGACACCGTTCTACGGAACATAATAAACTTAATTTTTATGATCTGATACGACATCGTCAGCAGCGTTTTGTTGAGTTTATTGTTTGTTGCTATTATTTAGTACTCGATTGTCGCTGTATTGTTTTGGTTGCCCAAACTTTGAGCCGCAGGGCTCGGATAACGACTGGAAATTTCGTAATTCGACGCAACAAAGTGCAGCCTTTGTAGAAATAAATGGTTTTAAATTGTAGCCAATAACGCTCGGGGCAGCAGGCCGAGAAACGAGAGGAAAATAAAGTGAAGTTTGTAGAATACAATTCGAACTAACTAGCGGTCGCAGTGGGACTTAGCGGCGACTGATGGCCGTCTAAAAGCAGTTTATAACTTTATTAAAATACCCAACTCTAACTCTTACATGATATGTTTAAAAATATAAGTACTTACAGTGACATATTGTAGGTACTTGCTTACATTATTTGGTTTGACGTGATAGGCTCTGGGCGTTGACTTTTAGATCTCCCTAATGATGGTTCGTAAAATGTAATTAAAATTAAGTCCAGCGGTGATCTCGATTAGAGGCGGGTGAGGGCGTTCGTATTTTAGATCGATTTTACTGCCATGCCACTATTATTTTTAGTCATAATGTGTTTTAGGTATTTTTAAGAAACTGTGTAACTTTTTAAGATTTTCATTAATCAAACCTAGCTAACCTTATCTACAAGTTAGAATTAGATATTTAATAAAATCTGATAGTTCCAGCGATATAAAAAATTATGACTATCAATATCAATAATTATGTAAACCAAGACATTACGTGCAAAAAAATGCAATACAACGGACTTCCTCGTATTTCATATTAACATAGGCGTAAAGATTTTAAACTCCGGATAAGATTCACATTTTGATTTTTGCTATGTAATAAATGAGAACGAACAATAGCGAAACGTGACTATCAATACTACGAGTAGTATAGTATATTTTAACACAAATCAGCAATTTCAATGTGACGTGAGTTTTAAAACTTCGAAGGGCCCTTTTTAGTTTGTTGGCACAATCTTCATTCTATACTGAATTCAATCGTCTTTAAACCTAAAGCTTACCATTAAATGAATAAGAGCTAACATAATGGCCACAATATATGATTATGATATAGATCAAAGAGAAGTTAAAACAAATTGAAATAGAGACTTTGTATACCTTTCACATGTTCACTAATGCTTATTCTGTGAAAATAAATAGTGCACAGTGTGGCGCACCCGCTACTGTATCATGTTAATGTCACCGCCAGCCGCCTAACCACATGGACAAGCGACCTCTACTCCTCCCCTTCTCTGTATAACGTGCCCTCCAAGCTTATGGGAATAAATAGCTACTGCGAAGCTAATTTTAAAATGCAAAAATGTAAAACAAATTATGTTTATTATCTTCTATTACCTGCCCATTGTACGAGCCTAGAACTGAGTTTAGAACTAGGTCGAATGATGTGAGATTTTACCACGATATTTATTTATTTACTAGCTTCTGCCGGCGACATCGTCCGCGTAGATTTAAATTATCGTTATTCCATCGAGAACATTTCAATTTTCCGGGATGCAGGCTACAGCATATGCGTTAATCTAGTATCGTCATTTTAAATTTCATCTAATTTTGGCCAGCCGTTGCAGCGTGAAGGAGTAACACCAAACACAAGCGATATCGATCATATTGTTTTTTTACGATATAATAGGGAGCTATCATAACGTAGTAAAATGATTAAGGAAACGTGAAATACTCATTTTCACCACGAGTAATAAATTCATACTCGCAAACACATATATTGTTTCCCGAGCAAGATGTTCCCGGGATAAATAAGCAGAATCCCGTATCCCGGTATTTCCCACGGCGTGTTTCCTCGAGATGCATTCCCGGGAGCCACCAGCTGTTCCGCCAACCACAGGAATAGGATAAGTGATAGATTGGAAATAAACTTTTCTAAGGTAACGGGACATTTAATGGACTGTTTTACAAAAGATTTTTTGTTCGAATTTCTAACTATGAACTAAAGATAACTTTTAGGGGTTAATAACCACGGATTTTTCTAATTAAGATTGTGACTTAACTTTTTTCATATTGACTATTATTTACCGGACATGTAAATGGTTATGAAAACAATACAAAAAATTCCGCAAGAACAAAATATTGATATATCAAGCCTATTTGGAAGTTTTTATAAGTGCCCCAAGCGGAGCGACTCGGGAGCCCGTGCTCCGACTTCATTAATACCGATTAATTTTTAATTGTTAAAAAAGAGAGCTGGAACAAAGCGAAGCCTGCAAGCAGCAGATGGGACGGACAGTTGCCAGTTTGTTCGTAACAGTTTTAGAACGGCACCTACAATTTGCAAGGAATACTTTGTAATTAAATGAAGAGTCGCCGTTGTAATAACTTAATTGAGTTTGTCTCCTCTTTAAAGGAAAAAGCGAAACATTTCCAGTCTGTTGAAGAAAATGAAACAAAATTTTTTCGTAGTGAACTAACATTTTCTTAAATTATCTAAGTGAAACAGCTATTCTCGGTAACGAGAAAGTTTGTACCAACTTATTTGGAAGATAAAAATCATTCAACATCGCAACTCACTTGAACATAACTTATACAGTCTAGCAAAGTCTCAATTATCGTCGATCAAATACTAACATTATTCTCTAAGGGTTTGTTCCAAAGTTAAATGTATGTATACTTTTGAATGAGATACAGCCACAGGACTCTGCTTCCCCTGAGAAACGGAATATGCAACGACATCGTCAGATAGATTAATTTATTTATAAGACATGATAGTAAAATGAAGTTCGCTATGTTCATAATAATATTATAAGTAATTAAATAAATTCATAATTTAAATCTCTAAGTCTGCCCACGATAACTGATGCTATTATAATTTAGAAATACCAGTAGTTATACCCAGCAGTATTTTATGACAGTTAAATGTGTCATAGTTGTCAAAACTTGTAGACGATGATGTAATAACGTACTCCACGCCACTCCACCCTAAGACTTATATACTAGTAGATCCTTTAAATCACGATGACAAGTCGCGTGTCTTACTAATTAACCAATTTATTTAACTTTGATCTTATATTATCATAACTTTATACATAGGCTGGCCTTATTAGTCAGGTCAGAGTACGAACGATCATTTTGGTTCAATTCATGTACGAATACAGATAAGTTGCTTAGTCGTCAATAGCCTAAATAAATAGTCTAATTATCAGTATTAATAGATTGATACAGCCACAACACGCACAGCGGCCGCACAATAGCGCCGGCCGAGATTAAGCACGTCCGAGTTCCTCGCCATTTGCCACTAACTGAAATTACCAAACTCAAGGGTCCGCGGAAACGGAGGCCATCTATTTCTTCGTCCCCCGTCCCCCACCCTAATTAAGGCCGGTTATCCCGTTCGGTAATAGTACACGGCTATTAAGACTACGCACGCCTCATTCGTTGGTTATCTGCGAGAACGCCCTTTTAGTACACTGTCTTTTCCGTATCAAGCACAATGTCTACGAGAATCAGAGTTCGATGGTGTCGATTTAAGTCTGAGATTTTTTTAGGGCGAGAACAACGATCCGAGATAACGGGCTAGCTTCTTAAAATATGTTTCTGCTTTTCTAAAAAAAAATCTGACACCGGAATATCCATGTTATTTCTAACGTTAACTATCCTGGGTTCCCTCGATCGCAGTGGTTAGATAATAAATAAGAAAGTCATTACTTCCCGTAGCCGATCAACGGGATACCTTGCCTCGTGAAATACAATCGCGCTACGCCACCGCTACGGCGTAGAGGGGTTGTTTTCATTTTGCATGCGCGTCACCGGCAGTTCCTGTAGCTCTCGCACGAACATTTCACTCATCCGTCACGTTTTCTAATCGCCTTTACGTCGAAAACGTGTACTATTTTTAACTAATCTAACCGAAGCACTTCTAAAACAGAATCACATTTCCATGCATTATTATATATACTTGAACTTTACCGCTCGATGACAATGCGAACGTTAACGTCAAGATCAACGTGCTACGAATTTTTACTTCTACTCGTAGGTACATACGTATTACAGACACGGCGCTGATTCCAATCACCAAACAATGTTTTTCAATAAATGTTACGTTACCCTTCCTTAGTCGATACTCGTAGAAACCAAGTTCATGGTCAAGTTACTGTGCTTCATTTGTTTCTAAACTTAACACTAACCGTAATATATTCATTCAATTAATACTAATAATACGTACTTGAAAATAAAATAGAATTCTGCTTTCATCGTTTTTTCGCTTATAACTCTCTCTAAGAGCAGATATTTGTCTGACGTGGTGAGTGCGAGTATTTTGTTCCCGAGTCTTGGATGTAATCTATGTATTTAAGCATGTATTTCTCTATATAGGTATATTTATCGTTCTCTAGTACCTATAATACAAGCCTAGAGCTTGGGACTAGGTCAATTTGTGTGACATTGTCCCCTGATATTATATATGCCAAAAGGCAGGATACCTATTATTATATTATATTATACTCACCAGTGAAATCGATCAAGATAAGTTTAGGAGAATAGATTAGTTTGAAAAAAAAACCTTTTATGTAGGTAAAAGTTCTATCATTTAACTAACTAGACTAGACATTTAACTAACAGTACTTAGAAACGACAAAATACAAATAGTTTATTTCTAGTAATAAACTAGCATCATAGACAGACTAATGAACTTGTACTTAATGAACATTACCGTCCGTCACAAAACTTGAGACAAGTTAGGGTATCTCTAGCATCCACTTAGCAAAGGACCACGTTTTAGTATATTGGAGTTTGTAGTACTCGGATCTAAGTAAGAAAGGGTTTCAGTCAAAACTTCTTGCTCTTCGTGGCTAGTGTACGCTACAACAAATAATATTACGTTTTAACTTGCTTTACCGAATTCGGCGAAATAAGTCTGAGTTCGTAAAGACATTCTGTGTAAGGTCATATTTTAAACCAAGAAGCTTAATCACGACCAATTTCTATTTTTGTGTTCCATACCCAAAAGGTGTCAACGGAACCTTATGACTAAACCTGCGCCGTCTGCCCGTCTGTTTTACCTTTCAAACCGATACATGTTATACCTACATAATAATATTTTTTTTTCACTTCTCATGCTCTTAAAATGTAACTTTATTCTCTGCACATCGCTACTAAAGCTCTTTATTACATTAATCTCTAGGGATTAAAGTTTTTTTTTTAAATTTACTTTAGAAACCCCTTAACAACCAATGACGGTGTTTGTGAATGGAGGATTATCGCCATTTTCAGTGATTGTGTATAGACAAATTTTAGGGCGTGGAAATAACGTGAAAATGACAACTGTGCAAAAATATAAAGAAAAACGATTTGATTTCGTGAATACGAATATGAATCTCTTTAATTTAGTTTTCAAGTTTGAATCTGTTGGCTAAATATGGAAGCATTTAAAGCGTCACTTTACAAAAAAAACAACCTTGGAATAAGTTTGTAAGAATAATTGTTAAAATAAATATTATAATTTTGTATAGAACGTCGTTTTTTTTCCTCACATTCAATGTGAAAAGTTGATTGTTTAACGCAAGACTAAACAACCACAATGACACTCCAACTATAGCCACTCGCGCTCGCTCGCTCGCTCGCTTGGCTAAACATTTCGTGTCATTATGGCTTGTTTTAGTCTCTTGTTGCACAATCTACTATTACACAAGATTTGTAGTTTTAGGGCGGATATACCAACAAATAGTAATAAAAGAAAAACGAAAAAATTAAGGTTAATTGTATTTTATTTACATGTTATAATTATAACATACATACCTTCACGCCTATAATCCCAGATTTGAGTAGGCAGACTTACAGAAATACCTACAACTCTAAAAACTTGTTGATAATTCTGTTAAGTGACAGGTTGCAAGCCCATCGCCTAACAGTACTACAAGCCTTTATTATCTTTGTCGCCTCTTACGACATCCACGGAAAGACATCCATGGAGTATCATCTACCAGTGACGCGATTGGTTTAAAAACGAAATGAATGGAAACGCTAGTTAGCGTAATGCATCTTGGCTACGGCCTCTGTTCGGGAATAGTTACTATACTTACCACCGTTTTGCGTGGAATCATAAAGTAATTTCAAGAATAATTTAACGGCGTCCACATCTGGTTTTGTGCTATTAGTGCTGTCTTATCAACTCAACACACATTTATGTCATTTTCTAATGTCAGTTATTTTCCAGTCCAATATAATACTATAAAAGTAATTTGTCAGGACTGGACCTTTGACATCGTTGCATTGTATAGCAATATTTTTTGCTGGGTAATACATTCGTTCATCATCCACTCTGTATGTACTATTCGAGCTTAGTAATTACTACAGTAGCGGCAACGAGTGATGGCACTTTTGATAGCTGACAAATAGTGTTGTGAAACACTCCATTTTAGTGTCGTAAAAATTTCAGTCAAGTGCGAGAAGTATATTTTTAAAAAGTTTATTAAAGAAATAAAGCATAAAAATAAAAGGCCATAAATTGTAGATCAAACTCTCGAAATAAACTGTGTGGCTAGAAGAAGACGACATTGTCCGAAATTTAAAATATTGTGTCAAAATATACAAAATGTGAAATTATTGATAAATGAGAGAATAAATAATCATTAAACCACGTTAAGTCAGAGCTAGTACGCGAGTTTGCCAGCGGCGGTGACGTGAAAGTGCAGTGACTTCATTGTCATACGTTGTTGTACCAGTCAGCGGTCCTTGGTCACGCGAATTGTTTTTTGAGATGTTTTTTGTTAGTTAAGATTAAAACGATGAACGCTAGAGTGCGAGCAAATAAAAATAACCTCAAGATGAAGCTAGTTACGAAAGGCGTTTCGTTAAATTACAGCGCCAGCAGTACATCACTATTCCGGTACCTGCAACAATGAAGTTTGACATCTGTTCCTTTATACTAGCTGCCAATATTTAGGGAACTTCATGAGCCAGCAAACTTCAAAAGTGCCATCACTCGATGCCGCTACTGTATACCTTAGATTCGGTGGAAAAACGACCACGGTTTACTCGAGAATAAAATTGTGGATTAAGTAGTTATATCCGTACCCAAGTTATTCGCGTATTAGTTCGAGTTTGGTCGAATCCACTCTAAAACCCGTATTAATAAACTCGTCTAGGCTGAGATGCCCGTCACAAGATGTCTCACAAGACTGAGATTTAATTAATAAACATATCTCAACCCGTTTAATGTTATCCTCGGATCAGATGAGTCAGTTACCATTAAGTCGTTCCTTAGTGAAGATTTTTACCCGACTGCCTAAGGAGGAGGGTAATGTGTTTCACAGCCTATATAATGTATGTTTGTTCCTTTGTGGCACTATAAAAACTAAACCCGTTGTCCGATTTTGATGATTCTTATGTCAATCGATTTGTCTTAATCTGGTGAGTGTCACTGAAGATATGACAGTAATCAAAATTCAAAATGGCGGCAACCAGGCGCCACATTGTGCAAATTAAAAAAAAATAAGTCGACGAAGTATGACAAGTGGGGTATCATTGAATAGGGATTTAAAAATCAACTTAGGTTTCTTTCATCATTTTTCATTTTGAATGATCATTTAGGATTTATAACGATTTGAAGTTGGTTAGCAACAGTCGGGTTTTGAAAGCTTGCTTTTTGTTAAAGTTATTCATACACAAGTTTGAAAAAGGAACGAGTTCACAGTTTAGTTACGCGGATGACATGGTGCTGCTGAGCCCGTCAATCAGTGCTATGAATAGATTGTTGGGGGTGTGTGACTCATATACAGTCTCATGCGCTCTGTTATAATATAAAAAAGAGTGAGATACTCATATTTCGGGCAGGTCGCAAGACCCGGCCTATTGTGGAGCCGCTGACGCTAGGTCGCCTTAAATAGAGTCACACACACACAGTCTTACTTCAAATATTGGGGTCTTGTCATCAATGAGGACTTAAAGGATGATTTAGATATTGAAAGGGAACTTAAAACACTCGCAGTAAGAACGAATATGTTGATTGGCAGGTTTGCACGTTGTCAAAAAAACTTTGTTTAAGTCGTATTGCCAGTCGTTCTACACGTGCAGCCTGTGTGTCAAATATACGAAGCGAGCCTACAGTGCCTACGTGTCCAATTCAATAAAGGATTCAGGATGATGATGGGGTTGCCCCGCTTCTGCAGCGCATCTGGCATGTTTGCACCCATAGATGACTTTCATGCCATAATGTGGAAAAGAATTGCCACCCAGATGTGTTGCTTGCGGGACAGCATCAACACCCTGCTGGCCGATAAAGGGCGGAGATGGGACAATCCTTTTTACAAGACCTGGGTGTCGGTTCATCTCCCAATATATCGCGACCCTAGGTAGCTATATAAGACCTAGGTTGAGATTATATACACTAACATTAGCCATGTAAGTATTCTTTGTAACTAACAATTTATGGGCCCAGTTGCCTGATAATAAATAAAAAATATTATTATTATTATAGATAGATATTTATTTATTAAATATTCAAATATAAAAGTAAAATAACAAAACTAATACAACAAATAAACATTATAAAAAACCTAACCTACGAGTGCCGCAGACACATCAAAGTTAACGTCAACCCACAGGAAACTGTCATTATTGACATGTGTTGAGATCCCAGCCAAGATGAGTTTATTATACAGCCCTAAAATGTCTCTCATTACAGTAGACACAGAACAATACATCCCGACACGTAATATTTATCTGCTTACCCCAAGCATATTTTAACAGCGCTTACCGTAATCAGTACTAGGCAATGTAAATTTACAAGAGCTTTACGTAATTGCTATTATCATTTACCGAGCGTTAATATTACAGGATGAAAGGGATAGCTAAGTGGGCTGAACCACTCCGTCCGTAATGCGCGAGGTGTCTACCAAGATTAACCACTTTATTTGTTTTTAACACCATGTTAAAGATAAACGAGTTTAAATTTTCAGAATTTATCGTAATTTTTGGGTATTTTTGTTGGTTCTCTATTTTTTATGTTGTAGTAAAGGCAAACACTCAGGCCAACTGCGGCAATCTTAAGATTACTACCTAAAGATGTCAATGGGTCTCAGAGCATTGCCATCCCCATGTCTAAGATATAATGTCTGTAGCGAAGTAACCCATCATTTTATCAAATTTCACTTCATCGATTGTACCATGATATCGAATTTCATTTCATCGAACACTGTTTTCTGCTGAAATTATGATGTTTTCAGGATATCTTAAACATTAATCATGAAGGTTAGGTCAGACTTGAACTACCAAAAAAATAAACTCATGCGGCGAGAAATGCCTTTGGATGAAATGAAAATTCTGCATAATGATACGTTCGTTGAAAAAAGTTTCGATAAAATAATAGGTACCCATGTAGCGGTCCTGAGAGACCTTGCACCGGATACTGTAAACCCTACCACAGCTACTAGTAGTAGAACCTTGAGCAGAATCCATCCTGATAGCTACCATCATCTCACTCGTTAGCCTGACTGCCCGTTCTGGTGTTTAGATAAGATAGCTGGTGAAATGACTAGTAGGTACAGAAAACACAGAAGCATTGCATTTTAGTCGTCAAGGTTGGCAATTGTTCAAAAACGGAATAGGGCACACATAAATTTGGGAAAAACGTTAAATTTGTCAGGTCAGCGTGTACATACCTTGCTGGCTGCTGGTGGGTGTTGTATCCTATGCTGTTCCCGCGGGATAGGTGGAATTCACTGAGCACGCACCGCACACACAGGTTATCAGTTACACGCATCAAGTCGGTCTGTCACGTAAGATCTATATTTCTAAAGGAGAGGGGAAGGGCGCGGGAGTCGGAGAAGCGTTGGACAGTTATATAAAAAATGGTAATGAACATACCCCCGCCCTAAACATGACTATGTTTAAGAAAACTATTTATCAATGGGTAAAGAAATAATTCGGTTTATTGGTCTGGTCAGGACACCTGTGGGGGTTTTGACGGTCACCACACGCACGACGCCGTCTTTGCCGGGTTGTAGAGTTAGTATACGACCGCGACGCCATTCTAACGGAGGGACGTTATCCTCTTTGAGGAGAACCAAGTCATCCACTGAAGGGGGTTCTACACGGGTAGTCCATTTCGGCCTTGTTTGCAGGGTTGACAGGTATTGTACATGCCATCGCGACCAAAAATGTTGCGTAATCTGTTGCACAAGTTGAAACCGAGTAAGCCGACTGATTTTGACGTCTTGCAACGGATACTCGGGAACCGCAGTTAAGGGCTGTCCAATAATAAAATGCCCAGGCGTGAGTACCTCGAGGTCATTAGGATCTGGAGACAAGGGACATAGAGGTCGTGAATTCAGAACCGCTTCAATTTTTGTAAAAATCGTCGTAAGCTCTTCGTACGTGAGTGGAGTATCACCAACGACGCGTTTTAAATGGGCCTTGGCAGACTTGACTGCTGCCTCAAAGAGGCCACCCCAGTGTGGTGTGGTAGGGGGATCAAAAATCCAGGTTATTCCGCGTTTGGCCATTTCTGACCCTAGCTTTAAAGTATTTTGGGTAAGGAAACTGTGAATGTCTTTAAGATAGTTATCTGCTCCTACATAATTTCTACCACAGTCCGAACGAATAAGAGAAGGAAGACCGCGGCGAGACGTGAACCGGGTAAGGGCCGCCATGAAGGCTTCTGTTGTGAGGTCGGACACTACCTCGAGGTGTACGGCCTTAGTGGCGAGACACACTAGGATGCACAGATAAGTTTTCATCAACTTTCTATTTCGAATCGCTTGTACTTTAGTGTAGAATGGCCCAGCAAAATCCGTGCCCACACCTTGAAATGGGCGCGCAGCGGTTACCCGATCTTTAGGTAGGTCACCCATAAATGGTTGTCTAGTAAGGGCTTTCAAACGATAGCAAGGTAAACATTTAAACACCACGTTATTAATTAACCGGCGAGCTGAGAGAATCCAGTACTCACGGGAAAGTATTCCGCTTAAAGCGCCTGGTGAGGCGTGCGAGTTCTCCTTATGGTAGTGTGAGACAAGCAAATTTACAAAGCTGCCACTTTTAGGGAGGAGGAGCGGATGGCGAGCGTCGAAGGGTAAATCAGCATGTTTTATGCGTCCACCGACTCGTATAAGGCCTCTTTCGTCGAGGAAGGGATTCAGTCTACGAACAAGGGAATCAACTGTAGAGCCTCGTTTAAGAAGTTTAATTTCCTTAGAAAATGACTGGTTTTGTACTCGCTCAATAAGAAGGTAAAGTGCGGCCTTGCGTTCATTCACTGACAGGTATTTCTGAGGATCGCGTTGGTCGCGAGGTCGGCGAGCGTTGCGTATAAACCGTAGAATGTAACCAGTCGCACCTATCAACTTCTGAAACGAACTAAACCTATCGAGCAGGAAATCAGGGGAGGAAGGTTGACTTACACTGGTGACTAAGAGACAACGTAGTCCAGGAAGTTCAGTGGGCTGAAAGGGTTCATGTTGTGGCCAACTAGAGGGGGGTTTTAATAACCACGAGGGGGACCACCAGAGCTCATGTTGTAGGAGCGCTTGCGGTGACATACCGCGGGATGCACAGTCGGCAGGGTTTAAGTTTCCGGGGACATGCCGCCAAGTAGAGGGAAATTTTGAATTATTTATTTGAGACACTCGGTTCGCTTCAAAGGTTTGTAGTTCATACGGTGAAGTGTTAAGCCAGGCAAGAACAATTTTGCTATCCGTCCAGGTGTAGATAGCGTCCAACACTATTACCTTCTGAAGGCAGGAGGTAACGTGTTGAACTAATTTTGACAGAAGCGCAGCTCCTTGCAATTCCATCTTCGGAATTGTTAAACGAGTCCGAACGGGGGCAACCTTGGTTTTGGACATTAACAAGTGAACGGAGCAATTATTCTGTTGGTCTTCGGCTCGTAGGTATACGACAGCAGAAAACCCAGCCTCAGATGCGTCACTGAACCCATGAAGTGTGTATGACGATGGTTTGTCAGGGGTAATACGTCTGGAGATCGAGATTTTGTCGATGTTGACCAAGTCTTTAGCAAAAGTTAGCCACTCAGACTTCAGTTCATGAATGAGAGGTTCATCCCAATTAAGACCAGAAAGCCAGAGGCGTTGGATAAACACCTTGGCCTTAAAGACAACAGGGGCTATCCAACCGCAAGGGTCAAAGGTTCGCGCTATCAAGGAAAGAACTTTCCTTTTTGTAGGGTGATCATCACAGTCTATATGGGAAGAATAAGTAAAGGCATCAGTCGTAGGATTAAATTGTACTCCGAGGACTGCTACTGTCTGTTGGTTATCGACATCTTGGATGGTATGAAGGGGTTGAATGTGCTCCTGGGGTACATTTTCTAAGAGTTCAGGTCTATTAGAGAGCCACTTTCTCAACTCATACCCACCTGCCCGCATCAAAGATTCGAGTTCGGACTTGAGGCAACGTGCCTCTTCAAGATTGGCAGCTCCAGTCAAACAATCATCGACATATATGTCGGTATCAATGACAGCAGCGGCTCGGGGGAATCTATCGCGTTCCAGCTCAGCTAGCTCAAGGAGAACCCGAATTGCAATATAGGGGCTGGATCGCAAACCGTAAGTGTTAGTGTTTAAGTTATAAACGTGAAGAGGGTCAGATGGGGACTCGCGCCACAAGATCAGCTGATAACGCCTATCTTCAGGATTTACCCAGGACATGCGGAACATCATGCGGATGTCAGCCACAAATACGACTGCATGTCTGCGGAAATTTAGGAGAATATGGGAAATATCTCGTTGCAATTTAGGACCCGTATGCAGACACTGGTTAAGGGACACGCCATTAGTGGTGGGACTGCTACCGTCAAAAACGACTCTTATTTTTTCTTTGTTTCCCGATTTAAAAACGCCGTGATGAGGGATAAAATAATGTTCACTTGTTTGAAATTCAACAGGGGATAAAGACATATGGTTTAGAGATATATATTCACGCATGAATTCTATATACTTACATCTGAGTAAGGAATCGGCTTGTAGTCGCTTTTCTAAGTTAAAAAATCTTCTTTCTGCTATGCTACGAGATCCGCCGAGAGGGGGTCTATTACTTAAGAAGGGCAATCTTGTAACAAAGGTACCGTCGGGATTTCTTGTAGTGTGCATTTTAAAAATATTTTCACACTCAGCATCCTGTGGATTTATAGGAGGTAACTCAGGGGGTTCTTCTATTTTCCAGAACCTTTCAACTACCTGAGATAAGGAGACGCCAGTCATTAGACGGTCATTCTCCAGACAGCCATTTCTGTATGTCCTCGGGCTTAAAAAATATAAAACTATTGAATTTGGTATAATTTATATTTTTTGTTCGTAGAAGGTACTCGTATTGACGTGTACATGAATTTTCAAGTAAATATTCAATACCTTTCTAGGAGAAAAAAAAAATCAATACCCCATTCTCCTAATTAACACCGCGCGTCCCACTTCCGAAATCACTAATATAACTATTTTCCCCGATCATATACAAGAGGAAAGATGAATGAAAGTATTTTTATTTATTGAAAGATAAGATATCCAAATTACAAAAAAAATACCAAATTTATTTAGTAATATATCACTAAGATATGAAATAAAGATACTTTGTCCCGATACGTGTACTAATTCACGCGCCGCTTTCATTCTTGTCCGTGCAAGGCCATTGAAGAAATAGACAGATGTCTGTAATGCATTTTGCGTGAGCAGACACTCATGTCAAGACCCTCTTGAGAGAAAGACGTGTTAATGTTATGTGGATCGCACACTACGAATGTAAGTATCTAATTCGCATGTTTTGGTTCTCGTAAATGCTAATTAACACGTTCACGTTTTTAAAATCAGCCAATAACTCTATAGCTCTGTAAATTATTGTATACATTAAGAACCTCAGTATTTAACAGTTACTGGATTATGTAGTTTATCACATGTACCTAAAAGAAGTTATATTTTTTTTATCAAGAATCCCTAATACACACGTCTAATTCACGGGTCAAAAATGAACGCGTTAATTAGTTTAAGAGTAGTAAAAAAGGTTTTTGGTACATAAAAGTATTTTATTTCTAATTGCTCGCTTAAGCTAAACCAGTTTAAATTAATTTACAGGAATAATCTTTTTACAAAAATGTAATTCCCGGATGAATGATGGCATGATTAGAATGACATATATTATGTCAAACTGATGTTATTAGAGGGGCCCTAACCTTAAAATCATCCTTATGATCGTATCTGTGTGCTTAAGTGTTTGGATAATATGTTTTTTAGAGGTTATTTTATTTTTCCTAGCATATTTCTCTTGGAAAACATGAAAATTTTGCTGACCGCATTAAAAAGTTGCATTTTGACAAAAAGTGATAACTGTAATTCTAATCATGTAAGGAAAATCCTAGGGACCCGGCATCATTCTTCATATTTGTATAAATTATGTATTAAAACTACCCGCAATAATTAAACTACATACTTAAAGTTGAATGTCTGTATGTTATGTTACATAACTTATGTATGTAAAACTTAAACGGCTCGACGGATTTTAGCATCATGAATTATGAGGTGTCCTTAGATTCAATAAAATTAACTAGTTTATTTATATCTTTTTAGTTCATCGGGTTTTTAAATTTTAAATTACTTTTTTTAAAGATGGATAGGGAATGTAAAAAGTAGGAGGAAGAAGTATTATTTTTTCTTTAGCAGATACGGCAATTTATTTGTTATCGTTTGTTCATAATACCTAAGGTTTATACCTTAGTTATTATGTTAGTAAAGTTATTAATTCTGTTTTTTTTTTAATCGTTTTCATTGTTGATTATAGAACGATTATTTCAGTGAAATATTAGTTAGCTTATTATGTATGGATATTTTATGTTCCTAATAGTTAGTCGTTGCAATATAATAAATATGATAAAATTAACAGACAGTCTGACAGTTTTTGTCTTATTTCCTAAAAATATATATATTTGGCATGAACATTTATCTAATAAACGCGTAGTTTTTTTGATTCGCAAGCAAGTAAACCTAATTAACGCATCGCTTTTCTAATTCGCGCGTGACGCAAATATTAAAACCCTTCTAGTTAATTAACCGCTAATAATAATTAAGTGCCCAATAAATATTAAAGTTTGAATGGTCGATATGTTACTACATTTTGCATAAATTTTATCAAAAACCAAGTGGAAAAAAAGGGCGGTGTTAATTAGACTGAGAACACAATTCTGGAGAATGACCGTAGAGGTTCGGAGGAAGTTAAATTCAAAACAGGACCGGAAATAATATACCCAAATACAGTGGATATAGCAGTCAGGCCGCTAGGATCCAACTGTATGATGTTGGAGCGCAAAAGGGAACCCAGTACGTCAGCACCTAATAAGATGTCGACTGAGTTAGGTTGGTAAAATGAAACATCGGCAAGAGGCAAAGATTTAGTGCACGACAGAATCGATAAAGGTAACTCCACATCAGGATGTGTGCCGGCGATAGTATCAATTACCATAGCATTCGTGTTAACTATTGGAGAAGACGTATTAACAGGCTTAAAGGTTAAGGAAACACAGCCGCGCACGGGTACAGAGGCTATGTTACCAATGCCACGAACAAGCCCGGGAGACACTGGAGGTGAAAGGTGCATATTTAGTCGCGTAATAGCTAAATCAGTTGTAAGGAGGCAGCCTTGAGCGCCGGTGTCACAAAGTGCTCGCGCTTCAATAAAATGTCCGCTGGAAGACCTCACATTAATTATAGCTGTAGGGAGTAGGACAAGGTCAGTATTTACAACGATAGGGGGAGAAGGGGAGGATATGAAGGGGAGAAGACAGTCTAGCTATTGTTGATTCTCGTCACGAGAATCACTATAAGTAGCTCGCCGTGGTGAATAGGGGGACGCTGCACGTCTGCCTCTACTGGTCGTAGGGGTAGGAGAGCGTTGACTGCGACGAGGTGGTGGGGAAGAGAGTCGGGATGGGGAACGAGCGGCGGCACGGTGCCACGTTCGGGATGGTTCCGGCGGGGGAGAGGCGCGGGGCGAGGTTGTCGGCGTCGTCCGGGCGCTCGGGCGCGAGGGCGCATAGTAGTGACCTCCCCCGCCCCTGCGAGAGCGCGGGGAGCCGGGGCGGCCCGGTTCGGACTGACGATTAAAGGAAACCGACCGAGACGTCGGGGCAGCTGGGGAGGGGTACACTGGGTGACGAGGGTCATTAAAGCACAGGAGGGAATGATGCGTCGAGCGTCGGCAGGTACTGCAACGATAGTCGCGTACGCACGATGCTATTGGGTGCTTATCCAAACATCTATAGCATAAACCGTTTGTTTTTACAAAATTTGAACGATCATGTGGGGTCATTTCCAAAAAATCACGGCATTCACGTAGGTAGTGGGATTGGCTAGAGCACATAGAACATTTAGGCGTCCCAGGTACGCGTGAGTCTGATTCAGCGACAAAATACCGGCGTGGGTTTATCGCGGCGGGCTGGTTCCTAGGATGGGAGGGCGAGGCATCGACTATGGAGGTATTTCCGACATTGTCGTGATGGCGGCATTCTTCCTCTAAAAATGTTATTAATTGGTCAAATGTTGGGAGGTCTCTCTGGCCGTCACCATGACGACGCTCGAAACGGGACTTTAAATCGGTTGGGAGTTTGCCAAAGCAAATGTGGACAAGAATATAAGACCACTGCCTGACCGGCAATTCGAGTCGCTCGAGGCAGCGGTACGCCGTAAGCAGGGGGTTGAGAAAAGAGGCGCGGAGGCCAGTAAGCCTGTGGCTGATATCGGGCAAGGTCATTATTTGGGAAATGTATGTATCCGCAAGAACCCGTGTATTATGATATCTTCGTTTGAGTAGGTCTCGGGCTACACTGTAGTTACCAGCTTCAACACGTAAGTGTTGTATCAGGCGTTTCGGCTCGTCAGATAAAGCGCTCATTAAATAGTGCATTTTGTGTGTAGCGAGTAGGTCAGTCCGAGAATCGACGACACTATCGAATTGGTCGATAAAACTAATCCAAGCGTCCGCGCGACCGTTAAAATTGGGAATAGGGAGGTCCGGTAATTTCTGACGACGAGGGCGATCAAGGTCCAACCCCACTAGAGTGGCCCTATCAGCAGTTGGGCGGGTGGGGGTACTAGTTGCCATAGGAAAAATTTCATTGCGTTTTATTTTAATGTCCACAACCTTATCACGCATTGACCTAATGAGTCCCTGAACGTAACTGTACTCCTCCACATCGATGGCCTGGTCGAGTCCGCCGAGGAGTTGGGCGCTGGCCTCACGGAACTCCTTATACTGTTCGTCGAGTTCGGTAAGGAATATAAATAATCGCGCATTATCCGTGGTGTTAAGGAGTTGGTGCGCGTTCGCAATCCAATCACTCGTCAATCTTAGAGTGCCCACGGACTTCCGATAATCTGCGGTCTCCGTGTACAGTACAGACCTAACTGTATCATTATTTCCGCGTTCACTCATTTCAACTTAAGTAGCAACAGAATATTAACAAACAATTTACTCACACAATGAAGTTATAACTATCAATACTTGACAACAAGGTGCAAATTTAAACAAGGAAGGAATAGATAAAAGATAAGCGCTGGGAACGAGTTATGGGTCGAGAATGCGAAGAAAAAACAGGCTGGCGGCCGGGCGTTAGGTGACTCGTCAATGCAATAAACGTTTTAAAATTTATGTAATTATAACTACAATTAGATTTAGCCACCAAATTAGGATTTTGGTGGAAGGGAATTTTGGTTAAGTATTTAAGTACTAGAATGACGAAAAAAGAGGGGATCTAACCACGCTCTGCTACCAAAAATGTTCAAAAACGGAATAGGGCACACATAAATTTGGGAAAAACGTTAAATTTGTCAGGTCAGCGTGTACATACCTTGCTGGCTGCTGGTGGGTGTTGTATCCTATGCTGTTCCCGCGGGATAGGTGGAATTCACTGAGCACGCACCGCACACACAGGTTATCAGTTACACGCATCAAGTCGGTCTGTCACGTAAGATCTATATTTCTAAAGGAGAGGGGAAGGGCGCGGGAGTCGGAGAAGCGTTGGACAGTTATATAAAAAATGGTAATGAACAGCAATGCATTTGCAGTTTTGAGATTGCAAATGACCTTGGGTCTCAGCCAGAGCCAAATTTACCATCTGATGGCCTGAGTGCTCATTTGGGTTGCTCATGACATTAAAAAAATAACTATGTAACTTGTACCCAATGTTCGCTAAGCAATACTCGTATTGTATGTACCCGAATCGAATTAGTTCATTTATTTAAAACAACTGCGTATCGAATCCATGCTTAGTTTATTTGCGTAACAACTGTAACAAGTGATTCAATTAAAAAATAATAACGAATTTGTCATAATTATCTCGTCTTTATATTTTGAAAAATGACAAACACAGCTTTTGTGCGTCCGTGCAGAATCTCATAAAGTTTATTTTGCATATAGCATTACCCTAGTTCTATTTTAAAACGATCCAGGGTCTAGTTACAAAAGGGCTTCTCAAGCGAAAGGGCGTGGGTGGATTCACGTTTAAAACCCACCTGGCTTGGCTCTTGGATTGTAGAACTTAAGTCCGGAGTTGAATTTAATATTTAGCCCTAGCCTTCGTTATCCCTACTAACTTAGCCCACACCGAGACTGTGGCCAATCGTGTTAAGGTAATCATGTTCACTCAAGTTTCATTCTTTTGTTATATAGCTACTTACTGTCTAGTAATTCTTAGGGCCAAGTCAGTGGCTTTGGTTCTCGCACGGATTTCCTCATTTCTGATTTGGTCGCGCGAAGAAATTCCGAGCATAGCCCTCCCCATTGTCATTGCGTACCGGAAGACGCAGCGTGGGTAGGCTTCCAACAAGGTGGACCGACGACGTGGCTAAGGTTGAGGGAAACCGTTGGATTCAAGCGACCCAAGACCAGTCCTTGAGAAAAACCTTGGAGGAGGCCTATGTCCAGCAGTGGACTCTTTCGGCTGAAATGATGATGATGATGATGATGGCTACCGTCCAGTGCATCAATTTTGCTCTGTTAAGGTTGATGTAGCCTAGATGTGATCAGAAAATATGTGTTTCCAAAAAAAATACAACTAACAAACTGAGTTCGTGTGGCGCAGTATTGTTGCAATGCCAGACCACATCAATCAAACGGCATTTTGCGAGAGGGTTATACGGTGGTGATTATCATGCGATTATTTAAAGTAAGTTATTCCATCAATTGATACTTTGCTTGCCATGTTTGCTGGATAAATTAATTTGATACGACGTTATACAATGAAAATACAAAACTAAGCAGAATATTAATGGTAAATTTTTGACGTGATAATGTCTTATAAATCGATGAACGCCGGCTGCACGCAAGAAAAAACATGACTCCTTGTTACGTTCCGCCTGAGCCGAGCGTTATCACGTAAAATTATTATCCGTAAATCGACTTTACAGACAACCGACTTTTTATAAAATATAAATACCCGTGTGATATAACTGTACATTTTTTCCAAACGTAATCTTGTGAGAAATAAGATCAGTGAAATGTATTCCCCATCGGCGGCCTACTTTCCGGACCACCACAAGCGATTGCCCCGAGCTATCCCCCGGGTTTCCGGCTTACCTCAAATTCCCTTAAAGCCTTTACGTTATTATAGGACCTCTGCGACACCTACACACTGACATTTCTCATTTACCGGACCGGCAGACACAGATATTGCTCACTTTGTAGACCGGAGTAGACCAACAAACGTTTATTACATTTTAAATGCTTTACAACTGCAAATTGCTAATGAAATAATTAATATAAGATAAGGACATCCTCTGACTTGTTTCTCTGAATAATGAAGGGGATTGTACAAGCTTACAGTATTACGCAGAGCTCAAGTTACTAAATTTACAGAATGAAAAGAGCGTGAGTAATTTTTGCTTAGGTATATGATGTACCTACTTACTTACTTTAAATATTGAAACTACGTAGCTAACTGGGAATTGCAGACCATTCCCAGAACTATGGAATTCTTCTGAACCTACTGCGAACATTCTCGGAAACATTATGAATGTACTTTTTCGATTTAAAAATAAAGAATATTTTTAGAAGTCTGTCAATCAGTCAGGGAAGCCTTATATTCATACATAGATAGAAATTGTTGCTTCTTGACAGTAATAATACCTCTATACCTTTTACCAAAAGTTAAAGGTTTTCGTTTGTCACAGTAACATAATAAGACAATAGCTCAATTCTTTTTTATCTGCGCATTGCATAATAATGTTTTTTATCTATTGTTTTTTTAACAGACAGAAGTAAACAGTATACCACTGACCTCAAAGTACAAAGAATCTAATGGGTAATGAATCCAAGATATTCGTCCCCGCAAGCTGACTTAGGTAATGAACTGAAACGATTGATTAATTGCTTGTCAAGCGAGCGTGGTCGGGGCTGCGAGCCGGGCCTGATCGCGAGGTAACAATGACTTACCGCGCTATTTATTAAGCTCTGACGTCACTTATTTACGGTTTGAGACCTTAGGCGTTAGCATTTTTCAATACAAGTCGATAACAGAAATCACGTTGTTTTTAGGGAGCATAACGGGACTCTATTAATATGCCGACGTCCGTTTATCCGTCCGTCCGTCCGTCCATCCGTCCTAACTTTAAAGAGCTAGATGTATCTTTTGAACAGTAAAAGATAGCGGGTTGACGTTTTTTTATTACAGCAATACTAAAAAAAAAGCAGACTATAAAACACACAAGCGTGAAGTTTGGTATGATTAAGGTACAAACCCTGAAGAAAAACCACAAATACGAAAAATAGTCAAGTGTGAGTTGGGCTCGCGCCGTTTTACAAGACTGAAAACACTCTAAGTTAAATTTTACCACGGAAAATTGGTCAATGCCAAAGAAATACAATAATATCGTTACTATCAACGCAATTGTAAGTTTTTATTCCACGTGTGTGACTCAGGAAGTAGAATGTTTTCCATTCACGAATTCCCGCTTGACGAGTGGCCATATTATTATGTATGTCAACAACTAGGTATATACGAGTACATACATACGTGTGCGTGTGATTATAAGGAGTGTAAGGCGAAGCAAGTCACGCGGGATAGAGTTCCCCGCGCTTCAATCTGAGCCAAGCACGAGGAGCAAATCGTTATAATTTCCTGGAAATCAAGTCCTTCGAATCGCTTCTATTGATCTATTCGCCGCTACGGCATATTATTGAGAGGGTAATTAATGTTTATTACGTTTCCAGCATTGAATGTGGTATTTCTAAATATTTGATTAACGTTCTTGTATTAATTGACTCAAAGTAAACAAATTTACAAATTAGTTTTCAGCCACTTCCCGTTGTTGACCAATAAACCATGACCAATAGACCATGTATTCATGGTCTAAATTTTTAAATCTTATTTGGTGGCAAAACAAAACCTTACCATACTTCAGAGTTCTGTAGAACTGATGAAAATTTTTAATAGCTCAGCTTAATGGTAATAGATACAAAAATGCCTCTTTAACAAAAGGCACATTATGATAAACGTTTTCTAAGGACGTGCCATAATCTAAAGGTCTGGCCGCAACTTTGCGTAGCGGGCATTGAGCGGATAGCGGGGCGGCGGAAACAAATGCATACCTACCAATTAACCGTTCCATCGCCCTCGTGACTTGATACAGTACTACCAGGTTTCATAATTAGTTATTGGCAAATATACTGTCAATTTGCCAGCTGAACGCTGTTAAGCATCTAGGAGAAGGGCATATCAAAAAAATTGTTTGTTGCCAATCATATTATTTGAAATAGAGTAAAGAATATTCAATTACGTAAACTTTAGAGCAATATGGGCAAGTTAGTTAAGTCATTAGGTATTGGTTTGTTATTTAAGGTAACACCCCTTGTTAGACACGCGCAGATACCGGGTACGGTTGGTTTTTTGTAGGGTATATGACATAACTTAATAACAATTGAGTAACTTTACAGAAAGTTGACTACACGAAGCTTAAAGGTTATTAAACTTTGTCATATATGACAAAAACCATCCAACGATTTCAAGACAATACTTTAGTTTATTTGAAAACACAATAATATTAACGAGGGTGCCACTGGACGCTCGGTGCAGTCTTAAAACGCTATCTAGTAATTCAGAAACTAAATATCTAAGTATAAATAACATGAAAATGTGCTGGATTACCCCATAATTCCAAAATATCAATACTTATAAAATAAATCCATTTAGTCAAAGCCTTTAATGGCTTGGCTCATTAAGTAACTGCTTTTCCTTCATCAACTTTAACTTTTCGTAACTACTAGAAAATAAATGTTCTAGACCAAGGTGACATAGTGTCCGAAAAGTTGGCGCAGTAAATCAACATTATTTTCATAATTTTGTAACATTAACAAATACTACTTAAAATGGAAAAGAAATGGTGTTGGACTCTACCGTAGAATCCAACGATTAAAGGAAGGACATTTGAGTTGATGAAAACGTTATGCGCTAAATGAATGTGAATCGTTATATCAACCTAAATTCTCTAACACTGCCATACAATCGAATATATCTGACATCTAAAGCGGACCTGAATAGAGCTACTTCACATGTTTCATTCGGTTTCTTTGATCCCTCGGTGCTTTGCCGCTAGTCGGTATCGTATCAAAATTCGCTAGTCGAGCTCCACACCCACATTCAAGAGAAATAGCTTACTCTGGTTACATTATATCCGATGTGTTCGAGCCTCTCGGATTGTCGCCCCGTCTGTATCGATTGAGACGCTGGAATTTCAAGAGTTAACCTGAATAGCACGCCCGGTTCTTTCTGGGGCGCATTGTTCTTTCCTAAAGGCTCAAATGTATGTGATAATGTAAAATAATAAGAAAACTAAATTTCGATTTAAATTAAGAATGAGAATCAATTACTTTTTAAATATGACGACTAACGCTTGGTAAATATTTACAGATTTATTTCTACATTAGTGGGCTTGGAAGCAAGCTAGATGCTTAACGCTAACGTAAACGATTTTCGAAAGCTGACAAAATCTATGAAATTAAAATAAGTGCTGGACGCGACCGACCGGCAGCTTACGGCAATTCTATACATTTTCGATAACGATAATGATCTCGCAATGCATCGTGTCTAAGGCCACTGGGGCGTGCGGGCCGTCATTATGCCGTTCGGTTTGGAAGTTTGGCTTTTGTAGGTGTATACGTCGTCGGACTAATTATATATTTTTATATTATGCTATAGGGGGGCAAATGAGCTATCGGGTCACCCGATGTAAAGTGATCACTGCTGCCGACGGACACCTGCATCACCAGCAGAGGTATTGCAGCTGCGTTGCCGGCCTTTGGCCTTTTGTCTCTTGAAGGTCCCCAAGTAGTAGCGGTCCGGAAATACCACCCCTGAAAGCCGATTCCATATCGCGTAAAACAAATCAATTCAAATCAATTTGATACACTGTTAACACGCTTTTCAAGATAACTCTATTGAAGCAATAAATAGATAGATAATTAGTATATAGGTTACACCGCGTGCGTGCGTTAAGTACCAACCCGTTAATATTCATTTAACCTTTCTAGCACCTACTTTGATCTCGCAAAATATCAACTTGATCTTTCCTAGCTTCAGCTTTCAGTAAACTATTTTCTGCTGTAGAAGAGCAGTCTAAGGTAACGGCACCTATTACCGTGGGAGTTAAGGTAGTTTTCAAATAACAGCCAGACATTAAGGGTATCGGGACACCCTAACGACCGAAAGGATTTTTTCTATAAAAGTGTGTTAATTGAACTTTGTAATTTGCACCTTTTTGGGCTTATTTCAGGTGATTATATGGGATAAAATAAATATTAAACACGAAAAGTCGGATTCTCCTATTACCGAGGTATTGGACGGGCTTTAACCCTATTACCGCGGATGAGGTTCCTATTACCGAGGGTAGAGGATTAATGTATTTTTGGTTCTGTACATTTAATATTTAACATCTTTCTTTAATACAATATAAAGCCCATCTCTGCTTAATACCTACAATATAACAATTTCGATATGTACAAGATGACTGTATTGTCATCAGATTTACATAATTATGTATATAAATATATCAAATCAATGCGATAACTGGAAGCGGATTATTCAAGATTATGTTTTACCCTAAACTGGCTAACTAACAGGCTTGTCATGTAAAAAATAATCATTTTATTGCTTGATTCTTAACAAGAAAAACCACATTAGTAAAGAATTAAATTCGCACTTATACATCTCGAAATATCAGATACGAGTATTTTGATTTTTCTAAAGTAGTAACGATATACTCTCTCGTGCTTAGCTATGAATATCTAAGTTTGATAGTGAGTTTAAAATAATTAGTACTTGTGTTCATAATGTAAGTACATTATAGATGCCGCTGACTTCAAAACATAAATTAAAACTATAAAAAGAGCAAGTTTTACCGAAATTTTTGAAATACAAGATAAACATACAATTAGTCTTACTATCCCAGTTTTTGACAGACTAACCTAAAAACCCAGTCTACCAGATAAGCGCTGCACCATCAATAGGGTTAGGACTTTTGGTGGCATATCGTGGTTTTAGAATCTATGGAGTCGCTATTTCCTAACTATTATAATACAAGACACTTTGATTTTGACCTTCAGTATTTTAATATTTCAAAATTCATTTATTCATTAATCCGCTAAACCAATTTAAATGAATTTTGTTATGGAGGATATCTCTCCTGTGAAAGCGTTACAAACAAGTAAATATTAGTAGGTATGGATAAACTGAACTAAAAATGTATTTTGTTCATTTTGAAATATGACCATACTGAAGATCAAAATCAAAGTGTCTTGTATTATAATAATTAGGAAATAGCGACTCCATAGATTCTAGAACCACGATATGCCACCAAAAGTCCTAACCCTAACCATCAGTTAGTACAACAGTTTCCAACAGGTTAGCTTTACTATCAAAAATAGCTTAATTTTATTAAGGAATCTGGACTACGGTACCCTAAAATTGTTATTTCATTTAATGTCACACGGTAATAGGAGATAGTATGGGATCCTAACTCCGACCCATAAAAAAACCTAAATACCTCGGAACTAGGTTCCCATACATCCTATTACCGAGGGTTATCTTTTCTTACCCTCGGTAATAGGATAAATTCACGGTACTATAAAACCTAATTACGACCCATAAAAAAATTAAGTTATCGTGACGTTGGTTAAACAAATAAATACTTAACATTTTAACCATCTAATAAAACTAAACTCATAAAACTAATAAGAATATCTTTAAATATATCTTTAAATTTAAACGATTCAAACATTTAAGGCTTTCTATGGAAACAAGGAATATAGTGCACTAGTTTTTAATAAAAAATAAGGCCTTTATTAGTATTTTTCATACCACGTAAATTGCTCTTTAACTACTTAGATAGATAAAGTTTTTTATAACACTAAAAAAGTAAATAACCGATAGCAGATATAAAAAATAAAGGCCATTGAACCTAAAGTACCATTTTAGCTATTACCGTGGTTTACCTCGGATTTAGGAGCCATAGCAAAAAACGAAACCGATTACCGCGGTATTTAATATTCTAATTTTAACGTATTTCCTGACACAAAAATAGTATTTGGAAGTCGCAAAGAAAACAAAAATAAATAATTTTAAAATCTTAGCATTATGTTAGTCATTACAAATATTACGCAAATCACTAAGTAAAATGTAAGTTTTCTTACGTGTGGCGTCTCGCGTTTCTATGGCACGAACTGCTTCTGCGCCGGCGTCGTGGATACTGGCGGTTTGCGAGTTGTTCATTTGATGCATATACACTAGTGCCAAAAAAACCGGTAGTCTACAAACTGAGCTTTGCTCGTGTAAAATAAGTTTTTTAATGAGTAAATCGACTTGTTCATAAAACGCAGTTTTAAAAATACCGTGGTAATGGGTGCCGATTTTGTGGGGAGCGGTAATAGGTGCCCCTTACCTTATATTTTTATTTCTTGTAATAACATTTATGAAATTTCACAGACATGATTTCGTGAGTCACTGCCGGTACGGGCTGAAAATCAGCGCTGTAAGTGTCTGACATCTCAGCATTTTGCTGAGCCAGTGTCCGTTTCACCGCCGCGAGGACATACATTGCGTTCCTGCTCTATTATCTTCACTGTTTTTTTTTTGTACATACTTATACAGGATGACTGCGTGGTCGTGATACAAATGATCACCTGTGTGTTCTATCCATGAATATGAACAACTCTCACTATGGGACCAACTCTGAAATCACGAAAAAAAATCAGCTGTTTCATAGAAAAGTTCAATACGTACTCGACCAAAATGTATGAAGCAGCTGTTTTTTTTTCCTGATTTCAGAGTTGGTCCCATAGTGAAAGTTGTTCATATTCGTGTGTAGAACACACAGGTGATCATTTGTATCACGAACACGCAGTCACCCTGTATGTGTGTCTTATGGTCGGTGAATAAATGTATTTCTTCTTCTTCTTCTATCTAACACTATTAGCAATCATAATAAATCTATGTTTACCATGTTTTAGACTCGTATTTGTGCCCTTATGTTTTATGTATAGTTATTTGTTTCTTCGTAGAGTCTGAGTGATGGTCCGCTTTCTACAAATCAGGTATCGTAAGATTTGTACCTCTATTAGCGTTGCAAAAAATATAGAAATAAGAGAAACAAAACCAAATAATGTCTCTAAAAAAGCAGGAAAATATGGGGCGATTTTCGGAAAATCCTTTCTTAGTGCACCTCTAGGGCACCCAAGGAATACTCCCTCCAAATGTCAAGTCCCTTGGTCTAGCTGGTTAGGCTGTGCGTTGTCTGTCAGTTATATTACTGTTTCATATATTTAGATTTCTACTTACAGTTTGAGTTTAAAATTGCACACGTTTGAAGTTTCAGTGGCCATGCATATTAAAATGAGCTCTGCAAACTTTCTCGCGATAAATATTCAGACATCAACTAGAAGAAGATTCAGCTGGTATCTTATTCCCAAGGTTCGTATCGCGAAGTTCACCAGTAAGTAAAACTCTCATCACTCGACTCACTGTGCTATCACGGTCTCTATTCTACTCGGCATGGCCATATTGCTATTGACACGTTATTGTATTGTTTTTAACTCAGCCGTCATTAAACAAGAACTTATACTATACTTATTATAACGATGTCACTTTTGACATGGTATTGTATTGTTAATGTAGATTTTCCGAGTAGAATAGAGCCCCTGTGGTGAATATGTTTATGTGCTTTTTGATTCGTGGACATATTAGGAAAGAAAAAAAGAAAGAAAAATATTTATTCGTGACAAACAACAACAAAGAAGAGAGAAATACGCACAAGAAGAATGTAGTCACAAAATGGTCCCAACTCAGCGTAATGATGGCCTTCAAGTCAGCGCTGGTCTTCCGTTGGAACCATCAGGTGAAACTACTATAATACTATAACGGGAGAGTCTAGGTTGTCTCGTTAGAAGCATTATTAACATTAAACACACGCGCGTATTTTAAATTTGATCGCAGGTTTCGTCAACGCAGCAGCTCGGACAAAGCAAGAGGTACAAAAGTCTTATCTCTTCGTAGAAACAAAGTTATTTAAGAGAATAAAATCCTGCACACACTCTGAGGTAATAGTCTAACTCTTTATCGTGTGGTTTAAGTTTACCGTGCAGTGTCTAGACGAGATAATTATGCAGAGAGCAGAGTCTTACGGCCACACTCAACTGACTAAGTCGTTTCTCTGTGACGATTTTCCATACACAATTTTGAAAAATGGAACGAGTTCATCGTCTCTAAAATGTCTTGAGCACAGCGGTTAGTGCCTCAGTTTTAGGTGGTTTGTATTTTATACCTTTTTTTTTCTAGCCTTTATAAGTGTCCCACTGCGGGGCAAAAGCCTCTCCCCTTGTTAAATATCAGAACTATGTACACTTACCGCTTATTTACACCTTGGCACTGCTTTCAGACAATATCGTTCAGATTAGAGCCAATTGAATTATTTCTCATAAACTTGTTTACGAGATAACAGTGAACCTAGGGCTACGACAACCTAGTTTTCCACATAACATGTTTTACATGCTGTTTATGTTTTATGTTACTTCAACAAATATTTACATATCTAAAGTAAAGCAGTTTATCAAACGCAACATGCTCTATAACTTGCAGCTATTTGCTGCATAAATCAAATTCAAAGTGTATTCTCACTCTAAAGATAACATATTCTTGTCTCTCTAGTAACTCTTAGGATCGTAAGAGACAGCCTGATTCGCGTGTTCGTAACTAGTGCAGGCAAACCCTCCGGCCCCGGTTCAAACCGGGCAAGTTTACAAACTTGTTTGCTCAGAGTTGCGCTCCAGCGGGGCGCTAACGCTGATACTTGCCACTAAGTTGAAGCAACGGAAGGGTAGTTAACGCAAATAATATTATAGATCGACTTTCATTTATTCATAGTACTTAAAGTAATTGTTTTTCTTGTGCATTGCCAATTCAAATTGGTTAGTTTTTAACTCAGCACAAACAGCAACAGCTTCGTTTTACGGAAAGCGTAATGGATAAAAATGTCCTTCAAATCTTTCCTTTGCCTGCTTCTAAATAACAAGGGCATTATGTTAACCGAGACCCTGAATCTGAAGAATAAAATTAGCATTTCCCCCAGTGGCCTCTATTGCGGCGGTTTTGTCACTGCCATCACACTGCCTTCTTCTTGTCTGACATAAAACTATCGCATTAACACAATTTTTGTATTACAGCGTTGGCAACAGTTACGTAAATTTATCAATTTCTTTTGTTAGTATAGATTACGTCGGCTAGGGCTCTATTATCCACGTTTTTATCGATATACTGTAATCAATTTTCTTATTTGTGATGCTTTGCAAATTTTGTAATATGATTTCGGTGTTGCGGGACTAGGACGTCTAGTTACCACGCTTTATTTTTGCAAACGAAACGCTGCAGCAGCGCGCGGCGAAAACAACTGTAAGGGCCTGGCCAGGTCATATCACCACGGCCGGTGCGGCGTCGTTAACGTGAAACGGCACAACGCCGTAGAAAGTCACGTTGCCGCTTTCTACGGCGCCGCACCGTTTCAAGTTAACGACGCCACGCCGTGCTGATGAAGCCAAGCCCTAGGGCGAGGAGGCGAGGTGCTCGGCCCCAAAGCGGCGCGAACAGCGGTAGTCACGGACGTATCGGGCGTTTATGTAAGCCCTTATAGGTACTAAATTGTAAGAGGCTGTATATGAAAACTTAATGTTGTAAAAAGTACGGGAGTCAAAAGTAGCTATACATTTTAGTAAATGTCGCAGCTATTGATATTCTAAATTCAAATCACTCTTATTTTAATACTTTAGTGTGACAAGGTAATAAAATGTACAGCTACTTCTGAGTTTGACTGACCTAATGCCAAGAACCTTTTACCAAACCTAACCTACCCTTTCACGCGCAGTTTCTGAATACCCAGTCTTGTTGTTCTCGCTTGGACAAGTTTACCTGGATACATCATGAAAGAATTTGTAACCGTCTTTCTGGCTGGTATGGTATAATTTGGATAAACAGTTAATAGTAATTAATACATCCAGTTTGATTATAAGATTCTAGCTTCATGCATACGAGTATCTGGTCCCATGTGTATATATTTTTAAACTGTGATCGATACCGAAAAGCTAAGCTATCTTGGTATCGCGGGTGCGCTCGCTCCGACAGTCTTAACTCCGGTATATATCCCCACCTGACCCAATCCAGAGAAAACCAACCTTTACTACATAAGAATCCAATAGAAAACCAGTCAACAATTTAGTGTTGCCGTGGGTGAGAAAAATATAGGGTTTCCGAAAGCGACTCTAACCAAAGGCTTTATTCTACTCGTTATCTCGTTGTCGTATTGTCTAATTTATGATAGCTTCATTTAACCTAACAGTAATGACGCCGAAAAAAACAATACGATCGCATGTTAAACGTAATATTGTTTTACCGAGTAGTTGTGCTGTAAAAATCTTGAATAAGACTATTTTCGGTTGTCTGTTGATTGATGTCATCTTGATAGACGTGTCTAAATCCCATCTTCGGGAAAAATCGTGTTTACCCAAGCACATATTATACTTGTAATTCTGACTCTTATTATTAAAACCTAGTCTTGGCTTTAAAATATCGAACTGCATCATTTATTTTAACAGAAGGAAAGATGCACAATAATCATATTATTTCTTAATAAAAAGCATCATCTCTGTTAGGTTAATAAAACCGTCTTGTACTTCAAAGAAAATCCTAATTTATTTTAGACGCAGACGGTCTTAAAAGTAATGTAATAATATACTCTTTTTTTATTAATTTACGATTAGATTGAAAACCGATAAAATGTATGCAAATGTTATCTTATCCGTTGAGTAAAGTTCATTGCCTTTGGCGGCTATAATACGATCTGCATAATCTGCAGCTCCTCGTCTACTCCATCCGATCACTGAGACGTCATACTGGTAATAACGGAATTTTCCCACTAATGGGAATATAGCACAAGCACATTAGTTAGTATTATTTTTGACCACATACATACTTTTTTATGGCAAGGACGGGGTACACGAGCACACAAGCCAAGTGCTTACAAGTGGGATCTGAGACTTCAATCATAAAATCGAAATCCTAAGACTGCAAATAAAATGAAAATATTTTTTTTCATTCACCAACTTAAATTTTGATACATTAATGTGGATTACTAATGACTAGGCGACGCTTGTCTCGTGGGGACAAACCAATGTTACCGATGTCAAATGTCCTGCGTTTACGCTGGTTGAGATAACTAACAATTTTATTTCATTTCAAATAACAAATTTTAAGGCTAAAGAAGAAATGCGTTGCCAACCCTGAGCACTAGTTTCACCGGTTGTCTTATCCCCACAGGAGAAAACAACAGTGCGAACATGGTACTTCGCCGTAGGTTAAGGAAGGTCCCACCACCAAGCGATCCCAATATTACCCAATACGTAAATATGCGTAAACGAGAAGGAGCAAGCGTTAAGGTAAATAAAAATAACTACCACATAGGTAACAAATATTGGATTAATGCGCAATGATCTAAACAAACGACGCACACGCAGAGTACTTCACTTGTGAGTAATATAGGTACAGAGGATAGCAGAATAATTCTAAAAACAACAATTATTACTGTTATCATCAACACAGTTCAAAAATGCTACCTGCTGGACAAAGGCCTTACCCAAAAATTTCCACGATGGTCTTGCAGCCATAGGTTTCCATCATAGAGGAAACTAAAGAGACACCAATTGTCATTTTCATAAATAATTTAGTAAGTTTGCAATCATTTTTTAATTTATTTTCACCCTAAAGTCGACATTATGTATCTGTGTCAAGTTGAAAGATTCCGCCCAATTTGGTTTAATAAATGCAATGCCAAAACCTCGTCAAGTTGTTCGATAATTAAAAAGTGAATATTGGAAATCGGGAAGCATTTCACTTCATGGTTGGTAGATAACATGTTTTGGCACCGCGCCAGTAACTTGCATCTAGGTCGTGCGATAGGTCGTCTGTATATTTTTATACAATTCCACTGAAGTAGAGGCTTTCCATCAAATTAATGACAGTTAGAAAGCCAGCATGAAGGGCCTCTTTGAGATTCACGTTTCTGTTGTGACTGCATTGCTACATTCTGAAAGTGCTCGGACATTCGGTTACACAACTTTTAAAAATATTTTCTTTTGCATAATGCTTCTGTTAAACCTTAGCAAGATATATTCATTCGTTGCTCACGCCAAAAAATCAAGTTTATAGGATAACTGGTTTAGTTAACGCAAAAGGTGTTTAGTAAATTGAATTTAAAAACGATTTTGCCCGAGGTATAGTAGGGATGATTTTTTACGAGCTACCGGCCACAAAAATCATTAAAATAAACTTAGTTATCTCACGGATGTGGCCGGCCCATGCCCGTTTGGGAAAAAGGGATGTATTACAGGAATACCGGCAACACGGGGCAGTGGATGTAACGGTCAGGCCGTTAACTTTTGCGACCGGCGAGCGACCCTGCACTTTCACAAATTTATCGTTTTCATTTGCTGGACCCATGAATATTTAGAAGCTATTATGCGACTTTCCGTCCTAAACTCATTTATCCATAAAAACTGGTCACGTGTGACCCTTATGATTAGAAAGGTGCCTTTAGATAACAAAGTAACGGCTCAATTAGTAGGTGGTTATCGCCGCAAGTAAGGTTTTATCAAGAATTTCATATGATAAATCATTGGGCCGGTCACCTGTGCCATGTGCACCCGGACCGTTGAATAGCCTAGTCACCAAGCGGGTGCCGCAAAATGGTTAACGTAGACGGGGCAAGCTTATAGACGGAGATGGTGGGTCGACTTGGACGCATTGCTCACCAAAAAGGGACTCATGGAGATCAAAGGATTCTTCCTTTGAATAACAATGGGACACTCAAAATAGGCTAGGTAAAGAAAAAGTTTAGCCATATCTTGTTCACTTTATACAGGATGTAATCGTTAAGTGCGTCCAGGCGATTATTCCGTAAATATATAACAGATATCAGAAAACTTTAAACTGATATCGAAAGTAGGTACGTTACCCAATGAGTAAAAAGTTGTAGAGTAGTAAAGTGGTGAAATTTGGTAGGATGGTGTAATCCTAAGCAGATGTGCAAAGTAATTTTTTTTTTTAATAAGGGTCATTTTCGGGGGACAAATTAGGAAATTAAAAAAAAGTTTTGCGAACCTTACTGTACATATATCAAATGAAAGGGCTCGTTATGAGGATCTCAAATATAATTTTTTTATTATTTTAAAACAAATAGTTTTGATTTTATTCATGAAAGAAGACGAAAATTTACCATTCCCCCTCCCCCCAACCCATAAGAATTCTATCAACAAAAAAAAAACATATGTACGGAGCCCTCTCCACGCGAGTTCAACTCGCTCTTGGCCGGTTTTTTTTACACATTAAATTAGATTTTTCAAGTGGTTTGAATGATACGTAGTATTTGAATATTTGTTTATGTACTATAAAACAATAACCGTAATTTTTGCTCTTACTGACTAGTATTTATATCTTTTCGCAGCATCAAAACTTATTACTTTACACTATATTGAAGTTGATTGAAAAAAAAGTACCTTCCCGTTTTCTTCGCAAAGTAGTGTATGACACTGGTTGGTTCCTACATATTTGCTAA